>OY747128.1:71020572-73420572 GCA_963556465.1 Berberis vulgaris
AAGTTAACATTGTCCGCAACTGAGCAGCCTTTAAGACATGCCCCTTGGTTGGGGATATGATGGTATCCAATAGGGGTTTCATACGGCTTGCCAAAATCTTTGAGATGTACTTATAAATGACATTGCACAACCCAATGGGTCGAAATTTGACAAGTGTGATAGGACTTGCGACCTTTGGACTCAACTCGATGAAAGTCTCATTAAATTTTGGATCTAAGCGCCAAGTGGGTAAAAAAGTTTTGAACTACTTCAATCACATCATGTTTTACTATTTCCCAGTAATGTTTGAAAAAGAAAGTTTGTAAGCCGCTTTGTGACTACCCATACCAAAGATTGTGGCGTGGATTTCCTCTTCGATTGGGATTGTAAGAAGGATCTCATTGTCTTCTGTAGAGATGGAAGGTACAAAGAGAGAGAGGATCTCAGGGCACGAGGTAGGACTTGAGGAGTGGAAGATATCCTAAATATAATCATTGAGAATTTGTCCTACAGAGTATTGGTTTGAGTGCCATGTGTTAGAATCATCCTTGAGACGGAGGATAAAGTTATTTTTCGGAGCATAGAAGCAAGATTAAAGAATATAGTGTTCTTATCTCCTTCAATAAGCCAAAAACAACCTGATTTATTGCGCCAGAAAAGTTCTTCCATAAGATAAAGTTCGGAGAGATAGTCCTCTAGAACTGAGGTGGCAACAACATTATCCTCAGAGGGTGTGTCATTCTGAAGTTTATCCAATGCTACCAAGTATCTGAAATCAGTGTTCTAAAAATCGCTAGGCGCTGGGCGGGCGGCGAGCAGGTGCCTAGCGCCCAGGGGCCTAGGCGGGCGCCTAGGCGGTCTTAGGTTTTGTATTATAACTTTAATAATTTACAAAAGTTAAGCATAATACCTTATCAATTACATCCAATTTAATGCCAATATACATATGCAAAATTTAAAAACATGAAAAATTAACAATCGTGAACAAACTTTATTAAAACTCAAATGACTGAAGTTGGTCATGATAGGTACTTTATATAAATTTGAATTTGTGTACTCTTTTATTTTTCTTCAATTGCATGAATAAGTGAATAACCTCAGTTATGTTTGATAAAATCTACATTAGTAAAATTGGTACCGGCAGATCCTTTGAGAATTCCATTAAGTAATCATCATTTGCTACATTTTGACATATACTGAATAAAAAATAATTAAATAGTTTATTTCTAAAAAATATGAAAGAAAAATAAAATAAGAACACAATCATCCTTATTAAAAAATAAAAAAAATAAAAATATATAAAAATCGCCCAGACCGCCTAGACCCCGCCTAGAGGCCGCCTAGAGCCCGCCCAGACCCGCCTAGACCCGCCCAGACTGCCCAGAACCGCCCAGACTGCCCGCCCAGCCATTAATCTGGGCGGTTTTCCTACCTTCTAGCGCCTAGGCGGCCGCCTAGGACGATTTTTAGAACACTGTCTGAAATGCACAGTTGAATATTCTAAAAAAAATTTCTTCCATCTAAAGAGACAAAAACTGAGCTTTTTGGTTTTTAGATAGAAATTGTGAGAGGGGATATGATGTTGTCGGGGACCCCAGTTGAAGTTGATAAGATTGCTACACTGGGGGTCCCTAGCCCACATGTGAAAAAAACTAAAAGGTTTAGGGCCTTTATTGACATTGGAGATCAGTTGGAGTGAGATAGCTATATGATCCGAGGTCGTATTGTGATTAATGTGTGCACTAGAGTGCAATCAAGTTTGCTTTAACTCCATTTGTATCCTTGCGTTTGTTGTTCCAGTTAAATTGTGAACCATTGAGTGGGAAGTCCATGAGGTTGTATTTATTAATGAAAGTTCTAAGAGGCTTGAAGTGTGAGCGAGTAGGCCTTTTGCTCCCCAATTTGTCTTCTAGCAATAATAAAGAGTTTAGGTCTCCAATGAGGAAACCTGGTAAAGTTTGGATATCAAAGATTTGGGAGAGACTGTTCCAGAACTTGGCTCTAAGGAAAGGGTTTAGTTCCACATACACAAAAATAGCAGACCAAGTAGACTGAGCAAGATAGTATCATAAGTGCAATTAAAATAATATTTGCATGAAGAAATGATAGTAAGATGGATACCTTTTTTCCATAATAGAGTGAGATCACCCGATTGATTGGTTATTGGTACTGAGATTTCGTGTTTGAAACCAAGTCTCCGGCGAATGTGTTCCATCTTAGCTGTGTTGGCTTTAGTTTATGTGAGGAAAATGATGTCTGGATTGGATTTGTAGGAGAGGGTCTTTAGATTCCGGAACGCGCAGGAAGACCCCATATACCCTTTGCGTTCCAATATAGGATCATTGTACTGTAGCGACCCAAAGTCAGCGGTAGCCAATGCCTCGGAAGGTGGAGTGAGATCCATGGTGGAATGATTAGAAGATACCTCTGATCCAATAGGATGAGAAAAATCGGTAGATTGACTGAGATGGGCATCCTTACCCTTTTTCCAACAAAATCTAGGAATCCGAAGATATAGTCCAGGTAGGTGTCTGATCTGGTTTGTGCCGAATAGACAGGGTTGTGAGCCTTTTCTTTCCTCTAGATAGTGAGCCTTGTTGGCAGTACTAATCATGGGGCCAGAATGAACTTAGTCCAGTTTGTGTTTCCCCATTGTAGTACCTTCATCCCTCTTACTAGTATCTTTGTTTTTGGTGATAATCACACTACGCTTTTTTGGCGTAGTAGAGAGCAGTAAAGTCTGTGTAAGCATGGCTAATGGAAAATCGCTACAATTCAAAATAGATCTCTTTGACTGGACCATCCTGGGTAAAGCTGAACTCTCATTATGTATGCCCATGTGAGATTGCTCGTTATCTAAAGGCTATGGTAGGGATCCTGATGGGATGACTCTGTCAATGCCAGGCTGGTGTTGACTGATGTCAGTGAGTTGGATATTTGGATTCTCTTCCAAATGTTTTTCATTAGGAGCCGGTTGGTTTGTTTAAACTGGTAACATAGGGAGGTGTTGATGAAGATTCAAATGCATGAAATTTATCAATTATTCCATACTAGGAGTCATAGCTTCTAACATTGAGTAAAGTTCTTGGTTATCGTCAAGTGTTTGGTGATGTGTTAGTGGTGGCGGGTGGGGTGTGATGAAAGGGACATGGTGTATGATAGTCGGAGATGGAGATGTATTGGTGAAGAGTGGAACCAGGTTAGGAGTACTAGCTGGGAAGGTTTTCTGTTGAAAAGCATGGGTTTTTTAATGAGTTGGGATTAGCTTGTTGTGGTTGTACATAGTTGAGGTTTGGGTGGTTGTAACTTCTATGGTAATTGAGGTAAGGTTGTCGTAGTTGACCAAATAGGATGGAAAAATGTGGTCGGTCATAACTCTTGTTGAAAAGGCAATATTACTTGTCATTAAACTTGACAGACAACCACTCAGTAAACCCTCTGAATATCTATCCATTATAGCGGTCGTCAGTTTGGTCATAGTTTCTATTGAAACAACGTTACTAACTAGCCATTAGACTTGACAGATCCTATTGATAGTACAGAGAATGGGTGTATCATCAGCCAACCATCCATCATACTAGGGGTAGGCAAACGGGTTGAGGAACAGCGGTTTCAAACCGAATCGGACCGTTTTACCCAAAACAGTTCGGTTTTTATTTTATAAATTATGAAACAATTCGATTCGGTTTTGAAACCCTTCTAAAATGGTTCGGTTCCGGTTCTTAAATTACAGTTTCAAACGGTTCGGTTCCGATCCGTTATAAAACCCCTACCCTTTCTGTTGGCAATGCACGACACTCAACTCGAGACCCCCCCATTTCCCATACTCATAGACCCACTTCCCTATCTCTCATTATTACACCAAGTACAGAAACTATGCTTTTCTTCGTCCCCTCTTCACCTCTATTTGTTTCTATCTGAAAAAAGAGAAGACCAAAAACCAAAAATGGAGTCAGGCGGCTTCAAGAAGGAGATGCACTTGCTACTGATCCAACATTTTGTTTAAGACCCATTTCCCGTACTTAAAAGACCAAATCTCTCATTGTTACAAACATTGAAACTCTGCTTCTCCCCTTTCTATTTCTCTCTCAAAGCAACAAGAGACCAAAAATCAAAAATAGAGTCAAGCTGCTTCAATGAAAGAGATGAAGTTGAGGTGACAAGCAAACAAGTTGGTTTCGACAAGTCATGGTACGCAGTTGAGGAATATGAAATCTAAAGCACCTCAAAGACTGTCGTCTTCTTCTTCATCACAGGGTTATTTGTATTTAGCCAGAGCTCCGCTAGAGATCTCTTCTGCACCCCCATTAATGGTGTTGAGTCATAGTGTTTAGCTAGAGCTCCGCTAGAGATCTCGATCTAATATCTTGTTGTGCATTTGCAAGTCTGTTATGACATATTCATGGTGTTGAGTCAGTTGACATGGTCTTGCCGCCAATTCATGTCAAGCTCTCTATGGTGAGTGGTCATATTGATAGCTAGTTTGTTACAATTAAGTATAAACTATGTATACAAAGTGCTCAACAGTTCAAAATAGTTTATGAATGAAAAAAGGAAAAAAGTTGCACAATGGAATCACAATGTATCCTGATGGTTGCTTTGGTCCTGTTCCAATATCAAAGTTCTTTAGTGTGAATAGCCCAAGCCCCTGCTTTAGGTGTTTCTCTGATGATGATCACCAGAGTTCTCATATGTTGAGAATATACTGATTCTGGATATGTTGTGCAAACCGATCTGAATTAAAATGAAATGAAACATTGGATGATGGTTTTATTTGAGAGTTTGTAGTAGGAAGGGTATTTTTCAAAAAGCATTATAAGTATGGTCATGAGATGTCGTACTTCAACACTTCTTCTCTGCACTTCAACACTTATTGTCTACACTGAGCACTTTGTATACATAGTTTATACTCTGTAAACTGTCTCTCCAATGTCATACTTCAATTGTGTTATTGCCTGCAATGTTATTTAACAATTACTTCATAGTTCAAAACACAAACTCTGTATATTTTTTATTTCTACAGACAAATCCAAGTTGTTATCTCGATCTGAATATGACAAGTGAACTTGCACAAAATTTTCAGATATTAAACTTCTATTCAGTTTAGATCTTGCTTAAACAAAGGTTGTGTAGTGAAAACATTAATATTAAATTTGAGATATATAATACAGGAACCGTAGGAACCGAACCGTTGTAAACGATTCAAGTTAGGTTCGGTTCCAACGTTCAAAATGGAGGACCCGATCCAGATCGAAACCGATAAAATTTAAACGGTTCGAGTTAGGTTCCTCAAAAATTGAAACTGATCCGAACCGTGCCCACCCCTACATCATACCCTCTGAAAATCTATTCGTTGTGTCGTTAGCCCAGCCGTTGTAACACCCATCATCCCATCCGTTAACTCAGCTGGTGAAGCTGTAAAAAAATGTTGCATTTAAATAGCAATTTAGGTGGGGGTATTCAATTCGGGATTTGAATGGACTCTGAAGAATTTTAAATCTCGTAAGTTTTAAAACGTTTCAAATGATTTTACAAAATCCACTGAATTTTGATGGATTTTAAATGATTGGATTTTGTAGATTTTATAAAGGTTTGTTATGGGTTTCTATGGATTCTTATAAATTTAATGGATTTTTATAAATGTTTTATTAGTCATAGGAAACAATGAAAAAACATCACCTACATTGTTATTCATGCCAACACAAATCATAAAACATCTCTCAAAACATCATACCAGAATTTTACTTCAAATTAAAAAAAATCAAATAAATTGAAGATGGTCCAAAAGTAATACAAATAACTATTTTACTTCAAATTGTTATCACTGCCACCACCACCTCTCCTCACTTCTTCTTATTCTTCAAACACCACCACCACCATGTTACCGCCACCTCCCCTCCTCCTCATTCCCTCTTCTTTTTCTTTTTCTTTTTCTTTTTCTTCTTTTTCTTTTTCTTTTTCTTCTCCATCAATCACCACTACCACCTCTCATCTCACCTTCACCCATTTTCATCTTCTTATTCTCAACGTCCTCCCCTTCATCTCTTCTTCTTCTATGTTCTTTTCTTTTTTCTTTTCTTTTTCTTCTTCTCTTCCTCCTCCACTTTTTTTTCTCTCTGTTTTTTATTCTCTCTTATCTTTTTTTTTTTTCCCTCACGAAGGTTCTGGCAATTGGGGAATCTCCACTCACAGGAACCTCCGCAAGAGTGAAGAAGAAAAAAATGGGAAAAGAAGAAGAGAGGAGAAAAAAATAGAAGAAAAAGAAAAACAAAGAGAAAAGTTAAAGAAGAAGAAGAAATCAGAAGGGGAAAAAATTAAGAACAAAAAACAAAGATGAAGAGAGGACAAGAAGAAGAAAAAAAATAAGAGGAATGGAATGAGAATAAGAATAATAATAATAACAAAAAAGAACAAGAACAAAAGAGAAGAGGAAGTGCAGGTGGTGGTGCAGCCAGCGGTGGTAGGGCATGGTGGTGTGGTTGAAAGTTGTGGGGCGAGGTGGCGCTGCTCCTTTGAAAAGAGAAGAGAATGGAAGGTGGTGGTGTCATTTAGCAGATCACAAAAAAAATGGGATGGTGGCGTCCTTCAGTGAAAATAGTGGTGTTATTTAACAATAGCTAATACAAATCCGATGAAATATGAAGGAAAGAGGTTGAATTTGGAATAACTCTTGTTATATATATTTTTCACTTACAAATCCTTTAAAATTCACAACTTTAACAAATCTATTAAAATTCACTAATTCTTGAATACCCCTGATTTTGGTAGACTTTTGAAAAACATGAATTGAATACCCCTGATTTTGATAAATTTTAAAACAATTATTTAAAATCGATATTTAAATACCACTAAATTTATATATATTATTTTAAATCCTTAATTGAATATCCCTAAATTTTAATAAATTTTAAAATCATTCACAATTCATTAAAATTCATAATTGAATGCCACTCCCCTTAATACGCCTCTTTCCAAGGGCATCAAACTCGTCTAATCTCAACCAACGAGTGAAGCAGTAGCGAGTCAGCCCTTCCACGCTGAATTCCAGCAGCTCCAAACAGCAGTGAGAGTCTATTGCTCCGACCAGCAGGTGAGGAGGGACGGAACTAAGTGAACAGGGTCGTCCCATGGCGACCAAATCGAGGTGGAGCACGCAACCTTGCTTCCGACCTGTGTAGGATTTGAGCTCGTCTGTTGAACGGAAGAATGAAGGCTTCTTCCCTCTGACCAGAGGTCAGACATTGGAGAGAGCGGTGGCCATGGAGAAAAGAGGACAGGCATCTCCAAAGACGTGTCCGATCAATCCGCAGTAGAAACAGAAATTTGGGCAATCTTCGTAACAAAATTTGATGGTATAGGATCTCCCTCTTTCGATCCCAAAGGTGGTTTCCATTGAACATGGTAGAGGTTTGGAGGTATCAAGCCAGAGCTTGAAACGGATGTAGGGGATGGATACATCACTTAGCGCATCTTGGTCCAGGGAATGGATGTCCTTCAGTGTGAGTTTTTGTGGTGGAAATTCATGGATTCTGATCCAGCAAGGCACCATGGAAAAGTTAATTGAAAGAAAATTGTTTTCCCATGGTTTTATGGATACCAACAACAACAATCCAAAGAGGACCCATGGTCCAGAGGTAAGATCTTCCTGATTTGTAAATTGGCTGAGATAGTAGTTACTTCCAAAGTCATTGCCTCTATCTAGTTGTTCAACGTGGAAGGGATGGGCATTCTCCCACTGACTCGCCATTCGGTGAGCAAAAACAGTTTTTGGTGGTGAAAATACTTTGCTATTGCCGGAGTTCTCTGACATCCGAAGCAAGCTCCTTACGAACATCAAAAGTAGGCGCTGGGAGGGATAAATTTCTTGCCAGTTGCAATTCAAGGTTGCGAATTAGGCTTTCAGTTTGATTGGTATCTTCTAGTTGGGGGGGATGAGTCCTCGAAGGGATTGAGGATGTTTGAGTGTCTGTTATTGTGAGGAGTGTACGGTTGTATTGAACATTTGGAGAGGGTTGAATTGAATGGGTGGGTGTGTGGATTGGATTGAATGACAATCGGGTTTAAATAATAAGAATCATAACAGGAAATCCTATTGCGCTGCTGCTCTGATAACTAGGGGTGGGCATCCCATCCCGCGATCCCGTTTTCGTCCCGATTCCGTCCCGTCCCGTCCCGATTTTTCCGGGTCTTAATGGGATTGAATAATTTCATCCCGATCCCGTCCCGTCCCGATCTAGAATGGGATGGGATGGGATGAAGATTTTCAATCCCGCCAATCCCGTCCCGTCCCGAACTAATTTATTAATATTAATTATTAATATTTTTATTTAATTATTTATTTGTTAGAGGGAAATTGAAAAGTTCTTAGCATTTGGCCCACTACAAAATTTGACAGGCACACTTTTCTCTCAGCTGCACCCCAAATTCTTGTTATAGTAGAGAAACCTGAATTAAATTCTTAGCATTTGGCCCACTACAAAAGTTCCATTACAAAATTAAAATTTTTTTTTTCTTTCATTGTACACCACAATACTTGTATGTAGATCAAGGAGTACAGAATTCTGTCAAAGAATGAGTTGCTAGTATTCGATGTATACACACTGTTTTCTAATGGTTATAGCTCGAGAGAATTGTAAACATAAGATCGACATTTCCATCTATAACAATATACGTGAACCTTGTTTGAAAAGTTAGTACTAAGCTTTTTGCCTTTTCCTTCACTTGATCAGATAAATCGATTACTCCAACTTTCACAACAAGGCTTGGGCTAAACCGAGAATTGTCTATTACTTTCTTGTCTTCACAAATTTGGTTCTTGAAGCCTTCTTTTCCATCTTTTCCCTTTTTTTCTTACTCTTTTCATCCTCCTCGCCACCCTCTGAACCTTGGGGTAAAAATCCTTTTGTGAGACCAAAAATTTGATATGCACCAAATGCTGGTATCACTAAATACGTGTACCAAAATTTGCCAGAGAGGATGGACATCACTTGTACAAAGCTGGTAATGTAGATGATATCATGTAAATAGCCACAAACTCCAGTAGTGCTCATATCGAACCCTCCATCTAGAAGCTCTCCATCATCAGAATAGCTTGGCTTTGCCATATTGGCTAGTTGGAGATAGGGTAATCCATAAGCCAAAGATGTCACGATTAGACCAACCCAGTGCTTCCAGGTGATGGTAGAATGAAAGATGAGCATCCTCACCACAACAGATATAACATTGCAGACTATGATGAGACGAAGTAGCTTAGCCATGTGACGATTGTTCTCTTCTTTCCGTTTCTTTGCACCCTGGTTTGCCATTTCTCGTTCATTTCTATTGTCATTTGGCTACTTATTTAATTGAGAATGTCTATTGATAAAAGTTAACCAAAAAAAAAAAAGATGAAATGGGGTACCTTTGAATTGAAATGGGATACCTGCTGATCCCGTCCCGTCCCGTCCCGTCCCGAACCCGTTTGGGATGGGACGAGGTCGGGATGAGGTTTTTCCCATCCCGTCCCGATCCCGTATGAACGGGATGGGATAGGGATGGGTATATCTCGTCCCATCCCGTCCCGTGCCCACCCCTACTGATAACTATACATCCAAAGAAGATGGATGGATTACATGTCAATATCACAACAAACATCTTCTTGAGATTGTCCGTCAAATCCTTACTTCCATGCAAGTCAGTCTGCAAAACCTGGTGTTCTATAATCAACAACCCGCAATTCAGTAAACTGCACTTTGATTTTAATTCTTCAGCCATGAATCCACTCATAGTGATAATAATTGTCGACCACCTGTCAAGGCCAACTCTATATAGTAGGGAAAATTCTAGGGGTCGAGGGAGGGACGAAGGAGGGAGCGAGGGATGGGTGGTAGCCACCCATCCGCCCCGAGATAAGCGCCATCGCGCATCTCCAATCCGATGTGCTTATCTCGAGGCGGATGGGTGGTTACCACTCATCCCTCGCCCCTTTCCCTCGCTCGCTCCCTCCCTCGCTCTGTAGCAAAGCTCATATAGTAGAAGACTACGAGAGCCAAGAAAAGGCTACTACTATAAATATTCCAATTTTTAGTTAAAACCGTAATGATGATGATTGGGTTTCTTTTTTGACCATTATAGGTTTCTCCAATGTGTCTCCTATGCTTTCATTATAAGTGAACACATGCATATCATCTTTTAACTCTGGATCATGATGATGAGTATTCCAAGTCTTTTGTATACGTCTGTAATCCAGCCATCCATGAATACACTAGATTACCATTCCCATTCCCATTTCCATATTCTGCTGAGAAACATGTTGTTGCTTCAGGATTCGGGTGCGGGCCGTCTACAAAGGAATTCAAAGTGTTATTGGTAGGTCAGTCTCTTGATAGAAAGAACAAAAATCAACCGAATGTTCAAGTTTATAGGGTTGGAGGCGGAGGCATGAAATTCATGGAGAAGTGTGGGGTGGCTTCAAACGGAGGTACCTAGTTCGGAAACTCCTAAGGTAGTAGTTAATGGAATACTTCAATGGATTTATTTTGATCATGGGGGTATTCCGCATTTTATCTTTTGATTTGGAGCATGAAAGAGATGGGGTTGTTCCACATCCTGAAGTTGGTATCGGTTGGGGTTCTACAAACGGGGATTATTTGTTGGGACAAATACCAATAAAACAATACCAAGAAAATAATCTAAAGCAATAATAAACGAGACACCAAGATTTACGTGGAAATCCCTTCAATGTGAAGGAAAAAACCACGGGGCAAATTCGAGAGAATCCACTAATCAAATAAGAAGAAGTACAATAACTTCTCAAGCTTTTAGCCCAAAGCTTGAGTAATACAAGAAGTAAATAACACGGGTTACCTCACAACAAATTAACCCAAAAGCTCATTCAACTACTTCTACCAAATCAATCGACAAAACTAAGCCGATATCGCAGCCACGCGTCACACTTTGTAGTACAAAATAGCGCCCAAAGAATCAGACACAAAGTCACCGTCCACGCGCACACAGCCACACCAAACACCAAAGAGAATACTATATTCTATGTTGCTTATTCACGCAACAGCTTCTCTGAAAATACTATATCATAAAACTCTGTATTATGCACCTATTTATACTTGTTTGCAGCCACCCAAATAGAACCTTGTTTCTATTTAATTAACCAGTTGCCAAATAGAACTTTGTTTCTATTTAATTAACACCGCCTCAAATAGAACTTTGTTTCTATTTATTTATGTTTTTGTTTTTTATTGAAAACATTTTTTCTTTATTCAACCAAACTTGAAATTATGTTTGATTACTTACCAAAGTTGGATCCACCCTAATGGGATGGACCTCAACAAATCTCCCCCTCCAGACCATTAGGGAAGAATCACCGCCTAATCATATTAGGTCATTCCAATGAGTTCTCTACATAACTCATGTTTTCCTTTTGAAACTACTTTTGTCATCATGTCGGAAGGATTTTCACTAGTATGAATCTTTGCAACCTGGAAACAATTTTTCTCAAGCACATCACGTATCCAGTGGTAACGTGTATCAATATGCTTGGTAAGTCCATGTCCTACCATAAAGAAGTCAAACTTCTTATACCACTGTCTCGGAGCCTGTTTCAATCCATAAAGGCTTTTCTTCAATATTCAAACCATATGTTATTTCCCTTTCACTTCAAAACCCTTTGGTTGGAGGCATGAAATTCATGGAGAATTGTCAGGTGGCTTCAAACGGAAGTTCCTAATTCGGAAACTCCTAAGGTAGTAGTTAATGGAATGCTTCAATGGATTTATTTTGATCATGGGGGTATTCTGCATTTTATCTTTTGATTTTGGAGCATGAAAGAGATGGGGTTGTTCCACATCCTGAAGTTGGTATCGGTTGGGGTTCTACAAACGGGGATTTTCAGCTAGGGCCTAGGGGTTGTCTTTCTATAGCATATTGTTCCCGTACTACTCATAATTGGGCTTTGGGGGGGGGGGGGGGGGGGGGGGGGGGAATCTTTTAACAAACTGTTGGTAGTAATAAGAGATTTGACAGGTGTTCGTGGTATTCGTAGAATTAGTCCTATCTGCTTTGGCAGGAACGGCGAGGTTGTATTTGCTGGTAACTTTTAAGTTTTTGTTTTCTTGCAATAGACAAGGTACAAAATTTGAAGACTAAAATTCTAAAATGCGATTCGGGAATGGCTCTCATTGAATTTCATTTAACGCTTTTCCTCATGTTTGGAGCGTCATTTCTTTTAAAGCAATCTGCAACACAGAGAAGAGTAATGCTACGGTGCCTGGCCCAAGTGTCTGGTGCTACCAGGCACCGTAGATCTACATCGAGATAAGAGACAACTCCTATCTCGATGCAGATCTACGGTGTCTGGTTTGCACCAGGCATAAGGCCGGTGCACTTAGAAAAAGCCCCACAGAGAATGATGTTACAGTCGAGAGAACACGTAAAAGAAGAGAAACAAGCAAGGTAAAAGTTTCACTTCTTTTCCTTTTTTTCTCTCCATCAATTTTTGTTTTTCTTATTTGTTCTAGAGTTCTCTCATTTAATTGCGTGCATGACCTTCTGTGCTTCCTGATGCATTTACGTATGCATATTTGACTTAGACATGAATTTTATAGCTGAGATTTTCCATTGCCAGAGGTATAGGATTATAACAGTCACGATAACAACAGTTGAAGCTAAAAATGACATTGATGCTTGAAACATTTATTGGCTTTAAATACTTAGACTGTTGGTAATGACTATATGTTGTCCGATGTAAATGCTATACTTGTATCAGACACCAACATTTCACGATGGATCATCAGTAATAATCAGTAGCTTAAGAGTCTTAATTTTTAAGCTTTTGCTTAGCAGGAGTACAAATGTAATAAATAACAAGCCTAATCAAATGGAAGAACTAGAAACTGTTTGAGGAACCCGTTAAAAACAAATTATGAAGAACTAAATTGGGATTCAAACCCTCCAAAACGAAATTTACCAAACCGATGAGCAACCATAGTTTAAAAAATTCCACTAGCATGATAAATTTCTCAATAATTTTATGTATTTTAGTGCATGAGAAGCAACTCGGAACCAACATGCCCGAAATACCATGAACTGTGTGATGGTATGACTGTGGCATCCGGTGGCCAAAGTGCACACGTGTACTCTCCTTTGAGATATTTATGGTTGATTTTACCTTGAGATGCAGCAAAAAATTGCTTACTATGAAAGGGAGGGAGTAAGATTCTACAGCCCTTCTAGCCGTCGAGGAAAGGGGCGAGGGGGTGGGTATTACCACTCATCCCCCTCAAGATTCGCGAGATTGTGCATCTCAAGGGCACAGGCGCGCATCTCGAGGGGGATGAGCGGTCACACTCACCCCCTCGCCATTTAGAATTTTCCAAGATTCTAATAAGGGTGTGTTTGGTTGCATGGAATCATATGTCATGAGAATCTATGAGGGGACCTCTATATTTTATGTTAATTTGAGGTATCATGTGATTTTGTATTAACGATGGGAATAGAAGTCTCATGAACTTGGGAATTACATGCCTTGGGGGACCAAAGAGTGAAATTCCCATAATTGATTGGATGTGTAGTGATACATCAATTTAACTTAAAATATAAGAATCCCCTCATGAATTTCCATGACATAGAATTCTATCCAACCAAACACACCCTAATTTTACTTGGTCCTTGGTCCTTTTTAAGGTTGCTACACATCTCTCTCCGTGTCATGTTTAAAAAAAACCTGAACAAGGCAAAGGCATACAAAATTTTTTGTATGGGACAAATTGGTTTTTCAACAAATCCTTCTAATCAAAATTCGTAATGCTATGTCTATCGCAAGTTATCCATTACTGCACAGTTACACCCATCTTATTCTATACTCTTCGATGGAAAAGATCATCCAACTTTTCCTATTTGGTGGTGACCAGACTATTAAGTTATTGGAAGGCTTCAATGTCCCAACCTATTCGAGAAAATCCATAAAATCAGTGGTTGGGGCCATCCTATCTATTTCATGATGTTGTTTCTAATCCCAAAACAGATCAGAGACTCAGACGAGATGGAAGGTAATTGTAATATAATAGTTTTCTATACATGCTCATCAGTTTCTGGAATGAGACAACTGCTACAAAAGTTCTCACCTTTTCAAAATAACAAACATCGAAATTTACAGGCATAAGCAAAAGTAAAAACAAAAAGTGTACATTCACCAAAAATGTTTTGACCAAGGGATGGAGACGGGCTTCGTCTCTCGCTCTACTTCAGATTGATCAAATCGTCTCAATCTGTGCAACTTCAACCTAATAGCAGGCACCTTACGAGCCACTGCCTGCCAGATCATCTGAATAGCATCATCCTTCCGGGATGGGTACTGATACTCATAGAACCGTTCAATCTCTTTCAGCTTATTCCACATTCGTGTCCACTCTTCCTTACTGATACTCCTAATAAGCTTGATCAGGAAATTGCCTTTGACTGCATCTGATTGGCGTACAAAGATGCAAAACTCGGAGTAATCAATTATGTCCTCAAAAGGAAGCTCGATCTCATCACTGATTATAACTGGAACACAGTGACTTGCAATGGCATCAAACAAACGGTTGGATGATGGAGTATCCCCAGCAATGTTGAGGCAAAACTTGGAAGTGTGCATTCCCTGTGTAGCTTTTCTAATCCCATTTCCTTGGATGCTCCCGAAAGAGAAATGCACATCTTTTTCATCTTTTAGAAGATAGAATAGCTCCTGACGAATAACGCCACCCTGAAGATACCAAAAACCAATAAAAAATAACTCTTATTCAGAAAGAAAAAAATAAATAATAATAATAATAATAATAAATTCAAATTGAAAACTTGGCAGGAAAACATTGCCAGCTTATGTTTTTGAAAATTCATATTGAGCTGTAATACCATTTTTGCTAAGCACTAGTGAGTTAGTATACTCATAACATATCCAAGATTTCCTAAAAGTACATGCCGTTGAATCAATACCCATCCTGTACAAAGCCACAGGAGCACCAAATGGCTCTGAAAATTAACAAACGCTGGGACTAGAGACTGAAAAGTGATCTGTTTCGTGAAGACCCTTGAGCTCATCAAAGAAAAAAAAATAACAACTCCACGAGTAACTGATTGGTGACAGTGCATCGACCAACCCGCTCTATTTTCCAGCTAATATCGAGAATGAAAATTATATCCTCATAGAAAACTAAGCCATTTAGCTTGTCAGTCAGTAACTGTCGCCTGATTATTCAACTAATTGATGATTTGACATTAAGACAAAAATTCTGATGCAACAGAAAGGAAAGGTGTATCAACCTTTGATCATGGATAGCAAGGAAAAATTGTATATACAAAACTATGAAGAACTAGTTTGTCCGAATTGGATAGCGACCATCGATGCCAATAACCCAATGCTTGAACTGCACAAAGTCAGGATTCATAAGTCGAACAATTGACCTGTTAACCAGAGAGCTTGTGACTGTAACAAGTACCAGGTTTCCCATGCTAATTTAACGGCTCCAATAATTGTTTTGCAAGTATCTGAAATAACCTCAGCTAATCAGATAATTCGAGGAAAGTTAGTCGGAGAAAGCTAAAATAGGTGCAGTTGTCATTATGGACTTGGTAGTTTGAAATTCGTAATCAACTTCTGGTGTCCATAAACACTGGTAAAAATTGGATACACCTTGGAAACTCTTCATCTAAATTATAGTAGTAGGCCAATCAACAATCAATTTGACCCTTGCTTCGTCCACATGGATGCATAGACAACATAGCTGAGAAAGGTGACCAAGGAAAAATAAGTGAACCTTTTTTGTTAGAGATACAGCTTGGCATCTCGCAGATCCCAGAATGTGATGGATATTCTCTTCCTCAGAACTGTAGATGAAGCTATTGTTGAAATATACCACAACTGAATTTGTTGATGTTCACACAGGGTCTCAAATCCTATGTCATCAGGTGCGTGCAAGTTGTCCGTGAATTGAAAGTCCAGCAATTTAAAAAAATTGTCTTTGATTTTTTACGCACATTTTCCATTCATCCCCTAGGCGTGGTCGTATCTGGTGGCAACCACTACAAAGGTTGAGATTGGAGAAATACCAGTCAAGAAATATACTATGTAGTAAATGCGGATAAGGGACTCTTCGCGGTCCAGGACCGATTTAAGATTAAGCGGATTAATCGGATTTAATCGGTCTACCTTTTCAAAGTATACATTTTTATACCCTCACTAATGTAAATTATAATAAATAGCATATCTTGACAATAAAGATTAATAAGACAAGTATTATAAAGCAACAAAAGTTATATTATAGAGCAAATTATGTAATCATGTACAAAACATCACACATTATAGAGCAACAACCACCACCACCCAACAAAACAATCTCGTTTTATCAAAGATTTCTCATCGATTTTTTGGTGACTCATCGATTAATCAGTGAATGCTAAACCCAACTACTAAATTCCTAGTTCAGATTGGTCCACCCCCAATTTACACTAAATCGCCGCAAAAATAACCCAGGAAATATAACATATTTTTAATATTGAGAACGGAAAAACAATATTTACCGTTGTGCTATTAATACCATGATCCATCCTTTCTATTGAGTCAAGCAGTACTGCACTTGATTCTCTTTAACATACCTTCTTTTATATAACTCCACCAGTAGTTGTAAATTGGCATAATCAGTCATTGATAGTGTGGTTAATTTGGGAGAAGCACCCTCAGGACTAGCTCAATTAAACTTCTCTTATACGTGGCAACTCTGTTCCCTCAAACTGTAGGAATGTTGGTAAGAGACAGCACTTAGCACTCAGCTCGAACCCCTCATTTATCTGGTCTGATGGAAAATCAGTGATACACAGCATCATTTTAGAACTATATGGCTGACACGAAAATTTCTAAATTTCTCAAAGTTTTTTCAAAACATTTTATTGTACTGCCATTAGTGAATACGTGCAAATCAGTATAAATGGATGGGACGGCTAGAAATTATGCAAAATTCGGGGGTGGCGATTTGTGGTATGACATGATAACACGACACGAACACTACAAGTTAATAAACTGGGTTGGATCTCGGTTTAACACCGTCGACACGATTAGCTATACACATAATATCCTACTATGCATATTTTCAATTTAGAACGCATAAAACAATGTCATAGTATGGTTAAGTAGCCTACTAATGTTAATTTAAGTAAGCATTGGTAAATTATGTGCTTTAATTCATCATATTTATTGAATGGAGTTCACAACTATATGAACACTACAAGTCTATGAACTAGGTTGGATCTAGATTTAACACCTCAACACCATCGACATGATCAGTGATGGAGCTAGGATTTAAGTTGAGCGGGGGCAAATAGTTAGTTAAAGAAATATTTTAGATTATATTATTAAAAAAATTCTTAATAAAAATATAAAATTCCTTACTTGTATACTTGACAAATTGTGAAGTTTATGCATTATTTTTAGACTCAATAACTACTCTTGTGCATGTAAACACACAAACACGCCTTGCTCTCTGTCAATAAATATAATGAGATGGAACTTGAAACTTTTTAACAAAAGTGTTGAAAATTTTTGGTGTTTTCTACGTGATTTTAAATTGCGAAAGTTCTTAAGCTATGACATACATCTATTTGCTTAAATCAATAAGTAACTTGTCTAATGGATGTTGTATTGTCATTGAAAATTATAAAATGTCAAATTATTTATATTACTTTAATTGGTGAACAAATTTCAACATAGGAAAGACAACTAAAAAAAGAAAACAAAATTGTTATTTCATAAACTAAACCCATCTTATCTTACAAATTAGAATGGTGTTTGGGGTATAAGATAAAAGACGGTCAAGATTTACCTAAACATAAAGATCTAACGGATCACATAGAGGGAGGAAGGGATAATGTTTGGCTGAAATTTATGTTTGCATATGACTGAAATACCCCTAGACAAAGTTGAAAATTCTCTTCATATCACATACATTTTCCTATCCATAAGCAAAAAAATTTGAGTGCCTAAGGCACGGGGAATACCCTCTATATAACAAATCAGAACGGTGTTTTAGGTTGGAAATAAAAGATGACTGAGATTTACCCAAAGATAAAGATCTAACGGATCACATAGGGGGGGAGGGGACAGTGTTTGACTAAAATTTATATTCACATAGGACTGAAATACCCCTGACCAAAGTTGAAAATTCTCCTCCTGTCAAACAATTTGAGTGCCAAATGCATGGAGAATACTCTAGTAATCATCAAAATAAAATATAAAACTTAGCCTTAAAAAGTTGCATTCTTCTTCTTCTAGTTTGATTGCTTCAATATATGATGTCTAACCATTTAGAAAAGAACAATGCTAGAAAAATGTGGAAATAAAAGACCAACAGGCGGAAGATTCAAAGTGCCGAAATTAGATTTATAAAGTTCATTTGAGAAAACACTTTAATGGTGGAAGGAGATGAGAGTGGTTGGCTTAGGAAAAGTGATTTCTAGCTCTCTATTTCAGAGGGGCAAGGACAAAAATCTTTAAGAGTTAGGGGTGGGATAACTGAAAAGGAGTAGCCAATTAAACGTTAAAATCTGGAGGCAAAAATATAAAACTAAAGGGGCAAACAACAAAAACTCATATAATAGAATGAAAGTTTTAAGTTTCAGTGGGGGCACCCCCACTTGACCCTATGTAAATCCGTGGACATGATTAGCTATACATATAATATCTTATTATGCATATTTTCAGTTTAGTAACCATAACAATGATATAGTATGATTAAGTAGCCTACTAATGTTAACTTAAGTAAGCACTGGTAAATTATGTGCTTTAGTTCATCATATTTATTGAACGGAGTTAACAACTGAGTGAAAGTGGAGTGAGACAGCATGACCCCTTGGTAAATAGTTTGGGTTTAGGTTGAATGACAACAACCCAATTGGAAAGAGAGATTATGCAATGTATAAATTGGTGAAATAAAAGAAATATCAAAATATTCCACAATCAAAAACGGTAAAAGGAATAGGTATTGGCACATTAGGAACAAAAACTTGTTTTTACTAACTCATGAGGACCCCCTTAGTTTTCATTGAAAATTACGGGCCTTACATACACATGATTAAATGAAGCCTATAACATTCGAACTCCATTTTGAGCTGAAATTTTAAGGAAAATTACATAAACAATGTGTCAAAGTTTCAGCTCGTTTCGACTTGCATGCCTCTAGATCCGTGCCAAATAGGATAAAGGGAATTTCTCTATTAATATCTCAAAGCAAGCGAAGCGAGCGAGAACCTACTTTGAGCACGACACAAGTCGGCCGGCTAACGCCCATTGTCCAAGACAACCTGAAAGGATGGTCCTTAAACACTCACACAAACTGTTTTTCAAGATATTTAATGGTGGAAACCTAAATATATATCTCGAAAAAGGTGTCGAAATGGTGTGAAACTTTGGCACGTTGTTTCTAGTGTTTATTCGTAATTTTCCTGAAAATTTCAGCTCAAACAAATTAAAGATTTAAATTTTTAAGCTTGATTGGGTTATTAATTTACAATGAAAACTAAGAGGGTCCTCTTAGGTTAGTAAAACCATTTCTTGTCCCTAAACTCCTAATGCCTCTAAAAAGAATTGAGGGAAAAAATCTTTCCAATACAGAGTGATGAAAATGCATTGGAAAAAGAAAAAGAAAAAAACAATAAGTCATGTTATACACGACTAGATTGCCTTAAAAGAAATATATATAGGCATATTAGTACCAAAAATTGGTTTTTACTAACTGAAGAGGACACACTTAGTTTTCATTGTAAATTAATACCCTATATACACATGACTAAATGAATGCTACATATTTTGAGATCCGTTTGAGATAAAATTTTGAGAAAAATTATAGACCAACAACAAAAATAATATGTCAAAGTTTCGGCTCACTTTGACATGTGTGCCTTGATATCCACTCTAAGTGGGATAAAAAGAATTTCTCTGTTAATATCACGAAGCAAGCGAGGGCCTATCATGGACGCGACAAAACCCAAAAAGGATGGTCCTTAAACACTCACAAATACCATTTATCAAGATATTTAATGTCAGATACCTAAATATGTATCTCGATGAGCAATGTTGAAACAACCCGAAAGTTTGGCACATTGTTTTTATTGTTAGTGCGTAACTTTCCTAAAAATTTCCACTCACTTGAATTAAAAAACAATTTTTTAAACTTAATAGGGTCTTTAATTTACAATGAAAAATAAGGGGGTCCTCTGTTAGTAAAAATCATTTTTTGTCCCTAAACTCCCAATCCCGCAAAATGTATTTGAAATTTGGGACATATACATGGATAAATATCAGTCATCGATATATTGCTAGAATACCCTTAACTATCCTATCCATCCAAACATATCACTTTACTTTCCCATTATTTAATGACTGATATATCTACCTGATAACGATATTTTGAACCATGGTTTCTACGAACAAGTGTTGCACAATCCATCAGGCTAGCCACACCAATCATATTACCTTGGTCTTACCAAAGACAAGTTGCTTATAAATCAAGGGGTGATACAGTGCACCAAACTTCATTTTTATACACGTGATTATTAGATTGAGTTCTCCACCCTTATTGACGCAATGTCCTCCCACCCCAAACCCCAATCTATTCATTGTACATCTTGTGTGGAATATATGGTGTCTAAACTCTAAAACATTCACTAAGCGGCACATTTTAAGGAATGGTGCGGGGTCTTCAAATAATGTTGGCAAAATTAGATATTGAGTTTTGTTTTAAAAGCATTTTTCAATATCGAGGCATTTGGCTTTTTGTAAGGTGAAGCATTGCCTTAAGGTGTAATAAAGGCGTACGCCATATTACGAGTTGACTCAACAAAGGGGTGCTCAACAAAAAATTATTTGGGGAAAGGTTAATAACCCTTGGATCTTGATCGAGATGTGTATCAAATCTTAACTATAAAGTTGACTAGTAAGCCTCATTACGAGTTTGACTCGTATGGATCACCTAATTGTCTGGTTCGCACTAAATAAGTAAATAGAACTATAAACTCATATATCTCTGGCCATATTCTCAACGCTACACAAAGAGGTGTGCCTTGATGAGTACGCCTCAACGCTACACAAAGAGGTGTGCCTTGATGAGTACGCCTTGACTGCTTTTTTAAACATTGACTAGTTTGCAAAAGGTGGCCCTTAAAAACTTAGAAACCCCCAATCTATACCATGACCAAATTCCACATGCTCAAAGATCCTTTGGTCCCGTTCTGGGAATTAAAGTTCATAACAGCTGTGGAGTACCATTTGTAAAAGTAGCACATTTCATGCCTCAGAAACATTGATGATTATCCACCTCAACTCCCAGAAAAGCCTACAAGAAACTTCAAGACACTGAAGACACTGTAGGAAAAGGTAGTTGTGACATCCTCTTCCTCCATATGCACATTCCCAACAATTTTGTGTTTATGTAAAAAAAAAGAAGAGTCAGTTGAGTTGATCATGTCATGCTCACTGTAGCTCTATGGGAAAATGCTATGGCCAAATTCAACTCAATCTCCTCCCAGAACCACTTCTCAGCTGGACAAAGCTTGGTCTAGTTTAGTCAGAAGGGAAAGGAACAAGACAAATTGTTTGGGTGAAGTCTGTAAGCATTATAACATTTAATCCACAATATGGAATCCAAATTAAATTGGTTTTTTATTTAGAAAGCTTGTTTTTCACATCCTCCGCTAAACATCAATGATGAATTTAATAGACAAAGGAAAAGAAAATATTTATAGTTTTGCAAGAACACGGGATGACATAATAAACTCCCCCAACTTAATTGCATTGTTCTAAAAAACGGCCTAGGCAGCTAGGCGTAAGAGAAACGCCCAGATTAATGGCCGGGCGGGTTGAAAATCAGGTAGGCGCCTAGGCGGGTTTTGGGCGGGTTTTTTTCCCCTGGTTGCAAATAACCAACCCCTATTGAGATCTAGGTTTTGCAATTGCAAAACAGAAGAAGAAGAAGAAGAGATAAGAGAGTATAAAGAAGACTTTGAGGAAACACAATCTAGAGCTCTGTCCAAAGTCTCCAGACGCTCCGAGCTCAGTCCAGAGTCTCCAGACGCTCCAGCGTCTTCGAGCTCAGTCAAGAGTCTCTGCGTTTCCTTGTCCGTCGATATCTTTCCAGTGACTCCGAGCTCTCTCCAGCTCCAGCCACAGCAAACAGGTACTCTCTTCTCTCTTCTTCCATCTCATCAAACACACAAGGGCAACCTTTCACAAACCTTTATCTAGATCCAACATGTAGCCTTTAAAGCCGCTAGAAGTTTTGCATCTAAATTGCTTTCGATACTGATTTTCAAAACACTACCCATGGTATCTAGAACTTGCCTTGTTCCATTTACTGATGTTGTACCATAGGTTCCAGTAAGAAAAATGATGTTGAAGCCAACATCAGAAATAAAATATATAGTTATTGAATTTGTTATATTTGTTATTTGTAGCTAAACTAGTACTGTTGTTGTTCTTGTGTTGTCATCTACCATAGCATACCTCTTCCAAATTTCCATTCTACTTATTAATTTCCATTCTTCTTAAATTGGTAATATAAATATGGAGTTTGTGCATGTTTGATTATTTGATTGAATTGAAATTGGATTGAAATTGAAATATTTTTTGATTTTTTTGATCTACTGCAAAGACTAAAAAAACCCAAAAAAAATTACAGAGATGTCAACATAGACATATTATATTAATTATATGCTTAACTTTTGTAAATTATAAAAGTTATAATACAAAACCTAAAACCGCCTATTAGCCTAAGCCCCTGGGCGCTAGGCACCTGCTCGCCGCCCGCCCACTACCTAGCGTTTTTTAGAACACTACTTAATTGTAAAGTTTGTTGGACTGTTGATTTTATGGGAAATAACGACGATGTGGACGTTTCAAGATGCATCAAATGGAATGCCATTGAATTGATTATGAATGAGAATGCCAATTGATTATGAATGAGAATGCCAGGTGAAAAAAAAAATGCTGCATAGAAATGTGTAGGATGTGCAATGGAAGCACATTGAGTGATGCATTGGTTGCACACTTGCACATGATATTGAGATTTAGTGTGTCAAACTCACATGCTATATAATACAGTGTTTGGTGATCAAATGACAAGTGAAGTGGCAAAGGACACAAAGTAATTGTGGTCAGGTTGCACATCGGATATGCACTGAAGCCATTATGCAGGTCACCTTCTTAGGTGGAAGGTGAGGGTTTCTTGTCTTCTTCAATGGGTTGACTTCTCAGTGTCGATATGTATTGGGTATATTGGGGTATCCAGGCCTCTTTTATGTTTCCCGTTGTCTATTGTAAGGTAAAATTGATTGAAGGCGAGCTATATAATAAGGGAGAACTTGAGAAATATAAGGCCCCAAAATCAACATTTCCAATTTTCATAGCCACATGGATTATATGCGACTTCAGGTGTGTTTGATTGCATGGTTAAATCCCCTCCCTAAAAAGTTATCTTACATGATTTGAGAGAAAGTATGACCACAAGTTCTCCTTTTTTCTCTCCTTTCCCTTGCTTTTTTTCTTCTCTATTCTCCATCAAGGGATTTTGTTTTAATTGTTGCAACCAAGCAAGGCCTTTATAGATTAACTTTAGTTCTTCAAAAAATAGCCCTTGCTAATCCAGAAAACAAAATATACTAAGGGACATTTGAAAGAAAGAGTTTTTAGAATAAGAAATTTGAATTTCAAAGTTTTCTTAATTAATAGCTAAAGAAGAACCATCATCAGATCATAGTTGCAAAACAAAACAACAAAAGAAAAACTAAAGAAAAAAGACCAATATAAGGAAATAGCTAATATATATATATAAGTGGTACTTGAAGCAATATAGGTAAACAGCAACAAAACAAGAGGTAATTGAAGCAATATAAGAAAATAGCTAAGAAAATAAAAGAAGTACTTACAGCTTTCCTATATATGGCACCTTGGAAGTACAGCAAGATAGGGCGATCGTCGAAGCCAGATGAATCATTGACAAAGGTTATGATTACATGCTTGTAAGGTGCAATGATATCCTTGTCAACATTAGCTACATTTGGGGGATATCTTCCAAAATCTGAAAGTATGAACATTGCAGGCCATAGCTTTGTCCTTGCGTCTAGCATGCTGTTTGGATGATGAGCCATGACTATATGGTCTCGTCCTCCTGACCTTTTCCATTCCTCTTGGGAAGTCAAATACCTCACAATCTTCTCTTGCAACAACTTGTTTGTGCTTATCTTTTGTGATGACTTCAACTTGGAGTGACGATTGTAACTTAAGGAAGAAAAAAATGGGACAAAGACGACATCAGCCCCACTCGAATTGAGTACTCTCATCACACTAGTAACACCAGCTCGGCTAGGAAATCTAGAAGATAGGAGATCCAACGTGAGCCAATATTCTATACTATGCTGCAAATTCAAACCACCTGGATAAGATGGGATCTTTTTTCGAATGTCAGGCCACACACTACCTCCCTCAGCTTTCCAATCTAAAAGTTCGAAATGGAACTCCGGAGGCAAATCATACATGAACACCTTTAATGGTTCTTCATACAAATTGCATCTCACTGCACCTTCATTCATTACATACTCTTCACGAGGTGCATCTTCATTGTCCTGGGCATCACTTATAGTGGACCTGATGTCATTTTGGTTTCGCAATTGAGAATCCCCATAGTCAATCACGGAAAAGAGCTTGAAATTTGGTAACATGCTATGATCAATGATATTAGGGCGCCCGGTGGAGCGCAAGACAAAGAACCACGAGAAGATAAATACAAAGGTGGTGAGTGTGAAAAGACCCAATATAGACTTCCTAGAGAGGAATCCAAAGAAATGAGTATTCCTTTCTGCCATTGAAAAACTAATCAAGCCAACAAATGTAGAACTCCACTCCACCACCTTTCAATTAAGTTGTGTTTGATAGCATAGAAATTAACAATTTAGGTTCCGCAGAAGTGTAGAACTCGACTCCACCGCCTTTTCCAAAATTTGTTGTATTGTTAAATAGATTGAAGAAGCAATGAGAGCAAATCATCCCTGCAAATTTTAATTGTTGGATTTGCCAACAAGTAGTAGATCTAGCTTAGAATAGCTTCAGATCTTGTCATTCATCTTTCATTCGTTTTAAACGGAAGAGAAGTAGATGATGAAGTACTAGAGAAGGAACGGATGATTAAAGAAGATAGAAAGAGAGAGGTATTACCTGTTGGTAATGGAGGTTGTTAACCAGTGGAGGTTGAAGAGAGGGTTTCGATCTATTTCCACGAGTTCCTTTCGTACACTATTTCGAGAGAGGGGGGGGACGGGACCTAAAGAATCCTACACAAACCCATCTCCATCCTCGTCCTTGTCATCAAGGCCGAAGGCCCAGGCCCAGGGTAGTCACTAGTTTGTTGTGTGTTAAATACTCGCAATTAGGGGTGGGCATCCCATCCCGAACCCGTCCCATCCCAATTTTTTCGGGTCTTAATGGGATTGAATAATTTCATCCCGATCCCGTCCCGTCCTGATCTAGAATGGGATGGGATGGGATGAAGATTTTCAATCCCGCCAATCTCGTCCCGTCCCGAACTAATTTTTTAATATTAATTATTAATATTTTTATTTACTTATTTATTTATTTTATGAACATTTGCATAAATTAATTACTGCTTATTTTTCTTGCAACAGTTTGGTTATATTAGTCCTAGCACTTGGGTGTTCTCAATAGAACATTTGCAACTACTGTTGGCTAACTTACTTAACAACTTTCTTTCCTTTTTCAGGTGTTGTTTACAAAATATATTGTCAAATGTAGTCCAGCAGTTGCAAGTGCAACTTTCTTTCCTTCAATATTTTGCAGCTGCAAGTGTAGTCCAGCAGTTCCAGGCTTCCAGCAGTTCCAGGCGTCCAGGCTTCCTTCAAAATATATTGTCAAATGCAGTCCAGCAGTTCCAGGCTTCTATTTGATATGTCCAGATTAGCACGCTGATCTCGTCCCGTCCTGAACCCGTTTGGGATGGGATGAGGTCGGGATGGGGTTTTTCCCATCCCGTCCCGTCCTGATCCCGTATGATCGGGATGGGATAGGGATGGGTATATCTCATCCCATCTCGTCCCGTGCCTACCCCTACTCGCAATGATATATAAATCGATGTCGGCAGGTTGCATATGTTCAAATCCTTATTCATCCCAAGTCATAACGGATATAAATTGGATTCCCGAATCTGTCACTGAAATCTATTAAGGCAAGCCCAAATCCGCCCTATTCGGGACGGGGCGGGGCAGATATCCGTCAATGTCATCCCTACTTAAAAGTTAAACTTAAAATAATAAAAGTAATATATTAACCAATGTAGCATATGATAACGAAGACCAACCTAGAACTACAAAAGAGGAAAAAACCCAAGAAAAATCACTAATCACACTCTTCTTCAAAGTTCAAACACTTGGCAAACCCAATAAATCAAATCATCCAATGCCTCATTTTGAGTAATAAAGGAAATAACATCGATGCACGATAATCATGGAAGGAGAGACATGTTGGACTAGAAACTAGGGAATGCAAGTTTTCGCTGCCAAAATTAATTAAGGATTTTGACTAAAAATTGATATAAAATTATTCAATTTTCTATAAACCTATGACACCAATAGTTAGAAAATGCTTGATACATGTGTTTTTTGCTCTATTTTAGTTTTCACTTTCTATTAGTTGTGGTATGTCATTCTTCCAGTTGAGTAGCAAGAAATTTAATCCTAAGACAAAATTACAATTTACCCCTCAGAGATGACACTAAAAACTACGTGTTGATCTTTTTGTTGATCACAATGGAGTTGTTTCATTGTAGCGTAAGGTTTAAACAAGCTAATTTCTTAATATAAATTTTCAAAAGATACCAAACCAACTTTTTTTCAACTAATAAAAGTACCCCCAACACGCCCCCCCCCCCCCCCCCCGCCCCCCCCAAGAATCTAACTACAAATTCTCAACAATTTTCGCTAACCGAATTACACATGATGAAAAACAGATTGCCTGATTTATAACTTTGGCACCCAATTACTAGTATATATTTTGCCCTATATTAATTACAAACTGTATTGTATCCCCCATTTCTCTATGCCCAAATACTGGATGGGTTACAATTAGCTTAACACCCTCAAAAGCTCTCACGAAGTTACTGGAATACGCCCACCCAATAAAAAGATTTAAAATAAATAAATAATAAAATGTACTTTGCAACCTTAACCATAGTAGTAGTATCTTCCCTTCGACATGTGGTGTTAATGGGAAGGAAGAGTATTCTATTGTTTCTTGAGCCTAGGTGAGTAGTCAAACTCCTTGGACACTATCTTACTCTCAAACTTCTATAAAGACTACCAATAAAGCACAATCCACCTCCAACACCACTAGGGCTCCACTTGGTACACTATAATAGATCGCATTATGCAGACTTTTGTTTTTGTATTAGTTTGCAATGCATGAGTTTACGACGGTTTGGTAGAAATTATGAAAAATTGTCACCCCAATTTTCGAGAAAACAAAATTCGTCTATTCATGAAGGATTATCCATTTCCCCAAATTTGGGACGTGAAGTTCAATAATAGAAAAACATTTAGCAACAACAATTGAGACAATTTAATAATTGAAACAAACTAAAAAAAATCTCTAACCAGGAAATTCTTTAACGTTCGCTCCCAACTATAGAAAACTCTAATGATTGTTCACAAATTCTCTAACCTGAAAGGCTAATTGGCTACATTCCAATAAGAACATACCTAAGAAACATAAACTTACTTTGGTTAGCGAGGTAACTGGTATGAGTATCTTCATCTCTAGTAAATAAAAATAAGTTTACATACGACAACATGAATTCACATGCAAAAGAAAATAACAACTAATAAACATGTAGTTCCTCAACGAGGCAAATGTGTCATTCAAATAAGTTTTTATCGTATTTAACAAAAATATTTAGTTAACCTATACTTTATGTTGTGGAGTTTGACTATAGCAAGTCTCGCCTGCAGAATTGTTAGTAGACTTGTCATCTTGCACGAAACAATTAGAAATAAGAACATGGAAATTTAAAATTTCTTACCGCGTTAGAAATTTGTGATTTATTACGAAACTAGTCAGAATTTGAGAAAAATTAAAGAATAAAAAGTTTTCAGAACATCGTCATTTACTAAAACTCACTAAACTAAGTAATTACAACAATCAAAAGGGCTCAAAAACCCAAATTCTTACAGACCGTCTAGTCTACTTAAAACCTGAATAACTCACTGTAGGTGCAGAATTTTGAAAATATCTTTTCACAAAAACGTTCAGAATTGTATCTTTTACTTAACTACGAAAATTCATACCAAACCAAGTTACCCATTTAATCATAACTTATCAACTAATAGTGTCATGTCCATACCTTATTTGTGTTAAAACATACATGCTTGTATGTCTCTCTCATATAAAGGAGAATTTCTTCGCCATCCATGTCTAAGTGGGGACACATTACGTACGGACATACATCACTGGATACTCCAAAGGAGAATTTTTTTCGTCATCCATGTCTAAGTGGGGACACATTACATACGGACATACATCACTGGATACTCCTAACTATATGAGTAGCATATGACTATCAATGCGCATAAGTCACGTCACATTTTTTACAGATAAATATCAAACCTCTTTTAGGCAATACAATAGCACCACCTTTTCGCAAAACCCAACCCAAATTTACTTAATTTCTCTTTAAGAAATGGGTGCCCTACTCCGCAAAACCCAACCCAAAGGTTACTTAGTTTCTCTATATGAAAGGGGAAATCATAAACAAAAAGTGGTGTGGTAGTTCTAAGTGATACAATTCTAGGTAATTAAATTTTAAGGAATCAAAGTTTATCAGTATTATTTATTTTTGATATTTCAAAATTCTTTCACAATACACTATGTCATTCATAAATAAATTCACTCATTCTTTTGTGGAACATAGTATTTGACCTATTGTCAATCATAAATAAGTCTACCACGATAACCATTAATTCCAATGATAACATGATACGAGTTTTGTTATATACTTTGCACAATGAATACCACCACATGTAAATGTCATGCTACCAACACATATAGAATAAATATGTAAACCAATATATGATTAATAAAATGTTTAATAACCAACACACATCAAATACCTATGCAAAGGTACTATGGATATATTGCACCATTGACATAATTTCAATATAACTTAGTCAGCACAAGTATTCATTACATGTTGATAATCACGTCATACTAACATCACCTACATATGCATGAATGTAAGTGCATTTATCATCCACTGTATATAAGTTGTAATCCCAAAATAATTGGTTTATCCATGTCATCAAACTCAGAAAATAGACTTACAATCACATAATAACAATATATAATTTTGTCTACTATAACATCAAACAATATCAATTAAATTATTATTAATCATATTATTATAAGTCTGAGAAATACTCACTAACTTCTACTAAAAAATTTATATAGAATACCCATCATAGGTGAGTATGACATAAGTTTCAATTTCATTCACACATAAGTCAAAAAACCCCACAAAATAAATTTTGCAAAAATCAAGATTTCTAAAATCCGCCACTGGGTGTTTTCTATGCAATGAGGGAAATCTAATCATTGGATGGACTCTAAACCAATGGTATGTTTTTCATATGTGTATTGTGAATCTACATATTTGATTTGAAAGGATTTTGACCACTAGAAGGTATCAATCCAATAGTAAAGCTAAGTCTGCGCAGAGCTGTCTTGTATTACGGGATTTAAACAAAAATTCGAATTTGGGGTTTCTCTTTTAACTCAACTAATTCCCAAAAAAATACAATAAAATTTTTCATGTGAACATAAAATTTCAGACTTATATATGTATTAAATTCTAAACCTAAATCATAGATTAATCTAATAAAAATAAAAGAGAACGAAGAAAAATTCACGTGTGCTCTGTATTCTTCTCCTATTTTATCTTCTCTTGTTTTTTTTTTTTCTTCTTCTTCTTATTGTTTCCTTTGCTCTTTTTTTTGAAAACTTTGTACGGGTGGAGAATAATAGCCCTCGTCTAATGTAACCTAAAGATATATAAACCCTATAAGGCTAGGGTTTTAAATTCAAATTGGTATTGGCACCCTTTTTTCTAATAAACCAATCATAAAATAATTAATAAATTAAAACATGATAATTATAATATTAGGCTAATTAAAAAGTGGGGTCATTACAAGAAACATTGCACTTTTGGTATTTTTTGTTTATATTTTTATTACTATTTATTTTTTCATTTAGGATACAAGGTCTCTTCTAATAGATTTTTCACAGTAACACACACAGGCAAGATTAATAAATAATAAAATATGCTTTCTTTAGGAAAATTGTAATAGAATCCTTAAAGATTTTTCTACTTGTTTTGCAATAGGATGGGAAAATAAATGGTATAGAAGAAGAGAGATGATGAAATGGGCAGCAAATTTATTGATCGAGATGAACGGCGAAAAGAATAATCCAATCGCAAAGTCAATGTGGTGTGGGTGTTGAGGGTATTGTCCATGACGGTGATGATGAGGGTGAGGATGGGGATGGCGATGAGGATGGGGATGAAGATAAACCAGTTGTTTTTGTTGAACTGGATTTCTATGAAGAAGATAAGAGTGTTTCATATCCTAGGGTCCCAAGGATGATTCAGTATTTGGACATGTTTTCATGCCATTTGGGATGGTAATGAGGTAATTATAAAATTTTCAGTGATTAAAATATTTAAATGTTCTTGTTTTTATATTATTTAAAAACTAAATATATTTTGTTAGCACTTGTTGTATTTAAGAAAGAGGTGAATTGAGATGTCAACGTCAATTTAAAAACATTTTAGATTGGAAGTTGTGAGAGGAGCCGAAAGGTGTATGGGCAATCATTTATACAAGTTGTATATTCCCATTTTCTTGAATAATACAACACTTCGAGTGTGATACCCATTTTATTTCAAACTCAACAATTGTCTTCTTCCATTTTTCTTCTGTACTTATTCTATACAAATCTGAGAAAGCATTTATAAACTCATTCCACCCCTCATTATCATCAAAGTGTTTTTTGCAATTCTTTTCAACATTTGTATTTATATGTTACATGCACAACAATCTCTTTGTTCTTGAAAAGGCTCGCTCAATGGCTTTGATCAAACCCAACTCTCTTTAAGTGATAAACACAGTAGGCAAGTTGTCTGCCTAAAAAATCCCCAATAAAATTCTCAATGCCCAAGCATACGACTTTTCCTTATTCAAAGACATGAAACAACATGCAACATTGAAAGTCTTCTTGGTCGACGTAGCCACAATTTCAAATATTGTCATTCGATAGCGATTGATTTTATAAGTGTAATCCATAAACATCGATGATGGGAAACACTTGGCTAGTTGAATTGACTTAGGATGCGCCCACAAAATATTAGTCACTCTATTCTCCTCATCCACAGCATGTCGCTCAGTGTAATTATTCTTGTTCAACAAGTGCATGGTGTGTTGCAAAGTTGTTATCCTTTGTAATTGAAGTGCCTTTAGCCTAGCATTGACATTGTAAATAGTCTTTAAATAGGAGATATTTTTAGGAAACATCTCTTTCATACTGGCCAAGATGTACCGAGGGGTGACACCTTATGTCAACATATTCTACTCTACTCTCCTCATCCACAATATGTTGCTCGATGTAATTATTCTTGTTCAACAAGTGCATAGTGTGTTGCAAAGTCATTATTCCTTGTAGTTGAAGTGCTTTTAGCCAAGCATTGACATTATAAATAGTCTTTAAATAGGAGATATTTTTAGGAAACATTTCTTTCAAACCGGCCAAGATGTACCGAGGGGTGACACCTGACGTCAACATATTTTACAAAATTATTATCTCTACTTCAGTCAATCTGCCTGCAAAGAAATGACCAAAGAGTGATTTTGCTTGAGGATGATTGTGGGTTACATATATGACTTGAAAATTCTAACGGTCATTAACTTGTGACACCCCTTTCAACTAAAACGGGCAACCACATTTCTTTGTCCTTCTTGATCCACCATTACTACTTTTATTTTTTATTTTTATTTTTATTTTTATTTTTTATTTTTTGCTTCCCTCCCCCCCCCCCCCCCCCCCCCCCCCGCCCCCCCCATCCAAAATGGCTCCGTTTTTTATGTATATTATTAGTGTGTTCCGATTTAGTAATAATAACAATTGTGTTATTATCTATCAAGGCAGACCTCAATAGGAACACCTACAAAGAAACATGTTAGGAAGAATGATAAAAAAAAAAAAAAAAAAAAAAAAACCAGTAAACTTGTGAAAATGGTTATACACAAAATAACCTTATATCTTCCGTAAGAAAAAAAGTTGTCATCGTCAACTACCTTCTCTAGTGCTTTTTCGTCTCCAGGGTTGTTGGCCTCACGATTAGCCTTACTAGTGTCACCTTTGTATCGACCTTCCCATCAACATGATGATAATCCTTCTAATATAATGAAGAAAATGATTAAAGCAATAGTTACTCTAGAAGATTGGTCTTCTTCCAATTAGGCTTGAACTAATTCTAGGTTATCAACATCGTCGGAGGCATTTTGAAATTTCTACTACGTTCATGTGCAACCACACAGGATAATCATGAACTTATGAGTAACTTTAAATAATCGATAAATAACAACAGCCAACATTATAAAACTAAGGCTAAAAACTAAAAATGAAAATAAACATGAAATTATCAACTAAAATCTACAAACAAAACCAAACGAGTTTTAGAGATGAAAAATCCACCCACCACAAAAAAAAAAAAAAAAAAAAACAAGTGATAAACATATAAATTAGACATTTTATGTCCCTAAATATACAATTGCTAAGTCCAATTATCTAATAAAAATATCTCATTACGTGTGTTATCTGTATTTTCTAGAAATTCAAGCGCTAATCTCAAATCATACACAAAGTGGCACAATAAGGCTAAGATCAACAAGTAAAAAAGCTCATTGGAAGTGCACATATGCATTGTCAAAGATCAAAGATTTTAAAACCCAAAGACCCATGAAGTCAATCCCACAAAGTATCATCATCTACGGATCTTGAGGAAATCAACTTGAAGATTTAGACATCCACATGAAAACTTCATCATAGCCAATGAATCTCTACAAAACTCCACTATCCATTCTCACATTTGTATTCCATCACTTTTACACTCCACCTTGTTTCACTTTTACACTCTTCCATATCTTTAAATCATCACTTTTACACTCTACCTTATTTCACTCTAACATTCTTCCTTATTTCCCTCCAACACTCTACCTTCCACCCATTATCTCTACACATAATAGTCTTGATCACCCTTCTTCATCTATAAATACCCCACACATAAAAGCACTTAGGAGATACTTTGGAAACACTTTTGAGAGAAAAATAGTTGAAGTAGTTGTAGTTTAGAGATAAATAAGTGAAGTATGGTCTAGAGCTTACCATGTTTGGTTAACATCCCACCTTAGGGTATGGGTGAGCCCATGGGAGGATAGCTCCAAGAAGGCACTTTTAGATTAATTTATTTCTATTTTCATGTATTAGATAAGCTTGTTTAGTTAGATTAGTCTTGTAGTTTGGTTATGTCATGAACCTATGACATAATTTAGATGTTTTCTATTTCATGAACCTTATAATGTTTTACATATTATTAGTCTAAGTTTCACTGTGATTTGCTAGATATTTGGTGTTTCATTTAAGTATGGATTCCTTGTATGCTTTTAAATCCACAATTGATTATTAGTACTAATATAATGAAAGATTGAAATCAATTTGCTCATAAAGCCATATTTTCCATCCTAAGGTGAGATGAGAATCTACCTTAGGATGTGTTAATGAATTTGGAATGATTAATCTAAGAGTGGTCTAATGGTGTCATCTACTCATGATGGTAAACTCAAAGCCTTAGCTCACATTTAGGTTTTACCTCACATTTTTATTTCAAATACTTCACCAATGACTTTTTTTTTCTAACTAGATTAAGTTTCAAAAGAAATTTGAAGATTAGTTTTGCAAATTTTACACATCTCCTTGTGGGATTCGACCCGAACTTGCCGTTATCTAATTCAATAGATAACCGTGCACTTGCGGTAAGATTTGAGATCGATCAAGTTTTTAGCGTCGTTGCCGGGGAGAGGAATGGAAAATGAATTTTAAAATCAATTTTGAATGCTTATCACTAGTTTAGTTTAAGTTTATTTTCACAGTTTAGTTGCATTTGCATTGTTTTGATAATATCTTGTAGTCTGAAAATTCAAAACATCTTCATGTTTGCATTTTTTTGAGTATCTAACTTTTGTTGTTTTATTTTTTTCAAATTTTCTTTTAAATATTCATGATCTGAACTTTCACATACATCTTTTCATTTATTCATTGGATCAAAGGTTATGAATGAATTTTTGAAGTTGGACTGTTTGTGCTGGAATTTAATTGCAGCAGATGATTATTGTTTGCACACATGTTTCTACTGGTTGAGAGTTTTGTTTTGTGTGTTTTCAAATTCTAAATTGTTTTACATCTTGATTTGAATAACTAGTCGAAACAAAATTTGAATTCTAAATTTGAATAACTGGTCGAAACAAAATTTGAATTCTAAATTTGGATAACTGGTCGAAACAAATTTTGAAATCTCGTAGTAGATACACAATCTATATAGTGTTTTATTTTTTGTTGTTCACTTCAACTTTTCACTACTTTATTTTTTCTAAATGAATTTTCAGAATGTTTTTAAGAAAACTTTGGTTTGTTAGCAATCCATGGAAATTTGTAGATTTGAATATCATCAAGTATTGAACTTTGCATGACTTTTCAAAGTGGATCTATCAGTTCTGAAAATTTCCAGCAATGTACTGCTTTGCAAAACTTGAATTATTTTCAAATCTTTGGTTCTATACTCTGTTTTTGAAGCAATTAATCATTATCTTATGGTATAATTTTCAGGTTATACATAAAGGAACATTGAACAAAAAGCTTTTGGAACTTAATGAACAACAGAGGACACTTGGATCATAATTAGAATATCTTTTTATTTTCTTTGAGTGATTGGGAGGACTTAAATTTGTACTATTGAGGTGTAATAGATAAAACTGGGTCAAAGATACAATCGGAAGTAAAATGCGATACCTCTCTTAACCCACTTCAAATCTCTTGTCAGAATTGTTTTCTGAAATGTTTTTTTTTAGTGTTTAAAATTTTGCAAGATATCGAACTGTGCTAAACTATTTAAAAGTGAACCTGACTATTTGCAACTGAGTGGGACTTGATCACCCACCTCATCACTCCAATTCACGTTCAAACTTGGCAAAATTTAGTAAAATAAACTCAGATAACTAGAACCAATTAGAACGGTGTTCATAAGACCTCAAAAAATGAATTGATTGTGACTGAACTCTTTTGAAGTAAAACTGTTCTATTGCCAGTTGGTCTGCGCCAGTAAAGACCATTGTGACTGCACTGGCATTTCTAACTTTTTTGCATAGAGAGTGGTGCTTCGATGGGTTTTCTCACCAGTCTTCTTATTTTGATTAGGAACACAGGGGGTTTTTAAAGTATTTAAGTTGTAACTAAAAATCGTAACAAATCCTTGGATCTTAAAGACGCCCTTCAAAAGCTTAGCCAGTTCTAGTACACCAAACAGAGTAAAATCTGGCTAGAACACATCTCTACCTAGTGTGGTGGTCTAGGGAATTTTTACATAATAAGCTACATCTTACTTACTTACAAGACATATGAGAAAATCTAACTAGAGTGAGAATTGATTTTGAGATGCTCAAAATCATTTTCTATTTCAATTAGATTGGGTTTTAAAAATCAATTGTCCCTTACACTTAATTGAAGATAATCAACTTGTTGCTTGCTAGATGGATGGATAGGAATTGATTGAGTTTTGTTTGTGTATCATGATTAGTGTCCCCCTTTAGGTACATTCACATATTGCATTTAGTTTAGGTCATATCATCTTAGGTTGCATAAGATATTATTCATTTTTTTTTTAAAATTTCAATCCAGACTAATTCAAGTTCAGTGTCAAGGAATTTCTCTAGTGTTAGGAGCCATACAATTATGGATTTTCATTAGGAATATCATGACAATGCCGAGGTAAATTATTTTGCCTTAGTAAACCAAGGTCAACCTTTATAATCAAATTTTGATTATACCAATCATTTTTCACAAAATGGATATGGAAACCAACACCAACCTAATTGAGGTTATGAACATTTTAGGCCCACACCATCCTTTGATCCTCATTATAGCAATGAGCTTTACCTTAGTCGTCATACTATGCCTTTGGTAGAGACCAATTCATGTCACGTCATGAAAAATATGCAGTCCACATCATCTTCATTCCAAGAGAGCCTAGATCAATATATGCAATCCTTAAGTCAGTCCATACAAGAGACAGATCGAACAACGTCAAATGGGTACAGACAAACTTTTGATTGAGATTTGGGATTTAAGGCTTCAAAATGATGCATTAATGAATGTTAGGGATGAATGTGAAGAAAATCTATTATATGAGAGTGAGAGATCTGATGAATTGAACCACACTGATATACCTATATCAACCCCTCAAACTCCCCAAGTAGAACAAGATGATTGGATAAAACATGTGAGACAATGTGATGAGAAAGGATTGTGGGTGAATCATGAGTGTTGTGTTAAAAATGAAATTAGTCATGGTGATTCTAAACCTAACCCTCTGCTTATTGGTGTAGATCCTATGTACACACAAGATGTTGACATAAGTGATTATCCAATTGAATTGTCATGTAGTGATATTCCCCTTTTGACCATTGTTGGAACATCCATGTCCAATAAAAAGGTGAAACCTGAGAAATTTGTTGACACTCTCCCTAGCATTAGGAAGTTCCCCGAGTTTAGACTTGAATTGCATGTTTAACAAATCTTGGAGGATTATTTTGAAAAATGTAAAACAAAATATGAACTTAAAGAGGTCGATGACCTATCCATGCCTAACCCATGGCCTCTCCTAGAACACCAAATTGATTTTGCTCCTTTTGACAAATTGAATTTGTATCATTCTTTTAAGGAAACATTTTCTGAGCTTAAATTAGAATTTCAACTTAAGAGGTTTCCTTGGATTCACTTGCGGTAAGATTTTGTTGTCCCCATATACACATGTTTGGTATGATCCACAAATTTTTAGGTTGTTTAATGGTAAACCCTTTCCATTTCTACTTATTATTGTCTCTCTTTTGTTCAAGTTCGACCTATGGTGTCTTATTTTAGAACATTGAGGACAATGTTTGATTTAGGTTTGTGGGGGGGGTTGGGATGGAGATATTTCAAAGTTTATGTCTCATTTGAAAATGGGTTGTCTAATTATTGAGTCAATTAAAAAAAATTGTTTTTCGGTCTTTGCAACCCGAGTACTTATCCATGATGATATTAGTTTCCGTAAATCTAGTTGCAAATGCTTCGGAGTATAGGATTTGGAATTTTAAAAGTTAGTAGTTTATCAATATTAGACAATAGTTTGTACTACTCATAAGCTAGGCGTTTTATGAGAGTTTGCATTGAGAGTTGTGTTTTAGCTTCAATGTTCTAATTTAAAGTTGAAAATGTGGATTAGTTATCTGGTGAACATGAAAATAATAGTGAAGACTTGAACCCTGTGAGATTTCTAGCATTTCTCATTTCTGAGGGTTATAAACTAATTCTGAATTTCTTGAATCTACATTATCTTGTTGCAAGATCTCTATAATTCTTTGTTTCTGTCAAAAATTGAGAATAAAACATCAAAGTTGAATCATACCACTATAGTACATTCTGAAATTCACCCAAGGCATAAAAACCATATTAATTTAGGGAAATGAAGATAAGTTTTTCTTGTCTAGCTTAAACCTTGTAGCCTACCCTTTTTGTTGTTCCCCCTTGAAAAACCAGTTTGAAGCCTGTTATGTCAACCTTTTATTATTTAACCCACTAACCACCAATTCAACCTACTAATTGTCCAATTATGTCTACCGTGTCCTTTGCTTTTGAGAAATGTTAGGGATGAGTTATCATAGAAAAAAAAAGGTTTCATCATGGAATATTATACTCCATTGTAACAAAAGAATTTAAAAGAGCCTCAAGATCCAATGTCATTTTATATAGTGCAAAAAAAGTAGTACTTTTTTACAATCAATAAGAAAATTGGATGCTCACAATCGAAAGAGTTGAGTCAAGCTTTGAAGTCATCTTACACTTATCTTAGAATACTTTTAACTTTCTCAAAACTTTTGTTTATCCTTATCATTTCTTGTTTACCCTTGTCCTAAGCCCCATTACAACCTAGACAAAATCTTAGCTGATCCTTAGGAAAATATGGCCGAAATGTGGAGGGTGAATTAAGAACTACTTTGGTGAATGAATTCAACATTTTCAGTGGATGATATTCTTTTTGAGATCATATTTATTGTATTCTCAAATTCTGATATTTTGTCTTGTATGTGAACTATCTTTTATTCATTGTTTTATCTTATTCACATACATTTAAGAGAAATAGCCAAATTTGAGTGATTTCATTTTGAGTGATCATATACATTGTGAAATTTGAAGTTGAAGCAAATTTTCTAGAATGTGATCCAGAGATAAGTCTACTTTTAAAACTGAAATTTGCAACAAAGAAGATGATCAAACTCATAATATAAACTTGAATGAATAATTCTTATGTCTTTGGAATAGTGCTTACTAAAGTCACTTATTGACTTAATACTGGTCGATAAGTTAAATGAATACATATCTTAAGGCTTACGCAATCAAGTAGGAACTCTCTGAGGTTAAATAAGAAAAGAGTTATTTCTTACTAAATTTTTTAGTCAAATCCCCAGTATCACTAATGTTTGTGGGTATCATTTCTACAAAAACCCTCACGAGACTACAACTCGTCCAATAGAGAAAACCTAGAGGTTTAAACGTTTGTTGCATATGCTAAATGTAATCGTGATTCCTACGAAAGTGAGTTAGGTTTTAGTTTTTATTTTCTTTTGCTCGAGGACTAGCAAAATGTAGGTTTGGGGGGATTTGATAAAAAATCAAAGATTTTAAAGCCCAAAGACCCATAAAGTCAAACCCACAAAGTATCATCATCTATGGATCTCGAGGAAATCAACTTGAAGATTTAGACATCCACATGGAAACTTCATCATAGCCAAATGATCTCTAAAAACTCCACTATTCATTCTCACATTTGTACTCCATCACTTTTACACTCCACCTTATTTCGCTTTTACATTCTTTCATATCTTTACTTCATCACTTTTATACTCCACCTTATTTCACTTCAACACTACCTTCCACCCATTATCTCTACACATAAGTTTCACCCTTCTTCATTTATAAATACTCCACCCATGAAAACACTTAGCAGATACTTTGAAACACTTTTGAGAGAAAAATAGTTGAAGTAGTTGTAGTTTAGAGATAAATAAGTGAAGTTTGGCCTAGGACTTACTATGTTTGGTTAACATCCCACCTTAGGGTGTGTGGGCGAGCCCATGGGAGGATAGTTCCAAGAAGGCTCTTTTAGATTAATTTATTTCTATTTTCATGTATTAGAGAAGCTTGTTTAGTTAGATTAGTCTTGCAGTTTGGTTATGTCATGAACCTATGAGGTAAGTTAGATGTTTTGTATTTCATTAATATTTCAATTCATGCTTTCTTCTTCCATTTCTTAAGCTCAGTATTAGATAAGTTTTTATACTTGCAATTTCTCTAACAAACTCCTTATAATGTTTTACATATTATTAGTCTAAGGGGGGTGTATTGTATCTGGATTTTGTGGGAAATTTAATAGATTTTGTGGAAAATTTAATAAATTCCATGGATTTTGAAAATCCAAGTGTATTCAATTTAGATTTTAAAAAGTCCACAAAAGTCTAGGGGTATTCAATCAGGATTTTAAAAAGTCTTTCTGAAATCCACAAAGTCTAGGGGTATTCAATATGGATTTCAGAAAGTCCACAAAATTTTTAGGGTATTCAAAATATCATTCATATTTATGGATTTGGAAAATCATGGATTCTCATGGACTTTGTAGTGTTAGGTATAAATAACAAAGTTCAATAGTTTGTCAGTCTCCTATCAAAGATTTCAACGTGAAAAAAAGTCTCCCAAAGTTCTTCCTTGTGTCAGCCGCGAAGAGGTTGGTTCCCATCCTCTTGTTTTCTCGATTCTTTTTCTATCTTTGCATAGTGTTCATAGTTGCATCGTTGATGATTTTGGGTTAGGGTTTGGATTATTTTAATCCAGCGATGTATAAATTCACAGGGGATTTTCAGACCTGATTGAATTCATAAGGTTAGGATGGAAGTTGTGTTAGGGTTTATATCTTTAACTTATATCGCTGGAATTCATATAAATCGTTATCAACGAACTGTGCAACTCTTTCACTTGCTTCAGTTCTGATTGATAAACGTCTTATTTGAGAGCTGATTTTCTAGTTCCTACATTACATCCAATTGGTTTTGTAGCTCTTCCAGATGATCTTGTGCTTGAACTTCAACATCCTTCTCCGATACAAATTTTGAATGCTCTTTCCCGTTTTCAATAGCAGTCAACTTTGAGACAAAAATATCTTCATTGAGCTCCCTGGTCTTTTCTTTCTCAATATTAATAGTAACTAACATTAGTTCAACTTGTGACATAGCACTAATATTTGATTCCTCGGCAACAACAAATTCAGTTTTCACATTAAAGTAGCTAACCCTAGCCAAGTTTTTTCCTACTCTCTCAATCTGCTCTGAAGCATTTAACAACTCCTCCACTGAACTCAGTTTGCAGACGCACAGAGGAGAAAAAAAATGGTGAGACCGTTTGGTGTGAAAGTGAAGAAGAGAGCCAAAAGAGAAGAGGCTCCCGATGAAGTTGAAGAAGAAGTTGCAGTTGCAAAGAAAGAAGAAGAAGAAGAAGAAGAAGAAGAAGAAAAAGGAGCAGGAGAGGAGGAATCCCAACTTGAATTACACTCTATTCCAATTATGCCCACTGTTCATTCTTCTAAATCAAAGTCTGGTGTCATCTTCGTCCTCGAAAGGGCTTTTTTGGAAGTCGGAAAGGTCGGAAAGGTAAACACTTTTTTTCCATCCACTCTCTTTGTTTCTGTTGTATGTATGTTAAAGAAAGAACGATTCTCTTTTTAATTGAATTGAATTGAAATTGTTGTGAAATTTCCTTCTTTCTTGATATTTTTGTTTAATGCTTCCTTGTCTATCTTTCTCTCTCTCTATCAGACTTACCAACTTCTCAACTCAGACGAGCATTCCAATTTTCTTCGCAAAAATGGTCACAATCCTGCCGATTACAGACCTGACATTGCTCACCAGGTACTTTCAGTTTCATCATCTATGTTAAAAACTTATTCAATGATGAGAGTTGATATTCTAAAATATTTTGGCCATAGTGGAGAACTACTAAGGAAACAGTGGTTCAATAGTCTTGCTTCTTCTATTCTTAGGGTTCTATATCTTTTACAAATAGGATTGATGCCAAACAGTTTATTATTGAACACGTAAATTTTCACCTCTTCTTATAAAGAAAGAGTTTAGCACATGTATCTCTATTTTATGGACGTTTTTTTGTTTCATCACTATTTACCAACTTCTTTTTTATTTTGCAAATAATTAGAAAACTGTAAAAGTCGTTCATACAAAGTCCGTGGATTTTCATAAACTCTAGAAAGTCTGTAGCAAAAGTTTATGGATTTAAGAAATCAGCAGAAGTCCGTGGACAATTTAAAGAGTCTGTGGACTTTTCAAATTATTTATCAATTCCATAAGAATCCATATACAATACACCTTTCATTGTGATTTGCTAGATATTTGGTGTTTCATTTAAGTATGGATTCTTTGTATGCTCTTAAATCCACATTTGATTCTTAGATTACTAATATAATTAAAGCTTGAAATCAATTTGCTCATAAAGCCATATTTTCCATCCTAAGGTGAGATGAGAATCTACCTTAGGATGTGTTAATGAATTTGAAATGATTAATCTAAAAGTGGCCTAATGGTGTCATCTACTCATGATGGTAAACTCAAAGCCCTAACTCTCACATTTAGGTTATACCTTGCATTCTTATTTCAAATACTTCACAAATCACTTCTTTTCTAACTAGGTTAAGTTTTAAAAGAGATTTGAATATTAGTTTTCCAAATTTTATGGCTCTCTTTGTGGGATTCGACCCGTACTTGTCGTTATCTAACTCAATAGATAATCGTGCACTTGCGGTAAGATTTGAGATCGATCATTAAGTAACCCTAACAATAACAATGTGACTTTAAATATAAACAAATAAGAAAATTAAACATGATACTACATTAACCACGACAATAAAAATAAACTCTTGAAAGTTCTTATCAAGTGGAGGGTGTTACCTCAAGTGGTGTGGGTTGTTTTTCCTCTCAAAATTGTTTATTTTCATCATTTCCTCCTATGAATTGAGCATAATGCATGCCCTCACATTTACAATGGCCACCCTGACGTCCACTATTATCATCTTCAAGTCTATTATCATCACCTTCACTAATCTCATCCATTTCTACGTAAAAACTTCAACCAAACAAAATTGAGGAACTAGAAAATAGATCGAGAAGTCGATAGAGGAGGAGACATGCCGGTGTTGGGGTTCGTTCCAGTGAGTTTGCGATAAGGGAGAGAGATAAACGTGCGAGTCTACGAGGAAAATGATCGCCCTCACCCCAGTCGATTGAAAAAAAAATGGCCAAAAAGTTGGCAAACATGTTTGGAGCTTCTTTTATTGGAGGTGACCTTTAGTGGGTTCAAAAAAAAAAAGGTGGTGGTGTCAAATAGAGGAATTGGTGATGTCAATTAGTCGCAACCTAATTTTTTTTTGGTTAACCTCATGACATGCCAACCCCCTTGAGTTCGTGCCTGCATAACCATGAACACACTCACCTTATATTAGTAAAATATATAAGTTATGTGCATAATATCTCATTTCTTAGTCAAAATGTATTTCAAAAACATAAAAGTCGACTCTTAGAGCATGTCCAACGGATGTGGTAGATGGCTCGTTAAACACACGTGGACAAGTTAACGAGTGCAAATAAAAATTTGAAGCTCCAACCGAGTGTTATTGGGTCGTTAATGCATAGTTGTCATTAACAAGTCTCCAAACACGTACTCTTGCTCATCAAACAGACGAGGAACAACTCACTCGTTAAAGGATATTTTATTATTTAAAGTGGTAGGCCCAATAGTTGTAAAATGAATTTTCCTCAAATTCTAACTCATCTCAAGTCTCTCTTTGACTCAAACAATAACTCTGAAAGACTGAAACCTCCCATTTTAAGGATGCACCTCTTCTAGAACATCCCCATTGTGTCAATTTACCATTTTTCATTAAGCATTATATTTTTTATTTTTGAATTAAATTTTTTTATAGTAATCTGTATTTGTCCTATATCATAGTTTTTAGTCTTTTTATTATACCATCTTAAAAATTATAATTAGTAGTAGTAGAAGTATTTAAGTTGTTCAATTTTTAATGAGGAAAACACAAAAGAAATGGAAGTGGGAAAAATAGTAAAGAACTAACTTATTTAAGGTGTTTGTTGGGGGAGAAAACTAAAACCTTTGCTTTTTGTATAAGGAGCTCCTTACAAATGTATTATTTTAATAAATTAAGGAACCTCCTTAAGGAGATTGTTAGAGATGCTCTTACAGTTGAAAATTTGCCTGTTATAGCAATAAATTTAAATTTTCAAATGGCTATATGCAAAAGGTGTAAAACACTTCATATGAAGAGAATATGAGAGTACAAATCAAAATTAGATTTGGTAAAACATAATAATAATAATAATAATAATTAAACTGGGCACATGTAAGCAAGAGAATGTTCGGTCTCGTTATGCTTGTTAAGTAGCACAATTTTTTTCTAGTTTCCTATAGCATTGAATGTTCTAGAAATCACACATGTAATCAACTGTTAGGCAAAGCGTTAAGAGTTCAAAGGCTGACAAAGTTGTTTTTGGCCAATTTTTCGCGAAGTACACACTCAATCCCTACAGACCCTAATACTTAGGATACATGCAGTTTGTGCAACCATTTGCATTTCTCATCTAAGCTTTTGAACTAGTATATTGCCCTCATTGAACGATCGATTATGTCTCATCTTAGCTTCTATCCCCTTTAAAGGGGCCCTTTTAATAGATTTAATAATATATAACATGAAAAACCTAACCAGATTTTCGTTTCACCTCATATGGCCTTATTTTATACACAACATGTGCAAGATTTAAAGAAGTATATCCTGTATATATATTTTAAATTATCGAAGGAGGTCTTATTTGTTGTGGACAGTTGTGGTAGTTTTCGATTATAAAGTACGCTTTTTTGAATGTTTCAAGTTTGTTAGAAGGTTGATAGTATTGTTAATGAGTTTGGGCTCAAAGATAGCATCATCTTTATCTATGACATACCAATGCTCTGGATGCTCTAAAGGTGTCCATATAACAAGCATAGAATATTTGTATAAATATATGTGAAACTACATGAAAGTATATGAAAAACTTCAAAATATTATCCCATAGTTTCAAAATATACACCACCAAATAAAGTTTAAAACATTAAAATAATCATAAATTAAAGATACAAATGATTCATCTCGTGGAAGTTGTCACAACATGTGCTATATAAACAACATCATCGTTGCACGTAATTGATAATACATGGAATCATATATGACAACACTATGATAGTCTTGGTAAGGGAAAATCCCAGAGATAGTATCGTCATGTTTGTGAAACATGTTACAATGCTTTGAATGCTCTAAAGGTGTCCATTGGTACCCTATTACGTACAAATTATCAAGAATGTAAGATATAAATTAACTATAATAAGCATGTAAGGATTTAGCTATAATGAGCATATAGATTTAGGAAAATAAATATATACATAATTTTACATGAAAGCATATGGGAAACTTAAAAATTTTGTTTCTTTAGTTCAAGAAAGTACCCCATTAAATAAAGTTTAAAACTTCAAAGAGTTACAAGGGCTGAAATATCTGAGAGGAGTGACACATATATATTACGACTTGAGAAAGTGAGGAATCCTAAGGAGGCAAAAGCAGCCAAGTTGTTAAGAATGGCAAAAATACACGGGTTAGAGCTAGTTTGGTCGATTGTAGCTGATGATGGCATTGACGATGCAATAGAGTTAGAAGAAAAAGTGTTGGAGGAAGGTCTCCAACCACACTCAAACTTAAAGGAATTGACCATAGCACTGTAGAGAGGAGTCATGATGCCGAGTTGGATGAGGACGTTGTAAATGTGGTTCTTGTTGGAGATTTGAAAACCTACCTCTACAAGGGAGACGACCCCTCCTCAAGAACCTACTAATAAGTGGGATGAAATGTGTGGAATACATTGGTGATATACACGTAATTATTACGAGATATATCCCTTAATTTATATATGTTAGTGTTTCAATTAATATATTTTATTCTAATTATTTCATTTTTTATGTTTTTGTAGGAATCGGCGCGCAGTGAACGATAAAATCGCATTTAAGGCGACAATTTGATAGAATTGTCGATTTATTGATTCTAGTGGTGGTACAAAATAGTGGTTCACACATCTAAGCCTAACCCGAATAAGCATGGTCCACTGACTTTAACCAAGCCCAAGCCCAAGCCCAGAAAACTAGAATCTCAAGCCCTGCCTAACAAGGAAATAGGTAACCCTATTTAGGTTTCTCTCTTGCCTTCTCTTTGACACACCTCTCTATTCCACGTTCTCTCTTCTCCCTCTCTTTTCCAGCCACCATCACTAACCTCCACTGGGCAGAGACCGAGCTCTCTCGCCACTAACCGACCACCACCTCACACCCGTCACTGACCACCACCTCGCACAACACTGCCGCGAAACAGGGCACCTCCCTGTTTCGCTCCCTGTTCCTCGCCCTCTTGCCGCTTTCTCTCTTCTCCACGGTTTCTCCCTCCTCCAATCCTCTCTCTCTCGACCACCGCCGAAACAGACCACACAAACCACCACCACCACAGTGACAGAATCAACACCACCGCGAAACAGGGAGTTCGCCCCCTGTTCCTCGTCCCCCTTCGGGTTTTTGGTTGTTATCCCACTGTTCACTCTCTCTCTCTGTTCTTGCAGGTACAGGACTCGGTCGAGAGGAGAAGACACTCGCGAGGAGCGAAGCAGAAGCGGCGGAGCAGACGCGTCGCGCTGGAGAAGACGAAGGAGCTGCTCTGCGGCGAATTCGCGCGGGAGAAAGAAACTGTTTTTCAGTTTTGAAAAAACAGTTAAGGCTATTTACACCCGAGAACCTGTAAGAGCCACCACAGAGCCTATTTAGCTCTTTTTCTCGGGATTCGTGCGCGTACAGGAAGTGATGGATTCTCCCTCTAGTGATGCTGTGACCATCACCACCATGAGTCACTAAACCCCACGCAAAGTGAAGAGGTGAACTCCTAGATGTAACGAACTAAACTAGTAATTGATTCGCTTTAAGTTTTCACGATGAATAATGATGTTTAATGATTTTCACTTTTATTTAATATAGAAATTTATGTTATTTCAGTGAGAAGGATATCATAGATTTCTTTGTAGATTGTTTTTACTCCGGTGATTATCTTTTCTTCTCCATATAAGCTTAGTCACGCTTTTCTTATGTGTGGAATGTTTAAGGATTAATTGATTCCGGTAGGTTAGTTATATGTGATCGTCATTTATTACGGTATTGTCTCCGGATATATCGTAAGTTTAAGATATCACATATGACAAACCTTTGTGTTTTCTTAGAAGAAGTGAAATCTTAAATTCATTTACATTAGGGTATATTAATGATTAAAAGATTATTTTTCCGATTACGTCGTTTGGGATGTGAAACACGTAGTTGAGTCATCATAGCGAATCAATACTAGTTGGCGTGTGAAGTCTAGGAGGGATTCTTGGAACCTTGTGATTTTCTCAAACTTAGTTTTCATTAAATTAAATTCAATTCTGTATTTTAAATTTGTTAGAATTTATTTTAGTTTCGCATAGTTTGTCTTCCTTAACCTTATTTTGTAGATCGTTTTTCCTCGTGGGATCGACACCCCATTCTTTACTGCAATTGACCGCGTGTATTGTTTGGGCGTAATCAAATTTTGGCGCCGTTGCCGGGGAACAAGCGTCATCCTACAAAGAAGGTTTCGGGTATTATCTTTCTTGCTCATTTTTCATTTTATTTTATTTTATTCTATTTTTAGGTTTTAGATCCATTTTAATTTTTAATTTTATTTTATTTCTAAAAAAAAAAAAATTAAAAACTTTCAAAAAAAAAAAAAAATTATAAAAAAAAAAAAAAAAAAAAAAAAACATTAGGGGTGTGAGTTGGAATAGAGACCACTTAGGTTCGTGGGAGGAGATGACCCAAACATTTTTTAATAAATACTTTCCTCACCACAAAACCAACGGTCTAAAGAGACAGATTTGTACCTTCACCCAAAAGAATAGCGAGACATTATATCAAGCATGGGAAAGGTTCAAGGATCTCTTGAATACATGCCCACACCATGGGTATGAGAGTTGGCGCTTAGTCATTTATTTTTATGAGGGGCTCACCAGTAGAGAACGTCAGTTCGTTGAGATGATGTGTAATGAAGAGTTTTTGCAAAAAGACCCTGATGAGGCCATTGAGTACCTGAATGACTTAGCTGAAAAGGCCCACACTTGGACTGGTCCAAGTGCTACTGAGAGCACAGATAGAACACTCCCAGCTGGAGTTTACCAACTTAGGGAAGAGAATAGCCTTAGAGCCCAACTTAATAGAGTAACTAGGGAGTTAGAGGCACTTAAGACCAAGGATGGTAGGCCCGCACATACTGTTGCCAGAGTTGAGCTACAGGACGCCTGTTTTATATGCGGGGGAGTTGAACACTTAGCACAGGATTGCCCGACCTTGACTGAGATGAGAGGGGTTTATGAGGAACAATGTAACGCCTTAGGGATGTACAAGAAGCCTTACTCACCATTCTCTAACACTTACAATTCTGGCTGGAGAGATCACCCTAACTTTAGCTGGAGGTCTGAGGCCGACCAACCTACACACCCACAGGCACAACCACCTAAGTCATACCCTGCACCTCCGTACAATGCGCAATCTAATAAAAGTTCCTTATCAGACACTTTGCATGCATTTATAGAGGCACAAGGTAAAACTAATCACAAAATTGAGGTTGCATTGACACAGTTGGCAGAGGAGAACAAGGAGATCAGAAGCCAAATAACAAGGCTGGCAAGTTCATTAACAATACAAGCTCAGGACCAATTTCAGTCACAGCCTCAAGCAAATCCGAAGGGCCAACTTATGGCACAAACCTCTACTTCAGACTCTCAGAATGTCATAGAGATTAATGCCATCACTACTCAGAGTGATAAGATTTTAGATGGATCAAGCTCGTTCACAACTATAAGCACCTCCCCAAGTGCAAAGGAGAGCATCCCTGAGGATGAGCCCAATGAGAACATTCCAGTTTCAGTTCTTTTTCCTCAAGCACTACGACCTCCTGGAAAGATATCAGAAATGCATGGTGAGATTCTAGAACACTTGAAACAGGTTAAAATTAACTTACCTTTGCTGCATGTGATTAAACAGGTACCAACTTATGCGAGGGTCATCAAGGATCTATGCACTATCAAGAGGAAACATCAGGTGGTTGCTATTTTTGAGTGGACTGATCCTCAACTTTTCAGGTTGTTGGTATACGATTCCTTAACCTTTTTGACTCATTTATATCATAGACTAGGTTTGAAAGTGAATGTTTCCTATGTTCTTCCTCGTCACTTCATGGTATATTTTTCATGAGGGAGAATATATGTCGGGCTGAAGACGTTAAACCAAGCGCTCCTAGGAGGCAGCCTAGCCTTAGTTGTGTGTCTTTGCTGTTAGTTTGGATTGATTTTCGAGTACCCTATTTAGTTGTGTTTCACTCATACTCGTTAGCTCCATAACATTTTTGACTTACAACTTGCCTTTTTTTTTGTTTTCTTTGTTAATGTCGAGTATGCATTTTATCGATTTCTAATGAAAACTCCATGATTCTTATGTTTCTGAGCGTTCATTGGTGGAAGATTTCATTGAAATTGGTAAAGCTTCACCATGGTAATATCACTCTAACCCTCCTCTTTTCTTTTGCCTTACTTTGTCATGATTATTATTTTATACATTGAGGACAATGTTTGGTTTAGGTTTGGGGGTGTGGTTTATTAGATTTTTTATGCAATTTTCAAACCTCTTTGAGTTTTAAAGGTATTTTACAATTACACCGAGTCATTTTTGTGTTCTACTCAATCTCCATTGAATACTTAGATGATTATGGTAATTGTGTAAAATCTTCTTGAAAATGCATTTGAAATCCGAACTCTTGGTGAATATAAAAAAAAAAAAAAAAAAAATAGAAAAAAAAAGAAAGAAAGAAAGAAAGAGGTTTTGAGTTCTTTTCAATTTTAGAGAATGATTTTGTTGCCTTTAATTTTGGGAAAACACATACTAGCATGTGTCACATAGTTATATTAGTGGAAAACATGGTATTTGATATTATCCTTATGTTAGATGTATTTCGCGAGACTTTTCAACTCGACTTTTCGCGCACTATGAGCCAAGTCAACATGATTTGAAGTTGATTGGTGAGGTATTGAACTAGAAAACCTTAGAATAATAGTGGAGACTTAACCCTTGTGAGTTTTGAGCCATTCTTTATTTTTTGAGGGTTATTAATTACACTCTGATTTTTCTTGAGTCCGCATTATTTTGTTGATGATCTCATTATTCTTGATTTTCTTATTGATTGCTTTAAGAATGACATAAAAATTGAATCTTTACACTAGAACTTCTTGCTTTATTTAGTTGAGATGTCCTAGTACTAACTAAAACTTATGAAGTGATACAGGCATTTCTTTCTTTAAACCATTTTTAGCCTTTTAGCCTACCCAATAATAAATACCCATTCGCAGCCCTTTGAGCCTTTAGATAGCCTTTTCTTTGTTATCCTCATTCCCAATACCTACTCCAATCAAGGAGTAATACCTTTATTATTTTTATCCTTACCCAATTTTCTGAGAATGTATATGGTGAGATATGTTTATGGAATGGGCAAATAAAAAAAAAATAAAAAAAAAGATATTTCATGCGCCCTCGAAGTAAAAGTGTTGGATTGTATCAATGGGAAAAGCATATAAAAAAAAAAAAAAAAAAAAGCGATTGAAGAAGAAAATAATGAAGAAAAAGTTAATGGTGTACAACATTGATTTGTTCTTCAATGCCCTATGTTTTATTCAAGGGTGTATCCATTCTCAGAAAATCTTTGTATCCCTTTTGTCCATTATTGTTTGCCATAATCCAAGCCCCAATGCAACCTAATAAAGACCTGATTGATCTTAAGTGAAAGTTAGCTTAATAGATGTGGAGATTGAATAGGCAAGAACTATGGTGTTTGGTTCAACATTCTTAAAAGTAATCAATATTCCGGTCCATGAGATCATATTCATTTCACTCTTTGAAAATTCCGTTTTTCATGATAATTATATGTGAGATGTTTGTATTTTCCATAGTATATTCTTATCCTCACATATAAACTGAGTGCCCAATCTCTAAGCGTTTCATTTCTGAGCGACATGAGAGAATTGTAGTCGAAACGTCTTTTCTAAAGGTTATCTTGTCACATCTTTACTATGAGATGAAGAGTTATGTTGATAAGGCTCCTCACACACACACTTCGAGTTGAGAATGATTATGAAATTCATTTAACCTTTAGATACTGTTAAATTATTGTACTCTATTGATATACTATTGTGACATTATTAGTTTGTTGTTTTTCTTGAATTATAGGCAATCAGAAAAATACTCTAAGGGAAATAAAAGGAAATGTTCATATGATTTGCATTATGTTTTTAGAAAATAGATTTTGTTTTATTGAGTCAGTAATGTTTGGGGGTAGCATTTCTGGAAACCCTCACGAGACTATAACTCGTCCTCTAGAGGTAATCTAGAGGTTTAAAGCCTTGTTGCACGTTAAGGTAAGTGCAACCGTGATTCCTACGAAAGTGAGTTAGGATTTTATTCTTTATTTTGTTTTGCTCGAGGACTAGCAAAATATAGGTTTGGGGGTATTTGATATACACGTAATTATTACGAGATATATCCCTTAATTTATATATGTTAGTGTTTCAATTAATATATTTTATTCTAATTATTTCATTTTTTATGTTTTTGTAGGAATCGGCGCGCGTGAACGATAAAATCGCATTTAAGGCGACAATTTGATAGAATTGTCGATTTATTGATTCTAGTGGTGGTACAAAATAGTGGTTCACACATCTAAGCCTAACCCGAATAAGCATGGTCCACTGACTTTAACCAAGCCCAAGCCCAAGCCCAGAAAACTAGAATCTCAAGCCCTGCCTAACAAGGAAATAGGTAACCCTATTTAGGTTTCTCTCTTGCCTTCTCTTTGACACACCTCTCTATTCCACGTTCTCTCTTCTCCCTCTCTTTTCCAGCCACCATCACTAACCTCCACTGGGCAGAGACCGAGCTCTCTCGCCACTAACCGACCACCACCTCACACCCGTCACTGACCACCACCTCGCACAACACTGCCGCGAAACAGGGCACCTCCCTGTTTCGCTCCCTGTTCCTCGCCCTCTTGCCGCTTTCTCTCTTCTCCACGGTTTCTCCCTCCTCCAATCCTCTCTCTCTCGACCACCGCCGAAACAGACCACACAAACCACCACCACCACAGTGACAGAATCAACACCACCGCGAAACAGGGAGTTCGCCCCCTGTTCCTCGTCCCCCTTCGGGTTTTTGGTTGTTATCCCACTGTTCACTCTCTCTCTCTGTTCTTGCAGGTACAGGACTCGGTCGAGAGGAGAAGACACTCGCGAGGAGCGAAGCAGAAGCGGCGGAGCAGACGCGTCGCGCTGGAGAAGACGAAGGAGCTGCTCTGCGGCGAATTCGCGCGGGAGAAAGAAACTGTTTTTCAGTTTTGAAAAAACAGTTAAGGCTATTTACACCCGAGAACCTGTAAGAGCCACCACAGAGCCTATTTAGCTCTTTTTCTCGGGATTCGTGCGCGTACAGGAAGTGATGGATTCTCCCTCTAGTGATGCTGTGACCATCACCACCATGAGTCACTAAACCCCACGCAAAGTGAAGAGGTGAACTCCTAGATGTAACGAACTAAACTAGTAATTGATTCGCTTTAAGTTTTCACGATGAATAATGATGTTTAATGATTTTCACTTTTATTTAATATAGAAATTTATGTTATTTCAGTGAGAAGGATATCATAGATTTCTTTGTAGATTGTTTTTACTCCGGTGATTATCTTTTCTTCTCCATATAAGCTTAGTCACGCTTTTCTTATGTGTGGAATGTTTAAGGATTAATTGATTCCGGTAGGTTAGTTATATGTGATCGTCATTTATTACGGTATTGTCTCCGGATATATCGTAAGTTTAAGATATCACATATGACAAACCTTTGTGTTTTCTTAGAAGAAGTGAAATCTTAAATTCATTTACATTAGGGTATATTAATGATTAAAAGATTATTTTTCCGATTACGTCGTTTGGGATGTGAAACACGTAGTTGAGTCATCATAGCGAATCAATACTAGTTGGCGTGTGAAGTCTAGGAGGGATTCTTGGAACCTTGTGATTTTCTTAAACTTAGTTTTCATTAAATTAAATTCAATTCTGTATTTTAAATTTGTTAGAATTTATTTTAGTTTCGCATAGTTTGTCTTCCTTAACCTTATTTTGTAGATCGTTTTTCCTCGTGGGATCGACACCCCATTCTTTACTGCAATTGACCGCGTGTATTGTTTGGGCGTAATCAATTGGCAACAAGTTTCACGGTAAAGGGAAGACCATCGTGGTTTCTGATTCAAACACTCAAGATCAATGACATGTCTAATTTTGAGGATTGGTCATTTCCATCAGAATAAGAAGAAGGTTGAATAGGAAAAAAACAAGTATTAATCCCTCGCCTTAAAGAGTTGACATTTTTATGTGCCCCAAGTTGAATGCAATTCCTTGCTACATTGTGTACAAGAATTACAACTAAGAAGTGACATGAGATAATATTGCGATCGTTGGAAAACCTTTATGGACTTCAAAAGCTTACCATTGAGAGCTTTGATGAGATGACATGTAAACCTGAATAGACAATCATAAATCCTTTTTATAACAGTTTCTCTCCGAACTTCTATCCATGGACCAACGAGCAAGGATGCCATGGATTTTACATAGATTCCTTTATTATCTTGGCTATTCTTTTGAACTCTCCCTCTTCTATCAAGCAAAGCTTTCATCTCCCACATTCTCCCTATCTCAAGATAAGAGATTCATCTTCCTTTAATTCAGTGGCGGAGTCAAGATTTTTTTTTTTTTTTTGGGTGGGGGAGGGGGGGGGGGGGGGGGGGGAGCTAGAATATGTTACTGTAAAAATTCTCCTTCTCCCTTTCCATAGTAGCAAAATCCTAGCCTTCCCCTTTCCTTCAATTTGTTTTCCTTGCTTATTATGAAAACACTCCAATTGTTTGACACCATCGTTTCCCCTATTTGACACTACCATTCCCACCTTTCTGTCTAACACCACCACCTGCATTTTGACACCACCAATATAAACCCTAAACTCACAATTCACAAGTTTTTCTCTATTCTCCCTGACACTCTAAATTGTTTCTACCCAGAACAACAATAACAATTGTCGCTTCTCTTCCACCGCCGTCGATGTTGCTGCCGCCATCGCATCTCTCCCACCCCGCCACACCGTCGTCGCTACTCACTCCCCCTTTCCTTTTTTTCCTATTTCCTTTTCCTTATATGTTCTTCTCATCAACAGTAGATTGCACTTATATTCATCATTCACGACGGAAACTTGTGAATTTTTATGTGATTTACTATTTTTTTTACAAAATGCTCTTTCACAGCCACATCTTTATATCTTGACGTTTTCTAAGTCAAAGCTTGATCTACACGTTATTTATTTAAATATGTATGTTTTCCTACCAATTGGGTTTGCTTCAATTTGGTTGTTTTCATTTTCAAAATTTCATCCTTTCCTTTAACCATAGGTACAACAAAGGGAAAAAAGGGTTGCATTAAAGAAGAAGATGAGGGGTTTGGGATTTATGAAAGTAGAGTTTAGAGAAAAGTAAGGGGATTTAGGTTTGACAAAAGAAAAAGGATACCACAATATTTTGGTTGGATTTTAAATCAAATTATTTGGGGTCTAAATAAGATTACTCTATATGTATAATCTGTATTATTTATTTGAATAAACCATAGGTATTAAGCCATTCTCTACATGCACCCTAGCGCACTATGAACAATAATCCTCAAGGTTATAAAACACCAAAAAAATGTTTCTTAACCTACTGAGGTCCACCAGAGTCACTCACTCCAAAGTTGGTTCCACAACCAACTCGGAAAAAAAATGATCGAACGATCAGACAACACAAAGGAACATCTCATAGGCCTTAGAACATGGCAAAAATCTAAACATGAATTGCTTGGCTATATGCCAAAACACCCGAATACATGTAATGACATTCCGATCTGATTGAACACGCCAAACAAAACTTATTGCGAAAGGAATGAATCAACAGGAAATGAACGAGAGAAAATGACAAATGCACATGTGAGAAATAATGAGGCTTTACAAGAGATTTCATTTTCATAAAAATCAAATTTGATATAGATAGAGGATGTTGGAGAGAGAGACGCAACGGGAAATTTGGTGCTAGTGAATGCAGATAAAGACACAAATGTGTTGGACAAGAATAAGTGGTGGTGAGATTAATGGGTACCAAAATACTGAATTGGGGCCCCAATTGCTTTTTTTTTTGAAAGGCAAGCAAGGTTTTTATAGGATCCCAGAACCCATAAAGATGCTGCAAGCTGGGTTTGAACCCATGACCTAGTGGTACTATCCGCCAAGCTCTAACCGTTGAGCTGTCATGCCATTGGCAGCCCCAATTGCTTAGTCCCTTAAAGAATAAACACCGCAAAATCCAAGGTGAAATTGTGAACTTAGATTGTTTTACTTAGGAGTGAGCACGGTCTAGATCGGTTCCAATTTTAGAAAAACCAAACTAACTCGTACTGTTTATATTTAACGGATCTGGTCCGGTCTGGATTCCGTCATTTTGAAGATTGGGACCGAACCTAACTCAACCCACTTAGAACGGTATGGTTCCTATGGTTCTAAACGGTTCCACAATAGTAAAATCATGACAAGTTCAAAAACACAGAAATCAATTGTACCAAGGATGCATACATATCTCTACAAAAAGTAAAACATAATTCAATGGGATTTTTGTAACATACATGTGCTATGCTAAGACAACATTAAAACTAATAAGGAAATAATATTTGCTGAGGACAAAATGAGTAGAAGCCAAGAAGCAAACGAGTGTTTGTGTGGAAGGGCGGTCTCTTTCAAAACAACTTTGATTCATTAATCGATGATTTGTTGTTATTATTGATTCCTGATATTTACTTGCTTCTGAAGCTCCCCCCCAAACCAAACCTTTTTTTTCTTGTTGAAATGAAGCAACCAACAACATAAAGAGTGTGAGAAATGAGGTTGCAGAATGATGACAAAAAGAGGAGACGGAGAATTGATCGACGACAGTAGAAGGAGTGTGAAAGTGAGAGTGAGACGATAGAGTTTTGGCGTGAGAACTTTGTTCTCTATAATTGTAACTTGTGTGAGATTTAGAGTGAAAGATAACAAGGATTTGGGCCTTTGGGCTTTGAAGTTTTTAGGGTTTTAAGTAAAATTAGAAATGTGTTAGTAGTGTTATGTTAAAAAAAAAAAGGGTTAGAATCGAACAAATTTAATTCAAATAGTTAAAATCGGGCTCGAACCGCTCTACAACGAATTTGGACTGATCTGACCGTTTAATAATTTAAGAGTTTTACAGATCTAACAGATTCTTTTGAATCTATATTTAAAATTAGACCTGACAAATCTAATAGATAGTTTTATTTAATATTCAATGTGAAAATCTAGATCTTTAGCAATACTTTGCACACAATCAGACAATTGTGAATAAAATGCAACAAAAGAAAGTAAACACCACACAATATAACGTGGTTCACTTATAAAGTCTTAAACACCAACTCTATAAGTTTCATTCATGAAGAAAATATCCACTATGAAACAATATCCTAATTACAAGATTGTTCACTGATAATGCAAAAGACCAAAAAATAAAAAAATCTCTCTTTTGATTTTAAAAGTTGAGGTTTATTTAACTCCAAAGTAGTATCTCTATATCCCTTGACTGTCATATTATAGAGTTGTGAAAAGGACAAAAAAATTTGAGTTTATATAAAATAAAGTGCTGAAAAATTATTATACTCGACCAGTCTTGAGTGCATAACATATCTATCCAATAGGTCAAACTTAAATCAACTTGATTAGACGAGCTCATTTCCCAAGCTATTTGCTTGATAAGTCAAGCTCTTATCCTGATATGTTTGATCAACAAATCGAGTTTTAATCATGACCTATTTAATTGGTCGATCTAGTCGATACTTTTAAAGATCCAGATGTTAATTTCTCAAGGATTTTCAGTTAAATTATGATCTAGTAATTTTTATTATAGGAATCCTTCATTCCATTTTTCACGAGGGTGTTTCAATTTGTGTTCTGGTCATAACCTTTGATTGATGAACATCATTATGACTTATCGACTTTTATCTTCCATTTTCAACTCATTGTGGAAGTCACCTAATCTGACCCATTTTGACATGAAATAATATCAACCTAAAATCTAGAGGTTTCATAGGGAAACCTAACCTATTTCATTGAAAAAATGCCATAGTACAATGTCAATCATCATCCTCAAACGGAGTCTTAAAGTAAATGAATAAATAAAAATGGATGTAGTTAATTAGTTCATATATAAGAAAGATGTTTTCACGTCCCTTTGTAAGAAGCTAGTAACTTAAATCTCCAAACCCACATAAGAATAAACCTAAGAGAAGTGTTTGGGCCCCAAGGGGCACCTTATTTAAGGGATTCCCATGATTGGATTTTTTACCCAATAAATTAAATCAATGCCAGTTTTATAATCAACGTCAGTCATGTCAGAGTTGTTGGCCCTTCACCCACAAAGCCAACGGGGGGGCTCCTGCGCGGGGTGCGCTGGATGGCGTCCTGCGCACGTGTGTGAACCGTTGGATGAAATCCAACGGCTCATATCGACGGAACTCAAATGCAGATTATGTTGAAAAGGCTGTCTTTGAATATTCATTTTAGATCTGAGGGAGAGGAAGAGGAAGAGAAAGGGGGTCTGAGGGAGAGGAAGAGGAAAGGGCATGTGAGGGTTCGCTCGAGAGGAAGAAGAAGAAGAAGAGGAGGAGGGTTTATTCATCTGTTCGGAGTTTTTGTTTGGTGAGAAATCTCTTTGATTGATCTGTTTTTTCTTTGATTTGTTTGTTATTTTGGTTTTGGATCGAAACCCAGAGACCCATTTGGTAGATCCGTTGATCTATATAAACCCAGTTGTTGAATCCTTGATTGGGGGGAGATTTTGATTGATTTATGAAAACCCCATTCATAAAAATCTGATCTTGGGGGTTTAATTTGGAGTTCTGAACCAGATCTTGAATTTGAAGGAAAGCCCTCAATTTGGAAATTTCATTTTGGTGAAATTTTTTTTTATTGAATCTCTCATTTAGGCTAAAAGCTTGGGTTTTTTTTTTTTTTTTTTTTTTGGGTTCTGTTCAGATAATCTCTAGTGTTTATGGGCTATTCAACTCTTCTTTGCAGAATTCATCTTCTCCAATCGTTCTCCGTCGTCTTCCTTTACTGGTTTTATGTTGTCTCCTGAGCTGTTTTAATCTGCAGACAAGTTTTAATCTTTAAGCACTCATTTCCACCCATCAAAGCTTCGACAATTTCATTTGTCAATTTTTGATTACCTCAAAATCAATCCAAACTTAAGTAATTTACGGGCGAAAAGCGAAAATGGCTTAAATGCAGCAACAAAATATGAATGTGAGCCCAATATGTGGTTATTGATGACAGGAAGAAGAGAAGGATGATCTCGAACCGAGAATCAGCAAGGCGGTCTCGAATGAGGAAGCAACAACTCATGGATGAATTGATTAACCAAGTAGCTTAAATTCAGAAAGAGAACAATGAGGTGATGCAACGAATTAATGCCACCACCGAGCTCTATGTTGATGCTGAATCTGAAAACAACATTTTGAGGGCTTAGATGAGTGAATTAAGTGATAGGTTGCAATCTTTGAACTCTGTTCTGCATACCATTGAGGAAGTTAGCGGGTTTGCTATGGATATACCCGAAATTTCGGGTCCTTTGCTTAAGCCATGGCAGCTTCCTTGCCCATCACAGCCAATCATGGCTTCGACACACATGTTCCAGCATTGAATTGGCGAAGTTTACACTTGGAGAAGCTATGATTGTGCTCTTCTTGATGAAAGTTGTTGGGCGTCTCTAGTTATGTGGTCTTATTAGATGTTTATGTTCTGGTATGAACATTAAGGTAGAAGTGGTTGTTTAGTGTCTGAACATAGTTTGTTATGTTGGTTTCTATGCTTTGTTGTTCTATTTGAACAATTTAGTTCTTGGTAATGAATGTCATTAGTTCTTGGTAAGATTTCAGAATCAACAAAAGGCTCTTAACATCTGTTTTAATTACTAACTTAAATATGGTTGCGATATAAGGGTTGCCCTGATATGTGATCAGGAAAATATTGATGTTCAAAATTGTAATACTGATCTTCCTCTGACGATTTTGTTTATGATCTGAAGGAGCCTCTGGGCTAAGAGACTCGGGGTATTGTCAGATTCTCCTATGCTTGAATTGTCTAGAAAACTCGGCATGTGATTTTCGACTAAGAATTTGTTGTCAAATACCACATAGCGATCACAAACTCATGGATTCAGACTGATCAACAAATTTGATTAAGAAATAAAATTATTCACATAACAAGCCAACTTGAGATGAGTCTTATTTTTCAATAGTCCATAGATATGAACTACCAATGTTCTCATCACATGAAGGATCACATAACATTCAACATCGAAAAACACTCAATCTCACACCTATTATCACAACATCTGATCTAACATGATTCCATTGCAATACCAAATCAATCTTCATAAGTGCGACACTCATCACTGGCAGTTGCGCTTACTTCCTCTACCTCATCCCATGCAGCGGCGCACTCCCCACTCACTAGGTCTTCTGCACACACTTCTTTCACATTGGTGATACTCTCCTCCACCTTCTTTGACAGGTCTGATGCAGCCATGGTCTTGATGGGTGGAAATGAGTGCTCAAAGATTAAAACTTGTCTGCAGATTAAAACAGCTCAGGAGACAACATAAAACCAGTAAAGGAAGACGACCGAGAACTATTGGAGAAGATGAATTCTGCGAAGAAGAGTTGAATAGCCCATAAACACTAGAGATTATCTTAACAGAATCCAGAAAAAAAAAAAAAAAAAAAAAAAAAAAAAAGCTTTTAGCCTAAATGAGAGATTCAATCAAAAAAAATTCACCAAAATGAAATTTCCAAATTGAGGGCTTTCCTTCAAATTCAAGATCTGGTTCAGAACTCCAAATTAAACCCCCAAGATCATATTTTTACGAATGGAGTTTTCATAAATCAATCAAAATCTCCCCCAATCAAGGGAAATCAAGGATTCAACAACTAACAAACAAATCAAAGAAAAAACAGATCAATCAAAGAGATTTTTCACCAAACAAAAGCTCCGAACAGATAAATAAACCCTCCTCCTCTTCTTCTTCTTCTTCCTCTCGAGCGAACCCTCACATGCCCTTTCCTCTTCCTCTCCCTCAGATCCCCTTTCTCTTCCTCTTCCTCTTCCTCTCCCTCAGATCTAAAATGAATATTCAAAGACGCCTAAACAACCACTCTCTCTCTGTTTTCAAATGTTCTTTTCCAAGCCATAATCTCAGCAGTCGGATCAGATCCGACGGCTGTAATATATTCAAAATCTGCCACCCCTTTTCAACATAATTTGCATTTGAGTTCTGTTGATATGAGCCGTTGGATTTCATCCAACGATTCACACACGTGCTCAGGACGCCATCCAGCGAACCCTGTGCAGGAGCCCCCCGGGTCCAGGTTGGCTCTACAAATTTGAATAAAATTGTTCACACTTGATCCACAAAACAAGGTTGCAGTTCATAATCTCGAAAACTATAAAATTGTTCACACTTATGTATTGGGCTTTGTGTCGGGTTGGGTTACCACAAAACCAAAACAAGTATAAGAGAAGCAAGTCCAACATAACCTTATTTCGTTTTGTCTTGTATCCTCTCTATCTAGTTCTTGTTTTCTTTGTTCTCCTTTTTCTGTGTTCAAATTTTAATTCAAATGGTTCTTCTACTTCAACGGAACGCTTCGCTTCAAGAATACAAATTGATAGACACTTTAACGAGCTAGTCTAGATTTTAGAAATATGATATTTAGCATTCAACAATTACAATTAAGGTGAGGGAGGTCAATTTCTCTTTGATGTTTATACGTAGTTATGGAATTTAAGAGTATGATTAGCTATTAATTTTATAAACAATCTCTACTTTTGTTCTTTTGTTTAAGAACCTATTAATGTTTAAGTTGTCCGAAATGTCGATGCAACAAAGAGTTGGTTGAGCCAAATAGTAGAGTACACTTATCAACCAAGTATTGTGATTTCGTTTTTCGAGTTTATTTCTTTATCCTGATTTTAAGAAAGACAACGACTACCTCGTACCACCGTTTCCTCTCTCTCACACCATTCTACTCTCTCACACCACTTACTATCTTTCTCACACAACCATACTTTCTCACACCACCTATATAAACAAAAACCATTCTTTTTTTTTCCTCCTTACCATTCAAATCGATAATGGTTTCTCCCTCCCTCATTCAAAATCTCTTAATCTTTCCCCACACTCAAATCCCTTGCAAATCTTCTCCATCTCCCTCGAAAACTCTCAAAATCCCCTTACAGTTGAAATCTTTAAACCCAAACTCAATAAATATGCATAACTTAACATAACAGACAAACCCAAACTCAAAACAAAAAAATGAAAAACAGGGTAACTTTCGAACTAATTTAAACCCTCAATTGAAACTGATTCTCAAGCTCATCAAAACACGAAAATTGTAATACTCTAAGTTATCTAATAAACACAACTTGAATCACTTCAAAATGTTTTGAAATAAGGAAGTTATTGTTATTTTACTAAAGTCGCGCAAATCTGTCTGAAAAATGAAAACAGGATAGTGTTCCTGATTTTCAGCCAACTTATGTGCTCGATCGAAACCGATTCTTAAGTTGATCAAAATACAAAAGTTGCAGTACTATAATTTATCTAATAAATACATAAAAAAAACATTAAATAAATCAAGTAAATATATATAATGATTTTCGATGGTATATGAAAATGTAAAAAAGATAGATGCAAGTAAATAAATCTATTAAACATATTAAACGAAGCTTAAATACCAGGAAATGAAACAAACATTAAATCAATATATAATTAGAAAATAATGAGACAGATTCAAAAATTAATATTTAAGAAGAAGAAATGATAATTAGAATTAGGAGGGTAGTTTTAAAACTTAATAAATAATTAGAAAAATTGATAATACAAAAAATTTCAAAATTTTATGAAAAAACTCAAAAATTTTCAAAAAAAAACCCTTGAAAAAAATATAATTTTTGATAACCGAGTTATGTATTTTTACGAAAAAACAAAATTTACAAAAAAAATTGAAATTTATGAAAAAATTGCGAAATAAAAGAAAAAATCTCAAAATTTTTCAAAAAAAATCATCAAAAAAATGTAACTTTAAATTTTGCTCTTTTTACTTTTTTAATTTAAAAAAAAAAGAATTTTTCGTTGAAATATCGCGAATTCACATTCCTTATTACCTTGGTTAATTATCAAGGTTTCACCAAAAAAATCTGATTATTATAATCATTATTGTCAAACGCATGACATGAGATCTTAATATTTTCGTATTATCCAGCCACATTTTGTTGTCCACTAAAAGACCTTCCACAAAGAATCTAACCCATTGCTAAAAAAAAATTATGAGTGGATAAAAGCTACACTGGTTTAATATTGAACACCTGTATAACCATTCACATACAACAATGAGTTATAAAAACACCAAAGTTAATAAAAATGTGTCACCCAACACATTTGAGAATGTGAATAGATTCAGGATCAATTAGACCATAAAAAAAACCTTGTCTGGATACAGTTTTCCATTAGGATACTGAACATAGAGCCTTAGATTGTTAATAATTTCATACTGGCATTTGAGACTTGATGCATCTACACATGTTTTGATTCACGAATAAAAAGAAACTATTCCTCCAATTGTTTCAATAGTTAAATAAACTTTTAACTATGCTTTTCAATTGTTTCAATAGTTAGTTAAATATGCTTTTAAATAAAAATGCTTTCAATGTGCCCCGTTATTCAATAGTTAAATAAACTTTTCAATTGTTTCAATACAAAATTTATGCTGAATAATTTAAAATAAAAATTTACTCATTTTTACAGTTTTACTCATTCTTCGTTGCATTTTAAAGATAAGGGGTAAAAAAATGTAAAAATACTAATAAAATTAAAAAAATAATAAAAAAAAAGAAGCTAGCAAATAAACTCTGACAAACGAGTAGGAGAAATGGAAATGTACGAGGCGTTTCCAGGATCGTATGGCAGTGAAACGAAGCCAAGGATCAGGATAACCACTAATTGATATAGCGTCCTAGCCATTATATCTTAGAGGAACTGAAATCCCCTAGAATTGGTAATGGACGCAACCAAACCAAAGCAAAACTGATTAAGGGAACATAACATTTAACAAAACACATGTCAAATGTTGAAAACAAAGACTTAAAAAGTGGGGTGGATTTAGGCAATTAAATGAAAAGGTGCTCAGACAGCCAAGGGTTTGTCGTCAAATCTCTGGGAGAAGAAGCCCAGATCAGAAACTCTAGTCCACAGCAGTGTCATCACCGCAACCTATAATACTCATAACCACCAATAACTTTGCTCTCTCCTAATCTAATCTAATCTAAAATAATCCAACTTAACAACTTAGCACAAAACAATCAACAAGGAAGAAACTACGATCTAATCCAATCTAACTTGAACACAACAATTTAGCACAAAACAATCAACAAGGAAGAAACTGCACTAAACGAATTGGAGAACCGAAAAATGTGTATAGTGTGGCAGAAGAGGCGCAGAGAAGATGAGAAAGGCTTGAAAGGAGATTCATTTATATATATGGAGAGAGCCTCTTATTGGGAATTAGGGTTTAAGGTGGGTGAGTAGATGCGTGATGGCTACAACTACATAAAAGTGGCCGATAAAGACCCCCACAGGTTTGGATAACTGGAACCACCGGAAATGGCTTTTTAGATGCCACCCACCTCTCTCCCGATGATAGGCACCAACCTCGAGTGATTTTGAATAAAAAGCTTTCTCTTCCTTCATTTTCCCATTCCTCAATCATTTTGCTCTATTATCACTAGAAAACCAAACCTAAGAGCATCTCCACTGCGCCAATTTCATTCGAGGTGGGGTAGTGTATGTTTTCATTAAAATATTATACTCATTCAACCGAACAATTCTAGCTGGTATGTGTTTAAAGAGGGGAGGCAAAAATATATTTTCGCCCCCTAAGCAATGAAACCTCGCTGATTTTCCAGGCCAGTTAGAATTTCTGAAACGACAATTGAAACTTCGCCCAAGTTGAGCGTCAAATCAATTGTTGTTCAAACATTATTATTATTTTTTTCATAGAAAATCATTTTTTGGGGAAAAGTCAAAAGTTGAGCATAGTGGATAGGATAAAGTTAACCCCCCCTCCCCTCCAATTGGTGTATTATGGGTCATTTGAGGGTGATGACTTTATCACCCCAAAGTTATCCCCCTCGAATTAGCTTATTGTAAATGCTCTAAAGAGACATATTTCAACACCTCTTGCTTCATTCGGGGACTTCTTATCAATGTGTTTACTATCACATTTGGACTAAAAAATGAGTTTGAACATGACTCTCAAATGATTTTAGTAAACTAGACCCAAGATAAACAACACGATGCATCAAATGCCATTTCAATTTAGTAAACATGGGAAACCATCATATTTGAATATATTTTTGAAAAATCTTGTTTTCATAAACCATTTTCATTTAGAAAATTTTAGTTTTCTAAAAAAATGTGAGTCTAATTGACAAAAGATGAAGTGTGTAACTGAGAGAATTTGACGTGTTTTTGAAAAATATTTTCTTAAACATCAAGACGAGATGCATTGTAACAATTAAATTCGGCCAAATGTCATTTGTTAAAGAAGACGACATCAAGTTCTAAAAGTGCCTTAAGAAGATATTGTTGGTGACGATTCGTCCAATGAAGAGTTTGATGGCGATTCTAGTGGAGATTTTGCTTGTGGTGGTGACTCTTACAATTTATGGTAAAAATGTTTACAATCCAAATATATTCAAATTTCTTAGATAGACGTGTCAAAGGAGGTTAGTGTATGGGAAGCCTCAAACGGACTTGACTTCTTAGATAAATAAATGGGTTAAAAAAATCGTTACATTTAGTGAATGGAAAGGGAGTTAATGAGTAGTTCAACTTTAACAAACTTAAATAGTGGATATGAAGTAGAAATAAAGACGAAAGATTCGGGTAATCAATTGGGATGCCTCTAAGAAATGTGTGGCACCTCTTTGTTATTATGGTGGGTTGCCTCTAAGTGAAAGTGCCCCTAGTACCATATTGTGGGTGCTTTTAGCAGCCACCAATTGTTAAATCCATCGTTAGTGTGAAAACTACTAGATGTATTATATATTAAGGTAATTTTCACTTTCAAGTGCATTTACTATGCTTCATTTGGGTCAAAATTGGACCCATATCTTGATTTGATTTTAAAACAAGAGGTTTAATATGTTTAATATAATACGAGACTCGAGTGACTAAAATCAACATTTGAAATAACTCGTTAAACTTTCAATTCATCAAGATATACATCAAATTCTTGCGCATCCCTTTTTATTAACTGAGTGAGTATGAATTAATATGGTGGTCAACGTTTAAACTACAAAGAATCAGTCATTGATTGCCATATTTGAATGGTGACCAATCAATTTTTTTTAACAACCATAGTCTATGGTAACATAGTCCTTGGGGTAACTTAGCACAATAATTATGACAATAAGAGGAAACTACATTAATAGGAAAATAAAATAAAATAAAATAGGACATGTAAATCCTTATACACGGACTTTTGTTTGAAGTTTGTGATTTAAGTATTTAGAACGACTTTGAATCCTTGAAACTAGGGCACTATATGGGTCGAGTGGCCACTGGGGTGCTAGCTCAACAACTGGTATGGTTGTGGTGGATGGTATCATAAGTCCACGGTTTCGAATCCTGTCGGCAACATTTGGGATGGATAGGTTAAAGGATAAAAATAAATAAAAATAAAGGTCTGGCTCGGGGTAACCCTCCATATCCATTTTTTGGAACCGGATTCGGGTTTAGGTCATTATCCATTCAAGTCTCCACCACTAGATACATGCCCAACCAATTTTCTAAAATTAATATCCATATCCCATTGGCATGACTTCGTATTTGTCAAATAAAGTTGGATCGGGTCAAATTTGTTAGGATATGCTAGATCGATTTTTGCAATGATAATGTATATTATATCAAAGTTAAGTCAACTTCTGTAATTTTCGTTGCATGAGTTATAATCACTTCAAATTAATCAACTATGCATCAGAAAATGAGTCTCGTGCATTCTAGTTACATGCAAGATCATACCTAATGTGTAAAATATGGATCGGGTTGAAAGGTCAGCTTTTGAAAACCATATCAATCCGCTAAACTAGATTAAGGGGTTGATTTGGAGCTTGGTCAACTTGGACCCATTTTATGCCCTAGTTGAAACCTAATGCCCATTTTGAAATGGTCTAAATATTGCTACTATGTAAATTTAATATGTAAATTTTTTTTTATCATTAACACTACCAAAATAAAAAAGTAATCAAAGCCATAGTAGCTAGTAGTCCTTAGTCCTTGCAACTATTCAATCATGTCTTCCACAATCTTAAAACCCTTGAGCAAGAGAGCATAACATTCAAAATCTCATAATTCATTATCAGTGGAAAAAACAACAACTATAACTTTCATGCGTTTTTTTTTTCCAGTATTATTGGAATATTGTGCAATTGGATGTTTGCGAAGTATTTAAACACTTCTTTACTACACGTCAAATGGATCCCAAGCTTAATGAAACTTTCATCGCCCTTATCCCAAAGGTTGGTAACCTGGTTACTCCAGACAAATTTGGCCCGATAGGCCTTTACAATGTTATCTATAAGGTAATATCCAAAATCATGGCAAATCGCTTGAAACCCCTTTTATATAACATCATTTTCCCCAACCAAGGAGTTTTCCTTCCTGGGCGATCGATTGCGGATAATGTCAGTCTCGCCCATGAGATTTTCTTTCAGATGAAAAGTTTTCGCAAGAAGAAACAAGGTTGGATGGTCATTAAAATCGATATGGCCAAGGCCTATGATAGAGTTGAATGGTCCTTCATATTACAAGTTCTTCGGCAACTGGGGTTTTCCAAAGATTGGATCCATCTCATTGAGCAATGCATCTCCACCACTTCTCTTCGGGTCATTCTCAACGGCTCCCCCTTTTCTTCCATCAAGCATTCTAGGGGCATTCGACAAGGGGATCCCTGTCACCTTAGCTTTTCATTATCGTTGCAGAAGCTTTATCTCGTCTCCTTGCCCGAGCGAAAGAGGTTGAGCTTATCAAAGGCATCAAGATCAAACGTCATTCCCCTTTTCTTAGTCACCTATTGTATGCAGACGATCTCATGTTTTTTTGCTAAGATTCCCTTACTGAAGCTCACTCGGTTAAAGATATTCTTCAACAATATTGTCTGGTTTTGGGTACAGGAATAAATTTTAACAAATCTTCGGTGTACTACAACTCCAATGTTCACCCGAAGCATGCGAAAATGATTAATAGGATTCTGGGATCAAAACTTTACAACCCAAAAGATAAATATCTTGGATCTCATCTGCTCATGTCTAACAAAAAGGCCAATGACTTCCAATTCATCATTGATAAAATCAATGTCAAACTCTCAAGTTGGAAATCCAAAGTGCTTTCCCAGGCGGACAGAACCATGATGATCAAAGCTACCCTTAACTCGATTTTGGTCTATAACATGCAAACTTTCCTTATTCCCACCTCGATCACTACTAAAATTGATGTTCTTGCCCGCAATTTTTGGTGGAACGGGACTGTTGAAAGTAAAGGTAAGCACATGTGTACCTGGGATCGAATCACTAAGCCTCGACACCTGGGTGACCTCAACATCCCCTTAATGAGGAATAAAAACTTGGCCTTAATGGCTAAAAGTATTTGGCAACTCATCTCTTCCCCCCACGACACTCGGGCCTCCCAATTCAAAGCGTTTTATTTTAACAACAAACGCCTTGTTCAAATCTCTAAACCTCTGTCCTTAGCTTCATTTGCTTGGCGAGGTAATCTCACTACACTGACTAAAATGAAGCGCTATCTCAAATGAAAAGTGTTATCAGGGAACAAGATTGACCTTTGAAATGATTGTTGGGTTAAGCCGGGATTGCTTCTGACTAACTGTTTGCTAAATCCTCTGGCCCAAAATTTGCCTCACACAATTCAGGATTTATGAAACTTTCAAACTGGTCAACACCCCCAATGGAATGATAGTCTCATCAATTCCATCTTCCATGCCCATGTGGCTAGAGATATCCAGGATATCCTAATCCGACGCTCAGATTGTCCTGACACTCTAATCTAGCTTCAGGATAAAAAAAAAAAAAAAAGATTGTTCACTGTCAGGAACGCTACCAAAGTGTTCTCTCTAGAACAATCTGAATGTTCCACCTCTTTCTCTCCCTCTCTCAGCAATGATGCTAAAATGCTAAGAGAATTGTGGAGAATCAAGGTATCTCCTTCTGCGTTTTTTTGCTTTGGAAGTTGAGTCAAAATATTCTTCCCACCATGACCAATTTGTCTCGCCTGCACACACCTATAGAAGATTGTTGTATTTTCTGTAATAGTCACACAGGAGATGTTACTCACATGTTCTTCCTTTGTCCGGTCATGCATCAACTATGGCTTCTCTCGCCCCTCACGATTGACTAGCTCAATCATAACTTTGGGGTGCCCAATAATTCCCTTTTTCCAAAGTTCATGTGCGATACTAAGAAAACCCATCCAGAATTTAATGAGAAAATGCTCTCTCAGTTTGCAGCCTTCATCCTGACCATATGGCAGACCCCGTAACAATTGCATTTTTCAAAAGACTAAATTCAACGCCCAGAGTTTTAGGAGGTTTTTCCAAAGTACCTGGTCTGCTTGGAAACACCAATGATTTTCTACTAATTCTAATCACACAAGGCATGGGGGAGTCCCTACCTCCGAAGACAATAATAATTCGGTCTCTATCCATCAGGTCCTTCAGTCATCTGTCACTGACACCCGACCTAATTATATATCTACCCCATATTCTACTATGGGACCCCATACTAAGCTAGCCACCTTCCGGATAACAATGATATGTGAAAAGATCAGGGGCGGATTTAGGATTACAAACAAAGGGGGGCAAACAATACACAACTATTTTACTATACAACTAGACAAATATACATGGCATGATTAATTCAACTATAGCTAGTAAATGAAGAGCTTACCTTTTTGAATTGGAGAAAACAGAATTAAGCATGGTGGTATAAGATGAGAGTTGGCGAGAAACATACCTCTGCTTTCTTTCTAACTTTTTGGCGTTGAGGCAAACATAACAGTACAATCTAAGTCCAAGTAGTAGCAGCAGCAATAGCCTAGGTAGTGTCTATTCTCTGGACTAAACTGGATGGAGAGTTTTCTCCTTTTGGGCTATAGCTCAGACGAAGCAGACAAACCACAACTTTTGAAATCTTAAATTTATAATTGTTTAATCTAAAATAAAGAGATTAAATAGATAGAAATTAAAAAAAAAATCTTTGAAATGTATAATTTCCCTTTCCCCGATCCCCAACTCAATTAATGATGGGAATTAAAATAGAGAGAAATTAAAAAAAGAAAAAGAGAGATGGTGGGTGAATAGATGAGAATTAGAAAAGGAGAGAGAGAGATTAAATAAAAGAGAAAGAGATGGAGTAGGATTGGGATTGGTGAATGTGGAGTTTAAAAAATAGAAAACAAAACCCTTTATTTTAAAATCATCTGGAGGTAATAGTCAAGATTGTATATAAAGAGGGGCAATCTAAAAATTTAAAGGGGGGGGGGGGGGGGGGCAATATAAAACATACAAGTGACTTAATGAGATTTTTCAAAAATATAAGGGCCAACACATACATCCGCCCCTGGACAAGATCCATTCAGCTAGATGTCACTGACTTAATCTTAGATCCTCCAAGCTCAAAACTATCCCTCGTTTCCTAGATCCAGACATGATAGTGGTCACATATGATGTTAGTTTTCTTGCCCAATCTCAACATGGAGCGGTCGGAGTTTATGCAGTCAACATGCATGGTGAGGTGCTTGCTCAGGTGGCTTACCCAATCACATGGAAGGTGATGGATAGTACCATGGCGGAGTGCTATGCACCTGAAGCGACAATTCTTCTGATCCAAGCCAAGCAATGGCGAACATGTTTCTTGATGGGAGACTCAGGGACCCTTCACACTATTCTACATGATGATCATAGGCAACCTATTTTAACCATGAACTGGGCATGACGACCACTTATTAGCAGCATACAACGACTGATTTCCTTTCATAACTTTTGGTTCTGTAATTTTATTTGTCGAGACCTTAACTATGAGGCTCACAACCTAGCTGCTATAGTAGCCCAACAGTTATGTAATTTGTTTTAGTTATATGTTATATATGCTATATGTTTTTAACAAAAAAAAAAAAAAAAAAAAACTGTCATTGCAAACAAACCTTTTTTTTTACCCTCCCACATCAAATGCATCCTACTGATTCGAATCTTTGACTTGTAATATCATCCGTCACAAGTCTACCAGTTGAGCTAATACCCCAGTGACAGAAAACCCAATTTCAACAGAACATTTAAAATGTAAAGAAAACCCGTATTTAATTCTCCAAACTCCCCCCACCCCAATTAGAAATGAATGGTAAAGAGAATCACTTTCTGCAGTTGTGTGAGAGGTCCGAGTCATATTCATTTGTTCATAAGCAATTCTCAACCTCCACATAGTTCGAGAATTTCACGATTATTAATAGGGTTATTTATTTTTTGGCCTCCATTAGTTTTTGCGTATTTCTCCTTGGGTGCCATATGTTCTCAAAATTTTGTCTGACCCGTTTTGAGTATTGATTATTACGTCAATGCCCTTGACTAGTAGAAATCATCATGGCAAAATTACCTTTCGTTAAAAAATTCCTAAACTTCATCTTCTCTAGTCGCCACTTCCGCCCCTCCTCTCCACCCTCTCTCTAAAGCACCCCCTTTACTCTCGTTTCGAAAATTCTAGGATGCCTGGTACTCATGCCTAGTGTTGTGCCTGGATGGTGCCTGGCACGTGCACCGCATGGTACCAGGCACGTGGCTTGTCTTGAAAACAGAAATGAGCTGGAGGTTCATTAGCTGAGAAAGGGAGTTGGGAAGTTATTTGCAGGCTTCTGCCCTCACCCAGTCTCCCAACACCACCACACACCTCTCTTTTTCTTTCTTTAAGTTCAGCTCTAAAATCTCACTTCAACCTCATATCAATTTTAATTTTCATGATTAAGAGTTGAATGATCCAATTTTCTCTAAATCCATTCAGTAGCATACCTGTGATTGAAGATTTTTTTTTTTTTTGGGGGCCTTTTGATCCTACCTCATTAATGGCTCGTGCTTGACATGTGCCAGGCACAGGACCAGGCATCCTAGTATTGCTCCTCTCGTTTTGAAGAGAGCCCACAAGCTAAAAAAAGGAAGGAACAAGAACTTTCAATTGAAAGAATACATTGGAGCCTTAGAAACAATATCAAGTGAGATTCGTCTCACCCCAAAGACCCACCCAGATTGGGCAGTGTTTCACAACAACAGAGCAACAACGGTAATGGTGCTCATCTCACTCCCACCTTCCCCCACCCATAAAGATGAAGATTACAACATCAACCAACAAGGCAAACTAGTACACATTAAGGAAGAAGACCAAAGCGTCTCTAACAAACTATCTGAAGTCGAAGCTACAGAAGAAGAGGAAGAAAAAGAAGAAGATGGAGACCTTTCTATTCCCACCTATGCCCATGAACCCACCCTCTTATTGTTCATCATCAGGGTATGAGAGTTTACAATCTGAACCCTTACAATCATGCCCTTTTCCTTTCTTCTATTTTGCCCTCTTCCATTCACTGATTTGTGAATTCATAAAATTGATCATTTGATTTTCTCTGTTTTTGCTCAATTGTTGTTGCTAGATGGATTGTGGGATTTGTTGTACAGAATTTGTTATGCAGAAATTAGATTGCAAAGAATGCCATTGCCTTGGTGTGAATGTGTGATGTGATGGGTTGGGTTCGTAACGAAATAGATAGTTCGTTGATGGAGATGAGAGTTGGAAATGGTGGGTGAGGAGATTGGTGGTTTGAGGCTTCAGAAAAGAGGTGTACATATTAACATCTGACATTCTTCACGTGGGAGAAGAAGATGTAGCAAACAAAATTAGATGCAGAATGTAGGGTTGGGTCGGTCCGATTGCCAAAACCGAAAGCTGGACCAGGCCTAAAAAAAGTTGAATTTCAGGAACCGAAACTGGATCGGGTCAATCCGGTTAACTGGGATCCCGTTAAACCGACTCTTCGAGCCGGACCAGGCAGGTCTTGGTCCCTTAATCAATTTGTTTTGGGCCCAATTTTCAGCCCTATTTGTGTTTTCCGTGTTATTTCTCAATTCCAAACCTGAATATTAGGCCCAAAATTTTCAGCCCATTTCAACCCTGTTTGTGTTTTTTCTTGTATTTCTAAAATCCAACACAACTTCCAAATCCAACACTCCAAATATCCAATACACGAAATACACCATAAATATCCTAACAAAACATCATTTCAAAGTTCCAAATCCGACATTCCAAGTATCCAATACCTAAAAATACCTTACAAATACAAAACACCTTACACAAATATGCAAAACACAAAACTAAAAAAATTAAAAGACCGTCATTGCCTTCATCTCTATGCTCCTCCATCTTCCATTCCATGCTATAAACAAGGAGAAACACAACAAACTAGCACTCCAAATACTCGACATAACAAGGTGATCGATGTCAAATGATGGTATACAGTGAGTTGCAATAGCAAATTGGTATACAGTGAGTAATAACTTCGTATCAGAGTAGTGGTTATGAACCTTAACACCTAAACTTATTAACTAATGAATATGTACGTGTTTCCACAGGGAACATTGCATCACATGCCAATGCAAAGGAACCCTGCGCCATATGCCAATGCAAAACCATGAGAAGATTCTGCCTCCTGTTCAGTTATTTCAATTATTCAGATTTAACGATAAAGCAAAACAAAAAGCCATTAATGAGAAAGATATGAAAAAACAACCTAGAATCAAACAACAACAAACTAGACCAAACACTGAAATAGTACCCATAGACCATGCATGCATCAAACCTTGCCTATGTGATGTTGAATCCCCATTAAATGATAAGAAATTAACCATATATCTTAAACACACCACATTGTCTGATGGACAATTTCATGTGGTCTTACACAACATTGGTAAGGTGAGATCTGAATTTTACAGATCTGAATCTGAATCTGAATCACAAACCACCACAAGGATTTGCAAACTTAGAAGAATATAATGTTAGCTTGTAATAATCAGCTTAAATGAGCAAACAAAAGATGTAGACAGATTTGAATAATGGGTACATGTGCATTAGTTACCTACAGTACCATCCTTAAAATCAAGGAGCCACAAATATTGCTAGATACCTTCAAATCCACCCAATCCTTTATGCACAACAATCCAAATTTCTGATTACAACAATGGGCTTCTCACAGATCCCAACTCACCACTGTGAAGGGTTTAATCTCACCCAAAGATCTCAAACTCACCATTGTGAAGGTTTATTATACATTTCAACATTTCATAATTTCTCACAAATAAAAAAATTTCAATTTGTGAATGTAACAACTTTAAATTTAGGAACTAAATCAGAGAAGAAGAATAACAATTAGAAGGAAACCAAACTAACCTCTATCGAGCAAAGGAGGAGTCGAGCAAAGCTACAGAGGAGACTGTTAATAGAGGAGTAGCAAGTTGTCGAGAGCTGATGAGGAGAAATCGCAAGTTGTCGAGAACAAATGAGGAGGAATTGTTGGTTACTTGGAGTTGAGGAGAGGAGGCAGAAGAAGAGAAAAAGTTTATGAGGGTAGAAATTTGTGAGACTAGAAGTTTGCCAGGTCGGTTTTTAGGACTGGCATTAAAATCATCATCATCAAAACCCAATGCCGATACTCTCGGGATCGATCGTTCCGGTTTCCGGTTCAATCCGAGTTTTCAATCTAAAATATCCAGTAGCAAAATGTATAGTAGAAGATGAACAATTTAGTTTAGTTTTGAGTATTGTTGTTAATATTGGGCTTTAAATTTATCTAAAGATTCACTAGCAAATTATTTTGTCCATTGATCTCCTTGAAGGGTTTAAAAGATTTAATTGTTTGTTTTTATAAATTTGGCCATTAGATCTTCCTCCTGATATGCAATATTTGTATTTTGGAGATTAAAGTTATGGGTAATTTGGGAATTTCAAAACTATGGATGGCATGAAGATGTCAACTGTATTGATTTAATGGTCAATACTCAAAATGAGAATCTGACAGAATTTCGAAAACAAATGGCACCCAATGAGGAATACAGAAGAACTAATGGGGGACCACAAGGTACATAACCCTATTAATATCCCATTTTGGATTGTCTAACAACGTACAAGTTTCACAACATTCTCAACATTGATGACCCTATTTTAATATCCCATTCTCAACATTTAATATCCCATTTTGGATTGTCTAACAACCCTATTAATAACACCACACCCACCCCCCCCCCCCGGAAATCCTATTAAGCAAGTTTCACAACATTCTCAATTGACGATGCAAAGTGGGTTCATTGATAAATAACATTAATGAAATATCGTAGTGATTATATTCGTAATGAATTCGTCAAAGATCCTCATAACACTCAACCCAATGATGGAACCTCCTACAATGAACTCATATTTGCTCTCCTTTCACAACATCAAAAGGTATGGTTATGTGATGCGATACTATGAATGAGAAACCCTAGCATAAAAAAGTGGCAAACTTAAAGAATAAATTTTTTTTGACCTTAGTGGTGTTGACGATTAAAAAAAGTTATTTATATAGTCTATTGTAATAATTTTATGTGGTGGCAACATCCGGACCCTTTTGAAGCATTCATGAAAAATTGGGTTTTTATAAATCTCATTCCATTAGCTAAAGCCACATACACCATAAATCTTTCATAATAATCTAATTATGGGCATCATATTGCTCACTCCACTACCACACCCCTTGGGAGCTCGAATGTTTGTTTGTTTTTCGTTTTTTTTCCCTCCTATGAGTAAAAACCGTTGAAGGGACCACCTTTTTGAGGTTTAGGTTCATTAAAATGTTACTCCTTCAAAAACTTGTTTTTTGAGGGGATTTTGATGGGGTTTATTCCACAATTGCCCTACATGTTTATTACACGTCTTTTAATTGAAGAATTTCATGATCTCTCCTGATGATACACCAAACAGTCCAGTGATCCGCACCGTACACTTATCATGATGATCTCATCAGCAGAGCAAAGTGTGCCTAATCAAGCGCCCAATCTGGCCAAGCCCAGATAATACCAAGCCTACCGAAGCAAAGTCCAGGAGGGTGGACCCAAACAATGATGCCATATTAAGCCCATATGTCATATGGTCAAGCCCAATACCGTAAGTCTAATAAGACAAGTATCTAGGAGTTTGACCTAAGATAGATATGCCAACAATACATTGACTCCTACTAGGAAGCAAATACCAGAATATAAGTCGTGCATGAAACTCTCCTGTATGGACAACACTCCGCAAGGGAAGAATCCCCAACAAATATAGGAGTACAAGTCTTGTAGGGAAACTCTCCTACATGGACGACTCTCAACTAGGAATGGATCTCTAGCAATATATTTTTCCCTAAACTACGCCATCAAAGGCATAGCCGAACAACGACTCTCGCATGATAAATAGGACACAAGGTCGAGCAACAAATGTATGCTACATAATCCAATTTACAACATTACACATTTCTCAAGCCTTGTCTAACTTAAGTATCGGAATGCCATTGGCCACCACAAAAGTGGTCTTTGGCTCACGTGTGTTCCCTATGCAGGTCAAGGAAAATAGGATTTAACACCTTCAAATTGGCTCCGTCCATGGGGAACGACAAAGTTCATAAGAAAATAACTATAACGCCCCTTCATTACAGTCCAAAAAATGGTAACCACGAGATATCGCAATAATGGAGAAATCGTCGAGCCCTCGAACGCTCGAACTAGCGCAGCTTCGGCGGTACCGGCCCCTCGGGGAGAACAACCCCGGGCTCTCACGCTGGCAGCAGCCACGACGGACTCTAGGGTGGATTAACTGACAGCCCAAGTGCAGCAAATCGCGCAAGCCGTGGAGATACTCACTCAGTGGAACCCTCCACCCTCAAAAGGAGTCAGGAAGCTGCAAAGTGCCTTGTCCCCAGAAAACACCAGAGGGCGCGTTCAGGAGAGCCTTTATGCCCCAGTTTTTTCTCAGTGGACCAAGGGCGGAGGAGTGGCCTACGGAGACCTGACATTTAAGGTCGACAAACTTGCATCGCAAAACCAATCCGGACGTGTTGTACAACCTCTTTGTCCAACCATTCACGGATCATATCATGAACGAGCCACTGCCGAGGATGTTCAACCCACCAAAGCTGAAGTTTTATGACGGGACAACAGACCCGTCCGACTACTTATGACATTACCACCGTGTGATGGTGTTCAAAGAAGGATTTGAAGCAGTAATGTGTCGGACATTCCCCACCAGCCTGAAGAAAGCAGCGCTGACTTGGTTCCATAGTTTCCCACCAAAGTCTATTAACTCGTTTAGGACACTGGCCAAAGCGTTCATCACCCGTTTTGGCGGCAGTCAACGGATCAAGAAGGGCCCGCATTACCTGCTCAGCTTTAGACATAAATTGAATGAGACACTAAGGAATACGCCAACTGCTTCAGTGATAAGTTAACTCTCATCGACGGCTGCAACAATGACACATTGATCACAACCTTCACCTCAGGACTGAGGAGAGACCAATTCTACAACTTCCTCACCCTCGAGCCTCCAAATTACATGGCGGACTTCCTGAAGAGCGCCCAGAAATACATCACTTGAGTATGGATCCGGTTAAACGCACATCAAGACTTTGCTTAGCCAATCTGCCTTGAAAAAAGGATTTAGAAGTGAAAGAAAAGTACCCAAAGTAGGTTGCATGTACGCGCTTGATACTTTGCTTTGCCAATCTGCCTTGCAAATATGACTTGAAAGTGAAAACAAAAGTAGGCCGATGGGGATGTCCCTAAAAAAAAGGGATGCCTGGGGGTGAAGCAGAGTTAGCACCCCAGAACCGCAGGCCACATCTACCAGAGCTCTATTCCGCCAATGCTTTCTGGTTGTGGCATCACGCGTGAAGCCCAGTAAATACAGCAGGAACAACACCCAAAGTTGGTTGCATGTATTATCTCCCAAACTGGATGGCGCAAGACTTTCTGGGAGCACCGAAAGATGGAAGACAAACTTGACCCCTGAGGAGGAGTTTGTACTTCTTCTACGCAATGTAAGAAGAAATTAAAAAGTCCCATGGAACCAATTGGATGCTCACCCAAAATAGGTGGCATAACCGAATAGCAGGTCTTGATAAGACTCATCGCTATAAATGTCAGAACATTCGAAGACTCCAATAACAAAGATCTTCCTTTAGCTTTTGGAGAACTCAAAACATATTTTCTGGAAAGATGCATTTGAGAAACATACTCTAAAGCGTTCATGGAAACGTTATTGAAATGGTAAAAACCAACCTATATATAGGCACAACGGTTCATGAAACGAGGTCACCCAACAGTTACATCAACATTAAATGTCGTACAAAAAATAGGGAGGCGACGATTCTAATTGCAACTGCACGAGTCCACATTCATTGAATTAATGGAATTGTATGCAGCCCCATTAACTGGTGGGAGTAACCGATTCCAAATCGTCTCCCAATCTACGTCAAACACGTGACACGATGATCTCGTCAACATGGCCTAGCTAACTAGTGGGCCCAAGTGAGTGTCGGGCTAGATTCAACCCGAAAGACGGAGAGTAGCTCAATACATATTCAAACGCAAGCGGCGAAGGCTCTAAGCACCACAGAATGTAAAGCACCTACGAAGATATTATCAATAAATCTAAGGTATTTGCTTTATTAATGTTCCAATGTTGTTCATCAAATCTGGTTGAAATTCAATTGGGTCAATCTATTGTGATCCGGCTCTAGAATCAGACTTGCTGACTTGACCCCCGTGTTGGACTAGTAGGCCAATTAAGTAAGCCAGGACACCTAAGTCAGACTTACGCGCCCAAGGTCAATTGATCGTCGAACCTGACCAAAGTTTAGTCATCTACGGCTGATGACGATAACTTCTGGTCAACTCTAAGTCATAGTCTGCTAAGAGCGGATGAAAACGGCTTAGAAAGTGGGAGTCTAGTCAGCGTTCACAACACCTGAACAAGATGACTTGCCAGGGATCATTGTCCAATGATAGACAATGGTCGCCGAACCTGACCAAAGTTTAGTCAGTTATGACTGATGACGATAACTTTTAGTCTGCTCTAAGTCATAGTCAGCTAAGAGTGGATGAAAATGACTTAGAAAGTGGGAGTCTAGTCAGCGCTCACAACGCCTGATCAAGATGGCTTGCCAGGGATCATTGTCCAACCATAACAATGGTTGCCGAACCTGACCAAAGTTTAGTTAGTTATGACTGATGATTATAGCTTTCGATCCACTCTAAGTCAAAGTCTGCCATGAGCGGATGAAGAAAACTTAGAAAGTGGGAGTTTAGTCAGCGCTCACGATGCCTGATCAAGATGACCTGCCCAGGTTCATTGTCCAACCATAGACAATGGTCGCCAAATCTGACAAAAGTTTAGTCAGTTATGACTGATGATGATAGCTTTTAGTCCGTTCTAAGTCATAGTCCGTCAAGAGCGGATGAAAACGGCTTAGAAAGTTGGAGTCTAGTTAGTGCTCACAACGCCTGATCAAGATGACTTGACATGGATCATTGTCCAACCATAGATAATGGTCGCCAAACTTGACCAAAGTTTAGTCAGTTACGACTGATGATAGCTTTCGGTCCGCTTTAAGTCATAGTTTGCCAAGAGCGGATGAAGACAACTTAGAAAGTGGGAGTCTAGTCAACGCTCACAACGCCTTATCAAGATGGATTTCCAAGGATAAGTCCAACCATAGACAATGGTCGCCAAACTTGAACAAAGTTTAGTCAATTACGATTGATGACGACAGCTTTTGGTCTGCTCTAAGTCATAGTCCACCAAGAGGCCAAGAGTGGATGAAAACGGGTTAAAAAGTGAAAATAAGTGCTCACAATGCCCGATCAAGATGGCTTGCCAGGGATCATTGTCCAACCATAGACAACGGTTCCAAAACTGAACAAAGTTTAGTCAGTTACGACTGACGATGATAACTTCTGATCCGCTCTAAGACGTAGTCCGTCAAGAGCGGGTAAAGATGGCTTAGAAAGTGGGAGTCTAATCAGTGCTCACAACGCCTGATCAAGACGACTCGCCAGGATCGTCATCCGACCACTTACAGTGATGCACACACTTGACCAAAAGGTTAGTCAATTTGCTTAGACTAGCGAAGACGAATGCTGGTCCCGGTTACAACCTAGTCTGCCAAGTACATATTAAGATGGCTCGAGGAATAAAAAATATGATGAGTTTGAATGATCTATTGCCAGCCAAGATTATTCCCCCTCACAAAGTTTAGCCAACTTATAGGGTTTGGCCAAGACAACCTCCGGGTCTCAAAAGAGTACAGACCAGAATTGCTTGATCTTAGGAGCAACTGCAAGATAAGCGGTCAGAACTCTCATCAGCAAATCAACTAGACGATTTCCTGACTCAGGAAACTCTCTTGTCTAAGACCAACACTATGGCAAAGCAACACAAAGAAGATCCAGCAGAAAAAGTTTGAAAAAATACAAGTAGAAATCATTACTCAGATCATCTTTCATTAATGATCCAAAGAATACAAAGTCTACTCCTCATCAGGAGGAGATTCGGATACAGTAGAACTTGGCTTGGCGGGAGAGAAAACAGGGGATGGTTCCGCACTCACAATTGCTCCGGCACCCTGATCTGGGTCGCCCTCTTCTTGTTATTGGTCAGAGACTTCACCAAACTTCGCAAAAGCCACTTCTCTATAATAAGAGAGATCCCAATCGGTATGTTCCTCTTCCATCAGCTCTAGCATTCATTTCACAACTTTGCTGAGTTGGAACATGCCCTGGGCCTTGAGAAGCTTTTCCTCGCGTATTCTTGATTCTGCAAGGTCTCGTTCCAGTCTATCCGAAAGGGCATCAGCTTTGGATTGCTTAGTACTCAGATTGTCCTTGACTACGTTAAATTCATTTTGTGCTAGAATGAGCCGCTCTTCTGTTGTCCTCGTGCTCTTGGCATTGAAGTAAACATCAGCCCCGAGCTATTGACAATAGACAGTCTACTCAGACTCTTTTTTGGCCTTCTCAATAGTCAGAGCCTGCTTCTCGGCCTGCGTCTTGGTTGCAGTCTCTTAAGTAAGTTTTAAGTCATGACAAACACGGTTCAACTTCTCTTCCGACCTGTCTCTTGCATACACCGCCTCTGCCAAATCAGACTCAAGTGTTTCCAATCAGACCCTCTAATCTTGTCTGCTTGGCCTCCAAATCAACATCCGATTAGCAAGCCTCCGACCTTCAAGTTGCTTCTTTAGTGACTCGATTTCGTGAAGAAAATCAAAACACTACTTCTGAAAATGTGCGAAAACTCACTCCATGGTGTATACTCTTTCCCGAGCAGCCTCTACTTTCGTCCCTGCGAAGGCAACTTGGTTCAGATACGACATCCCCAACATCAGATGTTTCTGCCCTTTGTCCATATGTTCTCTTAGCGTATCCCTTTCTGGCTTAGGAGAATGATTCGCTAGCCAATCATTCCATCTACTAATATGCCTCCTGAAGGCATAAGAAATGTCAACCTCCTGATACCAAGCTTGGTTGCTCATTTTCACCACATCAGGGGAAAACAGTCTAAGCCGCGCATCTGGGTGAAAGTCCATTTGGACTGGAATCACTCCAGCACCGCCCTTCATCATCTTCACGACATCAGGGGCCTTCTCCACCACTTTCACCTTACTCACAACGATCGACTCTCTCTCACGAGCCGATTCGAAAGCAGTTGATGGGGAAGAAAGAAGTGAATTATCTCTCAGATCCGTCGTCACCTCAATTTGAGGTCGAGATCGGGATGGAGGACAATACGGGTGATGCAGAGGGGACCTTTCGTCATAGGGACGATGGTCAAGTGTCTTTCACCAGGCTAAGGGGACTTTTGATCCAATGAGGGCTTGTACTTAAAATCCTCCAAAGAAAAAAGAGTCTGACCCGCATCTGATGAAGTGACCATCCCCGCCTGCAGCAATAGGTCGTTCATAACCTTCGTCTGCTCAGTGCTCAACTTAGTTGCATCTTCAACCCACACCATTTTTAGATACGCCTTTTTCCAAGTCAGAAAGGGAAATGGGGGCCTTCGCTTGGGCATCGAGCCTCTCGATACAACAACTTCCACCCCAACGAACGCATCAATATCTTTTCCCACAACTTGAGACCCCATTTGAATTGGTTGACCGCCTGGAAGCAGGCTTGGATGCAATGCGAGGCTTCTTAGAAGGCAAAGACTAAGAAAGTGCCTCATCCAATTTCGTCCTCTTTGACGGGCTAGGAATATTGACCTTCGGAAGCTTCCTCTTCTTTAGAGGTTCATCCTTCGGCGTCGGCTTCGGCTTCGGGCCTCTTAAAACAGTGGGAGTCTCATACCAGTAAGCCCATAATCCGTTGCGCTTGATATTGTCAGACTGCACAACATCCTCCACCCGCATCAGGGGCATGTTACAAAATTTATCCATGACCACTTTGTCCTTAGGAGAAAGGGGCGTTGTTGGGAATTTCCCTTCAAAAAACACGGATAATAGTTTAGTATGTAATCAACATAAGCAGGATCAAGAACAAAATTAAACTCACTCAGTTGCTTGAACTCCTGTTCAATCAGACGACCATCAAACTCGAAATACTTCGAGTCCTCAGAAGCCATGAAACAATACTTCTGCCAGAACTTGTAATCGCTAGGCAACTTGCCCAAACAAGCCGGCGACTTCAACATACACACAACATGCTTATTCACCCGAGGATAGGTGAGAAGTTGGATCACCCTTGGAGACACTCAGACACCAACATCCTTTGCCCTGATTAGAATGACGATCACAATTCTGTATCCATTTGGCACCAGCTGAGCGAGCGGAATGCCGAGGTATGCCTTGAAGTGCCAAATTTCCTTGATAACAGGAAAATGAACGCCCAATTGAAGCATACCTTTGTGCAAGAAAATAAATCCTTCCGGAGGAGATAATAGCGTTTAACCAGTGCCCAATGTAAAAAGCACCAGATCATCAAGGATCCAAAACTTTTCGCGAAGGCCCGCCAAATTCGCCTCAGAGATCGACCTCTCCTTGAAAAACTTACGGCCTTTAGCAAACAATTCATTAGGAAGTTGATTTTGGCCCGCCATGGAAGGATGTATAAACTTTCGATTACGGAAGTTGAACAATGCCAAAAACACAGGAAATGAAACAACACATCAGAGTCTCTGGAATAAAAAAAAGTAAAGAAACTAAACTCAGTAGAGAAGAGGATTTATGTGTAAGCGAGGATTCCCGCCTTTTAAGCAGTCACACGCACAATTAATGATGTGCGCCGCTCGAGGAGATGATTCAGACTCAATCATCGTAACCGCTAGTTTCTTCTTGACATGACTTAGTGAACCGACGAGCTGGCCCACTAACTATAAGGGAGTAGATGATGATACACCAAACCGTCTAGTGATCTGCACCGTACATGTGTCAAGATGATCTCGTCAACAGAGCAAAACGGGCCTAGTCGAGTGCCCAATCTGGCCAACCCAGATAACACCATGCCCACCGAGGCAAGGTCTAGGAGGGTGGACCCAAACACCGATTGCCTTTTAAGCCTACACTTCATACGGTCAAGCCCAATACCCGTAAGACCTAATAAGGCAATTATCTAGGGGTTTGACCTACAAGCAGGCCAACAATACATTGATTCTTACTAGGAAGCAAATATCAAAGTATAAGTCGTGCATGCAAACTCTCCTGCATGGACAACACTTCGCAAGGGAAGAATCCCCAACATATATTGGAGTACAAGTCGTGTCATAAAACTCTCCTACATGGACGACTCCCAACTAGGAAATGATCTCTAGCAAGATATCTTTCCCTAAACTATGACACCAAAGGCATAGTCGAACAAAGACTCTCGCATGATAAACAGGACACAAGGTCGAGCAACAAATGTATGCTACATAATCCAATTTAAAGCATTTCACATTTTTCAAGCCTTGTCCGACTTAAGCAACGGAGTGCCATCGGCCGCCACAACGATGGTCTTTGGCTCACGTGTGTTCCCTGTGCAGTTTAGATCAAAGAAAACATGATTTGACACCATCATTTCCCACAATGGATTGTGGGAGAAATGATAAATCACTAAAAAAACAAGTTGTGAGATTTAATGGTCAACGGTATTGACTTAACGGTCAACAATATTGACTTAATGGTCAATACTCAAAATGGGGGTCTGAGGGAGTTTCCAAAACAAATGACACCCAACGAGGAATACAGAAAAAGTAATGGGGACCCCAAGGTAAGTAACCCTTATTAGTATCCCAATTGGATTGTCTAAAAATTTCAACACGGAGTACAACCAAACGAGTACATCTTGATCTCTTCTTTATTACACCGATACATCACAATTGCACCCCCACGAAACCCTATTAAGCAAGCTTCACAACATTCTCAATTGTCAATGCAAAGTGGGTTCATTGATAAATGACATTCTCCTTTCACAACGACAAAAGGTTTGGTTATGTGATGCGATACTATGAAAGAAATCCTGGAATAAAGTGGTGAAAAACCTAAAAACTTAACCTTAGTGGTGTTGACGATTAAAAAAAAACTATTTATAGTGTATTGTGATAATTTATGCGGTGGGAACATCCGGACCCTTTTGAAACATTCATGCAAAATTGGGCTTTTATACAATCTCATGTCATCTCATATACTTCTTTAACAAAAATGGGCATTCACTATTCAATGAACAGTATCTTTGCTAGAGAACTTTGTCAATATTTTATATTTTCGAAAATGCCCATGCCCATGCCCATATAAGAAAACTCCCGACCAATCGCTTTCATCTACAAATACTGTATATAGGCGCATGTAGAGCGCATCAAACCCTAGTTTCATTCACTTGAAGCCACATACAACAAGATTCTTTCATAATAATCTAATTATAGGCTTCACATTACTCACTCCACTACCACACCCCTCGCGAGTTCGAATGTTTGTTTGTTTTGGTTTTTTTTTTTTTTTTTTTTTGGTTTACTTGTACAAGGAAAAACCGTTCAAGGGAACACCTTTTTTGAGGTTTAGAGGTTCATTCAAATGTTACTCCCTTCAAAACCTTGTTTTTTGGGGGGATTTTGACGGGGCTTATTTCACAGTTGCCTATACATGTTCATTGACGGAGAGTTTTATGATCTCTCCGAGAATGGACCGTGGGAGAAGTGGGAAAGCATTCTTTAAAAACAAGTATATTGGAGTGGACACAGACAATAAGTTTTGGATGTCCCTGATCTTGTTATTGTCTTTCATACCTCATGTTAAACTTATACAACAAAGTTATTGGACGCAGATTATTTGACAATCACTGTGGTATTTAGTATAATGTCTAATTCGCTAGGTGACTAATAATGTAAACGTCACCTAAAAATGGAAGAAGGAAAGAAAAATGACGAAAAGTTGTTTCCCTGCTATTACAACCAAAACCAAAACCAAAACCAAAACAAAATAAATAAACCCAACAACCCCCTGTGCACACTATAGCCACTAGCATGAACAGAAGCGGTAGATAGCTTAAAACCCTTCTTAGTTGACTTGGTCCCCTGTTCGTTGACTGTAACGTTACCACTAACACTAATCTTATGGTGCTTAGTCTTCCAAAATATGATCCGATACCTCACAGCCGTCGCCAAATCCACCCGGAAAACCGTCGCCTTTACGTTGGCAATCTCCTTCCTAGCCTCATCCACAGGAATCCCAACTGTCGGAACGGTCTCGCTTCGTTTGGCTTTCTTCTGATGCCCCTGACGGAAGCCGGGTATTGTGAGGTTTGCAATTGAAAGGGTGAGGTTGTGTCCCTCGTAAAAAAGTTTCAGATGAAGAGCGTCGTAGTAAACGCCCTTGTCTTTGTTGGTGTTGGTGAGTTTAAGATCCAAGGATACCAAGGTGTTGTTGGGGTCATTAGCTGAAATGTTGAGGGCAGGAACGTAAATGTATTCAATAGAGAAGTTTGGTGTGGAAGTTCGAAGGCTGAGCCAGAGGAAGAGAGCAGTGAGACCCAAGTTGAAGATGAAGCTTATGCAGCAACTGCAACAGCCCGGTGACTCCGACATGCTAATCGATTTCTATTGGAACAGATGATGATTCTTCTAGTTCACAAGAAAAGAGATGGATTTTGTATGAGATGCAGAAAAATACATTTGGAGGATGAGTGAATGGGGGATATAACGGTAATTTAAAGGAGTAAATAATTGAAGTCAATTGGCGAGTCTTCCTGTGATGATTTGATGAAGAGTTCGAATCGTTGGAGGGAGTGGGGTCTATTTGACAGCCTTGATAAAGATAGAGAGACACAATGAATCCACACGTTATTTTGCTTTACTTCACCAAAAAAGAAGTTAAGTGAGGAGTTTAATTGGAATATTGGGAGTGCTGAGATCAAATGAATTGGCAACTACCAATAAATTAAGCTTTAAAAATATGAAAGGGTTGTGTTTTATTTATTTATTTTTAATTTTTTTTTGGGCCTTAACATTGAGGTCTTAAAAATAAATTTGCAAAATCATTGCTTGTGTTGCTCTAAAAGTCTTCGAATATTCAAAATAAAGGGGAGCCACATTCAACACATGGTTGTGGTGATCCTCCTGCAAAATAACGTGAAGTATTTCGGAGTCCCCCAAGAAAAGACTTGTGCTCCAGTGATTAGCTTGAATGAGAAAAAGTGTTGTCTCAACTGCCTGACACTCCACCATAGTACTATTAAGGACCTTTCCCAAAATAGAACTCGCCACCTGAGCAACATCGAACCATTCAAATCCATTGCATACACACCTACTGCACCCTATTGAGAAGAAGCATAGAAACTCGCATCATAAGTGTCAGTCACAGATTCTGGTCTAATTGATAAGGGATGGTTTGTAGTCTAGAAGAACAAGAGTTGAGTTGATGGTTCCGAGCATAAAAGAGTTGAGCGTGTATATTGTCCACTCGTGCTTGGGTAGCCATGGTAGTGGGTCCTACCTGTGTCGAGACAAAATGGTGAGAGATGGTTGTTTTGGCATTAAGAAGAACCTAGTGTAAAGATGTCATCCCCGAGTTTATGTCCCTTAGAGTCAGGGTGATGAACCACTGACTGTGCCAGGATGACCAAATTCGATTGAAGGTGGCGATGAAAACTTGATGACTAACTTTATCTTTTCGAAAAACACAATTCTTACGAATTATCCAGATGGTTTGTAGCATTACCGTAAATTGAGATAACATTTCATCTTTAGCCTCCAGATGGGCCTTGGCTGTGTCCCCACATGAAAGTAAAGAACCTCGACATTTGTGCTGGGTTTTCTTATGCATTGCATATCCAAGTTGCACCCCAACTTTTAATTATATACTAGTGATATATTCTCAAAATTAATTCATTTATCTTATTCAAGGCAAATATACCACGAGTGAAATTTTTTCTAAAGTATCCCGACATGGTAATACGTAAGTATTAATGTCGAATCACAATCAACTAAAACATACAACCATACACAAGCAAACTTTGAAAATTTTATTTTCTTCACTTTTTAAAAATTTGTCAATTATCTAAAAGCTCGAATTTGTAGAAATGGCGAATCTATTCCTATATCAAGCGAAAACAAGAGCGAGGTCGTGAGATTACAACATACATCAGTGGGTACCACCAATCATACAACTACACCATACACTCACATGGTACTACCATGAGCAATTTAGCCCCATGGATAACTTGAGTAGGCTTAGTATTCCAACACTTTTTCTATTTACAATGACTTTATCATACTACAAATCGACAATAAATGAGAAAAAAAATAAGCCAAACTGTGTTTTATTAATAAAACAAGAATAAAGAAAGACAAATGTATAAATCCCTCTTATTTTTGTTTTTGAAATGGATTAATAGCGTGACCCCTTATAATAGATGAGTAATTAGCGATGACCCCCTTATATATCACTAATTAGTGTTGCCCCTTAACTCACAGTCAATTAACGTTGACCATATGAAACTTGGTTTGGTGATAAAATTACCCCAACAAAATCAATATCTCCGATTTAAAAGATAACACAACTCAATGGTTCATTTAGTAGTAATAATTTTGTCTCGAGATACCTACTCATATCTCGAAATAAATTTGAGAAACTTGGGTTAATAATGGTGATGATGATGATAATTGATGCAGTCGATTTTCGCTCACTACTTTGACCTTGACCCACTAACCTGCACAAGGAACGCACGTGAGCCACAGACCACCGTTGTGGTGGTCGATGACACTCCAATGCTAAATTCAGACATGGATCTCAGGAAGGCATAATGTTGCAAACAGGAAATTTGAGCGTACCTTAGCTTACCAACCTCATGTCTTATTTATAGTGCAGGAATCCTAGTTCGACCAGGTCATCAGTGGCGTAGTTTAGGGAAGAAGATATTTGTGGAGATCATTTTCTAATTAGGAGTTGTGTTGTGAAGGGAAGTTTCTTTGTTAGACTTGTGCTCCTAGATACGCAGGAGATATGTCCCAATCAGAGTGGTGTCCATAGATATAAGTTTTCAGGTGAGACGTATACTCTGGTATTTGCTTCCTAGTTGGAAGCAAAGTGTTGTTGTCTTGCTTGTCCAAAGTTAATCATCGAGATACTTGCCTTAGTAGGGCTTACGTGTATTGAGGATAGTTGTGAGAGGTGTGGGTTTTGCAGGTCGTGATGATTTGGGTCCGTTTGGCAGATTGCATTGTGCGGGCTTGAAACTGCTTGGGCCAGATCAATGTTGGACTGACGCTTGGGCCTGTTATTTCTCAGAGGACGTTTCGATCGTCATGACACGTGTACAACGTAGGAGAGAGGACGTTTCGATGTATCATCAGCTGCTCCCCCCGAGTTAACGGGGCATCTAGTCGATCCACTGAATCTTTAAAAAGTAATTGTGTCGTCGTGATGGTTGAACCCAAAACATTGTCTCGAGCGGCGCATTGCATTAATGGATGTGCGACTGGTCAAGGAGAAGAAGTACAGTTTATATTTTCTATAAATAGTTGTCTTTTCGAGGAAGATTTCTTTTGTTCTTTCCTGCATTCGTTCTTTTGTGCGATCGTGCTTCTATAGAGCTTGATTTGCACTTTCCATCGATGGTGGATAATGTTGAACTTACTTCCAAGCAGTTGTTGTCTTTTACTTGCCTCAAGCTTTTTGAGAATAGCTTAGTTGACGAAATTGAGTTAATCAGGCTTTGGTGCCTGTACCATGTTCCCGGGGATCTAGAATTTGTTCCTGCATTTGCGGCTAGTGTTCCATCTTCACCCCTCATGGGTATATAGGGTCACCGGGGCATGTTTGAATCTAGGCTCCCATTCCCAGTGCCAGACGACGTTTGGCGCTTTTTCTTTTATCTCCTAATGCCTCCCTCTCAAATGCTTCGAGCGGGTTCAGAATTTTGATTGCGATTCTCCTCAAAGTGCATGATGCTGGCCTCCATCTAACTCTGCCGATAGTTTACCATCTGACTGTCGCTCGGTTGAATTCTAGGGACCTTTGCATACTGAATATCACCGCTTGCTTGCATCCGGTAGCGGATGATATTGAGCCTTGGAAAAAGTATTGGTTCCTGGCTTCGGTGAATTCCTCATACTTCAGGTTCAGAGGATGTCGAGTTCCCAGATACTTTCAGTTTGACCTTAGTAAGTTTATTTGTTGCCGCCTTATCCTTTTGCTCTCAAATGTAGTATTGATTTGGTATATCGCTTCTTTTTTCAGGGAAGTTTTCGATTCCAATTCTTACCGAGGAGGAAGAACGGATAGAGAGGGAGTTTATTAAGCTCCCGTTGATGTCCGTTGAAGAGGTCATAATGCCAGGTAATGTTGTATGAAGTGGGTTGCTACGGTGCTCCCATGATGTCCTTGTTGTGGCCAGTTTGCCAATCGAAGAGGTCAGGGGTCGTCGTTCGAAGAGAAGGAGCATGGCCATGCCTAGTCCAACCAGGGTGGACAAGTTGGATGCGAGCATGCCTCCTATTGTTATTTCGAAAGGAGGTTGCCCTCTAACCTTGCAGCTTCTTTTTTTGAGCCGCCGTCTTTGCCAGTTAATGAAGTGGTTGTTGCGAGGCACGAACTACCTCCCTCTGCTCTTGAGGCCATTTTAGGGGATCGTTGTCTCTCGCTTGATAATGTTATCCCCTTTGCTGACTTAGAGGGGGAACACATTGACCAGGTGTTGACGTTGTGAGTCACCATGGGTCAGTGGCGGAGGCTCGCGCTCTTGAATCACATGATTCCATTGTGCTGCACCCTGATGCTCGTGAGAGAGTTGTTACTCTGGAGAAGGCTTTTGTAGACCTACAGGTGTCATATTCAAATGCTCTTCACTGGGTGGATCCTTTACTAGTCAACTACAGGATTATGGTGTTGCAGCGAACTTAAGGGACGCAGTGTCTGCGTCTGAAGCAGAATTTGCAACCATAAGGGCTCAACTGAGGTTGACCGAATTTGATTTTCCTTATATCCGTGCGGAAATGGGATGGGTTCGTGCTAAACTAGTGCGCTTAGAAGTTGTCGTGGACAAGTGGTCGTCTGATTTGCAAACTTAGATTGGCGAAAGGAAGCAAGCCGAGACTCAATGGGTTGTTACACAACAACATCTAGAGTCTGAAGTTGCTAAGGGACTCCACCGTGTTCGTGAGGTAGAACGCTTGCTGTCAGAAGAGCGTTCGCACTATGCCACCTTTGTAGGTGTTGTGGATTTCAGTGCTTTCGGACAGAGGCTGCAAATCTCGTCGGAGTTGTTCGAGGTAGATTAGAGCTTCTGGAGCTTATCAGGGAAGAATGGCTCGATATTGACCTCGACTTCGCCCATTATAGGAGGGTCACTTTTGGAACCATCGTGCAGGAAGAGGGTCCTGGTTTTTAGGGACAGGCTGAGAAAACCGTTTTGCCCCTTTCTGTTTTAAAATAGTTGTAATGTCCTTATAGGCACAAAGGAAGACAAAATTTTAATGAAAGTCATGTTTTGTAACTTTGCCTCCCGTCTTGTACTGTTCTGCCATTGTGTATTATGTAAAAGTTTTGCAGGTCGTTGAATTAGTACTTTCGAACCTTACATGCTGGCAGATTGTCCGTGTTTGTCAGTTTAGTCGTGTTGAAATTGATTGCCTTTAGCAAATCTCGCATATGGGCGAATCGCTGCGGTCCCTGACGAATCGCCACCACAAGCCATGGCACCACTGAATATATTTTAACAGTCGTTGTCCGTGCAGTGCAGACTAGGCTCTGAGGTGCTCCATAGGTCATTGCATTTCGGAGATTGTTGGTTGATTGGCGAGTCGTCGTCATCAGGCGTAGGGGCACTGATCGGGTTGTGATTGAATTTGGTGAGCACGAACTGTAAAGAAGTGGTGGTCCCATGGAAAGCCGTTGGCATCAGTCGGAGTTGATCAGGCTTCCACCATCCAAATCATCTATACCCACACAATGCGAGCTACAAATTTGGGTGTTGATCAGAAGCCGCAGTTCACCAGTCGTCACTAAATGGTCTTGTCTGATAGGTTTTGGCGGCCATTGTATGTAGAAGAGCAGTGATTCCTTGGCGAGTTGTCGTCATCAAGCTTGAGAGTGCTGACTAGGCTCCCACTTCCTCGGCCATCATCATCCGCACGCAGCAAATTAGGTGTTGGCTACCAAAAGCCATTGTCATCAGTCGCGAACTGACTAAGCTTACCTGATAAGTTTGGCGATCGTTGTCTGTAGAAGAGCAATGATCCCTTGGCGAGTCATCTTTATCAGGCATGAGAACGTTGACTAGATTCCCATTTCCTCCCCCGTCATCATCTGCACGCAGCGGACTAGGCGTTGGGCACTAGAAGCCGTCGTCATCAATCATAAACTGACTAAGCTTACGTGGTAAGTTCGACAATCATTGTCTGTGAAAGTGCAATGATCCCTTGGCGAGTAATTTTCATCAGGCGTGAGAGCCTTGACTAGACTCCCACTTCCTCGGCCGTCGCCATCTGGGCCCAGCGGACTAGGCGTTAGGCACCAGAAGCCGTCGTCACCAGTTGCGAACTGACTAAGCTTACCTAGTAAGTTCAACGATCATTGTCTGTAGAAAAACAATGATCCCTTGGCGAGTCGTCTTCATTAGGCGAGAGAGCGCTGACTAGACTCCCACTTATTCGGCCGTCATCATTCCCGCGTAGCGGAGTAGGTGTTGGGCACCAAAAGTTGTTGTCATCAGTCGCGAACTGACTAAGCTTAATTGGTAAGTTTGGTGATCATTGTCTGTAAAAGAGCAATGATCCCTTGTCGAGTCGTCGTTATCAGGCGTGAGAGCGCTGACTAGACTCCCACGTCCTCGGCCGTTGTCATCCGCACGCAGTGGTCTAGGCGTTGGGCACCAGAAGCTATCGTCATCAGTCGCGAACTGACTAAGCTTACTTGGTTAGTTCGGCGATCATTTTATATAGAAGAACAATATTCCCTTGGAGAGTCGTCGTCATCAGGCATGAAAACGCTGACAAAACTCCCACTTCCTCATCCGTCGTTATCCGAGTAGCGGACTAGGCGTTGAACATGATCTGTTGGATCTAGTCATAGCGGGGATGATTGGAGGTCGCATCGGTCAACGGACAACAGTGGAAGTTTAGTAAAAACAAATATTTTTATTGATAATATTTTTGAGATGTCTACATTCCATGGTCGTTTAAGTCCGTCACCGTTTATTTCTTCTGATGATACACCAAAATGATCCCAATTATACGCCACACATGTGTCATGATGATCTCGAGAAAAGAGAGGCCCCAACGTCAGCCCAACACTAATCCAGCCCATGCGATTCTAAACCCACCAAATGCAGTCTGCCAAATGGACCCGAATTCTTACAGCCTGCTAGGCCCACGTATCTCACAACTATCCTCAATACTCGTAAGCCCTGGTAATGGCAAGTATCTCGAGGGTCAACTTCGGATGGGAAACTACAACAACTATTTGTTTCCAACTAGGAAGTGAATTCCAGAGTATATGTCACATAATGAGGCTTCTACCTATAGACTACTCTCGGAATATGAACTATTTCCCGCGTATAGGAGCACATGGCTAATAGGGAAACTTCCCTCCACAACATGACTCCTAATTACAGAAGGATCTCCATGCATATCTTCTTCCCTAAACTACGCCATCGATGGCCTGGTCGAACCAGGACTCCTGCAATATAAATAAGACATGAGGTTGGTAAGCTAAGATACTCTATAAATTCCCTGTTTACAACATTACACCTTCCTCAGATTTCTGTCTGACCACAACGGTGGTCCATTGCTCACATGCATTTCTTATGTAGTTCAGCATTTTTGCAGGTCAAAGTCAAAGCAGGGAGTGGAAAATGACTGCATCAATTCGGCGTCGTCCGTGGGGATGACAAAGTTCCTAACCTTTTACTAGCATCATTTCTCCTTAGGCTATGAAGAGATGGTGACCACCTGATCATACAACAATGGAGAACAAGGGGAAATGTCGGATGCTCAGCCCCGCTACTTCACCGCTCTCGATGACGAAAATAGCGCGCAACATCAAGCTGACGCTCCCGAAATAGTAGCAGCACTGACGGACCCCGAATCGGATCCAAGATCACCTTTTATACGTCAAGTTTTGTTGACAGTGAAGACGCTCAGATCGATGAAATAGAAGCCTGATGAGACACTGAAGGCGTATCTAACTCGCTTCAACAGTGATCTAACCGCCGTCAGCGTGTGCAACGACACGACGACCGTCTCAGCTTTCATCAATGGTCTGGGAAAGGGTAAGTTCTATAACTTCCTAACCCTGGACCCACCAGCGAATATGACAGACTTGGCAAGGGAGGCACAAAGCTACATCGCCCTAGAAGAAAATTAGGCAACTAGGACCAAAGCCGAGCAAGATAAATCAGTCGACACGATATGCGTGCTTCACGGAGCCCATTCCGAGTCCAAACTATCTAATAGGTCCAGGAAAAAGGCCCTTCGAGGTATGAGGATCCAAGCAACACGCGGCGAACAACTAGCACTGCACACTCAGAAACATGACCACTCCGTGCCTCTAGCATTTACGGAAGAAGACCTCCGGGCAAACAACTCCCACACAATAATGCCCTGGTAGCTTATTGAATGTCCTGTTTATCCGCGCGTTTTACAACATGCAACTAGAGAAAGCATTGACCTTCGATAATCATCCGATGATCGATTTCAGCGGCGAAAAGCACTTCCCTGTGGGGAAGATACGATTGACAGTAGTAGCAGGGGAGAAGCCAACTAAAAAAACCCTATTTCAAGAATTCATATTGATCGATGCACCTTCGGCATATAATGTGGTCTTCAGAAGGCTTTGGATACACCAAATTGGAGCGACATTCTCCACTCTACACCAGTGCATCAAGTATCCGAAAAACCAAGCGGTCTGGACACTAAGAGGCAACCAAGCAGTAGTCAGAGAATGCCAGTACATGATAGCACTGCCACCAAATGATTCTAAGTTGTCGGCTGGCCCCGTGACTAAGATAGTTATCCCACCCAAGCGGTGGGGGAAGAACAACCTATCCCAGATGACGAGGCTCCAATAAGCCTTCAAGGCAGGCCCAATGCCGACCAACCGGAGAAAGAAACGTTACGGTCTACCTCGATAGCCCTCTCAATAGTAAGGCTATCTAGATAGGTTCCTGCCTGAGCAAAGACTTGGCGGAGCGACTCACGAACCTGCTACAACAGAATCAGAACATCTTTGCCTGGACCATGCGAGACATGACAAGAATCGACCCATCAATAATCACCCATCGTCTGGATGTGGACCCCACGAGGAAAACAATACAATAGAAGAAGAGGCCTATGGCACCTGAGAGGATTACTATAATAAACGAGGAGGTGCAGCGTTTACTGAATGCAGACATGAATAAGGAAGCGCGATACCCAGACTGGCTGGCTAACACCATTTTTGTAAGAAAGAAAAATGGGAAATGAGGGTGTGTGTAGACTACACGGACCTAAGCAAAGCCTGCCCGAAGGACAACTTCCCACTCCCCCGCATTGATCAGATTGTGGACACCACGTCCAAACATAGCTTACTAAGTTTCATGGACGCCTACTTAGGCTACAATCAAATATTGATGCACACACGGGATCAAGAAAGACATTCTTCTTAACTGAAAGAGGGATATATTGTTATAGGGTGATGCCATTTGGCTTAAAGAATGCAACTGCCACTTATCAACGACTAGTAAACTGGATGTTTAAATAAAAGATCAACAGGAACATGGAAGTCTACATTGACGACATGTTGGTCAAGAGCCTCCACAGCCCCGACCACATAAGAAACCTCACTAAAGCATTCACCCAGCTCAGGAAATACCAGATGAAGCTCAGCCCACAAAAGTGTATGTTCGGAGTTGAGTTTTAAAAATTCTTAGGCTATATAGTAAACAAGAGAGGGGTCTAAGCAGAACCCCTATCCAAAATAGGGCAGATCCAGATAGAAAAATCATATAGGCCACCATCGTTTGCAGATTAGGCATCCCTCGAGTATTGGTTAGTGACAACATAACTCAATTCGAAGATATCAAGGTTAAAAAACTGTGCAAAAGTTTGAATATTAATTACCATTTCTCATCGCCAGAGCACCCCCAAGCCAACGGCTAAGCGGAGGTTACCAATCGAACAATCCTGGAGGCGATCAAAATGAAGCTTGATGCGGCCAAAGGAAAATGGGTTCCAGAGCTACCAGGGATACTCTGGGCATATCGGACAACGAAAAGAATCCCTACCGGAGAGACACTTTTCGCCCTGGCATATGGGTTAGAAGCTATGGTTCCGATAGAACTCGAGGTGCCAACCTTCCGAATGGAAGAGTTTAGAACAGACGGTAACGATGAAGCCTTGCGCGTTGAGCTAGACCTCTTCGAAGAAAAACAGGATCTAGCCCCGCCAAGATAGCCGCCTACTAACAACGAATGGCACAATACTACAACAAGAAAGTGAAGCCACTCGAGTTCAAGGTGGGAGACTGGGTACTCAGGACGACCCAACAAAATACCAAAGAAGCTGGTGCGGGAAAGCTAAACCCGAACTGGGAAGGACACTACAGAGTAACTAAGGTCAACAGGCCGATGACGTATTGGATGGAAGACGTAGACGATGATAGGTTTAAACGACCATGGAATGTAGTGCATCTCAAAAAAATTATCAATAAAAACATTTGCTTTTAATAGAACTTCTACTGTTGTCCGTTATGACCCTCGATCATCCCCGATGCGACCGGGCTCAAATGTTAGCCCCAAAGCCTAGTACGCTGCGCATGGGCAACAACAACCGATGAAGTGGGAGTCTAGTCAGCGTTCACCTGCCTGATGACGACGACTCGCCAAGGGATCATTTCTTTTCAACATACATTGATCGCTGAACTTACCAGGTAAGCCTAGTCAGTTCACGACAGATGACGACGGCTTCTGGTGCCCAAAGCCTAGTTCTCTGCTTGTGGGCAACAATGGCCGAGGAAGTGGAAGTCTAGTCAGCGCTCACACGCCTGATGGCGGTGATTTTCCAAGGAATCATTGCTCTCCAACAGACAATGATCGCTGAACTTACCTGGTAAGCCTAGTCAGTTCGTGACTGATGACGACGACTTCTGGAGCCCAAAGCCTAGTCCACTATGCGCGGGCAACGACGGCCAAGGAAGTGAGAGTCTAGTCAGCGCTCACATGCCTGATGATGACGACTCGCCAAGGGATCATTGCTATCCAACAATCAATGATCGCCGAACTTATCAGGTAAGCCTAGTCAGTTCGCAACTGATGATGACGGTCTGGTGCCCAATGCCTAGTCCGCTGCGCACAGGCAACAATGGCCAAGGAAGTGGGAGTCTAGTCAGAGCTCACACGCCTGATGATGATGACTCGCCAAGGGATCATTGCTCTCCAACAGACAATGATTGCCGAACTTACCATGTAAGCCCAGTCAGTTCGCAACTGATGACGACGACTTCTGGTGCCCAAAGCCTAGTCTGCTGCGCGCGGGCAACAACGGCTGAGGAAGTGGGAGTCTAGTCAGTGCTCACACGCCTGATGATGACGACTCGCCAATGGATCATTGCTCTCCAACAGACAATGATTGCCAAACTTATCAGGTAAGCTTAGTCAGTTCACGACTGATGATGTCGGCTTCTGGTGCCCAAAGCCTAGTCCGCTGTAACGGGCAACAACGGCCAAGGAAATGGCAGTGTAGTCAGCGCTCACGTGGCAGATGACGATGACTCGCCAAGGGATCATTGCTCTCCAACAGACAATGATCGCCGAAATTATCAGATAAGCTTAGTAGTTTGCGACTGATGTCGACGGCTTCTAGAGCCCAACGCCTAGCCCGCCATGTGCGGACCACGACGGTCGAGAAAGTAGGAGTCTAGTAAGCGCTCGCCCGCCTGATGACAACGACTCGCCAAAAGACCATTGCTCTTCAATAGATAATGATCGCAGAACTGGCACAATCAGTACACAACTGATGAAAACTTCAAGTGTTCAACATCTAGTCCGTCGTGTGCGGATTGCGTCGATCGATGAAACCAATGTCTCCTCAACATTTTTACGTGCGACAATGATGACCCGCTAAGCGATCAATTTGCTGACTGAAATGGATCGCCCGTATACAATAGCAGCAAAAAAGGTCAGTTACGATACAACTCGGCTGACAAAAACATGTATTCTGCCCAATAGTACAGAGTTTACGATCTACAAAGCGTCTAAAGAAAACTCAATAGTAAATGACAAAACAATACTTTTTTTAAAAGAAAAATATGTTTTTCTGTCCCGGGGAAGATGTTACAACTATTTTAAGAAGAAACAACCTTCTCAGCAACTTGTTCTGCAAAGCCAGAACCTTCCCTTATAGAGATGGGTCCGAAAGCTGCCCTCCTATAACGGGCAAAGTCAAGGTCGACACCGGAGTTTTCTTATTTGATAAGCTCCAAAAGCTGCAGTCTGCCTTAAGTAACCTCCAACGAGATCAACGACTTCCGTCCCGACAGATCAAAATCCACCGTCAACAAGGAAAAATAGTGCGAAATTTCCTCTCACAATAAGCGCTTCGCCTCGTAAAAATGGTGATGCTTCTCATCGACTTCAGACTCCAGCTGTCGTTGTTCGATGACCCATTCTATCTGCCCCCGCCTCCTTTCATCATCTTCAGCCCGCAGATCGAACGACCACTTGTCCACACTTGCATCCTAACGCTCCAGCTCGGCCCGATTCTGTCTCAGTTCAACACAGATGGATGCCAAATCCAACTTGGCCAACCTCAATTGGGATCTAATGCCAGAAAACTCTGCTTCAGAGGCAGAAATAACAACCTTCACGGCCCCCGAGTTTGTGGTGGTATCGGCATTTTCCAGCTGACCAGTCAGGAAATCCACTTGGTAGAGAGCATCCGAATATGACGATCGCCGGTTTGCGAAGGCCTTCTCCAGTGCAAGGACTCACCTGCGAGCTTCGAGATGCAATATAACTGGACTGTGTGACTCAAGGGCACAAACGTCTGCCTTGGACTCATGACGATGTGAAACGTCAATGCGAGGACCAATGTTTTCTCCCTCTAAGTCAACAGGGGGAATTGCAACATTAAGCAGAAGACAAGGACCCTTTGAAGTTGCCGCTTGAGCAACACACGACGGCCCAAGGGTGGAGGCCACAAAATCAGAAGATTGCCTCCTTATCAAAATAACAACAGGAGGCATGCTCGCCTCAAATTCGGCTACCCTGGTCGGGCTATACATATGCAGGCTCCTCTTCCTCGAACGACGACTGATAACCCCATCGGCTGACAAACCTGGTGCAGCGAGAACGTTATGAGAGCATCGTAACAGCTCGCTACGCAAAACACTGCCTAGCATTATTACCTCCTCGATGGACGTCAGTGGGAGGTTGATGAACTCCCTCTCTATTCGTCTCTCTTCCTCAATGAGAGTTGGAACTGCAAACTTTCCCGAAAAAAGAAAATGACATCAAAGTAGCATCACGTCTGGGATCAGAAAAATAAGTCGGCGACTTAGAAACTTACGAAGGTAAAAATGAAAGTATCTTGGGATCCTACGACTCCCAAGCTTGAAGTATTAAGAGTTCACCGAAGCCAGAAACCAATACCTTTCTCAAGGCTCAGTGTCATCCACTACTAAGCGCAAACAAACAGGGAACCTCAGTATGCAAAGGCCCCTGACATCCAACTGAATGGTGGTCATATGATGAATTACTGCTGGAGTCAAACGGAGGCCGGTGTCATGCGCCCTCATGAGAATCGCAATCAAAACCTTGAACCCGCTCAAAACCATTTGAGTGGGAGGCATGCGAAGAGTGAGAAAAAAGGGTCAGACATCATCCGACATTGGGAATCAAAGTTCTGAATCGAACATGCCCCGGTGCATGCTTATATACCCCTGAGGGTGTAGTCGGAGCCAAATCTCTAAATGCGGGAACGATTTCTAGATCACCGTTAATACGGTACATACTTCAAAGCCTGATCATTTCAATTTTATCGACCAGACTATCCTCGAAGAGCTCGAGGCAAGTGAAGGACAACAAGTCCTTAGAAGAAAGTTCAACATTGTCTGCCATTGTTGAGAGGGACAAATCAAACTCCACACCAACACGATCGTTTGAAGAGATTACACAAATAATAATTGAAGAAATCTTCCTTGAAGTGACGGATATTTATAGAGCAGACAAATCATACCTTCTCCCCTTGAGCAGTCGTGCACTCATAAATGTTGTGCACCGCTCGAGACAACGCTTCGGGCACCATCATCACCACGGTACAATTGCTTTTTATAGAGTCAGTGAATCGACTAAACGCCCCATTAATTCGGGGGGAGTAGCTGATGATACACCAAAATGGTCCTAGCTCTACGCCGTCCACATGTCATGATGATCTTGAGAAAAAAGAGGCCCTAACGTCAGCCCAACACTGATCCGGCACAAGCAGTTCTAAATCCGCCTAATGGCATTCCCCAAACAGACCCGAATTCTTATAGCCTGCTAGGCCCAAGTGTCTCACAGTTATCCTCAATATTCGTAAGCCTGTTAAAGGAAAGTATCTAAAGGATCAGCTTCGGACGGGAAACTACAACAGCTATTTGCTTCCAATTAGGAAGCGAATTCCAGAGTATATGTCACATAAAGAGACTTCTACCTATAGACCACTCTTGGAATGGGAAATATCTCCTGCGTATCTAGGAGCACATGACTAACAGAGAAACTTCCCTCCACAACACAACTCGTAATTATAAGATATCCACGCAAATCTTTTTCCCTAAATATGCCATCGATGGTCTGGTCGAACCAGGACTCCTGTACTATAAATAAGACACGAGGTTGGTAAGCTAAGGTATGCTACAAATTCCCTGTTTACAGCAGTACACCTTCCTCAGATCCTTGTTTTACTTTAGCATCGGAGTGTCATCGGCCACCACAACGATGGTTCGTGGCTCACGTGCATTCCTTGTGTAGGTTTGCACGTCAAGGTCAAAGCAGGGAGCAGAAAATGACTGCATCATCTTCTGACCAGTATGTTCCGGGCCTGTTGACCTTGGTCAACCTGTAGGGTCCTTCCCAGTTCGGGTTCGACTTTCCTGCATCAGCTTCTTTGGTGTTTTGTTGGGCTTTTTGAGTACCTAGTCTCCCATTCTGAATTCACGTGGCTTGACCTTCTTGTTGTAGTATTGCGTTATTCGTTGTTGGCAGACAATTATTTTAGTGGAGGCTAAATCCCATTTTTCTTCGGGGAGGTCTAGTTCGACGCACAAGGCTTCATCATCATCGTCTGGTATGAATTCTTCCATTTGGAAGGTTGGCACTTCGAGTTCTACCAGAACCATGGTTTCTGACCTTTATGCAAAGGCGAAGGGTGTTTCTCCGGTAGAGATTCTTTTGGTTGTCCGATATGCCTAGAGTATTCCTGGTAGCTCTAAATCCATTTTCCTTTGGCTGCGTCAAGCTTCCTTTTGATTGCCTCTAGGATTGTTCAATTGGAGACCTCTGCTTGGCCGTTGGCTTTTAAGTGCCCTCGCAAGGAGAAATGGTGATTAATGTTCAAACTTTTGCATAGGTTTTTAACCTTGAGGCCTTCAAATTGGGTTCCGTTGTAGTTGACCAATACTCTGGGGATGCCAAATCTACAGACGATGGTTGCCCCTATGAATTTCTCTATTTGAACTTGCTCTATCTTGGATAGGGGCTCTATTTCAACCCACCTAGTAAAGTAGTCGACTACCACAAGAAAGAACTTTTTGCCTGTTGATGCTGGGAGCGGTTCGACGATGTCCATCTTCCATTGTGCGAGTGGCCACAGACTTGTTATCGACATTAGTGGCTTGGAGGCATGTGCATGTATGGCGTGAACCTCTGACATTTGTCACATTTACGGACAATATCTTTGGCGTCTCGTTGCATCGTCGGCCAATAGTACCCTAGGGTTAAAGCTTTGTGGGCGAGGGTTCTCCCACCTGGATGATTTTTGCATATCCCGTTGTGGATCATTCGTAGGACCTGATCTACCTCGGGAGGTGACAGGCATCGAAGCAGGGGTCCTGTCACTGATATCCTGTATAACTTGTTGTTTAGGAGAGTGTATCGTGCTGCTCTTTTTTTAATCTTTTGGCTTCAACTTTCTCGGTTGGCAGGGCTTCATTTTCGATATATTCAAGGATCAGAGTCATCCAATTAGGTGATTAGCACAAACATATCTAGATTTTTCTTCATCAAGGCTTGATTGCTCTTGGTATTCGATGAGAACGTTTGAGACTACAGCGGAGGCTGAGGCCTCCTTGGCAAGCACGTCATCTCTTTTATTGTCATCTTGGGGGCATTGTAAGAGCTCGCACCTTTTGAATCAACTTATTGCACAAAGTACCTTTTTGCGGTAGGCTATCATGCGTGGGTCCTTGCTGTTGAATTCTCCTTTTACCTGGTTGACTACCAGCCTTGAGTTGTTGCATGTTGTTAGGTGATCTATCCCAATCCCCAAGGTTAGCTTCAGGCCGGACAGGAGGGCCTCATATTCGGCTTCGTTGTTTAAACTCAAAAAAGCCGAATTTGATGGCTTTTTTTTAGAGTAAAGCTGCTTGAAGAGCGGAGGGTGATCCCATCTCCGCTTGATTTTCCTGTCGATGATCCATCGCAATAAGGTCCATCCCTGAATGCTTGAATCAGGGGCTTGAAGGTCCCCGTATTTGGTTCTCTTCCGCCCGTGAACTCGGCGATGAAGTCTGCCAGCGCTTGGGATTTGATGGCAGTTTTTGGAGCATAGCTTATGTAAAATTATCCGAGTTCTACTGATCATTTCACCATCCTGCTAGATAACTCTGGCTTGTGCAATACCGTGTGGAGCGGGTGCTTGGTTAGAACTGTTATAGAGTGGGCCTGAAAATAAGGCCTTAGTTTTCTCGAGGATACAACCAATGCCAGGGCTAATTTCTCTAGGTCTGGATAGTGTGCTTCTGCTTCTACGAAGGTTTTGTTGGCGTAATGTATTGGTCTCTGGATTTCCTGGTCTTCTCGCATGAGGGATGAACTAACAACATCCTTGGAAACAGTGCGAGGCTCCCCATGTATGCTTTCAAGCTCTGAAAAGCTTGTTCGCACTTTTCGTCCCATGATAATTCTTTGCTTCTTCTTAGTATTTTGAAGGAAGGAAGACATTTGTTGGATGATTTAGATATAAACCTGTTGAGTGCTGCCACCCTCCCAGTCAGGCTCTAAACGTCTCTGATACTAGTGGGGGCTTTCATGTCGAGTAGGCCTTGAATCTGATTTGGATCCGCTTCGATTCCCCTCTGATTCACTATGTAGCCTAGGAATTTTCCAGATTCAACTGCGAACGTACACTTTTGTGGGTTGAGTTTCATCTGATATTTTCTGAGTTGGTTGAATGCTTCGGTGAGGTCTCCTATGTGTTTGGGGCAGTGGAGACTTTTGACCAACATATCGTCTATGTAGACCTCCATGTTCCTACCGCTTTGTTATTTGAACATTTGTTTTACCAGTCATTGATATATAGCACCTGCGTTCTTCAAACCGAACGACATCACCTTGTAGTAGTATATTCCTCTATCCGTTATAAAAGATGTTTTTTCTTGATCCGGGGGTGCACTAATAACTGGTTATAGCTCGAGCAAGCGTCCATGAAACTTAATAGGTTGTGCCTGGATGTGTCGTCCACGATCTAATTGATGTAGGGAAGAGGGAAGCTGTCCTTAGAGCAAGCTTTGTTCAAGTCCGTGTAGTCTACGCACACTCTCCACTTCCCATTATTTTCCTCAGAAACACGGTGTTCTCCAGCCAGTCCAAGTATCGTGCTTCTTTGATCATGTTCGTGTTGAGTAACCGTTGTACCTCCTCGTTTATGATCGTATTTCTCTCAAGCGCCACAAGCATTTTATTTTTCCATACAGTTTTCCTCGTGGGGTCCACCATTAGGCTATGAGTGATTACTGACGGGTAGATTTGCACCATGTTTCGCATGGTCCAGGCGAATATGTCTTGGTTTCGCTGTAGCAACTCTGTCAGCTGTTCTGCCAATTCTTTGCTCAAGCGGGAACTTATTTGGATGACCCTATTGTTGAGAGGGCTGTCGAGGTAGATCGTGATGGTTTCTTCCTCTGGTTGACCGGCGTTGGGTCTGCCTCAGGGGCTTAAAGGAGCTTCGTCGTCCGAGATTGGTTGCTCTATCTCAGCTTCTTGGGTAAGATTGAGAGACATCTTGGTCGCGAGACTAGTTGTTAATTGGGAGTCACTTGGTCGTAATGTCGTCATGTACTGGTATTGGGCAGCTTCTTGGTTGCTTCGTAAGTTACCAACTGTCTGGTTTATCGGGTACTTGATGCATTGGTGTAGAGTGGAGATTACTGCTCCCATTTGGTGTAGCCAGGGTCTACCCAGGACAACATTATATGTGGAAGGTGCATTGATCACTATGAATTCTTGAAACATAGTTTTTTGAGTCGGTGGCTCTCCTGTGACTATTGTTAGTTGTATCTTTTCCACCGGAAGACACTTATCACCGCTGAAGTCGATCATCGGATGGTTATCAGGGGTTAGGGCTTCTTCCTTTAGCTGCATGTTGAGGAACGTGTGAAGAAATAGAACATTCAGTGAGCTTCCAGTGTCCACCAAGGATCTCCTTACCTCCCAGCTTGCTAGGGAGGTCGTTATCACCAGAGCGTCATTATGCAGGAGCTGGACGCTCTAGAGGTCTTCGTCTGTAAAGGCTAGCGGCAAATGATGATCATGTCTTTGGATTGTGATGTTTGTCGCTCGCCGCACATCGCTTGGACCCTCTTCTCTCTAAGAGCTCATTTCCTGGATCTGTTTGATAGTTCAGACTCAGAATGAGCTCCATAAAGTACGTGTATCATGCCTGCCGATTGACCTCTTACCCTTTTGTCGGAGGATTTCCCCTTGGGCTCGACTTTTCTCCCGGTGGTCCATTTCTCCTCTTGGGTGATGTAACTCTATGCTTCCTTCACCAAGTCCGCCATATTTGCTGGTGGGTCCAGAGTTAGGAAGTTATAGAACGTGTCGTTCCTCAAACTGTCGGTGAAGGTTGCGATGACCGTTGCGTCGTTGCACAAGTTGACAGAAGTCAGATCGTTACTGAAACGCGTGACGTACGCTCTCAGTCTCTCGTCAGGTTTTTGCTTCATCGACTTGAGAGACTTCGTTGTTAGCAAGATTTGTTGTATATAAGACAATCTTAGATCCGTCACGGGGTCCGTCATCGCTACTACTGTTACGGGAGCATAAATTTGTTGCCCATGCGTTGTTGGCACCGCTGGAAGCGGTGGAGTGGCGATAGTATGAGAATTTGATGTGTCCCCTTGTTTTCCATTGTTGGGTGATCTGGTGGTCACCATCTTCTTATATTCTAAAGAGAGATGATGCTAGTGAATGGTTAGGAATTTTGTCGTCCCCACGGATGGCGCCAAACTGATGCAGTCAGTTTTTGCTTTCTGCTTTGACCTTGACCCGCTAACCTGCACAAGGAACACACATGAGACACAAACCACCGTTGTGGTAGCCGATGGCACTACGATGCTAAAGTCAGACAGGGATCTCAGGAAGGCATAATGTTGTAATTAGAGAATTTGTAGCAACCTCATGTCTTATTTATAGTGTTGGAGTCCTGGTTCGACCAGGTCATTGGTGGTGTGGTTTAGGAAAAAAGATATTCGTAGAGATCCATCTCTAAAGAGGAGTTGTGCTGTGAATGAAAGTTAATTTGTTAGACTTGTGCTCCTAGATATGCGGGAGATAATTCCCAATCAGAGTGTTGTCAATAAATAAAAGTTTCCATGTGATACGTACACTCTAGTATTTGCTTCCTAGTTGGAAGCAAAATGCTGCTGTCTTGCCCTTCTGAAGCTGATCCTTGAGATACTTGCCTTAGTAGGGCCTACGGGTATTGAGGACACCTGTGAGACGTGTGGGCTTAGCAGGCTTCGAATTCTACTTGCAAACCACTTTCCCCTACCTCTTCCTCCCTATCTTCTGATGTCAACAAGCCAACACATCAACCACCCTTTCATTGCCCATTTTTCAAATCAATAACGAAATCAAATCTTGCTAATGTACATGTCTTGGCCATTTTTTTACACCCTGAGACTAATAGAGATTATGTGCAGAGATTGAGCCACGTACAAGTCAAGGAGGGCAGTTGCCACCCTAAAAATTTTGAAATTCAAATTTTCTATGGTGAATTGTGGGTAATAATTGTATATTTAACTAATTGCCCTTCTAGAATTTTGTTATTTTTTTCGTGCCCCCTCCACTTTGGCCACTTTTATTGATGAGATTAGACATTATGTTTATTGATGAGGTTATCTGAAATGTCTATGGGTACTCTTCAGCCTAGAGTCGTTTCCACTATTTAGGGAAATATAGTACAAACTCTACATAAAATATTTCTGAATGACTTGTTTCTCATGCCTTGTGAATTTGTCCCCTTCCTTTGCCTTGTGAATTATACTCTCTATCTATAGTAATTAATTAACAGTCAAATACATGAGAATGTCTAGGTTCATCATCCACCTCTCCTTAATTCAATCCCCACTATCTCCATTATTTATGTTCCATAATTTAGGGATGGCAACGGGGCGGATTGGGGCGGATTTGGACAAATCCATCCCCGCCCCGTCAGGGATTGCGGATCTCCGAATCCGCCCCGAATATCCGTTTATCTATTTAGTTTAAAACCATCCCCGCCCCATACGGATCGGCGGATATCCGCTCCGCCCCAATTAACCATTTAATTTATAAAAAAAATGTTGAATGAATTTAATTTACAAATTGATAATCAATCAATTCTCTAACCAGAGATCAATTCTCGAAGCATTCTCTGAGATCAATTCTACCAAAGCAAAGATAATACAAAATCGAACCAAAGCAAATACAAGATTGAACCAAAGCAAAAAGCTCACAAAAACATCCAAGAAGCACAAGGATTCTTACTGGTAAAAGATACAAAAATTATAACAAAAAATTACAAAAAAAAAACGATCTAAATAATATGGATCTCAGATCTCAGATTAGATATCATAGATCTTTGATCTCAGATCTTTGATATTTGATTTCAGATAAGAGATTTCGATCTTTCTCACAGTAGGGGAGAAAAAGGAGAGGAAGGCTTCGACTTCGACTTCGACCACCAGACCACCCTTCGACCACCTTCGATCCTTCGATCGACCACCAGAGAGGCAGGCTTCGATCGACCACAGAGAGAGGCTTCAATCGACCACCAGTGAGGCTTCGAGCGGCCGAGCCTTCGAGCACACAGAGAGCTTTCGCTCTATGAGAGGCAAATTGCGATTTGCGAAATGAGATTGTGACAGTGAATGAGAATGTGAGAGGGGTTTTCCTATTTATAGTCCAAGGGCATTATAGTAATTTAATCGGTTAAACGGATATCCGTGGGGCGGATATGGCCAAATCCGAATCCGCCTCGAATAATAAACGGATACAGTTTGGATATCCGTGAAAATCCGCCTCATTGCCATCCCTAATAATGCTCCACTACTGATAATAAATGTAGACATTATTTTTGTTGAGCATGTCATTTATATTCTTGTATCCATCTTCATATAAGACATAATAAGACAAAATACAAGACTCTCAACCTTAAGAATTCCAGAACATTCGCGGTATTAAGGAAAAATCATCAGAAACTTCAAAGTGAAGGAAAATTTATATCTGGTCGATAACATTCCAAATGATAAAGGCAAAAGGAATTCTCCCCATGGAGTAAAATTCACAACCAAATTTCATTGCCCTCGACATAGACAAAAAAAAGATATTCTTCGAATTTCTTAATTCCTTGGACAAACCAACAATTAAAAAGGAGCAGTGTGTGGATCCATCTTACTCATGCTTCAATTTTCACACTAGAGCGCCTCGAGATGCGCAATGAGTTAGATTATTCATATGTTACACATAACCTCACAATGGATAATCACACTAAAAGTTAAAAGGTGTTAATCGACTAACTAGGTTCGGTTAACCACCGACTACTCAAAGAATTGAAAACGACTTGTCGGAGATCAGAGAACGACTAGTCGGTGGCTAACGGTTGGTCTTAATGCATGGACTAATTGTTGATCGAAGAACAAACACTAATGTGACTATTGGTATTGACTTAAGTCATTATGGACAATCCTTCATGACTGATGATACACCAAAACAGTCCCTCCTTTGTGTCGTACACGTGTCATGATGATCTCGAGGAATGACAAGCCCTAGTGTCAGCTCAACACTGATTCGGCTCAATCGGTTATAAGCCTGCCAATGCAGTCCGTCAGACAGACTCAAATTCTTACAGCCTACTAAGCCCATGTGTCTCACAACTATCCTCAATACCCGTAAGCCCTACTAAGGCAAGTATCTCAATGATCAGCTTCAGACGGGAAATTACATCAACTCTTTGCTACCAACTAGAAAGCAAATTCCATAGTATATGTCACACATGGAGACTTCTATTTACAGACTACTCTCAGAATGAGAACTATCTCCTGCGTATCTAGGAGCACAAGGCTAACAAGAAAACTACCCTTTACAGCACGACTCATAATTAGAAACGGATTTCCACGAAGATCTTCTTCCCAAATCTACGCCATAGATGGTCTGGTTGAACTAGTACTCTAGTACTATAGATATGACATGAGGTTGGTAAGCTAAGTACGCTAAAAATTCATTGTTTATAGCATTACACCTTCCTTAGATCCCTGTCTGACTTTAACATCGAAGTGCCATCGGCCACCACAATGGTGGTCCGTGGCTCACGTGCGTTCCTTGTGTAGGTCAGCAGGTTTACAGGCCAAGGTCAAAGCAGGGAACGAAAATCGACTGCATCAGTTTGGCACCGTCTGTGGAGACGAAAAAGTTCCTAACCTTTCATTAGCACCATCTCTCTTCGAAATACAAAGAGATGGTGACCACTAGATCACACAACAATGGAAAACAAGGGGACACGTCAAATGCTCAAACTGGCGCTATATCGCCGCTCTCAGTCAGCAGTGCCGGTGACGCATGGGCAACAGACTTACACCCCCGCGCCAACAACAACAATGATGGACCTCAAGATAGATTTGATGTCTTTTTAGATACAATAAATCGCTAAAGAAGTGGAGATGCTTGTACAACAAAATCCTCTACCCGTCGGTCGAGATCAAGAGTGGCACAAACCCTAGTCTCCAGAGACTAACAGAGAGCAGGCACAAGAGAGTCTAGCCCCGGCTAGTTCTCATTGGACTAGAGGTGGCACGCCAATGTCGACCTACCCTTCAGGGTAGACAAGCTCCCCCTGCAAATCCCATCCGCAGAGGGGCTCACGACCCATACGTGTTATACCACTTCTCTGTCCCACCGTTCATGGATCGAATCATAAACGAGGCCCTTCCGAAGAATTTCATGCCTCCGAAACTCAATTTTTATGATGGGAATACTGACCCGTTCAATCACTTGCATCATTACCAGCACGTAATGACACTCAAAGAAGGCTCTGAGTCGGTGATGTGCAGAACCTTCCCTACTAGCTTGAAGAAATCGATAACTGACGTGGTTCCATAGCCTCCTACCTAAATCTATTTATTAGTTCAAGACATTGGCCAAAGAGTTTCTTGACGCGCTTCATTGGAAGCCAGCGGATCAGGAAAGGCCCATACTACATACTCTCTCTGAAGCAAAGGATAACGAGACACTGAGAGAGTATTCACGCGCTTCAACAATGAGCTGACGCTCATTAACGGCTGTAGCAACGACACAGCCGTGACAACTTTCACTGCGGGTCTTAGAGATGAAATGTTTTATGAATTCCTCACCTTGGAACCTTTTCTGGACATGGCATAACTCTTAAAGGGCGCCCAGAGGTACATCACCCTAGAAGAGATGAGAGCAACAAAGAAGGAAACAAAAGTTGAGAAGAAGCCCTCCATTCTCTATAATACTTAGGAGGAAAGAAGGCGAGAGGATGAAGAAAGGAGCAAGCTAAAGCGCAATGACCACAGGTCAGACCTTGGCTGGACCAGGCCAGAGAAAGCATACAACTATGTTGGATCCAAATCCATGACCCCCCTTAATTCTATCCTATCGGATGTCCTGAATTCCATGTGAAACTGGGAAGATCTAATGTAGCCCCCGAAGCAGCGCGAAGCCCCTCCAAACGTGACAACAAGTACTGCTCATACCACAAAGAGGGTGGCCATGACACCAACGACTGCAAAAGTCTAAGGTACGAGATCAACTACTGGATCTGCATGTGCAAGCTAAAGGAATTCCTTGACTCTGAGAAGTGACTAGAACAACCTAGAGACAAGGGGAGTTAGTCAAGGAGATCGAGAAGGAGACTCCGAGCATAAACTATGTCCTTCATAGAGTCGGACCGGATGAAGACCAATCAAACAGGTCCCGCAAGGGGACTCTACTGGAGATGCAGACACAGCCCGCAGATGAGGATAAACACATTTACCACTCGAGGGTGCATAACCCTATTCCCACTTTAACCTTTACAGACAAGGACCTCGAAAGAGTCTGAACAACGCACGATGACGTTATCGTCATATTAGTCTTCATTGCAAGGTGGGAGGTAAAGAGAGCTCTGGTAGATACGAGAAGCTTACTCATCGTCCTGTTCTGCAACGAGTTCCATAGTATGGACCTCAAGGAGGAGAGCTTGACGTCCTCAAACTACCCGCTGATTGGATTCAACGGAGAGAAATGCTTTTTGATCGGGAAGATAAGGTTAGAAGTGGTGGAAAGATAACCATGACTGAAAAAGGTCTTGTCCCTAGACTTCATGGTAGTAGACGCACTATCTACCTACAACCTTATCTTTGGAAGACCATGGCTCCACCAGATGGAAACAATAGTCTCTACCCTTCACTAGTGCGTTAAGTACACCGCTAACCACTCAGAAGGAACAATACGTGGGGATCAGCCTACGTCACAAGGCTGCCATTATGCTGCACTGAAGCAAATAGAATGTTCCCAGATCCAACTGGATCCCACAACACAATCTGAACTAGAGCCAGACCCAGTGACTATGGATGCATCACTCCACTCACACGAGATCCCAACAGCAGTGGCTCATTTCCGAAATGATGTACGTTCAAGCGATATAGGAGCAATTCGCTCTTCAACCCAACAATGCGGAAAGGTCAATGCAGACGGGAGTACAACCCCCGAAAATTCGTCGGTGTGGAAATTAACTCCCACCCAAGGTTAAATCTTCAGTAACCTCAGAGACATCAGCGAAGCTTGGCAGTTCGCTGAAAGTATCACTGATCCAGCAAGAGCCATGCGGATTCACTTAAGGGCCGAATCGACTTCTCTCCGCCAATAGTTAGTCTGTTTCAGTTGTTTATTTTCATTTCCATAGTTAATGTAGAGTATTAGTTCTCAGAAGCTTATGTGATTTGCAATCATTTAAGAAATAGAACAAAATTACGCAAACACACTTATTGATTATTGGAAAGATGTAACAACGAGCGCCCTGAGGCGGATACAAAAGACTACATACTACGAGTATCTGAATCCGATGTGACATAAAATAAAGAGTTGCTTAAGCAGTCCGACTACATAAGAAGACTCAGAAAAGACAACAAACTCCGCCCAACGACTTATCTGAGAAATATGTCCCAAGATCAAGGAAAAATGTGCAAAAAGGGGCTGAAAATACAGAGCAGTGTGTTGCTTTGCCGAATCACCCTAAGAAAAAGACCCGCCAACGATAATACATACCTTGCAATGAGCTGCAGACATCTTCAAATGGCATCCGCCCTCCCAAAGGAGGTAGATAAACAAACAAAGATGGTCACAAACGATGAAGTAGTCAAGGTCTCACAGTGTTGCCAGGCGAGGGCACTTATCCCATACGCGATAATCGGGGTGACTCAGAGATACCACCCTTGAAAGCAACAACGCACCTGCCAACACTTCGATCAACCATAAACTAGCCGCAGTAAACATCTACTGGAAGGCAAAGCGACACAAGGTAACACCAAAGCGTGGGTGAATAAACGACAAACTCATCCCTTGGGAGGGAGTCTGTACTTTTTCTTTGAAATATGAGAAGAAATTACGAGATATCAACAAACCTATTGGGTGCTCACCAAGAGCAAGTGACTATGCATAACATCAAGTTTTTTCGCGAATCATGGGCACAAATGTCAGAACATTCAAAGACTCCACGTTGGAGATTTCCCTTCAGCCTTTGGAAAACCCAAAACATGTTCTTCAAGTAAGAACATTACAGGAGATACACTTTGCAGAAGATAATGCCTACAATGATGAAGAAACACCATTATATAAACATAATGGTTCACCAAACGGGCGCTTCAATATTAACTGTTAGCATTGAATACCGTATGGGAAATGAGGAGACAACGATTCTCAAGGAAACTGCACAAGACCACGTTAATCCAATCAACAAGGCCACAAACAACCCCATTAATTGGGGGGGGGGGAGTTACCGACACTCAGTCGTCTTGCGATCTACACCGTATACATATTACCATGCAATCTACCCTGTACATGTAGCATATTTCATGCAATAAACTCTAGCTCTCACTCGACGGGCCCATTGGCTCGGCTCATTATTCAAGCAGTATTCTACCACGTGCCTGACACGAGCATTAAAAACCCTAGGCATTCTTGATACACGGATCACACCTGCATATCATCAGCTGACACAAGGTACTCCTGTTTCTTCAAAACTCGTCCGCACAACGCACTCCACTCGCGGATATAGGCTCGCACCCCCACAGCCGGCGAAACTCCCACCTAGCTGGGCAAGCTTAGTGAGCCTTAGTTGACGACGACTTTCGATTCATCTCGACACCAAGTCCTTCCAGTGTGGATGTCGATGGTTTAGGAAGTGGGAGTCTAATCAGCGCTATCACGCCTGGTAACGATGACTTGCCAGGTAGTGTTGCCCCCTTCGCGGGCAATGGTCGCCGAACCCGATCAGGTAAGCCTAGCTGGTGACAAATCAAAACCCATACCTATAACCCCCACTGTTCAGGTGTAGATGGGTTGGAAGGTGGGAGCCTAGTCAGTTCTAACTGATGTCGATGGTTCGCCACGAGGCCATTTCTCTTCTACAAACCTTGGTCGCCGAATTACCAACCCCAGACTGTAAACCCCACTGCGCGGGTGTAGATAGTTTGGAATGTGGGAGCCTAGTCAGTCCCGAATTGATTCCGACGGCTTGCCACAAGACCACTGCTTTTCAACAGACCATGGTCGCCGAATCCCCTCGTCTCAAACTTGTAGCCCGCTCCGTGCGGGTGTAAATGATTTGAAAGGTGGGAGCCTAGTCAGTCCCGAATTGATGTCGACAGCTCGGCACGAGATCATTGCTCTTCAACAAATCATGATCACCAAATCCTCGCTCCCCGAACCTGTAGTCCACTCTGCTTGGACATAGATGGTTTAGAAAGTGGGAGCCCTAGACGGCTCTCCATGCGACCATCGCTATCTTTCGAAACAACGGTCGCAAAGATAAATCACAACTCAAGCAACGTCTTCACGCTCACACGGGCTGACATTCTATTATCAGCAAATGCCGCTCATGTTGACCCATAAATTGCCTTACCAATACGTGAACGAATGCTACATGAAATGCAAGCCCGAGCTTACGAAACCTGATTCGAGACAAGCGTTCTTGCTCAAAGGCAACGCATGCGCTCGACTATCACAGTTCACTCATGCTAGCAACTGCAATCGACAGTCAGGTAGGTGAAATAAGACCCCAGTGGCCTACCTTCAGGATGGGCTATAGATGGGTAGCATAGCCCGCTTTTAAACCATCCGCTGAACGCCCACCATTGGATGTAACTAAGCAACAATGATTTCAAATCACTCGCAACACAAATGGTCAAATTCTCAACAACAAGTAGACCACTCGACTTCTTATCGACTTCTTATCGACTTGACCAGCCTATGCCAATGTAAAATGACAAGGCAAAATGAAAAGCACGCAATAGGGAAACCGAGCATAATACGGGTACAAAACATACTCAAGATAAATTTGTTTTCATTAACAGTTGAAGCAAAAAAAATGCAAGTTTACAAGGTTTATTCCTCATCAGGAGAGGGTACAGAAACAAAAGAGCTAAGCTTAATGGAGGAGGAAACAAGAATTGCATTTGTATGCGCCGCAATCTGAGCGTCATGATCCGGATCGCCCTCTTCATCCGATGATGCAAAAACCACTAATATGTCTGCATATGACATATTCTTATAGTGATCGAGGTCCCATTCTAAATGCTCCTCCTTCATCAGGGCCAACAACTCCAATCTACCGTGTACAACCCAGCAAAAATCACACTTGCCTTGTTCTTGGAGAAGCTCTTCCTCGTGCGCCTTCACTTCAACAAGTTCACGCTCCAACAACTCCAGCTTGCCTGTTAGCACATCGACCTGAGATTGCTCCGTGGTTAGACTGCTCTTAACAACACTAAGCTCATGTTGCTCCAGTTGAAGTTGCTCTCCAGCCTTCCTAGCTACTCGAGCATTGAATTCCACATCGGCCTATAATTGCTGCCTTTAGGCAGCCTAGTCAATCTCCTTCGTGAACGCGCCGCAGCTTCCTGCGTAACCTCCAGATCACGGAGGATCAGATCCAACTCCTGTTTGAATTTATCCCTTGCGAACACCGCATCTGCCAAATCAGACTCAAGGACCTCCAGAAGAACTCTCTAAGTCTCAACAACAACGACTAATTATTCTAGCCTCATCTCCTCGGCTTGCTTCCTCAGCAGCTCAAATTCAAAAAGCACGTCAGAATACAACCTCTGCATGTTCGAGAAGACACATTCCATGGTGTACACACTTTCACGAGCAGCCTCAACTTTCGTCCCAGCGACGACCACCTGGCTCAAGTGAGACATTTCCAGCATAAGGTATTTTTAACCCTTATCCATACGCCCTACAAGCGTATCCTCCTCGGGTTTTGGAGCGTGATCCATCAACCATCTATGATGCCTGCTTATATGTTTCCTCGAAGAATAATCCACATCATCCTCCTGATGCCAGGCCTGATTGCTCATTTTCACTATGTCCGGGGCATACAGATTTATCTGCGCGTCTTGATGGAGCTCTCCCGGATAAGGAATTACGCCAACACCACCCTTCGTAGTCGCCAGTGCTCCCATGCCTTCCTCCGTAGCCTTTCCTCTGTCACCAACAACCGACCCTTTATTGCAAGATAACTCAGTGGAAGGAAACGAGTTGTTTAACAGAGGAAGAGAAGGAAACGAGTTGTTTAACGGACCATCACCCTGAGATGCGGCTTGGACTGAGATGGGGAACAATGCAGACTTTGAGAAACATGGCCAGTGTCACCATGACCACTATCGAAAAACCAACCAGTGGAACGATTGGACTCTGGGACCTCAGGCGAATCCTCATCAGGACCCTCTGCAAAACAGTCCCGGACGAATCAACACCAGTAGAACCTGCCACAGCAGCCGACATCAACTTATCTCTCCAAGCTTCGGCTTGCACGTTACTAAGATTTGACGCATCCTCAACCCCTACTAATCACAGGTAGTCCCTCTCCCAACCAGATACTTCGGCCTCCGCCCTAGCAGGTCGATCAAGCTCACGCTCCTCGTTTACTGGAGCGGGCCATTTGGTAGACGACCCAGTCCTAACACGAAACTTCTTTGAACCTACAAAGAAGGCGAGCGTCTCAGAAAACCTTTCCATGTTAGATAAAACAAGAGCCTTAACTTCGGCGGCTTTCCTTTTTCTAAAAGGGGCCCACCATCGAACTTAACTCGCGATGATCGGTAAAGAGTGGGGTACTCATGCCAGTTGTCCCACAACCCACTGCGACTAAAGTTGGTAGGACATATGACCTCGTACTCATTCTTCTTCGACAAGTCGCGAAATTTCTTCATAGTGTTTCGTTCCTCTGGGTAAGAGGAGTGGTGGGAAACCTCCTTGCGAAGAAACATAAGCATCAGTTAGCATGCAATCAGCGTAACATAATCGAAAGATAAAATTACACTTACGAAGTGGCTTAAACTCTTGTTGAGCGGATGACCCTTGAACTGGAAATACTTTAAATATGCAGGAGCCATGAAGCAGTACTTCTGCCAGGACTTGAAGCCATCTTGCAAATTATCAATGCAAGACGACGACGTCATCTTACAAACAATGTGATCGTTCAGTCGAGAAGAAGTCAACAATTGGATCACCCGTGGAGTCACATGGACGCCAGCTTCATTCGCTCTGATCAAAATGAAAAGAATGATCCTGTACCCATTGGGTATCAATTAGGCAGGAGGGATTCCAAGAAAATCCAAGAAGTCCCAAATCACGTCAAGAATAGGGAAGTGAACTCCAGATTGGAGCTTCTCACGGTGCAAACAGATAAACATCGCCGATGGAGACATTATCGTCTGATCATCATTCATAGCATATAGTGGTAAGTCCTCAGAGACCCCGAACTTCTTTCGGATTTTAGCAAGGCCCAATTTAGAAAGCGACTTGTCTTCGAAAAATTCAAAGCCCTTGGCCAAAGTCGCATCATCAAGATGGTTTTGGTGAGCCATGAAGAAGATGAACAATCTTTTCAATCAGAAGATGAACAAAGCGAAATCTCTAAGAGTAAATAAAATATAAGAGTCGGCCTCCGCATAAAGGAAGACCTAAATAGGGATTGGATTCTCGCCACTTCTCCACTGAACCGATGAACATTCAATTAATGAAGCGCGCGACTCAAGCAATGATTCAGACTCAATCATCATGAGCAACGTATCTTTTCAAGAAGTGATTTAGCAAACTGACCTACTAACTCGGGGGAGGGGCGGGGGAGTAGCTGATGATACACCTAAACGGTCCCTCCTTTGCGCCGTACACGTTTCATGATGATCTTGAGGAATGACAGGCCCTAGCGTCAGCCCAACATTGATCTGGCCCAAGCGGTTCTAAGCCCGCCCAATGTAGTCCACCAGACAGACTCAAATTCTTACAGCCTGCTAAACCCGTGTCTCACAACTATCCTCAATACTCGTAAGCCCTGTTAAGGCAAGTATATCGAGAATCAGCTTCAAACGTGCAATTATAGTAGCTATTTGCTTCCAACTAGGAAGCAAATTCCAAAGTTTGTCACTCATGGAGACTTCTATCTACAAACTACTCTCGGGACAAGAACTATCTCCCGTGTATCTAGGAGCACAAGGCTAACAAAGAAACTCCCATTTACAACACGACTCCTAATTAGAGAAGGATCTCCACGTTCTTCCTTAATCTACGCCGTCGATGGTCTGGTTGAACCATGACTCCAACACTATAAATAAGACATGAGGTTGGTAAGCTAAGGTACGCTACAAATTCCCTTTTTACAAAATTATACCTTCCTCAGATCCCTGTCTGACTTTAGTATCGAAGTGCCATCGGCCACCACAACGGTGGTACATGGCTCACGTACGTTCCTAGTGCAGGTCAGTAGGTCAAAGTCAAAGCAGGGAGTGAAAATTGAATCCTCCATGAGAAAGGGGTTCCAACTTAACCATTGGGCATTGCTACATATTCTACGATCATCACACAACAATGACATTTCCACCATTTCAACATAAATCCTCGAACATTCATAGACGTGACAACAACATGGGTAGTAACAAACTTCTGATATAAATAAAATTGTCATGCCCATTCCAAGGTATGTAATATTTCTAATTTGTACTTGAACACTTCTAGAACTTTGAACTGACTTGAGCTTTGGAGTGTCTTTGCAGGTACACCTCCAACTTGTTCGTCGTCATCAAGTTTGACAATTCACATATCTAACAATCCTGACCATTCCTGTCCTTGGTGGACATGCAAAAACAATGTAAAATATAAGATGGAAGTATAAATCATATATTGAGTGGTTGCGATTACGTCTTTGATTTGTAAAAATCAATTCAATTTATCTAACTCATGAATACCACTGAAAAGAAGATTTGTGCCAACTGATGAAGACATGTCAAAACTACGAAGACCAAGACAAGCCGAAAATAGCTTATCGATGGCAAAATTCAAATGAATCGCCAAAAGTTATAAGGGTAAAAATAAGTAGGAACCACAATTTCAAAGTTTGAATTTGGGTTTCTTCCCATTTGAGAATGAATATTCCCTTGATAATATTCTTTTGAGAGACATTCCCATGTGCCAAAATGAGATGTCCATATCATGTAGACATTTGACAAAGGAGAAACTTTTGTTTTCAAAAAAAATGCTCGAGGCTAGCAAAATCGACTCACCCTTGACAAGTCATTTTTCAGAAGACAGTCGTTATGATTCTAGTCGTTTTGAAAAGCAGGTGTGAAGATAGTAAAGTCGACTTCACTATGTCTGGACTGGCTTTACAAATAGGAACCGAGATCCATTTATTTGGATCATCTCTCATATTTCTCTTGTTTAAATTTGTGAAGCCTTTCCCCTTTGGCCTTCTGTTTTAGAGATCAATTTACCCACTCAAAACATATATCCCTTGTGAGAGATCCATGGGTTTAAGAAATAAATTCTTCCTCTCTTCATGAGCTATTTTGTTATATAAAAGGAGAAGAGAGAAGAGTAATGAGGAATAAGAGTTGAAGAGTGTTTTGTATTGGTATATGCTTCTTTGGAGAGTTGTTGAGCCTTCAACTACTTCATTCGTCCTTGAATGAAACTTTCATCTTCCATTGAGTGAGGAGTGAATGTATAAGAGCTTTTAAGCCTCTCGTTCCGACAAATGAGTGCCACTAGAAGAGAGAAACCTTTTAGTATCAGCTTAGCCAAAACTCACATTCACCCCGTGTGGGTTCTTGAATCCGTGGAGTGGATTCATACAAGTGTCACACCTGTGATCCCAGATAGGTAGTAAGCCTTGGTTATGTTGCATCCCATGATGGTGTGATCCTTGGCTATTTGGTAGGTCTTGTGGAGTAGAAAATAAAACCAAGTTGTATCTTCGAGATCCTCAACACACATCCATAAGACTTTGTTGTGGTGCATCCCATTGATGACTACCAAGGTGTTTGTAAACTCATGGAGAAAATCACTTGGTTAGTGTCGGTAAGTTTCATAAGAGCGCGACGATTAGACCTTGCAAGGTTGTGGAATGTTGATTGAGTGTGAAGTTCTCATTTGATAAAGTAATAAAGACTTGAGGCTTGTGAGCTCTTTCCACCGAGAAAGTAACTGATCGGAGCCAATCAAACTTTAGCTTTGGCAAGCCTCGTTATATCGGTGTTCTTTATCTAGCTTGCTTTCTTCTTTCCATGACTCTATTTACTTAACCATGCATGCTTAGTTAAGTTGTTTTTACTTTCAAGGACTTTATTGGGGGACTTTGGAAAAGGTTTTTAATTGGGTATTCATTTTCAAGTAAATCAATTAAACTTGTGAACCTTGTGGTATTGACTTAGCTTAGTCACATTATAAGTCTTCGATAAGCTTATAAGAACTTCGGAGTTGAATAGTTTCGGTTTTTTTTTTCAAACAAATTCGATTTTTTGTCGAGAAGTGACTATTCACCTCCTCTAATTGATATTAGTCTAGTGCCAGTTCACTCTTTGTGAATTATAGAATACCTTACTCTTTCATACTACAAGCATGGGAAATTCCCATGCATACTACTAGTAGTAAACTCGAATTCCTATGCACGTTGAAAATGACAGTAGGCTCACGCGAACTACTGTATTAAGGCAAAATTGTCAGATCTTCAAAGTGTAGGAAAATACCTATTTGTTGATAAAGTTAGAAATGAATGACAAAGGAAAACAAAATGATAGCTATACCGTTAACATGAAAAAACTCACAACAAAGCTTGAATGCCCTTAGACATAGACGAAAAAAAGAAATCCGCTTTTAATTTCATAATCCCTTGGATAAGCTGAGCAATCGAAAAGGGGCGGTGTGTGGACCTATCTGACACATGCCTCAACTTCCATGTTGGTATGCCTCGAGATGCTCAGTGATTGAGATTATTCATTTGATACACAGAGCCTCACAATGGATAATCACACTAAAAGTTAATAGTCGATAATTGACTATTAAGGCTCGTAACCATCAACTACTCAAAGACTTGAGGACAACTTGTTAGAGACCCAATAATGACTAGTCGTTGGCCTCTAACAAGTTGTTGGCTAACTTAAAGCATGGACTAATTGTTCGTTGAAGGACAAACACTAACGTGACTATGGGTATTGACCCAAGTCACACTACAAGCACTACAAGAAAACTGTATTTTAGCGACGGTGGCCAAAGGTATTTAGCGATAATACTGCGACGGTTGGACAACCGCCGCTAATAAAGGCGTCACTAGGGTATTCAGCGACGGTTTTCAGCAATCGCTGGCATAACCGTCGCTATATACAAACCGTCGTTGAATACCATATAGCAACGGTTGCAATGGTCGGCAAAATCTGATGAACTGTACACTTTGTTGCGACGGTTATTAACCGCCGCTAACATTCATGAACACAAACGGTTATAACCGCCGCTAATTCTCTTTGACTTTTTTTTTAATCAAAAAAACCACATTTTTCAACCTGTACTGCTTTCTTTTAATAGGGTGAAGATAATCTATCCAACATGTGCACAACTTCTTAACTCAAATAAAAAATCAAATAAAAATGACACTAAACTTTGATACCATCACACATTAAAAGAGACCTTAATTTCATTTCAAAATCAATATTACATGGTCTAGAGAAAACTACAAATTAAATTGTTACATATTCTCAATGTTCACATCTAACAACCAAAACCAAAATTGTACAATGGCTGACTAGTTAGCTTAAAAGAAACTGAATTACGAAATGCTCCACAAGTTTTCGTGCTCATCATTGATCATGTTCTCCCTGCAATGGGGAATCATAAAAAAAATATGAGAATATTTCACCACAAAAGCAAAACAAAGGAATTCAAGAACAATGAATTGAAAATAAAATCATATTTCAATCAGAACTGACCACAATCTGCCAATTTCCCATCTCTTCCAGCTCGACCTGTTTTTTGGTAAAATATGCTTCCAAGCTCTGAAACAACAAAAAAAATTAACAGTAGATGCACAGTAACAGTTAAAAAAATAAAGCACATTAGAGATATATAAAGCACATTAGAGATATATATGGGACACACAGTAATGAGGGGATGCCACCTAGAAATGAGGGCATGATTTGATCTTAGCAGGCATCAAACCACTGTGCTTAATTTTTTTGTATCCATGAACATGTGATCTCTAGACTTTTTTCTACTTCTACCTAAATATCTTCTATTTCAAAAATCTTTAATGAGAGATGGTAGCCAATGTAAAAATAATTAAATAGGCGCAAAAGAGACACCTAAACAAGACAGTGTAGAATTACTAAAAAAAAAACACTCAATAAAAAAAATTCAAAAAATCTCAGTAATACCTGTATGTTCCTGCATGGATGGTTATAATCACTCTACATCGATTAACAACCGGTAACGAATCAATGGCCTTTTGAACACTATGGAACTCGCCATTCTTCGCCTTTTTACGCATTGTTAAGCTCAAACAAGGCTTCATTTTGTTATCTGCCTTGTTGAATTGAGAATGGGTCACTGAATCCATTTGTTTGACCCATTTTAAGTAGGCTTCTTCTACTACTACCATATCATTAGACCCACCATTTCCAGTACTTGTTGAAATTGTGCTCTGAAAGAGTAAGCTAAGCACAAAGTATGAACACAGAAAGAAGAACAAAAGAACAGAGGAATCTTGCAGAGTCTTGTTGTATGTTTTGAAATAATTACTTTGTATTTAGTGTCTTCACTGACAAAATTGGAATGTTGTGTTTGTTTTGTTTTGTTTGTGTGATTTTGTGAGGATTTATTTAAGCTAGTTAAAATGCTATGCATTGTGGTTGATATATGAGACTAGTTAAAGTATAATCATTATATGAACAAGACAAACATTCTTACAAAAAAAAAAAAGCCCAAATCTCAAATATAATAATTTTCTTTAATCTCCACAAGAAGTAAGAATCTCTCATCTTCTAGCTAGTGTATTCATTGGAACCCTCATGTTTTCGAAGCCATCCATGTCAATGGGGTACTAGCTCAACGTAGGTCTGTGATAGGGGGTATTTTGGCAACCATGCTTATTTAGAGTAAAATTTTGTAAAAATTTGTGTATCTTGTAAGACAGACAACATATGACAATCAACAGAAAGATAGGTTCCATGCCATGACTGTGATTACAAAGAAGGGATATCAGAACCACCAGATCTATTCAGGTGTTGAGGAGAACCTTATCGGTGGCATATTATGCCTGACCCTACCATTCAGTTTCTACTCGAACAAAATATCCTCCATTTTCAGCTTTACAAACTAGTATAAATTTGCTACAAAACTAGCAATTTATCTACACATAACTCTCTCAATACATAGAAGAGAGAGATCGATCATATATTGGGTAAGGAACTGGTAATTTGCATCCTGAGGTTTAGATCGATAATATCATTATAGTCTAATATCTAACCCTCTGGATGCAAGTTACCACCTCCTCATTTACAATCCAGCATGACAATGAACCAAATGCACAACACTTTTGCTTACCACCATCACATCAAAACACTACTATTCACCCACCACCACATACAACAACGTTACTTCATTAGTCTATGTAATATCATTTCCGTGCCACCACCATTAAGTCATCTATAATTGACGAGTCTAATTTGGCAACTCTGCAGTTCTTGTGTCTCAAATACCCCCTATCTTTCATCAGTTAGTTTTCAGCAGTACAGACATCAGTTGTTAGTTTAACTTCTTTTTCATCTCATTCAACCAAATACAATCAAAACTGGATCAGACGCAATCAATTTATTCTATGATACCACCACCAATTTTCAAACATATGCTCCATTGACAATGCAAAATATGCAAATAAAATTACTGTAATCTACTCTGTTGATTAGTAGTTGACTGTAACATAAAAATATATACATATATACTGCTAACAATTAACACACTCAATCGATCTTTGTGTATGTATTATAGTATATGTAGATATCTAGAAACAAGGTAGGCAACTTACATTTCTTCGAATTCAGAACCTGTTCGGTAGAAAGAAAAAGGTACCCCAGCAACAGCCTTCAAAAATCGTGATCAAACAATTAAATGCCTGCTAAGAAACAATTAAGCAATTAGTTGAATTTTTCGAGCTTTGACGATATAATATTGCTATGAAACAATTAAGTGTTTTATTGGGAACTAATCTATCCAATGCTGGTAAAGAGCATGCATTTTATCCAATGCAATCTATTGATAATGGCAACCAGAACATTTGTCAAGATTAGCCTAAAATATACAGAGATGTGACTTTCAATAAAATTAGCTTATCCCCAATTGAAACATTTAGAGACAGGGTTGTAGTCTAATTCAGTTGGAGACAATTTAATAGCTCATCAAGTTTTAAATTAATATAATTTAGTAATCTATACATGAGTGATCAAAACTTGATACATAAGCCAGACAAGTGGTATGCTTACTTTTTTAAATGGAAATGAAAACGGACACAAAAGTTTCAAATAAGCAAAACGGCCATGAATACTTAATAATCAAAACGATCATGAAAATTTCAACTCAGATAATCAAAACGGCCATGAAAGTTTCAGATAAGCAATTCAGTGCACCTTTTCTAACAAAATAATTCTGATATAGGGAAGAGCATTTAGGAATATTGACAACAACTTCACAATACCCTAAAACTCATAGCAAAATCATGTCAAGAACAAGCAAATCACTAAAAAAGATTGAATTTTGAGTTAAAGAGGTTCTCAGAAACTACTTTTTTTTTTTTTTTACTGAAAAACCATCTTGATATATTATCCAAACAACATCACAAAATAACCCAAGTTCTTACAGAACCTAAAAAGGTTTCTAACCAAAAAATTCTTACTCAAATATCAGAGAAGTAAAATCAATCTACTGCAGCTATTTCCCCTACTTCTTCTTCTCAGTAACACCAGCAGACCTCATCTTGCGAAGAACATTGGACATCTCCTCTCTCTTCTTCTTGGCCCTCTTGTGGGTACCCAACTTCCTCTTAGCCCACTTGAGTGCTCTCTTGTCCTTCCCAACCTTCAAAAGCTCAGTGATCCTCTTCTCATATGGAGCAAATCCAGCAACTTCCCTGATCAGATTCTTCACGAAATGAACCCTCTTGCTTGTTTTCCCTTTGCGTGCAGATGGACTTGGAGCTAATTCACACTTGGTAACGATGTGACCCTTGTTGAGGCCGACGAAGAGCCCGCTGTTGGGCTGTTGTGGAGCCATTGACTGTGTATCGAAGGAGCGAAGTGAGTCGGCTTTGGTGGCTATCGAACGAGATTGGTAGAACTGGGGTTGCGATCGTTCGGGGGAGGAAAGGGTTGGGGACAATCGAACTGTTGATGTCTTCCTTCTCTATTCTTTTCAAAGAACTGTTGGTGATGGTTGGTTAGATTATGATCGTGGTGGATGAGAAGAGGAGGAGGGGAGGAGCAAGGGGAGGTGGGGATGATGGAGAGTAAAATATCAATAAAATTAGGGATAGGGTTTTAAGGTCAGGGTATAAATTTTTTATTTATTTATAACGACGGTTACAACCGTCGCAAGTTAATAGAACCGCCATTACATAATATTAATACACGACGGTTGTTTGACCGTCGTGGAAAAAAGTATTTAGTGGCGGTTTTACATAAACGTCGTAATATAACCGCTGCTAAATTACTGTTTTCTTGTAGTGAAGAAAAGTGCTCATTAATAGCATATGTTTATAGCGTTTTTGTCCAAAGTGCTATAATTGACTGAATTCATGAACAATTAAAATTGAAAACGCTATAGACCAAAGCCTTGCGTGGGAAGTGAAAAAAGAAATGCGCGTTGTGCCACAATTGCTTCTTAAAAGTGCAAATTTTAATAGCGTTACATTGATAAAACGCTGTGAAAGAGTATGCGGGAAATAAAAAAAAGCGAGCTCGCTCGATCCCACTTCAACTTTTAGAAAACTTCTTTCTGCATCTACGTTTTTCTCCCTCTCAGTCTCGCTCTCCTCCCCCGTCAATCTCAGCAGATCGGAGAGGCATTTTTCTTCTCCAAAGGTACGCCGCTCTACAAGCGAGAGTGAGGGAGAGAGAAATCTAGGGAGAGTGATAGAAATCAAGCGAGAGTGAAAGAGTGAGGGAGAAAGAAATCGAGTGAGAGTGAGAAAGATCCAAGGAGAATGAGAGTGAGAGAGATCCAGGGAGAGGGACGTCGTTCTTCTTCAAACCAAAGGCACGTAGCTCAAGCGAGAGTGAGAGAGATCCAGGGAAAGGGAAAGAGTGAGGGAGAGAGAAATCAAGAGATCGAGAAATAGAGATCTAGGTCCAGAAGCTCGTCCTCAACATCTCCGTCAACAAGAGCAGAGATCGTCTCACCAAGGCCTCCTAGGTATGTGTACTAAGTCTATCTCTCTCTTACCCCCTAAATCCCATTGCACATCTTTTCCTCCTAAACCCCTATCGTTTTTCACTGATTTTTATTTGTAGGTGTTGGAGTTGTTGAGTGGACAAACCCCACTTTTCTCCAAAGGTATGTGTCTAACAAACAAAAAGGGTTTCTCTCTTTTATAATTTTTGTTCATTTTGATTTTACATTGATTTGGTTGATGGGGTTTTTGACCCTTTGATTTTTTTTTGTGTTAACAAAAATCTTTCAGAATTGGGTGTAATGAGAAGATTTCTTGCTATGTCACAGTCGAGGTGACAAGGGGATGCAACTTTTTGAGAGTGGATTGAAGGTGAAGGAGTATGACCTGTTGAGGAGGAACTTCAGTAAGATTGAATGCTTTGGTTTCGGTATCCAAGCGCACATCGATCTTGGCAAGTAATTTATTATGCCTTTTATTTTTATTTTTTATTCATTCAATTATTCAATACTATCTTCTATGGTGATTGTTTTACAAAACCCCATTCAATTATTTAATATTATCTTCTATGGTGATTGTTTTATAAAACCCCCTTGTTTAAATTCAGAGCCAATCTAATGTCTATTTGTTTTAGTGAACAATGTTGAGACATTTGTCCTGCCTAGTTGTTACAATCTGAAGAGAGTTGTGACAATCAAGACATAATTAGTGACAGTCAATAATTGATGTTCATTTTTTTTTTTAATAATTGGTTATCTATTTCTTCCCTTTTTCCCACAGCATGCAACACATACAATAGTCTTTTACCAACTCAATATTCAAGGGAAGAATCGGGGGGTCCATACATCCTTAGCTCAAATTAGAGATTAATAAGAGAATGTATGCCCAAACATTCGTATATTGCAGACTGCGGTCATAAAACTGGACTGAATGGTGTTGAGGAGAATGTATGCCCAAACATTCATATATTGCCCAAACATCCACTTACTTCCCCTTTTGAGGAATTCATTAGAAAACAATTTGATTGCATTGAGATGAGCCTGCAGTTTTGTATTATAAATTTGCGGACCCACTTTTCTACATTGTTCATCTCAGTAAACGTGGTGGAAGACATGGGCAGAGCACTCAATTTGCTCAAGTCTCTTAGAAGTTTGTTGCATAGCAATAATTTAAGCAACCCAGATCTAGAGAAAATTAGATACAAAGTCGGTCTCACATCTGTTTCCTTGTTAAGTGAGAGGGTAGACGAATGCCTTCAAATTCTCAGAGTCCTTCATGGGGCTTTTACTCTTTCCGTCATTTATTTCAAGTAAAACTATAACGTGTTTTTTTTATTTTTTATTTTTTATTTTTATTTTTATTTTTTTTCTTTCTGGCAGCATCTATTGATTCTAAACAAAGAGTTAGTGCTGGTGTCATCTCTCCATATAAAGCTCAAGTTTTTTGTCTTGCAAGATAGACTTGGAGAAAAATATGCTACTTGCGGACTGGAGTAAATACTCAATTGATGGACTAATAGTCTTGGAAAGAAACATAAGCTCGATGAGCACAAAGAGGCAATGTTAGGGAAGAAACAGTTCAGACAGACTAAGATGATTGGGCCAGAGGATGTCAAGCAAGCTGGCCTTATCAAAGCTTCTGCTCCCAAAAAGCAGCCTAACTCATCAAATCCAAATAATCGCGCAGTAAAGAAACCTCGGACAGATTCAGTTCATGGAGAACGCAGTGCAGAAAGGCATGGACAACTCACAACCAAGGATAAAAAACAAGTAGATCTTCCAAGTAATGAAGGGGATACTTCAGTGGACTATAATGATTGCAAACCTAAATCTAATGGGGATAAAAACCTGGGAGATCAAGGTAAGTCTAAGAAGATGAACAATGTGACTGATTCTGCTTCAGAAATATATCCTCCTCCCGTCCCAAGGCAAGGATTGTGGAGGCAGCCCACAGATTCAAGGCAGCATAAGCATCCATCTGGATCGGTGACCAATGATAAGTTTTGGCACCACCCAGGTTTGCAATTCCTAGCTTCTTTATTTTTTAATTGTTAGTCTAGTTCTATGTTTAAGGGTTTGCAAGACTTTACATATTATTAGGTGATGCTATGTGTTAAGATTCCATGTCTTTGGCAGAGGAGACAGAGCTGCAACGAGCCAGATCAGTTTGAGTCTGTAGAGGAGTATGTCAGAGTGTTTGAACCTTTGCTTTTTGAGGAATGCCGGGCACAGTTATACAGTACTTGGGAGGAGTCGGCTGAAACTCCTACAAGAGATGCACATGTAATGGTCCGCATATAAGGTGTAGAAAGACGAGAAAGGGGTAAGTAGTTGCAACTCAATTTAGATCAGTGTTTCTAAAAATTTACAACCAGAAGAGAGAACAAATAGTTCATTGCTTGATTTTCCTAATTTATACTGTGTTTGAAGAATACACGTCACGATGCCTGAATGATGTTTGGGTAGGGAAGGCTTTTAGTATAGTGTGTTCTTGACGCCAAATTTGAAGATTTTAACAAAAATCTTTCATTGAATCATTGCTGAGTTGGATAAAATTCTGACTTACTTTTGGTTGTGGATATCTTTATCCAGGCTCTTACATATCTAAAATCAGAGTTTAGTATAAAAAAACATAATATACCTATAACATCCCTATATATGTCAATAGCAGGGTGATGATTTGATTAGTGATTAAGTATTTTCATTTTTGCTTTAATTTGCAAATAAGCACAAAAATGTTAAAATCTCAACTTTTTATCCATCAAATCTGTTGAGAAATTCTATCATGTTAAAATTTCATTTTTCAGTTCATTTGCTGTGATTTCAGTATAAACCGAGTGAAGGTTACCGAAAGATAATGCTTCAATACTGCAATGTGGCATTGAATTTACCCAATTTTCCACCATTTTGACTTGATAGGATTAGTGGTCTGATTCTATCCCGGCTTGAGAGAGCGCACTCAGGATATTAGTATTTAGATGCCATCATTTAGTATTGTTTAATAATTGATGAATGAACTCCTTCAAAATTATCTTAAAGTTTAAATTTTAACTATTGACTCAGCGTATCAGTTCTTAATTGTTGATCAGGTCAAATCTTGTTATTGCTATTTAGGCGTGGTTTTAGCTCCCTCAACTACTGCTACAAATTCAGGCGTGGTTTATGTAGCTAGCTTGACAGAGACTCCAAGGTCAATAACACACGGAGGCACTTATTCCTACGGCGAGTCTTCAAATAGTGCTGCTGGTGTTTATGGCGATCGACCTATACATAGAAAGGTTGATGACCCTTGATCTCAATTTTGTAATGTAGCTTTTCTTATAAAAGTCTTGAGAAATACTTTTGTATTTTTATAACTCCAAAACAAAAATCGGTTATCATTTTTGTCAGTCCCTATGCAGTGGGATTATGTTCGTATTAGCTTAAACTTAGACTTCTACTTCACTTTGAACACAAAATTCCATATGAAATTTCTAGCTAATCTAAGTATTCTGATAATGAGTTGCACAGAGTGTCAAACAATTATTTTTTCAATGGCGAATATGGTTGGTAATATCTTTTTTGGTAACTCTGTTTGTGTCTTTCCCTTCTGCTTATGATAGTTTTATATTGTTATATGCAGCATGGATGATGCTTGTAGACTAATTGATCTTGTTCAGGGTATTCCATGCAAGATCAATCTTATCTCATTTAATCCACATAAGGGATCCGCTTTCAAGCCAACCACTGATGACAAGATTTCTTTACCTTCAATACTTAACAACAATGAAAGAAGGTGCTCGACATTTTTTAGTTTGCGTTCCACCATCAATAAAAGCCTGTAAGTAGAGAAGTGAGGAAGTAGGGAGCATTGACTTTTTAAAGAATTTCATTGAATTGTTTGAATACCATAGTCATTCATTTTGCATTATCAAAGCTATATATAGCAATTAAATTTTTCTCCGATGCAGCTTGTTGGATTTAGTAAAGCTTTAATTAGGGCTATGTTGTACTCAATAAAATTAACATCATATTGCTGACCCAAAAGTTTTGCCACTCCATTTAATTTGGAGAAAACTTTTGGGGGGGAACCCTAGCCCCAAAAAAATAAACTAAAAAAAAAATTAGATTTTTATTTGGGGCTATGTTGTTTGTTGCCCCTCCCACCAAATGCCTATTCTTCTACTAAGAAACTCTCCTCTCGCATTGCGACCATTGCTTTCTTCTACTCGTTTCGATTTCGAAACAAGGGTTCGTTTGTTTCCCCAAATGGTAAAAACCAGGTCATTTTCCGAAGAGCCCCCTGTTGATGACTCCAAAATCCCAAATACTGAACATAAATCTGGTGAGAATCTAAACACAAACACCCCCATTAGTATTTGTTGTACACTTGTAGTTTCTGAAGAAAAAATGTGTGTTTTTTGAGCAGGGATTCGAGTTTTTACAAGGAAAAGAAGATTGAAGACTACTATAGAAATCAAAGCCAAGGAACCCAAACCAGAGCCTGTAGAGTTGAAGGCGAAAGTAAGAACCTTTTCTAAAAAGAAGAGACTTGTATCTAATTGTTTTGTTTAATTTCGTTTTTAATTGGATCTTCTTTGTCCATTTTGGGGTTAATCTGAAATAACCATAAGAAAAAGCAAATATTTCATGAAATTAGATGCAAATTAGTATACCATTTTCTTTCTCCTTTTGCATTGCACCAGTCAATAGAGGTTAAAGTAACTGTGATGTTGATCAGTTTATTGCATGCAGTGTATAGAACCATAATTGCCCGACATTTAAGAATTTGCTTATGGAAAGGCGAAGGGATCGTCCAAAATGAGTAAGTTTTCTCCAAAAATATAAATCCCACTGTTTAATCATTTTATATCTTGTAAATTTATTTCACTTGGTTATTGTATCTTGTAAATTAATTTCACCTTTCTGCATGGAATGGCTCTGCAGGACACTCAAAAGTTACCTCAAAATTGCCCCAAATGGAGTGTGAAGATGCTATTGTTATTAGGCCAAAAGGTAAGACAAAGAATATTTGGTTTCTAGGTTCTTGACATAGAGTGAATCCTTTGAAGACGCATTGACATTATTGGTCACTTGTTACAAGAGTTCTTTTAGCTCATTGTTTTAGCACACGCTGTGCCCTGTTCCTTTGTATGGACTCACAGTGAAAATAAAAAATCAATCGACCTCAAGTCATGTTAATGCCAAAATTCATGTTCAACTTTCATTCCTTCAGTTATGTTCATCCACTATCCTTTGATTAGTGTTAGCATGCAACAGTTTGGATTAACTCTTGGCGGTTTTTTTTTTGCTTGAAGCAGAAGAAAAAGAAAACTAAGACAATAGTTGAGAAGTACTGGGACTGGGAGCTTGCTAATGAGACCAAACCCATTTGGGTGTACATTTACATTGATTTCCATTTGTACCAGTGTAAAACATTTTTCTCATTTGTGCTTCAGGGGACTCATTATGTGTGTTTTGTGTTCAACTTCGCAGCCTAGGGAAGTCCCTACAGAGGATTACAATGAGTTCGATCTACAAACAAAACCTTCAATGAATACTTGGATCCATTAGCATCTTCACACTTCAATAGATAGGTAACCAGTACTCTTGTGGTGGTGTTGTTGGATAAAATACGCCGGTGAGCTGATAAACTTGTGGTAATGGTAACATGCACACCATTATGGAACAGGTTGCTTCTTAAACTTTGAAGTTCTTGTATCTGTTTATTTTATTGTTTTGCTTGTTCCAAAAAAATTGTTAGGCCTTTGATAATATTCATCTTTATCTCCTTCCAGAAATTCAATCTTCATTTGATGCTTAATGCAGATAGAGAATTCCTTGCTCATAAAAGTGCTCCACATTGTGACTTCTACAATGTTAGAAAAGTGGATACACATGTTCATCACTCTGCTTGCATGAATCAGAAACACCTCTTAAGGTTTATAAAGTCGAAGTTGAGAAAAGAACCTGATGAGGTATTGGTTTCATTTTTGTTTGTGATACTCTTAATAACTTGTTAATTCAATTTGAAATTGGCCCTCCATCCTCATATGACATCATCCCTAAAGGCCTAAACCCGTATTTTTCAAATCTGCATGAGGGTGTTTTACACATGTATTCTCTAAAGACATCCCTTGTTAATGGGTGCTCACTTTCTACCAGTCTTTTAGATTCCTATAACCACACCTAACATGCTTTCTTGGAGTTAACATACATTGCTTTATATTATGACAAGTTGTTGGCATGTTGCAGATCAATCTAGCTGTAGAGACGCTGAGGGGATTGTTTGCTCGTTGGTTAGTCAAGAGAAGACAAAGATCTGGATCACAAACTTCGGTAAATTGTGACATTCTATCAAGGATTAGACATCATTCGCATGCAAGAATGGTGACATTCTATCGCTATGGACTGTTTGGTGGCCGCGTTGGCTGCTGCGCTGAGGGCGTAGTGCAGAAATTGTCGCTGAGTGCTGATTGGTATGGTGTCTTGGGCAGAGTTTGTACAGGCTTTTGGGTCGATGTTTGGTTGTTTACCATGCTTCAACTGAAATAAATGTAGTCTGATCTTTCTTATTTGATAGATTTTGTGACTCGATGTAATACATTATCTTAATAACTACATTATTTTGCCTCCGTTTATGGAAATGTTTAAGTGTTTGGCACATTTTGGTTTTTATTTTCTAGAAATAAAACTTATAAGATGTTATAAAAAGTCATTTGATAGCACTTGATGAGTGCTATAGAAAAAAAAGGGCATTGAAAAACACTATAGAAATTAATACAATAGCATTTGTTAAATGCTACGTGAGAGAAGACAATAGCGTTTCTGAAACGCTATTGATAACTATACAATAACGTTTCAGAAACGCTATAAATACTGTTACAGAAATGCTATAAAAAGTCAACTTACAATAGCGTTTTTAAAACGCTATAATAGACTTACTATAGCGTTTCTGAAACGCTATAAATACTGCTACTATAGCGTTTCAGAAATGATATAAGTTGACTTACTATAGAGTTTCAGAAACGCTATAAATACTGTTACTATAGCGTTTCAGAAATGCTATAAATAGCCAACTTACAATGGCGTTTTTAAAACGCTATAATAGACCCTGTATCTATTATAGCTCCGACAGACACATCATTTTCTAAAACGCTATTAATGAGCATTTTTCTTGTAGTGATCATTATGGATAATCATTCATAACCATGAAACCCCTAATGGACAATCATTCATGTGCAACAAGTCCTAAATTAACCATTGGGCATTGTTACATAGGCCATGACGATCGCACGACAAGAACATTTCCATAATTTCAACATGAATTCTGGAACATTCATGGACGTGAAAATCACATGGTTAGTTATAAACTTTTACTATAAATTAAATTGTCATGCCCATTCTGAGGTATGCGATCTTTTCTATTTGTACTTGCACACTTCTAGAGTTTTGAATTGAATTGATCGTCGGGGTGTCTTTGCAGGTACGCTCACTGATTTGTCTAGAGCCATCACTTATGGGGTTTCTCCAGATCCATTAATCTTGATCATTTATGCCCTTGGTGGAAATCTCAAGAAGTCAAAGGCAGACTTTCCTACCAAATCTTTAGCACAATCCATGAAGAGATGACTAAAAGTTGTTGCTCTATCCTCATTTGTTTTCCTTGCACCCTTTTTCAAATGAACTCTGCAACAAGCTAAAAAACTTATATAATCGTTACTATTTAGCTAGGGAATGCCCAACTGCAAATGATATGGTTGACGTGTACTTAGGTAGGGGCAAATTTATTAAGGAATATTGGAAATGCGGAACTGTAAATGTCCCACTGGAGATGATCGAAACAACCAAATCGGGACATACCCAGATGAAGATGACTTGGTTAATGAATCACCAGCTAGCACCTACTTAATGAGGAATTCATGTCAATGGCGATATAAGATTCTCCGGTCTAGTACATCAGTAAGTATTCAAGTAATATTTGGACGGGCACTACTCAATTACAAAAATATATAACTAAAAAAATTACATATTATTTGTTTAGTCGAAAGTTTTTCAAACTATTGGTTATTCGTTTTGCATATTCTCATTCAAGGATTTAGACATTTTTTTTTAATCTTTGTGTTAGTAAGTTAGCAGATTACAATAATGGAAAATTCCCGAGTATAGCACTAATAGTAAAATCGAATTTCTACGCTCGTCGAAAATGACAGTATGCTTATGTGGATAACTATTGAGGGAAATGCCTATGCGTATTAGTAGTAGCAGTAAAATCAAAGTCCTATGCAAGTCGAATATGGTATCCACGTCGAATATGATAGTAGGCGTACGCATGCTACTGTAGTGGAAATCCCCTTCATACTGGTAGTAGTACAATTGAAATCCAACATGCATCAAACATGATAATAGGCTTAAAGATGACTACACTAATGGAAAATTCTCATACGTACTGTTTGTAGTAAAATTCAAAATTATTAGGGTTTATATATTTTGAAATAAAGAAATTATTTGTATGATGACATTATTGATGATACATAAAAACGGTCACATCCTTAAGCCATACACGTGTCATGATGATCTCGAGGAATTACTGGCCCCAGCGTCAACTCAACATTGATCCGACCCAAGCGGTTCCAAGCCCGCCCAATGTAGTCCGGCAAACGGACCCAAACTCTTACATCCTGCTAGGCCCATATGTCTCACAACTATCCTCAATATCCATAAGCCTTGCTAAGGCAAGTATCTCGAGGATCAGCTTCAGACAGGCAACTAAAGCAGCTTTTTGCTTCCAACTAGGAAGCAAATACCAGAGTACATATCACACACGAAAACTTCCTCTTACGGAATACCCTACGATATGAAACTATCTCCCGCATATCTAGGAGCACAGGGCTAACAAGGAACTTCACTCCTACAACACGACTCCTAATTAGAGAAGGATCTCCATGAAGATCTCCTTCCTAAACTACACCTTCGATGGCCTGGTAGAACCGAAACTCTTGCACTATAAATAAGACACGAGGTTGGTAAGCTAAGGTACGCTACAAATTCCCTATTTACAATATTACACCTTCCGCACATTCTTGTCTTACTTTAGCATCAGAGTGCCATCGGCCACCAAAACTGTAGTCCATGGCTCACGTGCGTTACTTGTGCAGATCAACAGGACTAGGTCAAAGCGGGGAGCGAAAAATGACTGCATTAGTTTGGCGCCATCCGTGGGGAACAACAAAGTTTCTAACCTTTCACTAGCATCGTCTCCATTTGAAACAAAGAGAGATGGTGACCACTAGATCACACAACAACGAAGAACAAGGGGACACGTCAAACGCTAAGGCTGGCATTGTACCACCTCTTTCAGTGGTTCTGGTTATGTACAGGCATCGGCCTCATGCCCCTGCACCGATAACAGCAACGACAGACCCCAGGATAGATATGCTGTCATCTAAAATACAGCAGATCACCAAAGTGGTGGAGGCTCTCGCGCGACAAATGCCTTTATCTGCTAATGGAGACCTAGAGTAGTACGACCCCCCCTCTTCGGCGGATGGTAGAGAGCAAGCAAAAGAGAGTCAAGCCCCCGCTAGTTCTCATTGGATTAGAGGAGGTTGCGCCTAAAGTGGAGCCCGCGCCCAGGGAGGAATGGCTCGGCCCTCAGAATCCCCTCCATAGAGGGGCACATGACCCATACGTGTTGTACCGTCTCTCTGTCCCACCATTTGTGGATTGAATCATGAATGAGGCCCTTCTGAATAAATTTACTCCTTCGAAGCTCGACTACTAGGACGGAATCACCGACCCATTCGACCACCTGCACTATTACCAGGACGTAATGGCTCTCAAAAAAGGATCCAAGTCGGTGACGTGCAAAATTTTTCCCACTAACTTGAAGAAGTTAACACTAACATGGTTTCACAGCCTCCCGCCGAGGTCAATCGAATCCTTCAAGATGCTGGCAAAAGAGTTCCTAACACGCTTCGTTAGGAGCCAGCGTTTCAGAAAAGGCCCACACTACGTACTCTCTCTAAAGTAGAGGTCCATTGAGACACTCAGAAAGTATGTCACACGCTTCAACAATGAGATAACACTCATTGACGGATGCAGTGACGACACAGGTGTGACAACATTCACTGCAGGTCTAAAGAAGGGAAAGCTATATGAAGACCTCACCTTTGGAGCCCCCTTTGGACATGACGGAGCTCCTCAAGAGCGCCCAGAAATACATTACCTTAGAGGAATTGAGGATTGTAAAAAGGGAAACCGAAGGCGAGAAGAAACCCTCCGCTATGTTGGTCCAGTACTTGTTCTGACATGTTGTCATTTCTAACCTAGTCGATCCAGGCCAGAGAAAGCCTCCAACTATGTTGGATCCAGAGCCGTGACACCCCTCAATTCTAGCCTGTCGGACATACTAAACAACATGAAAAATTGGGAAGATGTGAAGTGTCCCCCAAAGCAGCGCGGAGACCCCTCCAAGCGTGACAATGACAAGTACTACGCGTACTACAAAGAAGGCGGCCATGATACCAATGACTACAAGAGTTTGAGGTATGTTGAGTACTGGATCCGCAGGGGCAAACTAAAAGAATTCTTGAACTATGAGAAGCGACCAGAACGAACCGGGTATTGGGGGAGTCGGTTATGGAGATAAAGAAGGAGACTCCGAACATAAACTATGTCCTTCATTGAGTCGAACCGAATGAAGACAAGTCGTACAGGTCCCTCAAGCGGACCTTGCTGGAGATGCAGACACGACCCACAGACGAAGATACACGAATTTGCTACTCAAGGGTTCAGAACCCCATTCAAACCTTAACCTTCATAGACAAGGACCTTGAAGGAGTCTGAGCGCCGCACAATGTCGCCCTAGTCATATCATTATCCATTGCAAAGTGGGAGGTAAAAAGAGCTCTGGTGGACATAGGAAGCTCATTCAACGTCCTAATCTACAACACATTTCGTATTATGGACCTCAAGAGGAGAACATGTCGTCTATAGACTACCCGCTGAATGAATTCAGCGGAGAGAAGTGCTTCCCGATCAGGAAGATAAGGTTAGCAGTAGTGGCAGGAGAGCCGCAACTGAAAAAGGTCTTGTTTTTGGACTTCATGGTAGTAGACGCAATGTCTACCTACAACCTTATCTTGGGAAGACTATGGCTCCACCAGTTGGAAACAGTAGTCTCCACCCTTCACCAGTTCGTTAAGTACACCGCTAACCACTCCGAAAGAACATTAAGTGGAGACCAACCTATGACACGAGACTGCCATTACACCGCACCGAAACAAATAGAATGTTGCCAGATCCAACTGAGTACTGCGGAGTAGACTGAACCAATGTCAGATCGAATGGCGGCGGAAGCACCACAGCCAAGCGGTACAGGAGCAATTCGTTCTTCATCCAAGCGAAACGGAGAGGCCGAGGCAAACGGGAACACAACCCCGACCTTTTGTCGGTGCAGATACTAACCTCCTACAAGGTTTATTTTTTAGTAACCTCTATAATGCCAGTGAAGCCCAACAGTTCGCTGAAAATACTAATGATCCACAAGGGCCATCCGAATTCACAACAGGGCAAAGATCAATCTCACTCCGTCAACAGTTAGTCTTTTTCATTTGTTTATTTCCTTTTCCATAGTCAATGTAGAGTTTTAGTTCTTAAAGACTTATGTGATTTGCAATCATTTAAGAAATAAAAAAAGAATTACAAAAACAAACTCTATTGATTACGGGAAAGATGTAACATCAAGCTTTTTGAGGCGGATGCGACATACTACATACTACAAGCATCTGAATCCAGTGCGACATGAAGTAAAGACTTGCTTAGAAGATCCAACTACATAAGGTATTTGAAGAAGGCCATGCAAGTTATCCACAAGTAATAGTAAAGATATTTAATTGGACTTCGCTCGACCCCTTCCCAAGATAAAGGACAAGGTGTCAGAGGGAATTGAAAGGACAGAGCGTCCAATTGCTCCAATCGAATCACCATAAGAAAACTACTCGCCAACAACGATGCAGATCTTACAACGAACGGTTGACTTCCTCGAAAGGCATCCTACCCCCTTGCAGACTTCCTCAAACAGTTTTCGGCTTCCTGAAGAGGATAGAAGAAGGCAGATGAGGATGGCCGCAAGCGATGAAGCAATCAAGTTCTCATAGTGCTACCAAGTGAGGACACTTTTCCATGCACGGTACCCAAGGTGACTGAGAGATACCACCCCCGAAAGCACCACGCATCCGCTAACACTTCGATCAGCCATAAGTTAGCAGAGGGAACCGCATACACGCGGACACAAGCGACACTAAGTAACACCAATGCATCTCTTTTGGTAGAAAACCCGTACTACTTCTCCGCAATATGAGAAGAAATTACGAGATTTCAGCAAATCAACTACGTGCTCACCTAGAACAAGTGACCATGCATAACAATGATTATGATCGTGCCTGATCGGTGTAAATGTCAAAACATTCAAAAACTCCAGAGAGAAAGATCCATCTTCAACATTTGGAAAACCCAAAACATTTTCTTCAAACAAGAACATTACGAGAGATATGCTCTGCGAAAGATAGTGCCTACTACGATTGAAGAACACCATTATATAGACATGATGGTTCACCCAACGGGCGCCCCAACATTAACTGTCAAACATTGAATACCGTATGGGAATCGAGTTGACGACGGTTCACGAGGAAACTATGCAGACTACGTTCGTCTAATTAATGGCGCTCCACGCAACTCCATCAATTGAAGGGGAGTAACCGATACTCAACTATCCCGCATCCTACGCCGTACACGTGTTACTGCGCGATCTACGCCGTACACGTAGCGCAACAGTGCAAAAACCCTAGCTCTTCCTCTGTGGGCTCGTAGGTTCGGCCCACTATTCAAACAATATTCTGCTACATGCTTGGCACGAGCACTAAAAATCGAAGTCAACTCTGACACACGAATCGTACCTACGGATCGCTATTTGATTTAAGGTAATTTTGTCCACATAGTGCATGACGCTAGCGAACATGGGTTTGCACGCCCTCAAACAGGCGAAACCTCTCTCCAATCGGGCAAGCTTAGTCAGCCAAGGCTGATGTCGACGCCTTATGGTACGTCCCAACACCTTATCCTCCCATCACGGATCTCGATGGTTTAGGAAGTGGGAGTCTAATTGGCGCTGTCACGCTTGGTAACGATGACTCGTCAGGGATCGTTGATCCCTTTGTGGGTCAATAATCGCCCAACCTGATGAGGTAAGCCTAGCTGTTGATGACTGGCAATGATAGTTTCTGATCAATACCCAGACCTGTAGCTCCCACTGCATAAGTGTAGATGGTTTGGAAGGTGGGAACCTAGTAAGTTCCGAACTAATTTCGACGGCTTGCCACGGGACCACTGCTTTTCAGCATGGCCGCCGAGTTACCACCTCTAGACTTGTAGACCCCACAGCGCGGGTGTAGATAGCTTAGAAGGTGGGAACCTAGTCAGTCGCGAATTGATTCCTATGGATCGGCACGGGACCACTGTTCTTCAGCGTGGCCGCCGAAAACCCCCAAATTTGTAGCTTGATGCCAATGAGTGTAGATGATTTGGAAGGTGGGAGCCTAGTCAGTCTGGAACTGATTTCGACAGTTTGCCACGGGGCCACTGCTTTTCATCCTGGTCGCCAAACCCTTTCGTCTCGAACTTGTAGCCCCCACTACGCGGGTATAGATGGTTCGAAAGGTGGGAGACTAGTCAATCCCTGACTGATGTCGAAGGCTCGCCATGAACCTGTAGTCCACACTGTTTGGACATAGATAGTTTGGAAGGTGGGAACCCCAAGTAGCTCGCCACGAGACCACCGCTCTTCTTCGAAACAACGGCCGCAAAGATGAATCTCAACTGAGTCAGTGTCCTCATGTTCAAATGAACTGGCATTCTATTATCATCAAAGGCCACTTACGCCTACACATAGATCATCCAGCCAGTGCTTAGATAAATGCTACATAGTGTGTCAACTCGAGCTCACGACATCCGACTCTGTACAAACGCTTTGACGCGTACGCTTGGCTATCGCAACTCGAGCATAGCAGTAGTTGCAGCTGACCAATCAGACAAGCGAAGTAAGCCTCCAGGATCTTACATTGAGGACAAGACACAGCTCGGGAACCCAACCCTCGGCTAAATTGTCTGCGACATGCCCACTATCATACATGACTACACAACAATGACCCTGAGTTATTCGCAACGCAAGCGGTCAAACTCTCTACTGCAGACAGATTACTCAGCGTCCTATTGATTCAACCAGCCTATGCAAAAGCAAGATGACAAGGCGAAATTGAAAACATACAATAGAGACAACGAACACAAAATGGATAAAATTGTTTTCATTAATGGTTGGAACAAAAAGGGTACAAGTATACAAAGTTTATTCCTTATCAGGAAAAGGTATAGAAACATAAGAGCTAAGCTTTACGGAGGAAGGAGCATGGGTCACATCCACACATGCCACGGCCTAAGCACCAGAATCCAAACAGCCATCCTCGTCCGATGACGCAAAAGCAACGGACAAGTCTACGTACGACATCTTCTTATACTGGCCAAGATCCCATTCCAGATTTTCCTCCTTCATCAGCGCTAGCAGCTCCAGCCTGCCATGTACAGCCCAACGAAACTCATACTTGCCTTGTTCTTGTAGAAGCTCTTCCTCCCGCGCCTTCGTGTAGGCTAGTTCATGCTCCAGCAGCTCCAGCTTGCCAATCTGCGCGTCAACCTGAGACTGTTATGTAGCCAGACTACTCTTCACAGCACCGAGTCATGCTTTTCCAAATTGAGACGGTCCTTGGCCTTCCTCGCCTCCGAGCGTTGAACTCCACATCGACCTCTAATTGCTGCTTCTGAGCGGCCCAGTCAGCCTTCTTCAAAGCACTCTCTTCAGTGAAAGACCGCAGTGCAGTGCTTGCCTCAGCCGCACCTTTCTGTGCGACCTCTAAATCTTGGCGAGTCCGACCCAAATCCTACTTGAGTCTGTTTCTTTTAGATACCGCCTCCGCCAAATTACGGTCAAGGGCTTCCAGACGAGCCCTCTGAGTCGTAACACCCATGGCTGATTGCTCCAGCCTCTTTTTCTCAGCTAGCTTCTATAGTCACTCAATTTCATAAAGCGCGTTAGAATACAGCGCCTGCATGTGTGAGACGACACGCTCCATGGTGTATACCTTCTCACATGCCGTTTCGACTTTTGTCCTAGTAACGACCACTTGGCTCAAGTGAGACATACCCAGCATAAGGTACTTCAAGCCTTTATCCATACGCCTCTCTAGCGTATCCTCCTTGGGTTTTGGAGCATAATCCATCAGCCAACTATGACGCTTACTAATATGCTTCCTCGAAGCATACTTCACGTCAACCTCCTAGTGCTAGACCTGAGTGCTCATCTTTACCAAGTCCGGTGTAAACAAGCTTATCCGTGCATCCGGATGAAGCTTTCCCGGATTAGGAATCACGTCGACCTATCTTCAACCTCGGTAAATCGCAGGTAGTCCTTCCCCCAGCCGGATAGATCAGTTTCTGCCCGTCGGGCCGATCAGACTTGTGTTCTTCACTCATTGGAGCGGGTCGTGCTGAAAACAACCCAGTTCTGATCTAGGACTTCTTCGAACTCACAAAAGAGGCAAGCGTCTCAGACAGCTCCTCCGTGTTGGACAAAACACGAGCTTTGGCCCCAACAACCTTCCTCTTCCCTGGAGGGGCCCCATCTTCAGGCTTGACCTGTGATGTTTGGTAGAGAGTGGGGGCTACATGTCAATTGTCCCACAGCCCACTACGGATGAAGTTGGGAACGCATATGACATCCTCCACGTTCCTTGTTGACAAGTCGCAGAATGTTTGCATAGTGTTTTGCTCCTCTAGGGTAAGAGGAGTAATGGGAAACCTTCCTGCAAAAAAACACAAGCAATGATTAGCGCGCAATCAAGTGCACCGAAAACAGAGGGACAATTTACACTTACGAAGTGGTTTGAACTCCCGCTTGAGAGAACGACCCTTGAACCAAAAGTACATTGAATCCGCAGGGGTTAAGAAGCAATACTTCTGCCAGAACTTGAAGTCATCGGGTAGATTCGCAAAACAAGCCAGCAATGTCATATTGCATACGACATTACTCTTTAGCCGAGGAGAAGTCAACAATTGGATTACTCGTGGAGTCACGCGGACGCCAGCCTCCTTCGCCCTATTCAGAATGAGAAGGATAATCCTATATCCATTAGGCCCCAACTGGGTCGGAGGAATCCCAAGGAGGTTCGAGAATTCCCAAATCACGTTCAGAACTGGAAAACGCACCCCGATTTGAAGCATCCCACGGTGCAAGCAGATGAACCTCGCTGATGGTGACATTGGCTTTTGGTCACCCTTCAGAACAGACAACGACAAATCCTCGAGGATCCAAAACTTCGTACGGATTTTGGCAAGGCCAGGCTTAGAAAGCACCATGTCTTCGAGAAACTCCAGGCCCCTGGCCAAGGTTGCGTCATCAAGAAGGTTTTGTTGAGCCATGAAGAAGACGAACAATCTTTCTAGTCAAAAGATGAACAAAGCAGTATCTTCATAAACAAAGAAAATAGAAGAGTCAGACTTCGCACAATGGATGACCAAAATAGGGATTGGGTTTCTGCCACTTTTTCGCTGAACCATCACACGTTCAATAAATGCATCTCGCAGCTCAAGCAACGATTCAGACTCAATCATCATGAGCGACGTATATTTTCAAGAGATGACTTAGCGAACTGATGTGATGGACCACTAACTCGGCGGGAGTAGCTGATGATACACCAAAATAGTCACATCCCTAAGCCATACATGTGTCATGATGATCTTGAGGAATTACATGCCCCAGTGTCAGCCCAGTAATGATCCGGCCCAAGTGGTTCCAAGCCCGCTCAATGCAGTCCGCCAGACGGACCCGAACTCTTACAGCCTACTAGGCCCATATGTCTCACATCTATCCTCAATACCCGTAAGCCCTACTAAGGCAAGTATCTTGAGGATTAGCTTCGGATAGGCAACTACAACAACTCTCTACTTCCAACTAGGAAGCTAATACTAGAGTACATATCACACAGGGAAACTTCCTCTTATGAAAAACCCTTAGATAAGAAACTATGTCCCGCGTATCTAGGAGCACAGGGCTAACATGGAACTTCCCTCCTACAACACGACTCCTAAATAGAGAAAGATCTCCTTCCTAAACTACACCTTCGATTGCCTGGTGGAATCAGGACTCCTGCACTATAAATAAGACATGAGGTTGGTAAGATAAGGTACACTACAAATTCCCTGTTTACAACATTACACCTTCCTCAGATCCCTGTCTGACTTTAGCATCGGAGTGCCATCAGCCACCACAACGGTGGTTCATGGCTCACATGCATTACTTGTGCAAGTCAGTAGGTCAGCAGGACTAGGTCTAAGCAGGGAGCGGAAAACGACTGCATCAATTATCCTTCTTCAAATTTATGGAATTTTTCGTTTCCATAAGGTATTGTCTGTTTCTATAATGCCACTGTTCTTTAAAATTAAAGAATTATTCATTTTTATAATGTCACTATCCTTCAAATCAAGGGTTTGTCTGTTTTATGATGGAATTGTTCATTTCCATAATGACAGTATCATTTTTCAAAATTAAGGAATTATCCTTCAAAATAAAAGAATTGCTTGTTTCCATAAAGGGATTGTTTTTCTTCAAAATCAAGGAATTATTCATTTGTATAAATTATTGTGCTTCAAAATCAATGAATTGTCCGATTTCATAATGAAACTGTATGAAACTATCCGTTTTCATAACGTAACTATCTTCATGGAACTATTTGTGTAATAGAATTGTGTCATTCAAAATCAAGGAATTATCATTTTCAGAATGCCATTGTTCTGTTCAAAATCAAGGAATTGCTCGTTTTTAGAACGAAGTCGTTTGTTTCTATAATGACATTGTCTTTTAATGTCAAAGAACTATCCAATTTCAGGTATTTTTTTTAAAATCAAGGAATTGTCTGTTTTATAAACGACATTATTCTTATTCAAAATAAAGGAATTTTTCGTTTTCAGAACGGAATTGTACGTTTCCATAACGAAATAAAGACATCGCCAGTTTTCAAAATCAATGAATTGTTTGTTTTAACAACCTTGTTCTTCTTTACAATCAAGGAATTTTCCATTTTTAGAATGGAATTGTCTGTTTCCATAATGGAATTATCTGTTTTCCATAACAACATTTTCCTTTTTCAAAATCAATGAAGTGTTCGTTTTCTGAAATGAATTGTTGGTTTTCATGTTGGAATCATCTATTTTAATAACATAATTTTCCATCCTCGAAATTAAAGAAGCTTTCAACTTTAGAATTATGGGATGTTTATGTATCTTCAACTATGAAACTCTTTGTCTTGGGAGCTAAGGAAGTTTCCAACTTCAGAACTGCGGAAGTTTCCTTATTCAAGTTATGAAATTGTCCGTCTTCAGAACTGAATAATTTTTTTCTTCAGAATTACGAAAACATTCGTCTTCCAAAATACAAGAATCTCAATTCTAAGAATTTCAGTATGTTCGTGGTCTAAAGGTAGAAATTATAAAGTGAAGGGAAATCCATATGTGGTTGATAACATTTGAAACAACAAAGGCAAAAGCAATACTTGTTATGCTGTGACTATGAAAAAAACCACAACTCGATAGAAACACCCATGGACAATGATGCAGCTATTTTGATTTTAATTTCTTAATCCCTTGGACAAACTAAACAATTAAGAAAGAGGCGGTGTGTGGACTCATCTTACACATGCTTCGACTTCCATGTTAGAGTGCCTCAATATGCATGATTAGTAAGATTATCTGTATGGTACACAAAACCTCACAATGAATAATCACAATAGTGTGAAAAATCATTAATCGACTAACCAAATTCGGTTAACCATCGACTACTCGGAGATTTGAGGACCACTAGTCGGTTACTTGAGGAAAACCAGTCGATGGCTAATTGTTGACTGACCCAAGCCGGGGAATAGTCGTTAACTAACGAATGTTGACAGAGCTAACAACTGTTAACCAAAGTCATAATATGGACAATCCTCCGCGACAAAGGAATTCCATTATGGACAATCCTCCATGAGCAAGGAGTTTGTATGGATTATATTTTACATGCACCTTGAATCACGTGTCAAAATGCCTTGAGATGCAAGGATCCTTTTCATGATAAACACAATCCGATGATTGTTAATTACTCCTTGAGTATGGAGTCTAGAGTTAAGCACTAATTGGTTGGTTATCAGTTGACTAACAATGAACTAGTGATTGACTATTTAATGGGTTATGGACATAGAAAAGCCCAGAAAATACAAATTATTGGCTACCCAAAAAATATTCATCGGGTTTGGAATCTTCCGTGCTATCTGATGAAATCCGGAACAAATGACCAGTAGCATCCAAATACATTTCACACACGTGACAATGGACCAAAATCCACATTAATGCAAGAACACAGCTCATACGGGAGTTAAAACGTATTATTGATGGGAGTTAACCCCATTTGCATGGGGGTTACACAAGACCATCCTATAAGTACATGGTTTCTACCCTCAAGGTAAGCTTACTTGCATCACTTCAAGCACTACACTAACTTGAGCGTCGGAGTGTCTTTTTATACACCCCTCAATCTTGTTTCAATGCGCAAAACTTTTGGAAGTTTTCTTAGTCAACCAATTTAGTCCGTCCAATATTCTGTTTGGCATCAGGAGAAGTCTTGGGTATAATTTACCCATATCTTGATGTCGTTTGTGGGATAATAATCAAGTTTCCGCATCCACAATGGAGTCAATCATGAGAGAAGCTGAAAATCAAAATGTACAACCCGATCAAGTGAATCATGGAGAAATACTTGAAAACCAAAATTCGATGGCCGATCAGATTCTTAGGGAAATCCCTAATCAACGGAAAAATTCCCGACATGAACAAAAATATGAAGTTGTAGAACCTCTCGAGTCCATGCTTTTGGATATACTTAGAATCGAAGTTCCACAAAATGGAGATCCATCTAGGTTCATTCAGGTTGAAGATTCCCATTTCTCAATCACTTATTTGCATATCCACTTATTTGCTTTGTGTATTCTTGTTCATAGCACTTAATCACTTCGCTACTTCTTATTCAAGCAAAAAAACAATTATGTGCCAACACAAAATTGGAAGAAAAACACTATGCAAGTAGTAAATTTACACAAACTTCAAGTAATTAGAACTTTCCAGAGCATACTTGTAGCAATAAATTAAAATGCCATGCACGTGTCACATGAAAGTAGGCTTACTCTATCTTCAAGTAATAGAATACCCTATGCTTACTTGTAATAAACTTGCACAAACTTAAAGTGACCAGAACATTCTAATGCGTACTTGTAACAATAAATGAAACATCATGCATGTGTTACAATACAACAAGCTTACATGAGCTTCAAGTAATAAGAATATCCTAAGTGTACTTGTAGGAAACTAACACAAACTTCAAGTAATAGAAATATTCTATGCGAACTTGTAGTAAACTCAATGGTCTCCAAAGTAGCCTTACACCAACCTCAAGGAATGAGAGAAGGTTGTACTTGTACCAATATAATTGATCAACGCCCTATGCGTGGTTATAGTGGAAATGAGAAAACTCCATGAAAATTCTAAAACTACAAAAATTTCCAAATTATCTGGAGATCAGTTATTCTCGGGAATTCTTGGATTCCCCAAAATTGGGAAAATTCTAGAGTTCTCCATACTACACGAATTCAGAATTCTCCAAACCTCACAAGTTCAAAATTTTCCAAACTTTACAAGTTCAAATTTCTCCAAACTTTGCAAATACAAGAGTTTTTCAGATGTGCACTGTGGGAAAAACGCAATGCACGAGTGACATTGAGAATCACAAATGGAAAAAATTTCATAGTTAATAAGTTTTAAACTTCACATAAATCTCGCTTCAATCTTCTAAGATGTTTTGGAAATACAAGAACTATGGAACCTCCAAATTCAAAATAGTCCAAAACTTCCAAAAAGCTAAAAAAAAAAATTTGATTGAAGGTGATTCGTGCACATACCAACCCAAATACGACGAGTAGTGGGGTCCTGAGCTAAGAAACCAAAAAGCTTTCATTGGGCCAATTTTGTATTCTTAACCACTTGACAAGTAAAACAGTTTAGAAGGGGTGAAGTATGGACCATATTTTACATGCACCTCGAATCACGTGTCAACATGCCTCGAGATTGTAGGACGTCTACATGATAAACACAATCCCATGATTGTTAAGTATACCTTGAGTCTGAAGTATAAAGTTAAGCACTAATTGGTTGGTTATCAATTGACTAACAATGAACTAGTGATAATTGGCCATGGACAAATAAAAGGCCAGAGGACAAAAATTATTGGCTCCTCGAAAAAAGTCACCGGGTTTGGAATCTTTCATGCTACTTGATGAAATACGGATTAAACGACCAATAGCGACCAAATACATTTTACACGTGAAAATAGATCAAATTCCACATTAATGCTGAAACCCAACTCATTTGGGAGTTACAACGTATTATTGATGAGAGTTAATCTCGATTGCATGGGTTACACAAACCATTGTATAAGTACATTCTCTAAACCCTCAATGTAAGCAATCCATCTCTCTTACTTGCATCACTTCGAGTACCACAATAACTTGAGTGTCGGAGTGTTTTGTGCAAGTATCCCCAATTTTGTTCCAGTGCACTCCATCTTCGAAAGTTTCTGCCTTCAACTGCTCCAATCTGTCTCTGCTTCACTAGAAATCTTGGGTAAAATTTGTCGTGACAGAGTCCAAATTAACCATTGAGCATTTCCACCTGGCCGCGATGTTCACACATCTAACACATTTTTCTCAACTTCAACGTGAATTATGGAACATTGACAGATGTGAGAACTACACGGGTAGTTACAAAATTCTACTATAAATGCAATTTTCAAAGACATTTCAAGGTATGCTATCTTTCTCACTAGTACTTGCACACTTCTAAAGCTCTTAATTGACTTGATCGTTAAAGTGTCTTTGCAGGTACACCCCAGCTTGTCCAGTGTATTTAATTCAAATAATTCCCTATATTCATCGATCACGATCGTTCCTGCTGCGGGTGGACATGTCGAGAAGTCGATGGGAAAATTTGCCCGAAAACACCATCATCAACTACCCTCAACACCACTAGTATTATTCATCTCGACATGAGAACTTTTGAAGAAATTCGAGTGCTACGAGTTGAAGAAGCAAATATTTGTAGGGATGAGAATAGGGGGTGGGTTTTGGAGGAGAAGAAGAAGAAAGGGGGAGGAAGAAATTGAAACAAAAAATAGAGAGTGGTGGTGGTCATGGCGTTGGAGGTGGAATGGGGATTAGAGGTTTCTACATGTCAATCGGAGAAAACAAACAAACAAGTTTATTATTATTATTATTATTATTGTTGTTGTTGTTGTTGTTGTTGTTGTTGTTGTTGTTGTTGTTGTTGTTGTTGTTGTTGTTGTTGTTGTTGTTGTTGTTATTGTTGTTATTATTATTATTATTATTATTTGTTGGGTTTTTAACCCACGATTCGATTTGGTCCGAGATTCATATTGGTATCTCGAGACAAATGGTTATTACCATTAAGGTTACCATAGACAAACACCACCTTAGAGGGTGTTTGTTTTGCTTCTGAATAGAGTCGGAAGTCTTAATATGAAACGAGACACCTTATTTACGGTATTTGTTTTTAGTTCAGATCAGAAGTTGGAGTTTTGATTGGAGTAAGCAACAAAGAGATGTTGGTCACTTAGCACTGAGTGCTGACCAAAAAATTATTCCAATAGTAACCTTAAAATAATTTTGTAATGACAATTGTTGCTAGGGGTGGGCATGGGACGGGATGGGCCTCATCTCTATCCCATCTCGTTTGTTCGGGATCAGGACGGGATGGGATAGACCTCATCCCGGCCTCGTCCCATCCCAAACGGGTTCAGGACGGAAGGGGATGAGCATGTACTAAAATTTGGATTGAAAATTTAACATGCAAGATTAAAAAATTTAGATTTACCAAACACACAACTCTAAGAACAACTATATAATTTTAAACCATTGATTATTATTTTCCCATTTCATTATATTTTACTCATTTGTTTAGAACCACTATTAAAGATAACCATTTTTTGTACATTGCTAACGAAAATAATCAATGAGTTTGTCATTTAAAAACTATGAGGAGCACACGTTGTTGTTGTCAAGAGTTGTGAAGAGGAAAAAAGCGAAGGAAGAGGGTTTGAGTTAGATTCATTATCTAGGTGAGTCGCATGGAAGCTTGTGAGAATAAAATAGCCATGTCAATAAATCATCATCATCATCATCAAAGCCCATTCCCGAGATTTTCGGGGTCGGCGCCATGTCAATAAATAAAACAACAAATAAAAGTCATGTCAACAAATAGTTTCATACTACATATTTCATATTAAATATTAAAAAAATCGGCTCGGGATGAGATTGATCAATCCCAATAGGACCTGAAAAAATCGGGACAGGATCGGGATTGGATGCCCACCCCTAATTGTTGCCCCAATCTTCTTAAAAACAAGGACTAAATTTTGACGGCTCGCCTTCATTATCTTCACCAAGCATTGTTTTTCTACCTACATTCACAATGACTCTTCAACAGTAAGAAACCCATCTCGTTTATCTCCTTCATCTTTGTTTTCTGCTCTATAATTTACAAGCTTTTCTTCATTTCTCCAACTCTCCGTCTCATCTCGTTTATCTATATTTTTTGCCTTATGTGCATGTTAATACCCTATTAAAGATTCTAAAATATGGGTTTTAATCTTTGATAAGATCACACTTCCTTCTAATATAGTTTTGTAGTTATATTGGTTAATTTATGAAACCGTATTGCAAACAAATATTAGTAAAACTTTTGGTTTGATAATTTTTTTAAATATACTTGGTCACATTTCAATATTCTTGTAATGAAAGGTATTATAACATTCTCTAGGATTTGGATAATTATTGAGTATAATTGTAAGCACAATATTTATATCATAATTTTATTCAGTTCAATGGGGCAAAATTGTCAAACAGTTCATATTCAACACCTAAAAACAAATATCTTTTAATTTTATAGCTTCTAATCAGCAGCCCATGCATTCAAAAGAGAACAAACATCTCATTTAGAAGTTCTTTTAGAACTTTTAACTCCAAAAGCACTTAAAAAGAAACAAACACCACCTTAGTCTCTATGTTTAAATGTTTGAATTCGTCAATTGGGTTATTTGAATACTATTTGACACACATATGTAATGGAATATAAAGTTAGAGTCCAGGGAGGTTGACTTATAATCCAAATCTGTATCTAGTCCTTGCTTCAATTTAAGTAAAGTCAGAGTTTAGGAATTTAAGTAGTGAAGAATGAAATAAGTATGTTTGTTTACCGGTCTTAGATTCTTCAATATATACATATTTGTATCATGGATTGATCTAGTTTGGATCCGAGGAAAAACGATAATGCTATAATGCCCCACAGTACTAAAAACTTAAATTTTACACTAATACACTGGATCAGTTCTGATGTGTCAAAGTGCAATTAAGCTTTATCTTTGCTCTTCCTAGCATCTTTCCTTCTGAACCAACTGGCAAATTAGCTTCTAAATCCATCTTGTGATGTTTTGTCTTCCAATATAGTATTCGATATTGAACTGCAGTTACCAAATGCACCCTCAAGTCTATAGCGCCACTCCGAACCACTTTGACTATTTGATTGACCTCATTGACAATAACTATTTCCCTTTCAGTAATCTTCTTATGGCCTTGGTAAAATGATTTCACACTACTCACACCAATGATCTTATCACCGTAATGCAAAGTAAGAATGACATCGTTGTAATAGATGCCCATGCCGCTGTTTGGGTTTGAGATTTGAAGGTTGAAAATATGGCTTGAATTTCGACCCATAAAGGTCGAATTTGTGGCACATATTATGGTGTATGTAGGAGGCTTGGGTCGTAAACTTACCCATATAGCAATAGAGGCTAAGCCTAACACAATCACAATTTGGAGAAGCCAGAAGTAGATGCCCAGTTGAGATTTCAAGTTTCGTCTACTATCCATGTTGCTTGTTGGGAGGAAATATTTATCAATTGATTCAATCTTGTTCATTGCAGGCATCTCCGTTGAAGTTTTAGTGTTTGTGAATTGTGATCAATGCATGTAATGCATTTATATAGTTCCTTACTTTTTTTGTATAAACTAAAGAATTGATCAGTTTTCGCTGGTGATTTGTTGGACATGCAACTTTTTGAGTCTTTTACAACTTGGAAGTGCATTATGTACTTTCTCAAACTTTGCTTTTAGCTATGGATGAGCTTTTCAAAAAGCAAGACTTTTTTATTTTTTTTCAAAAAGCAAGACTTCACCTTGTTGTTCCTTCTCTATGAAGAAAAACTTAGATCACCTGTTCCTCTGCTAAAGGTTTTTGATTTAGGCAAATTTAGATTCTTTGTCAAGAATGGTATATGCTGTGGTGTATACATTCTTGATTTGATGTTACTATCTGAAATTCTGATTACTTAATGAGTTGGAGAAGATAAAAAATTGAATTAATTAATGGACTAATGTAGGAGTAGTAATGGTTATTGAAGTAGGTTAGCATCTGTAAAAGCATATTAAGAATGGAAAACTTAAGTTCATTACTGCAAGTTGATGAAAGTAAAGTAAACAAGATCTAAATTCCAATAGCTTTCATTGGGCAATTTACAACTTTATGCTTATCACTTTCGTTGTGATCGATAAGCATTTTTGATAATGACTGTTGTTAGGATTTTCTCGGAGGAAGCTTATTGGCATAGTAACCATTAAAGATGGGCACTGCACATTTTAGTTAAAACTTCTTAAATACAACAATGTTTGTCCAAAGTGGACCTTCAATCTGTTGAATATATTAGAAAAATTACTGAAACTCGCAGCAATCAATACAAAAAAGCTAGGAAACTAGTTGGCTAACGCCTTCCCAAATAGGGCTTTAAAAAAGCGTTCATGCCAAATAGATAGCCACCACCTTCTGAGAGGGCATTGAGTTAGTTGCTTCTAAAAGACATTGAATATTCCATTTGCTAATTTTGTTTTAATTCATGACTATGGTTCTACTAAATGCACTTGTTTTTCTGGATACCAATCAGAGCCCAAATGCTAAATCCTTTAGAGCACTACTCCTTTTGAACACTCTCTAAAACACAATTTCTACGTATTAACGGACTTGCCCAAACCATTATTTTGGTTCTGAAACCTGATCTTCAAAGTAAAGACTATGGACTACTCTTGGTTAACTCATGCAAAGTTTTGGCCATGCATGTTAAAAAATCTCTGGTCCAGGCCCTATGGTCATCTTAGGCCTCCACTGAGGTTTTTTTTTTTTTTTTTTTCTTTTTTAAAAAAAAAAAAACACTCCATTCAAAATTATATTAGAGCATGTTGCTATAAAACATTGTGATATTTTCGGCTACTTGAATTTCTCACGACGCATTGTCAACATGGGCTCAATTTTTGTAAGACATCAAAACATTCACGAAGGAAGAATCATAGTATGTATGATAGATGAAGAAATACAGAAATTCAAAAACCCCATGAAAACAAAATAAAATGAGAAAAGTAATACAAATGCTCCTTACATGAATTAATCAAGTAAAATAAACCCGACACCTCTTATCCTTGAATGTGGGCAAGATCTGACCATCAGATCCCACCCTAACATCACAACTGGCAGTCATCCGATGGCTCTTGGTGTCCCACGTCTTCACCTCAAAACGAATCCTGGACTTCAAATCCAATCGAAAGCCCGCTGTACCCTTGGATATCTCATCAACAAATGCTTGCCACTTGTTACTTGAAACAGTCAAGGTGGCACCACTTAACTCACCATAAATGGGGGTGGTGTTCTTGGGATGCTGATAAAATGGAGATGAAACCAACGGTGTTGATCCAATGCTCTGATCTTGATAATAAACATTTGCATGCATGACATCATAGTAAATTCCAATTTTCTGATTGGCATTTCGGGCTGTTACGCTGAAGGAGATGAGGGCATTTTCGAACCCGTTTTGTTGGTTCAGACCCGGAATGGAGAATGCATGGACATAGAACCTGGGTCGGTGCGGGCGGAGGCTGAGCCAGAGGATGAACATTATAATGCCTACGACTAAGAGAAGGCTTAGGAAGATGGAGCATAGGAGCTTGGAGAACCGGGTTGTGAGGCTTTCGCGGACACGACGGGCATAATAGTGGGAGTGCCGATGCTTCACGGGCTGGTTGTGTTGGGGGTACGAGGTGGCGGGTTCAATGGGTATGGCAGAGTGGGGTGCCATGGTGGTTGATGGTGGTTGGGGAATGTGGTAGGTAGTGTTTATGTAGGAAGGTGGCGGGGAAATGAAGGGATGTCAGCAAGGGGGGAATTTGGGTTTGTTTGGATGAGTAAGAAAAGAATAAGTGAGGGCTTCTATAATTTCTCCATTTTTTCCAGCTTTCCACTTGGCAAAGAATGAGTGTGATGGATGTGTAATTTTTCTACTTGTTTGAGTGGGATTAGAATTAGAATTAATTTCATACATCCAACATTGCTGCAAACATTGAAATCCGTTTCCAATTAAGTAAAAATTATAATCAATTTTCGACGTGGCAACTCTAACTAAGTTGGATCATAATTAAGTTGACATTCGTAATACATTCTAACTTTGAGAATAAAAGAAATAAAGATATAAGAAGAATAAGAGTGTATAAGAAAGAGTACAAGGTTTGTTTTCCGCAGTGTTTGACAAGGTATAGAAACCAGTCGTACATTGCCCAAAAGTGTATAAAGCAAACTCCAATTTCATAATTTCAATCTCTTTAGCCGTCCATTCTCACACAAGTAGTTTGAAAAGGTGCAACTAAATGAGAATCTACTTAACCACTTCTGCTTACTTTCATAATAGCCTTTTTATCTAGACAGGCTTTTGTTATCAAGTTCTTAAACTTTTTTCCTTTTCTACAGTTTTGCCCTATGTGTATACACACACATGGCATGGTTCTTACGAGTTCATATTGTTGTTTACCAAAGAAAAAGATTAATCACTGATTTTTCTAGTAATAATAGTGCATCCTCTCAAAGATAAGTAATGTACAACCCAAACTAATTCCTTTTACATAATTAGTTGACTGAGAGTAAACTTGAACTAGAAAATTGATGCAATGAGCCAAGTAGGGTATAAGTCAGATTTGGATCTAGGTTTAAGAAAGTCTGCCAAAGCTCGATATGTATTTACCATTCTAATTAGCCAAGTAGGGTATGAGTCAGATTTGGATCTAGGTTTAAGAAAGTCTGCCAAAGCTCAATATGTATTTACCATTCTAATTAGCCAAGTTTCAGCGATATTGTCAACTAGATAATGGGCCCAAGACCATCCTTATTTAAAAATTGCTGTTAGCATTTCCAAAGACTGGACCTCATCCCTCGGGTCTGCTTAACTCCATCAAAGGATTGTGACAAACTCAACAATCTTAATATAGAGTAGAGTTTATCATATTTTCAAAGCCCTTTATGAGACAAATCTTTAGAAAAAATGATGTAGCCATCGAGCATGGTTTGATTAACTTATGGAACAATAATGTAGCCTTTGGGCATGGATTAAAAATTAAATAGAAAGGGTCAACGACCAAATTTTAAGGAAAAAAAATTGAGATTTAGGACCTCCTTCACAAAACAAAAACAATAGAAATTGGAGTTGCTTTCCTTAAAGACTTCTTTTATCTTGTTTGACAATTACATTAATTGTTAGGACCTAAGAACTTTAGTTCTGGTGAGGAAGAACTTTCAATCTGCTATCTAAATCACTTTCGTGGGAGTTCATGATGAGACAATCCCCACCTCCAACCTCTCCCCATGTACCTTGAGGTGGAGTGTCCTAGAACCTCCTCATACCTTGTCGGGGCATAACACGTAAGAGTTGACTGAGACCAGATGTTTAATTAGGCCTTAATTAGGGTAGTATAATTTCAACTGAAGTAATACCATTGTTTACATATGTCCATGCAATCCATATGCCCACTCAAAATACAAGATCTCAAACACTAAACCCCAAACCTGGAAATTGGAGAACTATAGTAGACGTGTATTATTGTAAAAACCAAGGCCATACATCTGTTAAGACTAAACCTAAAAACTTCCAAAGGAGCAGAGAAAAGAAGCTTCGATCTCTAATGGCAGCTCTGGACTCTGCTCTACTAACACTTGTAAACTGCTAGTCTTACTAGTATGTCCATCATCAGCTGCGTCTCTACAACAACATTTTTAAAAGAAATCGTGTCCCCAAGCTGAACTTGTGGTAAGAAGGAAGATGGAGCAAGAGTTTAAACAAGACCCATCGCTCCCTGCCAGATTACTACGTCTACAGTTCCATGATTGTTCTTATCAGAATACGATTTACTTCATTCTTTTTTAGACGCCACTTTTCATATACTTGTTTGATGATACAGGTTTTACTCTGAAAGAGAGTTTAGGCAACAGTTGACGGTACAATTGCATCCAAAGGCCTGCTACTTAATTTTCATTTCATAACTAGATATCTATGAGTACATAGGTCACGCGATAACCTAGCCAGCTAGAGGACTACCCTAAATCCAACTATTCATAGTGCATTGAGATGAGTAACCATACTAACTTACACTTGTAACTTGTGGCATTGCACCTTCTTGATGGATTCGTGAACAATTAGGATTAGGATTCCGGTAAGTCTCTTGGTTACAAGATCATGTGATTTCCTTATCAAAGTTCTATTATCTTTTTGTACAAGGAGATCTATACAATATATACTTGTTGTTCTGTTTCTTCGACCTTTGAGCATTTTGAATCACTGTGGATCCATGAGCATAAATGGATAATCACCTATACTATATGATGATTAAATAAACCCAACTCTCAGGCCCGTCGAGTTAGACCTTTTCGTGCATCGTTTGATTATAGTGATTGAATTGAAATATCTCATCTCATTTTCATTTACATATAACTATTTATTTTTGTCATGGGCTAGTCTTTAAGTTTTTCTTGTACTTGTCACTGTTTGATTATGTTTACTAACTCAACATTCATTTGGTGATCTTGCTTTGGTCTCTATATATGCTGAGTTGATTTTTCAAATTCAGAACTTTATGATTGAATTTACAGCTAACGAAGAACTTCCTTGCTTTTCCAGGGTTGTGATGCTTCTGTTCTACTTGATAGTAGACGACAAAATATAGCAGAAAAGGAAACCCCTCCAAACTTGAGTTTAAGGGGATTCGAAGTGATTGATAGAATAAAAGCAGAGTTGGAGAAAAAATGCAGGGGAGTTGTATCTTGTGCAGATACCCTGGCATTAGCAACGAGAGACACTGTCTCTGTAGCTGTAGGGTCCTCGTATCATTTACCTATGGGAAGAAGAGATGGGACTGTTTCTACTATGACGAGGTTCACATTCACGGTCCATCTTCTTCTCTTAGCGATATCTTAACTATTTTTCAGAACATGGGCCTTCACTTGGACGATCTTACTACTTTATTAGGTATGCTGTATCATATAAGAAGTGTACTATTTCAAAATTTTCTATGTTACAATTTTATGTTTCAGTATGAGCTACCATTCCAGTTGTTAAGTTTATAGTTCAGTTTCAGATAACCGGTCAACTGCAGCATATTATAAGAACATTTTTGTTTTATTTGTAAGTCAATGTGCTAGGCGGACAATTGGGGTGTTTGTTTATTTTCAGGTGCTCATGCAGTCGGATTCTGTCACTGTGGCTTCTTTGTCGATCGACTCTATAACTTTAGAGGTACAGGGCGCACAGACCCAGCTATGGATCCTAGTATTGTCGACTTCCTCGTGAAGAAATGCCCAAGAAGCACAAATCAGATATTTAACGTCAGCCGAGATCCAACAGTATTCATGACTTCAACAAGCAAAACTCCTTTAAAGCTAGATAGTAATTTTTACCACGGGGTGTTCAATGGAGAAGCATCTCTTCAGTTGGATCAAGGCTTTGCCTTCACTGATGTCACTCAGAATCTGGCAACAAGACACATACAACAGCCTAATGTTTTTTGTCGGAAATTTGCCAAGGCCATGATCAAATTGACAAGTGTGGGTGCCTTAACAGGACAGCAAGGAGAGATAAGACTCACTTGCAGAAGAACAAACAAAAGGCGCAACTAGTTTGTCATAAAAACCCTTTTTGTTTGTGTGCCCCTCATATGCATCATTCAAGTAATTGATTTGACATTACAGACTGAAATCCTACATATTGTACAATTACTAGGTGTTCAGTTCACAAATGCACAATGCTTCCTGATCTGACCTGCTGTTCCTGTCTTGACTCCGACACGGCCCATTTTCTCCATGGATGCTGCAAATTCCTCGAAGAAATTAGAGAGTGATCCTTGGAGGAGTTGGGTCACATAAGATAATGAAGTGGTGTCAGTGATGAGAGCTGCATCAGATTGGAATAGACCCCTCCGCTTAACTAGAAGCGTGTAGTAGCTGAGGTCGAAAGTCTTGAAACTCCCTGGATCCATCTCAGCTATTGATGTGTTATCAGTGGGCGTTCTACATTTTCTTGCTCTTAGATTTGCAGCATACTCACTGTCTAGTGCAGGATCTTCATCACCAACCCCGGTAAAATTGTATAGGCGGTTTGTGAATGCAGCGCAATGTGAGATACCAATTGTATGAGCACCTGCAATAATCAAATCTTAACAAATTTGAGCTATAATCTAGTATAGAGACTCTATACTAAAGACCACACTTTAAAAAATAAAATTTATTACCAGATAATAGAACGAGGTCTTTAACATTGAGTCCCTTGCTAGCGAAATTTGTTTTTAGAGCGGTGAAGTTGAAAAATGGACCAGGGATGTTGTTCATGGCCTCTGAAGCTCTCGATACAGTCCCATCTCTACGCCCGGTAGGGACTTTCCAGTAGGGTCCTCCCTATCATTGCAATTAAACAATGAGTAAATGAGCTGAATTCAAAACTGAATGTGCAGTGAATTAGTCTAGAGTTAGGAGCTAGGAAGGGTGTCATTACTGTGGTAACAACTGAATCTCTTGCAACTAAAGCAAGAAGATCTGCACAGGAAACAACACCAGGGCACACTGCTTCTAATAAACTCTTTATTCCATCGATGAACCCAAAACCCCTAAGTGTTTGATTTGGAACAGCATCCTTCTCCGCTTGGTTATTCACAGTGTCATTGACAAGGACAGATGCATCGCACCCCTAACACACAGACCATTCACGTATTAGCAAGTTAGATTGAGCAAAAACTTCAATGTAACAAAATCAGAAAACAGAACCTTACCCTCACAAAGCAATCATGAAAATGCATTCTGAGGAAAACGGCTGCCAATGACGGGGCGTTTGGGACATGCTTGTGCACATAATCTAACACAATCTTCTCTGCTTGTGGACAGCTTTGATCATAAAAACCCAAATTCAAATCAGCTTCAACTGAGCTCAAAAACAGCAAAACACCCAAAAATACTATTCCAATATAGCTATTCATCTTTCCCTGTGTGGTTTTCTTTTGTTGGTAATAATTGAGTCTGTACTTAGTTTTTCTGATTGGATTTAGATTTATAGTGCTTCAGTTATTACCGAAAATCTTAACTAACATATGGTGTGATGTATTCGTTGCAATTATTTAAATGTAGTAGGTTGTTTGAAAAGTGGTTAGTTAGGGCTGCTTTAATTTGAATGTATGGAGTTTTGGTCACTGTATGTTGCATTAGTTGAAGCCGATTAAGTGTATGTGTTGTGCATATGTATGCATGTATCCCACTTTCGTGACAGCTACAGAAATGTATGGTTTTGGTAATGATCAATCCTTCTACTCCTGAACATACTGAAGATCACACGCCCGTGTGAATCTCGAGGGGGATGGGGGGTCAAACCCCCCTCCCTCGCCCGTTTCCTCGCCGCCTAGCATCACTCTTAATAGAAAACACTTTGTATAATCTGGAGAATTAAAGTTCTTAATCTGCCATAGTAGGCAGCAAGAACAAAAACAGTACTGCTGGGGTTGACATGTTTTTGGTAATAAGAAAGATCATCACTTGAAGCAGTATGGGTATAGCTGTAAAATTATGTAGATTGTTAGGAACTATGGTAATAGGTTCTGATTTTAAGAAGGTATCATATTGTTTTGGAACAAAATCCACACCCCTAATCTATGGATACTCATTTATGGGATGCTTTAGTGACGTCCGGCAGATTAGTGATAATTCTGCAGGCTAATAGCAACAAGTAATTGACAGGGAAGACCACAAGAAGATTACCTAAAAAACAAAAACAAAATAACTCTAATGTTTAATCAAATTATTCAAATCAAAGGTCTGTCTAATATCATCCCACAAGCTGGGCTTTATAGCTAAAACTCGTGATTATTAGAATTTTACTAAAATTAGCAAAATCCCAATAATCATGCTAAAACAAAATACGTAATAAAAGAAATAAACTGTCAGAAATCTGGCCCAAATTGGGTTCAGAATCACTTCCTAAACTATAATTGAAATATTAATATAAAAGGAAAAACAATTACTAAAATTAAGAAGCAGTCTATTCCTAAAAAAAAAATAATGCTTAATCCTAAAAGGAAACTAAAAATACTCCTAATTAAATTGAAAGATCTCTCAAAGTTATTTAGTAAATAATATTGAGAGCAAATTAGGAACCCTAGAAACCAAATTAGGAACCCTAGAAATCCAAATTATGAACCATAGAAATTCTCCTGCATCAGTCGCCCCGAGTTGGAAAGAACTCGTCCTCGAGTTCACAACAGCGTCACCGAAATCCTCTGGCGGCAGTCTAGGAGGAAGATCCTCTGGTATTAGGTCAAAAAACTCTGCTAGCTGCTGCACCTCTGCTGGTAAATCTGAATTCACGTCTGCAGGAGGTAGAAAATCATGGTGGACGACGGCACAACACTGGTGTAGGTGGAATCCATCAATTCCTGCACGAACACGCGACGCGAAGGGCTGCAAGTGCACTGTGGTGGTACAAAAAACAAGTGTTCAGGGTGCAAATAGCCAAACTGATTTGTAAATCAGTTTTCTCCCGCCAGAAACTCACGGTCTTCGTCTCCAGCGACCCGCGTCCTGCGTCTCACGAGTTGTTCGTTGTTCTTCTTCTCCGTTTGGCTCCAATACCTGCACGAGAGAGAGGGAAACAAGGGGGAGGGACGAGATAGTGGGTGGTTGCGACGGCTGGCTGGACAGTGGCGTGGAAGTAAAGCGGAGCAGGGACTGCCCTATTTTCGTGGTGTTGTGACTCGGCCGCGAGACAGAGTGGGGGGAGAGGGAGGTGATGAATGGAAGAAGGAGAAAAACAGGGTTCGAGAGAGAGAGGAAAACATGAAGGATGAGGTGGTAGCGGCTCTGTCGCGAGATGGAACAGGGGCGGTGGTGAAGAGAGAGGGAAACAGGAAGGAAGAAAGAGATGGGTGAGGGAGGTAGGCGAGGTGGCGACTGATGGTGGTGCTCGGCAGATACAACATTGAAGAGGATCTCAAGCTTCTGAGCATGAGTCTTAGCAACATTCGTCAAGACAGTTAGTTGCTCAACCTGTTCAACTCTTCCAGTTCCCTTGCGACCACGTGCAGCTACAATGACCTTGAGCTTCTTATCGACTGATCCCCATGTTATCTCACTGGGGTTCTTCATGAACTCTTTGTCCATGAGCTTATCTGTCTTGTTCATCATCTTCCCCCAATCTCCAACACCACCAGTAGTTTTCTGATCTTCATCATCGTCCACACCTTCCGACTCAATCTTCGAGGGATCCTCCTCGAACTCAGAATCTTCATCAGTGTCATACACAGGCTCTCCAAACTCTTTAGTTTCGTCTACGATGTCTTCCTCAAGAAACTCTTCGTCATACACAGGTTCTCCATGCTCCCATAATTGAGCATGATTGGGATACGAGTTTTCGAAACTTGAATCAGAATCGTGATCTTCCATCTCACGATTACCGAAATCCTGCGCCGTTAGACGCCGGGTTAACTCTACGACTTGCCTCTATAAATCTTCAATCATCATATTCTTAATGTTACGATCACGGTGAGGGGCTTCCTCGTTCGGAACCTGCCTACGACGACCACTAGCCATAGAAACTGATGAAATCTCACCCAAGAAGATGTTGAAACTCTGATACCAACTGACGCCGGGCAGAATAACGATTATTATGAAGGCTAATAGCAACAGATAATTGACAGGGAAGAACACAAGAAGATTACCCAAAAAACACAGAGAAAAATAACTCTAATGTTTAATCAAATTATTCAAATCAAAGGTTTGTCTAAAATCAGCCCACAAGCCGGGCTTTATAGCTAAAACTCGTGATTATTAGAATTTTACCAAAATTAGCAAAACCCCAATAATCATGCTAAAACAAAATACGTAATAAAAGAAATAAACTGCCAGAAATCTGGCCTAAATTGGGTTCAGAATCACTTCCTAAACTATAATTGAAATATTACTATAAAAGGAAAAAAAATTACTAAAATTAACAAACAGTCTATTCCTAAAATAAAATAATGCTTAATCCTAAAAGGAAACTAAAAATACTCTTAATTAAATTGAAAGATCTCTAGTAAATAACTTTGAGAGCACATTAGAAACCCTAAAAATCTAAATTAAAAACCCTAAAAATTCTCCTGCATCATTTAGCCTTCGAGCACCTTGACACTCCCATGTGCATGCATGAAGAATACAGACTGAAAGTAAAAATTCATAGATCTCAGTATTGAACTTAATAATGACTTAATAATCATGGCATCATGATCACTAATTACACTCTTCACACCCAATTAATAAAGCATGATTCAAGCCATGGTCTGTCTGCAAACATGGACCTATGCTTCTGTTAACAGTAATGTAAAATCTAATTTCTTATTAGGTTAATCTAGCTATGCTATCAAAATCAAAACTCTTTCGTTTTTTGACAAGGAGTGTTAGTTTAGCCTTAATAAACAAAATCATTAGATACCTATTATTCTAAGTAAAGTATTAAGTCTACAGGAAAAGTTAAACTATGTATAACTAAGTAAAGTATTGCTAGCTAAGCAGATAAGCAGTATTTACAGACAAATAATCCCCATTCCTCTGTTTTGTGGGACTCGATGATAAATCTAGGATTATGGTTTTTAACATTTTACTGTCTTCTTCTTGGCAAGAGTATAATTAATATGGGAGCTGTTGTTTATTTAAAAAACATTAGGGCTGCACAATGTAAGGGAATCTGACGAAAGGTTGCTAGCCATGAAAGCTCGACCTTCCGTCCAAGTAAGGTTTGGTCAATCCCACTTGTTTTAGACAATATTACTTTTAATTAAGCACAACTATAATCTGCTAGCTCATATCCTATAGCTCTTGGTTGTAGGTCTTATGATTTTGGACATGTTGATGATGGTTTGAGTTAGTATTTAACCGACCATGGATCACCATGCAGTGACATTCTCCATGAATTTGTTAGTTTACAGTATCATGTGTTATACTCGATGATGGCTCATTATTATAGTAATTAATCCAATATACTAGCCTATTTGGACTTGATGTTAATTGGAGAAGCCCTTACTCATCTAAAACTCCAAGCATAATTGAAATGAAGCAAAAGCAGATCAGCGTAGGTGAGCACCACGGCGAGTTTCAACTGTGGATTCAAAATGTAGCATATTAAGGTACTCACTCACCTCCATTAGTGATTTAGTAATATCTGTTATGGCTGACCAAGTGACATGGATTTTGTTTATCTAATTAATTAGTGAAGAAGACAAATGAGAAACAGAGTGAGCAGAAGAAGTGAAAAGTAGTAGGTTTAATCTGAACGTCACTCAGATATATTCCGTGTAAAAACATAGGTCATTGCAATCTTCTGACTTCCATAATATTTTGTCCGGTAATGTTATTTTATTTTTTGTTGTTGAAAGCATAATGCATTAAACCACAAAAAAAACCTACTAATAACGATTACAATACTGCCTGCCAGCATAAGTGGCCAAATCATGCGCATCTCCATTGAGATTGTGGGGAAAATAATTACAATACCAATTAGAAAGGTTCAACAAAAGTGTAGAATAGAATGCAAAGTCCCACAATCACCTAAAACAAATCTCGATTTCCATTGTTTGGCCTGGATAAGTAGCAAGGCGGCTTCAACTGCAAAACATTTTGCCATGTTACTATCAACAACACGGCCCGGTATTCTGCACGCTACTTGAGCACATATTCTATCAAAGGCATCCACTACATAAACCCCATAAACCCCATAAGCTCCTTGCTGAGAGGAGACAAAAAAGTCAACATCATAAGTGATGCAGTTGTTTTTTGCTCCTTGTTTTGACCTAGTCCTGCTGACCTGCTAACCTGCACAAGGAATGCACGTGAGCCACGAACCACCGTTGTGGTGGCCGATGGCACTCTGATGCTAAAGCTAGACAGGGATTTGAGGAAGGTGTAATGTTATAAACAGGGAATTTGTAGTGTACCTTAGCTTACCAACCTCATGTCTTATTTATAGTGCAAGAGTCCTGGTTCGACCAGACCATTGATGACGTAGTTTAAGAAGGAGATCTTCGTGGAATTCCTTTTCTAATTAGGAGTTGTACTGCAGAAGGGGATTTCCCTATTAGTCGTGTGCTCCTAGATACTCGAGAGATAGTTCCCAATCTCAGGGTAATCTGTAAGAGGAAGTTTCATTCCTTTTCTAATTAGGAGTTGTACTGCAGAAGGGGATTTCCCTATTAGCCGTGTGCTCCTAGATACTCGAGAGATAGTTCCCAATCTCAGGGTAATCTGTAAGAGGAAGTTTCCCTGTGTGATATGTACTCACTCTGGTATTTACTTCCTAATTGAAAGCAGAGAGTTGTTGCCTATTCGAAATTGATCCCTGAGATACTTGCCTTAACAGGGCTTAGGAGTATTGAGGAAAGTTGTGAGACGTATGGGCTAAGCAAGCTGTGAGAGCTCAGGTCCATTTGGCGGACTGCATTAGGCGGGCTTAGAACCGCTTGGGCAGGATCAATGTTGGACTGATGCTGGGGCCTGTAATTTCTCGACATCATCATGACACGTGTATGGCTCAGGGATGTGACCATTTTGGTGTATCATCAGTACTCCCCCCGAGTAAGTGGGGCGCTTAGTCGATCCACCGACTCTTTGAAAAAGCAACTGTACCGTCGTGATGATCGAACTCGAAGCGCCTGTCTCGAGCGGCGTATAATATCAATGGGTACGTGACTGCTCAAGGAGGGAAGGTGTGATTTGTCTTCCCTATAAATATTTGTTGATTCAATGGGGATTTTCTCATTCTTATCTGCATTGTTCCTTCAAGCGATAGTGTTGCTGTAAAGTTTGATTTGTTCTTTCTATCAATAGCAGATAATGTGGAACTTTTTTCCAAGGATCTGTTGTTCTTCACTCTCCTCAAGCTCTTCGAGGGTAGCCTGGTTGATGAAACCGATTTAATCAGGCTTCGCAGTTTATATCGTATTCGAGGAAATTTGGAAATCATTCCCACGTTCGAATATTTGGCTCCGACTACACCCCCTCAGAGGTACACAAGTTTGCACTCGGGTATGTTTGAGTCAGGGCACTGATTTCCAGTGCCAGATGATGTCTGGCGTTTCTTTCTTTTCACATGCCTCCCGATCAAATGGTTTCGAGCGGGTTCAAGATTCTGCTTGCGATTCTTTCGAGGGCACATGACCCTGGCCTTCATTTGACCACAACAGTGATTTATCACATGCCCACTGCTCGGTTGGACCCCACGGGTCTCTACATATTGAATTGCCCTGTTTGTCTGCGTCTGGAGACGGATGGCACTGGTCCTTGGGAGAAACATTAGTTCTTAACTTCGATGGATTCTTCGTACTTCAAGCTTGGGAGTCGTAGAGTTTCCCGATACTTCCATTTTAATATCCGTGAGTTTCTTTGCCACTAGCTTTTTTTTGTATCCCTGATGTGATGTTGGCTTTGATGTCACTCCTCTATTTCAGGGAAGTTTGTTGTTCTGACCCTTACTGAGGAGGATAGGCAGATAGAGAGGGAATTTTTCAAGCTTCATTTGACGTCCATTGAGGAGGTCATAATGCCAGGTAACATTGTGCGTAGCGGGTTGCTGCGGTGTTCTCACGGTGCCCACATCGTGCCGGGTTCACCGGCTGAAGGGGTTGTTAGTCGTCATTCGAGGAAGAGAAGCTTGGCCCTGCCAAGCCCAACTAGGCTTGCAGAATTGGAGGTGAACGGGCCTCCCGTCGTTGCTTCGAGGAAGAGACAACCCTCTGACCACTCGACTTCTCCCCTACGGCTTCGTGGTCTGCACAGGCGGTGACCTAGGCGGGTCGTTCTCTTTCCTCTTGATGTTGCCACTCCCACTATTGACTTAAAGGGGGAGGACATTGGACCACGCATTGATGCTTCGTTTCACTATGGTCCCGAGATAGTCGTTCGTGCCCTTAAGTCGTACAATCCTATCTCGCTGCATCCCGAAGCCTGCATGAGAGTTCTTGTTTTGGATAAAGCCTTCGCAGATCTGCGGATGTCATATTCAGATGCTCTCTATCGGGTGGACTCCTTGACTAGTCAACTGCAGATTTTCGGTAATGCCGCAAACTTGGGGGCAGTGAGGGCAGCAGTTTCTACTACTGAAGCGGAGTTTACTGGCGTAAGATCTCAACTGAGGGCGGCCAAGTCAGATTTGGCGTCTACCCATGCCGAGCTGGGGTAGACTAGGGTTGATTTGGAACGCCTAGATTCAGTTGTGGACAGATGGTCGTCTGATTTGGATGGGTCGTCGAGCGACGGCAACTGGAGTCTGCAGTTCATGAGGGTTCTGCCGCGTTCGTGAGGCGGAGCGCTTGTTGTCGGAGGAGCGTTCGCACTACGTTTCCTTGGTAGGTGCGGTGGACTTCGACATGTCGGGACGGAAGCCGTTGATTTCGTCAGAGGTTATTCGTGGCAGACTGGAGCTTTTAGAGCTAATCAGATAAGAGTTTCCTGGTGTCGACCTTGATTTTTCCAGTTATAGGAGGGTTGCTTTTGGACCAATTTCTCGATGGGAAGGTTCTGGCTCCGTAGGGCTAGCTCCTGAAGAAGTTGTATTTCCTTGAAATAGTTGTAACGTCCTTCCCAAAACAGAAAAACAATTTTTTTGACTGAAAGTATTGTTTTTCCCTGTACTGTTGAGTTTTCTTTAGATGCTTTGTAGATTGTAGAATTTGTACTACCGGGCATAATGCCTTTTTTTGTCAGTCAAGTTGTATTGACCACCTTTGGCTGCTTTCGTTTGTTGATGAGCCGCTACTGTCTGCGCGTCCCAGACTATGTTGAGATGCTTCAAAGACTATTATCTTAAGGGAAGTGCCAAACATTTGGGGGGTTGCTATCAGTGGGCAAGTGTTGACTAATCACCCATTCCTTTGGCTGTCGTAGTTCGCACGCAATGGACTAAGCGTCAGACACCAGAAGCCATCGTCATCAATCACGAACTAACTAAGCTTACTAGTAAGTTCGGCGATCATTGTCTGTTGGAGAGCAATGATCCTTTGGCGAGTCGTTGTCATCAGCGGACAAGCACTGACTAGAATCCCACTTCCTCAGCCGTCGTGGTCCGTGATGCGGATTTAACTAACCTAAATTAATAGGCTAATTTAACCCACTTGTAATAACCGCAAGTGCACGGTGCCTAACTGGTAGACAACGGCAAGTACTGGTCGATCCCACGAGGAAAGTGAGTGCAATTGAATTTTAGAATTTATCTAAACTAATTTAGAGAAAAATGGGGTTACAGTGTTTTTAAAACTAAACTAAAAATAAATTAAAAATAAGAAAAATAAAATAAATAAAAGATAGATGAGATGGATTTTGTGGGCTTGGACTCACCAATGAGTTAGCAAAAACATTTAAATCTAAATTACTGAAATAAAAAAACGAGAAGCTTTAGGGATGAGAATCCCTTGCTTACACCGAATATGTGATCGTTAAAATTCAATTCAATTTATATCATGTTTCTATCAAACATTAACAAATTATTTCAAGCAAATCCGCTCTTACCAAGTATTAAGTGTCTTTTTAGGGCACACTTAATCAAAGTTTAAGCTTCATATTTTTAGCACATGCTTCGAATATTGATAAAGGATATTTCTAACTACCAAACATATCAAGTTTAATTTCTCGAACATGAAAGGTGAAAGCAATTTATCAAAAATTCAAAAATAAATTGTAATTAACAATTAAGCACACAATTCAGTAAAATAAATCAAAATGAATTATGCAACCCCTTTGGTTTATCGCAAACTCGATGTGGTGGTACTCAGCAGATCAGCAGGTGGTCAGAACACGAATCCCGAGACAAATGGATGCAAATGCTCTGTGGTGGTACAGAGCAGAAATCAGGGTGCCAATAGCCGAAATCAATTTTGACTCAGTCTCCCGCCTTAGCTACAGTGCCTCCGCGCTCCGCCTTCATCTCCAGCGAGCAGCGCGCTACTCCGCCTTCCTCCGTGCTCCTCGCGAGGGTCCTCGTCCTCCAAATGTCTCCAGAACCTGCAAAAGAAGAGAGAAGGTGAGGAAACAGCGAGAAAACTAAAAAAAACAGAGAGAGAGTTCGGGAAGGAGATTCCCCTGTTTCGGTGGCAGTCGCAGCGGTGGTTGTGCGCCGTGGACGAGGTGCTCTGTGATGGTGGCCGTGAGAGATGGAGACAAAGAGAGGCCGAGATGGCGGGGAGGACGGCCTGCCTGGCTCTGTCGCGAGGCGGAACAGAGTCGCGGTGATGGCGGCTCTGTTTCGCGGTGGTTGTGGTGGCTCGCGATGTGGTGTCCGGAGGTGATGGTGGTTGATGGATGATGGACAGGGAGAGGGACAGGGACGGTGATGGAGGTGGCGCTGACGTGAAACAGGGTTGTCACGCCCCTGTTTCGTGGTGGTGGCGGTTGTGCTGTCCGGAGGTGGTAGTGGTGATCGGGTGATGGCGAGGTGACTGTGGCGGTGATTGCTGAGTGAGTGATGGATGAGTGGTGATGGTGATGAGAATCACTTGTGAGGAAGATGTTTTGATTTTTGTGTAATCCTTCTTTTCCCTTCTCTTCCTCCCCTTTTCTCACCCTATTCTCTTTTATTTATAGAGAAAGATCAAAGTGAATAGGGATGAAATCAAGGGAACATTCATCAAGGTATAAATGAGAGAATATTCTTTAGGGGTAGGATTGGGTTTGGGGTTATGGGTAGGTTTTGGGTTTAGGTTTGTAACCATCTGCTTTGTACCACCGCTAGAATCGACCAATTGTCATTCCTTAAATTGTCGCCTTAATACGATTTCATCGTTCACGCTCAAATTCCTACAAATACATGAAAATGAAATAATTACTATAAAATATAATAATCGAAACACTAACATGTATAAATTAAGGGATATATTATGTAATAATTATGTGAATATCAAATACCCCCAAACCTATATTTTGCTAGTCCTCGAGCAAAACAATAAAAATAAAATTCTAACTCACTTTCGCAGGAATCATCGGTTGCACTTACCTTAAACGTGCAACAAGGCTTTGAACCCCTAGATTCCCTCTAGTGGACGAGTTATAGTCTCGTGAGGGTTTCCAGAAATGTTACCCACAAACATTACTGACTCAAAAAAAACTTGGTCAAACAGTGTTTATTTTAAAACTTCAAGAAATGCAGGAAACCAACAGTGTCATTTTAGTGTATCAACAAATCTCCAAATAATTTAATATTCTCCAAAGGTTAGAAAAAATTCATAATCATCCTCAACTCAATGTGTGTGTGTGGATAGCACTATCAACATAACTTTTCATTTCAGAGTAAAACAATGATTAAATCTCCTGTAGAAAGTTTGTTTTGACTTCAAACCTCTCATGTCACTCACAATAAAGCACTCAGAGATTTGGTATTTCACTCAGTTTATATGTGAGGAAAGAGTAAATAATGGAAAACAATCATCTCACATATAGTATTATGAAGAACGGACTTTTCAAGAATGGAATGAACATGATCTCATGGACAGGAATATCAATTACTTTTGGGTTGTAACGGGGCTAGGGTAATGGTTAAAAAGGAATGTCAAAGGATTCTAACAAAAATTTCTAGGAATGTATACACCCATTATACGAACAATTAGGGCTGTCAAGAATAAATCAATGTTGCGCACCATCAATTTTTTCTTCATTCTCACATCTTTATCCTTATTGACATTCTTCTTCTGCTTTTTTTTTTTTTTTTTCATAGAGGATTTATGAAATATCTCATATTTTGCTCTTTCATGCCCTTTTTACACCAAGTATATCCATCCGTACACATTCCCAGAAAAGTTGGGTAAAGGTTAATGGGTTAACAAATAAAAGTTATTCTAAGGCTCAAAAGGCTACAAAAAGGTTAATGTTATGGGTAAGTTAAAAGGCTAGTTAATGGTCTAAAGAAAAAATGCCTAGATCATTTCCTAAGTTCGGGTCAGTATTATGACATCTCAATTGAATAATCCAAGAAGTTCTAGTGTAATAATTCAATTTTGATGTCATTCCCAAAGCAATTGATACGAAAAATGAGAATAATGAGATCATCAACGAGATAATACGGACTCAAGAAAAATAAGAGTTTATGTATAACCCTCGGAAAAATAGAAAGGCTCAAAACTTTCAGGGTTAAGTCTCCACTATTATTCTAAGGTTTTCTAGTGCATATTTCACTCATCCACTTCAAGTTATGCTAATATGGCTCATGGTGCAAAGATAATCGAATTGAAAAATCTTATGAACTAGATCTAACTTAAGGATCTTACTAAACTTTTAGTCTTTATCAATATACCAATATGTCAAGTTGACTTGCATTTTCTTGAGCATAAAACATTTAAAATCCATTTTCATAATCGCAAAAGACCAAGTTTTCTTGACAGAAAATCATTTTTTTTTAAGAACAAGAAAAGAAGAAAACATTACAAAGAATTCACCGACTCATGAATCCTACCCCCAAACCTAATCCAAACATTGTCCTCAATGTTTAACAAAATAATTCTGACAAATGAATGAAATAAGTACATGAGAGGAGGTTAGAACAGTATTACCGCGGTGAAGATTTTACCAATTTCCAAGAAGTCATCCATCAATGAGGCTCACAAACATAAGAATCATGGAGTTTTCATTAGAAATCGATAAAATGCAGACTCGACACTAACAAAGAAAACTAAAAAAAAAAAGCAACTTGTAAGTCAAAAACTGTTATGAAGCTAACGAGTATGAGTGAAACACAACTAAATAAGGTACTCGAAAATCAATCCAGACTAACAGCAAAAACACACAACTAAAGCTAGGCTGCCTCCTAGTAGCGCTTGGTTTAACGTCATCAGCCCGACAAATATTCTTCCTAAAAAAATGGTGTATCGAAAAGTGGAGAGGAAGAACATGACAAACACTTAGTCCATGGTCGTATATCAACAACCTGAACAGTTGAGGATCAGTCCACCAAAATATAGCAATCACATGGGGCACCAAATACACTAGGACATTCCAAAAGTGACCAGTAGTCATACACAACAGATGATCCTTGCGTGCTCCAAAAAGGGAACATCCTATGTCTGGTTCCAAATCAGAAGATTGGATAATTTTCACAACAGGATGGTGAAAACTGAAATCCTCACTACAACACAAGGGATCGGTGAAAGTAGCCTTAGTAAATGGGAATGTAATGCAAGTAGATGAGACGATGGATATATCAGGTGGTACAGGCTCATCACATGAATTACATAGAGATGTTGGTCTAGACAACTCATCACTTGAAAATGCATACCTGAGGGTGTCAGGTAATTGTTTAAGGTCAAGCTCATGTGGCTCAATTGATGGGACTAGTTTTGACTCACTGAGTGGAAGAGGCTTCACTTTAGACTTCCATTTATAACTAGGATCCACAATGGGGATTGAGTCAAGCAAATCATTGACTTCCCTAATGGAATCATCAACAACTAAGTCTAAACTAAAATTAGTCAAACTAGCCTCTAAATGGTCATGTGTATCATGAAAACAGTCAAGGGGAGACTCTAAAGAATGTTCACAGTTTGATTCGATGCATGAGTCACTAGGGAGGCATGAGTCAACATGGGAAGGAGATGTCTGTAGTGTCTCAGAATCTACAGGTTCATCAATAAATGAGGCTTTATCAGCCTTCTTATGAGAGGAGGATGCAACCTGTGTTAAATTGGGTGAGGATATAGTAACACTTATGTCAGGCATTCCTACCTGATTGTCAACCAGTTTTCCACTCCTAAGGGTAGTAGTGGATTGGACATCTGCACTGTCTGGCTCAGATGTGCCACTAATTTCAAATTGACCATTTGGGTTGGAAATAGGTTGGCTAGAGAATTTTTCTGACTCTATCTCAGGAAGTGACTCAGCTATTTGACTCACAGTCATCTCAAGTTTCCGGATAGCTTGAGAGTTTTGTTGATAAATAGCTGTCAATTCTATGATATCCTGAAAATTTTGCTCAAGTATTTCTCCTGTTCGCTCTATAAAAATGTTCATGATATCCTCTAACTCATTATCAGGAATGAAAGCTTGAGGAGTCTGAGGAGTGTCTAGAGGGCCTTCATGGTACTGACCATGAGCCCATGAGAAGTCAGGATGATAGGCTAAACCTAGGTTGTAATAATCAAAATATGGATCATAATCAGGTCGTCGCATGTCATAAAATGAATTGACTTGCTCGGAAAAATAGACTGGATAATCCCTTGTGTTCACTTTTTTTTTTTTTTTTGAAAGCACTAACTCTAAAAATATACACAGGCTCACACACAATCAGCAACCAATAAATGCACAAGAAACATGCCTCCCTAAGCAATCAACGTTTTTTAGCTCAATTATCTTTTTATCTTTGGGGGACAATTATTTCTTATGTACTCTTTATGACAAAGCAATGGGTGCTACAAGTTGATCCTAAGAGTGTATACTTTACACCACAAAGTTCAAAATCAGTAGGTTAGAGTTTTGTTTCAAAGAAACCGAATTATTGCACAAGAGAAGGAGGTCACAATGGTCCAATTAAGTACTTCCTTGTGTTACCGCTCTGTAAGCCAATAGATGTGAGAACGATGTGATGTTAAATGTACACTTGAGGCTTGTGTTCCTAACCCAAAACTGTTAGTTACACCAATTCTTCTTGTGGATCGTAGCTTACTTATGACTCGGCGTACCGGGTAAATTACCCTCGTGGCAGTGGCCTCTCGGAGTTCATTGAATGATTAAACCCATCGTCACTTTTAGCTTGAGTCAACACAAAAATTATTGGATTCACCTTGGTCTAGGTTGTCCTATGAACACCGTACCTAAAAGATGGCTCTATCTAACTTGCTAATTGATTTTAATTATGTTTGGCTATTGGTTGCACACAGCTGGAGTGATTAGGTGGGGATATCAAGTCCCACCAGTTCTATTTAGAAGCTGGGTCTGCTTATTATGAATTACTAAAGTTTAGCATCCACAATTACAGAAATTAAACAACCAATCACACAATTTCAAATAATTACACAAAGCACCCGGTCGCTAATACATTGCGTGTGATAGAAATACTTACAGTGTGCGGATTCCGTTCTGCACAAAAAGTTAGCACAATTAAAAAAAATGTCCGACTTCTTTTTATCCGTTTCACTCAACACACAAGCATATGCAAATAAATTTACTGGTCTTGGTCTTAAAAGTCGGATTTCTAAATCACAAGAAATTATTGGGTACAATTAAAATTGTTTCCCTAGAATTTCTTTTGACTAAGAAAATTTTGGGTTTTTTTTTTTTTTTAGGTGATTAAATAAAATGAAAAACAGTAGAATTTAAAAATTATTACACCACACACTCGTAAAACGAGGTGAAACTAAAATTAAAACTCTCCTCACAAAATAAAAAAAATAAAAATTTGCTTGATGTTTTGCAGGATCGTCCAATATCCTCGAGAAGCGTGTATTCTGCAAAATCAAACACAAAATGAGTGTAAAAAGAACTTAATAAAAATAAATAAATATATATATATATATATATATATATATATATATATATATTTTTTTTTTTAAATTAGTGAAAATAAATCTTAAATTCAATTACACCACTACCTTCCCCGGCAACGGCGCCAAAAACTTGATGCGGATTTAACTAACCTAAATTAATAGGCTAATTTAACCCACTTGTAATAACCGCAAGTGCACGGTGCCTAACTGGTAGACAACGGCAAGTACGGGTCGATCCCACGAGGAAAGTGAGTGCAATTGAATTTTAGAATTTATCTAAACTAATTTAGAGAAAAATGGGGTTACAGTGTTTTTAAAACTAAACTAAAAATAAATTAAAAATAAGAAAAAAAATAAATAAAAGATAGATGAGATGGATTTTGTGGGCTTGGACTCACCAATGAGTTAGCAAAAACATTTAAATCTAAATTACTGAAATAAAAAAACGATAAGCTTTAGGGATGAGAATCCCTTGCTTACACCGAATATGTGATCGTTAAAATTCAATTCAATTTATATCATGTTTCTATCAAACATTAACAAATTATTTCAAGCAAATACGCTCTTACCAAGTATTAAGTGTCTTTTTAGGGCACACTTAATCAAAGTTTAAGCTTAATATTTTTAGCACATGCTTCGAATATTGATAAAGGATAATTCTAACTACCAAACATATCAAGCGAGCAGCGGCGCTACTCCGCCTTCCTCCGTGCTCCTCGCGAGGGTCCTCGTCCTCCAAATGTCTCCAGAACCTGCAAAAGAAGAGAGAAGGTGAGGAAACAGCGAGAAAACTAAAAAAAACAGAGAGAGAGTTCGGGAAGGAGATTCCCCTGTTTCGGTGGCAGTCGCAGCGGTGGTTGTGCGCCGTGGACGAGGTGCTCTGTGATGGTGGCCGTGAGAGATAGAGACAGGAAGGAGATGGAGACAAAGAGAGGCCGAGATGGCGGGGAGGATGGCCTGCCTGGCTCTGTCGCGAGGCGGAACAGAGTCGCGGTGATGGCGGCTCTGTTTCGCGGTGGTTGTGGTGGCTCGCGATATGGTGTCCGGAGGTGATGGTGGTTGATGGATGATGGACAGGGAGAGGGACAGGGACGGTGATGGAGGTGGCGCTGACGCGAAACAGGGTTGTCACGCCCCTGTTTGGTGGTGGTGGCGGTTGTGCTGTCCGGAGGTGGTGGTGGTGATCGGGTGATGGCGAGGTGACTGTGGCGGTGATTGCTGAGTGAATGATGGATGAGTGGTGATGGTGATGAGAATCACTTGTGAGGAAGAGGTTTTGATTTTTGTGTAATCTTTCTTTTCCCTTTTCTTCCTCCCTTTTTCTCACCCTATTCTCTTCTATTTATAGAGAAAGATGAAAGTGAATAGGGATGAAATCAAGGGAACATTCATCAAGGTATAAATGAGAGAATATTCTTTAGGGGTAAGATTGGGTTTGGGGTTATGGGTAGGTTTTGGGTTTAGGTTTGTAACCATCTGCTTTGTACTACCGCTAGAATCGACCAATTGTCATTTCTTAAATTGTCGCCTTAATACGATTTCATCGTTCACGCTCAAATTCCTACAAATACATGAAAACGAAATAATTACTATAAAATATAATAATCGAAACACTAACATGTATAAATTAAGGGATATATTATGTAATAATTATGTGAATATCAGTCCGCTCACAGCGAACTGGGCATCGAGCACCAGAAGCCATCGTCATCAGTCGCGAACTGACTAAGCTTGCCTCATAAGTTCGATGATCATTGTCTGTTGGAGAGCAATGATCCCTTAGCGAGTCGTCTTCATCAGTGGACAAGCACTGACTAGACTCCCACTTCCTCAGCCATCGTGGCCTGTGCACAGCGGACTAGGCGTCGGGCACTAGAAGCCATTGTCAACAGTTGCGAACTGACTAAGCTTACCTAGTAAGTTCGGCGATCATTGTCCGGTTGAGAGCAATGATCCCTTGGCGAGTCGTCGTGATCAACGAACAAACCCTAAGTAGACTCCCACTTCCTCAGCCATCGTGGTCCATGCACAGCGGACTAGGCGTTGGACACCAGAAGCCATGGTCATCAATTGCGAACTAACTAAGCTTACCTGGTAAGTTCGACGATCCTTGTCTATTGGAGAGCAATGATCCCTTCGCGAATCGTCGTCATCAGCGGACAAGCGCTGACTAGACTCCCACTTCCTAAATCGTCGTGGTCCGCACACAACGAACTAGGTGTCGGGCACTAGAAGCCATCGTCATCGGTCGCGAATTGACTAAGCTTAGTTGGTAAGTTTGACCATCATTGTCTGTTGGAAAGCAATGATCCCTTGGTGAGTCTTCTTCATCAGCGAACAAGCGCTGATTAGACACCCACTTCCTTAGCCATCATGGTCCGCGCACAGCGGACTAGGCGTCAGGCACTAGAAGCTATCGTCATCAGTCACGAACGGACTAAACTTACTTGGTAAGTTCAATGATCCTTGCTTATAGGAGAACAATGACCCTTGGTGAGTCATCGTAATCAGCGGATAAGCACTGATCGAACTTCCACTTCCTCAGCTGTCGTGGTCCGCGTACAGCGAACTAGGCATTGGGCACCAGAAGCCATCGTTACTAGTCGCGAACTGACTAAGCTTGCCTAGTAAGTTCAGCGATCATTGTCTATTGGAGATCAATGATCCCTTGGCGAGTTGTCATCATCAGCCGACAAGCACTGACTAGACTCCCACTTCCTCGGCTGTCGTGACCCACACACAACAGACTAGGCGTCGGGTTGATATTCGAGTCTGGTCATAGCTAGGATGGTCGAGGGTCGTAACGGACAACATTGAAAGTTTTAGTAAAAGAAAATATTTTATTGATAATATTTTTTGAGATGTTCTACATTCCAATGGTCGTTTAAGCCCGTCGTCGTCTGCATCTTCAAACCAGTATGTTCCCGACCTATTGACCTTGGCAACTCTGTATGGTCCTTCTCAATTTGGATTTAGCTTTCCCGCGCCAGCTTCTTTGGTGTTTTGCTGAGTCTTCCTGAGTACCCAATTTCCCACCTTGAGTTCGCGTGGTTTGACCTTCTTGTTGTAATATTGCACCATTCCTTGTTGGTAGGCTAGATCCCATTTTTCATTGTCGGAGTCATTTTTTGCTCCATGCACTACAAGAAAAATGCCCATTAATAGCGTTTCAAAAACGCTATGGTAGGATGCCATAGCGTTTTAGAAAACGTTGTGTCTGCCGAAGCTATAATAGACCCAGGGTCTATTATAACGTTTTTAAAATGCTATAGTAAGTTGGCCTTTTATAGCGTTTCTGAAATGCTATGGTAGACTCTACCATAGCGTTTCAAAAACGCTATTGTAAGTATACATAGCAAATTTGTTTATTTTTTTTTTTGCTATCAAATGACTTTTTATTACATCTTATAAGTTTTATTTCTAGAAAATAAAAATTTAAATGTGCCAAACTTAAACATTTCCATAAATGGAGGCAAAGTAATATTGTAATTAATAAGATAATGTATTACATCGAGTCACAAAATCTATCAAATAATAAAGATCAGACTACATTTTTTTTTTGAAAGGCAAGATCAAACTACATTTATTTCAACTGAATGATAAAGATAATGTATTACATCGAGTCACAATCCTTTCCAATTTCCAACTTCATTGCTTTGGTTCTCCCCTTCCTTCATTTGTTGATGTTGGTTCAAGGATGTACCTCTTGATGTTGTTTCTTCAAAAGAAAAGGCTTTGACAAAATCATCCATGGTACAGCGACAAGGGCCAGCAATAGTAACACCAGTTGTACGTAAAGAATAAGTGACTTACAGACTTGGACACAAATCAAACAAATCCAGGCCTGTAAAGCTTGGATTGGATGATATTGTCAATTGTTCCTGCAATATCACCAATCTTAAAAGCTCCGGCTTGAATGCCTCCAATAGTAGCAGGGCCAATAACAACCTGAAACCGCCAGTGATAACCTAGGTCAAGAAGAGTGCAACTATCAACGCAGCAAATGAGTTGTGAATAACAATGGTTCCTAGCAGCAACATTTTCAGAACTTATAATCCTAATAAGCATTTACTATTAGTCCAACTTAACTTATAACTTCGCTTACCTTATTATTTGCTTTTGCAAAAGAAATCAACTGCTTTGTGTCTGATTCTGGTACACTTTCGGCTATGATAGCTATGACTCTAATGGTTGGTTTTTTCAAAGCAGCCATGGAAGAAGCAGCCGCACTGGAAATATATCAAATGAAATTACTACTTTGTATAACAAATTTTGTAATCCAGTTCAGTGCACTAGTATGAAAATAGGCACTAACCTTCTGAAAGAAGCAAAGTTAATGAAAACATCAGCAGTTGGATGTGCAGCACAAGCCGCCTCAATTCTGCGGATAAATTCAAAAAGTGTAAGCAAATTTGTAAACCATAATATGCATGATATGAAAGACACCAGATTCGAAATTATTGGCTGTTATTCAAAGTAGCACCATTATATACAACTGCATGATAAACCTTAAACAAGCAAATTTACATGAGATAAAAATCTCTTTTAAGGCAAAGGTATAGAATTGAAGACCCAGATGTTTGAAAAGGTGATACCAATGTGGCCAATGGATCAAGTTCTTTCATCTCTTCTAAATTTCATTACTATGATGAATAACAATTGTTAAAATTCATCTATTTTATCGAATAGACAGTAACATAGCCTGAAAACATAATGGTATTCTCCCTTTTGCCACAAAGCAGATTCTCGTACAAGGTAGGGGTTTCAAGGGAACCCACAAAGTATAGTTTTTTCCAGAAAGCATAATTGGTGTTTTGAGTCTTGGACATAGCCATTTTGCTGAACCATGTAAAGTAATCTGTCTCTTCCCTTTGTATTGCTTTCTATTTGTCTCCACATTCATATGCGTGTCTGTCTATGTATGCTAAGCACACATTCCTAATATTTGCAAAGAGACTAAACTAATCTAATCCTATACCAAATGGTGAATTATTTGATTATTAATTCCAACAAAGTATTGGTGTCTCTGCCTCGCAGTTGATCTTTAGCACAAAATTTTGTTCAATTCCAAAATGTGAGAGGTAGCAGCTCTGAAGAAAATATTTCAGAGAAAATACATGTACCTCTAATCCAGCAATTAAGTGCTTGAACGCTAAACCCAGTGTCCCACATCTGACTGCCAAAAGTCTGCAAATTATTCGAGACTTTAGCAAATGTATTAATTGGCAACAGAATGTTGTATCAAGTCATATATATCCAAAGTGAAATTTGTAGGAATTTACCCGCATCTTCATTCCATCTTCAGCAAAACCCACAAGTAATCTTGAACCCTTGCAAGATGTCTCTTGAATGCATTTGAGTTTGGGTCTTCCACCCAACAAGAAAGCATACAAAAGGCCCGTTGATGAGGTACTTACTGTAGTTCATATGTTGTTTTCCCATGAATTCTCTTTTTACATAGTTCAAAACTTATGTATCATGAGCTAAACATTAGTAATTAATATTATTCTTTTTTACCTTAGCTACACATCCAATGTTAATGTATCGACTATTCTCGTCTTCATAGTGAATGTGCTTCATTGTTACTTCCAGCGCCTTTTCTCTTAATTTTGACATAGGCCAACGTTGTAGCAGAGGCTCCGTAAACACGTAAAGAGAATCCCAAATCAAGTTTTGCAGAAGAGGATTGGGATAGTAAAGATCCTCCTGTGGTACCAGTTCATTTAGCATATATAAACATTCCTTACATGTAGGCATCTAGCAAGTAAACTTAACTAACCTCAACGCAAACATGCCGTGTTTTGAACCAATTTATTTCATGGTAAGGCTGAACATGAAGTTCTTCCCTCAGAGATACAATAAGATCTGTCATTGGACCTACGAACCTCTTCCCATATAAGTATGACATATGCATGTCAGCCATTCGACAGTAACACCAAATTTTCCTGCATTGCATTAAATAGAATTTAGCTCAAAAAAGTAATTCGACTTTACAACATCATGGAAAAACTTTTTGTTTCATTTAGGAGCATAACTTTTGTATAAAAAAGAATCAAAAGTTTTGTTGTGAACCTGCATTTATAGGGAGAAAGGAAGGGAGAAGCAAAACTTCAGGGGGCATACGATGGGAACCTGACCACTCAGACACTCCAAGTATCTGCATGAACATGGATCATATTATATAGATCACTAGTCAGGAACTATATATGTAGCAAATTTAGGTATGGAGATTTATTGTTACCATACCGAAAGCCAAGTCTTTCCCCAAGCTGGTATTGATGTTACACCACCATGGTCACGTATCCATTTACGACCTTTTGCACAAGCATTTTCTTGACCTCCACATAAGAGAAGATGTCGGATCCCAATTTGCAAATAGACATTATTGATGCATAAGACTCGCCCTGAGATTTTAGGGGCCCAATTCGATCTAACGACACCTAATTTTGTCTCAGTTCGATTTGGCGAAGGAGAGGAAGCGAGAGATCCTTAGACTCGAATAACAACATCACTCGCAGCTGCAACAGATCTGATTGCAGAACAAACACCTCGCAGAATATAAGAGAAATGGAGTGAAATTATTGAATGTAAACAATAGAACTCACAACAGAAACAATAGTAGTGTGCATAGAACCTCATACAAGTAATAATCCAGTTCACTATTCTCATATGGTTCCCGAATCAAATAGTTCTCAAGCAACAGTGTAAAAAAGACCACAACAACAAACCTCACCTTCTCGGGAGAGATGTAGCATTGACCATTTGGTTTAGCAGCTCTGGTGGCTAGACGGGCCATTAGCATATTTCCAGAAACACCAGCACTTGTAGTATGCTCAGGATCTTCATGTTCACCTTTCTGATTACTGAAGCTATATGCTCAGGATCTTCATCTTCTCTATCCGTTACATCAAGAAACGCTTCATCGCAACTCACAGCCTGTATTATCCAATAAGAGTTAGCTTGTCAGGAAAGAAACTAAGAAGAGTGAAAAGATGGTTTGAATTGAACATTTCAAGGTATCCACATAGTGATAGTACATACCTGAACTTTGTTACAGTACTTGTGCAAGATGTTATAAAACTGATCAGCAACCTGCAACATATACAGATGTCAGTTTCCATCTGATAAAAACTCATTTGTATCAGGAAAATTTGTGTATGGAAATTCAACCTCTAGTGTTTTATTTTAAAGGTCCTATTACATGGAAATTCAACCTCAATGTTTCTTATTCACACCACTTCAACTCCGCCATTGCTACCATCACACCACCTCTGTGATATCGACACTACAAAGACCCGCTTTAATTCCACACAAGCACTGCCGCCACCACGATCACCACCACCAGAAAACCATGACCAAGCAAACCCACACACGAGTCATCATCACTGCCACCAACTACCAAGGCACCACCCCACTACCACTACCTTCAGCATCCTTACCATTACAACCAGCTACCAAGCCCCATTCACCACCATCACAATGAATGGTACGTAACATGTTCTACTTAGAAAAACATCTATATTTGATTATTTGAAGTTGATTTTATATTTTTCGAAATGCAATCTAACAACCACAATTAATAGAAAAAAATATAATTAAAATGCAGATTTCTCCATGGAACAACAGAACCTATAAAGAAAAAGAGGAAAAGAGAAAAAGAAAAAGTGCACTCATCCTTGAACCCACCTCCAGCACTTACCTCTTCATATGATGTAAAGTTATATGGAAGAATAACAAAGTGAGGACAAAGAGCTTTGGCATCTCTAACAAATATCCCTGCCCTTACTCCTATATAAATAAATAAATAAGTCGTCAACATAAAACAATCCATAACCATAAAAAAAACAAATAAGTTTATAAATGACAACTGAACTATATATGAAGTACTTGACATATATTATATTATTATGAACCATAATCTCGTGCAGGATAGTTTGCAGAGGAAATTTCAGCTGTCCCTCTGGGACTATCTGAATGGCACACAGCTACAGGCTTATCTTGCAACTCAGGATGGTCTCGGATGACAACAGCCACAAAAAAAAGTCCTGCAACAGGATGCAATTACCATTTCAAACATCCAAGTTAAATAAATAAATCCAAGCATAAGATAAGATCATAGATACACATGGGTTCCTTTATCTTTTAATAGTGTAGAAGCAGTGAAGTTTCACAATCAGCTAGACAGGCAACTCAATAGGGCCAAGATCAACGATAAAAGTTGAAGATGAAATGTAAGGAATTGGCAACCATGAAAAAAAAAAAAAAATTACCATGTCTACATGGAGGATAGCAGTTCTTTGAGCTTTAGTGGGATTGTCATTCTTAACATTAGCAGTGGAGCTAGGAAAACGCTTACGATACCGTTTCCTCCAAGTTCCAATGAAATGTAGCTTTGAGCTCTACATAGAAAACTTATAATATGAGACAAGAAACTCAAACATGATAGTAACAACAACAATTACTACAAACAACTGGGCACGCAAGTAACCAAAATCACTGCAAATAATCCTGAATCTCAGTAGAATATGCACCAGGACAAATTTCAGATGTCAAAGGAACCTACTAATTTTTCACCTCACCCCACCCTTCGGATTTCCAAGACGAATGTCACACGAGTCGCAAAGTTTTCACAATTTCTGTGCATCCTTCCAAAGTTCTACTATTTATTTCAAGAACCAATCCATTCTAAGAAGAACAAGGAAGGAAAATTACGAATCTTGACCAAGGTTGCACCAAACAAGAAAGCAATCTTTGGATTCTCCCAAAAACCCACAACAATCTCATGCCTCGTCGATGTCCAACCTCCTAAGATTCTAACTAACCCTTCATAGTTTGTGAGCTTGTTCCTTAAAACATCCCACATGAAAACCAAACTTCCAGAGGATATGCCAAACTAAAAATGAAAAAACAAATAGAGATTCTCAAGAATGAGCATAAAGTAAGGCAACGAGAATCCAACACAATCATCATGTGTACTCGCTGTCCCCAAGGAATTGATTGAGAACTTTCAGGTGGTGACTCGAAATTCGTTCCTTCTATGTATATACTTCGGTAAACCAAACTTTGAAAAGAACTTAGCCACAAAAATGTCAACCAAAATTTGAATCATTGATACATTTATAAAGATTTTAATGTCAAGTTTGTATTGGCATATAAAAGAAAATTTGTTACTTAAAAAAACACATGAGATAGACTAAAAGAAAAAGGCATAAAAATAAACTGACCAGAATAACAAACTAAATACTTAAATGGGCAATTATCCCAATAACTCCATAATCCACAAACAGACTCCCCTAAATTCCAAAAAAAACCTATACCAATTGTTGGTTTCGCAAGATAGTCAAAGGGTGGTTTTCCCTAAAACCAGATAGGAAGTATGGTAAGTGAAACAGAAACCAATGAGCAAAACAAACTTCATCTCGTTTGTGTTGAATCTTGATATCAATTTTAGGTTTCCCTGTTTCTTGAAATCCAGAGATACATTTAAGCTCATCCAGCATCTAGGTCTATCCAGAAGGACACTCAAATAAGATGAAAGAAATGAGAGAATTGAAGGAATAATTGCAAATTTTAGGATTAAAATTTGATTTACAAAACCAGATCTACTGAAAAAAATGATGTAGAAGAGTATATACCTTAACAGGACCAAAAATCCCAACATCAGTGGTCTCACCAACCATCACTTGGACTTCAGATCTTGCTTGAGAGGATGAATCGAGCTATGTAATCCTTGGGTGTTGAAGTTGGAGGAGTGACGAATTAGGCTGGGCACGTCGTAGCCCTTGCTTTAGGTTGCAGATTAGGGAGAGAAGGATCCGAGGGCTTTAGATGGTGAGAGGTCGACCATGGTAGGCGATAAGAAGAGAGGGGGTTGTGGTGCTTGGTAGAGAGGGGTTTTTCTTTTATGGAGAGAGAGGGAGAGGGAGAGAGATGCGATCAAGAATGAGAAAAAGATCAGCGCATGGGAGAGAGAGGCAAGCAAGGCGTGGTTATGCTTTTAGGTTCAGTATACTGAAATATTTGGAGGAGACGAAGAGAGAAGTCGCGCTAATTGAAAATTTTTGGGGAGCGCCTAAATGCCTGCCAACTTTACACAACGTTTCTCATTTTCAAAGTCATTAAAATTGACTTTTCATAGCAGAATGGTAAAGAGCGCTATTAACAAATGCTATGAATAAACATTTTTCTTGTAGTGATGTTTGTCCTAGTCCTGCTGACCTGCACAAGGAACGCACGTGAGCCACGAACCACCGTTGTGGTGGCCGATGACACTCTAATGCTAAAGTTAGACAGGGATTTGAGGAAGGTGTAATGCTATAAACATGGAATTTGTAGCGTACCTTAGCTTACCAACCTCATGTCTTATTTATAATGTGGGAGTCCTGGTTTAACTAGACCATCAATGGCATAGTTTAAGGAGATCTTCGTGGAAATCCTTATCTAATTAGGAGTTGTACTGTAGAAGGGGATTTCCCTGTTAGTTGTGTGCTCCTAGATACTTGGGAGATAGTTTCTAGTCTCAGGGTAATCTGTAAGAAGAAGTTCATTGTGTGATATGTACTCTAGTATTTACTTCCTAGTTGGAAGCGGAGAGCTACTGTAGTTGCCTGTCTGAAGCTGATTCACAAGATACTTACCTTATCAATAGGAATGGCAGTGGGGCGGATTTTCACGGATATCCGCCCCACTCGCCCTGTTTGGGGCGGATTTGGTAAAGGGTCAGTGGAGGTTGGGGCGGATACGGATTTCCAATTTGTATCTGTTTATTAATCGGGGCGGATACGGATTTGGCCATATCTGCCCCACAGATATCCGTTTAACCGATAAAATTACAAAAATATCCTTCAACTATATAAATGGATTAAACCCTCACCTCACATTCTCTCACAATCTCTCACATTCTCGAAGCCTCACACAGTCTCTCAAAATCTCTCTCACAATCTCTCACATTCTCGAAGCCTCTCACAGTCACAGCGAAGGCCGAAGAGTGGTCGAAGGCTCGAAGCATCGAAGCCTCTCACATTCGGTGGTCGAAGGATGAAGCCCCTCATAGCCGGTGGTCGAAGCCTCTCACAGCGAAGGGTGGTCAAAGTCGAAGCCTCCCACAGTGACAGACACGACAATCGAAGCTCTACCTTCCCCGCCTTCCTCTCCTTCCTCTCCCCGATCTGCAAGAAAGATCTGAGATCTCTGATCTAAGATCTCTGAGATCAAAGATATTTTTTTTCAATTTTTGTAATCTTTGAGATCAAAGAAATTTTTTATAATATTTTGTAATATCTGAGATCAAGAATATTTTTTGTAATCTCTGTGATCAAAGATATTTTTTGTAATTTTTTTAATTTTTGAGATCAAAGATATTATATATATATATATATATATATATATATATATATATATATATATATATATATATATTTTTTTTTAAATTTTTGGTTACATTGTAATGGTTGATATGAGTTTGATGCTATGATCGGGGCGGGGACCCAACAATCCAATAACAGAACCGCAAACCATAAACGGATTGGCGGGGCGGGGTGGATATCCGCCAATCCGCACCGGGCGATTATGGTTTTTAATTAATTTTATAAACGGATTGGCGGGGCGGATTTGGGGATCCGCTTTTCCTGACGGATCGGGGATGAATTTGCTCAAATCCGCCCTGTTGCCATCCCTACTTATCAAGGCTTACATGTATTGAGGATAGCTATGAGACATATGGGCTAAGCAAGCTGTAAGAGTCCGAGTCCATTTGCGGACTGCATTAGGCGATCTTAGAACCGCTTGGGCCAGATCAGTGTTGGGTAGACACTGGGCCTGTAATTCCTCGAGATTATAATGACACGTGTATGGCTCAGGGATGTAAACCACAATTATTTAAGGAGTAAGGGTATGGGTAATAGAATTATGGCCTCATGCAGAGTAATTGATTCGGTGTTGTTAGGCAGCTTAAAGTTGCAATCTGATGGTTTGCAGTATAGCTAATTGGATATCTGGTAAAGGGTTTGAGGGTAGATTCGAATAAGGTTGATTGTGGGGAGAAGGATGGCTTTCTGTAACAGTTGTTTGTAGAACCTGGTGCAATGATATAGGGTCATTGTTCTCTCTGTCTTGGTGAGGGGGTGAACCATTGTTTTTGCCAGGTGGACCAAGTATGATTAATATATTTTGTTAAACTATGGTGGCAAACTTCAGATTGGAGAAAATGATTTGATTATGAAGATTCCAAATTGTCTGAGTGAAGAAATTCGTAATGGACTAGCCAGTGAAATTGGTGCGACTCTTGTTAATAGGGAGTTGGGGAAATGTGCAAAAGTCGTCTAATCTCTGGGCAAAGGAATAACAGGTGTGTGGTATCTTCCTTATGGTTGTGACAAAACACGCAACAATCCTCAATAGGCATATGAATTCTATTCAAATTTGTCATTGTGGGAAGAATGTTCTGGGAAACTTTCCAGAACAGAAGAATAGTTGAAGTAGGGGCTTTTATCTGCCACAATTCTCGATAGATCTTGGCCAAAAGATGGTTACCAGTTGGAGATGAAGTGGTGGTCTCAAAATCTTCGAGAATGAAGGCTTTGGTTGCACTCTTGATCGAGAACAAACCCCTCTTATCAAAGTTCTATATAAGAGTATCTGGGGATGTTGATTGATAGATAGCAATGCCCATAAGGTTTTTGGCTATCGGTTGGGGAAACAAGGACAGGATGAGTTCTTCGTTCTGATGAGAAGTTTTCCCTCCAACCCGACTCTAGAGGTCGGGGATCTTGCTGATAAAGTGGGAGAGAATTGGTTGGGTTGTGCAATCTTCTAAAATCACTCCAGGTTTGACCCAACAATCTTTCTTACTAGCAACAAAAGGAGCAATGGCATCCATGGAGACACCACTATCTTGTGTCACCAAACATTCATCCGAAGAACTTGTCGCAATTGTGAAACCATTTACACAATATTTTGGATATCGGGTTGCCAAAAATTGTGGACCATTGGCTAACCTCCAAAGTGTGGTATTTGTTTCCCCAGCCTTCTCCAACTACATTGTAAAACAAATCATCTTAGAACTGAAATCTAAAATATATATATATATCATAAAATACCTCATTACACAACCAAGGAATAAAATTAGTGGCTTTCTCAACGAATTTCATTGACCCTTTTTTTTTACTTTGTGTAGCCAACTCCATGCAATATTCACTGTATTTTCTGCACAAGTTACCATATTATCATAATTCTAGATTTCTAGTTATTAAAAAAAACTAAAATATTATATATCTTACTCTTCCCAATCACTCGAATCAGCAAGTGCATTGAAAACCCATCTTCGAGCTTGTTTAAATTGTACATTATTTAGCATATAGTTTTTTCCTTTATCCAATGGCTTTTCATTGGCATATTCATCATCTACATCAAGCCACTCCTCTTGACTGTGTTTGTGAGTTTCGAACCGTGGCTTTGTCATGTACTCCATGCAGTATGTAACAGATTCATCTACAAGGTATGCTTCTGCTATTGATCCTTCTATGTATCTGAAATTTTTAGCATAGTCTTTGTATCGTTTCATTAACCTATCAATCATAAATAAAATGATAAATTAGTATATAATATAATAAGATAACGTGATGACGTGCACTAAAATTAGAAAAGTTATTTACCGCTCAAAGGGATACATCCATCGATATCGAACTGGACCACCAAGCATCACTTCCTCGGTTAGATGAGCTATGCAATGCACACTTATAACAAAGAATGAAGGCGGAAGCTCCTTTTCAAGGACACAAATTGCCTCAATCACACCTTTGTGTGCCAATTGAAGATCTGTTTTGTTGATTACTTTAGCACATAAGATATTAAAGAATAAGCTAATTCTTTGAATAACAATTCTTAAATCTTTATCCTTTTTGTCACGAAATACATGTCTAAGAAAAACTGGAAGTAAATGTTGCATAATGACATGGTAGTCATGTGACTTCAGTCCTCTTAGCTCCAGGGGATTGCCAAGAACGCAATTACTCAACTTGGATGAAAATCCACTCGGCAATTTCAACTCTTTTAGTGTATTCATAAATACTTTTTTTTCTTTCTTGGTCAAGGAAAATGATGCTTTTGGCATTGAAGTTTTTCCCATTTCAGTGTCATGGCTCAACCAATATCTCTTATGAGTTCCCATGTCTTCCATATCTTTTCGAGCATTCTCACCATCCTTTGTTTTCTTAGAGACATTCAACAATATGTTCAATAAGTGTTCAATGACATTCTTTTCAATATGCATCACATCAATATTATGCCGTAGCTCAACAAACTTCCAATACGACAAATCAAATAAAATGGACCTTCTAGACCACGGTGGCGCAATGTTATTGGTTGGTTCATCATTGACGTTATCATTATCAACCATATTCTTGCGCTTTTGACCACTAACCCTACCTTGTGTAGAACTACCTTTCAAAATTTCCACTATCCTTCGTTCAACTTCTTCGCCAGATAATCGTCGTGGAGCACGACGATGTTCAACATCTTTGTTGAATCCCTTGTCATCTCTAAACTTGTGTTTTGTAGGTAAAAAACGTCGATGGTCTCTATAACATATCTTCCGACTGTTTGAAAGACGTTCAGATTCTACATCATCAACACAAATAGGGCATGCATTATAACCATGAACATTACAACCAGCTAGAGTCCCATAAGCAGGAAAATCATGGATACCCCAAAACAACATTGCTTTCAACCGAAAATTGCTTTTAGTACACACATCCCAAGTTGAAACACCATCTGCCCACAATTCCTTCAACTCTTCTACTAATGGCTCCAGGTAAACATCAATATTCTTTTCAGGTGCTTCTGGCCCTGATATTAACAAGGTTAACAAACAAAAATCATTTTTCATGCATAAAGAAGGTGGAAGATTCAAAGGTGCTATTATTACTGGCCAACAACTATAAGCATTACTTAGATTTCCACGTGGGTTAAAGCCATCAGTCGATATTGCAAGTCTCAAATTCCTACTATCAGAGGCAAACTCTGACCATCTCATATTTGTTGAAGTCCATTGTTCTGAATCACATGGATGTCTCATCAAATTCCCATCTGAACAAGCATCCTTGTGCCAAGTCATTGCTTCACCAATCCACGGTATGCTAAAAAATCTTTTCAACCATGGAATCAATGGAAAATACTTTACAACCTTTTTAGCTTCTTTCCTGTATACCTTGCCAGATTCGTTGTCATCGTCATCCACATAAACCTTATACCTACCAGAACCACATTTTGGACAAGTAACCCGACCCTCATATTCTTTCCAATAGAGTATGCATCCATTGGCACATGCATGTATTGTCTTACATTCCATCCCCATATCTTTAATTGTGTTTTTCATATTTGGGTAGTTATCTGGCAAATTACAATCATCCGGCAATAAAGTTTTTAGCCATTTTAACAACATCGTCACACTATTACCACTCCAACTAAAACGAGTCTTGAAATTCTACAATTCAATAATGGTGGACAACGTGGTCTTATCCTTAGGACACCCATTGTACAAAGGCACAGTCGCTTTTTTCTTATACTTTTGATACTTCTTGTTCATAACTATCTCAGGTTCACAAGAAAGTTTCGGACCACCTTCTGGATTACCGCCAAAACATTCTTCGACGGTGTCATTCAAGTCATTTATCCCATCATCAGCCTCCATAGTTTGCATGTTGAGGAATACATCATCAACTAGGTCGCTCATCCTAGGATATTCAAAGGCATCATCAGGTTCAACCACTTATGTCATAGGTACATCAATCACCTCTTGTTTATATTCTCTCCATGATGTATCCACGTGACATAATTGGTATCAATGCCATGGCTTAACAAATGAACACCTATGTCGTCAACACTAATGTTTCCCCTCGAGTTCCTACATCGAACACAAGGGCAACGAAAAAGACTCTCTCCATTTGCATTATCCTCAACAAACTTTTGGAATTGTCTAACGCCGTATATATACATTGCACTTGCTCGTTTGTTCATCCATGACTTATCTAAAGGAATTGTTGACATTTCTACACACCAAAAATTAAAAGATTAACTTTAGTCAAACACTCATGAAAATTAGGTGACATATATATATATACGATTCTAGCAATTAGTAATGGCATATATCTTCAGCAGTTTTGTTATTACCTCTTCTTGGTAATGTGTACTTTGTTTGATAAAATTATCAAACTCTTTTGCTTGTTCTTCAAGCTGATTTTTGAGATTTATAAAACCCCCCTCCTTGAAAGTGGGTTTATATAAGTCCTCATGGTCTGTAATGGAATTTGTAAGACCGATATTCAGTCAAAGTCTAGAACTTCTCTGGCAGGTTTGAATTCATTTTTTGAGATGACCGAGAATTGGGAAAAATTGACAGAGTTTCCTCATTAGTTTTTCAGCAATAGGTAGGTGGATTTCGAAAAATGCTTCTTTACATGGGGTTGGATACTTAAGAAAGAAATAAATCATAAGGTTTCTGAAAACAAATGTAGGCCTGTAGATAGATCAGGTAGTTACAGATATACAAATTTACGTATGGATTTGAAAGATATTCCTTTCACTTCTTGTATGTTTGATTGGTGTCACATTAAGTATACTCCATAGAGTTTGACCTTTTGCTTTTAGGTTGTGAATTTATGTCTCATTCACTACCCTGGGCTTCCTTGTGAGTTGAGAACTTTTGTGGATTTAATATTTGAGGCGCGAATCTATGTGAAGCTTCACATCCTAGCATCATGCCTCATGGCCGCTTAAGCTAGCATTGAGATTAACCCCCACCACCACCAAAATTATATTCAAACTATTGTACTCTATTAACTAATTTTAACATGTGTATTACAAATTTCAATTTAAGTACTACTCTCCCCCAACCCATATCCCCAACTTCAACATCCACCAGACACGTCGTGCCATAATCCATCTTCATCCTTCTTTTCCATATCATCTTCTAGCTCATCAATAAGTAAAAATGTGAGGTGTGTGTCTAGAATGGTGCAAGTAGAAATATCCTAAATCTCAAAAATGGAAAAAGTAAGAGGGGAGAAGAAGAGTATAAGAGAAATGAATTGTGAGTCACGGAGCACAATGGCACAATCACAAGAGGCCCCGCAGTCAAGGCCTTAGGCCTCAATGACAATAACCGGTTGAGGCAATTGCCTAGGCTCGCTACGCACATGATTGCATTACATTTGTATCATTATGTTAGGCAAGGCAGCCAGGTTGTACATCACGCTAGGCAGCTGGAAATATGGAATGCCAACTTAGCTCTAGAAATCCAAGGACTATATGAAACTCGTGGTGGCAAGCCTAGCAAAGAGAGACATGGAAATTTGTAAGAGCAATCCACTCTCAACGTTTTTGTAAATGTTAAGTCATTTGCAATCAGTATTCCAAATTCTTTCCACCAAACTCTTGATTAGGAACCCTGCCTAAACAAATGTTATCGTTTCCCCATCTCAATATTCTTTGGTCTATGGTGCTTCCCACAAACTTCATCCCCTAAAAAAAAAATTTACCATTTAGATTCTCATTATGATAAACCTTGGAGATACATGCCCGTCCTTAAATAACATAAACAATTTTATCACACACAACAAGATAGGTATCCACCCAGAAATGCAACATGCCATAGAGATACAGGCATGTCCTTGCACAATATAAACGCTTGCATTAAACACGACAATATGCACACATTAACTTATACACATAGTAACAAAGCTTCTCACAAGTTTGAAACGTCTTGAATTAACCAACCAATCTTAGAATCAATTCTACACTCCACTATTCCTTTTATCTCCTCTTCGTTCATCCATTGACTTCCTCGCTCCTCTTCTCAACCCTTTCCTCTATACACAATGCAATTACATCCTTTTCAGTTCATCCATCGAATTCTCCACCCATTTTTCTAAATCGAACACTTCTCAAATAAATTACTAAACCACAACTTTGTCAGTATGCTTCAATCGAGCTAGTTTTTTTTTTTTTTATGATAAAATCACAATTACACTAAACTATAGTCAAAGGGATCTTCTTAAAACCAATCTAAAATCTAGAAAAACCAGTTTAAGAGAAAAGAAATCAAAACCTCAAACCTGAAATATGCCTTCCGAGCCCGAAATGAGAGATAAAATTTGCGGAGGCTCTCAAGTTTCTAGCCCTAAAAGCCCGAAATGCTTTCTTTCACTTCTTCTTCTTTCTCTTCACACTCTCATCTGCTCCTCTCTCTCACTCTGATCTGAAATCTGAAAATGGAGCGATTAACAAACCCTAAATTGAAAATGGAAGGAGGCGGGAGCGCCAATTTTTTTCGCAAGACCACGAAAGTGTTTTCGCCCGCGTGAAATCCACTCGAGTTCTCCACACAGACAAGTGCAACACAGGTGCATTTTATTTTTTAGCCACGGTTTTAGGCCCTGGCCATTCTAGCCACGGTTTGTTGGCTGTGGCAAATAAACTAACGGTTTTGAGCCGTGGCCATCTCCGTGTAGCTAATCAAGCCTTTTGGTGTAGTGATCGTTTGCTAAGAGTGATCTGCATCCTAACGCTCATAGCGTAGTTAATGCTACGGAGGTACATTTTATAGAGCTTTGCAAGTCGTACTCAGACGCGCTCTATAGGTTGGGCCTCTTAAGTGAGAAACTCAAAGGGTTGGTGGGTAAGGCGCAATTTCATGAGTCTAAGTTGGCTACTTTGTGCTTGGAATTCAAAATTGATCTGGCCGATGGGCGACACCAAGTTCAGGGGACTGAGGCTCGGGCTGCTGATGCTTTGGCGGAGCTAAACTTGCTGAAGGAGCGGCTGGTGAAAGAGGATTATCATACGGCCGCGCTTTCTAACAGAAAATCAGATACGGAGGCCAGCTTAGTGGGGCCCATGCCCATCGTGGAACTTCAGTGTCTTCCGATATTGCTCGTGGTAGGCTACAACTGCTTGAACTAATTGAGGATGAGAATCCTCATTTGAAGCTCGATTTTGATCGATATTGAAAGGCTCCTTTTTGAAAAATTGACGCTGCAAAAGTTTCCAATACTGTTTCCCCTTCCGACAACTCAAAACTAGCTTTAGATAATGTTTTTTTTACTTTCCGCATTCCCTTATGATGTAAGTGGCTCTTCGGCTTTCAGAGCAAGCTCACCAAAACAATTGTAGCTTTTGAATAAATTTAAAGAGTATTGAACAAGTATATTTTGTAACTGTGTTCTTTGTAGCTAGTTTGTATTATGTGCTATGCGCCAGTCTGTTGCTCGCATGATTGACCTTGACACTTTGCACTTATGTTTTGTTGACTTTTTTTGATTTTCTTAAGTGTTGAGCCGTGGTTTCAATCATGATCTTTCATCAACCGCCGAAAATAAAAATTTGGAGGTTGCTTTTAAGAGTACGATGACCCATCGAGCGTACGTTAGGTAATACAAGTGTTGATTGTACTATAGTCTTTATTACCATCTGGCATTTGTGGGCAGAGTGTTTGAGCGATAATGTCTGGTGATCATGGTCTGCATAAGGACAAGGATCTATGGCAATTTGCCTTCACTAGGCTGTTTGAACTATGACTAAGCTCTCACTTCCTAGGTCGTCGTCGCCTATTTTATTCGAGATAAGCTTCGGGCAACAGATACAAGTGAGAATAAGGCCATCCTGGCCCACTCAATAAGTTTGGCTTGGAGGTCCTGACTTGTATCTGAAGGGTAAAAGTCTGATTGTGGCCGTCCTGACTTGTATCTAAAAGGTGCAAGAGTGATTGTGGCCGTCCGGACTTGCGTATCAAATCTGACTGTGGTTGCCCTGACTTGGATTTGAAGGGTGCAAGTTAGATTGTGGCCATCCTGACTTGTGTATCAAGTCTGACTGTGGTTGTGACTTGTGTATGGGAGTTAGGTAGAAGAGGACCGGTAGTGAAATTTTGGCAGAAACAAATATCCTTTATTGATAATACTTTTTAAGGTGTTCTACATTCCATGGCCGCATAAGGCTTCTACTGTCCACATCCTCTAACTAATGCGTTCTTGGCCTGTTGACCCTGGTCACTTTATATGGCCCTTCCCAATTTGGATTCAGCTTTCCTGCCCTCGGTTCCTTAGTGCTTTGCTGAATATTTCTAATTACCCAGTCTCTGACTTTGAATTCTCGTGGCTTGACATTTTTGTTGTAGTAATGAGTCATCTTTTGTTGGTAGACAACTATTCTAGTAGCTGCATGATTTCTCCTTTCCTCGATGAGATCTAAACTGACGCGCAGAATTTCGTCGTTGTTTTTTTGTCTGAATTCCTCTGCCCAGAAAGTTGATATTTTGAGTTCCACAGGGATCATCGCTTCTGACCCGTATGCTAGGGCGAAGGGTGTTTCTTCGATGGGTGTTCTTTTTGTAGTCTGATTCGCCCAGAGTATTCCTAGCAAGGCCGAAAACCACTTTCTTTTTGTCGCGTTGAGCATCCTTTTGAGTGCCCCAAGATGGTTTTATTGGTGACTTTCGTCTGGCCGTTGGCTTGATGATGCCATGGCGAGGAGAAGTGGGGTCTAATTAAGGGTGGGCATCCCATCCCGCGATCCCGATCCCGTCCCGTCCCGATTTTTCTGGGTCTTAATGGGATTGAATAATTTCATTCTGATCCTGTCCCGTCCCATCCCGATCTAGAATGGGATGGGATGGAATGAAGATTTTCAATCCCGCCAATCCCGTCCCGTCCCGAACTAATTTTTTAATATTAATTATTAATATTTTTATTTATTTATTTATTTTAGGATTGTGGACGCCCATACAAATTCACTGATTGTATTGAGTTGTTTTAAACTTGCAATAGATTATGCTCAGACTCAGACTGTTGGAACAGTTGTTGTAAACTTGTATTGAGCATAATATGTTCATTGATTATGTTCTGCTAGCAGTCTGAGCATAATACATTTGTTCTAGCAGAATAAAATACATAGCAGTCTGAGCATAATACAGTTGTTCTAGCAGTTGATTATGTATTGCAGACTTGCAATTGATTATGTTCTATGTATTTTAATATGTTCCAGCAGAATATGTTCTAGCAGACTTCTAGCAGAATATGTTCCAGCAGAATTGAGTTGATTTTAATATGTTCTATGTATTTTAGAACTTCAGACTTCTAGTTGATAATAAGTTCAAAATGTATTCTAATTGATATGTCCAGATTAGCACACTGATCCCGTCCCGAACCCGTTTGGGATGGGACGAGGTCGGGATGGGGTATTTTCCATCCCGTCCCGTCCCGATCCCGTATGAACGGGATGGGATAGGGATGAGTATATCTCGTCCCATCCCGTCCCGTGCCCACCCCTAGGTCTAATGACGAGGTCTTTGCATAGTTTCTCGACCTTGCTGCCTTTAAATTGGGTTTTGTTATCACTGATCAGTGTCCTTGTAATACTGAATCTACAAATGATGGACGTCTAAATGAATATTTCAATTTGGTTTTGTCCTATCTTAGACAAAGGCTCAACTCCGACCCATTTAGTGAAGTAATCACTGCTACTAGGAGAAAATTCTTATTGGTTGAGGTCAGGAGTGGTCAAACGATGTCCATTATCCATTGTGCAAATGGCCATGGGTTGGTCATTGGAGTCAAGGGATGAGCGGTCATGTGAGTGTATGGCGAGAACTTTTGGCACTTATTGCACTTGCGGATGATGTCTTTCGCATCCTGCCGCATTTGCGGCCAGTAGTATCTCGGGGCAAGGGCTTTATGGGCCAGGGTCCTACTGCTCGGGTGATTCCCGCAGATGCCATCATGGATCTCTCTAAGGACTTGGTTTTCTTATGAAGAGGCTAAGCATCTTAGCAGGGGCCCGTCCTGATATTCTGTAGAGTTTGTTGTTTAGGAGGGTGTATCGCGCTACTTTATTTTTCAGCTTTCTGGCCTCTGATTTTTCAGCTGGGAGGGCCCCATTTTTTATGTATTCGATTATGGGACTCATCCAACTAGAATTCGCTTCGACTGCGTAAAACTTTGTTACCTCATCTTCTTCCAGCCTTGATTGTTCCTGGAATTCGATAAGTCCATTGGCAGTTTATGCAGTGGCTGAGGTCTGCTTGGCTAGTGCGTCTTGTCGTCTCACAGACATTATAGAAGTTCGAATCTTCTGAATTAGCCTACTGCATTAATGACCTTTTCTAGGTAGGTTATCATCCTCGAGTCTTTACTATTAATGTCCCCTATAACCTGGTTGACTACCAGACGTGAGTCGCTGTAAGCAGTTAGCACAGTTACCACGATTCCTTTTGCTAACTTCATGCCGAACACAATGGCTTCGTATTTTGCCTCATTGTTTAAGGTTGGGAAACCAAATTTGTCCATTTTTTCCAAGACGAAGTTGCTTGGAAAGTGGAGTGTGATACCCGTATCGTTTCCTTTCTATGTGGTTGACCCATCGCATCGTAGGATCCATCCTGGCTCGTTTGGTCTCGACTCTGAGCTATTCGCCTCCTTTTTTCACCATCAGTAAACTCGACAATGAAATTTGCTAATGCTTGGACTTTTAGGGTTATTCTAGGTGCGTAGTTGATGTCAAACTGTCCCAGTTCTACCAACCATCTGCCAGATAATTCTGGCTTGTGCAGCACCGTGCGAAGAGGGTGTTTGGTTAGAATTGTAATAGAATGGGCTTTAAAGCAGGGCCTTAACTTCCTGGAAGATATGACTAATGCGAAGGCTAACTTCTCTAGATCTGGATAGTTTGGTTCGGCTTCCACGAAAGTTTTGCTGGCATAGTATACTTTTCTTTGTACCCGTTTATCATAGAAATGTAATAGAATGGAACTTTTAAGAGCTGAATTGACGGCTTGATCCAAGATGGCTAGATACAAATAAAGCATATCTCCTGGGGTTGGTTTTGAGAGTAGCTTGGTACTTCCCATATACGACTTTAGGTTCATGAAGGCCTGTTCACACTCTTTGTCCCAGCTGAAGGCCTTGTTTCCTTTGAGTATCTTGAGAAAAGGGAGGTACTTGTCTGATGACTTGGATATAAACTTGTTAAGTGCCGCCACCCTTTCGGTCAGGCTCTAAACTTCCCTGATGGAGGTCGGGGACTTCATGTCGAGAAGAGCCTGGATATGCTTCTATTCCTCTTTGATTTACTATATAACCGAGGAGCTTGCCTGATTCGACCCCGGACGTGCATTTCTACGAGTTAAGCTTCATCCAATACTTGTGGAGTTGGCCAAAGGGTCTAGGACGATGTACTTATGTGCTTCCTTTACCAGGTCCGCCATATTTGCTGGGGGGGGGGGGGGGTCCAAAGTTGGGAAGTTATAGAACTTGTTGTTTCTTAGGCCGTCAGTAAAGGTTGCGACGATTGTTGCATCATTACAAACGCTGACGAGAGCCAACTCGTCATTGAAGCGCATGATGTACATTTTTAATGTCTCATCCAGCTTCTGCTTCATGGATTTATCTTTTATTTTTCGCAAAATCTGTTGTATATGAGTTGAAAGTAGATTCACCTTTGGTTCCTTAGCGACTACCACTGGTAAGGGGGTCAGCAAAGGTTTCTTCCGTGGTTGCGACGGCGCTGGAGCAGGCGATACTTTGTCATTTCTACCATTTGAGGTTTTCGTCCCGTCTCCATCATTGAGGGGCCTTGTTGTTACCATCTCGTTGATTCTCTGGAAAAGGTGGAACTACCGTTCTTTTTTAAGAACTTCTTCGTTCCCCGCGAATTAGGCCAAACTGATGTAGTTGATTTCTGCTCTCCTTCCTCGCTGCTTACCTAGCAAACATGAGCCAAGGAACACCGTGTGGTGGCCGATGGCACTCCGATACATAAGTGAGATAAGGCTTAAGAGAGGCTTAAAACTATAAATTGGGCTATATTGCGTACCTCTAGTTCATCGACCTTATCTCCCATGTCCTTGTTCGGCTAGACCTTTGGTGTCGTAGTTTAGGGAAAGTGATCTTGTTGTGGAGATCATTTTCTGATTAGGAGCTGTCCATGGGGATAGTTTCCCTACACGACTCGTGTTCCTAGATCTGCGGGAGAGATTTCCCTTTCTGAGTGTTGTCCATGGAAGGAAGTTTCATTGCCCGACTTATACTCTAATATATGTTTCCTAATCGGATCCAATGTGTTGATGGTTTGCCTGTCTTGGGAAGATCTCCTAGATACTTGCCTTGGAGGTCTTATGAGTATTGATTCGGACCGCGTGACGTGTGGACTTACTGGCTTGTTGCAAATCGAACCCGACTGTTTGGATCCTGGTAATGACGAGCTCACTACTGTTTGAGCTTGCAATCGGGTCTACTTTGTTCCGTTGACGAGATTATCATGACACGTGTATGGTGCTGATCAGAAAACGGTTTGGTGTATTATCATTTGTAAAAGAATCTTTGATATGAAAATGCGTTCAAAATCCGAAATTCCTTTCCAATGAAGAGAATATGCTTTCAAGTATGCTTTTAAATTTGAGAAAATACATACTATCATTTATCACACTGATATATTAATAGGAAGACATAAAGTTTGATATTATATTTAAGTTAAATATATTTTATGAGATTTTCAACTAGACTATTCTTGCACTATAAGCAAAGTTAGTATAATTTGAAATTGATGAGTAAGATATTTAGTAGAAAGCCTTAGAATAATATGGACTTAACCCTTGTGAATTTTGAGCCATTCTATTTTTCTCGAGAGTTATTTAATAAACTCTGATTTTTTCTTGAATCTGCGTTATCTTGTTGATGATCTCATTATTCCGTGTTTCTCTTATTGATTGTTTTGAGAATGACATTAAAATTGAATCATTACACTAAAAATTCATGGTTTATTAAGTTGCGATGTCATAATACCGACTAGAGCATAGAAAGTGATATAGACATTTTTCTTTGAACCATTCTCTAGCCTTTTAGCATATTCAGTAAAAAAATATCTGTTTGCAGCCGTTTGAGCATTTGAATAACTTTTTCTTTACTAACCCATTCAACATTACCTACTCCAATCATGAAGTCATACCTCATATTATTATTTTTTTATCCTTATCCATTTTTTTTTAGAATGTGTATGATTGGATATATATTTGAAATTGACAAATATAAATAACTAAAACTAGATATTCCATGAATTCTCAAGATTGAAATGTTTCATTGTGCAGAAGGGGAAAACATGTCATTGATAAATAAAAATAAAAGAAAAAAGAAAAAAATATTATTGATGCTTCAAAAAATGTATATGAAGAAGAATTTTGAATGAGGAAAAATTAATTGTGTACAACATTAGTTTAATTTTTAGTGCCTCGTGTGTTTATTATTGGGTGTAGCCATTCTCAGTGAATTTTTGTATATCATTTTTCATTCTTGTTAACCGTAATTCTAGCCCCATTACAACCTAATAAAGACCTAATTTATCTTAAGTAAAAGTTCGGTCCATAGATGTGGAGATTGAATAGATGAGAACTATGATATTTGATCCAACATTCTCAAAAGTAATTGATATTCATGTCCATGAAATCATTCATTTTATTTTTTGAAAAGTCCGTTTTCATGATAATTTTATGTGAGATGTTTGTATCTCCATAACTTACTAAATTTATCACATGTGAACTGAGTGACAAATACTCAATCTCTGAGTGTTTTATTTCTGAATGACATAAGACATTTGTAGTCAAAGCGTATTTTCTAAAGGCTATCTAGTAGTGTTTTTACTGTGAAATTGAGATTTCTGTTGAAAAGGCTATGCACAGACACTTTGAGTTGAAAATGATGATGAAATTTATTAACCTTTGGATACTATTAAATTGTTGTTAATGTCTATTGATATACTAAGGTAACATCCAAGGATTGTCATTTCGTTTTTCGAGTTAATTTTCGATTTTAAAAATATATCGAGAAATATTTCACTGTGTAAAGAAAAACATAAAAATTTTGACGATACATGAAATATATATAACGAATTTTGAGGGTATATAAAATACATGAAAAAATAAGACGCAGGTTAACATTCCTTGGTAACATTGTTAGTTTGGATTTTCTTGAAAATTTTGACAATTAGATGATTACTCTGAGGGCAATAAAGGAGAATGTCCCTTTTTTGAAATATTTTTTTTTAATGTGGTTTTCTTTCATTGACTCAGTAATATTTGTGGTTAACATTTCTGAAAACACTCACGAGATTCTAACTCATCCACTAGAAGTAATCTAGGGGTTCAAAATTTTGTTGCATGTTTAAGGTAAATGCAACCGATGATTTATGAGAAATTGAGTTAGGATTTTAATTTTATTTTTTTGTTTTGCTCGAGGACTAGCAAAATATAAGTTTGAGGGTATTCTAACTATTTTCATTTTCAAGTTTTTATACGATTGAGAGTTTAGACAATAAAAACGTATCAAAGCGAAAATTTGGAAGAACAATTATTTGATAAATTCAAAAAACGGTACAAAGTGCAGGTAAAATTATAACAACCCAATGCCAGAACTCATCCAAGCGAAGCCCACAAACAAATCCAAATCCAAAAGTAAATCTAAAAGCTTGGAATAATTCTAGGGAGCTCGCCTTGATAGTCTGGGAGGCTGTCCGGACCCTCCAAGAGGAAGAAGAGTAGGAGAGGAGGAGGCCGAGGTGTTGGGTTCACGTGCTAGCCACCCTCCCAGGCACGTGCCTGAGAGGGTCCGAACAGCCTCTCAGGCTACCAAGGCGAGCTCCCTAGAATTATTCAAAAGCTTGTCTCATCGTCCATTTATTCTTCTTCCTCTCCATCCTCAACAATCTATCTTCCTTTTTCTTTTTTTCCAAGGCACCAAACAACATTTCAGAGTCCTTTGTTTCTCCTCTCTTGGAAGAGACATTGAGCATCTTCGTCTCTCGCCATTACATCTTTCCATCTTCTTTCCCACCTCACACAAATTCAATCACCACACCACCAATATCCACAGCTCTCTGTTCTTCTTAACGCCCCTGTTCCTCTTTCTCCCATCACAACTAACAAACTTTGCAATCATGTTTCTGATCACGAACCATCTCACCTATATCTCAGGCCATCTTCACCATCTCTTTCTTCCTCTCGATTGGGCCTGTTTCTTCCTCTCATTCTCGCCATCCCACCATCTCGACCTCCTTCTTCATCACACAACCATCTCTGATCCTTCTTATCTTCTTCCATTGATTCTCATAGACCTCAATGCTCCACATATCACATCACGATCCCTCCTCCACCCTCTCTTCTCGACAACAATTTCTATTGCATCTTCTTCCTTCTCTCACCGTCACACCACCGTCCAGCCACGCAGAGATCATATCACCACATAGAACAACAGATTCATCACACATCTCCATCTCGTCAGTCTTCTCGCCACATCTCTCTTGGCTCCGCTCTTCATCTCTTTCATCTCTCCCTGCATAAACACCATTGCCCCACAAAAAAAGCAAAACAGATAGAGATCGCACAGCGAAACAGAGCAAAAAAAGTCGCAGGGAAGAAATAGTATTGGAATAACTCTTTCTCATGCTATTCTCACCACGTGTTTTTACTTTGTACCGACACATAGTAGTCTCACCAATTCGCGAAGAAAATATGAATTTCACCTACGCTGCTGCCGTGACCATAACCACCATGATCTTCTAAACCCTTCGCTAAGGCATAGATGATTCATCGGGCTTAGTAGATATTTCTTTTGTCGTTTATTGTTCTTTGATGCATTATATGGTTTAACATTGAATTGATTTGTGAACAAACGCATATTATTTTCACCGTGTATGTCATGCATCCATGATAGTGAAAATCATTCTATGTTTATATTTAAGCATGTTTTATTCGTGTTAGTTGAATATGTGATTAGTTGTGCTTTAAACATACAATCAATTCTAGGGATTTGCATCTTTGCTAAAGTCAATCCGCAAAAGGAGACAATAATTGACATTAGTATAATTTTATGAAGTTGATTGATGACTAGAAACCCTTGGCATCTCTCTTTTATTTTCAAACTCTCTTTCAATTGTTTTTTTATTAGTGTAGAAATTTAAGATTGCAGTACGCCATTTTAAATTAGTTTAGGTAGATCTTTGTTTTCGATTGTCTTCAATCCTCCTAGGATTGACTTGTATTTGTCATTGTCTACTAATTCAATAACCATACACTTGCGGTATTACAATGAAGTTAAATTAGCCTATTAATTTAGGTTAGTAAAATTTGCATCAGATGCAATATACTTGAATGATCAGTCCCTACTCGTCATCATTAAGAAATGTTTGAATGGACGGTCAGGATTGTGGCTCAGAAATCAATGCAACATCATATAATTTAGGAAAAATCATAATGGATGTGCATGAGAATGTTCATGGACAAACTAGCGAGAGTTGTAAAGAAGAAATGTATGAATGGAAAAATGAACTTTTGTTTAAAAAGATGAAGTTTCAGGACAACTAAAGTCAAATTCACCTAGAAGGTGAAGGTGAAGATAGTGAAGTATGCTTTGAATGTTTTTAAAACAAGGCCTACGCAAACACAGACCTTCATCTTCCACATTTTCTCCCTGTCAACAAAGTTCTTTAAAAGGTGCAACCCAAACCATAACTGTCTACGCTCTTGCATCCTTCTCCTTAATGATAGAAAGTATACCAGCTAGTTTGTTAGTATGAGCTGTTGTTTGTTAGTGTATTATGATAGGCTGTAATGATGAGCTGTAGTTTGTTAGTATTAGTTGTAATTTGTTGTAATCTGTAGTTTGTTATGATAGGCTGTAAGGATGTAATCTGATACATCAATATAAATAGATACAATATACTATGTATTGCTAGTTAAGCAAAAGCAGAGAGATTCAGTTTGTTCATATAATTCTATCTTGATATCAGAGCTCTTGAGCTCCTCTTCTTGAATCAATGGCGACTCAACCCTCACAGTCCTCATCATCTTCTGGTTCTCTCAATACAAATCAGACTTCTTCTATGTCTTCTGCTCCCTCTTATCAAGTGTTGAATCATACTCTGCCAGTGAAACTAGATAGAACAAATTATATACTTTGGAAATCACAAATTGAGAATGTGATATATGCAAATGGATTTGAAGACTTTATTGAAGGAATTTCAGTTTGTCCAGCAAAAGAATTAAGTACAGGAGTCATCAATCCTGCCTTTGTTGCTTGGAGAAGACAAGATCGTACCATTCTAAGTTGGATTTATGCTTCTCTTACACCAGCCATAATGGCTCAGATTATTGGTCACAACACCTCTTTTTCAGCTTGGAAAGCTTTAGAACAAATATTTTCATCTTCTTCAAGAGCTAGGATTATGCAACTACGATTAGATTTACAGTCTACCAAGAAGGGTTCACTGTCCATGATTGACTACATCAAGAAAATCAAAAGTGCAGCAGACAATTTAGCTGCCATTGGTGAGTTAGTCTCCGATCAAGATCATATAATGAATCTCTTAAATGGTTTAGGTACTGAATATAACTCAGTAGTCACAACAATTAATGTCCGGGATGATCAGATCTCACTTGAATCTATACATAGCATGTTGTTATCTTTTGAGAATCGACTTGAGCAACAAAGCTCTGTGGATAGTATTTCTCCTGTTACAGCAAATTTGGCTAGTTCTAGTCATAAACATAGTAGTGGACAGTAGTTTGGTCAGTCTTTTGGTCGAGGTTTTAGTCATGGCAGAGGAAGGCACTATGGTGTCCAGTCTAATAGGGGACGAGGTCGTGCAAGAAACTCCCATGGACAACAATATGGTACTTCCTATGGCTCCACTCATAACCATCACAGTGGCCATTCATATACTCACAACAGTAGACAGTCCAATGATCGGCCACAATGTCAGTTGTGTGGTAAATATGGGCATGTAGCTCTTGCTTGTTATCATCGCTTTGATATTAACTTTCAGAATTCAGTGGGTTCTTCGTCTTCTGGATCTTCAACTGACTTCAAACCAACCATACCAGCCTTAGCAGCAGTTTCAAGTCCTTTTCATAATGAAGGGTGGTACTTGGATTCAGGAGCAAGTCATCATTTGACTAATGATCAATCTGGCATTACCAATTCTTCTCCATACATGGGTTCAGACAAGGTCACAGTTGGTAATGGTTCTTCTTTTCCCATTGCTAATGTTGGTTCTTTATCATTGTCTTCTTCTTCCCATCGTCCATCCTCTTCTTTCCTTCTTAAACAAATTTTTCATGTTCCTTCCTTATCTACTAATCTGATCAGTGTTGCTCAGTTCTGTGCTGATAACAATGTCTATATTGAATTTTGGTCTAATCATTTCTTTGTGAAGGAACCACATTCGAGGAGGGTTCTAGCTCAAGGCACACTTGAAAATGGCTTATACAAGTTGCCCGTTCTTCCAATTCTTCCTGCCCCTAGTTCCAGCATTGCACTCAGTTCCAACATTGCTTCCAGTTCCAACATTCCTTCCAGTTCCAGCAGTGGTTCCAGCATTGCTTCCAGTTCCAGCAATGCGACCAGTTCCAGCATGTCTGATCTGTCTAGTTTTTCTAGTACTTCTTGTCTTGCTAACAATGAGCAATTATGGCATTATAGACTAGGACATCCTTCAGTAGATGTTGTTCATCATGTATTGAATCTTTGTAATCTGCCATTCAATAAATCTCAATCCTCTGTTTGTTCTTCCTGTCAACTGGCTAAAAGTCATCGTTTACGAACAACTTTATCTTCTTCTCATGCTTCTCGTCCCTTGGAACTTATTCATACGTACATCTGGGGTCTTGCCTTTGTTAATTCCACATCTGGTGCTCGTTTTTTCATCCTGTTTGTAGATGACTTTTCCAGGTTTACTTGGTTTTTTCCACTACAAACCAAAGATCAGGCCTTGCCTATGTTCAAATTGTTCAAACTTCGTGTTGAAAACCAATTTAACACCTCTATTAAATGTCTTCAATCTGATAATGGTGGTGAATTCAAGGTTTTTAAATCGTTTTTATTGGATTCTGGTATTGGACATCGATTTTCTTGTCCACATTCTTCTTCCCAGAATGGTCGGGTGGAACGTAAACATAGACATGTTGTTGAAACAGGTCTTGTTTTGTTGGCTCATGCTCATATGCCTTTCCAGTTTTGGCAGTATGCTTTTCAAGCTGCTGTCTTTCTTATCAATCGCATGCCAACTAAAGTACTTCATCATAAGTCTCCTTATCAGGTTCTTCTTAATCGTTTTCCTGACTATCGTGGTCTTCATGTATTTGGTTGCTTATGCTTTCCCTTCATTCGTCCATATAATAAGCATAAACTTCAATTTAGATCTGTTGCTTGTGTCTTTCTGGGTTATAGCTTAGACCATAAGGGATTTTTGTGTCTAGATCAAGTTTCTGGTCGAGTCTATGTTTCTCCTAATGTAGTGTTTGATGAAAATAGGTTTCCTATGCACCATTCTTCTTCATTGCATTCATCAGTTTCCACGTCCAATCAGTTGCCAACTTCGATCACTTCTTTTGTTCCTCTTCCTCAGTCCTCTCCTAGCTCAGTTCATTCTTCTGCTCTTCCATCTCCTGCTCTATCTTCTACTACTGCTAGTCCTTTGCTTCCAGCTGATATTACTCCTACTGCTAGTACTTTGCTTCCAGCTGATATTCCTCCTACTGCTAGTCCTTCTCTTCCTACTCGCATGGTTACTCGTTCTATGGCTGGCATTTCAAAGAGGAAACATATTCTTGATTTATCTGTTGTTAAAATTTCTGAACCTACTACTTTACGACAAGCTCTTAAGGATCCAAGCTGGGTTCACGCCATGGAACAAGAGATTTCTGCCTTGCATAAAAATGGCACTTGGACTTTGGTTGATCCACCTAGTGATGTGAATATTATAGGTTGTCAATGGGTGTATAAACTCAAATACAAACCTGATGGGAGTATTGACAGGTACAAATCTCGCCTTGTTGCCAAGGGTTTCAATCAAACATATGGTTTGGATTATTTTGAGACATTCAGTCCCGTTGTCAAGACTGCTACTATCCGTATTGTTCTCACACTTGCTGTCAGTTTCAAATGGGACATTCGCCAACTTGATGTTCATAATGCCTTCTTGAATGGTGATCTTGAAGAACAGGTCTTCATGGCTCAACCTCCTGGTTTTTTAGACAAACAATTTCCTTCCAAAGTTTGTCAACTCAGGAAATCATTGTATGGCTTGAAACAATCTCCTCGTGCTTGGTTTTCCAAACTTAGTTGTGCTCTTCTCAGCTGGGGTTTCTCTGCCTCTCGGACTGACAGTTCCATGTTTGTCAAGTTTGATCGACATTCTATTCTTATTATGTTGATCTATGTGGATGACATCATTGTTACAGGCAGTTCTTCGCAGCACATTTCTTCTCTGATTGCTCATTTAAACTCTGTCTTTGCTCTTCGAGACTTGGGGCCTTTATCATATTTCTTGGGTATTGAAGTTCATCAATATAATGGTGCACTTCATCTCAGCCAAGCAAAGTATATTGCTGATCTGCTTACTCGTACTGCTATGTTGGATTGCAAGTCTTCTCCTACTCCAGGAGCAGTTGGCAAACTCTTGTCACAGTCTGATGGCACTCCTCTTGTGAATGCTACTGCCTATCGCAGCATAGTTGGTGCTCTTCAATATGTTACCATGACCAAGCCGGACATTGCCTTTGCTGTCAATAAGGCTTGTCAGTTTATGCAGGCACCCACCACATCTCACTGGTTGGCTGTCAAGCGCATTCTGCGTTATCTGAAGGGCTCTTCTAATGATGGATTGCTCTTACAACCTGCTCGTGATCTTGCTATTGAAGCCTTCTCCGATGCTGACTGGGGCTCTGACCCTGATGACAGACGAAGTTCCAGTGGCTACTTGGTCTATTTAGGAGGCAATTTGATTTCTTGGTCTGCATCCAAACAGCGTGTCGTCTCCAGAAGTAGTGCTGAATCTGAGTATCGTGGTCTTGCTCTTGCTACTTCTGAGGTCATCTGGATACAAGCCTTATTGAAAGAGCTTTGTGTTTCTCTTCCTGGTCCTCCCATTCTCTGGTATGACAATGTCAGTGCTTATCACCTTGCTAAGAATCCAGTTTTTCATGCAAGGACCAAACATATTGAAATTGATCTACATTTCATCCGTCATCATGTTCTTCGGGGTGCTTTGCTTCTCAGTTTTGTTCCTACTACTGAGCAGTCTGCGGATCTTCTCACCAAACATCTTACAAGTGCAAGGTTTGGCTATCTCAAGTCCCACCTTGGTCTTGTTCCTTGCCCCTTGCACTTGAGGGGGGATGATAGAAAGTATACCAGCTAGTTTGTTAGTATGAGCTGTTGTTTGTTAGTGTATTATGATAGGCTGTAATGATGAGCTGTAGTTTGTTAGTATTAGTTGTAATCTGTAGTTTGTTATGATAGGCTGTAAGGATGTAATCTGATACATCAATATAAATAGATACAATATACTCTGTATTGCTAGTTAAGCAAAAGCAGAGAGATTCAGTTTGTTCATATAATTCTATCTCTTAAAACTCCACCATTTCACTCCATTAACCACTCAAAATGCTCTCCTCTTCATTTCCTTTCTACCCGTCTATTTAAAACTCAAATTCCTTCTCTCCCCAAGTTTCCATTTGCATCTCAAATCCTTCCATCATGGCACCGAAGATAATTATTCAATCAAATAAGAAATCAAATGGAGAAAGTAGCAATAAGAGACAATGTAGCATAGGAAGTTGCGGTGCTGACTGAACCAATGGTCAGAGAAGAAGAAACAAAATAACATCACGCTGAAGGAGAACATGATAATGCTGAGTCTGAATTTCTAAAGGGTCATCCAAAATTGGAGCATGATCAAGATTATGATGTTTGATTATGACAAGTTTCGCTCTCAAGGAGCTAGCATGGACTTCTTCAAGTCATTGAACACTCACCAGGTGGGTCGTGAACGTGTGGCGGAGCTTAATTGTAGGAAGATTTATCATGTCACTAAACAAATGTTGCAACCAATGTTGGAAGTTTTGTCTTTGAAGATGGCCATTATTGCCAAAGCCTGGTGAGAGAATTCTATGCAAATATCAATAATATTGACTACAAGAAGTTTGTCTTCCACACCGCTATTAGGAGGACAGAGTTCACCGTTACTCCTCAAGATATTGCTCATATTTGGGGTCTGGAGTTTCTGGAAGATCATTCCATTCCTCAAGTGATTAAGGCAGAAAATAATGAAGAGTTCGAAAAGGAGGTTGGATTGATGCTATTTGGTAAAGATGTAAGTCTCTACATCACTTATCAGTCTAGTTATTTGATACCCAGGATTCGAGTTCTAAATAGAATGCTTGTATCTAATTTGTTTGATCACACTCCTCTCTACATGTGTTATGAGATTTTCACAATGGGGTCGATAGTAAAGCTTTAGTACCCTACGGAAATATCATTGACCGATTGGTTTCAGAGAACATTCCCCGAGAGAATCTCAAGTCAAACCCTCTGAGTACCTTCAATGAAATAGCTATCAATCAGATGTTCGATCCAGAGAAAAAAAAAGGCCAAAATTTGGTTCAGGAAGAGATCTAGATCATGAAGACATAAGTGAAGAACATGCACAAGGACATCAAGAACGCCTTGAAGGACATGGTGAAGTTTTGGAGTGTCAGTTCCAGGAAGATCGTAAAGCATCTTGGGGACGGTGACATCTCTCCATGACTTCCTACTCCAGAGTTTGATCAATATGCAGATGACGAGTAGTTGATCTTTCCATCATTTCTTTGCTTTCAGTATTTTGGTTCTTCAGACTATGATGATACTCATGGCCTATGCCCTCTGAGTTTTATTTTCTATTTGTTTGGGTATATAGGATACAGATACTTGACTCTATTTTTGCTAGGATCAGTATTTTGATCTTGATTGTGACATGCTATGTTTATAAGCACGTGGATGCTTTGAATTTCAGTTATTGGCTATGCATGATATGTATACCCTATCCTTATTTATCTCATGTCATTGATGTTAGTGATTGTATATGCTCGAGATATATGTTCTAATATTTTGCATATGCTAGGTTTAGTATCATGCGAGAATGCGCGTGATCATGCAAACGTTTATTTTCCAGGGACTTCACAAATTGTTGAGAACAAGTTTGTCAAGTGCTTTGTGTAGTATTTCTATGATGAAATGTTATTGTGTATGTGGAACTATCTGTTTGCAGGTTTTAGAGTGGTTTAGCGCCAAAATTTTGGCTAACAACACACTTTGTCAGGGTGCGACCTGTTTCAAGTTATTGTGTAATCGACTTCACTCTGGTACCTGGTGAAACTAGCAGCAAATGAGACTTCACCTATGCACAAAATTTGACCTGACATTTGCTAGAATCGTCTTCAGCATGAAAATTTCGGATAAGTCCAAAAATTTTCATAGACTCTGCATGTCATTGGTGATGCTACATTATCACTTACGTCAATTTCATGCATTTATTGCATTTAACATATATGTGATTCTTATTGGTTTAATGAGTTAGTGCTTAAAATCATTTGCATATTATAGATGCACATATTTTATGATTTTTTTAAATTAACTTGCAAGGAATTCATGGTCGAATTATGAGTAGAAAATGCTCACACTTGATATTCCAAACCCTAGAATTATGTTTAAGACTATGAAAGCTCCTGTACCTTAATTGTGATGATGCCACAATGGTAGGTTTGCTTTACACGAAAAAATTTCTATTGATATACCACACAAATTTCAACTGCTAACCAATTAATAGGGGGAGTCCCAACTTTTGGTTTAGGGGGAATCCTAACCATTGTTTCTAGAGGAGTATTGACTTGTTTCTATCCTTCCTTGGAGTTGTGAACTCTTGTAAGAAACAGGAGGAAAAGTGATCAAAGTTGATAAAGGTAAGAATTAAACCCCTTAGGTACACAGATATACAAAACAACTAATCTTTTGGCATTCTTTTGGTACAAAGCAAGCTGATACATATTAACAAGCTTGTCTCGTCCTAAAAATTAGTACAAAGCAACAAAAGTATGTTCCTTGCTCTAAACAATAGTTGATCTCTGTATAACAATTACATTAATATAATTTTCAAAAGGAATTTGAAAATGTTTTTGAAAACAAATGATTGTCAAATCATTTCAAACATCTCTCACAATGTCGATTATACCTTTGCTACTAATTTGTTTGCTCTGAATTATAGCTTCCAAATTTTGACAGGTATTATCCAGTTCATGAGGCGCACTAAATGATCTAATTTTCATGTTAAGTGAGTATGACAGATTGTAATTGTGACTTTGATGTGTTTTTGTCGTAAGTTCACAAATGGGGAGATTGAAAATGTCATTTGTGAATTAGTACATAAATAATATTGTTTAAACTTGTAAATATGTTGAGCGGAGAGTTATTGTAGAGATGTAATGGCTGAATTATAAGGTCATGTATACCGGGCTTGAGTGATCGATGAAATTAGATCATTTGAATGTGACAAGACTCAACCAAACGTAATAATACATAAAGAAGAAATCAAGTCATGCGCCAATCAAAGTCGACCAAGGACAAAGTCAAAGACATGAAACCAGTTAAGCAATGTAAAAGCTTCAAAAAACAAGTCTAAGATGGTTGAAGTTCAAGAAGGTGGACTATGCCTAGTGGCAAAAATAGCCTATGGGTGGCCAAATTCCAAATGAAGTGCCAAAAGCTATATGGAGACAAGAATGTGTGGGAACCAAAATTCAAGTTGAAATTTGGGTCATCCTCCCACATGAGAATGAACATTCTTTTGAATATTCCATCACTTTAGACATGTTCATGTGCTTAAAGAAAATGTCAAGTACGATGACATGTGGCAAAGAAACGACTTTTGTTTTAAAAAAGTTGGTAGAGGAACACTATCATCAGATGACCGTTCTGATAAAGCAAATAGTCATTATAAAAAAACAAATCTGATAGATAGTGAAGTCGACTTCACTCCTCCAGGATCAGTCTATAAATAAATGTATCCTTATTTGTCTTTATTAACTTTGGGAGTTCAAGATAAACTTGTGAGAGTTATTTAAGAGAAATAGATCCAGTAAGATCCAGCAAGAAGAATAGAAAGTTTATCCCTATTGTTCAAGAGGCTATTCATCTTTCCATACTATCTTTGGGTGAGCTTAAAAGGAAAAGAAAAAGACCTTGGGCTCAGGTTGAGTGCTTAACCTAGACCAAACAACTTCTTTGTTTGAGATCTAAATGTTGTAGATAGAAATATTTCTTTATGTAAGGGTGAACACCATGCACTTCTACCTTTTTTACGTATATGTATGTGGTATTGTATTTTTCCATTTTTTTACGTATGTTTCATGGTTGCTTATCTTACTGTCTTTGATGTCTCATCTTGCATATTTTAAGTTGTATGAATTTTACAAATCATAGTTAAGCTCGCTTAATTTGTGCATCAAGTCTTTGATCTACTTTGCAAAAAATATTTCCTTAGAATTGTGCTTTGGATTCCAAGACTTGTGAGACCACACAGACCAATCATTTCATTTTCTTTTCCTATCTTTAACTATTTTATTGGTGCTAAGGTCTAAGAGATTATTTTGAATACAGAGTGTATACAAAGTGTTCAAATAGCCTACTACCTTTTGCAAAAGTTTTTCAAAGATTTTTTTTTAAATATGACTATTCACATCCTCTAGTATTGCTCAACATATCTTAGATTACCCTTGAGTGATACTTAGTTACCAAAATTTCATCTTGATTTTGTTTGTAATCCAAAATGTCAAACCTGGGTTTTTTTGTTTTTTTTCTTTTTCTACATGTTGATGTTCTCTATTGCATCAATGTGGTTGTTAACTTGGTGACTCATCAATGTCAAGTTGCACTTCAAAGTTACAAGCGCTGCATATTTCATCTTTGTCTCCATACATCGTGCGAGGGAGTATTAGATGGAAAATGCTATACAACTTAACTTATTAACTTGCTTAAAGCATCTTACTTGATGGGGCACAATGACAGGTGCAATGTTTTTTTTCCTACAATCTCTCATATCTATTTCCCCTATGTTCATATGCATTTTTCTTCTAATTCAAACTCGTCCTTCAATAATTTTCTACCCTACCTCTCTCCCAACTTTATATTTTCTTATAAATAAATTGATATATTGCAGTGTTCTAAAAATCGCTACGCGGTGGGCGGGCGCTTAGGCAGTTTTAGATTTTGTATTATAATTTTCATAATTTACAAAAATTTAGCATAATACATTAATATTTTATCAATTACTTCCAATTTAATGCCAGAATAGTAATACATATGAAAATTTTATAAACATGAAAAATTAAACTTACATTAAAATTTATAATAGCATAAGTTGCATAACATAGAGTTTCAACAACATAGAGGAAAAAAAAACATATTGTTTGTAATTGATTGGGGATTAACTTTGGAAATTACTAATTAGAAATTAGAATGGAAATTTCAAATTTGGGAGAAGTCAGAGTACCCGCTGGAAAGAGATCGACGAACAAGTGAATAACCAAGGAAACGCAAAGACTCTGAGCTTGGAGTCGCTGGAGCGTCTGGACTGGAGACTCTGGTCTGGCAGCTTATACTTCGCTGTAGCCTCTTTCTTCTTCCTCTTCCTCTTCCTCTTCATCTTCTTCTTTAGGTATAGTACAAGTCCTCAAGCCAAACTTCAAAAGTGGAGCGAAATGCTTCGCTTGTAGCGGAGAAGCAGAGCGATACCTGCCGGGAAACTCTTCTTCGTCTTCCGCTTCTTCCCCTTCTTCTTCTTCTTCTTCTTCTTCTTCTTCTTCTCCTTCTTCCCCTTTTCTTTTCTCTCTGTTTTGCAAAACCTAAAAATTTCGATGGGTATTTGGTCGATTGGTTTTGGTTATTTGCAACCAGAGAAAGAAAAAAAACGCCCAGGCCAGCCCATAACCCGCCTAGGCGCCCTGACCGATTTTTCCCTCCACCCAGCAACTAGTCTAGGCGTCTCTCTACCTACTAGCGCCTAGGCGGCCGCCCAAGCCGCTTTTTAGAGCACTGATATATTGTCATCCTTCCAGATATTTTGGTCGTTTAAGTGGAATATTTTCCCGAAATGGAAAAACCATATGTTGGTGATTTCTCCTGATTTGACAAGCTTTCATTTAGAAATGCAAGTGGTTATGTCATAGGTGTACTTATTGAAGGTTTCTCTAATAAAACTAAAAATTACAAATGATCAGATCTCAAATGGGATTTCACTCAAACCCCACTATACCCATTAAAAACTACTTTTCAAGTAATTATGCTTTTGAAGGATTAAGGTTAAAGAATCTGCTGTTTACAATCTTCACAAAAATTATCCCTCTCTAAATTCAAAAATACTAGGAAATTAAGTTTTTGCAATCATGTTTTGTAACTAGGGTGACGTGGCGTGATTTCAAAAGAATGATAAAATCTTCAAAGAGTTTATGTGTATCTCGAGGTTGAAAAAAACTCCTCTAACGATGCTACATCATCCTGGTTGGAAAACCTAATTCCCTAGCCTCACTCATCTAAATTTGGTTGTTCACTAAAGGTAAATCCACTCAAACCATCATATTCATATTTCAATAAGCTGGGTTGAATTGAGAGATAAGTTCCCTGTTTTGTTTTATTTGTTTGATAGGGGGGAGAGACGCGAGAAGAGGGAAGAAATTTGAGAAAAAAAGAGGATAGTTTGTTGACGTGGATATGCCAAGTCATGCAAATTAAAAGGATACTGCGTTGATATGCCAAGTCATGGTGCTCACTAAACCAAACATGAAGAGTATCGAAGGATACTCTAGATGTTGCAATGCTTTCAAAATTTTGTGGGGCTGAGTAGGAAGCAATTTTAAACTCAACTGGATTTACTCTAGGCACCCACAACATGAAATAGCTGGGAGTGCCTCTTAAAACTTCTAGGTTGAAAGGTTTAAAATGCCTTCCGCTTGTGAAGAAAATTACAAAGAGAATCCAAGACTGGAAGACTAAGTATATATCTCAAGCTGGTAGACTTGTGCTCATCAAGGCTCTCCTATTTAGAATTCAAGTTTAATGGTGCAGAACTTTTGTATTACCTGCTGCGGTCATTAAAAAATTCAAACCATATGCAACAAGTTCCCTTGGAGAGGCCAAAACATGGAAGCCAAACTAGTGCCTAAAGCTTGGAAAACAGTGGCTTGCACTAAGAAGCAAGGAGGAATGGGATTGATAGACATCAAAACATGGAACACAACTGCAACTTGCAAGCACTTAATTGATTTGGCCTCCAGGAAAGACACATTATGGGTGAAATGTGTCTGGAAACATAAAATTAAAGACAAAAACCTGTGGTCTATGGGCATTCCTTAAGATGTTTCTTGGATATGGAGGGCTATTTTGTAAGGGTAGGCAAGAATCCCAATCCCGACCCGTCCGACTTGGGCTGGTATGGTCTCAAATCGATTTAGACGAGGACAAACCGGTTTACACTAATTTTTATTCCTATCCCGGACCGGTTTGAACTAGGACGAAACTGATTTTCACAAATATAGTCTCGGACAGTTCCTGTTTGTCCTGGTTACTGTAGGAATTCAAATCAAAACCAAAGCCCAAGTGCCCAACCCATTATCCAGTTTGCAATATCCTAGGGTTTTGCAAACCAAAACCAAAGCAAAGCTTAGCAAACCCTTCGTCTCCTCTCTTCTCCTTTGGCCGTCTTCCTCCCTTCTCTAGGTCTTCCTTCCTTCAATGTGTCTTCCTCTCCAAAGTCCTATTCTCTAATATGAGTGAAAGTAAGAAAGATCCCCACCATTCCGATCTCAGCTCGAGATGCAATAAAAATGAAATAAAAAAAAACAATGTGATAGAGAGAGAGTTTAGTCTTAACTAGCACCAACTAACTAAATTTGGTAAAAGGAAGAAGAGCAACAGATGGGCAATAGTGGAGTGAGACCCACACTATGTCACATCACTATATTTTCTCCTTTTTCCAAAGCAATGCAAGAAGAAGAAGAGCAACACTAGGAGACACACTCGCCCCTGTCTTCTCATCCCAAAATCTCTTTCATTAATCTCTATCATTCTACCATGTGTCTCTGTCTACACATGGATCTGCTTGGTTTCACCGAATTAATGAACTGATTGAGATGACAAATTTGGCATTCTTGCATTTTGCATGGCTTAGGTTTTTCTCTTTTGATTGTATTATACTTTTGTGCTCTATTTATTGCTTTGATCTTCATTTTTCTCTCTCAAACCACTTAAAACACAAGATGAAGGATTGTGATAAGTAGCCTTGGTGGTGTTATTAGAGTTCATCAGTGTTGATTGTGGTACCATTGATGTTGGTGTATCAGGGTGCTTCTTCTTCTTCTAGGGTATTTTATCTTTTACTCACCATGGGTATGGAGTCCTACACTACTTGGTACTTCTACTACTACTAGTGGTGGTGGTGATGGTTTATTTACCACTAGTGATGAAGGAACTATGAGACATCATATAGATTTTGATACAATTAGTGTTCATAAAAAAAAAAAGGATTTTGATGAAGAAAAAAACATGGTTTCTATTAAAAAAAAAAACCAGGATGGCATGGTCCTAGACCAACAGGGTATGTCTAGGAAATTGTGTTGTCCTAGACCGTTCTGGTCCCGTTTCATTGGACCGAGATCGAGACCGGGACAAGCCCAATCCCGGACCGTGCCCACCGCTACTATTTTGAAAAGAAAGGATGTTACATGTGATGCATCCAAAAATCGTCCTCCTGTGCGTTTGACCTGCAAAACCACTATTAGACTGCCAAAGACCAACGTTTTGGTGACTGAAGGCACTCCGATGCTTAAGTCTGTTGGAAGAAGGAAGTAAATTTGGACAAAACTCAATTAAAGTTACATAAAATTGTCGAAAATTTACTTTATCTTTTATAATGGTCGTAGTTAACTCTCTACGCGTGACTTAAGCATGTGAAGCGCAATGGAAGGAGATGTTTCTGTAACAATTTCTTCCATAATGGAGATGCGTTCGTGGAAGCGTAGGTCCCTCCATGGTTTTTTCTTGATGCAACGTTCTTCTTATAAATGAGAAAACATGTGACGAGCTTGAATTTGGGCTTTGATTTGTCTGGGCCTGGATTCGGATCCCGCTTACACTTCCTTAGAAGTGGGCCTATTCCAGGCCTCTATAATTGTCCTCAATCCTTTTGGATTTTATGAGCTGGCCTAATGGATCAGGTGTTGTATCCTCGTGATAGGGCTTTATGCCATGTGTACGGTCATCATAATCGGTCAATTTTGATGTATCATCAGCTACTCCCCCCTTTAGTTAGTGGGTATGGTGATATGTCCACTAACTGTGTGACAGTTGGTATGTCGATTGTGCTTTTGCGCTGACCATGCTAACTTTTAGTTGCTTGATCGTCTCGGTTAATTCGTTGTCTATACCTTTTCACGCATATTTTTAATACGCCATTATGTCTCATATGTCACTCTGTGAGCGGTTTCTTCGTTTCCCAGACACTTAAAAAGTGTTGTGGCTACTCTTATTCTTTCTTTACGCCATCTATAGTGTTATTTCTTTTCTTCTACTGCCTATTTTTTCTCGTTCGTTCTCCCCTGCTTACGATGCCTGTTGGTGATATTTTAGTCAGTGACCAGCTTTCTGCTTGTGAAGCGCACTTTTCTTCGAACAAAGCCTCTCAGGCTACTTTGGATAGTGTTCGTTCCAACTATTCTTTGCCTAAGGACCTTGAATTCATTATTCCTTGCAAAAACGACAGTCCTTATTGCCCGAGGAAAGGATATATCGCATTGTATCCTCACATTTTCTATGTCGATCTCCGGTTCCCTGTTCTAAAGTTGTTTTGGTTAGGGGTGGGCAAACGGGTTGAGGAACCGCGGATCCAAACCGAACCGGAGTGTTTTACTCCAAACAGTTCGATTTTTATATTATAAATTATGAAATGATTCGGTTCGGTTCCGGAACCGTTCTAAAACGGTTCGGTTCCGGTTCCTAAATTATAATTTAAAACGGTTCGGTTCCGATCTGGTTACATAAACCTCTTTACACGTGCCCTAATGTGATTGGGTAGAAAAAAATTTGGTTTCTAACCCTAACACCCCCAAATGATCAAATCCTCCCATCATCTATTCTATTCATCTCATTCTCGGTCTCCACTTCACCCAGCCACCACGATCTCATTCTCCACAAACAGACAGAGCACGACGACGACGCACAAGCAGACAAAGCTGCAGACTACACGACGACGATGCACCACCCAGCCACCACGATCTGATTTCTAACCCTAACACTCCCAAATCTCATCCTCTCTCACTATCGTCTCAGATCTTCTTTCCACAGCCATAATCCCCAACCCTCTTCACTCGATAGATTTTGTTCTTTGAAGATTTGCTTCCTCAGATTTAGTCTGTAACTCTGTATGTTTTTATGATAGAGAAAGAAGGAAGTTTATGAGAGTTTCTTCAGGTTCCTATATTGTACATCCTCTAGCAATATCCACAGCTGTGATTGGTACTGTTGGAAAGTATTCTTGTTTAGGACGACCTTGTTTGAGGAAAGAAGGTGCATATGGATTAGTTCTCTGTGGAGGAAGAAGGAGAGTAGGTGCTTTTATGCATGCGCCCAATCGTGGTGTGCTATACATTCCTGAAGATCAGTTGGCTTTATATGACACTGTTGTGCAGAAGTTTGGACCCATGTATTGCAATACATTGCACAAGTCCGTGGCTTATGTGGTTGCAATCCATGCAGGAGCCTGTGATAGACTTGTAATTTTTTGTACTCAAGCTGTCTTTACTATGAAGTTGGTTCACCAAATAGGCGTGAGACCCTATCAAATATAGCATAATTTGACTCTGAAAATCTAGATGTGGCAAACAAGAAAAAATGATTTTCTGTCTCACATAATTTGATTCACATTTCTTTAGTTTGAAAAGATCACATTTCTTTATTTTTTTTATTAATATGTGTTGAGATATATAATACAGGAACCGAATCATTGTAAACGATTCGAGTTAGGTTCGGTTCCAACGTTCAAAATGGAGGAACCGATCCGGATCGGAACCATTAAAATTTAAACAGTTCGAGTTAGGTTCCTCATAATTTGGAACCGATCCGAACCGTGCCCACCCCTAGTTTTGGTCATATCTGGACTTCTTAAGTATTCCTCCTGCTCAAATAGGATCGAACGGCTGGAGGGTCATGATTGCCACGTATGCTAGGGCCATTCTTTTTGGTATTTCTTTAACACCTTGAGTCATGCATTCCTTGGTGGGGTTCAACATGATGTCCAACCATACCTATTTTATGTATTCTACTGTGTGTTTTGGTAACCTTAATGATGACATTAGGCGCTAGTCGCTGGATTGGTTCTATGTGTCTATTTGTTCTGGCCACTTCAATTTGCATGGTCTTCCAATAGTAAGCTCTTTCCGAGTTCCTCTCAAACATTGGAATATGAAATTGACTACTGAGGAGCAGATTATCAGTGAGCACTTCTTGGGGCTTTTGGTGGTTCCGTTGGGTTCCTATCTCACCGATGACATGGGGAAGCGCAGTGGCTTATACTTCATGAATGAGTCTAAAAGGGTTTTGTTGACTGCGAGGCAGGCTGCGGAGATTGATGCCCGTGTTGTCAGCGATGAAGTGGTCGTTAATCGAAAAGTGGGCTCTGATGTTATGGATCTCAATGCTCCTATTCGTACTGCTATTGGTCCTTTTATAAAGAGGAAAGTGGTGAGGCGGGTTAGTCCGTCGAAGCGATTGTTTCTATCTTCTGATCGCGTGCCGAAGAAGAAATGGCTTGTTGATTTTGTGCGTCGTACGACTCTTTATTCAGATTCTATGGATAGAGATTCTTCGAGGGAGGACCGCTACTTTCTGTAGGAGGTAGAAGAGTCGAGGTTGGCTATGAAGAGGAGTGAGAATGATATTGTCCGTCCCTTGGATGATGGTGAAAAGAGGCTTATCTCTACATATGGTGGCCTTGACATTGTCAAGAGTTCTGAAAAGGATCCTCGGTCTTTGGATGACAAGATGCTTCAGTTGGTTGTTGTTCAATCTGAAGAACTTGACAGTCAAGGTCTGGCCTCTGAGTTGCAGTTTCGCCCTCATCCTTTCCTTTTTGCTGACAGAGGGATGGAGGTTCCTCCATCCGCAGCCTACTTGAATCCTTCGGTTGTTATTCGTTCCGTCTTTGTCGAGCGACGAGATGGTGATGGAGGTTCTCATGTTTCCTCATTTTCTCCGGCCATGGGTGGTAGTGGTTCCTCCATACTACCTGATCCTCGCATTCTTCATTCACGAATCAGTTGGAAGGAACCTACTTTTAAGAAGATCCGAGTTAAATCGGATAGGAAGTTTTGTTGATTTTGTCGTCTTGGTGTGTAGGATGGTGCACATAAGTTGATAAATGAATGGCACATGCAGTCGGTAAAGAGGTCCACAATGTCCGTGCTGAATCCAGACCTTCACTTTGAGGATGATGTTAGACTCGTAATGGAGGGGATGACTCATCTCGCCTATGTAGAGGTGACGAGATTGAGTCGTCAGGTCAATCACAGTCTTATGGTTTCTTTGGAGAGGAATTTTTCGTGTTTCTCCTAGTGTTCTCCCATGTTCTTCACCAGTATGACGCATTAAAATGCGATACTCTGAACGAACCAAGGTGGCTAAAGTTGCTCGGGTGTCGTTGGCTGAGGTGGAAGGTGCACAAGATCGGTCTGTGGCAGCGTTCGAATCTCTAAGAGCTGACTGTTGCGGGTTTAACCGGCCTAAATAAACAGGCTAATTTGACCCACTTTAATAACCGCAAGTGCACGGTGTCTAACAGGTAGACAACGGCAAGTACGTGTCGATCCCACGAGGAAAGTGGATGCAATTGAATTTTAGAATTTATCTAAACTAAGTTACAGAAAAATGGGGTTACAATGTTTTTAAAACTAAACTAAAAATAAATTAAAAATAAGAAAAATAAAATAAAAAGAAAAGATGGATGAGATGGATTTTGTGGGGTTTGGACTCACCAATGAGTTAGCAAATATATTTAAATCTAAATTATTGAAATTTTAAATGAGAAGCTTTAGGGATGAGGATCCCTTGGTTGCACTGAAGATGTGATCATTAAAATCCAATTCCAATCATATCAAGTTTCTGTCAAACATTAACAATTTATCTCAAGCAAATATACTCTTACCAAGCATTAAGTGTCTTTTTAAGACACACTTAATCAAAGTCTAAGCTTAATAATTTTTAGCACATGCTTTGAAAATTGATAAAATGTGAATCTAGCTACCAAACATATCAAGTATTCATCGAACATGAAAGGTGAAAGCAATTTATCAAATTTCTGAAATAAAATTGTAATTAACAATTAAGCATTTAAGTCAGTAAAATAAATTATACAACCCTTTTGGTTTGTCGCCGTCTCGGTGCAGTGGTACTCAGCAGATCAGCAGGTTGCAAACAACCAACTGTTTTGAAAAACAGTTGGTTCCCGCAATAAAAATTGCGCTCCTCTACGCCTTCGTCTCCAGTGAGCCGCGCTCCTCGCGAGCTCTTTCTCCCTCCGAATGACTCCGGCTGCTCTTGCAAAAGAGAGAGAGGGATGGAAGAACAGAAAGAGACGCGAAAGAGAACGAAAAAAAGGGGAGAGAAGCAGGGGCGGTGCTCCCTGTTTCTGCTCCTGTAGCAGTGGTGGTGTGCGAGCTGATGCGCCGCTTGCGACGGTAGTCGTGAGAGAGGGAAACAGGAAGGAGGGCCGAGATATGGCGGTGATGGCTCTGTCTAGCTCTGTCGAGAGATGGCGGTGATGGCTCTGTCTGGCTTTGTCGCGAGGTGGAACAGAGTGGTCGTTGGTTGTGTTGCGCGGCTTGTGACGGTGAAAACAGGGGATTAGGAGAGGAACAGGGAGATGGTGGCGGTTGTGGGTGTGCGAAACAGGGTGAGGAGGTGGTGTATGATGGTGGTGGCGGCTGTGGTTGTTGGACGGTGGCGAGGTGAAGTGAAACAGGGTTGTCACGCCCCTGTTTCAGTGGGGTGAAGGAGAGAAAACCGAGATTTGCTTGGTTGGGATTGTGATGAGAATCACTTTGTGAAGGAAAGAGGATTTGTTTTTGGCTATTGAGGCTTGATTCCCTTCTCCTCCTTCCATTTTCTCATTTATTTCCCTTTTATTTATAGATAACTAGAAAAATGAATATGGACAACTTAAAGGGGAGGATTCAATGAGTGATTTAAGGCCTAAATCAAACTAGAATATTGGATAATTAAGAGAATATGCTTTGGGTTTGATTGGGCTTGGCAATGGATTTGGGTTGATGGATTTGGTTTTGGGTTTAAGCCAAGGGCTCAGGTTATTTTCACCTCCACTTTCTCTGAAGTCACCATTTGTGATTTGTTTATTTCATTTTCTTCGATTTCTTCATTATTGCTTCAAATTCTACAAAAACACAAAAATTTAATAATTAATCTAAAATAAGATAAAACAAGGATTAACAAAATTAAAATTTGAACCCCTAGATTACCTCTAGGGGACGAGTTATAGTCTCGTGAGGGTTTTCAGAAAATGTTACCCACAAACATTACTGGCTCAACAAAACTTGGTCAAACAGTGTTCATTTTAAAACTTCAAGAAATGCAAGAAACCAACAGTGTCATTTTAGTGTATCAACAAATCTCCAAATTATTTAATATTCTCCAAAGGTTAGAAAAAATTCACAATCATCCTCAACTCAATGTGTGTGTGTGGATAGCACTATCAACATAACTTTTCATTTCAGAGTAAAACAATGACTAAATCTCCTGTAGAAAGTTTGTTTTGACTTCAAACCTCTTATGTCACTCACAATAAAACACTTAGAGATTTGGTATTTCACTCAGTTTATATGTGAGGAAAAGAGTAAATAATGGAAAACAATCATCTCTCATATAGTAATATGAAGAACGGACTTTTCAAGAATGGAATGAACATGATCTCATGGAAAGAATATCAATTACTTTTGGGAATGTTGAATCAAACACCATAGGTCTTGGTTATTAAATCTCCACATCTACGGAACCAACCTTTACCTAAGATCAACTAGGACTTTGTTGGGTTGTAACGGGTCGTAATGGTTAATAAGGAATGTCAAATGATTCTAAGAAAATATTCTAGGAATGTATACACCCATTCAACGACACAATTAGGGCTGACAAGAATAAACCAATGTTGCGCATCATCAATTTTTCTTCATTCTCACATCTTTATCCTCATTGACATTCTTTTTTTTTCACATAGAGGATTTATGAAATATCTCATATTTTGCTCTTTAATGCCCTTTTTACACCAAGTATATTCATCCATACACATTCCCAGAAAAGTTGGGTAAAGGTTAATGGGTTAACAAATAAAAGTTATTCTAAGGCTCAAAAGGCTATAAAAGGTTAATGTTATGGGTAAGTAAAAGGCTAGTTAATGGTCTAAAGAAAGAAAAGGAAAAAATTGCTTAGATCATTTCCTAAATTCGGGTTAGTATTATGACATCTCAATTGAATAAGCCAAGAAGTTCTAGTGTAATAATTCTATTTTGATGTCATTCCCAAAGCAATTGATCAGAAAAATGAGAATAATGAGATCATCAACGAGATAATACAAACTCAAGAAAAATCAGAGTTTATGTATAACCCTCGGATAAATAGAAAGGTTCAAAACTTTCAGGGTTAAGTCTCCACTATTATTCTAAGGTTTTCTAGTATATACTTCACTCATCAACTTCAAGTTATGCTAACATAGCTCATGGTGCAAAGATAATCGAGTTGAAAAATCTTATGAACTAGATCTAACTTAAGGATCATACTAAACTTTCAGTCTTTATCAATATACCAATATGTCAAGTTGGCTTGCATTTTCTTGAGCATAAAACATTTAAAATCCATTTTCATAATCGCAAAAGACCAAGTTTTCTTAACAGAAAAGCACAAATTTTTTTATTTTTTTTTAAGAATAAGAAAATAAAAACTACGAAAAATTCATCGACTCATGAATCCTACCCCCAAACCTAATCCAAACATTGTCCTCAATGTTTAACAAAATAATTTTGACAAATGAATGAAATAAGTACATGAGAGGAGGTTAGAACAGTATTATCGCGGTGAAGATTTTACCAATTCTCACAAGTAATCCACCGATGAGAGCTCAGAGACAAAAGAATTGTGGATTAGTTAATAGAGATAGATAAAATACACACTCAACATGCACCTTTACAACAAAAGTTGGGTTGCCTCCCAGTAGCGCTTGGTTTAACGTCATCAGCCCGACAAATATTCTTCCTAAAAAATGGTGTATCGAAAAGTGGAGAGGAAGAACATGACAAACACTTAGTCCATGGTCGTATATCAACAACCTGAACAGTTGAGGATCAGTCCACCCAAATATAGCAATCACATGGGGCACCAAATACACTAGGACATCCCAAAAATGACCAGTAGTCATACACAACAGAGGATTCTTGGGTGCTCCAAAAAGGGAACATCCTAGGTCTGGTTCCAAATCAGAAGATTGAATAATTTTTACAACAGGATGTTGAAAACTGAAATCCTCACTACAGAACAAGGGATCGGTGAAAGTAGCCTCAGTAAATGGGAATGTGATGCAAGTAGATGAGATGATGGATATATCAGGTGGTACAGGCTCATCACATGAATCACATAGAGATATTGGTCTAGACAACTCAATGACACCCATATCAGGCATTTCTACCTGATTTTCAACCAGTTTTTTCATTTTTAAGGGTAGTAATGCATTGGACATCTTCATCATCTAGCTCAGATGTGACACTAATTTCGAATTGACCCTTTTGATTAAAAATAGGTTGATTAGGGGATTTTTTTTACTCTATTTTAGGAAGTGACTCTGCTATCTGACTCACAGTCATCTCAAGTTTTCGGATAGCTTGGGAGTTTTGTTGAGAAATAACTGTCAATTCTGTAATATCCTGAAAATTTTGCTCAAGCATTTCTCCTGTTCGCTCTATAAAAAGGTTCAAAATATCCTCTAACCTTGATGTGTTGGATGGAGGAACAACTTGATGAAATTGAGACTCATTATCAGGAATGAAAGCTTGAGGAGTCTGAGGAGTGTTTAGAGGGTCTTCATGGTACTAACCATGAGCCCATGAGAAGTCAGGATGATAGGCTAAACCTGGGTTGTAATAATCTAAATATGGATCATAATCAGGTTGTCGCATGTCATAAAATGAATTGACTTGCTCTGAAAAACAGGCTGGATAATCCCTTGTGTTCATTTTTTTATTTTTATTTTTATTTTTAATTTTTAATTTTTAATTTTAATCTTTTTTAATTTTTTAAATTTTTATTTTTTTTAAATCATTAACTCTAAAAATATACACAGACTCACATGCAATCAGCAACAAATAATTGCACAAGAAACATGCCTCCCTAAGCAATCAACGTTTTTTAGATCAATTATATTTTTATCTTTGGGGGACAATTATTTCTTATGTAATCTTTATGACAGAGCAATGGGTGCTACAAGATGATCCTAAGAGTGTATACTTTACACCATAAAGTTAAAAATCAGTAGGCTAGAGTTTTGTTTCAAAGAAACCGGATCATCACACAAGGGAAGGAGGTCACAATGGTCCAATTAAGTACTTCCTGGTGCTACCGCTCTGTAAGCCAATAGATGTGAGAATGATGTGATATTAAATGTACACTTGAGGCTTGTGTTCCTAACACAAAACTGTTAGTTACACCAATTCTTCTTGTGGATCGTAGTTTACTTATGACTCGGCGTACCGGGTAAATTACCCTTGTGGCAGTGGCCTCTCGGAGTTCATTGAATGATTAAACCCATCGTCACTTTTAGCTTTGGTCAACACAAAAATTATTGGATTCACCTTGGTCTTGGTTGTCCTATGAACACCGTACCTAAAAGATGGCTCTATCTAACTTGCTAACTGATTTTAATTATGTTTGGCTATTAGTTGCACACAGCTGAAGTGATGAGGTGGGGATATCAAGTCCCACCAGTTTCTATTTAGAAGCTGGGTCTGTTTATTATGAATTACTAAAGTTTAGCATTCACAATTACAGAAATTAAACAACCAATCACACAATTTCAAACAATTACACAAAGTACCCGAGTCACTAATACATTGCATGTGAAAAACAGATCATGCAAATAAATTTACTAGTCTTGGTCTTAGAAGTCGGATTTCTAAATCACAAGAAATTATTGGGTAACAATTAAAATTGTTTCCCTATAATTTCTTTTGATTTGGAAAATTTTGGGTTTTTTTTCTTTTTTTTTTAGGTGATTAAGAATGGAAAACAATAGAGTTTACAAAAATTATTACACCACACACTCGTAAAACGAGGTGAAAATAAAATTAAAACTCTCCACACAAATAAAATAAAAAAATAATTAAAATTTGCTTGATGTTTGCAGGATCGTCCAATTTCCTCGAGAAGCGTGTATTCTGCAAAATCAAACAAATAACACGAAATGAGTGTAAAAAGAACTTAACAAAATAAAAATAAAATTTTGTTTTTTTTTCTGAATTTATTTTTTAAATTGGTGAAAATAAATCTTAAATTCAATTACACCACTACCCTCCCCGGCAACGGCGCCAAAAACTTGTTGCGGGTTTAACTGGCCTAAATAAACAGGTTAATTTGACCCACTTGTAATAACCACAAGTGCACGGTGTCTAGCTGGTAGACAACGACAAGTACGGGTCGATCCCACGAGAAAAGTGGAAGCAATTAAATTTTAGAATTTATCTAAACTAATTTACAGAAAAATGGGGTTACAATGTTTTTAAAACTAAACTAAAAATAAATTAAAAATAAGAAAAATAAAATAAAAGGAAAAGATAGATCAGATGGATTAGAAGCTTTAGGGATGAGGATCCCTTGCTTGCACCGAAGATGTGATCATTAAAATCCAATTCCAATCATATCAAGTTTCTGTCAATCATTAACAATTTATCTCAAGCAAATACACTCTTACCAAGTATTAAATGTCTTTTTAAGACACACTTAATCAAAGTCTAAGCTTAATAATTTTTAGCACATGCTTTGAATATTGATAAAATGTGAATCTAACTACCAAACATATCAAGTTTTAATCGAACATGAAAGGTGAAAGCAATTTACCAAATTTCTGAAATAAAATTGTAATTAACAATTAAGCATTTAAGTTAGTAAAATAAATTAAAATAAATTATACAACCCTTTTGGTTTGTCGCCGCTTCGGTGCTGTGGTACTCAGCAGATCAGCAGGTTGCAAACAGCCAACTGTTTTGAAAAACAGTTGGTTCCCGCCATAAAAATCGCGCTCCTCTGCGCCTTCGTCTCCAGCGAGTCGCGCTTCTCACGAGCTTCGTCTTTGCTCCTCGTGAACTCTTTCTCCCTCCGAACGGCTCCAGCTGCTCTTGCAAAAGAGAGAGAGGGATGGAAGAACAGAGAAAGACGCGAAAGAGAACGAAAAAAAAGGGGAGAGAAGCAGGGGCGGTGCTCCCTTTTTCTGCTCTTGTAGCAGTGGTGGTGTGCGAGCTGATGCGCCGCTTGCGACGGTAGTCGTGAGAGAGGGAGACAGGAAGGAGGGCCGAGATATGGCGGTGATGGCTCTGTCGCGAGGTGGAACAGAGTGGTGGCAGCGTTGGTTGTGTTGCGCGGCTTGTGACGGTGAGAACAAGGGATGAGGAGAGGAACAGGGAGATGGTGGCGTTTGTGGGTGTGCAAAACAGGGTGAGGAGGTGGTGTCTGATGGTGGTGGCGGCTGTGGTTGTTGGACGGTGGCGAGGTGAAGTGAAACAGGGTTGTCACGCCCCTGTTTCAGTGGGGTGAAAGAGAGAAAACTGAGATTTGCTTGGTTGGGATGGTGATGAGAATCACTTTGTGAAGGAAAGAGGATTTGTTTTTGGCTATTGAGGCTTGATTCCCTTCTCCTCCTTCCCTTTTCTCATTGATTTCCCTTCTATTTATAGATAACTAGAAAAATGAATATGGACAACTTAAAGGGGAGGATTCAATGAGTGATTTAAGGCCTAAATCAAACCAGAATATTTGATAATTAAGAGAATATGCTTTGTGTTTGATTGGGCTTGGCAATGGGTTTGGGTTGATGGATTTGGTTTTGGGTTTAAGCCAAGGGCTCAGGTTATTTTTACCTCCACTTTCTCTGAAGTCACCATTTGTGATTTGTTCATTTCAATTTTCTTCGATTTCTTCATTATTGCTCCAAATTCTACAAAAACACAAAAATTTAATAATTAATCTAAAATAAGATAAAACAATGATTAACAAAATTATAATAAGAGGTAATAATGTTATAATTATGTGATTATCACTGACCTGGAAGGCGTCCGCACACGTTTGCTCGATGTGGAGAAGGAGCTTTCTACTGAGAAGGCGATTCATGATGAGACTACGTGGGCCATGGTAGAGCGTTCTAAAAATTACGATATTGCTGACAAAAAGGTGGAGCAATTGTTGTCTTTGCTTGACAAGGTCAATGTTGATTCTTCTGCGATGCTTTTTACTGCCAAGGGCCAACTTATCATTGTAAGAAGAGAGATTGCTTCTATTAAGGATTGACTTTGTGTTATGGAGGGGGCAGACTAGCAACGTGTTGTTGATGGTCAGACTGAGCTTTTGGATTATATCGAGGGTCTTGGTGTAGATTTGACCCAATATCGTCCTCTGGTGCATCATACTTTTGAGGACATGGAAGATGTCATTGGAGATGTTGCTGGAGATCCTTTGGGTGTCCCACTGGCTAAAAGACGGCTTCCTTCTCTTGAAAAAGGAGTCCCTGTTGTTGATTCGGCTCCTGCGGGCGAGGATGTTATAAATGTTTCCCCTTAATCTTTCGTTGTTGCTTTCGTAATTGAGTGGAGTTTGATTGAATGGAATTAGTTCCTTTATCATTTTTGTTCACTTGTCATTGTCTTGAAATTTGTATTTGATGTTTCATGGAAGTTTGTAGTAACCTTTCAGTGGTTTGATTTTTCCCATGCAAATGTGCATGCCTCGATCTTGTACTTGTTGTTTCTGAATTGTTGTGGAAGGTTGTTTTGCTTGCGTATTTTTTCCTTTGATTTATTTACCTGATATCTTACTTTGCTAGCTTGTTGTAATACGAAGTTGCTTCGTTCAATTGGCTTGTTTGTTCAAGGTTCAACGCTTAAATTGATTCAAAGTCGTTTCAGTTAGTTGAAACTTTTACTTCGTTAACTCGATTCCTTGACCGATTCGAAGTTTTTGTTTTCTTTTTGACTCGGGTATCCAAATTTTGCTTCGTTTTGAGGGACACTCTTGTCAAATCGAAGTCATTTCCTTTTAGTTGACTCGTTCTTCCAACTTTTACTTCGTTAACTCAACACCTCGGTCTGCTCAAAGTTGTTGTTCAGTTTGACTCGGGTGTCCAACTTTTGCTTCATTTTGTGTGAGACTCTGGTCGACTCGAAGTCATTTCGTTTTAGTTGACTCATTCGTCCAACTTTTACTTCATTAACTCGACACCTCGGTCGATTCAAAGTTTTTGTTCAGTTTGACTCGAGTGTCCAACTGTTGCTTCGTTTTGTGCGATACTCTGGTCGACTCGAAGTCATTTATTTTTAGTTGACTCGTTCGTCCAACTTTTACTTCGTTAACTCGACACCCCGGTCGATTCAAAGTTTTTGTTAAGTTTGACTCAGGTGTCCAACTTTTGCTTCATTTTGTACGATACTCTGGTCGACTCAAAGTCATTTCCTTTTAGTTGACTTGTTTGTCCAACTTTTACTTTGTTAATGACACCTCGGTCGATTAGAAGTTGTTATTCAGTTTGACTCGGGTGTCCAACTTTTGTTTCGTTTTGTGCGGCACGCTAGTCGACTCGAAATTATTTCCTTTTAGCTGACTCGTTCGTCCAACTTTTACTTCGTTAACTCGACACCTTGGTCGATTCCAAGTTTTTATTCAGTTTGACTCGAGTGTCCAACTTTTACTTCATTTTTTGCGACACTCTGGTCCACTCAAAGTCATTTCCTTTTAGTTGACTTGTTCATCCAACTTATATTTCGTTAACTCGACACCTTGGTCGATTCGAAATTTTTGTTCAGTTTGACTCGGGGTCCAACTTTTGCTTGACTTGTGTCTTGATTCTTTGTGGGCTTTTGCGCCCATTGTTTTTTTGTAGCTTTGCTATGAAGTTTTTTTTCTTTTGTGAGACGTCGATTCCAAAAATGAAACTTTATTGATTTTTTTGACTATTTCATCAGTCGTTCTCCTAGAGTGGCTTTGTTACATCGTGGAGCGTTTCTTTTTTTATTCATGTGTTGCTTATTGTTTACCCTTGCATTGGTGCTCGTGCCTCTGCTATTCCTTCTAATTTATGACATTATTTGCTCGCCTGGTTGTTGCTTCCCATTTGGCCCTACCTGTTGTGGCCTGATGTAGTTTGTTAGGTCCTTTGCGATTGATTTTGGCCGAATTTGTCTCTGCTATTGAGGTCTTTTGAGTGTTGGCCTTTTGATATAGGTTTGTTTGAGAATGTTGTGTAGGGAATATATTAATTCCCTTGATCGTTCTTTTGATCTCGTGGCGGTAGCGTCCGCTTTTTACTTGCTCTTGACCTGTTTATCTGATGTGCTGACGAACTCGTCAAGTCATCTTCTTTAGATCCAATGTTCTATCTTTTCTTTTAATTTGTAGCAGTCCTCGGTATCATGCCTGTGACCCTTGTGGAAAGAACAATATCTGCTTTTATTTTGTCCTTCGGGTCTCCTTTCATTCTTGTTGGCCAATTGACATTCTCCTAGTTTGATATGTGTTTTAAGATATCGGTTTGGTTTGGTTTTCTTTTAGGGTTGTGTATGGTTTATACTCCTTTTTCATGACGTTGGTTATTCGCTCATGATTGGGTCATGTTGACTGCGATTTCCTGGATCATGTTGGTTGGACTTTGTGCGCCCATCGCCTCAATGTTTTTTTAAATGACTGTTGTCCTCCCATGATTCATTATGTCATCTTCTTTCACCTTTTCCTTCTCGCTTTCTAGAATGGTTCTCCACCTCCTGGTCGTTCTTTCTCCTTGCAACTTTTATTTCCTCAAGCAAAATATGTTTCTGTACTATTTTCAGCAAGACCGCCATGCTTTTTGGAGGTTCCAAGTTAAGAGCATCGAAAAAGGTATCTCTTTTAAATCCTGCGACGAAAGTTGCAGCGGATGTGTCGTCGTTGTATCTATCAATCATTATTAGTTTGTTGGTGAAACGAGTAACATATTCCCATATTGTTTTGTTCAACTTTTGTCGGATATGCAGAAGGTAATGGACTCCTTTCCTCATCCGCTGGCTCCCGATGAATCTGGTAATGAAAGCAGTGGCTAAGGCCTAGAAAGAATCTATTGACCTGCGAAAAGCTGTTGAACCAATTATTGCTGTGGAAGTGGGGCTAGTTGGGAACATTCTGCACAGGATCGACTCTGTGGTTTCCTTTAGAACCATCATATGGTGAAAGTGTCTTAGGTGATCAGTCGGGTTGGTATTGCCATCGTACACTTCGAACTTTGGCAGAATGAACTTCTTTCGCTTTTCCTTCTTCATGAGTTTGTCAGAGAATGGTAGCTTGGCCAATTTGTATAGTATGTTGGGATCCGTGACTCCGATCCTGAACGGTATCTCAGCAACTGTTTCGTCGCACTGCGGAGTTTTGTCGCAGTTGAGTTTGATGTTCTCAACATTTCCCTGTTGGGGTTCTGCTAAAACTTAGTCACTCCCTTGAGTTCGAATAGTGGAGTTTTGTTGAGGTGGTGCAGGAGTAGGGTCGGATAGCTAAACGCGTTCTTGGGCAATTTTCTCCACCATCTCCGTAATGTATTTCATCGGGGCCATTAGCAAGCCTACCCGACGATCGTCTAGGCTGTTTGAACTATTGCATGTAGTGGATCCGCATTTTCGGATGCTAATGGTTCAGTGATCCGGATTGTGTCTCTTCTCCGGCTGTTAGTGATGCATCGGACGGAGAGTTGTGATCTGGGGTCTACATCATTTTATCTGATGGTTTGCTGGCTCTTTGTCGGGTTGTGATGAATCTTTATCACAGTGTGTTCTGTAAAGAGGAAACTTGTCGTTCCCCACGGACGACGCCAAACTGATTCGTCCGAAAATTGTCCTCCTGTGTTGACCTGCAAAACCACTACTAGACTGCCAAATACCACCTTTTTGGTGGCCGAAGGCACTTCGATGCTTAAGTTAGTAACTCTGTTGGAAGAATGAAGTAAATCTGAACAAAACTCAGTTAAAGTTTCATACCTTTGTCGAAAGTTCCCTTTACCTTTTATAATAGTCGTAGTTAACTCTTTGGGTGACTTAAGCATGTGAGGCGCAACGAAAGAAGATGTTTCTGTAACAGTCTCCTCCTTAATGGAGATGTCTTCATGGAGGTTATAATCAAAGGAGAGATTCAGGTCTGCGTGAACCAGATAAGGTAAAAAAATTAAAAAATGTGCAAGGTTGGAAGAGACCTAGAACCAGTGATCGAATTGTGAATGTTCTCTGGGATAATGTTATGGAGACTGAAACAAGACAAATAAATAAATAAAAAAATAAAAAGTCATTTGGTGTAGCTCATCGTCTGGATATCTCACTATAAATCAAGCTTATAAAGATCTCAAAGGAAATGGGGGTACTTGCCTATGGAGTAAGATCATATGGGATTACAGATGAAACACTAAACCGTACTTTAATCCGCTGTACACATGTCATGATAATCTCGTCATCAGAGCAAAGCAGGCTTGATTGCCTACTCAATCTGGCAAAGCCCAAACAACACTAAGCCCATTTTGGCATAATCCAAGATGTCGGACCCAAATTGCAGCGCCCTACTTAGACCACACGTTACATGGTGATGCAGAAGGGTTTCTAGGGTTCTTAATTTGGGTTTCTAGAGTTCCTAATTTGGGTTTTTAGGGTTCCTAATTTGCTCTCAAAGTTATTTACTAAATAACTTATTCGTAATCTTTCAATTTAATTAGGAGTCTTTTTAGTTTCCTTTTAGGATTAGGCTTTACTTTGTCTTTTAGGTATAGCCTACTTGTTATTTTAGTATTTGATTATACTTTTTCTTTTAGGAATAGATAGTTTCCTTTTAGTAGGCTTTACTTTTTCTTTTAGGAATAGACTGCTTGTTATTTTAGTATTTGATTCTAATTTTTTATTTTAGGAATATGCTGCTTATTATTCAAGTTATTTGAGATCTATAAATAGAATTTTTCCTCAATATTGTAAGAGAGCTTTGATTTGAGTAATTTATTTGACATTAGAGTTATTTTCTCTGTGTTTTTTGGGTAATCTTCTTGTGTTCTTCTCTTTTAATTATTTGTTGCTATTAGTCTGCAGAATAATCGCTATTCTGCTCGGCGTTAGTTGGTATCCAAGCTTCAACATCTTCTTGGGGTGAGATTTCATCAGTTTCTATGGCTGGTGGTCGTGATCGTGATTGTCGCGGGCAAGTTTCGAACTAGGAAGCCCCTCACCGTGATCGTAGCATTCAGGATGTTATAATTGGGGATTTACAGAGGCAAGTTGCAAAGTTAACCCAGCATCTAACGGCACAGGATTTCGGTAATCGTGAGATGGAGGATCACGATTCTGATTCCAGTTTCGAAAACCCGTATCACAATCGTGCTCGATTCTGGGAGCACCGTGGTCAGGAGGATCGTCATGGAAATCTCGGTTTCAAAGTGGATCTACCCGAGTTTTCTGGTACATTACAGGTCGAAGGGTTCGTGGATTGGTTGTATGAAGTAGAGCTTATTTTTTAGTATAAGGAAGTCCCAGATCATGTCAATGTGAAGTTGGTAGCAAAAAAACTCAAAGGCAAAGCATCTGCGTGGTGGGAGCAGTTGAAGCGAGCACGCGACAGGTAGGGCAAGCCCAAGATCACTGATTGGGAGAAGATGAAGGGTCGCTTCCTTCCTTTCGGCTACACTCAACCCTTATTTCAGCGACTTCACTCATTGAGGATCGTTTCTGAAGCATACCAGCGTGCACTTGCTGTGAAAAAATAGCAGAACAGGAGGCCTATGATCAAAAGTGATCAAAGCAGTCAGCCAGTTCGCCCTTAAGAATCCCGTCCTACCCAACAGCCACCGCAGAGTAATCCTACTATTAGATGTTTCAGATGTGGTGAACAGGGACATAAAGCGACAGAGTGCAGGAAGTTCGCTATTCAGAAGGGCAACAATCTCCTGATTGAGGAAGACGTGGTAGACGAAACTGAGGAGCTTGGAGAGCATGTGTATGACGATGATGAAGAGTTGGATATTGTTGATGCAGATGGTTGGCAGAATGGGGATGTTGAAGTTGTTATTGAGGACGGTGAAGTGCACGAAGAAACTGATGGGGAAGGAGGTTGGGACCTTGAGGACTTGGAGCTGCCACCAGAAGTTGATACACCAAGAGCTACTACGAATACCCGCTCTTCAGTATTTGTCACCCCAACTCAAAACATGTCTGTAAGCCAGATCTGGATCAAAAAATCAGCTCTTGCTGCAGAGCATGTACCAGCTGATAATTTTGATACAACAATGCGGCTGCTGAACCGACAACTGGGTATAACGAACTTTGCACCTTTGAAGCCCAAGCTTCTTGATCTGCACAATGGAAGTCATTCATACATACACACGTTTTCCCCATTTCATTTGCGGTGGAGAGCGGGTGGAGTGCGTCGGCGAGCCCGAATGTGACGGGGCCACTAGCACTTGTGTACAACTTCTCCCAGCTGGAAGATAGACTGAAGGCTAGTTACAGAGCCACTACTAATGGGATGTTCATGGAGGTTGTACGACTATTTCTAAGTATTTTGCTCACTATACAACTTATTGTTGTTGAGTCGAGGAGGGAGATTGATGAACTCAAGGAATTGATTATTATAGTAAAGGAGTATGTGCTAAGAATTGATTAATCCAGTATGCCAGCAATAGCTAGCAGAGTTTTCTAACCTGGTGTCAGAGGATCTTTTTCCTAGGCTGCTGCCAGAGGATTCCGGTGAAGCTGTTGTGAACTCAAGGACATGTTCTTTCCAACCCGAGGCGACTGATGCAGGAGGGTTTCTAGGGTTCTAATTTGGGTTTCTAGGGTTCCTAATTTGCTCTCAAAGTTATTTACTAAATAACTTATTTGTAATCTTTCAATTTAATTAGGAGTCTTTTTAGTTTCATTTTAGGATTAAGCTTTACTTTTTCTTTTAGGAATAGCCTGCTTGTTATTTTAGTATTTGATTCTACTTTTTCTTTTAGGAATAGACAGTTTCCTTTTTAGTAGGCTTTACTTTTTATTTTAGGAATAGATTGCTTGTTATTTTAGTATTTGATTCTAATTTTTTCTTTTAGGAAAATGCTGCTTATTATTCAAGTTATTTGAGCACTATAAATAGAGCTCTTCCTCAATATTGTAAGAGACCTTTGATTTGAGTAATTTAATTGACATTAGAGTTATTTTCTCTGTGTTTTTTGGGTAATCTTCTTGTGTTCTTCTCTATCAATTATCTGTTGCTATTAGCCTGCAGAATAATCGCTATTATGCGTCACATGGTCAAGCCCAATACTCGTAAGGCATAATTAGGCAAGTATCTGGGGGATTAACCTAAGACGGGTAGGCCAGCAATACATTGATTCTGACTAGGAAACAAATACCGGAGTATAAGTTGTGCATGGAAACTCTCTTGAATGGACAACACTCTAAAAGGAAAATATCTCCCGCAGAACTAGGAGCACAAGTCGTGTAAGAAAACTCTCTTATATGGACGACTCCTAACAAAGAAATGATCTTTAGCAAGATATCTTTCCTTAAACTATGTTACCAAAGGCCTAACCGAACAAGGACTCTCGCATTATAAATAAGACCCAGAGTTGATGAACAAAGGTACGCTACAAAACCCAAAGCTTTAAGCCTTTTTCAAGCCTTGTCTGACTTTAGCATCAAAGTGTCATCAACCGCCACAACGGTCGTCTTTGGCTCACGTGTGTTCCTTGTGCATGTCAAGGATAAGGTCAAGGAGAATAGAATTTCACTACATCAGTTTTGCGTTGTCCGTGGGGAACAACGAAATTCCTTTGAAAACAATGATATCACCCTTCCCTACAGTTCAGAAAGATGTGACCACGAGATCTTGCAATAAAGGAAACATCGTTGAACCCTCGAACACTCGAACCAGCGGAGCGCCGCCAGCTCCGGCGGCTCCAACACCACAGAGAACAACCTCAGACCCCCACGCAGGGTGGATCTACTGTCAACCCTGATGCAGCAAATCGCATGAGCAGTGGAGATACTCACTCAGCGGAACCCTCTACTCACCGAATGAGACAGGGAGCAACAAAGAGCCTCGTCCCCAAAAGACAATAGAGAACACGCCCAAGAGAGCCACTTTGTCCCTGTCAGCTCTCAGTGGACCAGAGGCGGAGGAGCAGCAAACGGATACCCAACGTCTAGAGCCGACAAACCCGCCTTGCAGAATCATCTCCGGCTTGGGGCCACCAATGTTGACGTGTTGTTCAACCTCACTGTTCCCCCGTTCATGGATCACATCATGAACGAGCTATTGCTGAAGAAATTCACCCTGCCAAATCTGGAGTTTTACGACAGGACAGTGAACCCGTCCGATCACTTACGCCACTTCCAGCATGTAATGACGGTCAAAGAAGGATCTGAAGCAGTAATGTGCCGGTGATTCCCTACCAGCCTGAAGAAGTTAGTGTTGACCTAGTTCCACAGCCTCCCTCCAAAGTCCATCGACTCATTCCGGACGCTGGCAACAACATTTTTCACACGCTTTGTCGGTAGCCAACGAATCAGAAAGGGACCGCATTACCTGCTCACCTCAAACAGAAGTCGAACAAGACATTGAGGGAATATGTCACACGCTTCAATGATGAGTTAACTTTCAACAACGGCTGCAGTAACGAAACTTCGGTCATAGCCTTCACCTTGGGTCTTAGGAGAGACAAATTCTACAATTTCCTCACTCTGGAGCGTCAAATCGTTATGGCAGACTTGCTGAATTGTGCCCAAAAATACATCACTCTCGATGAGATGTTGGTCGCCAAAAAAGAGATGGATTCCCTCTGGCGAGAATGAGAGAAGGAAGCAAGATAATGATGACAGAAGTAGGAGAATGATGACAGAAACAAGGGGGAGAGGAATGACAACAAGCCAGACCCTGGCCGCACAAGGCGAGACAGAGCCTCCAACTACGTTGATTCTCAATCCTTCACTTCCCTGAACTCCAGCCTATCTGATATCCTCAACTCCATTATGAATTGAAGTGGCCTGCCAAACTCCGATTAGATCCCTCCCAACGAAATAACAAAAGATATTGCTCATTTCATAAAAATAGCGGCCACGATACCGAAGACTGTAAGAATCTCAAGTACGAGATTAAGCAATGGATCAAGAGGAGGAAACTCAAGGAATTTCTAAGACTAAACGTCAAACAAGACTGGGCAAAGGAAGGAGACCAGGTCATCAAGGAAAAGTGGCGAAAATTGTATATGTCCTACACAAAGTGTGCTAGGAAGCCGAACAATCCAACAGGTCCCGAAAGATAATGCTCCGAAAGATGCGGACCCAGTCGAACTACGAGAACCAACTGGTGCAGCATGCTCGTGTCCAAAGCCTGATCTTGTCCCTTACTTTCACAGATAGAGACCTCCTAGGCGTCCAATATCCGCATAATGACGCCCTGGTAATTTTGATCTTCATAGTGAACTGCGAAGTGAGGAGATTTTTGGTAAACACCGGGAGCTCCTTGAAATTTTAATTCCTCAACGCGATCCGCAACATGCTGTTAAAGGAAGATAACCTAATGCTTGCTAGTCACCCCATGGTCGGGTTCAATAGGGAGAAATGTTTCTCTGTCAGAAAAATCAAATTGACAATAGTGGTAGGAAAACCACAACTTCATAAAGTCTTTTTTTAGGAGTTCATGGTGGTCAATGCTCCATCCACCTACAACATCATCCTAGGAAGGCCTTGGCTCCACCAGATGGACAACAGTTTCTACTTTGGACCAATGTATCAATTACCTTACCAATCAAGCAGTAGGCAACATATGAGAAAACCAGCCAGTAGCCAGGGACTGTCAATCAACTACAGTAGGGCCCACATTTAAGACATCTCATAGCCCAGGTCTGAAAATTGAAGAAGAATCTTCCCACTTAGATGATGAGACTCCAGTTAGTCCGAGGGGAAGACCCAATGTCGATCAACTAGAAAAGGAATCTATCATGATCTACTTCGATAGCCCCAACAACAGTAGAGTCGTCCAGATAGGTTTTCGCCCAAGAAAAGAATTAGCTGAACAACTGATAAAACTCTACAAAAAAATCAAAAGGTTTTCACCTGGACGATGCTGGACGTGGTGGGAATTGACCCCTCCGTGATCACTCATCGATTGGAGATTGACCCCGCACAGAAAATCGTCTGGCAGAATAAGAGACCGGTGGCTCCTAAAAGAAACCAGAACATAAACGAAGAGGTACAAAGGTTACTCAATGCTGACATGATCAAAGAGGCACGATACCCAGACTAGCTAGCGAATATTGTCCTTGTTAAAAAGAAAAATGGGAAGTGGAGAGTCTACGCAGACTACACAGACTTGAACAAGGTGTGCTCGAAAGACAGCTTTCAGCTTCCCCCCATTGATCAAATCGTGGACGCCACGACCAGACTAAGCCTCCCGAGTTTCATGGTCGCTTATCCGAATATAGCCAGATATAGATGAACTCCCAGATCAAGAAAAAACCTCTTTCATAACTGAAAATTGGATATAATGTTATTGGGTAATGTCGTTCGGCCTAAATAACGCAGGAGCAACATATCAATGACTGGTGAACCGGATGTTCAAGGAACGAATCGGCATGACCATGGAGGTCTACATAGATGATATGCTGGTCAAAAGCCTCCACAGTCCAAATCACATCCCCGACCTTGTTGAAGCATTCAATCAGCTCTGCAAGTATCAGATGAAACTCAACCCGCAAAAATGCACATTTGGGGTTGAGTCAGGCAAATTCCTAGGTTACATAGTGAACCGAAGAGGGATAGAAGCTGATCCAAAACATATTCAGGCTTTTCTCGATATGAAGTCTCCGACCACCGTCAAGGAAATTCAGAGCCTGACTAGGAGGGTGGTAGCACTCAAAATGTTCATTTCCAAATCATCCGACAAGTGCCTCCCTTTTTCGAAATCTTAAGTGGAAGCTAAGGCTTCAAATGGGATGAAGAGTGTGAGCGGGCCTTTCAGAGTCTAAAGGCATATATGGGAAGCACAAAGCTACTTTCTAAATGGGCGCCAAGAGAGACACTTTACTTATATCTATCTGTCTTAAAGCACGCCATCAGTTCAACTCTCGTACGAAATGATAAAGGAGTACAGAGACCAGTGTACTACGGCAGCAAAACCTTCGTAGAAGTAAAGGCAAACTACCAGACCTAGAAAAACTAGCTGTGGCGCTGGTCGTCTCCTCAAGGAAATTGTGGCCCTACTTCCGGGCCCACTCTATAACGGTCCAGACCAAACATCCACTTCACACAGTGCTACACAAGCTAGAATTATCTGACAGTATGATTAAATGGTTAGTGGAGTTGGGGCAGTTTGATATCAACTATGCTTTGAAAACAACCATCAAAGCTCAAGCGTTGGTGGACTTCATCGTCAAATTTACTGGTGGTAGAGAACCAGAATTAGACGGCCAATAACAGAGGTCAGTCGATCAAGGATGGATCTTGCGCTGTGACGGATCATCCACAGTAAAAGGAAACGGAAATGGAATTATTCTTCATTCTCCAGGCGATTTCACCCTGGAAATAGTTGTCAAGTTCAGCTTCCCCGCCTCAGACAATGAAGCCAAATACGAGGGCCTCTTATTCGGCCTGAACCTCGCCAAGTGGATTGGGATAGATGAGCTAACCGCGTACAGTGACTGACGCCTAGTAGTCAACCAGGTCAAAGATGAGTTCAACAGCAAAGATCTAAAGATGATGGCTTACCATAATAAACTAATCAATGCCATAAGCGGATTCAAAAGGTCCGAGCTCTTATAGTGTCACCTTGACGATATTGAAAGAGCTGATACACTGGCCAAGCAGACCTTAGCTACGGCTGAGATTTTTGATGGGCTCATCGAAATCCAAAAGCAATCGAGTCTGGAAGAAGAAGAGTCCAATGACATCTATGCGACAGACATAAAGACAAGCTGGATGAATCCCATCATTGAGTATGTCAAGAACGGAGTCCTGCCAACTGTGAAAACAAAGGCCAAAAAGCTAAAAAAACATAGCAACGTGGTGTGCTCTCCTAAATGACAAGCTATATAGAAGGTCGGTCATGGGACCCCTACACAGATGGCTAATCCCCTAAGAAGCATATTTTCTTAAAGAGATTCACGATGGCATCTGTAGGAATCACCTTGGCAGGAAACTCTGGCCCACAAAGCCCTAACCTTAGGGTATTATTGGCGAAGATTGAATAGGACCGGAAAGATATCGTCTGCGGATGCAACAAATGTTAGAGGTTTGCGCCATATACACACATGTCCGCTCAGCCCTTGACTCCGACGACCAGTCCATGCTCGTTCGCGCAATGGGGGATGGACATCGTTGGACCACTCCTTGCCTCGGCCAATAAAAAGTTCCTCCTTGTAGTTGTAGATTACTTTACCAAATGGGTCGAATCGAGCCCCTGTCAAAGACAGACCAAAATTAAATTGAGAAATTTATATAGGCCTCCATCATCTGCAGATTCGGCATTCCAAGGATAGTAGTCAGTGACAACAGAACCCAATTAGAAAGCAGAAAGGTTGAAAACCATGCGAAGATCTTGGCATCAACTACCACTTCTCCTCGCCAGGGCACCCACAGGCCGACGGCAGGCAAAAGTTACCAATGGGACAATCTTAGAAGCGCTCAAAAGAAAAACTTGACGCGACCAAGGAAAAATGGGTTTCGGCGCTACCAAGAATACTCTGGGCATACTGAACCACCAAAAAATCCATTTGGGGAGATATCGTTTGCTCTAGCTTACGGGTCGGAAGCGATGGTCCAAGTGGAGCTAGAAATGTCGACTTTCTGAACGGATAAAGTCAAGCCGGACAACAATGACGAAGCTTTGCACATTGGGTTAGACCTCCTCATAGAAATGAGAGATTAGGCTTCCACAAAGATAACCGCCTACCAACAAAGAATGGCTCAGTACTACAACAAGAAAGTCAAGCCACGTGATATCAAAGTGGGAGACTGGGTACTCAAAAAAACTCAGCAAACGATAAGGAACCAGGTGCAGGCAAGCTAAACCCGAACAGGGAAAGGCCCTACAAAGTGACCAAGGTCAACAAGCTGGGGACATATTGGTTGGAAGACATGAACGATGAAAGCCTTAAGCGACCATGGAATGTAGAGCACCTTAAGAAATATTATCAGTAAAAATTATTTGCTTTTACTAAACTCCCACTGTTGTTCATCCAATCAATCTGATTTTCACATCGGAACTGTGAAGTCGGTCCCCATGTCAGACCACTTAGTGAGTTACATAAGTCAGGACACCCAAGTCAGACTTATAGAACCTGACCAAAGCTTAGTCAGCTCCAACAGATGACGATGGCTTCTTGTCCGTCAAGCGCGGATGACGATGAGTTAGAAAGTGAGAGTCTAGTCAACGCTCATCGAGCTTGATGACGATGGTTTGCCAGGGATCATTGTTCCACCATAGACAATGATGGTCGAACCTGACCAAAATTTAGTCAGTTCCGACTGACGACAATGGCTTCTGGTCCGCTCTAACGCCTAGTCCATTGAGCACGGATGAAGATGGGTTAGAAAATGGGAGTCTAGTCAGTGCTAATCGAGCATGATGACGATGGCTTGCCAAGGATCATTGTTTCACCATAGAAAATGGTGATCAAACCTGACCAAAACTTAGTCAGTTCCGACTGATGACGATGGCTTATGGTTCGATCTAACCCCTAGTCCGTCAAGCACAAATAAAGATGGGTTAGAAAGTAAGAGTCTAGTCAGTGCTCATCAAGCCTGATGACGATGGCTTGTCAGGGATCATTGTTCCACCATAGACAATAATGGACGAACCTGACTAAAACTTAGTCAATTCCGACTGGGGACTATGGCTTCTAGTCTGCTCTAATGCCTAGTACATCGAGTGTGGATGACGATGGGTTAGAAAATGGGAGTTTAGTCAATGCTCATCAAGCCTGATGATGATGGCTTGTCAGGGATCATTGTTCCACCATAGACAATGAAGGACGAACCCGACCAAAGCTTAGTCAGTTCCTGCTGATGACGGTAGTTGCTGGTCCGACATACACTCTAGTCCGCCAGTAAGAAGATTAAGATGGTCTAATAAATATGAAGTACAATGACCTCAGAATCTACTATGTGAGTCACACATCTAGAGATCGACGCAACGACGTGACAATACAGCTAAGCTCTAGAAAGTACAGGTATGAAATACTACTTAACAAGCTTTCTTTAAGTCATATCTTAAGGATTACAGCTGTTGTGGAGAATCTGCTCCAGAGGCTGAAGGGCCAGTTACATCAGAAGGGACTCCAGGGGATAAATTAGCATAGTTCGAGGCCTGTTCCGAATTGCCAGTCAAGGGAGCGGGATTATAAGCTTATTCCTCTTCAATTTTCCAATAAACAGCCTTTTGTAGCCTCAAAGTCAAGTTCAAGGTCAGTGTTCTCTTCTTCGATCAGCTCTAGCAATTCCAACCTTCCTCGAACAATCTCAGCAAAATCCAAAGTTGTTTGCCGCTTCTATTCCTGAGCTTCAAACTCCGCTAGACTCTTCTCCGCATTCTTTAGCTTGTTTACAAGCGCAACCACCTGATATTGCTCATCTGCCAGTTGTTGCCTTAGTTGACCTAGCTTAGCCAAAGCAGAAGCATCTTGATCCTCCACTTCGCGGATACGACGACATCTGTCAGCAATTTCAGAGTCAAGCTTCTGACGCAAGGCAGTCCATTCAGATTTAGCTCACTCCTTTTCAATAGCTCGGGTTTACAGATCATCCTGCGCCTTGCCCACCACATCTTCCACGCTCCTCAACTCCTCCTAAGTGGGCCTAAACTCCACTTCAATTGATGCCAAGTCAGCCTTGGTCAAATTCAGCTCAGCTTTGAGGCCTCTAGCTTGGCCTCAAGATCAGCTCGCACTGCTTCGGAGTTCGTTCCAGCACCAGACTCCTCCAACCGCTCATTTAAGGAATCTATTCGATAGAACGCGTTAGAATATGACTTCTGCAATTCAACAAAAGATTTATCCAAAGCATGTACTCTATTACGGGCGTCGGGGTGCAGCTCACTTCGATCCAATGACACGCCCGATTCGCTCTGGGACATTGTCACGGTCCCGAGGGGACCCTTCAGAGATTTCCTCTCCGTGGCCGAGGCCAGCTCATCTTGAGGCTTAGCCCGATGTCCAACATCGAGATCTGAGGGTGGGAGAGAGGGAGAAGATCCACTCCCCAAAGAGATAGCTTCAGTAGAATGGGGAACATCACTAGATTTGGTGGCAGGATCCAGATCCATGACCCCCCTCCACACACGAAAACAGTAAGTATTGCTCATACCACAAAGAGGGTAGCCATGACACCAATGACTGCAAGAGTCTAAGGTACGAGATCGGGTACTGGATTCGCAAGGGCATGCCAAAGGAATTCATGATTGAGAGAAATGGTAGGACTGAACTAGGAAAAGGGGAGAAGCAGCCAAAGAAATTGAGAAGGAGGCTCCGAGCATAATATATGTCTTTCACGGTGTCAAATCAGAAGAAGGACAATCAAACATGTCTCGCAAACGAACACTCCTCGTGATGTGGACACAGCCCACAAACGAGGATAGATGCATGTATTACTCTCGAGTGTAGAGCCCCATCCCGACCTTGACCTTCACTGATAAAGACCTTGAAGGCGTCTGCGCACTGACAATGATGCTCTTGTCATTTTGGTATATATTGCAAGGTAGGAAGTGAAGAAGGCCCTGGTGGACGCAGGAAGCTCTTTCAACATATTGTTTTACAATACATTCTGTAGTATGGACCTCAAGAAAGAGAACCTAACATCTTTCGATTACCCGCTGATTGGGTTCAGCGGAGAGAAATGCTTTTTGATCAGGAAGATAAGGCTAGCAGTGGTTGCAGGAGAGCCACAGCTAAGGAAGGCCTTGTTCTTGGACTTCATGGTGGTAGACGCACCGTCTATCTATAACCTCATCTTGGGAAGGCGCTGGCTCCACTAGATGGAAGCAGTAGTCTCCACCCTTTACCAGTTTGTCAAGTACATCGCCAACAACTAAGAAGGGACAATTTGCGAGGACCAACCAATGGCACGAGGCTGCCACTATGTTGCACTAAAGCAGATAGAATGTTCCAAAATTCAAATAGAGCTCGCCAAACAAGTTGAACAGGAGCCAGACTCAGAAACTGTGGAGAAGTCACTCTACCCAGACAAAGGCTCAGTAGCAGTGGCTCAACTTAGCGACCAAAAACAGTCCAACATTAGATGAGAAATCCGCCCTCTAGCCTGACAGGACGTCTGGCCCAGTGGAGAGGTCATCACAAACGGAAGCAGAACCCCACAACGATTAGTGGGTGCAGACGAGCCCTCCCACTCAAGGTTTACTCTTCAGTAACCTCAACGGTGTTGGCGAACCTTGACAATCCGCCGAAGGTACTTACGATCCAAGCAAAGCCAAGCAAATCTACTGGCACGTGGCACCACGATCTTATGATAGGACCAGTTCTTCTTATATTAGCCCATTGGATCGGCCCACTATTCAAGCGGCATTCTACCATGTGTGTTGATGAAAGCAGTAGAGGCCCTAGTCACTCTTGACATATAGAGCACACTTACATATCACAAGTTGATTTAAGGTACCTCTTGTTTAAAGAAAGAAACTCTCACTAAAATTAGTTAAAACTAATCCGCACAATGCAATTTGTCAGCGGAAATAGGCTCACACGCCCATAACATGAGGAGCCCCAACCTAGCCAGGCAAGCTTAGTCAGTTCCAACTATGATGACGGCTTTTGGTCAGTCCCGACCCTTAGTTCGCCACGCGTGAATGTTGATGGTCTATGAAGTAGGAGTCTAATCAACGCTCTTACGCATGATGACGATGACTGGCAGGGTACCGCCGGTCCCTTGCGGACGATGGTCGTTGCACCAGATCAGGTAAGCCTAGTCAGTGACAACTGATAATGAAAACTTCAAGTCAACTCCCAGACTTGTAGCCCCCTCTGCGCGGGTGTAGATGGTTTGGAAGGTGTGAGCTAGTTAGCCATGACTGATGACGACGGCTCGCCACGGGACTATTGCTCTTTTATAGACCATGGTCACCGAATTTCTAACTCCCATACTTGTAGCCCCCTCCGCGCGGGTGTAGATGGTTTGGAAGGTGGGAGCCTAGTCAGCCACGACTGATGATGATGGCTTGCTACGGGATCACTGCTCTTATACATATCATGGTCATCGAAAACTCCCAAATTTGTAGCTCGATGCACGGATGTAGATGATTTGGAAGGTGGGAACCTAGTCAGACCCGACTGATGTCGACGGTTTGCCACGGGACCACTACTCTTCTATAGACCATGGTCACCAAATTTTCTCAACCCAAACCTATAGCCTGTTCCGCACAGGTGTAGATGGTTTGAAAGGTGGGAGCCTATTCAGCCCCAATTGATGTTGACGGCTCGCCACGGGATCACTGTTCTTCTATAGACCATGATTGCCGAATTTTCTCAGCCCAAACCTGTAGCCCGCTCCATGCGAGTGTTGATGGTTTGGAAGGTGGGGCCTAATAAACCCCAACTGATGTCTACGGCTCGACACGGGATCAATGCTTTCCTACAAACCATGATCGCTAATTTCTCTCTTCCAAACCTGTACCCGTTCCACGTGGGCGTTGATGGTTTGGAAGGTGGGAGCTCAGTCTGCCCCGACTGATGTCGACATCTCACCACGAGACCACTGCTCTTTCCCAGAACAGCGGTTGCCGAATCCTATTACAACTCAAGCAGCGTCTTCACGCCCACATAGGTTGACATCCCATTATCAACAATATTCACCTGAGCCGACTCAAAAACCAACCCGCTAAGCGCGGATAGGCGCTACACAGGCTATCAACCCGAGCTTACAAAACTTGACTCGAGCCCAACACTCTTGTTTAACTACAGACGACAACGCATGAGCTCGGCTACAACAGTTCACTCATTCCAACAACCACAATCTGTGGTCTGATACATAACCTGAGTCTCCAACGGTTTAGCTCATGGATGAGCTACAGCCGGGGTAGAGTAACCAACTGCCTAAACCATCCGCAGAATGTTCACTATTGAACACAGCTACGGGATAACAATCCTGGGACCTCATAGAAGCACAGGACAGAGTTACTCACAGCATAAACGGTTGAACTCTCAATAGCAGACATACCACTCGACTCCCTGCTGGCCCAACAAGACCTACGTCAAAATAAAACGACAAGGCAAAATAGGAAGTGTGCAACAGGGAGACCAAACAAAATACGGGTACAAAGCATACTCAAAATAAACATGTTTCCATTAACAGTTGAAATAAAAGGTACATATGTACAAAATTCACTCCTCATCTGGAGGAGGTACAATTATAGGGGAACTAAGCCTAACAGGAGAAAAAGCAGAAGATGCATCCATGCGTGCCTCAGTTTGAGCGCCATGATCCGGATCGCCCCCTTCCTCTAACGACTTAGAGACAACTCCAAAGTTTGCATTGGACACCTTCTTGTAATAAGCAAGGTCCCATTCCGGATATTCTTCCTTCATCAGCACCAATAGTTTAACCTCCCATGCACGACCCAGCGGAATTTGCACATGCATTGCACCTTGAGAAGCTCTTCCTCGCGCGCCTTTGCTTTAGCAAGTTCACGCCCCAGCTTGCATGTCAGCTCATAAACCTGAGACTACTCAGTAATCAGGCTACTTTTAACTACGCTAAGCTAATGTTACTTTAAAAGAAGTTGGTCCCCAGCTTTCATTGCTTCCCTAGAGTTGAATACCACGTCGCCCTCCAACTATTGTCTCTGGGCAACCCACTCGAATTCCTTCATGGTATTTTGTGCAACTCATAGCGCATCTTAGCCACAACTTCTAGATCATGGCAAACCCAGTTTAGCTCTTCTCGGGATTTGTCCCTCACGAACACCGCCACTGCTAAATTAGACTCAAGGGCTTCCAAACGAACCCTCTGAGTCTCCGCATCAATGGCTGACTATTCCAACTTTTTCTCCTCAATCTGCTTCCTCAGTGATTCAATTTCAAAAAGTGCATCAAAATTTGACTTTTGCATAGTTGAGAAGACACGCTCTTGGTGTATACCTTCTGACGAACCACCTCAACTTTCGACCCAGTGACGACAACTTGGCTCAAATGAGACATCCCCAGCATGAGATGTTTCAGCCCCTTATCCATGCACTTTTCTAGTGCATCCCCATCGGGCTTCGGAACATAGTTTACCAGCCAGCTATAACGTCTGTTTATATGCTTCCTCGAAGCATAATCAATGTCAACCTCTTGATGTTAGGCCCGATTGCTCATCTTCACTATGTTCAGAGCAAACAAACTCATTCGCGCGTCCACATGAAGTTTTCCCAAATGCACTTTGGCCCTCATAGTCTCCACTGCACTTGGGCCCTCATCTATAGCCTTCCCTTTCTTACCAGCAGCCGACCCTTTGTTGCAAGCCGACTCAGCGGAATCCGAAGGAATATGAGGAAGCGAATTGTCTAGCGGACCCTTCATTACCTTGATATATGGTTTGGGGCGAGATAGGGACAATTTAGACTACAAGAGGGACGGTCCACACTGCAGCAGCCACTGTTAGATGGTCCACCAACAGGACGATTGACCTTCGGGACCTCAGAAGAATCTTCATCAGAGACTTCCAGTTCAACAGGCCTGGAATGGTCAGCACCTGTAGAGGTTGCCACAGCAACCAACATTAGCTTCTCATTCAAAGCTTCAACATGCTTGGTACTCAACTACGACGCATCATCAACCCCTGCTAATCGCAAGTGGTCATTCTCCAAGCCAGATGCTACAACCTTCGCCATAGCGGGCAGGTCAGAATCATGCTCCTCCCTTAATGGAGCAAGTCGTCTGGAAGCTGGCTCGGCCCCAACGTGAGACCTCTTCAAGCTTATGAAGGAGGCAATCGTCTCAGAAAGCCCCTCTGTGTCGAGCAGGGCGAAACCATTAACTTTGAAGGCCTTCCTCTTCTTGGACGGGGTTTCACCTACAGACTTAACCTTCGACGCTCTGTAGAAAGTGAGAGCCACGTGCCAGTGATCCTACAACCCACTGCAAATGAAATTGGTAGGGAAGATAACATCCTCCACACTCATCCAAGGGATGTCACGGAATGCCTTCATTGTGACTTCCTCCTCTGGAGAAAGAAGAGTAGTGGAGAACCTCCCTACAAAAAACACACGTGAAGAAATCAAAGGGAAAACTATACTTAGGAAGTGACTTGAACTCCCACTCAAGTGGACAACCTTTGAACTTGAAGTACTTCGAATCCAAAGGAGCTAGGAAGTAGAATTTCTACCAGAATTTAAAGTCATCTAGCAATTTCCCGAAGCAAGCTGATGACATCATCTTACATAAGGCGTGATCGTATAGCCGAGGGGAAGTCAACAACTAGATCACCCTCGAAGTCACGCGGACACCAGCGTCTTTCGCCCTGATCAATATGACAAGGATAGTCCTGTACCCATTCGATACTAATTGGGCAGGAGGGATTCCAAGAAATTCTAGAAAGTCCCATATCTCGTCAAGCACATGAAATTAGACACCTGTTAGAAGCATGTCGTCGTGCAAACAGACGAACCCTTTCGAAGGAAACATTGGCGTTTGATCATCATTCAAAATATGGAATGGCGGGTCTTCAGGGACCTCGTATGTCTTCTGAATCTCAATGAGGCTCAATTTGAAAACTGACTTATCTTCGAAGAACTGGAGGCCCTTGGCAAGAAGCTCATCATCAAGGTGATTTTGGCGAGCCATGAAAAAGGTGAATAAACTTTTGATCAAAAGTTGAACAGAACGTAGTCTCTAAAAGCGAATTGAAGAGTCAATCTCTGCAAAAAGGGTGATCTAAATGGTGATTGGTTTCCATCCTTTTCTCCACTGAACCGACGCATGCTTAATTAATGAAGTGCGCCGCTCAAGTAGTGGTTCATACTCAATCATCATGAGCGGCATATCTTTTTGAGAAGTGACTTAGTGAACAGATACAATGGCCCACTAACTCGGGAGGAGCAGCTGATGATACACAAAAACGCCACATCTTCTATACTATACATGTGTCATGATGATCTCAAGGAATAACATGCCCAAGCGTCAACCCAACATTGATCCGGCCTAAGCAGCATCAAGCCCGCACAACGCAGTTCGCCAAGACGAACCCAAATTACTATAGCCTGCTAAGCCCACACGTTTCACAACCATCCCCAATACTCGTAAGACCTATTAAGGCAAGTATCTTAGGGATCAACTTTGGACAAGCAAGCCCGCAGCACATTGCTTCCAACTATGAAGCAAATACCAAATTATACGTCGTACATGGAAACTTCCATCTATGGACAACTTTCTGATTGGGAACTATCTCCCGCGTATCTAGGAGCACAAGTCTAAAACGGAAACTTCCCTTGACAGCACAACTCCTAATTAATAAGGATCTCCACGAATATCATTTTCCCTAAACTACGCTACCGATGGCCTGGTCGAACCAGGACTCCAGCACTATAAATAAGACATGAGGTTGGTAAGCTAAGGTACGCTAAAAATTCCTTGTTCACAGGATTAAACCTTCCTCAGATCTTTGTCTTACTTTAGCATCGAAATGTCATTGGCCACCACAACGATGGTCCGTGGCTCACGTAAATTCCTTGTACAGGTCAGCAGGGAGCGAAAATCAACTGCATTGGGTCCCTTCAAGCTCATTTGGCTTTGCTAAAAAAAAATTATGCTATAGGAAATCGGTCATTTGTCAAAGAAAATTTACGAATTTTGATTTCCTTGTTAATAAGGTACAATTTCCAATGAAAAAAATTCATTGGAAAAAACCAAAAGTTGTTACTTTCGTAACAAAACATATTTTGTTCGGAAGCTTTATTTGTTAAAGAAGTGGCAAAAAACATTTCCTGCAACCAATTTCCTGCTTATTTGATTTAACAACAAAATCATTGTATAGCTACAAAACATTTGTTTTTTGGTAATTCTGACATCATTAGAAACAAATTTTTTTTTTTATAAATAGGCTAATATTAATGATTTTCATCCTTGTTAAAGGCACTGTAACTCTTGTTCATCTCTTCAACAACAATGAAACCAAATTTTCAAGGTAATTATCACATTATTGGTAATGATATATTCGTCGTTAATGTTGGATAATTTTTTCAAGCAAATATATTTCTAGTTAAAGCTCTCTCACTATTTTACAACGACAAAATATCATTTTGTTGAAAATTGTTATACTAATGATTTTATATGGTTTTAAAATACAATAAGCTTTAACGACATCTCTTTACGATGAAATAATGATTTGCTATTAATAATTATATTATTTGTGTTCGATATAAAAGGTTGATTAGTTTTTCTAGAATTTCTTTTTCTTTTTAACGTTTACTTTCCTTTTTATATAACAAGTGAGTTTTAAGTTGATAAAATTAGAATCAATTAATGATAATGTAATTATAAATATTATTTCATTTTGTGGGTAAAATTGGTTGTTTTTTGTTTTTTTAAATATTTAACCAATTAAATTATTCATTCTCTATTTAATATATATAATCAGTATCATATTCTTAGTAATGTTTTTTTTAAAACATTACTAATTTAATGTGATAGTTTAGAAGTTTCATTTAATACCACATTTGTTCAAATAACTAAATTGGTAAAAAGTATTATACCAAAAGTTATCACAGGTTAGAGGTTTGATCCGCTCCAAGACTTCTTGGTAGTTTAACGTTACAGACTTACAATAACTTACGAGAGCAAGCGACCTACCTCTAATATTTGTATGAAAACGATATGGGTACTTCTTGACAGTTTGCTTGTGGATATGTACTTTCTTATCCTTTATACGTTTACAATTGAATTGAAAGTAATTTAGTTAGTTAAGAATTTTTTTTATGGTGCATTCCGATGAGATAATGAAACAATAAAAAATAAAAATCAAATTTAAATACATTCTTTAATAATATTAATAGAGATTTTAATTACAAATATAATATAAAAATGTTTAAAATGAAAAAATTTGCAATAAAATAACAAATTAAAATAATTTCATTGGCTATTATTTCTAATTCAAAAATTATAAAGTTTCTTTTATTTTTGAGTTTTTCCTCTTAAAATGGGTTAGAAAAAATATATGTAGTATTTTAGAATACAAACAAAATGTCAAATTTTGTAAATCAATTGAACAAAAAAACATTCATGGCTTTAGTGGCTCTGTTAAGTGTCATGGCTTTGATACTTCTAATTATTCACACAATACTTGAATTGTCACATAACCTCTAACTAAATAATAAAGGGTATTTTGGTTGTTTCCTTAACCGTGAGGCATTTACAAGTCCACTATTCATGAGGCCTAGCCCCTTTATATGGTAGAAATATATAGGGGTGTTTGTTTTTATTTAGTGTTTAGAAGCTAATTTCTTATTGGAGTTAAAGGTTCTAAACGAGGTTGTGAATGAACCATTTGTTTTGCTTATGAATGGGTTGTTGATTAAAAGCTGTAAAATTAAAAGGTGTTTTTTTTAGGTGCTGACTTGAAGTTTTTTTTACCTTTTTTGCTTACCAACACAATTACCACCACCACTACAAATCACTAACATCAACCTCCTTCTGCACTTGTTTTCTCTTCTTCAAACACTGTGGTGATTCCCTTCTACCACCACCAAAAGCCACTCGATAACCCTTTTCATTCCTCATACAATCTCAAAAGAAAGAGAAAGAAGAGAAGGAAGAAGAGAAGGAGGAGGAAGGCGGTGGTGGCAGTGGTGGCAGCATTGCTCGCATGATAGAGAGGAGTTAAAAATGAGAGGATGGTCTGTAGAGAAGAGAGGTTATAGTAGTCATTAGAAATTTATTATGAGGTTACTATTGAAATGAATTTTCATTAAACACTCAGTGCTAAGTGATCAGTACCCCCATGATGCTTACTCTAATCACAACTAAAAACAAACACCATGTTTAGAGTGTCCCACTTCTTATTAAGACTTTGAGTCTATTCATAACAAAAACAAACACCCTCGTATATTGGATCACTTGATTAAACAACAATCAGCATTCAGGGAAGATCACTTGATCAACATTTTGTTTTAGAATGATATAGAACATATGATGGACTGACGAAAGACAAAAAGGCGTAATCAAAATTTACAGATTTGGCGTTCGAGCTCAAAATGAGGCATCCAATACTTTTTCGGAAAGGGAAATGACATTATGAGAACAAATCATCGCCATGTCGTAACATATGGTGGATTTTAGGCATTTGAGATCGTTTAGGTTTCTAAAACAACACTTTATTGTTTTGGAATAGGATTTTAGTTTCTATTTTTCAATAGGACTTTAGTTTTGTTTCTAATAGGATTATATTTTTTATTTCCCCGTAGACCTTGGATTTCTTGATGCTACTAGGACAATTCAAGTAGCTTTCGACTCTTAGCTTAAATGCTCACTTGGCTCTACCTTCAACCCTCAAAATTATTTCACAGTACGAGCGAATTTTTCCTGATTAGTGTTTAGTTGGGTCCTTAAATTGCTTTAATGTATTGCTCAAGGAATTATTGAATCATATTATTATTCAGTGAAACCTTTGTGTTTTATCTTTTCTGGTGGATTACAAATTGTTTTTGCTTGTGCTGCGTCAAGTGGTATTATTGCATGTGCAGTACCCGTCCTCCTAGTTTCGAAGAAGGATAATGCTTGGCACATGTGTGTAGATAGTTGGGCAATCAATAAAATCACTATAAAATACAAATTTCCTATACCTCATTTAGAAAACATGTTAGATGTGTTTGAGGATTCGAAGGTGTTCACAAAGCTAGACCTACGAAATGGATATCACCAAATCTGTATCAAGTCGGAGGTGAATGGAAAACAACTTTCAAGATAAATAATAGATTGTGCGAGTGGTTGGTGATGTCATTCGGATTATCCAATGCACCTAGCACCTTTATGAGACTTAACAATCAGGTTTTTCATCCCTTTCTTGGTCCCTTAGTAGTTTATTTTGATAATATTTTAATCTATAGCAAAACCAAAACAGAACACCTAGTTCGTTTGAGGAAATCCTTAGGTGTATTGAACGAAAATAAGATGGTTTTGAATTTGAAAAAGTGTACTTTGCACATATAAGTTGTTGTTTTTGGGTTTGTTATTGGTAAGTGATGTAGTCTATTTTGCTCCCTGCTTCGACCTAGCCCTGCTGACATGCACAAGTAACGCAGGTGAGCCATGGACCACCGTTGTGGTGGCCGATGGCACTCCAATGCTAAAGTCAGACAAGGATCTGAGGAAGATGTAATGTTGTAAACAGAGAATTTGTAGCGTACCTTAGTTTACCAACCTCATGTCTTATTTATAGTGCAGGAGTTCTGATTCACCGGGCCATCGTAGGCGTAGTTTAAGAAGGAGATCTTCATGGAAATCCTTCTCTAATTAGGAGTCGTGTTGTAGGAGGGAAGTTCCTTGTTAGCCTTGTGCCCCTAGATATGCGGGAGATAGCTCCCAATCTAAGAGCATTCCGTAGAAGGAAGTTTACCTGTGTGGAATGTGCTCTGGTATTTGCTTCCTAGTTAGAAATATGGAGTTGCTGTAATTGCCCGTCTGAAGCTGATCCTCGAGATACTTGACTTATTAGGCCTTACGGGTATTAAGGACAGTTGTGAAACGTGTGGGCCTAGCATGTTGTAAGAGTTCGGGTCCGCCTGACAAACTGAGTTAGGCGGGCTTGGAGCCGCTTTAGCCGGATCAGCGTTGGGCTGATGCTGGGGCCGTAATTCTTCGAGATCGTTATGACACGTGTATGGCTTAGGGATGTGACTGTTTTCATGTATCATCATGTACTCTCCCCGAGTTAGTGGGTCCTCACATCGGTTCATTAAGTCATCTCTTGAAAAGATACGTTGTTCATGATGATTGAGTCTGAATCATTGCTTGAGCCGCGTGCTACACTAATTGAACGTGTGTCGGTTCAGTGGAAAAGAGGTGGGAACCTGATCCCTATTTAGGTCATCCGTAGTGTGGAGTCTGAATCTTTTATTTTATTTGTTTTTGAAGATACTGCTATGTTCATCTTTTGATTTGGAAAACATTGTTCATCTTCTTCATGGCTCAACAAGACCTTCTTGATGACGCAACCTTGGGCAAGGGCTTGGAGCTTTTTGAAGACATGTTGTTTTTCAAGCCAGACCTCACTGAAATTCATACAAAGTTTGGGGTCCTTGGGGACATGCCATTGTAGGACCAGTGTCGCCACCGGCAGGGTTCTTTTGCTTGCATCATGGGATGCTTCAAACTGGAGTGTGTTTTTCCATTCTAGACGTGATTTAGAAATTCTTGGACCTACTTAGGATTCCTCCTGCTCAATTGGGGCCTAATGGATATAGGATTATCCTTATCAACTGATCAGGGCAAAAGAGGTCGGTGTCCGCGTGACTCTGTGAGTAATCCAGTTGATGACTTCTTCTCGGTTAAAGGGTAATGATGTATGTAAGATGACAAGCCGACCTGTTTCACGAATTTGCCTAACGATTTTAAGTTTTGGCAAAAATATTGTTTATTGCCACTGCGAATTCAAAGTACTTTCGGTTCAAGGCTTATTCGGTCGAATGAGAGTTCAGGTCGTTTTGTAAGTGTAACTTCTTTTTCTTGACTCTGTTATGCTTGATTGCAGGTTGGCTAATCGTTGCTGGTGTTTATTCGCAAGACGATCTCCCACTACTCCCCTTACCCTAGAGAAGCAAAATACTATAGAGACGTTCCGCGACTTGTCAACAAGGAACGTGGTGGATATCATAAGCATCCACAACTTCATCCGTAGTGGTCTATGAGACAACTGACATGTAGCCACCACTCTGTATCGAGCATCGCGGGTTAAGCCTGAAGATGGGGCCCCTTCTAAGAAAATGAAAGCTTTTGGGGCCAAAGCTCCTGTTCTGTCTAGCGTGGAGGAGCCATTTGAGACACTCGCCTCTTTCGTGAGTTCGAAAAGGTCCCGTGTCAGAACTGGGTTGCTTTCATCACGACCTGCTCCAGCGAGGAAAGAGCGTGAGTCTGATCGGCCTGTTAGGGTGGAGAATGATGCGTAGGCCGAAGCTTTGAATGAGCGGCTGGTGTGGGTTGCAATGGCGGCTTTTGTCAGTGCTGATTCGTGCGGGACCGTTCCAATAAAAGGTTCTTGCGAAGATCCGCCTGAGGTTGTGGAATCTGATCGTCTCGTTGGTGTGCTATCTGATAGTGGTCGTGGTGGCACAAGCCAAGTTTCATGTAGTCTGCATTGTTCACCGTCTCATTCCAGACCATAGCTCGAAGTGTTAGAGGGTCATTTAGATAACTCGCTTCCTCCTCTCCCTTCGAATCCCGTCATGTCATCTCGCACTAAAGAGTCAACTGTTCGTGACAAGGGAAAGGAAATGGAGGAGAGCCTTGGAATAATGGCATTTGTGAAGGGTGGTGCAGGCGTGATTCCTGATTCAAGAAAGCTTCATTTGGATGCGCGGATAAGCCTGTTTGCACCAGACTTGGTAAGGATGAACACTCAGGTCTGGCACCAAGAGGTTGATGTGGAGTATGCTTCGAGAAAGCATATAAGCAGGTCTCATAGCTGGTTGATAGATTGCGCTCCGAAACCCAAAGGATACGCTAGAAGGGTGTATGGATAATGGTTTAAATAACCTTATGCTGGGTATGTCTCTCTTGAGCCAGGTGGTCATTGCTGAGGTGGAAGTAGAGGCGGCTCGTGAGAGAGTATACACCATAGAGCATGTCTTCTCGCACATGCAGACTCTGTACTCTGATGCACTTTATGAAATTGAACAGCTACGGAAGCAGGTTGAGGAAAAAGGACTGGAGCAATTAGTCTGATTGTCGGGACTCAGAGGGCTCGTATTGAGGCCCTTGACTATGAATTGGCAGAGGTGGTGTCCGAGAGAGACGGACTCTGGCAGGAGTTGAATCCGGTCTACTGAGTCGCGGAGGTTGCTCAGGAAGTTGCGGCTGAAGCGTGTTCTAAACTGTGGTTTCTTGCTGAAGAAAATGCTTCGAAGAAGGCTGAATGGGTTGCTTCGAAGCAACAATTGAAATCTGATGTGGAGTTGAATGCTCGAGAGGCAAGGAAGGTCGAAGACCAGCTCGAATTTGAATGGCATGAGCTCAGCACTGTGAAAAGCATTTTGGCCACAGAGTAGTCTCAAGTTTACGCGCTGACAGGCAAGTTGGAGCTGTTGAAGCGTGAACTTGCTGATGCGAAGGCGCGAGAGGAAGAGCTTCTACATGAACAAGGCAAATGCGAGTTTCATTGGTTTGTACACGGCAGGCTGGAGCTGATGAAGGAGAAGCATCCAGAGTGGAATCTCGGTCGCTATAAGAAGATGTCGTGTGTAGACTTGTTTGTTGCCTTTGTGTCATCGAACGAGGAAGAAAGTTTGGACCCTGATGCCCAGGCCGAAGTGCGTGTGGATGCAATTGTTGCTCCTTAGCTCTTCTATTTTTGTACCTTCTCCTAATAAGGAGTGAACTTTGTATTCTGTACTCATTTTTTTCGACCATTAATGAAAATAGTTTTACCCGTTTTGTGTTCGTCGCCTCTATTGTATGTTTTTCGTTTCGCCTTGTCCTATTGCTTCGGCATAGGCTGGTTGAATCATTAGGACTTCGAGTGGTATTCCGCTACCAGGAGCTTGACCGTTTTTGTTGCGAATGACTCATAGTCACTGTTGCATAGTCATGTCCAATGGTGGGCATGTTGCGAACAGTTTAGCCTGGGGTTGGTTTACCCGGGTTGTTGTTTTGTCCTCTAGGTAAGTTGTTGGAAGCTGGCCTCGCTTATCTGATTGGTCGGCTGCACTTGCTGCTATGGGCGATTTGCAATAACCGAGCGTACACGTTGGAGCGTTTGTGCCAAGTCAGGTGTCGTAAGCTCGACTGACCCACTAAGTAGCATTTATTTGGGCACTAGCCGGATGATTTGTGTCAGCACGAGTTGTCTTTGTTGTTAATAGGATGCCAGTCCATTTGAGCGTGAAGACACTGACTTAGCTAGATTTGACTTTGCGGCCGTTGTTTCGTATGAAAGCGGTGGTCGCGTGGTGAGCTGCTTGGGGCTTCCACCTTCCAAACCATCTATGTTTGAACAATGTGGACTACAGGCTTGGGGAGTAAGGATTTGGCGACTACGCTAAAGAGCAATAGTCATGTGGTGACTCATCGACATCAGAAAACAAGTAACGCAAGTGAGCCACGGACTAGTGTTGTGGTGGCCGATGACACTCCGATGCTAAAGTCAGACAGGGATCTAAGGATGGTGTAAAGTTGTAAACAGGGAATTTGTAGCGTACCTTAGCTTACCAACCTCATGTCTCATTTATAGTGTAGGAGGCATGGTTCTACCAGGCCATCGTAGGCGTAGTTTATGAAGGAGATCTTCGTGGAGATCCTTCTCTAATTAGGAGTCGTGTTGTAAGAGGGAAATTCATTGTTAGCCTTGTGCTCCTAGATACGCGAGAGATAGTTCTCAATGCAAGAGCAATCCGTAGAAGGAAGTTTCCCCACGGGGAATGTTCTCTGGTATTTGGTTCCTTGTTGGAAACATATAGCTGCTGTAATTGCTTATCCGAAGCTGATCCTAGAAATACTTGCCTTAGTAGGGCTTATGGGTATTGAGAACGGTTGTGAGACGTGTGAGCCTAGCATGCTATAAGAGTTTGGGTCCGCCTGGTGGGCTCAGTTAGGCGGGCTTGGAGGGTTGATGCTGGGACCTGTAATTCCTTGAGATCATCATGACATGTGTATGGCTCGGGGATGTGACAGTTTTTATGTATCATCAGTAAGGATGGAATACAAGTGGGTGATGGGAAGTGAAATCAATCCATAAATGGCCTACACCAAAGTCAGTTTTTGAAGTGAGAAGTTTCCACGATTTGACGATTTTTTACAGGCAATTTGTGAGGCATTTCAGTACCATTGCAGCACCTATCATGGATTGTTTGAAGAAAGGCAAGTTCAATTGGAGGACGAGCAAGAAAAGAGTTTTTCCCTTATCGAAGAAAAATTTTGCACCGTTCCGGTTCTAGCTCTCCCAAACTTTGATAGGGTTTCTGAGGTCAAATGTGATGCTTGTGGAGTGGGAGTAGGAGTAGGAGATGTGTTCAATCAAGAGAAGAAACAATAGCCTTCTTTTTTGAAAAATTAAGTGAAGCCCAACAAAAATGAAGTACTTACGAACAAGAGTTCTACATGGTTGTTGGAACTTTGAAGCAATAGGAAGACTACCTTCTTCAGAGTGTTTGTTTTGTATACAGATCATCAGGCTTTGAAGTTTATTAACAGTTAGAAGAATATTAATGAGATGCATGCAAGGTGGGTGAAATTTATGCAGAAATTTCCATTTGTCATTAAGCACAAATCCGGTGCATTGAAGCAAGTTGTTGATCCACTTAGTAGGAGGGCTTCTTTGTTGATTACACTTGCCCATGAAGTTGTGGGATTCGTTGCTTGAAGGAATTTTATGAAACTGATGATGATTTAAAGAAATTTGGGCAAAATGTGTTAATCATGAACCAGTAGCATATTATTTTCTCAGTAAAGTAACTTGTTCAAAGGCAATAAGTTATGCATCTATATTTCTTCCTTATAAGATAAACTGATTCGAGATTTGCATGGAGAAGCATTGAATGGTCACTTGGGTCAAAATAAAATTATAGCCACCTTGGAGGAATGATTTTATTGGCCTCAGTTGAAGCGTGATTTGGGGAATATTGTGAGAAAATTTTACACTTGTCAAGTTTCGAAGGGACAAGTTCAAAACACGGGACTTTACATGCCTTTGCATGTTCCTGAAGATATTTGGTAGGATCTTGCTATGGATTTTGTGCTCTGATTACCCCGAACACAAAGTGGTGTTGATTATGTTTTTATTGTCATTGACAGATTTTCTAAGATGCACAATTTATAGCATGCAAGAAGACATTTGATGCTTCCAACATAGCCAAATTGTTTTTTAGGGAGGTTGGTCATTTGCATGGTGTTCTTAAATCCATTACTTTTGATTGTGATACGAAGTTTTTAAGCTATTTTTGGATTACTTTGGGATTTGCAATATTTGTAGTGAAAACCCTAAACCGTGGGATTATGCACTTCCACAGTGGAGTTTTCTTGTAACAATGAAGTCCACAGTGCAACGGGAAGATCACCATTTTTCATTGTTTATACAGTCATTCCTAACCATGTTGTGGACTTGGTGAAGCTATCTGCTAAACACAGAAGGGCGAATGTGATTGAAGAAGGAGATTTTTTGATGGTGTTCTTGTGTAAGGAAAGGTTTTCAATTGGCACATATGGAAAGTTCCAGCCAAAGAAGTATGGTCCTTACAAGGTGCTAAAACGAATCAATGACAGTGCATATATCATCAACTTGCCTGATTCCCTGGGAACTTCCAATAGTTTCAATGTTGTTGATTTGTTTGAGTTTCATGAGGACGAGGCTATCTATCCTAACAATAACTCGGGGTCGAGTTCTTTTTAAGTAGAAGGGACTGATGTAGAATATATGATGAACTGATGAATGACAAAAGGACGTAACCGAAATTTACAGGTTTGGCGCCCAAGCTCAGAATGAGGCATGCAATACCTTTTTGGAATGGGAAACAGTGCTACAGGTACAACTCACCTCTATGTCGTGATGTATGGTAAATTTTAGGCATTTGAGATCATTTAGATTTCCAAAACAACACTTTACTATTTTGGATTAGGATTTTAGTTTATATTTTTCAATAGGATTTTAGTTTTGTTTCTAATAGGATTATAATTTTTATTTCCCAAACTTGGATTTCCTAAAGCTACTAGGACAATCCAAGGTTGAGTTAGATCTTTAAATCACTCTCATTTATTGCTCAACGAATTATTGAATCAAATTATTATTCAAAGAAATCTTTGTGTCATATAGGGGTGAGCATCCGATCCCGCCATCTCGATCCTGTCTTGTGTCATCCCGATTTTTTTGGGATTGATCAAACTCATCTTATCCCGATCTAGAGTGGGATGAGATCGGGATGGAGATTTTCAATCCCGCTCATTCCGTCCCGAATTTATTAATTTAATATTTATTATTATTAATTTTAATCAAACTATTCTTCTAAAGGAAAGTTAAGATGTGTTGAAATTAAATCAAACATTTACTATTTGAAAATTTACTTGCTTGATTTTGTGCTTTTTGTTTATGTAGAAACTTTAATTTGGATATTTTAGGTCAAATAAAACCCATGAAAATTTATGCTTTTCACATTTTAGATTTGTTATAGGACAATTATTCTTATAGAAAATAAAGGCAAATGATGATTTGAGTTAGTTTTGTACTATGGGTTATGTAGTTGGAGAACATTGCTCCTAATTGTATTCTTGTGAAAATATGCAAGACCGATCTATGGAGGGGATCCTTCCATTTCTCATCATTCACTTGACAAACTTAATTTTACTGTATGGTAACTCTCCACAAATTTTATATGACATTTAATATTTTTATGATGAAAGTTATATATACATAAATTTGACATTATTGGTGTGTGAGAAATGTGAGATGAATTTTTTTTGTTATTTTTAATTAGATGACTATTTAGTACATGTTCATCCCGTCTCGAACCCATTTAGGATGAAACAAGGTCGGAATGAGGTCCCGAATGAACGAGATTGAATAAGGATGAGGTTCATCTCGTCCCATACCTACCCCTAATTTTATCTTTTGTGATGGATTCATGCTTTTGCTTATGTTGGGTTATAGAAAGTGACTCCAAGCCCAATATAGGAATAATGATGAAATTAATCATGGACTACAAATCTTTAAGCCCAAGATAAGTAGGCAAAAATGCCAAATGCTCACTCATCCACTCCATGGGTTTGAATCTCAAGTCATAGCTCAACGGAAGAGACGACAAGACAAACATCATCTCTCTCTCAATTTGCATGAAAACAGAAAGTTGAGAACACATAACACGTTATCTTCACTAAGTGTCTTCTCCTTCTACTTCCACATACCTCACATGTAATAAATGCAAATCCTAAAGAAGAGGTAGGCATCTATATAGTATATCAACAATTCTTCCACACTTACAACTCACACAAGAACAAGAAGAACAATAAAATGATGAAGATGGCGATCATAAGCTTTGCAGCCTTCCTTCTACTGTTGGCAGCATCATCTTCATCAGCCAAGGAAGATGGCTTGCTACTAAGCAAGAAGAAGAGCGAGTATGAGATGTGCACGAAATCACTGCAGAAAGCACCCCTAACAGAGTGTTCGACGTACATGCAAGAAGAATTCCCAAAATCTCTATTGAAGTTGAAGTATGTGTGTTGTAACACTACAAGAAATCTGGCCATTAATAGCGTTTTAGAAAACGCTATGTCTGTCGGAGCTATAATAGACCCAGGGTCTATTATAGCGTTTTTAAAACGCTATGGTAGGTTGGTTTTTTATAGCGTTTCAAAAACGCTATGGTAGAGTCTACAATAGCGTTTTTAAAATGCTATTGTAGTTAACTTACAATAGCGTTTTAAAAACGCTATTGTAAGTATACATAGCAATTTTTTTTTTTTTTTTTTTACTATCAAATGACTTTTTATTACATCTCATAAGTTTTATGTCTAGAAAATAAAAATTTTAATGTGCCAAAGTTAAACATTTCCATGAATGGAGGCAAGGTAATGTAATTAATTAATAAATTGTATTACATCGAGTCACAAAATCTATCAAATAATAAAGATAATGTATTACAATTATGGTACTTGGGATAACAAACTGGAAATTAAGCGATGGTTTTGCCCAGTGGATCAATGAGAATCATGCCAATAACACCACCCGCTTCTCTAACAAAAATGGTTTTTTCGCTTCTAAGGTCTGGGAGTTCAAAAGCACAGACAACGATCTTCCCCTTTATCAAGCTACGATCAAGAGTGTTGTTCTTGCATAAGCTGAAAAAACAAATCAAGACATAATAATTAACACTATATATATGAAGATGAGTGTTCATCAAGCACATTGGACAAGCATATCATCCCTAAAAAGTGCAAATGCATGAGGAGCAAAACCAAGAATGTGAATCACCTGAATGGTACCAAAACTGCCATACATCTCTACGCCCCAGCTGCGCCAAAAAAAACAAAGTTTATAAAGCTTTGTTTCTGAGACAGAGCCAAATACACTGTGCATAAAAAACAGCTGCAGTGCAGTCCAGAATATGAACCTTGCTGAGGAAAACAGAAGCAGCAGAGCAGCACACACTGCTGAAAAATTGCCATCAGAGCAGCAGAACAGCCGCAGTGCAATCCAAATACGCTCTGGCTATTGGGGTTAGCTGTTGTAAGTTTGCCACCTTGACCTTGAAGCAAAAACAATTGGCAGATATGGTGAAGGGCAATAGGAAGATAAGTCATAACATTATACCACTCTACATTCGACATGATATGGAGCGAGGCAACATAACTGCCAGCAACAGAGTATGTGATTCCTAAACAACATGAAATCGTACTCGTGACTATGTGATTCCTAAACAACATGATTTCATCTACAAACACATTGCAACAAATAAGTGAAACTTCACTTGGATTTACCAATATTAACAAAATATCAATGTTAGGATTTACCTTGTAGAGAGCCTGAAAGGTGAGGACTTGCTTGGCTACAGAGATGACTTAAGCAAGGTCATCAACAATGTTTTCAAACTCGAAACACTCATTTCACCAAATAAAACATAGCCATACACACCCTTTTCCACAAAAAGAAAATTCATTTTGTTTGAATAAATTGTAAAGCTATTGTCCAGCAAATAAACACAATAACATTGTTTTCCTTGTTACCTGTGTTCATTAATTGATGGCCTGGAAGGTGAGGTGTTATCCCATCAACCTGAATTCAAATCCATGTTTGCAGAGTCTGGCAGATGCAAAAACATTGAATACCTTAAAAAAATGGCTTCTAGTTCATACAAATCTTAGCCAAATTACTACACCAGGAATCAGTTTCACCCAAGCCTGGATAGCAATATGCTTAGATATTCACAAGAGTACAGAAACCAGAAAAAATGTATTAAAAAAAAATGGAAGTGGGCCCACTTGAAATCAAGAGATTTGCATATGCAAAACATGCAACAGATAAAATGGAGAAATCAATGTGCATAGAAATATCCTTCATGAAGAGCTCCAAGAAATGAGCACAAAAATCTTGATGCATTTTTCACCTTTCAACTTACTTAGCTCAAGATGGGCATAATCAAATTTCTCATTTTCAGTAACATTCACAAATCATTAGCACAGAACAAGTACCAAAAAACAGGGCATAAATGATAAAGTGAAATGTATTCAAAAAAACTAAATGATTGATATTATGTATTCAAAATCAAATGATTGACATTATGTATTCAAAATCAAATTATAGATATACTTAGGAAGCTGATCAAAAAGGTAATCATAGAAACCTTGGTATGGTAGGCTTGAAGTGTTGCATGAAAAGCTATCAATGGACCATGTAATAGACAGTTTAGTACAACTGAGGTGGTGAATCATAATTCCAAGTGTCAAAAACAGTCCGTGTAGCAGTAATTCGAAAAGTAAAAAATGAGTCAGTGAACGCATACCATTTCCTTCGAACCCGCACAAGCATAACCAACTGACCACCAAGACATCAGCAAATTCAGCACATACATTCGCTGCCAAAGCAGCAGCAAATTCAGCGAGCACTCTGTCCAGCAAGACAAAGTACTCTGTCCAGTTTATAAATGTAAAAAAAAAAAAAAAAAAACAGCCTCCATATTAGAAAGTTATTTCTTGAGTCAAATTGTTTATAAACAGCCTTCACATTATAAACATTTAAAAAAATAAATTTGAATCAAGGACTAGGCAGGCCAAATTCACCTAGAACTCATAAACAAGCAAATAGGTAGGCAAGCAAAGACTTATGGTAGAGGGCCTAATTGCATTCTCAATTCTAAAATCCAAAAAAAATAAAAAAAAAATGAGGGAATCATGTTGATCAAGTTGTAGAAAAAAGCATTGGTCAGGATGATCCGTGGTTGCTCTGCTCGTGCAAAACAAGACAGTTTTAGCGCACGTCAAAATGCTGCAGGAAACTGCAATTATGTTAGTAAAAGAAAATATCACCAGATTGGGTCAGACTCAACAAGGATGAAATAGAAGAAAATAAGTGATCATAAGAATGTAAGTATGGAAAGTAAAGCCCAGCAGCAGGCATCAGCTTCACTAGCTAGCTGTTAAAACAAGGGAGTTATTTTTTTGGTGATAAGGAAGACTTCCTGCAATGCAACAAATTGCTTTCGTTGGTTTGTTTGTTTATGAAATTTAACTAACAAAATCCCAATTTTTTATAAAGAAAAACCAATGGAGTGACAATGTACCTTGAGACTGTCTGAGTGGTGTAGTGAAGTTTAGTTCTTTGCTTGTGCAGACTCCATTTCACCTCCGCTTTTGGCACCCTGGTTCAAGAAATGGTACTTGCAAGGATAAGGCCTAAAACAAAAATAAGTTTAGACCTTAAAAGACCTTTATCATGAACTAGACCAACTAAACTTTCAAAACCCAAATTGCAACCATTAACTTGTAAGCAATAAAAACACCATACCCGGCTGACTCTAGCCCAATCCCCTGCTGAATTCCAGCACACCATCACGCTAACAGCAGAAAAAAAAAAAAAAAAAAAAAAAAAAAAAAAAAAAAAAAAAAAAAAAACAGAGTGCATCAGGACAGAGCACCCTGTCAAAACAGAGCGTGCTGTCCAGTGTATTGCAGCACCGAAAAAACTGGACAGAGCAGCTCCAATTCTTGGCAGACCAGCCCTACAAGCAAACTTCGCTGCTCCGAGTCCATAGTCTTTTACTCTTCATCTGATGTTTCTCAACCCATGACACCCATATAGACTTTGTTTTACTAGCAATATGAAATAGATGATGACAATAGGCTGCGTTGTTCCATACTTTCAAATTCAAAACATCAAGACCTTCATATTTTTTCGAACATTCAACTTTTTTCCAGGATGTAGTATTAGCTTTCTTTTGCATATCAGCACCACACTAGAAGAACAACACCAAAGCTGTAAACATCAGACTTCTCATTGAGGCGAGAGGTGCGAGCATACTCGGGATCAATATAGCCTATTGTGCCCATGACATAGGTCGAAGAATGGGTTTTTGATGACGAGATGCATTTAGCAATACCGAAATCTGAGAGATGGGCTTCAAAATTATCGTCAACCAAAATTTCTGTGTTTAATGCTGCCAACGGTTTCAAGTTCTGTCTCAAATTCCCGCAAGTTATGTGAATATCGAGTATAAAGTCGCTTGACTACAATTGGTTTGGTGTTCTTCAGTATGCATTTGTAAACAGTGTTTGATGCTCCATAACCAATTATATACTTCTCACTCAAATTCTCAGTAATTCTCATGATATCTTCTCAAGTGTGAATGAAGTGCCAAACAGGATGTTGATTATTTTTTACTGCAACCTGCAAAAGTGAGCTCGGAGGACCAATAGATATATTCTGTGACAACACCTGTTAACATGGAGTCATGCACATGTGTTTAGAGCTAACGCATTCATCAAGCTGAGATCTTCTTGCGTACAAGCACTGAAGTATCACAGATTAAGATGACCTTGATATTACCAACCATATTTACCATTGAAAAAAAAAACTTGTTTGACACTCTGTGTAACTCATTATCAGAATACTTAGGCAATTAGCTGGAAATTTCAAATGGAATTTTGTGTTCAAAGTGAAGTAGAAGTCTTAGTTTAAGCTAATACGAACATAATCCCACTGTATAGGGACTGACAAAAATGATAACTGATTTTTTTTTTGGAGTTATAAAAATACAAAAGTATTTCTCAAGACTTTTATAAGAAAAGCTACATTACAAAACTGAGATCAAGGGTCACCAACCTTTCTATGTATAGGTCGATCGCCAGAAACACCAGCAGCACTATTTGAAGACTCGCCGTAGGAATAAGTGCCTCCATGTGTTATTGATCTTGGAGTCTCTGTCAACCTTACACTATATGGATATAGTTAAATAAACATCAGTTTGCATTGATAAACTTGTTTGATTTTCAGATAAAAGCACAACGTAAGGGGTGTTGATGTTGCTAATTGATCTAGTTAGAGATCTGAATTTCGTCAAGAGTGTTCCATATTTTGCAAATTTCAGACCTCTAATTAGGTTTAGAGACAAAAACAAACACCACTTGATAGTCGTTGATCTGGTAAGAAGAAATACAACAATTTCTACAAAAGCAGAATGTGTGAGCCCAGTTTTGGAAATTAGACTGCTTGAATAAACCAGTTTATATGTGACCTACTTCATTGCACCCTAGCAAATTAAACAACTATATTCTCTTTCATTTTACTTCTATTTCTGTTTAGATTTCAAAAGAACTTCAAATCATTATTATATAATAATTATAGCTAGATTGTGATCACAATTGTTAAGGAACAGAAAGAAGTGAAAAGCACCTTTGCTACAGCCTTTGGCGGATAATCGAATGTAAGCGAGTTGTCGAGTCGGGTGACTAATTGGTCAAATTGAACTCAGAGATTTTCGCCAAGTATTCGTCAAATAGGAACATATTGCTCGATCTAACATCCCGATTGACTATTGGTGGTTGGACTTTTTCATGAAGATACTCAAGACCTTTTGCTGAACCATAAGCAATTTTTACCCGTTGGCTCCAGCTAAGAACTGGGCCTGGTTCAGCCCCTTGCACTCCCTTCCTCCCTGCGCCAAATAATTTATGAATAATTCAGCTTTCAGCACATGAAAACTCAAACGGATCCTAGGGACTGACAGTCAAAGTTGATAATAAAAGGAATGACGTTGGAGTTACCATGTAAAGTGTCATGTAAATAACCTAAAATAGCAAATTGATAAGCCAAGATGCAGTTATTATTCTCCAGACAATAATCAACCAACTCAACGAAGTGATCACTCTTAAGTCTTGAAATCATTGACAACTACAACATCAAAGAACAAAAAACGCATATGAGTTTGTCTCAAACATTACGCCTATAATTAAATCTTTTTGTCAAGGATACTGACCTGGATTAAAAAAAAAAAACATTATACCATAATTATTTAGGGTAATTGTTACCCTTTAGCTACCTGAATCTTCCATATGAACAACTTTAGCAAGGCAATCTATCAGTAAACGAAATTCTTCTAAAAAAATTTCTTTTTATATTGGGAAAAAAAAGTTACTCAAATCACTTTAAAATCATAGATTATGAAGAAGATAAGCTGCATAGAGTGTGAATGGAACCTCATAGTTTTCCATCTCTTTCTCCCATTCTTGATGGTTCAAATGCTTAGTATGGCCGACGTAGGTCTGAACTTTAAAATTAGTTGATTTCGTTATGACGTCCGCTTGCTACAAAAATCAGGGATGAAATGTCAAGCTTTGCTGAGAATTGTAGTTATAGGAAAATAATTGCAAATATTAAACCCTTATCTCCGAGCAGATGAAAAAAATAAGGAAAATGGCAAATAGAATTGTTCATGGTGTAAGGAATAACTAAACAAAGAACTATAAATTGATATTTTCTTTCTCAGTTGTCTTCTATTTTTGTCTATGCTACAACATTGATTGCAATGCAACCTGTGGTTCAATTATAAGATTTAAATCACATGATGCTAAGGTTGTTCAATGAAGGGGACTCATTAGGTTACGAGTGTACCAAGATATATGGATGTTAAGCATTTAATACTCCTTTCAGCAATGAGATAGGTTCAAAACTTAGAGGAGTCTGTTTTAGAATCCTATGAAGACGACATGTATTTGAATGAGCCAACGACGGCCAGAGGTGTGTGAAAATTAAAGTGTAATGTCAAATGACCCAGTAGCTCTAGTCCAAGTTAAAATATTGTCACCGTTTTCAGCAGAGTGGTGAAACTATTGTTGTAAGTAGTAATCAGTATTAGTCCAAAAGCATGTACACTTTTTCTCACTATCTTGGGATGGTGATTTTACATTTCCTACAGATTCCAGTCATCGCCATTTCCTTTATTATTGTTCTAATTTGACCAAATGGGAATCTTAAAAAAATGTGTGTTTGACTTCAGCAACACTGGTCTTCTAGAGTGTTTTACACAGTAAAAAAAACAGAATTAATTTGGCCGAAACTCACACAATATGAATTTTTCTGCTGAAGGTATAAATGGAAAGAAGGTAAGAATGGTGCTTTTTTTAAGAGTCAATGATTTATCCACCTGTGTATTAATTGAATTGGACTCATATAACATTTGGTTTCAAACAGAGGTACCAAGTATCAAACTCAATGATCACAACAGGACTCACGATACCAGCAAATCTTTGTAACTTATTACAATTTAATGATTGATATATTTCCTTAAACATAATTCATACACAAAAGACATTAATGAATTATAAGCATGCAGTAAAATTATAACCACATTGAAGTCATGATGATAAAAATGCTCATTTCTGGCACGAAACTTAACATTTTAATGACATTTATCATCAATAAACTCACACTAAACAACTCTTACTTTTCTTATTGACTAGAAAATAATTCATCAATCACAAACAAGATATCCAGTCAAAGAAAATCTAGAGGCATAAATAATTTGCTTCTCTACCTCATGAGAGCCTCATTAATGAAGAACTCGAGCAAATAAATCCATCCCTCAACCAAACCACAAATTATAAAAGCTTCTCTAATTTATAAAACATAAATCATCAACCAATAGCAAAACACACAAATCTATCATCAACCAAGAACACAACAACCGTGCGTATTTCCTTGACCAAACTAAAAAAATCATCAATCAAACTTTCAAAATCATTACTTTTACATGTCATCAATCATCACTTAAGAACACAACCAAGGCGCATGTTTCCTCAACCAAACATCAAAATCATCAATCAAACTTTTCCAAAATCACTAATCTTACCTATCATCATATATCATAAATAAAAAACGCGTCAAACACACTTATTTACTCAATCAAACTTAAGAAACTAAAAATAAACCTCACCTGATGAACCAACGGAACTGTTGGAGCCAAGAAAACACCCATTCTTTTCCGGTTTCCGGATCAAATGACCAAGTTCCCAGATCAAGAACACGGCTATATGAGTCTTTCCACATCCAGACCCTAAATACACAATAACATTCTCTTCTACATCTTTTTTGGCTAGTTCGAGTTGATATCTTCAAGAAAACCAAGAAACAATCAAACAAACAACAGGCAAAAACTCAACATCCTATCCAAAAACACAAACAATGTATATCAAAACACACAACTTACTTTCTTGTGATTGTCCTAGGATCCTTCACTGTTTGTTCCTCGTCACCTCCTTCTTGTTGTTCAATTGTTCAAAGCCTTCAATCTACCAATCCATAACATCCATTACTTCAAAAACTGATACAAAAATAATTGTTAGGGTTTGTGGTGAAAGCAAAGCAAATCAAGAGAGAGTGAGCGTGTTGAGAATCAGAGACCTGAAACCTGAAACAGAGAGGGAGAACACGGCGACAAGTAGGGCACGTCGGAGAGGAAGAGCACAGAGAAACAGGTAGTCGGAGAAGGAGTTGACAGCTAGAGGGAGAGCATATCGGAGAGGGAGAGCAGAACGAAGAGGGAGATGAGAGCAGATCAGAAAGGGAGACGGAGAGGCAGAGGGAACAAAATTTGGCTTCCTGCTTCCTTGTTTCTTTGTTTTGTTTTGTTTTTTCTTTTTTTTTGATCGAGCGGGCAATTTGGCCCCTTACGAAATATGACTCCTGTCCAGCCCATTTTGATAGCATTTTGATAGCCTTTTCATAGCATAAGCAAAGAAAAGTTGTTAATAAGGCAGTCAATCATAGCACTTTGGTAAACAACGCTATAAATATATATTATAAATGATGACTTTTCTTGTAGTGTAAACAGTTGAAGAAGGTGAAAGAGGAGTGTAGGTGTTAAGCTATAGAGAAGATGGTTGAACAGATGAGAGGACAATTCCCGTGGGAAGCAAAGCCAGGGGAAACGGAGGAATACTCAAAGAAGACGGAGGATTTCATAAAGAAGGTTAAGAGTCTTCCTTCTTTGTGTGGGCAGTGGCCTCTTTACTGTGAATTACGACATGGTGGTGGTGGTAGTTGGTTGGATGAAGAAACAGGTGGGTGTTCTGTAGCATGAATGGCATAGCCGTAATACTACCCCTTATCCTACTTTCTAAAGGTTTCAATAAAATCAATAAACTAAGAGTGCTCCTTAGGGATTAATGAAGTATGGTGGGTTAATTTGATTCATTGCGTCCACCAATTGTAGCTCAGTTAGTTGGATATTCACTTTCCTTGTGAGAAGTCGTGGGTTTGAGACTCACCAATTAGGATTTTATGAGTTTTCGCTCGATTATTAGGAGCACATTTGCTCCGCCGTTGATAAGCCTTTGATTAAGTATCTGATCGACCATTCATCCACAAAATGAAGAGGTTTTTCAAATAGAGTTGTCTTGGCGGAATACATGAATAAGCAACAATATCGAGGATATTTTGCCATTTTAAGTTTGGTGAGTTATTAGATTGGACTCGAGAAAGGAGAAACTGAAAGCCCAACCATGAATTTCTGAATCAGCCCAACTTCTTTGGATTTTCAACAAACTCTCATGAGCACATGATAATTGAAATATTTTGATTGTTGGCTATGTACTACCATACAAGCAAGTATCCTTTTAAGTCAAAGTAATATTGTATTGGCCCAATCGTAGAAATGTGGTCTTTTTTTTGGTGATTCGGCCAATCTTCTTCAAGCTCTCTCTTCAGAGGACGGGACATCTTCTTTTGTTTTGGACTGGGCTTGAAACCCTATTTTTTGTAATATCAAACACCTGTTATTTTTGCTTAAAATTGGCATTATATGTAAATTAATAGAGACCTCAACCATGAGACCCATGAACTCGCTTCCTTAACACTTAGCGGGGAAGTCTATGTATGCTTTCTAGTTTCCTTAATGCATTTAGCTTTCACCAAAAAAAAATTATAAATTGTATTGGCCCATCAATTTGATGAATATTTCTTTGGACACTATTAGCCAAGTAAAGTACAACTAGAACATGTATCCAACCACCTTTTATTGTTTATTAAATTATAGAAATAATTAAAAGGTTATAATCTTTATGTGCATTTTCCTTCAACAATTTTTATGATTCATGTTGGGTAGAGTTACCAAAAATTTATAATGAATATGTTTATGTTTTGAAATGTGGGAGGAAAAAAGGCTTAGAAACAATCAAGCTACTGTTGTATTAATCAAGTCATCAAGGTAAATTAGGTCTGAGTAGTAAATTTTCTTCCTGTCAATTTGTAACCAAACAGAAATTGAATGCTCACATGAATGATTGCTCTTTGGATAGGCTACCTAGATTATTTTCCTCCTCTAAGCCTATTTTTTAAAAATACTGAATCTGAAGGCTATACTGAATACAGATGCTGAAAATAAATTATGAAATGTTGATTACAAAATCTTGGAAAAACTGTTTGTTAGATTCATTTCACAGATAAATAAAATTTGATGTAAAAAATTTAATATGTTGATGATATCAAAGATAGAAATATAAGTAACAAAATTGAAGGCTTGGTACATTTTTAGCTTTTAGTGTTTAGACATAAGCAAGAAAATCTTAATTTTGTCTATAATACTTAATTTGACACTAAAGATTGGTTCAATTCAAACTTTAGACACAATATCAAACACCACTTAATTATACACAATTAAGCATTAAGTGATAAATTAAGTGTTTAACAAACATGCTCCCTAGTCTGCTCACATGCATGATTAACTCCATTATAATCTCTGGATAGGCTACCAAATTATTATCTTCCTTGTGCCTATTCACTCCATTATAAGACTGCAACTTAGTAGCAACCTTCCAAACTCTCAAAGATATCTTTTAGAGAAAGTCACTACACCTATGTTTGCAGCTTAAAGATTTGATGTTATTGACCTTGCATTTCATCTACCTATAAAGCATTTACAGGATTAAAAATGGAGATGGAAGGATGATTAAATCATTAGAGTCATTTTTTTTCCTTTGTAAACCCACAAAATCATTGTCGGGAATCCTTAATGTGTTCATCTCTTATCTGGGGATCAATGTTGTAAACCCCTTTTAATGTAAAACATTGCCTTAATTTTGGTAGAGGCACTCTCAAACCTGAAACATTCAATTCCACCATTTGCAAGTAAGCAAATTATAACGATACCGAAATTCATAAATAAAAAATAAATATAAAAATAAACCATAAACCCATTATAGATTTCACCTACAGTATGCTTAAAATTGATTGATCCACTATCCTTCTTATTTCTTTTCAATGAGCTCTTTATACCTTGGGAGAAAACCATGTATCTTCGACCGGTGGCTTGATTAGAATACATCAACAATCTATATCAATTTATTTCTTCCCAAAGGTGTTTGTTGCTCACTCTCATAGTTGAAACAACCAATTGTTAGTAAAAAAAAAAAAAATTCCTAAAGAAGACTTGAGGATCCTTTGGAAGTCTTCATTAGTTAAGTTTTAGAGGTGATATAGTCGATTCCTGCAATCCTTCCTCGCTGCTTACCTAGACCTGCACAAGTAGCTCACGTGAGCCAAAGACCACCGTGTGGCGGCCGATGGCACTCCAATGCTTAAGTTAGATAAAACTTAGGAGAGGCTTAAAGCTATAAATTGGGTTTTTGTAGCGTACCTTAAGTTCATTGACTTTATCTCCCTTTTATAGTGTAGGAGTCATTGTTCGACTAGGCCTTTGGTAGCGTAGTTTAGGAAAAGAGATATTGCTGGAGATCCTTTCCTATTTGAGAGTTGTTCATATGGGATAGTTTTCCTACACGACTTGTGCTCCTAGATCCGCGGGAGAGGTTTCCTTTTTTTAGTGTTGTCCATGCAATGAAATTTTCTTGCCTGACTTATATTCTAGTATTTGTTTCCTAGTCGGAACCGATGTACTTCTAGCCTGCCTATCTTGGATTGATCCCCCAGATACTTGCCTTATCAGGGCTTACGAGTATTGGGCTTGACCGTGTGACATGTGGGCTGAGTGGCTCATTGCAATTCGGGTCCAATGTTCTGGAATTTGCCTTATTGATGTTTAGGCTTCGTTGGATTGAGCATGCAATCAGACCTGCTTTGTTTTGTTGACGAGATTATCATGACACGTGTACGGTGCTGGTCAGAAGTCGTTTTGATGTATGATCAGCTACTCCCCCCAAGTTGGTGGGTCGTCTTATCGGCCATCTAGGTCATTTCATGAAGCAACTGTGAATCATGATGGTTGAGTTTGAGTTATTTCCTCAAGCGGCGAGTTTCATTAATTGGGCGTGTGCGAGCTTGAAAGAAGGAAAGGCAAGAGTTTTGTTTTCTATATAGATCTTCTACCTGTGGAGTGTAGCCTTTTACTCTTTCGATATGAGAGATTTTGTTGTGTCATATCATTTTTTGTGCTTTTGACTTCGCTTAACCTTCGTATTCGAAAGTTTGTGCTATTTTTCATGGCAGGCCGGAATCACCTTTCTGAAGAACTGTTCACTAAGGGCCACAAGTTTTTTAGGAGAGGTTGCTCTCTGAATTGATCTGGAAGTCCTTTGTAAGACATACGAAATTTCTGATGATCTGGTGCTCTACACTCTGAGCGTCGATTTGATTGCCATTATGATTAAGGCTAGGGACGTTGGTGTCCAAGTATCTTCGAGGGTGCTTCAACTGCTTACTTTCACTCAGATAAATGAGCACGTTGTGTGCGTGCTGACGTCGCCGAACTGTTTCGGCAACCTGCTTGATGATTTCAAATCTTGACAGAAGTTTTGTTTCATGGCCCCTGCGGACTCGACGTATTTTGAGCTTGTTGGTCATTTGGTTGAGCGTGAATTCAGATTACTAAGTGAGTTTGACTATTTTCTAATCTTGTTTTTGTTAACTGCATATTAGATTGACCTGTGTGGTTTTCGTAAGGAAATTCCCAACTTTTCCACTATCTGTTGAGGATGAAGTAACTTTCAGTGCGTTTCGCGACCTGTCTCGTCTGCCGATAGAGGATGTCATTGCATATTCTAATGTCGAGCGCAGCGGACTGTGGGCTCCTTGGCATGTGGCTCCTACTCTTTTTCGGGAAAAGAAGCCAAAGCCCGAAGGTGTGTTTGCTTCGAGGAAGAGGAAACTTTCCAAGATCAAGGTTCCAAGCTTTTCGATGAGAGTAGAAATAGATGAGGTGTTTCCTTCTCCTATGCATCTGAAGAGGTCTCGTGTTTTGCCAGATTTGTCTGCAGGCGCCTGGCTTCGTCTGAAGGACGTGATGCTGTCGACCAAGTGTCGGATGAGACTATTGTTTCTGAGGGGCGTGATGCTCAAGCCAAGGCCCCTATTTTCCTTCCTGACATGAAGAGGGAGTATCTGCAAATGGTGGGCATGGAGGATGTAACCAAACTGAGCACCCAACAGGCATAGTTTCTGAATAAAATGCTACTGCAGACGGGCATGGAAGCCTCTTCTTGTCGCCCCCCTTCAATAAAAGACTTTGAGCTCCACCTTTCTATGGATCATGAACCTGTTGAGGGATTTTCTTTGCATCACCCGTTCTGTCCTCCATCTCGCTATCGTCCTCATATTGAATTAATGACGGGTCCAAAGAATAACTCGCTTCCCTCTTCCCCGTCAACTGATTCTGAATCAGCGCATGAAAGAGAGCCGATTGTTGTGGGCAAAGGGTAAGTTGTTGATGAGGGGCCTGATGCAGTGAAGACAACCAAGGGTGGTGCTGGGGTGATTCCAATTCAGAAGGGTCTTCATCCGGATGCTCGGATCAGTCTATTTGCTCCCACGTAGTAAGAATGAAAAACCAAGTTTGGCGTCAGTAGGTTGACATCTTTTATGCTTTGAAGAAGCATATTAGTAGGTGGAATGACTGACTGGCAAACTGTGCTCCGGAGCCAATGGGAAAGACGTTGGGAGAGCGTATGGACAAAGGGCAGAAACATCTCGTACTGGGGATGTCAAACCTAAATCAAGTGGCCGCAGCTGGAACTGAAGTTGAGGCCGCTCGTGAGAGAGTGTATACTATGGAGCAAGTCTTTGTAAACTTGCAGAAGTCATACTTTGACGTTCTCTGTGAGATTGAGTCATTAAGGAAGCAGCTTGGCACTTACTCGGATACTAGAGCGGAGTCCTGGTGTGCTTGGTCAAAGACTCAGAAGGTTCACTTGGAAACGCTTGAGTCTGACCTAGCGGGAACTATGTCAAAAAGGGATCGGTTCGAAAATGAATTGAACATCGCCCGTCGTGACTTGCAACTTGCCGACGAGACTGTGGCTGGAGTGCAGGCTGAACTACAAGCTATGTATGCATAGAATGTCAAGGAGTTCGAATGGGCTGTCCGATGTCAACAGTTGGAGGTCGATTCTGAATTTAATGCCAAGAGTATGCGGACTGCTGAAGAGCGATTCCTTCTGGCACAAAATGAGTTGAGTATCGTCAATGATAAACTGGGTGTCGAGCAATCCAAGACTGACTTGCTATCTGGCAAGCTAGAACGACTGGAGCAAGAACTTGTTGAATCAAGGCTGCATGAGCAGATGCTTTTTTAGGCCCAAGGCAAGGATTGTGATTTCGTTGGACAATGGTCTTTGACAAGCCATCGCGGTCAGGTATTACAAACTCTGACTAAGCTCCCACTTTCTAACCCCTCGTTGTCCGCTTTTGGCGAGCTAGGTGTTAGAGTGGACCCGAAGCTATTGTAATCAGTTGGAGCTTACTAAGCTTTGGTCATAATAAGATTTTGGGTGTGTATATCTGACATGGGTGTCCTGACTTACTTAGCTCACTTGGCGGTCTGATTCCAGAGTCGGATAATGAACTGCAGTAGAATAATAATGGAATTGATGCCTTGAATTTAATGATAATACTCTGTAGGCGCGCTCCTTATTCTGTGGGCGCTCTTTTAGCCTTTGTTGTTTGTTCTTTTGCATGTGATGGGCTGGATCTGGCGAGGCATAAGTTTGGGCCCATTAATGAAGGGGCCAAATTAGAAAAATCTTTGTGGATCAGCGTGTCAGGGATACGGCGCATACTACAAGATGGTTCAGTATCGATTACTCCCCTCAGTTGATGGAGCTGCTTGCAAGGTCATTAATTTGAAAGATGTGGACTTGTGTAGTTACAATTGGAACCATTGTTTTTTTTATTTCCCGTACAACAGTTAATGCTGAAGTAATTGTTGGCTGACGTTACTTCGTAAACCATCAGGCCTATATTTAGGCTGGCTATTTTGAGTTCAAGCACTGCAAATGAGAATAGTAGAACATGTTGATCAAATTCATCTTACCAGAGAGTTTGATTTGGGTTTTCCAAAGGCTGAAGAAAGATCTCCCTCACTGGAGTCTTCGAATGTTGTGACATTTGCGCCGATGAGTCTGGGTAAGATTTGCTATTATGCGGTGCCGCCTGATCTAGGTGGGCATTTGATTGACCATGAGATCATGTAATATCTTTATATATTTCGAAGAAGTACAGATTGTTCCTCAGGTGACAGGTCTGTTTTCCATCTTTTGGTGCTCAAGCATTCATTTGTTACTTCTGTCGGGGGATGGTTATCACAAATAGTTTATGGTTGATGGGAACGTTGGAGGTCAAGATTCTCGTTCTTGCGGTGGTATTTCTGCATCACCCCAAGCATTACACATTTGAGAGGCATCCATATTTGGCAGCATTATGAAACCTCGACGATCTTGTTGTTTTGAGATATTTTCGTCAGTTATCTGTTGTTTCCTTTCTTTCATTTTCATGAGGCAGATTGACGAAGCAAAGAATCGTGGGAGTACTCGTAGCCTTCTTCAAGTACATTGCTTGTTACTTCCAAATCATCCTTGCGAAGTGATTTGATGGAGTAATGAATTTAGTGCGCTCTTTTGTCTTCTGTTGTAGACGTTTTACTTTCATGACCTTCTCTTCTAGAGGCGGATTGGCATATCGGAGTCTCTACCCTTGTTTCAGCGGATAGATACTTGCATCGGACTTAGATACTTGCAGTGTATAATTGATGTACTAGTTGGTCGGCAAGCTTTGTAATAACTTTCATTGCAATCAATAAAATATGTTTTATTTCTGGAATGTGTCTTGTACGAACAATTCTTCTAAACTGAAATGAAAAACAGAAAACAAAAAATGAAATCAAAGTAACAAATTATTCAACTTCGAGTGGGGACTAAGCTAATCTTGCCCTGAAGGAGGCGCAAATGGTCGTGGCTTAGATTGCATGGTCCCACTAGCGCAGTTATTTTTTTTTAAACTAACAAATTTAATGAATAGCGGACTTCATGCTGGCGGGCAGTTCATTGCTGATTAACATCTCTTGGAGTAGGTGCCTGTTTGCTAAAGTATCATTACTTAGCTCTTTATTAGTCTGGGTTGTGCTGCTAGCTCTGAATTCTGGCTCTCCACATAGTTGCACCTTGGTTATCAAGGCTCCTCCGCCCCTATAGAGTGATTCTTTTCTTTTGTCCGAGCCTGGTGCCTAACATGTTGGTTTTGTGGGTGCGAGCTATAATTGGCAACAATTCAGCTGTTTCAGGGCTGCATAATGACAACCTCTTGCTTCAGGTTGATCTCCTCGAATAGTTCCTTGGGCTTGGTTGGCTGTATATTTTACGCATTGGATCAAGGTGAAAATCACTGCCTCCATATGATGAAGCCACGACCTTCCTAGAATAATGTTGTAGGCAGACGGAGTGTCAACCACTATGAACTCTTGGACAAGGTTCTTCCATAATTGAGGTTCTCCCGCCACCACCATTAGATTGATCTTCCCAATGGAAAACACTTCTTCCACTGAATCCGACCATGAGGTGGGTGGTCGGGATTGTCTTTCTCCTGCAGTTGCATGTTGCGGAATGCGCTGAGGACCAGGATATTGAGTGAGCTTCCTATGTCCACCAAGGCCCTTTTTACCTCAAATTTAGCGATGAGGATGGAGATGGCCAGGGTGTCATTGTGAGGAGAATGTACCCCCTGAAGATCCCTTTTCTGTAAACGTCAGTGATGGGATCGAGCTGTGAACTCGTGCATGTTGCACTTGTAGGTCCTCATACTGAGATGGTGTTTGCATCTCGGTTACTGTCCTATTGCGGGACCTGTTAGATTATTCCCCTTCAAACTGACTCCGTGGAGGACATAAATTATGTCAGGAGCTTCTTTTTCAATTTCCTTTACAACGTCTGTTTTTTCCTTTGCTCAGTTTTGCCTCCTGTCCGAGCCTAAAAATTCATTGAGCTTGCCTTTCCTGATCCAATACGCAACTTCTCCTCTGAGGTTTCTGCAATCTTTAGTATCGTGTCTGCCTTCTTTGTGGTAGGCGCAGTATTTGTTGTTGTCACTCCAAGCATGGTCTTTTCGCTGCTTAGGCGGTCATTTCAGCCTTTTCCAATCCTTGATGGAATCAAGAATATCGGACTGACTGGTGTTGAGAGGGGTGACTGATTTGGACCCAACATAATTTAAGGTTTTGTCTTGCCAGTTGCAGCCCAAATCGGTCTTGTTTTCAGTGTACTTCCTTTTGTTCCCATCGTTGTCCTATTTCTTATTCCTTTTTTTTGTCCCTGGGGCCAGAGGGTTTCTTTTCTGATTCCGCTTCTTTCTTGGCGGCCACCATCTCTTCTAGAGTGATAAATCTATGGGCGTCCCTGAGCGGGTCCGTCATATTGGTTGGGGATTCAGGGTAAGGAAGTCATAGAACTTGAATCTTCACAGACCCAAAGTGAAAGTTGTGACGGCGGTGTCATCACTGCAGTCATCAATGAGGATCTACTCATCTTTGAAACGAGTAACGTACTCCCTCAATGTCTCGTTTTGTTTTTGCTTCAGGGTCAGTAGATAATGCGGACCCTTCCTGAGTTGTTGGCTGCCCACAAAGCGTGTGAGAAATATCATCACCATTGTCCGAAATGAATCGATAGATTTTAGAGGGAGGTTATGGAACCATGTCAGTGTTGATGTCTTCAAGCTGGCAAGGAATGATCTGCACATTATCACATAAGACCCTTCCTTGAGTGCCATAACGTGCTAGAAGTGGCACAAATGATTGGACGGGTTTCCTGTCCCATCGTAAAACTCCAACATCGGTGGTGCATATTTCTTTGGCAGCAGTTCATCCATGATATGATCCATGAACGGAGGGACCATGAGATTAAACAACACGTCTGGGTTTGTGGCCCCGTTACGGATGGGGCTGTGCGGGACGTGTCTGTCAGCTCTGGACGTTGGGTCTCTATTGGCCACTCCTTCACCTCTGGTCCACTGAGAAGTTGTTGGGCCAGCGCAGCTCTCCTAAACATGTTGTTTAGAGCTCACTAGGGACTGAGCTTTTCGCTGCTCGCGGTCTCCTTCTGCAAGTGGAGGGTTTCGTTGTTTGAGTGTCTCTAGTGCTTCAACGATTTGCTGCATCTGGGTTGACAGTATGTCTATCCTTGGGTCCCCCGTTGTTGCCACCGGCGCATGGGTCTGAAAAGGTTCCTCCCATAGCGATGGTGGAGCCGGAACGGGTGGCGCTCTATTAGTTCGAGCGTTCGAGCGTTCCGCAACATTTTCATTGTTCCGAGACCTTGTTGTCACCATCTTTTTTGTTCTCTGTGAAGGATGGTGCTACTGCTTTCTTTGAGGAACTTTGTCGTTCAACACGGATGACGCCAAATTGATGTAGTCGATTCCTGCTCTCCTTCCTTGCTGCTTATGTAGAGTTGCACACGTGAGCCAAGGACCACTTTGTGGCGGTTGATGACACTCTAATGCTTAAGTTAGATAAGGCTTAGGAGAGGCTTAAAACTGTAAATTAGGTTTTTGTAGCGTACCTTAAATTCATGGATCTTATCTCCCTTTGATATTGTATGATTCCTTGTTCGGCTAATCCTTTGGTGGCGTAGTTTAGGGAAAGAGATATTGCTGGAGATAGTTTCCTATTTGGGAGTTATCCATATGGGATAGTTTCTCTACAGGACTTGTGTTCTTAGATCTGCAGAAGAGATTTCCCTTTCTGAGTGTTGCCCATGTAAGGAAGTTTTTTTGCCAGACTTATACTCTAGTATTTGTTTTCTAGTCAGAACTGATGTATTGCTGGCATGCATGTCTTGGGTCGATCCCCCAGATACTTGCCTTATCAGGGCTTACGAGTATTGGGCTTGACCGCATGACATGTGGGTTTAGTAGCTCATTGCAATTTAGGTCAAATGTTATGAAATCTACCAATAGTGGGCTTAATGTTGTTTGGGTCTCGCTGGATTGAACATGTAATCGTGTCTGCTTTATTCTGTTGACGAGATTACCATGGCACATGTACGATGTTGATTAGATGACGGTTTGATATATCATCAAGAGATTAATGAGGTATTTGACTGAAGTGTCATGTTGCACCAGCTGGAACTGAAACTGTATGTTGTATGTGTAACTCAAGTTTGACTTCTTGTTACATGCTTTCCTCTCACAACATCAAAGAAACTTACCCAGTATAAATCCCTTCATTATCAAAGCCCTTCTTAATTGAATTGCAAAGGAACCTTCCATTGAACAGATAAATTGTTAATTGCCTGTAGAGAATCCTCTTTTTCAAAAAGATTAATTGAAGACAACCCTTGATTAATCACGGTCCAAATAAATTACTAAATATTTTATCATATCCTGATTAAAGAATTGATTGAAGATTGACCCAACCCAGATTCGAACCTTAAGAAGACTTCGATTAATCTGAAGAGACCCCCTCAATTGAACGCAAGAAAAAAAAAAGAGCTTTGCTAGGGGTCGAGGGAGGGAGCGAGGGAAAGCACCCATCTACCTCGAGATGAGCACATCAGCCTCGAGATACGCGATGTCGCTCATCTCGAGGCGGATGGGTCCCTCGCTCCCTCCCTCGACCCCTAGAATTTTCGAAAAAAAATAAGGGCTTGTCTAATTGGCGAGGGAGGGGTGGAACCCTCCATCCCCCTCGAGATGTGTGCACTCGTGCATCTCAAGTCCACCCCCTCCCTCGCCCGTTTCCTCGCCAATAAGAATTCCCCCAAAAACAAAGAGAACAAAGAAAACTAAAAAGAGAACACAAAAGCAAAGCTTTTAAGTGAGTTATTACAATGACGTTTCTTTGGAGCGGTCACATCGTTCAATTTTGGTGAGGAGACCTTTGGGAATTGAGCAGTGGAGATGTGACAAAAAAATCAGAAATTTTAGGGAGCGAGGGACACCCATTCCTCTCGAGATAAGTAAAATCACTTCGAGATGCATAGCGTCGCTTATCTCGAGAAAAATGGGTCGCCCCTTACCCTCGCCCCCAAAAAAAATAGATTTTAACCTGGTTTTTAGATGTTTTACTCTTTACCTGTTTTAATCTTGACTGTTGATATACTAAATGTGAGTGGATGAAAACTAACATGTGCGTTACGTACAAAAAATATCCTTCTAGCTTTATTAGCATAGCCAGAAATTCTAACTGGCGAGGAAACCAGCGAGGGAGGGGGATGCAACCCTCCATCCCCCTCGGGATGCGTGCCTTCCAACCCCCTTCGCGCATCCCGATGGGGATGGAGGGTTGCACCCCCCTCCCTCGCTGGTTTCCTCGACAATTAGACGGGTTCTAGCATAGCTAAGGAACATACTATAGCGTAATAAGACATACACACTCCCTACTTCAAAAGAAATTTACTTCACGACGAGCTCTAACTATGTCTTTTTTTTCTTTTCTTTTTTTATTTGGCTAGCAGAGATAACCATAAAGCTTACAAGCATCAAACTTTTTTTTTTCTTTTTTCATATATTTTTATTATTAATTATCATTTTAAGATGGAAGAGAAACCAAATCCATCTCTACATCATGAGTGCAGACAATTTGGACTCCAAACATAAATGCTTAGTTAGGTCCGGAGCCGAAATAAATAATACAATTATGAAAATGACATGTCCTTTATAATTGATGAAAACAATGACTTTTCTTCGAGCCCTTCTACGCGTCGAGGGAATGCGTGAGGAAACTAGCGAGGGGTTAGAAAAAGCGTTTTTCTTCTTAATCTTTTGCTAAAACCTTTATGAATTTAAAAAAAAAATAGAAGTATAATGATGATGATGATGATGATGATGATGATGATGATGATGTAGACACAATTAAACTGGTTGAAAACAAAAGGCAGTGAGTCATGAATTGCAACTTTTTGTCTCATGCATATACAGATGCTAAGAACAGATCATATCCCTCTCTTATCTTAGCAATATCCTGTAGAGTTCCTTTCCCTTTACGTATCTCTTTCTTTTTTGTGTGTGTTTGAAAACCAATCAGATTATGGTGGAGGTGGAGTTTCACATTCTATACATGTTGTGAGTCGACCATTCCTCTTGCTTTCCTTCTAACCCCATACCAACATGGAAGCTAGTTTTCATTGGTTTATCATTGAAAAAATTTATTGTTTCTTTCATGACACCTAACCTCTCCCTCGGTTTGAATTTCATTAGGTTAAGTGAAGTGTTTGATGTATTCACTTTGGAACTTGATGCATTCATATATTTTAAAGTTATTTATGATTGTCATTAATTAAGATACATGTATAAATATTAATTAGGGATGAACCTATATATGGAAGGATGTTCCATAATTCCTATATAAGCTAGTCCATAAGAATGAAATGAAAATTAAGATTGTGTATTCAAAATATATTGTTAGTGAAGAGTGTTCTTCCTAATTCACTACTCTTATCTCTTTGGTGGATTCCATAGAGTGACGAGTTTCTATCCTTATATCTTTGGTGAATTTTTAGACTGGCGAGATATCTATCATCTTCTTACTCTTATCTCTTGTTGTATTCCTTATCATTTCGCATCAGCAAATTACATCGTACAATCCTTTCATTTGTCCGGTGTCAGTTTTGGTATCAGAGCCTACGGGCGATTCAAGATTAGTTTTTTTGTTTTAGTTGGAGAAAGTTAAAATAATAATAATAATAATAATAATAATAATAATAATAATAATAATAATAATAATAAATGGAATGTGAAAGTTCAATTTTCATTTATGGGGTTAACAAACACAATGTACTTGTTAATTGAGATTTACCACCAATCATCATCAAAACCCATTCCCGAGATTTTCGGGGTCGGCTACATGGATTTTGGTTCTCCAAGCAATGCGATCTTCCCACATTTCCTCGCCTAATCCAAGCTCAATGATATCTTCATTCACCGTCTTCATCCAAGTTTTCAACGGTCGTCCCCTCCGTCTACACCCTCCATTAACTTGCCAATCTAAACATTTTCTAATTGGCGCCGTGCTTGGTCTCCTCCGCACATGACCAAACCAAGTTAAACGTCTTTCTCTAATTTTTTCCTCTATGGGCGCTACACCTAAGTATCTTCTAATTCTTTCATTTCTAATTTTATCCTTACGAGTTTTACCACACATCCACCTTAACATACGCATTTCTGCTACTACCATCCTATGTGTATGTTGTCCCGTAGTAGCCCAACATTCTGAACCGTATAGCATAGCTGGTCGAACAATTGTCTTATAGCATTTCCCTTTTAGCCTTGTAGGCATCCTTCTATCGCATAATACTCCTAATGCCATTCTCCATTTCAACCAACCAGCTTTAATCCTATGGTCTACATCTTCTCCAATAGCCCCATTCTTTCGAATTATAGATCCTAGATATCGAAAAGCCTCACACTCTGGGACCTCGACACTTTCGATCTCAATTGCATTACTTCTCCCTCTTGGTTCATACCCAAAGTTGCACACTAGATACTCCGTCTTCGAACGGCTAATTCTAAAACCTTTACTCTCTAAAGCCTCCCGCCACTTAACTAATTTCTGACCTAAACCTGCACTAGTCTCATTCATTAAGACAATATCATCTGCAAATAACATGCACCAAGGTACATCTTCTTGCAGATGTCTCGTCAACTCATCCATGACCAAAGCAAAGAGATATGGACTTAACGCCGACCCTTGATGTAGTCCTACTGACACTGAAAATTCACTAGACATCCCACCTACTGAGCGAACACTTGTTACAACCCCTTCATACATATCCTTAATGATATCGACATAACATTGAGACACTTTCTTCCTTTCAAGCACCCACCAAATTAACTCCCTGGGGACCCTATCATATGTTTTCTCCAGATCAATAAAAACCATATGCAAACTCTTACGTGCCTCTCGATATTTTTCTATAGTTTGCCTAAGCAGGAAGATGGCCTCCGTAGTAGACCTACCCGGCATAAATCCAAATTGATTCTCCGAAACCGTGGTTAAACTCCTACGTCTTTGTTCTATAACTCTCTCCCAAAGTTTCATCGTATGACTCATAAGCATTATCCCTTTATAGTTCGAGCAATTCTGGATATCCCCTTTGTTCTTATAAATTGGTACCACAATGCTATGTCTCCATGAATCTGGCATTTTTCTAGTTTCCAAAATCCTATTAAAGAGCTTAGTTAGCCATTGAATCCCAACTTCTCCCAGACATTTCCATGCTTCAATTGGGATATCATCCGGTCTAACGGCCTTCCCTGTCTTCATTCTTTTTAAAGCTTCTCTCACTTCTGTGGTGTGTTGACAAAGTTTCCTGAGTTCTTTGTTCTTCGATTGAGCAAGAGTTTGAAGAGTATTGTGTGAAGGAATCAAATTTTACCGATTGCTTTTATGACAATCATGTTCATTATACCAAGATAATTTCTACAACTTTTATTTTGCTGCATAAAGTGATGATTGATTCATATGTTTCTTCTTGTTGGTGTGACTAGATGAAAATTATTACTAAGGCTGAAAATTTTATCGTTCATTGTTCGCATTCAAAATTCATCAAAACTCGAGGACGAGTTTACGCGAAACGAAAGCGTATGACACCGAACCTCTCACTCGGTTTGAACTTCATTTGGTTAAGTGAAGGGCTTGATGCATTCACCTTGGAACTTGATGCATTCATATATTTTAAAGTTATTTATGATTGTCATTAAATAAGATACATGTATTAGTATTAATTAGGGATGAACCTATACATTGAGGGATGCTCCATGATTCCTATATAAGCTAGTGCTTAAGAATGAAATTGTAACTAAGATTGTGTAATCAGAATATATTGTTAGTGAAGAGTGTTCTTCATAGTTCACTACTCTTATCTCTTTGGTGGATTTCATAGAGTGGCGAGTTTTTATCTCTTATCCCTTTTGTGGATTCCTTAGAGTGATGAGATATCTATCATCTTTTTATTCTTATCTCTTGGTGGATTCCTTAAGTAGCGAGTATTGCTTATCATTTCGCATCAACGAAACTACATCGTACAATCCTTTCATTTGTCTGGTGTCATTCCAATTCAATTCAAAGCTAATTTCAACAAAAATATTTGTTAGATAAAAATAGATTATCATTTATATTTTATTTTTATTTTTTCACAAATGAGAAATAAGTCATAAACAAATCTATATCCCGCAATCTTGTCGTGATTACCTACCCAAAAATAATTAGATGGTAATTCTAATATAGATGATATTAATTCATAATAAGGATAATAACTTGTGTGATAGTTAGGGTGGGTTTTTTTTTTTTTCAAGAAAGATGAATTTGTTCCTTGGTAATATTGCTAGGACAATGGTTAATTATGTTGTTGCAATTTTGGTTTGATCCAAGACATTATAATATGTTATCACATTGTTGGGTTGAGTAATACTACAGTGCGCTAGTCTCAGTGCACTGGTATCTTGCCTGGTTCATGGCGTTTGTTTCATGCATTTCTTCATCGACCTTCAATCGCTCCACACTCTCCACCGCACCACCACCACCACAACTTCCACCACCAACACCACCAACACCACCTCTGTCTTCTTCCCGATCCGCCCTAAGCTCACCTGATCCACCGATCGCCTCCCAAACCTCAAACCCAGCCACTCCATCGCACGCAAAGTTCCTGCAGATGTATTGTTGATGTAGGTCCAAATTCAAAGGGAAGTTGCGTCGATGTTGGAGGTTTCAATACGTTTGGGTTCGGCTTCGTTTCAATCAAAGGAAGTGAGAGGACCACAGAACTCGTTGTTCTTGTTTCCATTGAGGACGCTCTTGAGGTGGACTCCTTCACCATCAGGACCATGATTTGCCAGATGCGAAGAAAATCACTGGAAGTGGCGAGAAGGTCAGGTTTGTTAGACTCCTTGTCAGGAATGAAGATTGTCTTGGTGGGTGGATAAGGATGCTCAAATGAGAGATTGGAATCGGAGCGAGTGAAAACGCAGGGATAAATGAGCAATGGAACAGAGAGAATGAAAATGGAAGGAGTTTTCCCTCCACTGTCTGTCTCTTCAATGGTACGAGCTGATAGGGAGTTAAACCCTAGCCGTCCACATGCTTGGTTCAGGTAACGGACACATCAGGCGTGATAAACACGTGAATGACACTTTCATCATGCAAAATAGGAAGAATAGTGGCACGTGAGGTGTTTGACAGTCAAGGCAAGTTGACTGGTAGTCTGAGGGGAAAAGTGCAATATGAATGTTAATTGGGGGCAAAGCTAAATTGATATATATTTTAGGAGGGAAAGTGCAATTAACCCTACTTATTATAACCCTTTTTTTAAAAACTTAACATATGGTGAGATTAAAAAAGAAAAGACTACCGTTAAACATTTGTTCAATTATTTATTTATTTATTTAATTTTATAAACATATGTTCAATCTGTAAAACTTGTAAACACGTGTAGGTGTCTAAATACAAGAGCTTTGCATTCTCAACCTTGGATTGTTCCACAACACCTGACTAAAGCCAACTCTATTAACAAAGTACGGCCGAAAGTATTTTGATGATTTGAGCCGTGAAGCAAATTCCAACCAAAAATGAAAGTATATGATAAAGTAATGTAAGTCTATGCATTGAATATTTTCATCACGTTTATTTATTTTTTATTTTTCCTTTTCTTCTGCGTACCAGGATGCACTTGAGTAAATGGATAATAAAATAAATAAATTGCAACGAATTTAATGCTTGATTAACAAATACACATGAAAGTTTAAACTGAATTCAAATGTCAAGGATAATCTTAGTTCTTTAACTATTAATTGACGCACAGTAACTACATTTTGTAAATGAAAGCATAAACAAGAGGCAGTTTCCTTGAGTTTGAATTTATTTCATTTGTTCAAAGTGCACAAGTTTGTTCTCACCGCGACTAACATGATAATGTCATGTCAATTTTTTTTGTTTTTTTGATGGTTTAGTTGGTAACAGTTTAGCAGAGTTTTAATTTGCTAAAAATAACTTTAAATAGTAAATTTTAAAATAGGGTAGAGTATGAATTGAAAATCCTACATCATAGTGTAGAAGAACCTCTAATCCATCCCTTGGAATTTGTATGAAAAGAAGGAGAGCACCATACCATCATTCTAAAACTCTCAACCATATTTCTTCACACAAAGCTGTGAACCCCAATAACCACTGTTTTCCCTCAACTTCATCACACACCTCACCACACCACACGCAACTCAATATATAACACAACTCACTCTCCATTCATTTTCTTCTCCCTCCCTTCAATCTTTTCTTCTCAAAACCAAAAAAATAAAAATTGACTCATCATCCGTTTCATTTCAACAAATAGCAGAGGAGGAGGAGTTACAGTTTCTAGAGAGACTCACAGCTGAGCTACAAACAACAGGTCAGTTATCCGTTTCAATTCAACAAACTAACTCTCTATCTCTGTCGCTCGCTCTATATATCATGCAAGCCAAATCTTCTTCGCTTGACACAAGACATTGACTTCAATTAATGAAGCACCAAGAATGTTTTCTTTTTCAGTTCCCTCTTTTTGAATATAAAACGCCATACATCCATCAAAGTTGGTGCTGAGTAATTCTTTCATTTCATTGTTTTCATCAACTAAATATACATAATATTGTTTCAAATTGGGTTTCACAGCAAAAAACATAAAGTTTCTACAACTGACTCTCACAACAACACAACCGTTTCGGTTTTGCTGTTTCTTTTTCTATTGTAGATGATGGGTGATTCTTCTGATCATCCTCCTCTGTGTTTATCTGAGATGGGATTTCGAGAAATGGATGTTCAGAAAATTGCCTTTTTTTTATCAACTTGAAAGCTCCAAAACAGACACGTCTGATAGCTTTGTTGTTGATATCGAAAGCTTGTCTCATGGCATGGATAAGGACATGACTACAAATTCATCCAGAATCTCTGTAAGAAATTTCATCACTCTTTCTGGGTTTTCAGCAATTTCATTTTTTTCTCAATAACCCCAATTCTTACAATCATCATTTTTACTTTGTTTCTTCAAATCCCAGAACTGGATTAGAATTTTATCATCTTTTATGTAGAATTTAGGGGGCTATTCATTGATTCTTCTGATTAATAAGATTTTGAGTTGATAATTTTTTATTTTGAACGTAAAGTTGCAGAGGAACCTTTCACGGAAAGGGTCTACAAGAGGTGAAAGGAACAAAAGCAATTCAGTCCCTAAAGGCAGCGTTGCAGAGGGTTCTCCAAAGAGTACTTCTTTTCTTTTTCTTTATTTGAATTGGAATCTTTAATTTACGAGAAGAAACTTATATCCAAAGTGTTACTAGAAGAAAAAGAAGAAGAAGAATACTCTGTTCTTATTCTTCTTTTCTTTCAAATTTTTTTTTTCCTGCAAGGGACTCTGTTTTACTCTTCTTGTCAGATTCCCAACATCAGAATAAAATCTCTTCTTTCTCCTTTAATCGACTTTAGTAAAGCTTTTATTTTCTTCTTATTTTCATAAATTGATTGGTTGTCGCAACATTTCAACTTATCTCTACTTCTACTTTGTAATTACTAATGGCCTCACTATGTCGAGGATTCTTCCCAATGGATTTTTTTTTTCATTTGTTTAGGTATAATATAATTTGACAGATACTTCTGCTGATAAGTGTTATCTAAAATTTACATTATTATTAATATTATTATTTTTTCAAAAGCTCTCCTTCCGAATTATCAACTACACAATTATCAAGTACTAATCATCGAAATCATTCCACCATAAAAGGTGATGGGTATATAAAGCATAAATGGTTCTTGGATCATGGTATGTTGAGATTTATATTTTTCGTAAGAATGAATCTGATTCTACCTAAGATTCATAGGTGGCATTGGGTTTAACTTAAAATTATAATAAAATTTGACTTTATGCCTAAAAAAAGCCAACTCTATACCCCAGACACACAGAACAGAGCTACATTGTTAACTAGTCTGAATATAAATTGATTGGTTTTGTAGATTAATGTATTCAGTATGGTTGTTGTGGTGTATGCTAATATATGAATGTAACAATGCAGCTTCTTTGAATGAGGGAAGTATCCCTCGAAAGACTGGCATGGTACCTTTGGTGAGTCCAAGAGCTAAGGATGAGCCTATCAGCATTTTATCTGAACAGATAATCACTATCACTGCTGAAAGTCGATGCAGGAGATTCTGCAAGAACCGCAATTATGCTTGGTTCATGGATCCTAGACAGGTTCTTCTATCCTTCGCCACCCTGTAAGTAGTCCTTCTCTATTATCTACTACTACTTCACAACCTTAAAACTTTTATAGTCATAATAATGTAAATTCAAAGGAAACAAATAAGCAACAAGGGTGGACACACGTCCAAACAATAATCCACCGAACACCCCTACCTTCGATATGTGATGATCACATGTATATCGGCCACCCTTTTCCATTTGAGTTGATATGATGCCACGCTTGCCTCCTAGCCCGACCTCAGCTTTCCTCTTTTTAAAATTTTGAATGAACTTATCAGCCAATAATACTTAATTATTAGAATCCCATCATTTTGTTGGCGCATGCGTTGTGTGTGAGTGCGTGCGTTTCAAAACTTTACCAGCTTCTAAAGAAATATTGTATGTTTTACTGTTCTTTGCAGATCAAGCATGGGGACTATATTACTTATATACTTCACACTCTCCATCAGCAAACTCAGTGGAGATGACAACCTTCACACTCAATAGTCTACCAACCCAAAGCACACTCTCACAACATTCCCTTAAAGAGGGATGGATACCTTAGAATGTCGAATGACAAACAGACAAAAGATTAAATAATGGAATGTCAAGAAGTCAGTCCCTTCTACTACTGCATGCCTTCTGTTCCAATTCCCTCAGACAAGCAAGAAACTCGACATGCTTTGGTTTTACTCTTGCAAGAAACCCAAGAAAAAGAAGAGAAACCGAACAAGGAAAGAGGGAACGAAGATATGCGTATACCGTATTCTGAATCACCACCTTGTATCCCTTGGTGTAACAATGAGAAAAAATGAATGTACATAACTAGGGTTTGTTATACACAACTCTCAAGAGGTGATCTTAGGTATGGGTTACTTTCCGCATTTCTCATTTCGATTAGTATCAATAAACAGTTAAAATAGGTTAGTTCCGATCTCATGTTCAAGGATCCGAAATTGAAACCCCTAGCAGGCATTATTGGTTTGAAGGTTGCAATATAGCAGGTGGCCTTCATGCTACGTTTTCAGGCTCACGGCAGCTAAGAAGCTAGAAGAAAATTAACTTCTGTTGCACAAAGCAGATGGAGAAACAGACCAAGTATTTGGCCTGGAAGGAACACTTCAAGAAAAGAAATTTTGAGCCTTATTTACAACAAGCCGTGTAACCTAGACTAGTAACATTTAAAGGCCCTAAAATGTAGCCTAGATGAATGACTCAGGCTCTTCGCAATCAAATTCAACCCTCTATTCAATGACTTTTTGTGGCTGTATATTTCACAGTCATTCTCTTAAGTTATGATTAACTAGAATTTCAATTTTCACAAGTTATTGTCTCCTTCTAATGGAAGCATAAAGATTTTTTTTTTTTGGGAAGGCGAGCTGGGTTTTTAGGATCCCATAACCTATCAAACACCAGAACTGGTCAACACACCATAAACTGATAACCATGCCGCCAGCTGGGTTCAAACCCATGACTTAGTGGTACCATCCGCCAAGCTCTAACCATTGAGCTGTCATGCCATTGGCAAGCATAAAAAACCTTAAATCAACCAGCATGCCACCAATCCATAGCAGATAATGTTAGCATTGCACATGAACCTTTTTTCAAATGAAGCACTTCCAACAAAAGAAATAAAGTTGAATGGCAATAAAGATTGACATGGCTAAAGCCTATGATAGAGTGGAATGGTCAATCCTACTCCAAATTCTGGATAGGCTTGGTTTCAATTTTGAATGGATTAAAGTGATCGAACAATGTGTTTCCACTACCTCTCTGCATGTCATGCTTAATGGTTCTCCTCTTTCTCCTATCAAACCATCTAGAGGCATTCGGCAAGGAGACCCCCTCTCCCCTTACCTTTTCATTCTTATTGCCAAAGCCATTTTCCATGCTTCTCGCTCGTGTTGAACCTGAAAGGAACCCTCAAAGGTATTGTTATCAAAAGACAGTCCTCGTCTATCAGCCACTTGCTCTATACAGATGATCCCATGATCTTCTGTCGAGTTTTGCTAGCTGAAGCTCACTCAGTTAAGGATATCCTTCACCAATATTGTTCTGCATTGGGCAAGGCGTCAATTTTGATAAATCCTTTGTTTATTACAGCTCGAATGTCCACCCTAAGCATGCTAAAATGATCAACAGGATCCTGGTTACCAAATTGTATAACCCTAGAGACAAATACCTTAGATCCCCTTTGCTTTTCTCCAAAAAGAAAGCTAATAATTTTCAATTCCTCTTAGAGAAGATCACTACTAAACTCTCTAGCTGGAAATTAAGAATGCTCTCCTAGGCTTGTCGTACAATTATGATCAAATCGGTCCTCAACTCTATCCCAATTACAACATGCAGACTTTCCTTCTCCCTATCTCAATTTCCACTAAAATTGGTAACCTTGCCAGTAATTTTTGGTGGAATGGGACAACAAACAGTAAAGTAAAACATTTATGCATCTGGGATCGCATCTCTAAGCCTCTCACCTGGATGGTCTTAACATTCCTCCCACCAGAAACAAAATTTTGGCTCTGATCGCTAAGAATATTTGGTAAGCGCTCTCCTCCCCTACAAATGCGCGAGTCCAACAACTCAAAGCTCTGTACTTTCATACCAAGAGCATCTCTCAAATCTCTAAGTCCCCTTCAATTGCCTCATTCTCTTGGAGAAGTAATCTTTCAGCGTTGGCCAAAATGAAGCGCCATTTCATTTGGAAAGTTTTGTCAATTGACCTATGGAAAGATTGTTGTGTCAAACCTGAATTGGTGTTGGCCAATTGCATTCCTAACTTTCAGAAACAGAGCATGCCTGCCAGGATCCCTGATCTCTGGACCACCTCCTCTAATCATCAACTTCACTGGGACACTGTTCTCATTAATTCTATTTCCCTCCCCCGGTTGCTAAAGACATTCAAGACATCCTGATTAGACCCTCTGGAAAAAAAAAATGTTATATGTCAAAAATGCTACTAAGGCATTCACAAATGATCAATTTGACTGTTCTACCTCTTCTTCTACCAGTAACATGTTAAAGACCAAAATCCTTAGAGAAACGTGGAGAATTAAAGCGCCTCCTGGGGGCCTCTTTCTCTTGTGGAAGATCAGTCAAAACATCCTTCCCACTATGACCAATCTGCAGCGATTTCACACTCCAATCGAAGAATGTTGTATTTTCTGTAATAACCACACAGAGGATACTACCCATTTTTTTTTCCCATGTGGCAGGTATCTCCTATCCTGACTGATTGGCGCAATGATAACTTTGCGATGCCAAATACCACATCTTTCTCAATTTCATGTGGGATACTGCCAACATGCACAAGGATATCAAAGATGAAATGCTTGCCCAATTCACCGCCTTTCTCCTAACCATTTGGCATACTCGGAACAATAGGGTTTTCAACAACACTAAGTTTTGCTCTTAGCAATTCCTATCTCCCTTTCACCAATACTTGAAAAACCCGGAATAACCAATGGTTTCCATGAACATCAACTCCCTGGGTCATCAGTGTCTTTCGCCCTGTCCAAATACTGACAAAATGGATTCCATTCACCACTTTCTTGCTACAACAATTACCGACTCCCGATCAAACCACATACCCTTTACACTCTCCGAATCGGGCCGACTCTCCTGAGTTAGCCACCACCAGAATTCAACTTCTTCATGTTCAAATCCAAACAGCCAGAAATCACCCTCTAAACTCTAGATCCCTTCATCTCAGTCCCATTCCTCTCCACCAGGATCTGGATACAATTGTTGTTACCTACTATGCTAGCTTCTTTGCCTCATCTCAACAAGGCGCAATTGGTGTGTCTGCGGTCAATCTCCAAGGCGAGCTTCTTGCTTTGGCGTCCCCTCATGCATATGACGATTACTTAATCTACATCCCCTTTGGTTCTGTAAATTTATCAGTAGAGATCTCAATTATGAGGCTCACAAACTAGCCACTATGGCAGGACATTAGTATTGTAACCAATATTCTTAATATTTATATGCTTTTATAAAATTTAAAAAAAAAAAAAAACAAACAGCATACCACGTGAATTAATTTATTGTCCTCTTTATGGTGATTTTGTCACAAATTGGTAAAATAAGTTTTAAGAGAGGAGATAAAAATAGAAGCTTCATCACAAGCAATTTTACATTTAGAGGGCGTTTCTTTGGACTTCTAAACTCTAACTAGAGGTATTAGAACCTAACTGGAGACAAACCTCTAACTAGAGGTATTAAGACTAAATAAATCTCTAATCATATGCAACGGTGAATGTCTAGTTAGACATCTCACCAAACACCTCGACAATGTATACTGTGCATGGAAGCAGCATTTACAAAAATAAGACTACAAACTTGTGCAACCTGTCAACATAGTTAGCCTCAGCATATGCTAACCTGGCAGATGATACAGTGTGGTGTGAATATAATCTTGAATATTGAACATGTAAGGCTAGATTGATGTTGCAGATTATGAGGAGATTATTCTAACCTTATTCATACAAATATATACTTCTAGACTTCTAGTAGCGCTTTGAGATCCAAGGATTAGACATTTCTGCTTTCTATCATGGTAAAGTCTCAATACCACTGCAGCTGTTTCTTCAATGAGTTTTCCTATCACTTCTGAAAGCTCAAATGATATAAATAAGAACAAGATAAACAGATCCAGTGTCTTTAACTCGGGAACAACGAAGGCTTAAATGAGAATATCATGAAATGAGATGATAAACATTACTTCTGTAACATACTTTGCTTACCTATTACTGCCAGACTGGATTTCGAGCATAAATCCTTGCAGCAATCTTCAGCTCCTGTCTCACATGATCCATCTATGAATAACTACTCAGCATATCAGTTGTAAAACCTAGACCCTTGGCTGTAGATTTTCTGATAGTTTGAAAAACAACAGGATTTATGCTTAACCCAAATATCTTTCCTGCCTCTATCTGAAATAGAGCTTTCGGCAAGTCTACACCCATAACAATCGGCACATTTGCAATTTTATATCCTTTTTGTGCTAAATATATTGGCAAAGGAGTTTTTCCAGTACAAGAAACTCCAACAAGTACAATGTCAGCCTTGTGCAACTTCTGTGGTGGGGCCCCATCATCTTGCTTTATGGTTAATTCAATTGCCTCTATCCGGCAGAAGTATTCTTCGCTGCGGGGGATTTTGCGTCCTGGAGCACCACGAGGAAGACCAAATGGAGAAATACCGAAATGGTTTGCAATTGCCTCTGATGGGGTGCAGCATATCCATCGACGGGATTCCCCACAACTAGCAGGCTAGCTTAGCTGACTCTGCAATGGAGGGTTCTGCTAGAGTATAGAGGAGCATTGCAACCTCTTTGGCTGCTTGCTTGATAATCTCCACCAGATTTTCCACATCATCAATATATCAGTGTGAAATAACATGATAGTATTAGTAGTAAGCTTCCTTATAAGCTTAGTAGCTTCTTTGGCAAGCAATCTAATCTAACCCTACTTTGGCTGATGCCCTAACTAATATGGGCTTTATTATATATATAGTTTAATTAACAAATAAATACTATCTAACTACCCGATTACATCATCCTCCCCGGGTTGAAGAATCTCGTCCTCGAGCTTGAGTCAAAGTCAGACGAACACAATTATCCACTTAGAGAATACAAGGCAAAATGCACACGAAGTAGACGACCTCGACACTACCACGATAATCACTTGCTTAAGACAGCTAAACCAACTCAAAAGTGGAGCAGAGTGACTCAAAAGATCAATAATTTGCAATAAACCTATTGAGAAGACTCCTGCACATAAGCTCGTGCCACAAAATATTTCCAAAATGGGTCGACATAACCATCGTCACTATGTCACCCACTGTAGAAACATTGTCCTCTTGGCCAAAGATGGGAAACAAATCATATAAGTCAAATGGCCCACATTTGACAATCGAGTACGTGTGATGGTGCCCTTAACTTCTTCAAAAAGCTGGAGGGACTCTGACAAGTCTCATTCGGCTCTTTGCACATCTGGGCAAGTTCGCTTTCCACCGATATTGCTCTCATCCATTGGATGTCCTTCGCCTTTGCTTTTGCTTGTTCTCTTCAGGCATTGACAAATGGGAGGTAATTGGAAATGTTGTGCCCGTTTATGAACATTTTTTTCCCTTCTTTCCTCTTTTCTCAACTTTTCTTTAATCTTCTTGTCATCACACAATAAATCAAACCAATCTAGAACCGCTCGGCTCTAATACCAATTGATGAATTCTACACTAAAGCTACACTAGAACTACGATAAACCCTAAATAAGATACAAACAAATTAACATAAATTTCATTCAATAATTCACCCAACTAAATGTTTAATTCTATGCCTTATTTATAAGCTTAGTAGTTTATTTGGCAAGCAATCTAATCTAACCCTACTTTGGCCAATGCCCTGCCTAATATGAGTTCTATTATATCTAAGCCCAATTAACAAATAAATACTATCTAACTATCCAATTACATCAAGTAGTAACAACAAATATACAAAAGACTTAACATAAAACAGGTTATGTAGCAAAATCAAGGTAATGGGTTGGGCTTAAAATCAAGGTAATAGGTTGGGCTTAAATTCACTAACCAATCAGTAATCCAAGTTCAAGTACATCTGAACTTCATAAAATTTCCATATGGATTTTATATCAAACTATCATAGCCACTAGAACTTATCGCATAAACCTATTAAATGTCTGGATGCATAAAATATACTATTTCATGCTTGCGCCAAAAAAAAAAAAAAAAAACTTTTTCCATACCTAGTCACCAGAGTTTGGAACTCTATATAAAGTATGACCACTGTTTTCTTCCCCACACATAATCTACATTTTTCTCAATTGAATTTTGATGCACCGGTTAAAAGAACAGATTGTATTGATTTCAGGTACAAGATATAGGACTGCAATAGACACTATTTTTTTATGCTGAATAAAGAGCAAGAGATTTCACGTTTGGTTATATATATCTCAAAAGACGAAGAAAACTTTCTTCTTTTGTTGGCGATTTCTCATTCTTGTCAGTGAACCAGTGCCAATATCGGCAGATACCCTCCAATCAGATGGACCACAGACACTGTGATCAAAGATGTGCCTGAAATGCTAAGACTCGAGGTAGTCTCTCACTCTTGAAACACACAAACTTCATATGATTTTTAAGTGCCAGCACCAGAATTGTGTGTTTTTTTTTTCATTTTTATTTTTATTTTTTTTGTAAAGAACTGAGTTGGATGTTTGGGTTATTCCAACCCCACCCCAAGCTTAAAACAAATCAACTGCAGTGATTTAGTAGTACTAATGCCTTAACAAAGTAAATAAAGAAGAACAAAGGGAGGAGAGAAACATTAGCAAGAGTACTGATGGATGTTCATATAGATAGAAACGGAGAAAAATCAGACTTTTGGATAACCTGAATGAACTTGCTAGGAAGTTTTCCATTTGTGTCCTTCTGTGGAATGCTAAAGTAAAACCCCTGCTTGTTGTTGAATGGTATTTTAGGCCAAGTATCTGGAGATGATCTTTGGAAGCATGTGACAATAATAATAAGACCAAATGAAGGTGGGGGAAATCTTAGATGACGGTGTAACTTTTGTTAGAAAGAGTATACGGAGTCTCATACTAGATTGAAGGACCACTTGTTGAAGATAACAGGCCATGGGATAGCTATTTGTGCCAAAATATCCCCCCTACAACTTAGAGAGGTGCAACAATTTGTTGAACAAGCTGCATTGAGAGCAGAAAGTTCAAGGCCGCGAAGTGTTCCTTTACCTCTTTCAGTGGGCTCAAGTAGTCACTCGCACCCAGGTTCAAGTAGTGGGGTTGGTCCTTCAATTCCACTTCCATACAGTGACCAAAGGAAGAGGAGAGCCACTAATAATCCTATTGCAAATGCTTTCAATATGAGTGAGCGATAAGAGTTTGATGCTTTGATTGCAAGGACGTTCTATTCAGCTGCATTGTCATTCAACCTTGCAAAGAATTCGTATTTTCAGGAGGCTTTCACCTATGCAACGAATAAAGCAAAGTCCATTAGTGGTTACAAGACCCCTGGGTATAATGCATTGAGGACGACATTGCTTCAAAATGAAATGGGCAACATTCAGAGGTTGTTGGAGGTAACAAAGTTTGCATGGGTTACTAAAGGAGCAACCATTGTTTGTGATGGGTGTACTTATGCTCAAAGGAGGTCTCTCATTAATTTCATAGTGATTAATGAGGGTGGTCCAGTGTTCTTGAAGGCTGTAAACTGTGAAGGAGAGTACAAAGACAAGTTCTTCATTGTTGGTTTGATCAAGGAAGTCGTACGTGACGTTGGGCCAAGTAATGTGGTCCAAGTCATAACCGACAATGCTCCAGTTTGTAAGGCTGCAAGTTTACTTGTTGAGAGCCACTATCCTGAGGTGTTTTGGATACCTTGTGTAGTCCACACTCTCAACCTTGCCATGAAGAACACATGCGCTCCAAAGAACACGCATGCAAATGAAAAGGCCTACAGTTTGTGTAGTTGGATTATTGATGTTGTTGGGATGGGATGTTGATCAAGAACTTTATCATGAACCATTCCATGAGGTTGCATATGTTTAATGAGCAATCGAGATTGAAGTTGCTTTCCATAGCAGATACACGCTTTGCTTCAAGCATAATTAAGCTCAAGAGGTTGAAAGACATTAAAAGTAGTCTCCAGAGTATGGTGATTGGAGATCAGTGGGATTCCTACAGGGAAGATGATGTTGAGAAAGCACGGCTTGTGAAAGAAAAACTATTGGATGACTTGTGGTGGGACAAAGTGGACTATGTACTTTGTTTCATAGAGCTTATTTATTCAATGTTGCGAAGGGCTAATACAGATGAGCCTTGTCTTCACTTGGTGTATGAGATGTGAGATGTTATGATTGAGAAAGTGAAACAAGCTATTTACCGCCATGAAGGAAAAGAAAATAGTGAGTCTGATTTTTTTTCAGTGGTGCATCATATACTGGTAGATCGATGGGAGAAAAGCAACACACCACTACATTGCTTAGCACATTCCTTGAATCCAAGGTAAATAATTACATTGTTTTTAACTTTTTGGGTTATGCACTTAATGTTTATATATTAATTTGTGATTGACATTGCTTATATATAGGTATTATAGCAGAGAATGGCTTGAAGGGGCTCCTAATCGTGTTTCGCCACACAAAGATCTTGAGATTACAAAAGAGAGGGATAAGTGTTTCAAGAGATACTTTCCTAATATTGAGGAAAGAAGATTTGTTTTTACAGAGTATAATAGGTTTTCAACGGGTTCTGGACAATTTGCAGAAGGTGATGCTCTACAGAATAGAGCATACCTAGAACCTGATGTGTCGTTGGCTTCTCATGGTGCCTGTGCACCATTACTCCAGACTATAGCTTTGAAGTTACTTGGGCAACCTTGTTCTTCCTCATGCTGTGAGAGGAATTGGAGCACGTATAACAACATCCACTCATTAAAAAGGAACAAATTGACCCCACAACGAGCTGAAGATTTAGTGTTTGTGCATTCCAACATTCGTCTTTTGTCAAGAAGAAAACAAGAGTACAAAGAAGGTGAGACAGAAATGTGAGATATCGCAGGAGATACTATTGATTTGTTGGATTTGGATGCTGCTGGAATGCTTGAGATTGCCAGTCTTTCACTTGATGAACCTGAGCTAGAGGCTGGGTTGTTGAATGAAGAAAATGCGACAGTTGATCAGCCAGTTAATAAAGAAGAAGAGATGTAACCGCCTCGCTGGTGAGTTTTTGAAATTATCAATTTACATCTTACATTATTAAATTAATGAAATTATGTTGCTTATGCTTTATGAGTATGACTTGAGCTTGACTTTATGATTTTATGTTTATATGAGTTACATAAAAAAATATATTAAAAAAATAAGTTTAACCGTGTCGCCGAGTCCTATTTTTTTGAAAATTGTCGAGTTGCCGTGTCATATCCGTGTCCGATGTGACACGCGTATCCGAGTCCGTGCATCATTGGTTGAAACATGAAGAATTTTATACTCGGGTCAAGACTTCAACATTTATGTATAATTGTATACTGATGATTGATAAACATAGTTGCACGCAAGGAAAAGAAATTGATTGGAACCACATAGGAATTTGGTGTTTGTGAAGTACAACCTCGTATTAGAGATAAGGCATTTGAGGAGGATCCAAGAAAGTGATGCATATGATCCTATAGTTGTGGAAGAGTTGGATCCCGATGATGTATTGCTCAAGAGAATAAGATTCTCATACTACCTGTAAACAAAGGATGGATGGATGTGCTTGAGGCTCTTGATTTAATGGTTATGCATGAGCCTCCCGTTCCGCCTTGCACACAAGCCAAAGGATGTGCTTGAGGCTCTTGATTTAATGGATATGCATGAGACTCCCATTCCGCCTCGCACACAAGCCAAAGAATGTGCATGAGCCACATTTTGCTTCTAAATGGTTTCTGGTGAAAAGTGGGCGTCAAGGTGAAGGCATTAAAACGCATGTTGGTCAAGGTGGAGATTGTTTGAATGATCCATGATATACGCTTGAATCTCACTATGATGGAGATTGTTAAAGATGTAGCTCAAATCAATTGTGCAAGAGATTCCCATGGGATAAGGAGATACGCTAGTCATTTAAATTTATAAGGTAGGACATGTGTCTCACTAGCAACATGGCCTTTTCACCCAAAGGCCCTCCATACTTGGTTGTTTAAGTAGGAGAAGGTGGTGTACCCTAGGGCTGGCTCAAGTGCACGTTGTGGGATAGTGGCGGGGGGCTTCGGATCTTCACCCATTGCATCGTTTATCATATGAGATATTCATCTGAGTTATTTAGTGTTATATTAACTATATAGTAATTGTGTGAAGATGGTAACAAAGCAAGAATCAAAGGCCAAAAGATGCAAACCGATGAAGTAAAATCTAGTGTCATATTTTGAATTCTTGTAATTTCATCACCCTCTAACCAATTCAATTTTGTAATGTTCATGATTTATATATAGCTTTCAAAACTCTATGCGTGAGTATAATTCGTATTAAATCTCTTTCTTTAACCCTATTAAATTCTTCATGTTGGTGTTAAAACAACAAATAGATAGAATGAAATGAATAAAAACTTACCCCAGAAAACAAAATGAGTGTTTGTCGATCAATTCCTAACGCCGCAGTGAGGGCATGTTCCACCGTCCATCCAGTCCCATCACAAACCATGTATATCTCATTCACTCCTCCCGTCTCATCTCCCCAGCCGAACAACAAAAAGAAGAGGAGGTTGCGTGATTGGCGGTTTGAGATGGCTGGACCATCGGTTGAGCTTAGAACCCCCCTTGAGCTGCTGCTGCTTCCGAAGCTGTGGGTCGGAGGAGGAATCAGGGGGGTCGGGAATGGAGAGCTGATTAATAATGTTTGAAGAAGAAGAAGAAGAAGAAGAAGATGACCTTTTTGGAATTTGGGTTAGAAATTGGAGGGGCTGTAGTGAGGGTCAGTGAAACCACCACCCAACTTTTTTTTTTTTTTTTTTTAAATAAATTTGTTTAATCTCTTAATCCTTTTCATTCGAGATGTGGTCGTTTGGATTCAACTCCGTGACCTAGTAATATCATTCACCACTACTCTGAGCCATCACACTTTTGGCTTGGGTGGGTTAGTTGATACTCCTTGGCTAGTATGAGCAAGGATTGTGATTTCATTTTTTGACTTAATTTCGATATCTTAATTTTAAAAATTTGATGCGTAAAGAAAAAAATGTAAAAATTTCTAGGATAAATATATAATAAATTTTGAGAATATATGAAATATGTGAAAAAATAAAATATAGGTAAGAAAAAACTATTGAATACATTAATTGAATGAAGCATAAATATCTCTTATATCTTGGGAGCCTTGATTAATAAACAATTCCCAAATTACAACCATACAACACAAAACCTTTTAAAACCAAATCTAGCTGGCCTACCATGAACCGTTTTATCGTTGACCAGTCCCACATTCAATAAATGCACCCTTCAACACTCAGAGTGCTAATTTACTATACTGCACCCAGCTATATCAGATCATCAATCACCTTGTTTAAACTAGGGCTGGGCAAGTACGGGTAACCGGCCCAAAGTGTAAAAACCGAAAATCGGACCGAGAAATTCGGGCCCGTGTTTATGAGGCCCGAAATCGGACCGAGTTGACCGGTTAACCGAATTTCGGGTCGGTCTCAAGATCAGATCTGATCAATGATCTCTGAAAAAATCTCTGAAAAATCAGATCTGATCAAGATCTCTGAAAAAATCAGATCTCTTCAAGATCCAAGATCAGATCTGATCAAAGATCTGAGATCAGATCTGATCTTCATCAGATCAAGATCTTCAAGAGAACTGAAACGGATCTTCATCAGATCAAGAGAACTGAAACATATCTTGATCTTCATCAGATCTTGATCATCATCTTCATCAGATCATCAGATCTTGAAGATCTTGATCGTGATCTTCATCAGATCTTAATCTGAATGGAGACGGGGTTGGCGGGTGCCTTTCTTCATCAGATCAAGAGAACTGAAACGGATCTTGATCTTCATCAGATCTTGATCTTCATCTTCATCAGATCAAGATCTTGATCTTCATCAGATCTTCATCTTCATCTTCATCAGATCTTCATCTTCATCAGATCTGGTCGCAGAAGACGGGGTTGGCGGGGGTAGCGGTGGCTTTCTCACTGAAGTGGAGAAGATGGGGTGGCGGTGGAGGAGACGGGGGGTGGCGCTGGCTTTCTCACTGAAGTGGCGGGGGTGAAGAAATGAGGGAGAAAGGAAGACGGGGGTGGAGGAGACGGGGTTGGAGGTGGCTCTCTCACTGAAGAAGAAGAGAATAAATGTGGGAGAAAGGAAGAAAAAGGAAAGGAAAAGAAATGGAAAAATGCTCTGAAATGGCTCCTTATTTATTTCTCTATCTGGAGTCGGGCCGGGCCGGTTACCCAACGGGTTTTAGAAATGAAAACCGAAGCCCGGACCAGAAACTTCGGGCTGGGCCGGGCTTTTACAACCAAAATTTTTTTAATTAATTAAAACCGATCCGAACCGACCCAATTGGTCCGATTGTCGGTTCGGTCCGGGCTTTCGGTCCTAAATGCCCACCCCTAGTTTAAACTAATGAACAGGTTTTGCTTTGCCCCCTTTTGATTAAAAACACTTAGCTTGGCGGGCTTTCTTTATTCTTCTCTCTCGATAATTTCAAACTGATTGAAATGATATTTGGGTGAGATGTTGTGGGATTTGTAGAAGTTTGATTGTTCAAGATTGAGTTCAAGATAGAGGGTGATGGTTTTGATTCAATTCAAATGATGAGTTGATTATTGGGGGGGTGGATTTAGGGATGGCAACGGGGCGGATTTGAGGAAATCCATCCCCGATCCGTGAAAAAAATGGATCCCCAAATCCGCCCCGCCAATCCGTTTATAAAGTTAATTAAAAACCATAATCGCCCCGCGCGGATTGACGGATATTTGCCCCGCCCCGCCAATCCGTTTACGGTTTGCGGTTCTGTTATTGGATTGCCGGCTCCCCGCCCCGATCATAGCATCAAACTCATATCAACCATGTTTTCAAAACTTGCTAACCAATATCATTATCCATAATAAATTGTATTAGGCGAAAGTTCACCAAAGCTACTAATCCAAGAACTGAAACATCCAATAAGCACAAGGATTCTTACTGGTAAAAGATACAAAAATTATAACAAAAAATTACAAAAAGTTTTTAAAAAAATAAAAAATTAGAATTAAATAATCAAGATACAATTATTATAACAAAAAATTACAAAAATTATAACAAAAAAAAAAAATTGATCTAAAGAATCTGGATCTGAGATCTCAAATCTCAGATCTTTCTTACAGTAGGGGAGAGGAAGGAGAGGAAGGCGGGGAAGGGAGGGGAGAGCTTCGAGTGTCGAGTGCGAGTCTGTCGTTGTGGGAGGCTTCGACTTCGACCACCAGACCATCTTTCGACCACCTTCGAGGCTTCGAGCCTTCGATCGACCACCAGAGAGGCAGGCTTCGATCGACCACCATGCTCAACCACAGAGAGGCTTCGAGCACACAGAGAGCCTTCGCTCTGTGAGAGGCAAAATGAGAATGTAAGACAATGAATGAGAATGTGCGAGGGGTTTATTTCCTATTTATAGTCCAAGGGTATTATAGTAATTTAACCGGTTAAACGGATATCCGTGGGGCGGATATGGCCAAATCCGTATCCGCCCCGAATAATAAACGGATACAGTTTGGATATCCGTATCCACCCCAAACGGGACGAGTGGGGCGGATATCCGTGAAAATCCGCCCCATTGCCATCCCTAGGTGGATTTACATCGGAGAACAATAGTGAGTTTTGATCTCATCGGAGAGCAAAGATCGAAGCAGAAAGGAGGAAGACGGCAGATCAGAGAGGAAGACGCAAACCAAAGAGGATGAAGACGCAGGTCGAACAATTTCGATTAAAAAAAACTGGTATTTTCTAGCCTTTTTTGTGTTTGCGTCAAAGAGGAAAAACATAACACGTGTGTCGAAATTTTTGGATTGAAAAACCGTATTTTGTTGTTTTTTTTTTTTTGGATGAAAAAATTAAGAAAATATCGCGAAATTTTTTTTAATTCTAGTTTTCATAAGTTTTCATTTCGAAATTTCAAATAACCGAAAAAACTCGACGAAATTTCGCGAGATTTCGCGAAAACACATTCCTTGAGTATGAGTTCACGAGTTTATGGAGTGCTAGTCACGAGTCGCACACAAATCCCAACCCTCTTTTGCACTAAAATCTCACTTCTCCTTCCATAGGCAGCGATTATTTGGCACCACAAGTTTCACTCATCCACACTACCAATCTAATCTTTTATTTCCCACACCAAGCACTTTCTATCCCACACGAATGTTATCTTCCACACCACCCTTAAAAGGAAAAAAACTTGAATCATTTTCCCCTCCCAAATTCAAACCATCAAAAACACCCTCTCCCCTCCCAACTTTTTCTTCTCTTATTCGATCTATCCATCTTCTTCGATCGAAGTTCCCTCTCCCTCTCCCCTCCCAACTAAACTGCCACTCTCTCCCCCAATCTCCCCGTGCGAGTTGGAAACTTACATTCGCTTGATCCTTTGCGACTTGGTCGTTGTTGGCAGTTTTGAGTGACTGTAGTAAATTGACCATAACTTACTCATTTCAAAACATTTTCAAGTGATTCAAATTGTATTCATTAGATAACTCAGAGCACTACAATTTTCGTGTTGAGCTAGAGAATCGATCTCAATCGAGTGTCAAAGTTGGCCAAAAGTCAGGCACAATATCTTGTTTTCTTTATGGGGAGAGATTTGAGTAACTTTAGTGAAATAACTATAACTTGTTCATTTCAAAACATTTCAGGTGATTCAAATTGTTTTCATTAGATAACTCAGAGTACTACATTTTTCATGTTTTTATGAGCTTGAGAATCAGTTTCAATCGAGAGTCAAAGTTGGTCGAAAGTCAAGGGCAATACCCTGTTTTCTTTACTGGACAGATTTGAGTGACTCTGCGATTGCAAGTCTTCCACTGGCAGGTACCTCTACGAGGGTCAAATGTTTTTGCCCTCGTAGTGGCACGCACGAGTGGGGAACCATCCTCGCATGGTCCGCCTCGAGGGCAAGAAAAAACAGAAAAGGATAGGAGAATGAGAAAAAGGATAGGGAGAATGGTGATGACCTATGCGAGAAGAAGATATAGAGGGATAACTGGGAAAGGAGAAAGAGAATAAGAAGATGGAAAGGGGAAGGATAAGAAAAAAAATAAAAAATAAGAAGATGGAGAAGGGGCGACAGTGGTTGTGGTTCTATCTCCAATGTCTCTCGCCATTGCCTGTCATCTTTCACCGTCCCTTGCAATCAATCGCCCCCTTCCCCACTACCCCCTTCATCGCTACCCACTTCCATGTTGTTGTTGTTGTTGTTCTTGTTCTTGAGAAAAGAGGATGAAATAAGAAAAAGATGAATAGTAGTTTAAATGGGTGGTGTGGGAGAGCAGGTAAAAAAATTAAAAAACAAAAGATGAGTGGTGTGGGTGAGAGTAACTTGTGGTGCCAAATAATCGTTGCCCCCATCAATAGTGTGATTGTGATTGGCTAAAGTGTGTGATCTGGCAATGGGTTGGGTCAGTCGTGTTGGGCTTGGATCAAACTGGTTGCAAGGTCACATATACAAGACATGAAACAAAATGTTTCATTTCATTAATGTGTGAGTAAAATTAAACATATAGACAACTTTCTGCGGAACAAGTTGACACGAAATTACCCAAATTGACATGTTAACAAGAAACCAACCTGTATGACCTGAAAGTTGACAGGTCAAATGGGTTCACATGAGTGAAAGTGGTAAATTCGAACAAGACCAAACCAGTGTAATAAGTCAGGTGTGTTAACCCGAAATGAGACGAAAGTTAAAAATAAAATTTAAATAAAAAAATAAAGGTGACCCAAACTCATTTATAGCAGCTGATTTTGAATTGTGTTATTGTGCTCAAACCAAATTGCCAAGTTTAAGTACGCCAGAAACCTGAGCACCATATTAGTGTCCAATGACGTGGTCCTCTTTGAAATTTTCATGAGTTTTAGTTTTACATAAGGTTTCAAGATAAGATTTGTTGTTAGTTATGGATGTGGTTGTGTAAATCTAATAATAATAAAATACTTAAGGGTAGAAGGTGTTATTTCATCCCCAGTAAGAATTCACAAAGGGGGATAAATTCTCAAAATCAAAATAAAAAAGTAATCAAAGGCAGTGTGACTTTTTGACACCACTTTTATTCTTCAACACCACCACCTGTCACCTTTCTATCTAACTCCACCACCTTTCTGTCTAACATCACCACTTGTTAAGAAACACCACCACTTTTTTTAAATTTATTCTCCAAAAACCAGCAATGACAGTAAGAGCATTGTCGCTCGTCGTCTCACTCCCTCTACTCGCCACCCTGCCTCGCACTCACGACTTTCTCCCTCTCCCAAAAACCAGCAATTAGGAGTGATAAATTGAGACTCAATCTTGCGAGCTAAAAAAATGTGGGTCGCAATGAGGGTTGCGAGATTGGAAACCAAAATTGTGGGGGAAATCAGAAAGGGGAGAAAATGAGAAATGGACGGGGTGACGGTAGATAGTGAGGCGACCACAGAAGAGGCGGTGGGCGACAACCACGCTGATGCTAATGTTCTCGATAGAAGGAAAGATGGAGAGAAAAAGAACATAAGAGGGGAGAAAAAATAAGAATAAGGAGGGAAATGGGGTGGTGGGCGGTGTTGTGAAATTTTAATTGTGCTTCCAAGTGCACGACAATAGTATATACATGTGAATTCGAGATCAAACCTACAAGATTGCTTATTAAGATCAACTTTTCTAAACTAATTTTGCAAACCTAAACCAAAACAACGAATATTTTTTGGATTTTTGTTTAAATTTGAAAAAAAATCTAATTATAAAAATCTATCAGTAAACATGTCAAGACAAGGGAATTCACTATATTTTTCATACAATATTAAAGTTAATTTAGTTGTTCTTCAAACTCAATTAGCACCATAACACATGTTATTGCCAAATGGATAATTTAACGTTGATCACACATTTTTTTTGGGAAGGCAAGCGTGTCGCTGGTGGGTATAGAGCACAAGATGTGGGGGTTAAACACCACAGCCTTTACCATCCAACTAGGCTACCATTAACATTGATCACACATATTTGATCATAAAAATATTAAAATTCCCTCAATTTTGAAATCTTAATTTCTAAGTGTTATATGTCAACGAATTTAACCTAAGCACGTATAATCAAATCAATTAGTATTAGAAATACATATCCAAACCTACAATTAATATAATCAATTCCCTAACTATCAACCATACATGATATAGAAGATGAAAAATCTCATGAATATAATAATCGTAATATAGTGAAAGTTATATAGATCAAGAAAAACCTACTAAGCTAAACAAAATAATCAAATTATGGCTTCATCATTTGTCTGGATAATGAAACTAAAATCGATTTAAACTAAACTACGAAATTCAATTACAAACTTTTTGGACGCTCAATACCTAAGCATATGGTTTTATTTAAAGGCTAACAACGAGTTTTAAACCTACTAGGAATACAAAAAAATTGCTAAACACAAAATACGCGAGCCAAATATTTTTGGAAATAGAAATTTGATGAAAATCATGATTTCCAGCTTTTTGTAGATATCTCCTGGACAAACATTGATTTGACAATTTTTTTCTCATTATAATTTGGAATTGAGTCATTCTTTTGATATCTGATAAGCTTAATTTGAAATTCTGGTAAGCAAGATATGAATTTTAGAAGTTGATTACCTATCATCAAAATCTTATTTCCATTTTTCAAAATATGTCGAAGTTCCTTATTCTAGCTTTAATGCTCCAAAACTAACTAAAACACACAAATATCACAAAAATTTTAGCCAAATTATATAAAAATACGCTAATAAAAATAAATTAAATTATGTAAAAGTAATATAAAATGTGCTCTTCAAATAACTTCGAAACTACATTTTGTTATTCCTGGAGCAAAACAAAATAAGAAAATCCTAACGTGAAGGCACCATTAATTGCACTCACCTTTTAATTACGTGCAACAAGGTTTTGAACCTATAGTGGACAAAAGTTATAATCTCGTGAGGACTTGCAGTGAATATACCCAATTTGTTTTTCAAAATAATAGATTTATTATAGCAATGCCCATTTTAGAAAATAAATAATGAAATCAACAAAATTTAACTAAGTTTAGGGCATTGACAAGTCGCTAAAATTTTTCACTAATCTTTCAAACTTGGGGTGTGCGTGTGAATAGCCAACAAGAAACTTGGGGTGTGTGTATGAATAACAATAAGAAAATACTTTTTAGCCTCTAAGCTACCTACAACTTTGATTACTTTAAAAATGGATTTCGCGTCGACTTCAAATTTCATAAGTCATACTTTCACGAGGAAACTCACTCAGAAGTGGGTTAATTCACTCATACTTATATGTGAAACTATGAATGATATTTAAAAAAAAAAAATTGTTCACATACAAGATTTTCTTTGAAAATGATCACATTAAAAATAATTTAACTCATTTAAAGGAATATTATTGACTTGAGAACATTGGACTAAAACATCGTGGATCCTCCTGAACTAATCTCCACATTAATAAACCGTTGATCCCTTAGAATCAATTAAGACTTTATTGGTTGCAATGGGGTTAAGCTTAAGACTAAACAATAATGGTCAACATGGATTCAAAATTTGTAACCCTTCAAATTGCACTTGGGTGTCAATTGAAGATAAAAATCAATGTAGCGCTCCATCAATTCATTCTTGATCACTTCCTCAAATATTTTAAAAATTTTTTCTTTGCATAATTTTTTACTTTTATTTTTACATGCTTTCTTCCACAATTCATCTTATTTTCATCACTTGGTAGGCTAATGAGATATTTATTCTTTGCTTCTTTGAATGTTTCGCCCATCATAATAATCCGCCACCATAATTCTTCAAACAAAAAATAGGTATTTGATATAAATAATGAGTAAAACTCCTAATAGTTAGAGTTATGTATTGAATTGGGTTTACAAAGAATTGGTAATAAGATGGCTCAAAGGGGTAATTAGTGATAATGAAAATAGGTGGGCTTATAAAGGCAAAAATGGCTTCAACAAACATGGCCTATGTCATTTCCTAAGTTCACATGGTTATTTTTCTTGCCTTTCCTAGTTTACCAAAGATGTTCTAGTGTAAGTCCAAATATTGATGTTATTCTCAAATAAGAATGAGATCAAACAACAAGATAATATGGACCCAAAGAAAATGTTTAGTTATTAAATAACTCAGAATTAATGTATCTCACCCACTAATAGTGATTCATTGAGATCTCTTAATTGTATCACTTATCAATCTAGACCAAAATCTTGCGACTAAAAATGATAATGATTTCATGTTTGTTTTTCATGAAAAACCTTTAAAAGATATGGACACCCGAACTAAAGTATACACTTTGTTATCTAGGTAAAAATGAACAATTACATTACTAAAGGGCATTTAACTAAATAAATTCATTTTTTTTTTTAAATTAACACCTCTACAAAATTGTAAATCTCCACCCCAAACCTGAAATAAAATTGTCATCAATGTTTGACTATGACACTGTATGGCACGTGATAAATTAGATAATACTCTAAATAAGCTTGAAAACTATGAAAATTTGAACTGTATACATCGGTTGATACAAAATATTGGATGCATAGTTCGTGAAAAAGTTAGAGCTCAAATAAAATAAACCACAAGTGGTTACATGAAAAATCAAAGAATATTAGAACTTCATTCCCAAACCATATAAACACTCATCATATATCAACAAACAATTTTTGAGGATCATCCCAAAACACATTACATGACAATTTCACGCTCGTCTTATAAAACATTGTCAAGCCTAAATAAATTGTTCCCAAAATAATTGCACATTCAAGATGAAGTAATAAATTAATAATCTTCCATAGTGTAATGCCTCAACATGTCCACCTCCAAACCTATATTTTACTTAATATGAATTAGTGAAATACACAAAATCAAAGTTTCGTGGTGACACAAATGGAATAATAAATCCAAACTGGTCAATGTCAACAATAACAATGAGCTCGAGCTCAAAAGTAGGACATGTAAATGAATCTTGAGCTGAAATATATTTTCTAAAAAATTTCTCAAAGTGTTCATGAAGTGCTTTAGATGCACGCAACTCCAAACCTAAATTAGGAACATTTTTAAGGGAATGACATTGATTGGTAACAAGAGATGGATTGACCATCTGACTACAAGGGTTCAAAAATTATTATGGAAAATGACTTTTAAGGCTTACTTTTTAACAAAATAGACTATTTAGATACTGTAATTGATGTAATGGCTAATTTGTTTATATTTTATTATGAAAAATGACTTTTAAGGCCTACTGTAATTTGTGTCTATTTTATTTAGATACTGTAATTTGTGTCTATTTTATTTGTGTATAATTAAGACTACTTTTAAGGCCTACTGTAATTTGATGTAATGGCTAATTTGTGTCTAATTTATTATGGAAAATTACTTTAAGGCCTACTTTTAAAAAAAATAAACTATTTAGATATTGTAATTAATGTAATGACTAATTTATGTCTACTTTTATACTTTTGTTACAAACAAAGACACTTTTATTAACTCAGGTTAACTCATAAAGTTATAAGACATATTTGTCTTTCCTAAACAAATAGAAAACTTATTTTTATACTTTTATAACTAACAAAAACTCTTTTATTAATTATTCTAATTATGACCAACTAATTGCTGGTTGGGTTAGGCTATATAAGTTGATGATTTCTGACCTTTTATTTCTATAAACACTCTTTATAACATATCTAATGGAGCCAAAAGTATCACATTGTTCTGACTATTTATTATTTATATTATTAGTATAATAATAATAATAATAATAATAATAATAATAATAATAATAATAATAATAATAATAATAATAATAATAATAATAATATTTATTATTATTTTGTGTGTGGGGAGGGAGGATGATTTCAGTTCTAAGTAGATAATAGTAATTACATCTTAACTCGCTCATTAATCGTCTCAAAACTTAAAAAGTCAAATATTTTGAATATAAAGTCATCAGTTTATTATTCAACGTTGTAAACCACATGACTTCAATAATCGTTGGATCGATTTGGGTTTGGCTATATAAATTGATGTTTTCCATGAATTTACACAAAACACATAATGAAGCTAGAAATACTACAAACTTGTTTTTATTTATTATTGTTACTCTTTTTTTGTGCCATGATTTCAACTATAAAGATCACAATGTTTACCTCTTAACTCAGATCGTTAATAGCCCCAAAACTTAAACTGTAAAAAAATAAAAAAAATTAATTTACATAAATAATACTGAAGTATTTGGTTTTTTACAAAGATTAATGTTTGTGAAACAAAGAAGGGATTGAACTATCTGTCAATGGAGATACATCAAAACGACCAAAATCTTTTTTTCAATAAGTGACAGCTGAAGTTGAGGATACTATCAAGAACAAAAAAAAATTATGACTGATCATTGCATTGAGCTATAGTGGTCAATAATAATAATAATAATAATAATAATAATAATAATAATAATAATAATAATAATAATAATAATAATAATAATAATAATAATAATAATAATAATAATAATAATAAAATAATTCATTTGCTTGAAATTCTTGTCGCCTAAAATTCCAAACAAATCAACATTTTTTTTCCTTTTATGTTTGTTCTTTTCTTATCAATTACCTGCAAAATTCTAAGAAAAATACAAATAAAGTGGTTTGCAGGGGTTATCGTAATACTCACCAAGTTAAAAGGATTTAAGCTCAAAATTTTAAAAACACTTTAAAAGATCAAATAAAATTAAGAATTGGTGGAAAGAAGGGAAATAAGATTTGGAGAATAAAAGATGAATTTTTTTTTTTTTTAAAACAAACTTTGATTCAAAATTGAGGATGAAAATTATTAAACAAATTTATTAATTAAAAGAAAGATCACAAGGATTGGAGAATCCACCCCTTAGCTTTATAGAAATTAATTTAACACCTTTTTGTAAATATTTTTTTGTAAACTTGCATAAATTCCTTTAATTTTTAATTCAAGACCAATGCTCAAAATAAAATTCTTTTCTAAGGTAGAATTTCTCTTACATCTTTCGATGATAAAAGAAACTCCTTAACCAATCATTAATCCACCCCTCTTTCAATGACAATTTTTCAATGAATGGTTATAATTTATGAAGAATTGAAGAACTATAAAAAACAAATATAATTCTTGTTTCCAAGTTCATATCTTCATTTCGCATAATCCTTTGTTATCCATATTTCAATTTGACAACTTTGATTCATTGGTTGAATATAAGATTAATAGAAACTATACAAGTTTTAATATTTTGTGTTTAAAAAAATCTCTACATCACTCAAGTAGGTTTCGTCTCCTTTCCTTGAGATGAGAGGTTTAGCCTAACATTGTCATTTTGATAATAATCTAAGAGTGGAACTAGAAAGGTAGATGAGGAAGTAAACTAAATAAATTAAAAGATAACTAATATATAAAACAAAATCTAACTTTTATTAAATTTAAAATTTAAAACTTACATGTAACTTGAACGAAGCTCCAACGAAAGAAAGAAAATTATTTTAAGCTAGATAAAATAATGCTAGATGTCTTGGATCTCTTTTTTGTCCCTTCTCCAAGAGTTTGAGAATTATATAGTGTTCTCCTCCAAGATAGAAATGAGAAAAATCCTACAAATCCTTTGATTATACTCCAAATCATATCATATAAAATAATGAGAGTCATAATTAAGTATTGATACATCAAGATAGTCCTAAATGGACGTAGACACATGAGACAAAACTCAAGGTAATGGAATATTCTTTGATTTTATTCTTGGAATATGCCTTGGGTTGATGCTTTATTTTCTTTATGATTGCATGCTCCACAATTGAAGTTTTTATCTTGAAACTTGCCACACGTTTCCATCAAATGTTGTCCATAATATTGGTCTCGGAATGAAACTCTTGATCCACATGTGCCACAAACGTGCCCAAATGCCTCAAATTTTGTGCATTTCATTGATTTCATAATTTTTCCAATTGCTCTTGGTCATGCAAATTTATCGTAGAATTGTCTAGAATTTTGCACATTTCTCGAGTTCCTACAAAACTTATGACAATAATCAAATTCGAGACAAATAGAGATTTTTAATTGATTTTAAGCACAATTAGAGGCTGGTAAAGAGGTAAATGGGGCGTAAAATTCATTGTTTAGGGTGCTTATCACACCACCCCTAAACAACCTTTTGCCAGTCCTCGAGTAAATAGAAGCGAACAAAGATAAGCTCACAAAACCCTTATTTTTTATTGTTCTTAAACTTCAAAAATAACTCAAGGCTACTTTCGCTGGTATGATTCGATTGCATTTACAATGTGCAACAACGCCTTGAACCTCTAGCATGACACTAAAGAAGAAGTTTTAGCCTCTTGAGGGTTTTCCAGGATGAACATCCACAAACATAAGTTGTTTTTTTTGAAAAAAAAAATAAAAATAAAAAATAATAATAATAATAAAATAAAAAATAAAAAATAAAAAATAAAAAATAAAAAATAAAAAATAAAAATAAAAAATAAAAAATAAAAAATAAAAAATAAAAAATAAAAAATAAAAAATAAAAAATAAAAAATAAAAAATAAAAAATAAAAAATAAAAAATAAAAAATAAAAAATAAAAAATAAAAAATTGGTGCTTACCCTATTTTTCTCAGAGAATATCATTGAAATTCAATTACATTGAAGACAAGAGCCATATGTAGTTAATTACTAAAATGCAAATTACGACTTGGCAACTTTGGAACAAGGTGTTTGTGTGAATAACCTACAACTTGTAATTTTTCTTGTCAAAGTAAGGTACATCCTAATCCACCTTTGGAATAGTCGTCTTGACTTCAAAACTCACTAGTTTATTTCTCTAAAATGAACACTCTGAACTTGGTTAAATATTTTCTCTCTTGCATGCAAGGAAAAAAGCAAGTGTGGAATTCAAACATCTCACGTGCACATAAGAATAAATGGACATGAAAAAGAATAATAGTCTCATGGAAGGAATGTTAATAACTTAGGAGAATGTCAAGTTACCCACCATAGCGCTTTCTCATCTACTCTCCACTTTTTACCATACCTTACCATAGAGTTAATTGTGACTTATCTAAGGAAAAATAAATCTGGCTGAATTTTATTTTTTTTGGATGAGGAAGAATTGGGTAGATGGTAAGTAAAAAAAATGTTTCTGAAAACGTTGGGTCTTCAAATAGCTTAATAGGGAACTCATCAATCACTTCCTTTTATTTTCCTTTCTTATTTAGAACCTTTTTTTTATTTGTTTTCTTCTTCATAACCCAATTTTTTTTAAGTACCCTGGACCTTGGATTTTCACTTTATACTTGTCCCCTTTTCTTCATAAACTTCCTAACACTTTTTCAGAAACATAGATGGACAACTTGTTTTTTTTTTTTTTGGTCTAATAAACCAACATAAATGCTCACATTGGTTTTGGATGGAATGATTATCAAGATGGTTTTGAGAAGGTATAGATGGACGAGATGCCTAATTTACCTTCTAAGGTTTAGTAATGGTTTTAATTCTCAAATAGACTACAAGACCTATGTTTATCTTAACTCGAAAAAATGTCATCCTCGGTGATCAAGCAAAATGAAGAATAATGAGACTTCACAACAAGTTAATGTGAGATCCAATAAATTTGAGTCATCATGTGACTCAAAGTTATGTAAAAACTCTCTAAATAAATTAAAGGTCTGATAGCTCACAAAGTAAAAGTCTCCACTATTATTCCTTTAGATTCTTAAGAAATTACTTATTTATTCCAAACTGCATTTGTGGCCATTGTGCAAAGATGTTTGTTCTTAAATATAATGCTCAAAAGTAATGTTTACTCTAGTAATAAACTATCAACATCTCTTAGCTTAAATGTAGCGAATCAAATAATCCAATCTCATCATATCAAGGATACCACATCGTTTTATTTTATTTTATTTTATTATTTTTTTAAAGAAAAGATTTTGAAAAGATGTATGAATTTTGATAAATCTCCCCATCCCCAAACAAATAAAACATTGTCCCTAGTGTTAAATAAATGAAATGGAAAGTGAGAAGTAAAAATTGGAACTTATTACCTCAGGTGATTTGATGAGCATATGTATCGTCACTGCAATGAAAATGATTGAGTTGGTGGGGGTGATGTATTAAAAAAATACATCACTCGCAAACATGCATTGGCAATATTTTTTGTAATGAATGAATGAATAAACTGACTAGGTTGTCCCATTTGATAACAGTGATGATTTTTTGCATCCATAAGTTTCAACACTTCTTCCTTTACAACATCTTTCAAAATGGGATTGAGACGTCGTTAGGGCTCTTTGAAGGTTTTGGTTTCATCTTCCAAATAGATATGATGCTCACAAACAGCAGGGTCAACACCCTTGATGTCATTAATACTTCAAGCAATAGCTGACTTATGAGCTTTGAGGACTCCCAACAACATGTCACTCTGTTTCTCAGTGAGATCTGAGGCAATAATCATTGGATAACTCTTCTTAGGACTGATAAATGTATATCTCAATTCATTTGGCAAAGGCTTAAGTTCTAATGATTGAGGAAAGCTTGTGGATGAGTCACTCTCTAAGGAATGAGATGGAAAAGAAGATGAGGAATATAACTCTTCCTCATATTGATGAAATGATAATGACTCAGAATCAGGTATATGCAGTATAGGAACATTATCCAACATATTGTTGACTTCTTGAACAACTTTGTAAATATCTTGGTCCATACCAAAATGTGAAAGACAACGAAGCAATGCATCATTTGCTGATGATTGAGTCAAAGACTCAATTGAATCATACACACTTCTTCTTTCTCTCCACCCTCAATCATATCAAGATCATATCTCTGTTGCATAGCCTTATTAATATTCAACTAAGCTTTAAGGTTCCTAAAGGAAATAGACATGCTACCGCTTCTACAATTGATGTTGGCCTTCGCAGTTGCTAGGAAAGGTTGCCCTAAGATGACAGGAATTTGATTATCTGGGTTCGGACTAGTGTATAGGATGATGAAGTCAACTAGATAATAGAAATCTGCAACTTGGACAATCACATCCACAAATATTCCTCCCGGATAGCGTTTTGACTCATCTGCTAGCTTAAGAACTACATTTGTTGGTTGCATATCTTTCAACCCAAGTTCCAAATATATATGATAAGGTAAGGAGTTCACACTAACTCCTAAGTCAATCAAGGCACGATTTCCAAAGTATTTACCAATGAAACATGGTACAATAGGGGTTCTTGGATCCTTGTACTTAACCACTCCAGTTTGTTGAATAAGGGATGTGGCATCATATGCAAGACATGCAGTTTCAGGGACTTCTGTTTTTCTCTTTTTTGTGCACATGTCCTTGAAAATATTGGCATAGACGTGGTACTTGCTGGATAGCTGATAACATAGAAAGTTGATGTGCACTCCTTTGAAAACCTCCAGGATTTCTTGAAATTGCTTCTATTTTTTGCTACCTAAAAGGGCTTTGGGAAAAGCTGCCTTAGGTATATACTTTCTTGGTTTTATGTAAAGCTGAGAGGGTGGGTCTAAATTGGTTGTAGAAGAAATTCTAGATTTCTTAGTAGGTTTAGGAACACTTTTTTTGAAAATCACATCTGTTTTCTTAGGTTGTTCTACACCATTATCAATTGTTCGCCCCGAGCGAAGGGTGATAACTGCTTTAACTTCTCCATGCAAGTCAGAACTACTTCCAATTTCATTGACATGGGATTGATTATCCTTTGGATTAGGGATGGGTTGGCTTGGAAATGTTCATTTTTCCCTTCCCATAGTCAAATGTTGCAACTGTTGCTTAAGTTGTTGGATGGCTTGGGAATTAGCAGCATTGGTTGTCATTAATTGGTGCATCATATCCTCCAATGATGATTTTGGAGGTGATATTGTAGCACCATATTGAGTTTGGGTCACCAAGTCACGCGAGTTGTTATGCTGAGGTTGACCATAAGAATTATGAGGGACGAGAACCATAGAAAGGGGCATAGGCTGATGCTGCTGGTATGGAAGTTTTCCTCCCTGAGGTGGATACTGATTTTGTTGCCACTGGTTAGATTGAGATCCATGTTGACTGTGCCTAAGATAAGTGCTGAGTTGTGGGTTTGTCCACTGGGTTGCCTCGGGTGTTGGAACCCAGGAGGATTTCTTTAACTTTTGGGTGGTTGCTCATAAAAGTCACCACCATGGGAAATGTTAGCGTGATGTCGATTCCCAAATGTGTATGTTTGACCGAATGTGTTTGATTTTCATTTACTATTAAACACGCACTTCCTCTTAAGGTTCATTGCCACCCGGACATAGAGGGCAATCAAAATCGATGTGATCTATCTTGAGGCAAAAGGTACAAGGGTTGGAAGTTTGCTCTTTGGGTTGGGAGACAGACTTCGTAACAATTGATTTGATAGCAATGTCCTTGAATAAGGTTTTGATGTATGGTTCTGAATCTTCATTTGTTTCAAATAGACGTGATTTTCTAGAAGTACTAGGTTTCAAGTCTCTATGGGCAGTCCATTGTCTAGAATCATCAATAAGTTCTCCTAAAAAGGTATAAGCATCAGTACCAATCTTACGCATGAATTTTCCTTGGTGCATGGACTCAATCATATTTTGAGATAGTCAATCCATTCTAAAAACTCTACACTAAAACTCGTTTTTCAAAGCCATGATGATGATACTTGATAAGTAAATTTTGAAAGCGAGCCAATGCTTCATAAAATGTTTCATCATGTGTTTGAGAAAACTCCTCAATGTCTCTTCTAATTTCTAGAGTCCTTCTTATAGAATTTCTATAAAAACTTTCTGACTAAATCCTCCGATGATTTGATGGACTTGATAGGAAGGGAATTTAGCCATGAAGTGACCCAACCCTCAAGGGTAAAAGGAAACAAGCGAAGCCTTACATTTTCCTCATCTATGTTTTGGTTCTTAAAAGTACTACAAGCTTCACGAAACTTTCCAAGATGGACATATGGGCTTTCCATGGAACTTTGGCAACATATTGATAATAGTTGGTCGGATCTCAAATTGAACTGTCGTGATAGGGGGCAGCTCAATGCATTTGTGCACATTAGCAGCAAGGGGAACATTTTATTCCCAAATCGGACGCTCTGTCATCTCAATGTTGATTTGGCAGTGTGGAGAGAATGGTGTAGAGGAGTGTGGAGAGGCAGATGGAGTAAGAGTGTGGTGAAGAGATAAAGAGTGGGTTAGGGTGGCTAGAAAAACCTAGGGAATGAATCAAGTGATTGCTAGGGTGGTCAGAAAATTTTTGGGAACGAACCAAGCGTTTGCTCGGTCGTTCCAAATCTTTCATAAAAGAAGAAAAGTATGATGGAATGATGATAGTGACAAAACACACAAATTGCTTATCCCTAGAAAATTGCTAATAAGGAATACACAAGCAACAATCACTGCTTAACAACACAAATAGCTAATATAAGCAAACAACGTTTTAAAGGGATGTTATCTTGTGTGTTTGTGAAGGACAAGATTGATTAAAACGGATAAGATTGATTAAAACCAATGGGCGCATACTGTTATCTTTTATCGCCTGATTAAATAGGGTGTTAAAGGATGATCCTAAAAGCTTGTATCCAACAGTACAAAGTCCAAAATCAGGTGGTCAAAGTTACGCTTGCAAAAAGCCGGATTATTGCATAAGTGATAGGAGATCACATGGTCTAATTAAGAACTATATTTGTGCTACCGCTCTGTAGACCGATTGATATGAGAACGATGTGTGTCAAATATGCACTTAGGATGTGTATTCTTAACCAAAATTTTATTTGCACCACGTCCTTTTATGTTTGCAGTTTACTGGTGACAAGGTGTACCAGGTGAGTTACCCTTGTGGCAGCGGCCTCCCGGTGTTCATTGAATGATTAAACCCGACGTTACATTTAGCTTTGGTCAACACAAAATTCAATAAATTCACCTTGGTCTTGGTTGTCCTACGAACATCGTTCTAATTGGCTCTAATCTTAGTTTATTTTATTATGTGCCTTGGTTTCACACAGCTTGAGTGATGAGGTGGGTGATGAAATCCCACCAGTTTCAAAAATAGGGCTAGGTCTGCCCTATATCTTTATGGTAGTTTATTAATGTATGCAACCACACAGTTCGTTAAGATGCATAAACATAAACAAACACCAAGCAATATCCATTCAAATTTCACTCAACACCCAAGCAACTAAAACAATGTGTCTGAAAGAGATATTTACTAACTTGTGAGCTCGGTCACAAGGTCTCCACCGTGGGGGTAAAGAGAAGTGTTCTTTGAGAGCTATTCCTCCTTGGCTCTTTCCCCTACAACACCACTGGTTGTCCACTACAAAAAAGTTAGTCTACAAAAAAAATCTTATTTTTTTCTCTGACTTCGGTAGGTGTCTAAATAAATAAACACACAATCAAGCAATTATAGATTAAAATATAGTTTACTGGTCTTGGGCAAGAACCCAGATTTTTTCCTGCGATAAATCAACTAAAAATATTGTGTAAACTGTAAATAAATGACTTCCAATATTTTCAATTGGTTTTTTATTTTATTTTATTTTTTTGGTGCAAGTGAATTAACAGTATCCTAAAGCTAACAATCTACCAAAAATAAAAGCAACATCCAATTATTACAAGTTGCACTCGACTTTTCGAGGCATTAAAAAAAATAAAGTGTAAAAGTGGTCATTCTCTCCCAAAATTAAAAATATATATAGGGGAGGAAATAAGAGGGATGGGGAAAATTTGATTTGCTTTGTGTTTTTAATGTCTTGAGCCTTCCCTTCGCCACTTGATGATGTGCAACGACACCATTTGATTTGCTCGAAATTCTTGTCACCTAAAATTTCAAGCAAATCAATATATATTTTTTCCTTCTGTGTTTGTTCTCTTCTTATCAATTACCTGCAAAATTCTAAGAAAAATACAAGTAAAGTGGTTCGTAGGGGTTGTCATCCTACTCACCAAGTTAAAAGGATTGAAGCTCAAAATTTTAGAAAGTCTTTAAAAGATAAAATAAAATTAAGAATTTTTGGAAATAAGGGAAATAAGATTTGGAGAATAGAAGATGATTTTTTATTTTTATTTTTTTAAAACAAACTTTGATTCAAAATTGAGAATGAAAATTATTAAACAAATTTATCAATTAAAATAAAGATCTCAAGGATTGGAGAATCCACCTCTTATCTTTGTAGAGATTAATTTAACACATTTTAGTGAATATTTTTTTTTGAACACTTGCATAAATTCCTTTAATTTTTAATTCAAGACCAATGTTCAAAATAAAATTTTTTTTAAGATAGAATTTCTCTTACCTCTTTCGATGATAAAAGAAACTCCTTAACCATCATTAATCCACCCCTCTTTCGATGAAGATTTTTTCAATGAATGGTTATAATTTACGAAGAATTGAAGAACTATGAAAAACAAATAAAATTCTTGTTTCCAAGTTCATATCTTCATTTCGCATAATCCTTCGTTATCCATCTTTCGATTTGACAACTTTGGTTCATTGGTTGAATCTAGGATTAATAGAAATTATACAAGTTTTAATTTTTTTGTGTTAAAAAAAATCTCTACATCACTCAAGTAGGTTTCATCTCCTCTCCTTGAGATGAGAGGTTTAGCCTACCATTGTCAATGTGATGAATAATCTAAGAGTGGAACTAGAAAGGTAGATGAGGAAGTAAACTAATTAAATTAAAATATAACTAATACATAAAACAAAATCTAACTTTTATTAAATTTAAAATTTAAAACTTGCATGTAACTTGAACGAAGCTCCAACGAAAGAAAGAAAACTATTCTAAGCTAGATAAAATAAAGCTAGATGTCTTGGATCTCTTTTTGATGTCCCTTTTCCAAGAGTTTGAGAGCCTATTTATTGTGTTTTCTTCCAAGCTAGAAATGGGAAAAATCCTACAAATCCCTTGATTATACTCTAAATCATATCATATAAAATAATGAGAGTCGTAATTAGGGATAGATACATCAAAATAGTCCTAAATTGAGGTAGATCCATGAGACAAAACTTAAGGTAATGAAATATTCTTTGACAATGATTATGCCTTGGGTTGATGCTTTATTTTCTTTATGATTGCATGCTTCACAATTGAAGTTTTTATCTTGAAACTTTTCACATGTCTCCATCAAATGTTGATTTCTATAATATTGGTCTTAAAATAAAACTCCTTTTTTTTTTTTTTTTTTTGAACGGCAAGCGTGGGGGTTTATATGGGCTCCCCAGACCACTGAAAATAAATATGACTAGATTTGTTACATTCGTGCATATTTCCTACCTCTAGCATCATCAAAGACTATCTTTTTAATATCTTCCACAAATGAGCTTGGAATGATCTCGACAAACTCATGATTAGGTAAGAGCTTGGCTAGTTTATCCGCTACTTAGTTTTTTTCCCGCACTGCATGCATGACCCTGCATCCCTCGAACTTCTTGATTTCCTCCTTGATCTTTCTAGTTATGTGGATCGCTTCCCATGGAGGTGCTCTGGTAGTAGTTAGGTACTTGAATGCATTACTGGAATCCATACTTAGCTCCACTATGTGGATGCCATGTCTATGCGCTAAAATGATTCCCAATTCAATCCCTTGTAACTCATGTAGGAGGACTGTCTATGCTCTTTGACTCCCTGCCCCAACTGCCACCACCAAGCCTTTATGGTCCTTGATCAATGCTCCGTAACCCCCTTTAGTTCCTGTTAGAGATCCATCCGAGTTAATTTTGAACCATCCTTGTTCAGGCCGCTGCCATGCATGCAGAGTGGTGGTGCGCATATGGAATTGAACTCCAATTCTCCATTTCTCAAAGAGCAATCTATTGTCAGCATTGTCTTCTACCTGAAGGTCCAGGACATCAACACGTAACCTGACATCTTCAATGATCTTTGGTACAACTTCAATGGCTGCTCTGAATTTGGACTGAAATATTTTGTAATTTCTTTCTGTCCAGAGATGATAAGTGGTCGCATTCAAAACAAGTTTTTTTAACACACTGCTAGGTGAAGAACTAGAGAATTTCATCTCACACCATTTCCACTCTGCTGCCCAGTCCATAGGTTGGTGTTTGTAGCCTAATTGAAGAAGGATACGTGACAAAAAAAAACTAGAATACCTACATTTGAAAAATAAGTGCTATTCACACTCGGGCTCATCACTGCATAGTGAGCATAAGGAGTGGTCAATGACTCCCCACTTTTGTAGTTTATCTTGGATCTTGAGAGCCTTGTGCATTGCTAGCCAAGAGATGAAGCTTTGCTTGGGTATCCTTCCTGTAAACCACACTAACTTGGACCACGATATTGCTTGTGATCTTTGTCTCATTGAGTGATATGCACTCTTGTTAGAAAATTCCCCATCCCCATACATATGATTTCGTCTTTGTAATCAGTGTCTATTTCTGCTGATCCTAGTTCTTCATAGATATCCTCAATAGTCACTCTATCATGCTTTCTGAATTCCCATTTTTTATCTTGAATAAGTGCACTCACTGTTGCATTGTGGTGAAGTGAAGAGTGGTATGTTAGGTACTGGGGGAACCTATTGAGTAGGATACCCAGAGGGTGCCATGGGTCTTTCCACAGTAGAGTATCCTTTCCATCTCCAATAGAGTATACTATAAGTGAACTAGCCTGAGCTCTGCACTTTAGAATATTGCGCCAGCACCAAGAAGCTTCACTCGGAGTGTCCATTGTCCAAAAATGTTTGTCTTTGATTATGTTGGCTTTAGTCCACTGTACCCACATATTATCTTTGTTCGAAACAATGTTCCACACATGCCTCATCATAGCAGCTTTGTTAGATGCTTCAACGCATCTTACTCCCAATCCTCCCTCATTGTAGGGACTGCAGATACGTTGCCAATTCACCATTTGTGTCTTAGTGTAGTTATCAGAGCCTGACCACAAGAAATTTCTCATAATTGCTGTTATATCATCTCATACTCTTGTAGGCAGAATGAAACATGATGTCCAGTAAACATGGAGACTATTCAGAAATGCTTTGATGAGGGTGACTCTGCCTGCATATGAGAGGGTCCTATTCTTCCATGATTGGACTCGTTTACGGACTCTATCTATCAATGGTAGACATTGATTATAGTCCAAGCGAGAGGGGATCAATGGAAGTCCCAAATATTTCACTGGAAGGGCCTCTAGGTTGAACTCAAGACACCTAGTAATCAAAAGAAGTTCCTCACTGGGAACCCCAGCAGAAAACAAGTTACTTTTTGAACAGTTTATAGCCAACCCAGTGCATGATTTGAAAATTCTCAGGGCATTAGATAGCGCTGCTGCTGATCTGATGTTTCCCTGGAAGAAGGCGATTAAATCATCAGCAAAGCAAAGGTGGGTTATTTGTGGATTGCTACACTTAGGATGCAAACCGTACTCTCCTTCTTCCACCTTTTGCTTAAGTATTAAGTATATGATCTTCATTACCAGAACAAATAAATATGGCGACATTGGACACCCTTGTCGTATGCCTCTCTTGGCCTTGATATACCCTTTAGGAGAACCATTAATAGAGATGGAGAACCTAGGTGTCGCGATGCATACCTTCACCCAGTCAATGAACAAGTCAGGGAATTGCAACTTCCTCATGACATGTTCAATTGCTTCCCACCTAACCATATCATAGGCCTTCCTAAGATTGATCTTTGCTGCACATCTAGGGGCTCCCCTTGTCTCTGTGATAATTCCTGACCAGTTCATGAGCTAACATCAGATTGTCATGAATGTATCTGCCTCGTATGAATGCTGACTGGTCCAAGCTAACCAATCGATGGATCATTTTCTTCATCCTATTTGTCATGATCTTGGTGATGCATTTGTATAAGACATTGCAACAAGATAGTGGTCTGAAATCACCCAGATAAGAAGCATTAGTAACCTTAGGAATCAAAGTTATACACGTAGCATTTACCTCCCCAAGCAGCTTTCTGTTTTTGAAAAAGTTCTTTACCGCCTTTGTAAAATCGTTGCCTATGACCCTCCATGCCGTTTTGAAGAACATTGAGGAAAAGCCATCCGGGCCAGGGGCCTTATCTGAGCCTATAGAAGCCAGTGCTTCTATGGTTTCATTCTTGTTCTCCTTCTAGATCAACTCTAAGGCCTCTGCTTCATTAATGGAACGTTCTGCTTGCAGACTATCTATGGTTGTTGTGTCATAGTCACCCTGTTCACCAGAAAATATACCTTCAAAGTACCTGATACATTCAGTCTCTATATCCTTTATGTCTTCCAGCTTCACATTCTGAGAATTGTAGATTGATAGCATCTTGTTTTTTGACCTCCTTTCATGCAAGTGCTGATGGAAGTATGTTACATTTTCATCACCAGATAGCATGTGCTTTGCCTTTGATTTTTGCATCACTTCTGATTCTGCATTCCGAGCTGCAAGTGCATACTTCTTAACTGCCACTTTTTCAGTATCTACAAGTGTAGGATTAAGGAGGTCCAACTGAAGTGAGCTCTGTGTTACGTCCATGAAATGTCTTGCAGCAATGACACCACTACTAGCATTAACAAAATTGATTTTTCTCCACTCTGTCAGGCAGGCTTTTACTCTTTTTAACTTTTGTACAAAGTAGTAGGTTGCATTACCATTCACAGTCTGGCCCCAAGCATCTTGTACCACCTCCATATATCCCTACCCATGCACCCAATAGTTGTAAAATTTAAAGGGGATAAGACCTGGATTTCTATGTTCGTAGATAGTTAGAATGACTGGTGAATGGTTTGATACACCTGGGTTGTGGAAATCCACCTCAGAGTTAGGCTTATCTACTAACCACTCCTAGTTAATCATTGCTCTATCTAGCTTGGACATGACTCTATTGTTACCACTCTGTTTATTACTCCATGTTAAGAAGCATCCCTTATTCTGACAATCGAAGAGGCCTGCATTCAAAGCACACTCAGCAAAGTCTATGAACTATCTTGGTCTTATCTCCTCCCCACCTATTCTTTCCTGTGAGTTTAGTATCGAGTTGAAGTCTCCCAAAACTAACCATGGTAGTTTGTTATTGATTGCAAATGTTTCAAGTTTGAACCATATTCTCTTCCTGATATTGCTGTAGTTGCTACCATATACGAAGGTTAATATAATAGATAAGCCATTAGGACAAATAACATTAAAAAAGATGGCCTGCTTTGATCTTGATACTACATTGATGTTCACTGCTTGAGGGTCCCAAAGAACCCAGATTCTCCCTCCCTGGACTATGTCATTGGTGTCAATTGCTAACCAATCCCGCACCAGTTCCTTTTGGATATTTTTTTTTTCATTATTGACTTTTGTCTCTACCAAACCTATAATACTGATATTATGCTTGTGAATTAGTTTCCTAACTTCACTTTGTTTTAAGGAGTCATTAAGGCCCCTAACATTCCGACATGCTGACTTAATCATCTAAACATTCAGCATTTGAGTGTCCTCCCCCCACTGGGTTAAATGCATCATGTCCTGTTGTTTGTTTAGGATTCCTAGTTGTGTGAGTCCTTTTGGCTATTGCAGGCTCAGGCCCTTGCTCCATTATTTGTAGGACATCAAATGGATTGCTTTTGCTTCACAAATTGTGAATTTTAGCCTGGGTTGTTGGTAGCTTTGAACTACCTTTATGACTTTGCACTCTCCATCCTCTTGTTTATGCCTCCGTGAGAAGGCTTTGATGTTGTTTCCTTGCGGCGTCCAGTATCTCTCACCGTGCTAGGTGCATTTGGATCCTAGCTAACCTGGCTAGATGATGAAATCGATGCCTTATCAACCTGACTAGATGATGATATAGTCCCTGGTGGTTGAATTGCTATAATCTGCATGTCTGCGACCACTGCTTGCCCATCAGTTGCTATTGCTTGCATTTCATTTGCCAAGTTAGGTTGTCTGTCAACTAGTACCTCAACTGCTGTGTAATTCTTGCTTTCACTCGGCATCTCAGTTTGTGTCTCATTCTGTAAATCGTGTGCTTCATTTGCGCTTACCACTAGCATTTTTCACAGTCTACATAACAGTTAGCACCCCATCATGTTTAGCATTCTACACCTCAGTCAGGTTCTCATTGGTTTGATATCTTTGTATGTCATTGTGTATCTCAGTCTGGGTTCCCTCTTTAGGTATATTCTTTGTCTTGTTCTGTTCACTAGTATCCTTGCGTCTACTAGTGACTGTTGTCCAGCCGTCAGATGTTTCATCAGTTCCATGCTTTTTCTTAGTTTCTTGCGGCTTCCAGTACTTAGCATTTTGAGAAGTAGTCTTCTTTTGTTTTGGGCATTTAACAGAGTTATGTCCAAATCCCACACAACGTTTCCATCTTTTCGTTTTCCAGGAATATTCAACTTCCACTCTAGTGGTCCTTCCATCATCTGAAACCACCCGTATCTCAGACGGGAATGTGCTATTTGAGGTCATTTCTACGGATACCCTTGCAAAGGAAAGCCTAGTCCGTTGCTCAGTTGCTTTGTCTAGCATGAGGGGTACCCCTATTGCACTGGCTATGGACTGCAATCGTTCAGGACTCCAAAGAAAAAGTGATACTTTCCTCAAGTTTACCCAGACAGGGACTGAGTTAAGCACCTCAACATCATCTTCAATGTATGGTTTCCATGGCCTGATAAGAAATAGTTTGCTCGCTATGTGCACATGACCCATTTCTAGAGCCTGCATCTTGTCTGTTTCATTAAGAAACTTAAATACAAACGCCTTTTCACCGTAAACAGACATCTCAAATCCATTCTTTAAACCCCAAATACGCTTCAAGCTTTCATTAACAAAACCATATGCTAGCCTCTTACCAACAAAGTTGCCTATTATGTATTGTTCACATTCAGCCATTCTTTTGTTATGCTCTGCAACCTTGATCTGCACCACGGCCTAGCCATCAACCATGGATGGAGGGACGTAGGACAACCTAGTAGTCCCTTGTTCTTTGCGACTAGCAAACAGTGAAGGCCAACTAACTTGTTTTGGTGTTGTTTTGTTAGGTGTGGCGGCTTTAGGGATTGCATGGTTTCCACCCGTAGCCGTTGTCGCATCTAATATCATTAACGTTGTTGAATCAGTATTAGCATCCATGATGCTATGTTCCTGATTTGTTCCATGTTCAGTCGTACCCTTTGCATGTCCCCTCTCAATCTCAGATGCATTTCCACGAAGGGCAATGGAGACACTGTTAACCAAGGGAGGGGATGGTATCGTCCTTGTACGATCCAACCAGCATACATCATTGTTCCACACATGCCTCATCATATCAGCTTTGAAATGAAACTCTTGATCCACATGTGCCACGAATGTACCCAAATGTCTCGAATATTTTACATTCAATGATTTTATAATTTCTCAATCGCTCCTGGTCATGCAAATTTATCGTAGAATTGTCTTGAATTTTGCACATTTCTCGATTTCCTACAAAAATTATGACAATAATCAAATTTGAGACAAATAGAGACATTTAATTGATTTTAAGCACAATTAGATGCCAATAAAGAGGTACATGGGGCGTAAAAAAATAATGTTTTGGGTGCTTATCAATAATAATAAATAAATAAATAATAAGAACAATGTGATGTTTTTGGCTCCATTAGATATGTTAGAGAGTGATTGTAGAAATAATAGGCAAGAAATCACCAATTATATAGCCTAATCCAACCAACAATTGGTTGGTCATAATTATAATTGATGCGTTCAAAAATCGTCTTCCTATGAATTTGACCTACCAAACAAATGTTAGACTGCCAAGGACCACCTTTTTGGTGGCCCAAGGCACTTTGGTGCTTAAGTCAGCAACTTTGTTTGAAGAAGGAAGTAAATCAGGAAAAAACTTAGTTAAAGTTGCATACCTATGTCGAATGTTCCTTGATGGGATGCGTCCGTGGAGGCGTAACTCCCTCCACGACTCTTTTTGGTGCAACATTCCTCTTCTTTATGAGAGAACTCGTGTCAGGCTAGGATTTGGGCTTTGATTCGTTCAGTCTTGGATTCAGGCCTTGATTATATCTTCTTATAGTGGGCCTTGTCTGGGCTTGTGGTTGGCTTTATTCTTTTTGGGTTTTATGAGCTGGCCCAATTGATGGGACGCCATATCCTCGTGATGGATGTTCTTTGCCACGTGTATGGCCGTGATGATTGGTTCATTTTGATGTATCATCAGCTACTCCCCCCTTTAATTAGTGGGTATGCCGATGTGGCCACTAACTTCGTGATGGTTTATCTTTCAATTCCATCATTACTTTGTATTTAATGTTGTTAGTAACTTTTTGCGGGTTGTGTCTCGATTATTTGCTTGCTCGTTCATTTTTGCGCACTTTTTTTGGATTTCACGTAGCCATCATATCTCGCATGTTGTCCCATAAGTAGTCCCTTCATTGCTCAACTCTATAAAAGAGGACGTGACGATTTCGTTTTTCGTCTTTATGCTATCTATGAAATTAGGGTTTGTTTCTTCCTTTGCCTTCTTTGTTTTTATGTTCCTTAACGATGTCTGTTGGTGATAAACTAAGCGGTGAGTCCCTAGCTATTTGTGAGGTTCATTTTTCTCCCAAAAAAGCTTATCAGGCGACACTGGACAGTCTTCATTCTGATTACAATCTGCGCCCTGACCTCGAGATAGCCTAGACAGGATGGCAATCCTTGTAATCCAAGGGCTGAATACATCACGCTGTATTCGTGCATGTTTTCTTCTGGTTTTCGGTTCCCATTTCTAGAACTGTTCTAGGAGTATCTGAACTTCTTGGGCATTCCTTTTGCCCAAATGGGTCCTAATGAGAGTAATGGTTTCTTCTTACGTGTGGGCTATTCTATCCGACATTCCTTTGACTGTGAGGGTTTTGCATTCGATGGTTGGTCAGCTAGTGAGCAAGAATAACTGTTTTCTCCATTCTCCTGTTTGCTTCAAGAAACTTAACGATGACATCCATGATTGGTCAAGGTCTTGGTTTTATGCTTCTGTGAACTCTGGTTACTAACAACTGCGAGGTCTTCTAATTTTTTTATCATTCCGAGTTCCCAATAGATAAAAAAATCTTCAGTTATCTGTTGAGGAATAAAGGATTAGTGATCGATTCTTGAAGCTTCACCAGTTTCCAGTGGAGACATTTCTTTTGGAGGACATCCTGGAACGTAGTGGTTTGTAAACTATGAATGAAGTGGATCGAGTCTTGCTTACTAAGTCTCGTGCTGAGGATATTGCTGCTTGTGCTGGCGTTAGTGGTGCTAGCATTGATTGGTAAGTGAGTACGGACAGACGTGTTACAGATCTCGATGCTCCTGTTAACGTCATAGTTTCGACTTTCAAAAAGGAAGCTTGCGAGGTCCACTAGTTCGTCGAGGCGACTGCTGATAGATCTTGGTCGAGTTCCAAGGAGGAAACAACTTTCTGCTCGTGGTTCTGCTCGGAATGCATCCCGTCTGAATCCTGTTCAGGATGTTACGAAGGCTACTTCTCACCCAAGTCCTTCATGCGAAGATGTTATAAAAAAGGATCGTGAATCTCTCGAGGAGGCTGAGGAACTGAAGTTGGCGTTGGAGAAAAGCGAGAAAGAGACCACTCGTCTGTTGGACGATAATGAAAAGAGGTTTCTTTCTACCTATGGTGTCTCAGACATTGCTAAGTTGTCTAATGATGATCCATGGGCTATCGACAATAAAATGCTTCAGTTAGCAGTGGAACAGTCTAAAGATGTTGGTGGTGGTGGTCAGAATTTTGAGGTTCACTCTTCTCCTTCTCCTTCTATTGACATCAGCGATGCGACCAATTCTTAGTTTCTTCTCCTGTCCATCTGGATTCTCCTGTTCCCACCGTTATTATTAGTCCTGCTCCTGCCACGGTTGCTTTTCGACCGGAGGGTAAAACGGTTTTTACGTTGTCACTGCCATTCCTTCCGCCCTTTCGGCTGTTGGGGGTGGTTACTCAGTGCTTCTGGATCCTCGTGTTCTTCATCCACGGGTTGGTTGGATCGAGCCTGGCCCAAAAGATATCCGTATCAAGTCGGATGGCAAGTTTTGCTAGTTCACTCAGTTTGATGTGCAAGATGGTGCACATAGGTTGATAAATGAGTGGCACATGCGATTAGTGGAAAGGCGTTTGATGTCCGTACTAGATCCATGCGATCATCTTGAGAAAATAATGGACGAAATGAATCATCTCGTCTATGAAGGGGTGATGGGCTCGGTCTATCGAGCTGACCGTGATCAGGTGGCTTTTTTGGGGAAGAGGTTGGCGGTACTGTTGCTGGTATTTTCTCACGTTCTTTCCCAATTTGACGTGTTGAGAGCGCAATGTTCAGAGTCGTAGAAAACTGCCAAGGCTGTTCGAACTTCGTTGATTGAAGCGAAAATTATGCAGGATAAATCTGCTGTTGAGCTTGAGTCTTGGAATGCGAAGTTGGATGGGGTTTGTGCTTGTCTATGTGATGTGGAAAAGGAGTTATCCGCTGAGAAGGCAATTTGTGATGAAGCTTCTTGTGCTGAGATTGAACAATCCGTTATTTGTGATATCACTGAGAAGCAGGTGGAACAGTTGACTGTTGCGCTCGACGAGGTCAAGGCGGATACTTCTTTTATGCTTACCATTGCTAAGGGACGGCTTGCCGCGACAAAAAATGAACTTGCTACTGCCAAGGATAGGCTCCGCATTGTCAAAGCCGAAGATTGGAAGCGAGTTGTTGATGGACGGGTTGAGCTTCTTGACTATATCGAGGGGCTCGACACGGATTTATCCGGGTACTGTCACTTGGTTGATCAAGCTTTCGAAGACGATGATGATGAAAAAGCTGCCCTAGTAGTTGAGGAGCCATTGCTTTACTTTGTTAACTCGACATTTCAGTTGGCTCGAAGTTTTACTGTGTTAAGTTAACTCGTTCGTTCAACTTTTACATCGTTAACTTGAAGTCTCAGTCAACTCGAAGTTCTTGGTATTAAGTTGACATGTTTTTCAAACTTTTACTTCATTAACTCGACGTCTCAATGGACTCCAAGTTTACTGTGTTAAGTTGACTCGTTTGTCCAACTTTTACTTTGTTTGCTCAACGTCTCAGTCGATTCAAAGTTTACTGTGTTAAGTTGACTCGTTTGTCCAACTTTTACTTCGTTTGCTCGACGTCTAAGTCGATTCGAAGTTTACTAAGTTAAGTTGACTCGTTTGTTCAACTTTTACTTCGTTAACTCGATGTCTCAGTTGACTCGAAGTTTACTGTGTTAAGTTGACTCATTCGTCTAACTTTTACTTCATTAACTCGACGTCTCAGTCGGTTAAAAGTTTATTGTGTTAAGTTGACTCGTTTGTCCAAATTTGACTTTGTTTGCTTGACATCTCAGTAGATTTGAAGTTTTTTGTGTTAAGTTGACTCGTTTGTCAAACTTTTACTTCATGGTTGATCAGACCAGAAGTTTATACATATCCGACTTTTGTCCCGATTTCTTACTGTTAGGTATGTCGATTGCTTTATATGGCTAATTTTTGACGTGTTTACTTTGTCGTCCACACATAAAATGGGGATTTTGAATTTGTAATCTTATTGATATTCCCTTTCGGATGCTTTCACCAGCCCTAATTGTTGGTTTGAAGAGCGATTTGCTTTGTCTTCCTTTGCTTGATGTCGATCCTCATATTAAAGATTGATGTTTTTGTTGCTTTATCTTTCTTTGCTTGATGTCAGTCCTCGTATTAAAGATTGATGTTTATGTTGCTTATTTTTCTTTGCTTGATGTCGATCGTTGTTCATTGTATATGTTGTCGTGGTTAACAGACTCGGGGTGCTTTTTGATTTGTGGCATAGCAATGTTGATTTGTCCGATCATGTTCACGTCATCACCAAACTGTCCGATCAAGCTTATGTCAACACCAAACCATCCGATCATGCTTACGTCAACACCAAATTGTCCAATCATGCTCACACTAAATTGTCCAATCATGCTTATGCAGTCAATTTGGTGTCAGTCGCCGAGGTTCGATAGAGTCCGTTGCTGTCATTTTTGTCGTTGGTGATTCGGGTCGAGCTTGCATCCATCGATAGTGTCTTTGAATCTCGTTAGTTGATTGGTGCAAACTTCTCCATGTTCAACGCATTTGTAAAATGGCTCGTCTAGCTTCGTTAGTACTCCTGTTTTGATATAAATTAGCTTGAGTGGGAGGTTTCCCTGGCCGCTTTTTCTGTTAGGTTGACTGTTTTGCTCCCTCCGGCCATGCAGTGTAGAACGTATATTAGCTCTCTGGGTTGTTCTTTAGATCCCACAGTGGTGCCTACATTTTCCTTCCATTTGAACTGTTTATCTGGCATTCCAATGAACTTGTCGAGTCGTCCTTTCTAAACCCAATGCTCGATTTCGTCTTTTAGATTGTAGCAGTCTTTGGTATCATGCCCGTGATCCTTATGGAAGGAACATTATTTGATTTTTTTTCTTCCTTTCGGGTCTCCTCTCATCCCAAGTGGCCAGTTGATGTTATCCCATTTTGCTATGTGCCTCAGTATATTGGCTCGACTTGTTTTCATGGTTGTATATGGTTTGTATGTCTTCTTCATCACGCTTGTTAATCACTCGTGTCGGGGCCTTGTTGATTGTAGCTTCTCAAATTCTTGTTGGTTTGAACCAATCCTTCTGCCATTCCGATGTTTCTTCAATTGGATGATATCCTCCCATTGTCCATCATCCCGCCTCATTTCTTCCTTTCTCTCTCGTTTCCTTGAAAGGCTCTCTCTTTCTTGGTCCTTTGTCCTTCTAGCTGTTTTTAATAAGACTGCCATGCCTTTTGGAGGTTCCAGGTTGAGGGGGTCAAAGAAGGGGCCTCTATTCAGTCTGGCGGTGAAGGTTGCAGCTGCTGTGTCATCACTACATCTATCGATCATCGCCAGTTCATTGGTGAAACAAGTGACGAATTCCTGTATTGTCTCCTAGTGTTTTTTCTTGATATGAAGGCGGAAGTGTGGTCATTTCCTCATTCGCTGGCTCCTGATGAATCTGGTGATGAAAGCGGTAGCCAATGCCTGGAAAGAGTTTATCGACCTCGGTGGTAGGCTGTTGAACCAATTCATCGCTGTGGAGGTGAGGCTGATCGAGAATGTTCTGCATAGGACCGACTCCATGGTTTCCTTCAGGGTCATCATGTGGTGGAAGTGTCTCAGGTGATCGGTTGGGTCGGTAGTACCATCATATACTTCAAACTTTGGTGGAGTGAACTTTTCTGGCATGGGCATTTTCATGAGGGCGTCGGAGAATGGCGGTTTGGCTAACTCGTATAGTACGCTGGGATCCGTGACTCCGATTCTGAATGGGATTTTAGTAAGCATTCCTTCACACTGTGGAGTCTTGCCTTGGGGGAGCTCATTGCTCTCAAAATTTCCCTGTTGGGGTTCTGCTGGGACTTTGTCACTCCCTTGAGTTCGATTGGCAGAGTTTTGTTGGGGCGGTGCCTGAACAAGGTCAGCTGGCTGGATGCGATCCTAGGTGATTTTATCTAGCATCTTTGTCATGTAGTTCATTTGGACCATGAGCACGTCTACCCGAGGATATGTGGTAGCCTCACCGAATGTTTGGGTTGCCTGGGCTGTTGCGTGCCATGGGTCTTGATTCTCGGGTGCCATTGGTCCGATGATTTGGGTTGTTTCTTGTTCATGAGCCACTTGTGATACATCGTTGACAGTAGGAGAGTTGTTGTTATCGTCACTGTGTTGGAGATTTGTAGGGTCGTTCTGATAGCTAGTTGATCTTCTATCAGATTGTGGTGAGCTTCGTCACTGTGGATGTTATTTTTAGAAAGGAAATTCGTTGTTCCCCACGGACGGCGCGCCAAACTGATGCGTCCAAAAATCATCCTCTTATGAGTTTGACATGCAAAACAAGTGTTAGACTGCCAATGACCACCTTTTTCTTGGCTGAAGGCACTCCGATGCTTATGTTAGCAACTTTGTTTGAAGAAGATAGTAAATCTGAAAAAAAAACTCAGTTAAAGTTGCATACCTGTATCGAATGTTCCTTTTACCTTTTATAATGGTCAGGGCTAATTCTCTGCGTGACTTAAGCATCTGAGGCGCAACGGAGTGAGATGCTTATCGTAAAAATCTCCTCATTTGATGGGGATGTGTCTGTGGAGGCGTAACACTCTCCACGACTTTTTTTGGTGCAACGTTCCCATTTTTATGAGAGAACTCGTGTCAAGTCTGGATTTGGGCTTTGATTTGTTCGAGCCTGAATTTGGGCTTGATTATATCTTCTTATAGTAAGCCTTGTCTGGGCCTTTGCGGCAAGCTTTATTCTTTTTGGGTTTTACGAGCTGGCCCAATAGATGGGACGCCATATCCTTGTGATGGATGTTCTCTTCCACATGTGTATGGCCGTGATAATCGGTAAATTTTGATGTATCATCAAAAATAATTAATAAAAGAGTCTTTGTTGGTCATAAAAGTATAAAAGTAGATTTTCTATTTGTTTAAGAAGGGGAAAAATGTCTTATAACATTATGGGTTAACCTAATTTAATAAAAGAGTCATTGTTAGTCATAAAAGTATAAAAGTATGCACAAATTAGCCATTACATCAACTACGGTATATAAATGGTATATTTTGTGCAAAAGTAGGTCTTAAAAGTCATTTTTCAAATTTATTATCATCTCCAAAATCTTTCAAATTTTTATCACATGGTTCTAAATTGGAATGTGTTGGTATTGGTTCCTCCTCTAAATCATTAAGAATATCACACAATTCAACACATACCTCGATTGACATATTACTTGTCTAATCATAGTCAAGTCTAGTGGTAAAGTTGTGGAATATATTTGAATCATGACTATCCTCCATGACAGTTTCAACTGGAGAGTCTATAAACTCATCATCCAAAGTAGAATTAGAATTGATAGATGACTCAAAAATAGGAAGATATGTCTCATCATCAACTATATATGCTTCACACAACTTTACTAATTGATTTCCCAATTTTAATAATCTTTCTTGAGTGGATTGCATAAACTCAATAAGGTTCGCCTCAAGGGAAGGTGAATACATTGTGAACTTTTCACTGTTCGAATCATATTCCCAATGAGAATCATATTTTCCACAATAATTAGATTCATAGTCACTCTCATAAGGATTAAAATAGTTATAATAGGAGGGTGCATATGAATCGTCTACAAAGGGTTCGCAAGCGTACCCATTCCAAGTTTTTTGTGACGATCCACTATCTGGAAAAGCACATGTCTTATAAGTGTTTTCTTCAGTGAGTTATGTTATAGAATTCTTATATATATATATATACATATTAATGAAAAATTACAATATAATTGCAAACAAGTTAACTCAACACTCAGACCGCTAAGACTTTTCGTGTAATAGGAGATACATACTACTGTGAGCTAGGACACGGGTCTCCACCGTGAGAAAAAGAGTTGATATATGTAAACTCTACTCCTTATGAAACTCTATCCCCACTACCTTCGAACTTGCACTTGTCCATCGAGGATAAAAAAATAAATAACATAAAAATAGAACAATCACCTCACAAATAAGTAAAGATTTGCTAATTTCAATCCTTGCTATAATTGCAGTTTCCGTCAAATTCCAAAATTGAAACTGTCAATTAAACTCCAAAATTCCAAAATAATTCAAAAAATTGTTAACTTTATGATCAAGCTGCCCTGCAAAACTCACCTCAAACAGATGTCATTAAGGTTGTCTGGTGCATCAATCTTGCTGTATATTCTGCAGAAATAGCAAATACCAAAGCGCATAAAAAGAGGAAAAATCTTTAAGAAAATAGGTTATGCAACTTAGTCTAAAGAAACCGCCCTATTGCAATTTCTGGCAACGATGCCAAAAACTTGTTGTGAATTTTAATTATATTCGCAAGCACATTAATCGTCAATAGTATAGCCATGTGAATGCGAAGTCAAATCCACAGGGTTGCTTCTTAAGATTAACTTTGCTAAACTTGTTTGCAAAACCTAAACTAAATCTAATCTAAACAACAACGAATAATTTTTTGGGTTTTTGTTAAAAGTCGAAGAAAACTAATCAAATAAAAATCTATTAAGAAAACATTTCAAGACTAGGGAATTTTCACTATAATTATCAAAAAATGTTCAGGTTAGATTAGTTGTTCTTCAAACTCAATTAGCAAAATAGCCATGTTATTTCCAATTGGATAATTTAATGTTAATCGCACATATTTGATCATAAAAAATATTAAAATTTCCTCGGTTTCAAAATCAATATTTCTAAGCATTATTTGTCAAAGAATTTAACCTAAACACATATAATAAAATCAATTAGTATCAGAAATATATATCCAAAACCATAAATAATATAACCTCTCCCCTAACTATCAACCACACAATTAAACTCTCTTCCTCACTAAAAGTTCAAATAAGAAAAAGAAGAAAGAAAAAAAAAAACATCTTCAAGCATGTCCTAGGCAATTGAACACTCACCAACCTTTTGCACACAATCGTCCAATTAAATTCTTTTAGTAGGTAAATGAGCTTAAATTTTTTTTTGAAAACATAACAGAAAATCAATGACTCGCCTCTGAATTTACTGCAAAATTTTCAACTCAAATGGACACTATTTGATATGTCTGTTGCTGTGTTCTTTCTGTTTTGTGCTAAAAAATTACCCAAAAAATGCATTAAAATGAGAAAAATATTAAGAAAAGAGAAAAAGATAAAAAAAATGATATAAAGTAAAAAATATTCCATGTAGTCTTTATATTTGTATCTTCAAGAATGACATTTTTCCCTAAGTGATGTGTAATGGCGCCATTTGATTGATGCGAAAAATCGACATTATTGTCATTGCATGATTTTCAACATCAATCAAAACATTAAATAAAACTAACATTCAAGGAGATTAATGAGAATGAGAAACTATTGCTAAAAATGAATGAAGTTATAAACAAGAAAATGATAAAAAAAAAAATGAAACTTACTTCTACTTCGATGAAAACAAAGTTCTAATACAAACTAAAATCTTGAAACTTCTGTACACCTTCTCTCCAAAAATAAAACCTAAAAGAAAATGCCTCATTGAATGGAAAAACAACTTCTTTTTATAGACCCCTAGCATGTGCTTAGATGGTCGAGATGTAACTTGAAAATCCAACAACATTGACTTAAATCCTTGTGTTTGACGGTTCGGATTCAGTTATTTGATAAAGTGGATGGTTGGGATTTATTAGAGTTAGGGTCTAAGTGATTGTTGGATGGATTGTATAGGAAAAGTTTTCCAAAAAATCATAATTAAATAATTCAAAATTTCTAAGAGTGGTTTAGGATCTTTTCAAAGGGTGTTGGTGAAAAATGCTAGTGGTACATTTGGGCATCAAAAGGAAATAAAATAAGATGTGGATGGATCCAAAATTTTGATGGGTCATTAAGGAGTATTTTGAATTGGGTTGATTTTTAGGCTTGGTCTAGCTTGAATATCTTCATACATAATTTCTCTAATTGCTCATCGACGTGTAAATTAATGGTGGAATTGTCTCAAATTTCACACTTTTCTCGATTTCCTTCAAAAATTATGAGAATAGTCAAATTCAAGGTAAATAAAGGCATTAAATAATTTTAATCATATCTAAAAATTTAATAAATAGTTAAATGGGGCGTACAAATCATTGTTTTAAGTGTTTATCACACCACCCCAAAACAACATTTTGCTAGTCTTCTAGCAAATAGAAGCAAAAAATAAAAATAAAAAACTCACAAAACAACTTTTTTATTCTTCCTCGACTTCATAAAGAAATCAAGACACTTTTGCTGGTATAGCTCGATTACAATGTGCAACAACACCATGAACCTCTAGCATGACATTAAAAGAGGAGTTTTAGCTCCTTGAGGGTTATCTAGGATGAACACCCATAAACATGGTTTTTTTTTTTTTTTTAACAACTCAATAAAATTTGTATTTCCCTTATTTTTCTCAGAGATTATCCTTGCCATTCATCCACATAGAAGACAAGAAACATATGTAGTTAGCTACTAAAATGCACATTACAATTGAGCAACTTTGGAACAAGGTGTACATGTGTAAATAGCCAAGAACATGCAATTTTTCAAGTCAAAGTAACGATATCCTAATCCACATTTGGAACAGTCGTCTTGACTTCAAAATCACTAGTTAATCTATTCTAAATGACCTATCTGAAATTGGTTTATTAATTTTCTCTCTTGCGTGTGAGTAAAAAAGTAAGTTTGAAAATTCAAACGTCTCACATGCACATAAAAAAAATGGACATGAAAAAGAATTAATCTCATGAAAGAAATGTTGATCACTTGCGAGAATGTCGAGTTATCTACCATATTGTCTTCTCATCTAATATCCACTTTTTACCATACCCTACCAAGTCTAAAATATAGAAAAAATTGGTGGGTTGCCTTTTAGGTGTCTTCAGTTAATTTTTATTCATCTTTTGGGGAAAAGATAATTCCATTAGTATTTATAAAAACATGTGCAACTGTCATCCTTGCAATAAATTAGTACCATAAAGAAACAAGACATTTGCTTGCACATTTACATTACACATTTGTAACCTAATCCTAGACTCAACAACTGTACTTTCCTCCCCTTCCCCAATCGGCGTTGATGTTCGAGTGACATGAAACATGCTTGGCCGAAAATGTCGTTTCAAACCATTTAAACCATAGCCCTTTGGCCACATGTTTCCATCCGACCTCGTTGATTCTTATATCGGCTGCCAAGACCGTGATTGCCTAATTCACCTCGAGCCAGACCCAGGGACGGAGCCACGTGGGGGCAAGTGCCCCCACTGACTTTAAATTTTTTATTTTTATTTCTAATATGCCCCGTTGCGATGTCGACGACTCGGTCCAGTCTTGCCATTTTTCTTTTTTTGTTCTCTCTTCCTGCTCCACCCTTTTCCTCTCTTCTGCTTTCTTTCTCTATTTACTACGACACCGGCAACCGCCTCATCTCCTACTTTCTTCCTCTCTCTCCCTTTTTGCTTGATTTAGTTTTTTTTTTCTTACCATCACTATCAGCCACCAACAACCATAACCTCTTTTTCATGCATTGAGGAAGGAGAAGGTTTTTTAATGTATTTTCTCAAGATGAATTCCTATCGATGTCTATTTTTGTATTTTATTCATAGGTTTTTTTTGGAGATGCATGAAATTTGGATCCATTAATTTTTTTTCTCAAGATATATGTTTGTATTTCGAGATTCATCTATGGGTTATTGTTTGAAGACATTTTGATAATCAACGTGAGCCTTTTGACAGTCAATGCACGTTGACCGTTAGTCTCGGGGAAGACAGTAATAATGATTAATGATGGGGTAACCTCTAATTAGTTATTTATGATAAGGTGGCAAATTGCAAATAACCAAATTTTTGTGTCCACATCTAATTTTACATTTGAAATTAATTCTTGCCCATTAACTTTACATACCAATTTGATTTGTTCCTCATATATTTATTGTTTGTGCTTACTACAAAGTAGCTTGTCCGGTCCATTTTCTTCCCCATAGATTAGATGGAGTTTTGTTTACCAATTGGTGTTTTGTATATTTATTTATGTATTGTTCGAATTAAATTTTTTGTTTAAAGTAATTAATTCCTATATGTCTTATATTAACTATGACGTCACTCCGCCCCCCTTCATAAAATTTCCTGGCTCCGTCACTGGCCAGACCTAGTGTAGGTAACTCATAACTCCCATCTGACAATTCTGCTTCCTTGTCTAGGTTCACATTTTTTTCCAAGTTTCCACCGATGACATTCATGCCATTTAGCCGAATCATGACTATCATGTAGCACTATCTGCTCAACCTTGGACATCATGGAGTTGTTAGCTCATTTGTTTTCGATATGGTTCAGATTGGCATCTAAGTGCAGCTGATGGATCATTTGTATCCATGCTATCCTCCTGCCAGCAGTATCCAAAGTAGACATTATTACCTCCCAAGTTTCCAGCCAAGGTGACAAATGAAAGTATTCTATAGCAGTCTTGAACCGACCGTGATACTGATCCATGTATTCGGACATCCTACACTCGGCTAGGCATTTAGAGCAACCGACATTTTTCTATTCGGGTCTCTCCCCGAAATTAACCAGCAAGATCTCCCCTTGAGCAAGATTTAGCTCCCTTTATCCAAGAAACTTCTCGTATTTCACTGACAGAGCCACAATATTAGATTAACACAAACTTCATAACGGTTTACTTCTAGCATGGTTGAGATTCTCATCATCAATCACCACTTCCTTTTGAAGTAATTCAAGGGGGGCAGAGACATACATTTTTATTCATTCAGGTTATAAAGGAGACGACAATAGGAGATTTATACTTAAATTAACAAGAAGCAATGAGCACGCATAGGGTTGGCTTACGGATATCCGCCCCACCCAATCCGTATGGGGCAGATTTGGATATGGCTGAATGGGTTTTCGGGTGGTTTTGGGTATCCAAAAAATATCCGTTTATTATTCGGGGTAGATACGGTTTTAGCCATATCCGCCCCGCAGGCCCCGCGGATATCCGTTTATACTGCTCAAATTACTATAATACCCTTATCCCTAAAGTAACTATTAACTAAACCTAACTAAACCCTTATCCCGAAAAGAAAAAAAAAACTAAAGAAACCCTGAAATTCTCATTTCTCACCTCTCACAAGTCACAAAGGGAAGGGGTCTCCCGTCTCACTCTGAGTCACTCACTCTCACAGCGAGCCAGCGAGGTCGAAGGCTGCTGGCTGACTCAAGGGTTGTCGCAGGGTGGTCGAAGGGTGGTCGGAGGGTGGTCGCAGGCAGGGTGGTCGCAGGGTGGTCGAAGTTGTGTTGCAGGGTGGTCGCAGGCAGCCAGGCTGGGTGGTCGAAGGGTGGATGGTGGTGGCTCGATCTGATGGATGGTGGTCTGATGCGATCTGATGGATGGTGGTGGCTCGATCTGATGCGATCTGATGGCTCGATCTGATGGTAGTGGATGGCTCGATCTGATGGTGGTGGATTGTTCGATAGTTGAGAATCTGTTGAATATCAACAAATCACAACTATTAGAATTTATGTTTCCTCGACAATTAGAATTTCTGTATTTGAGAATGAAAATGATAGTTGAGAAATTTTTTTTTTCGGGTATTTGGGGCGGGGCGGATATCTACCAATCCGTCCGGTTCGGGGATGGTTTTTACAAAATATGGTAAACGGATATTCGGGGCGGATTTGAATATCCGTGATCTCCAGCGGGGCGGGGATGGATTTGTCTAAATCCGCCCCAATCCGCCCCGTTGCCATCCCTAAGCACGCACAACAATTCATTCAGGATAAAAAAAAATAGAAGCAGCGAGACATTCATACACGAGTAAAATAAGCAATTAACATGCACAATACCACAAACTAAGCAAAATTTAAAGTATTTCACTTAAACCCAGAAGTAAATAAGTTGTTCAAAATAGTTGAGGCATAACACATTTCCAAGAGAAATGATAGAATTGTCACCATCCACAAGTTTGATTAGAAATAGGGAGAAGAAGGAGTGGATGGAAGCCAGGGTCAGGCCATTTCCATGTTCTCACCATCCACAAGTTGTGCAGTAGCGACAACTCTCTTTTCTCTAGAAGCCTTTGCCCGAGCTTCCTCCAGCCGAGTTTGATAAGTTTTCTTTCTGGCCTTCTTGGCAACTAGCATCTCAACGTTTGGTTGGACTTCATTTGTTGTTCATAATCATAACCAAGGTCTAGCAAGTGATGATAAAAGCGTTTCTTCCTCTTCAAACCTTCATAACGACTCTTCAAGGTCTCACATTTTTTCCCACGTGGAACTATTTTCATCAACCTCTTGCTGGAATTTAGCATAAAGGTCGATACCTTGCTGATCGATCTCATCTTTAGACCTCTCAAGGTCAACCTTGTACTTCTCAAGCTCGACAGCCAGTTCTTGGGCCTGAAAGGCATGAGGTTTGTACTTCTCAAGCTCAAGCATCAGTTCTTTAGCTTTAGTCGCTTGTGTCTCGGCTGCCTTTATGTTCTCCACTACCACAGCCTTGATGCGCTTCTTTTCGTCCTTCAAGCTTTTGATAGTCTTGCCTTGTGTCACGGGCTTTCTTTTCTCAAGTACTTTCCGTGCGGCAGTAGCAAACTTTGCCCTGACTTATCAAATAAAGCTAGTTAGCCTTGCCCACGAAAGACTTACTTAGACTATGAAAAACTAAGCAAGCTAAGAACACACAAGAGAGCTTAAGATAACTAAAACTTGTATTGTTTGAATTCTTTGAGGTGATTACAACAAATGAGGCCTTAGCCTATTTATACAACTCCACCTCCTCAATGGACGGTGATGATCAATTTGATCTAACGGTCTACAATGATCTTCTACACACTTCCTTAGAAATATCTAAGGACTAGAATCCTATGGAACTCTATGGAACTTAATGGAAAGTTCTAGAGAACTCTCTAGAACAATATGGAATACTCTACATTATTTACACTTGTTAACCTCACTTGGCTAGGCAAGAAGATAGTTGTGACATTCTCCCCCACCTAATCAGGCGACGTCCTCGTTGCCTTCAAATCCTCATACGCTTGGATTTGCTCATTGAATTGCCACAAATGTTGGATTGGCTCCCAGCTAGCTTAACTTTCTGGCAATCCCTTCTACTTGACGAGTAGCTCATGTGTGGGAGGTTGGTTGGAATGGCGCACCACATGATCTGATAAGTTAGTCTCTACTTTCTTGTCATGTTGGATCCTCATGCCCATTGGTGCTCTTTGTGAAACTCCTCTGTTTGGATCATCCTGATCTTCCTTATACGGCTTCAATAGACTCACATGGAAGACTGGATGGAACTTGATCCTCGGCGGTAACTCGGCCTTGTATGCTTGCTTTCCCACTTTCTTGACTATGGGGAAAGGACCCTCATATCTTTTGATAAGGCCACGATGCAGTCCTGAAAGCCTGGCATGAGCATGCATCTTGACAAGCACAATGTCTCCAACCTGGAACTCTCGAGGCCGCCTCTTCTTGTCGACCCACTTCTTCATCCTCTTGGATGCCTTCTCCAGGTAAGCTCGAGCCTCATCAGCTTGATCATTCCATCATTTGGCAAACTTGTAGGCTAATGGACTCACTCCAGTGTAGCCAGTAGCAATAGAACTCGGGGTCATAGGTTGTTGTCCCATGACAATCTCAAATGGGCTACGACCCGTTGCTTCACTCTTCTGCAAGTTGAAAGAGAATTGGGCCACATCCAGCAACATAGCCCAATCTCGCTGGTTGGCACTCACATAGTGCCTAAGATATAACTCCAACAAGGCATTCATCCTTTCCGTCTGACCATCCGTTTGAGGATGAAAGCTAGTAGAGAAATTAAGGTTGGTACCCAACAACTTGAACAACTCCATCCAAAATTTCCCCGTGAACCGAGTATCCCGATCACTGATAATAGATTTGGGCACACCCCAATACTTCACCACATGCTTGAGGAATAAATGTGCAGTTTGCTCGGCTGTGCACTCCTTGGGTGTGGGAATGAAGGTGGCATACTTCAAAAATCTGTCTGCGACCGCAGGTATCCAATTGCAACCTTCCGATGCTGGCAAACCAACTATAAAATCCAAGGAAACACTCTCCCAAGGTCTCTCTAGGATGGGGAGAGGTTCAAGTAAGCCGGCAGGTGACTGTTGCTCCACTTTGTCTTGTTGGCATACAAGACAAGTCTTTACATATGCTTCGATATTATCCCTCATATGTGGCCAATAATGGGAATCTTCCACAAGAGCAAGAGTCCGATGTATACCTGGATGTCCCACCCACTTGCTATCATGGCATTCTTTCAAGACTTCATTCCTTAGGTTGTCATGAGGTGGAACATAGATTCGCCTTCCCTTAGAGTATATCAAGCCGTCCTCCACCCAAAACTGTCTTGTCTTCCCATCTTTGACAAGAGATATGATGGTTTGAGCCATGAAATCATGTGCCAATCCTTCCTTTATGCATCCCTTCAAGCTGCTTTGAGGTTGACTTATATCAGCAAGTTCTCCTTATCTACTCAAAGCATCCGCAACAAGATTAGCCTTGCCAGGCTTGTACTCCAAAGTGTAATCAAACTCTGCTAAGAAATCTTGCCATCTAGCTTGTTTTGGTGTGAGCTTCTTCTGTGTCTGGAAGTAGCTAGTGGCAACATTGTCGGTCTTGACCTCAAATTTGCTCCCAAGCAAGTAATGATGCCATGTTCGCAAGCAATGCACAACCGCAGTCGTTTCCTTCTCCTGCACTGTACCGCCTCTCAGTATCATTGAGCTTCCTACTTTCAAAGGCAATAGGATGTCCTTCTTGAATCAATACTCCACCAATAGCAAAATCGAAAGCATCCGTATGTACCTCAAAAGACATAGAATGGTTGGGAAGTGCCAACACCGGTTCCCCCACAATTGCCTTCTTCAATCATTCGAAAGCTTGTTGGCATTTTGAACTCCAATCCCAACTTTGTCCCTTCTTGAGCAAGTCCGTCAATGGAGTGGTTATGGAAGAGTAGCCTTTGATGAACCTTCTATAATAGTTCACCAAGCCAAGGAAAGATCTTAACTCGGTGACTTTGGTCGGTGGTTCCAACTCTTGGATGGCTTATACCTTGGACTTGTCCATACGAAGCTTGCCCTTGCCAATGATATGACCCAAGAATGTTACCTCCTCTTGGGCAAATGAACACTTCTCCCTTTTTACATAGAGTTCGTTCTCCTTCAAAGTTTGGAACACTTGCCTCAAGTGATCCACATGTTCCTCCAATGTCTTACTATAGATCACAATGTTATCAAGGTAGACAACTACGAACCGATCAAGGTAAGGAGCTAGTACCTTATTCATTAGAGTGCAAAATGTGGCCGACGCATTAGTTAAACCAAATGGCATGACTAAGAATTTGTAAGACCCGTACCTTGTAACACATGCCGTCTTTGGTTCATCTCCTTCGGCTATGCGGACTTGATAATATCCCGAGCGCAAGTCAAGCTTGGTAAAGTACCTTGCATCAATAAGTTGATCAAAGAGATCCACAATAAGTGGAATCGGGTACTTGTTCTTGATAGCAACCTTGTTGAGTGCCTGATAGTCAATACAAAGCCGTAGGGATCCATCATGTTTTTTTTGAAATAAGACCGGCGCACCATATGGAGATTTGGAGGGTCGGATATAACCAGCATCAAGTAAATCCTTCAATTGTCTTCTTAACTCCTCGAGCTCAGGAGGTGCCATACGATAAGGAGCAAATGCGGGTGGTTTTGCTCCAACTTATAACTCAATAGCATGATCCACCTCTTTCCTTGGTGGAAGCTTCTTAGGCAACTCGGCAAGCATAACATCCTTGTGCTCCTTGAGAACATCTTGGACGGCCTTAGGTGCATTCACCCCTCCATCCATGGGACCTTCGTCTTCCTTGAGGGTAGCCAAGTACGTAGGCTCATTCCTCTTTACTCCTTTAGAAAGTCGGAGAGCGGACACCATTCTCTCCTTACTTATCTCCCGTACCACGGGCACAACACAAGGTTGTCCCTTCTCCATGATGCACATGGTGTTGGCATATGGGACCAGGAAAGCCTTCACCATGTCCAAGAAATCTATACCCAAATAAAACTTGTGATCATCAATTGGAGCAATAGTTATGTCGACTTTACCTCGCCATTGTCCAAGCCGAATATCGGTGCCACGAGATACTCGTTCAATTGGGAGACTTTTAGCATTGACTCCCTTGATATATCGTTTCTCCTTAGTATATGATAGGCCAATTTCTTCAACAAGGTCCTTGGCCATGTAGACTGTGTCGGCTCCGGTATCCACCATGGCCTTCAAAGTCTTGTTCCCGATCTCGGTCTCCACGTACATCCTTCCACGTGGTTGTTCCTCGACCTTAGCTTGAATGGCACTTAGGAGATTCATTGAAGCGATCCTCCTTTCCTCTTTTGCTACTCCCTCCATGACAAGCGCGAAAAGTTTCCCATGTTTTGGATACTCAAATGCCCAATGAGGTCCACTACATAAGAAACAAGATATCTTCTTGGGCGATCCATCTCTTTTCTCCTTCCCCTTGTCTTTGGAGTTCTTGTGTTCCTTGGAGGACTTCTCTTTGTCTCCCCCACCTTTTCCATCATTACTTGGATTTTTCCCTTGCCCCTTGGATGAGTCCTTTCTCTTGAACTCAATCAAGGACTCGGCCGCAGCCATAGCCGTTGCAAAGTCTTGCACACCTCGCCTCTTCAACTCCAACTTGGCCCAATTCGTTAGGCCATCAAGGAAGCTAAACAAAGCATCATTTTCTCCCATGTCATGAATCTCCAAGAGAAACTCCTAGAAATCCTTCACATACTCCCTTATGCGACCTTCCTTATGTTGAAGGCGACGAAGCTTGGCCCTAGCTTTGTTTTCGGCATCCTCCGTGTCGATGGTGCACAATCCCTTCTTGACATCATCGAACCTTTTACGCCACCAAACTGTAGCAACATCATTCAAATATAAAGAGACACTACGTACCTTTGCCGCTTCATCCCTTATGCCAACCACATCAAGGTAGCGCTCCATGTTCCACAAGAAGTTGTCGATCTCCCTTGCACTCCTTGCCCCACCATAGGCCTTAGGTTCGGGAGCTTCGACTTTGTGAGTGATCGTCCCTTGTGTAGCCCCTCCATTGGCTATCGCAACCATGCACACATTGAGTTGAGTTTCAAGCTTCTCAATTATTTTCCTTGTAAGCCTCCATTTCCGCATCCTTAGCAACAACCTGAGCCTCTAGGGACTCAATCTTCTTGGACACCATGTCCACTACCGCGTTTAAGGCACCTTGCATCTCTTCACGAAGCTCTTGGTCCTCCCCATTGGACGCTTGCCCCTCGATGCGTTGGTCCATGTCTTCGACTTTCTCCCTCAAGTTGAACATGGTGGCACACAACTTAGCCAACCTTTCATCCATCGCAGCGATCATTTCCTTCGACTTGTCCTTACGAACTTTCCCACCTTTATCGTTGTTGCTAATTGATGGGTTGTTGACCTCTGACGACATTCTCTTATGTAGAATGATTTCACCAACCTTGCCAAACCTGGCTCTGATACCAACTGTCACAGGCTTTCTTTTATCATCAAGTATTTCATGTGCGACATTAGCAAACTTTGACCCAACTTATCAAAGCAAGCTAGTCAGCCTTGCCCACGAAAGACTTACTTAGACTATGGAAAGTTAAGCAAGCTAAGAACACACAAGAGAGCTTAAGAGAACTAGAACTTGTATTGTTTGAATTCTCTAAGGTGATTACAACAAATGAGGCCTTAGCCTATTTATACAACTCCACCTCCTCAATGGACGGTGGTGATCAATTTGATCCAACGATCTACAATGATCTTCTACACACTTCCTTAATAATATCTAAGGACTAAAATCCTATGGAACTTTATGGAAGGTTCTAGAGAACTCTCTAGAACAATGTGGAATACTCTACATTATTTACACTTGCTAACCTTACTTGGTTAGGCAAGAAGATAGTTGTGACACTTGGCTCTCAATATGATGACCAATAGGGAGAGCAAAGTGAATCTGCAAAACATCATTAAGTAAGAAAGAGGGTTAAAGTAACGAAAAACCGAACACGGCTTACAACTTTCATCGTATTGTGCTCTCCAAAGAGAAACTCTTCTTAAGATGGGCCAAGGCTTAGATATGAGATTTTTACCATAAACACACTTTGGGCCATTTGGGCAAAGAGGGGGTGAGTTCCTAAAGAATGTAGGTACTTCTCATCGAGGGAAGGATGGTAGGTCTCCAATATAGCAATCACATAGGGTCTGTTTGGTTCTAAAGAAAATAGACGCGGAAATTGAAACCATTTTCGTGAATTTGATTTCGAGGCCTTCCTCTCGGACTTGGATTCCCATGAGTAGTAGGAAAACAATCTTATAAAGAATCGATTTTATGTCAGTAAATAAACAACCAAACAACAAAAATCTGCATAACAAGGAAAATGGATTCTATTTCCCAAGGAAAACGGATTCTATTTCCCAAGGAATATGGCTAACCAAACAGACCCTACAAAAAAATTGGGCTTTGGTGTAGAACGTTGTTCCTCACTGAAACATGTTAATTCTTCACCATTCAGCGATGGTGAGGAATTTCAGTCATCACAATGTTCCTCACATAAGGGGCGTTAAGGAAAGTATTATGTGACAAATTCTTACTCATCACGGACAATCCGCTTACGTGGCGAGTGGTTTCTCACATAAACTTAGCGTGCAGGTATACAATTACATGGGTGACAAAATTTTTGTTATTGTAGAGTGTTGTGTGATGAAAACCTGGTGTCACGATTGGTGACTTTCTGTGACGAATCGTTATTCACTTGTGTGATTTATATGTGAGAAACAGTTTGTCACGATAGTGATTATCTACTGTGAACTTTATATAAGGAAACTTTCCTCACTTATGCAATTTATACGCTAGGAACAGTTTCTCGGTAGTGCTTTCATACATTAAAATTACATATTTGTGACAAAAATTTCCTTACACTTTCATTATATTTGTGACAACTCATTTTTCACCCATTTATTGTAGCTGTCTACTAGACATATTCTTAAATAGCACCACCTAAATTTTTTATGTAATGCACAATCTAAAATTAAAATAGTAGAATTTTCCTTCATAAAAAAATATTGCATTCTTTCATTGCATATGCGAAGTCACATAACCGAATATAGCCAGTGGGTATAGAACCCAAGACGTGGGGGTTAAACCACCATAGCCTTAACCATCCAACCAGACTACCATTGGCTCGAATACAATATATATGTTTTACAGTTCATACCAAAATCATGCGACACGAGGTAGACTTGAAATGTGTAGCCTACTTCAATTTCACAGGTACAAGAGCAGTGAATCTCCTAGAACTAGAAAACCAACTCGATTTTCTTTTCCTCAGCAAAGTTTGTTTTCTTTTCTTCCAGTTCTTCTGCTGTGGCATTAGAAAAAAAATCATTTACACGCTTCCTCTTAACTGGATAAATCCACCTCTGATATAGATCAGGAAGATAACATCATCTCTGAAAATAGACAACCGATGTAGCATTGGCATCTTTAAACAAAGCGAACAAATCATCAATGATTGTGTTAAGGAACTTGCAAGTTATCTACCTGTATGGAAGATATGAAACTGATTTCAATTTATAGTTTATGAACAAATGGGGACACATCATAACGAAATCAAACATGTAAACATAACATGTGAGTGAAGAAAGGATCCAAGAGTACCAACTCTTATGGCGCTCGTACATGAGAGAGGAAATAAAGGTGCATACTGCAAGGAAAAAGAACACATTGGATAAATATTTCATTGCCATATCATCATACTCCTTAGTCTTGTTTCTAGCATATGACTCGCGATCTTTGAATCTCAACATTGGTATCCTCCCATATCTATCAATCTCTAAGTGCATGGCTTTTCCTATTTTCCCCATAACTCAATGCAGCAACCAACTCTAGAACTAGCAAGGATCATCCAGGAAGTGTCATTGTCAAGAAGATAGAGGAACATAATCAATTGACAAACAAAGCTGACAACCACTGATTTTGCAAACAATCTTTCCATGGACTTGTCCTCGTTCCAAAACTGGATATCATTTTTGAAAGCCAAGGAGTCAATGACTAAATGGAGTAATAAAATTACCAATGTAATCACAAATAGGTAAGGGTTTCCCTCCAAGAAGACCCGTTGGAAGAAGGTTTGTTTGGAGAGAAGAACTTTGATGCAAAGTATCCCAGTGATGCAGGATCAACCGACTCAGCGAATAGTCCTTGTGTATCCTTCCTGGAAAAAAGAAAAGAAAAAAAGAATGGAAAAAAGTGTTAATTGTCTTTCGAGAATAATTAATGGCAAGAAGAACAACGTTAAGTATTCACACCAATTATCAATGCCTGAGTGGTCTTTTTTATTGTAACACCTCCAGATCTCTGTTAAAAAATATAACACCATAAGCGGATAATAAAGTGCAAACAAAGTCTTTGTTCATTTTCTTTTATATCGAACAAAAAGTTTAAGATGGATACCAAAACAATCAGAATAACATTTTTTCTGTATTTTCCTAAAGTTCCATTCCATTACAAATCGATAAATCTACAACAATGACCCATGCAAAAAAGGCAAGAAACATATTGAAAAAAGGTAATTTATTAAACATCTTGAAAAAATTGCCCAAGACACTAGCACATTAAGCGTACTTTAAGTTCATTGACCTTATCTCATTTTTATAGTGTGAGAGTCCTTGTTTGGCTAGGCCTTTGATGGCGTAGTTTATGAAAATAGATTTTGCTGGAGATCCTTTCCTAATTGGGAGTTGTTCACGTGGAATAGTTTTCCTACACGACTCATACTCCTAGATCTCTGGGACATGTTTCTTTTTCTAAGTGTTGTCCATGCAAGAAAGTTTCCTTGCCCAACTTATACTCTAATATTTTTTTCCTAGTTGGATACAATGTGTTGTTGGTCTGCTAGTCTTGGGTAGATCTCTCAGATACTTGCTTTAAAGGTCTTACGAGTATTGGGTCTGACCGCGTGACGTGTAGGCTTAATGACTCGATGCAACTCGGATCCGACTATCTGAATCCTGCCAATAATGGGTGTAGTGTTGTTTGGGCCTCGTTGGATTGAGCATGCAGTCGGGCCTGCTTTGTTCGATTGACGAGATTATCGTGACATGTGTACGGTGCTGATCAGAGGACGATTTGGTGTATCATCAACTACTCCCCCCCGAGTTAGTGAGTCATCACATCGGTCCACTAAATCACGTTGATAGAATTTGTACAGCTGTGATGATTGAACCCGAAGCATTGTCTCGAGTGACGCACATCATTAAATGAGTTTGTAATCGTTCAGTAAGGAGAGGGGGCGTGACTGCCGGTTGCTTATATACGTGTAGCTTTTGTGAGAGGGACACCACAACAAATAGGGGTTTAGAAGACTTAAATTTACGACTTGCTTAATATGCATGTCATCATAATTTATTTTGATGACATACATAAAGCGCACGTCGTAAAACAAGTCGTTATAATAATTTTGGAAAAATTAAGACATACTTTTGGAACACGTCTTCTAAACAAGTCATGAGAAGTTCTTGTATACCGCCCATTTTGTTTCCAATATTTGACAAACTTAAAACACCGACAGCCCGCGAAACATAAAAGAAAAAAATCCTACCCCTATCGCAAAACTAAGTTCTGGAGCCCCTCCATTACCTCCACGTCCCCAACCTAAGCCCTAATCAACCAATATTTACCAGCAAAGAGAAGAGAGAAGAGGAAAAGTCAAGAATAGAGAAGAGGAATACGCAAGAAGAGAGGAGAGAAAGTGCAAAAAGAGAGGAATTGCTGCGAGGCGGTGCGATTTGTTTGTTGTAGGTGCAGTGAGGTGCTATTCTGCAATCAGATCTGTTGCAGCTACGAGTTGCTTATGTTGTTGTTTTCAAGTTTGTCACTTCTCCTACTCTTTCTCATTCTTTATTCTTTTTCTTCTTATAATTTGTTTTCCATATAAACTGGGTCAAAAATTTCCCGAAACTCCCTAAACTCGATTTTCATTAGAAATGGAAGACTTTAGCATCTCCTTAAACTCGATTTTCAACTTAAGCCTTTAGTAATTGATGATTTGCATTATCTCTCTGAGCTTATCCATGTTTAGGACCAATCCATATCCAATAAATGAGATACCAATACTAGTATGAATATCCTGACCTTGAACACTGGACAGTGCTGCAACACTACAAAAAAAAAGGATCAATAGCTACAAATACTAGAGACGACAATCTGATTTTGTCTCTAATTAAAAGATTTGAGACAACAAAACACCATCACTAATGCTTTTGGTAGTTGACCAAGGGAATAATCATAAAAATTGTGCTTGTGACGGGAAAACCGTGGCTAAATTCAAAAAAAATCGTAGCTAATTCAAACATTTGGGATGGCATATTAGTTGTTGCTAAGTTTTACAAATAAAAACTGGTTGCTACGGTATAAGCCATCCCCAATGAATTTTTTTGAAAAAAAAAATAATATATACACAAAAAAGAGACTTTGGGCGCAAATAGGTTTGGGAGCCGCGCGTCACCCAAACCCCACCAGAGCTATACAATTTTAAGTGAGGCCGACATTAGAGAACTGCAAGAGGAAGATATTAATGAGAGGAAAAACATCTCTTTTGGACGGAGGAACATCTCCTAAGCTGAGAGGGAAGACCATTGTTTAGAGGAAAGAGCATCACCAGTGAGGAGGTCACCTGCTAAGACGGTGAGGAACGTCACCCGCTAAGACGGTGAGGAACGCCTGCCACTGAGAGAGAAGAAATCATTGAGATTTGGGGTTTTTGTGAAAGAGAAGAAATCGCTAAGATTTGGGGTTTTTGTGAGAAAAAAGAAATCAATGAGGAGCGTCAATCACTGAGAGAGAAGAAATCGCTGAGAACATCTCCTTCTTCATCTTTTTCAACTTCAAGGTTGAAGGTGGGTGGGGTTTTTGTTTCTGACAGTGAAAGTGGGAAAATTTTGGGGTTTTGGGCTCTATTCAGGTTTCAAGGTGAGGAAGCTAGGGAACGCAAAGCTAAAGAAGAGGAGGCTGCAGCAAAGGAGTTTGAGCAGTGGAAAGAGGCATTTTCAGTTGATGAAGAAGGTACCATAGATAGTGAAGTGCATGACGGAAGTCAGGAATTGCTTTTCGATTTTGTGGAATACATTAAGGTATGTTTGTCTTATTCTACTTAACAGGTTTTGTTAGCATCATGAATAAGTTTTTCTAGTTTGTTTTGCCTGACAAAAAGAAAGGTTTAACAATTAATGAAGTTCTTTGATAACCTTTGTAGCAATCAAGTTTGACATACCACGGCATCTGGTCTCCAAATTTATGGATAAAAGAGGGGCAAATTCCTACTGATGAATTACTAAAAACTTATGATTGTGTAAGCAAGTTGAATAAATGGGTGCAAGTTTTGATTGTTTTACATAATCTTGCAGAAACACAAGTGTTGTATTTATTTATTATTGTTTTGTAGTTTAACTCTCTGTTTGTTTCTTATCTAGTATGATTAGATGCAAGTTTTCTGATGGTTGCCTTTTATACTCTTACATAAACATTTTATTCTCTTGCATAAACATGTTCTATAGTCAAGGCATGAGATCCAATGTGAAGATTGAATATGATATCACATTTGCATCTCATATATTCATTTTCAAATATGTTTATGATCATGGTCACCTTCGGTTTATGAATAATGGCGTGATACCTCTTCTAGCTAGAGTTTTAAAAGTGTTCTAAAAAGCGCTAGGCGGTGGGATGGCGGCGAGCAAGTGCCTAGTGCCCAGGGGCCTAGGCGGGCGCTTAGGCGGCTCCTAGGCAGTCTTAGGTTTTGTATTATAACTTTAATAATTTACAAAAGTTAAGCATAATACCTTAACAATTACATCCAATTTAATGCCAAGATACATATGCAAAATTTAAAAACATGAAAAATTAACAATCATGAACAAAATTTATTAAAACTCAAATGACTGAAGTTGGTCATGATGGGTACTTTATACAAAGTTGAATTTGTGGACAAATATCCAAACCTACTCTTTTATTTTTCTTCAAATTGCATGAATAACCTCAGTCATGTTTGATAAAATCTACATTACTAAAATTGGTACCGGCAGATCCTTTGAGAATTCCATTAAGTAATCATCCTTTGCTACATTTAGACATATACTGAATAAAAAAAATTAAATTGTTTATTTCTAAAAAAAGATAAAATAAGAACACAATCAGCCTTATTAAAAAAAATAAACTCGCCCAGACCCTGTCTAGGCCGCCCAGACCCGCCTAGACCGCCCAAACCCGCCTAGACTGCCCAAAACTCGCCCCGCCATTAATCTGGGCGTTTTTCTACCTTGTAGCGCCTAGGCACCGCCTAGGCCGATTTTTAGAACACAGGATTAATTATCTTGAGTATAGTTTGATCAAATCTTATTTGGAGTTTTCATTTGATGGTTTATTAATCACTTTTAATCTTGTAAAAGTTAATCTCTCACATTTTAGTAGGATTTGAGCTTGCTCTCTTTGCTTCTTCCCTAGTTTACTATATCTCTATAATGGTTTTCCTTTGACATACTTGGTCTGCTATTTTGGGGAAGAGATCCTAACTACGTCCTTAGATTATCATTATCCTGAAAGCATTCTGATTGATATTATTTAGAATCTATTTAGAAATTTACAGACTTTACTATGATTGGATAAAATTTTCCTTGTGCTTTGTAAGAGAACACATCTTCTTCTAGTATTTTCTCATTCTCTTCAGCTTTGCTTTGTTTATGCTCTGAGGAATCTTTTGGCTCTTATTATTACTTGGCACTATTTTTATGTACACATAGCATTGTAAAATTGGAGAGAAAATTATCTTGTAAGTAGTTACAAGTCTTTTGAGATGTTTTAAATGGAGTTTTTGCCTTCATAGGTGGTGCTTTGCTTACCTAGATGTCAGTTAATCAGACCTGCTGTCTTTATTTTTATTTGGTAGTGTGGTGAATTTGTGAATATAATGGAAATCCAGTTCATTTGAGAGTATGAGTTTTGTTTTCTTAATAGATTGAATTGTTTACTAGTTTATGATTCCCGTGGTTCCTTTTCTTTTGACTACAGAGCTATTTTTAGCTATAATTTATGCTAGCTTACTATGATACTACAAATTCATATTCAATCTAAGACTCTCTGAATTATTTCAAGATCAAAAGGCATTCGGATCAAAACACAATAAATTGATTTAGTGAAACTGTTGCAATGCATGGATTGTTATAGTTGTTCACAAGATTGATGGCCATGTCTTGTTTTTGTTTTGTTGAAAAAAGTAAATATTTTCTTAGTGTATGTTAGAATTTATTCTTTAACCATCCATTATCTTTAGAGTAGTTTCGTCAGTTCTTAGATGGAGTTTTGATGAATTTTTACATGATTTGGATTCGCAATGTATAACCCTCTCTGCTTATACATTAATCAAGTTCTCTGAATTGGTGTGCGATTCTTGGATGGTTTGCATGCATTAGTGTTATAAAATATCAGATTGCATTTTTTATTTTTATCTTTATCAAAATTAGGTTCATGTGATGAATGTTTGTTTTTTAAGTTTTGGCACGTTATGTTTTGTCTTGTTTTATATTTTATTATTAATTTTTAAAATGCTCTGGCTGTAATGTATCTAATTTTCTTATCAAGGGTATTTAATGGAATGATCAAATTCAAATATCAATCACTTGATACTATTAACCAGGCCGTAATGTATCTAATTTTAAAATGATCTGTCTATAAATGTATCTAATTTTTAAAATCATGCATTTATGAGGATATTTTTGCTTTTCATAAATGTCAATTAATAAATTCAGCTTGATACTATTATCCAGGCTAAGCTAGATTACAACATGGAAAAAGATTGGATTAAACATAATCCTCTCAGCAACGAATATCAACTAGGGCTCCACAACTTCCTTAATGATGCTTTTGAGTTGATGTCATTTGATGGAAAGATAAAATGTCCATGCAAGAGGTGTCGTAACAGGCAATTCCAAGTTCATGACACTGTTCATAACATCTAATCGTTTCTGGGTGGGATGTTCGGTATGCCAAAGGTATATGGGTACATCACGGTGAAATGGAAGTATTGGATGCAATTGTAGATGAAGAAGATTCAGTGGAAGGGGACGATATGGAAGGAATGTATGACGCATTTGGGCAATCGCCAATTATGGGTGAACAAGAATACATCCACCATGAACCTAATGAAGGGGCAAGGTCATTTTACAAGTTAGTTGAGGAAGATGAGAAAGAGATATACCCTGGTTGCAAGAACTTCAACAAGTTGTCCTACCTTGTCCACTTGTTTCACTTAAAGTGTCTAAATGGTTGGACCAACAAATATGTAACTCAACTACTCAAATTTCTTAAAATGGTGCTCCCCCTTGGTGAATGCTTGCCTGATTCATTCTACAAGGCAAAAAAAATTGTGAATGATTTTGGCCTTAGTCATAACAAGATTGATGCTTGTCCCAATGACTGTATTTTGTATAGAAATGAATTTGCTGATGCAATATCATGTTCTGTATGCCACATATCAAGGTGGAAACAAGCAGATGATGGGTATAATGTGCTTACTAGTAAGAGACGTGGGGTAGCTGCTAAGACAATGTGGCATTTCCCACTTATTCTCCAAGGTTACAGAGGTTATTTATGTCAGCTAAGACAACATCAAGCATGTGTTGGCATGTGGACTCACGAGCACGAGACAATATCCTAAGGCATCTTGCTGATTCTATGGCTTGGCGACATCTCGACAATCAATTCCCAGACTTTGTTGTTGATGGTCGAAATGTCAGGCTAGGATTGGCAAGTGATGGCTTTAACCCATTTGGAACTCTTAGTATTGCCCACAACACGTGGCTAGTTGTCTTAATTCCATATAATTTGCCGCCATGGATGTGTATGAAGCAACCTTTCTTTATGATGTCATTGCTTATTCCTGGACCTCGTGCTCCAGGCAATGATATTGATGTATATCTACAGCCATTGATTGTTGAGTTGAAGAAATTATGGGATGTTGGGCGTCTAACATACGATGCATCAACAAATGAAAATTTTGTGATGCGTTCAGCTATCTTATGGACAATTAATGACTTTCCTGCATATGCAAATTTGTCTGGGTGGAGCACAAAAGGCAAATATGCATGCCCCACTTGCAATGTGGAGACATCACGTCATTATCTGAAAAATTCTCGAAAGTTTTGTTATATGGGTCATCATCGCTTTCTAGCTCAGACTCATAGATATAAACGTCAAGTAGAACCATTTAATGGCAAGATTGAACTACGGTATCCTCCCCCTAACTTGACTGGGCAACAATTGCTAGCCAAGGCAAGTAAGGTGACAATAACGTTTGGGAAGCATGCACAAGTAGTTGGCTCTAAGCGCAAATGGGATGGTGAAGGAGTAATAGGGTGGAAGAAGAAAAGTATTTTCTTTTCATTGCCTTATTGGGAACATCTCTTAATACGTCACAACCTTGATGTGATGCATATCGAGAAGAACATTTGCGAGAGTTTAGTTGGAACACTACTAAGCATGGAAGGGAAAACCAAGGACACGTTGAATGCCCGCTTGGACCTGCAAGAATTGGACATTAGGCATGCCTTGCATCCAGAAACTACTTCTGGTAAGGTTCATTTACCTAAGGCATGTTACTCCTTGACTGCGGAAGAGAAAAAAGCTATTCTGCACAGTGCTCTCCAAGGTTAAAGTGCCAGATGGTTATTTGAGTAACTTATCATGATGTGTTCGTGTGAAAGAACGTAAAATATCAAGATTGAAGAGTCATGATTGCCATATATTAATGCAACAACTACTGCCAATGGCAATTCGCAAAACTCTTCCCAAAAAAGTTAGTACAGTTTTGATAGAGCTAAGTACGTATTTTCGTGAATTGTGCTCCAAAACTGGGACAGTTAATGGCTATGGGCAGTTAGAAAATCATATACCTCTAGTACTTTGTCATCTTGAGAGGATCCCCCCCCCCTCGCGCTTTCTTTGATATCATGGTTCACTTGTCCATATACTTGGCAAGTGAGGCTAAAATGACAGGACCTGTTCACTATCGTTGAATGTATCCTATTGAGAGGTGAATCCCCAAACCATGTGTCATAATGTTAAGCAATATGTATTAAAATAACTACCAATATATCATGTCAAATTATATCTCCTAGGTACCTTCACACATTGAAGTCACATGTGAGTAATCGAAGTCGTCTTTAGGGATCAATTGCTGAAGGATACCTAGCAGAAGAATGCTTGACATTTTGTTCAAGATATTTGAACGATGTCGAGACAAGGTCTAACCAGCCAGTGTGAAATGATGATAATTATGTGCAAGCACCACGAGCCTTCCTCAACATTTTCTCATCGCCCAGGCGTGGCATTAGGAAGGTAGAGTTTATGAATATTGATGAAGATACGTGGGTACAAATGCATAGATGGGTGTTATTTAACAGATCTAAAATATACACACATGTAATGTATGCACGTCTACTATCTCCTCTCCACTTGTTTCTCGACTTTGTAGCACCCTTAGTATCCCTAATGCATCTTAACCTTTTGTAGAAAACATAAGGAAGCCCTTCGAACACGATACCCGAACAAACGGCAAATAGACATTGATCGGATTAAGAACTCTGAGTTTCCTTAGTGGTTTCGTGATGCTGTGAGTTTTGCCTCTACTAAGTTGTAAAGTCATGTTAACCAAATACTAATGTTGTGCATTCTTTGGCTTCTAATGAACATGTCAACATTTCTAATGAACCTGATGATGTTCAACACTTGTCGTGGGGTCCTTCTAAGGTTGTTCGCAAGTTTAAAAAATACCTTATTAATGGGTGTAGGTATCGCACGCAGTGTGTCGATAGGAGAAGTAAAACCCAGAATAGTAGAGTTGTACTCTCTGCAAGTTGCACTAATTATGGGACGGTTAATGATAGTTCCCCCCGACATTAGATGTGACGTACTATGGCGTGTTGACTGACCTCATAGAGTTTGATTACGGAGGAGGGCGAAATGTAGTGCTATTTAGATGTGATTGGGTTGATAGGCGCGACATTGAGGTAGACGCGTTAGGATTCATAATCGTGAAACTTAATCGACTATTACATATTGACGAACCCTACATTGTTGTTTCACAAACGAAACGAGTCTTTTATATACAAGATCCTGTTAAAACTGATTGGCATGTCCCTGTTAAGATAAAGTCTAGACAATTTTATGATGTCAATGGAGAGTCTTCTATATCCACTGAAGAAGAACTTGTTGAATCTGACCCCTTTCCTGTTAGAAGGTTGGATAATATGGCCGGTGATGAAGTTATTGTAACAGAGTGTTAACAAGTTTGGTCTTCTAAGTCAATTGAGCTGTATGAAGTTTTCATTCATATTTTAAAGTATGAGCACATTATATATATCTCAACTTGAATGCTATTTTATTCTATGCACATTATATGACTGCTACTTGTATTTTATTCAAAGGATGAATATACGTGATTCAGTCTATTTGGCTCTATGGTTGAAAATATTTTGATGTTGCTTTTTGAACTTATATTTTATTCTATGCATGAAGATGTGCAATCTTGAATCTTATACAAGGTTAAATAAAGCTAGATATGAAGCGTCCAACTCAAACAGGATAGTTGCATTATCTAAGATCCACCTTTTTACAACATGCTTTTACTTCACAAGCTCTATCAAGTCAGAAAATGTCACATCATGTGTCTCAACTATCTCATACAGATAGTGTAGTCCCTGTGACTATTAGCCCCCCTATTGCTGGAGAAAGCCAGCCTCTATCTGATGATCAACAAGACTTTGGTTACCATGATATCAATGAAATGGAACAACAATTAGAGAGAAGTGCAGATGGAAGCCAATCTAGAAGGGATAGGGAAGCAACTGTACGTATAGGTAATGTTTGCCGACTTATCGCAACTTTAAAAAAAAATTATTCCAGAAATGACAGAGTTTGAGCCAATCGAAGTTATTTGTAATATTCATGTTATCTAGCTTATTTAATTTTGGTGCTAATGGAATTGCAGCACGACGATATAAGAAACGCAGGGGTACTCGTCAATATGATGTCCCAAATCAGACAGAATTGATTGTGGTGAAATGCAATGCCTATGGACAACCTATTGGCAAGACTGAGGCAAAAGTATCAACAAAAATAGGTATTATCACACAGGATGGAAGTAAGGTGCCTCTTTTACCTTGCAAATGGCCAAAATTTTCACAAAATGTGAAAGAAACTATTTGAAAGATCATATTGGTAATAGTCACCAAGTTCAATAATTTACGATAGAGCTAATTTTTGCAAAAAGTATCTCTATATTACTTAATATAGCTTGATAATTATTGGAATCCTACAATTTTGTCGCAGGCAAAGTTCTCATTTCATAGCTGTATAGAGAAAACTAAGGTCTTTGTCTATCTTGAGCAGTGGTTCTATTTCTAATTTGATCATTAGTGTTTTTATATATCGTCATGTGATTAAATTATACTCTAAAAAAAACTTGCTTTTAAAATTTGATAGAGATGAGTCCAAACTAAAACTAGAAACTATTGGAAACAATAGAAGAACCATTTGTTCATAGAATATCATAGTTATGATCGACCAATTGAGCAACAATATGAGCACACTGATGATGGGGTGGATAAGGCCAGTGGCGGAAGCTTGTAGAATATTGGAGGAGTTAAAATTTTAAGGTGTATATGTTAAGTACTGTAGTGTTCCTAGTAGGATGATTCATATGGTTGAAAAGAAATGTAACTCTGAATTTGTATTTGCATGCAGAAAGTCAGTGCACAAAATAAAGCAAATCGTGCCCAGTTGAAGATGATTCATCGATGCGGAACCATGTCATTTGCACGTAAATGGGAGGAAGATGTAGCATTTTTTTTCCAATGATTGCGATATATACTGTATGTTATGTGCCATGCAACTCATATATGACCCCTTAATGAATGAAGATGTACTAGCTTATGTATATTTTTTTTCATGTAGTTTGTATTATTCCAAAAAGAAAAGAACCCAAATAGACAAAAACTAGATCGTATACACATGTTCTACGTAACATACACATTATCTTATGGATTATTCCATCAGCCTGAAGCAGCAAGGAGATATGTACGTTATATTCTATGAAATAATATGAATGTATCTAGTTAATGTGTGCTGTTAAATTGTTGTTAACCGTCATGATCTGTCTATTTCATCATTTATAGTTTATGGCTATGCACATCTCTTTTGTTGTAGGCGCAGATAGAGCATCTAACGCGGCCAACAAATGGCGAGGAGAAAATGAATAGGGAAGAGGCATTTACAGATGTGATGGGGGAGGATGGACATGAGAGGGCAAGATGTATGGGGTTGGCGTCACTCAAAAAATGCTCCACAATGAAGATTACCAACATCATGAGCAAATGAATGAGGTCGTTGATAGAATGGCGGATGAAGCACAGGCCAATGTACGTGAACTAAAGGAATCACATGAGCGTACTAAGCAAGAGATGATTGCAGCTCATGAACAGACAAAATAAGAATTGATTGCATCAAATGATGCAACTGCACAAGAGCTCGCAGCTACAAGAAGAAGCTAGCAGCCACTGAAGCAAATCTGGAGACAACCAATCAGAAGGTAGAGTCTATATCCATTGATCTTAATGCAATTAGAGCATTCATGACAAGCATCCAACCTCTAATGGGATCCGCGACGCAGCCAAGTGGGGTGATTAATTAAATTTAACCATACACACCTAAATACATGAAACTAATCCTATATTGCCTTTTATTTTTTGTTAAACTTAGGCAAGCTATTTGTTGTTGATACATGAAACTAATCATATACAGTAATTAAACTTAGCCAAGCTATATATGAAACTAATCCTATATAGTAATTAAACTTAACCAAATTTTGTTTGCTGCACAGTTTGTTTGCTGCCAGCTTTTGTTTGCTGCCAATTTTTGGTAGCATCTGGAAAGTCAATTGGCAACAAGTAAAGGGACTTTAAATGCTAAAGTTTGTTTAAAGTCAATTGGCAGCTAGTAGGAATGCTACTTTGAATGTTGGCAGTAGGAATCTACTTTGAATGTTGCCAGTTTGAATGCTACTTTAAATGCTACCAATTTACTTTGAATGTTGTTTGAATGCTGCCAATTGACTTTGAACGCTAGTTTGAATGTTGTTGGGAATTTGTTGCCAATTTACTTTGAATGTTGCTAGTTTGAATGCTAGTTTGTTTTCAATTTACTTTGAATGCTGCCAGTTGAAATGCCAGTTAGAATGCTAGTTTGCTGTTGGATGCCAGTTTGAATGTCAGTTTGCTGTTTGAATGCCAGTTTGCTGTTCGAATCCCGAATTTTGCTGCCAGTTTGAATGTTGATGGAAGTTTGAATGCCAATTTGCTGTTGGAATCCCTTTGTTTGCTGCCAGTTTGAATGTTGTTGAAAGTTTGTTGCCAATTTACTTCGAAATTTAAACAAACAAAAAAAAAACGTTTTCTTTTGTTTAAATTTCAGCATATCAGCTTTTCAGCGTTTAAATTTCAGCATTTCGGATTTCAGCGTTTAAATTTCAGCATTTGTTCAATTAGCAACAACAAATTTATTTAAAGTCAATTGGCAGCAAGTTTAAATGCTAGCATTAGCAGGATTTAAATGCTAAAGTTTGTTTAAAGTCAATTGGCAAGCAAAGTGAATTGACTAGTATACTTTGCTTGCCAATTTACTAGTCAATTGACTAGTATACTTTGAATGTTGTTGGAAGTTTGTTGCCAATTTACTTTGAATGCTGCCAGTTTGAATGCTAGTTTGCTGTTGGATGCCAGTTTGAATGTCAGTTTGTTGTTTGAATGCCAATTTGTTGTTCGAATCCCTTTGTTTGCTGCCAGTTTGAATGTTGTTGAAAGTTTAAATGCCAGTTTGCTGTTGGAATCCCTTTGTTTGCTGCCAATTTGAATGTTGTTGAAAGTTTCTTGCCAATTTACTTCAAAATTTGAACAAAAAAAAAGGTTTTTTTTTGTTTAATTTCAGCATATCAGCTTTTCAGCGTTTAAATTTCAGTGTTTAAATTTTAGCGTTTAAATGTCAGCATTTCAGATTTCAGTGTTTAAATTTCAGCATTTCAGTGTTTGTTCAATTAGCAAAAGCAAGTTTATTTAAAGTCAATTGGCAGCAAGTTTAAATGCTAGTATTAGCAGCATTTAAATGCTAATATTTGTTTAAAGTCAATTGGCAAGCAAAGTCAATTGACTAGTATACTTTCTTGGTTAGTTTGTTTTTGTTTTATTATAGGTTCCTGCAGCCAACCTTATACTTATCCTTGTCGATTTGATAATATGTTCCCTTTACCTTTGTTGATCCTTCAAATACGCCCATTTAAAATAGAAAAAAAATACTTTATTCTATCTAATAAGATGTTGATTAGTACTGTAAAAATGCATCTTAGTTGTAACTTAGAGTCTCCATTTGAATGTGCAACTTTATGAGATTTGTATTACATTGCGTAAGCATTCAAATCTGTGTGCTATTGAGCAATACGTTTCTCATGCATTGCTCTTTCGAATTTTACAGGTTTAGGTGTTGCTAAATTGATATTGGTTTTGAAGTGGAAGATATGAAATTTTGAAGTAGAACACATTTTGTGGGATGATCGATATGGTGTGCAAGATCACATGAATTGGTGTATGTCTCGTTTTTGTGCAGACGATCACTATGATTTATGTAGTTATTTAAGTTTAAGTGAGTTATCATCTCAAATTGAAATTAAATTATATATATATAATTTTAATTGAGGTTTATAGAGTATAAAGTTTTTTGGGATTGTATTTTTTGTGATGGACAAGTTATTGATTATACGAACAAGGTTAGTTTATTAGTCATCCGCATTGCTTGGAGAACCAAAATCCATGTAGCCGACCCCGAAAATATCGAGATGGGGCTTTGATGATGATGATGGTTAGTGTATTAGTCATCATTTACGGTGAAAGTTAATATAATTGTGTTCAGGTTTGACATGTTTCTTCTGAATGACAAAAAAAAGGCAATGAGAAATCTGAAAATTAATAGAAAAAACTAATTCCATTAAAAAAATGAATTTTCATTAGTAATTTTTTTAGCTACAACAAGTTAGTGTTAGCAACGGCAAATGTCGTATCTATTTTGGCCAACTTAGCGACAGTCAGAGACTGTTGCAAGATAGCCACGGCAAATGTCGTCTCTATTTTGTCAATTTGATACAGTTTCAGCTGTCTCAGAATTTGCAACTTTGCAACAGTTTGAAGCCGTCGCCATATAGCCACGGCAAATACCGTCTCTATTTTGTCACTTTGCGACAACCTTAGCCGTCTCAAAAATTTTAAAAGCTGTCGTCAGTACTGTTGTCTCAAATAAAACCTTGGAATTCAAATTGGTTTAGCGACGGAGTTTTTGCAACTTAGCGACGATTATAAACCGTTGCCAGATAGCCACGGAATAGTACACCATTGCTGTTATACTGGAGCGACAATTCATATAGCTACAGTATTGCAACGGTTGTTGAGCTGTTGCTAATTCATTTCAGCTACGTTTTTTTTATACTTAGCAACGGTAAAACGCTGTTGCTGAATTTACTTTTTTTTTTAGTGCAAATTGGATCAGAAGAACTCATATTTGCATTGTTTTATGATTTGAATTATGAGTTTTGTACAACTTATTCCAATTTGTCTAGTGGAACACAGTCTATGCTTTTTTTTGCTTATGAAGTTATGCATGTAACATCATCCAACTTTGTTCTGTTGAAAGGTGAAGAGAAGCGAACTCTGTTATGTTCTCGTGTGCAATCATTGTTGCTGACCTTTAAAATTGGAGTGTTGGTCTATAATTATATTCATGTCGAGATTAATCATACACTTGATTGAATAATTTGTTAAAGAGTGACTATGAAACCATTGAGTTAACATCAAGGAACAAGGTCTTTGACAAGAAATCTTTCAACTGGAAATTGGTGTGGCCAAATACATAAGTTAAGAATATTGAAATGGTCATTTTTTGTGAGAATAATCTCTTTGTTGAGAAGAAGGTACCAAAATTTCAGTAATTTTGTTATTTGTAGGTTGGTAGTCAAATAATTTTATACGATTTTGTTCTATCATTGATTTGGGAACTGCATTTGATGGGTTAGATACATAATAATGGACTTAGTTATATGGTTTTGTTTTACCATTAATTTGGGAACCACATTTGGAGTTAGATAAATAATAATGGTTGTTTTTTCGGACAAAACCATATGTTGAGGAGATCATCCTACAAAAAATCCATCAATCATTAATTTAACTTCTATAAACCAAAATTCTTGTGAAAATTGTGTTTGTTGGACCTAACCCATTGTCTAATTTTGTTGCAGGAGCTTATGACAAGGCATAAATCTATTGTAGCTGAGTTTTTTTTACTAAAAGATATGACTGGGTAAGTGGAAATTTTCAAAAAACTACAGGAAGTAAATAATTATCGCGATAAGAATAAGGGGTTTTGATTACAATGAGTAGGTAAGTTATTTCCACGGAAATGAAATAGATACATAGACCAGTCTTGTTGAAGGAATTTTGGGTAAATGGCGGTTTGCTTGTAAAGTTTACATTGTCATGGAGTTAACCAAAAGCATTCTCATGTGATTTGGGATGTATTGTTAAGTTGTGAACAACATAAAGCTTTCGTGCTGATTACCAAGTTATTTTTGGTAGGTTATCCAGGCACAAAAGCTACAAGTCTCATTTGATGGCCTGTAACTTCTGGTCGCTTTAATCCATTGTCAATTACTAGATGACTCACTAAAATAGATATATGTTTTTATGACTTGCATAAGATGAATGTCTTAATAGAATGTTTTAAGGACTTATTCAAAACAAACGTCATAAATCACATCATCATAGAAAAAGAACGACTTACATAATTGGGACGTCCTAAAAACAAGTCATGAGAGCTCTAACAAAACAAATCACGATGGCTTTAAAAACGAAATAGCGAAATAAAGCCCAATCCATCCTAAAACAAAATGTGAGAACATGGAAAAAAATGAGAAGTGGAAAATTGAAAGAAAGGTGAGGGGGTGGTCTTAGAGGTTGGTATTCGTTGCGATTGCGATTTCGTTCGCGATCAAGTTGGGGAATGGCATGACTGTGTGATATTGATACACTGCAGAAGAAGATTGGGATCTTTCTTCTTTTGTTTTTGTTCCTTGTTACGGTGGTTAGGAGGAGAGAAGAACTTTCCCCATGGAACTCTTCCGAGACTTCAAAGGTCGCTCCATGCCCGCATTCAATTTCAAGGTCAAATTCAAATCCTCGTTAACAGCCTTCAAAGATTTCTTTGCCTCGTCCACTTAATCAGCTATAACTCACCAAGAAAACTCAATCAAACTTCAACCAAACAAACACAACAATGCAAGTAACCGAAAAACACATTGAAGAACAATAAAATTTTACCCTTTTCAACAGACTACTCATTCATCACCACATCCTTGTCATCAAAATTCTTTGCATGTCCACTAAACACCGGATCTGAGAAAACTCTTTCTGATTCCGAACAATTGGAGACTAATTTATTCAAAACGACATCGTTCGGGGCCAACTGAACCTCGTTTGGAGAAGGCGTCGCCCTAGGTAGTTTGGTACCAAATCAATTACCTCAACTCAACAACCCATCCAACAAAAAATGCAAAAACACATAATTTCACAAATCAAACACAGAAAGGTCTCACCTTTACCCGTTTCATAGACGGGGCAGGGGAAGATCATGAAGAAGGCAGAGATCATTTCGATGAAGTTGATTTTCTCCGGGTTTCCACCATCTAGCCGATTCGATTGGAGCTTTCATGAATTCAAAGGTCTCCATAAGCACGATGAACAAATGACTGAGGATTTGAAAGAATGTTCACCATGGAATGAGGTTTGCGTTATTGATTTTTTCTTGTCCTTTCTTGTTCTCTGTCCTAATGGTTTTGTGGATTTCATTACAATACAATGTCCAATTTATGTAATTCAGATGATTTTGGGGTTTGGTGATTGAAGAATTTGGGGATATCATCGTGAAATCAAGTTAGTTTCTCATCTTCTCACAATACCTACATATTCTTCTACAAATTCTCTCATTTCTCTTTCCCTTTTACCTCATTTCCATTTATTTTCAATTGTGACCGTCATTTTTTGATTTTTTTTTTCTAAAATTGCAATTTGGTTGGATGTGTTCTCGGTTGGTGAATCGAACAGTTTTCTATTTTGATTGAAGTTGTTTATTTTATTATGCTTTCTACTTTTGATCTCCCTTTTGAACAGTAGTACCTAATGTGATTGCCCATCATCTTCGGTAAAGCAGAGCTATGCTTTCCTGTTGTTTCTCTTTCTAAGTTTTTATGGCTAGCTAAGCTTTCGAACTTGTTGTCTGTAGGTCATTGTCAGAGATATTGTCTACAAACATGTTATAACCCAATTTAGAGCACATAAAAGCAATATTTCCAACATTGTGCTTGGTATGGGAAGCCATAAGGCTCTTGGTCCTAAAGGGTTTCACGCCTTCTTCTTTCAACACTACTGGGACATTGTAAAACATGATGTGATTCAGGTTGTAAGAAATATTTTCGCTACGAGTTTGCTTAACCCAAATCTCAACAAAACATTCATTGCACTCATCCCGAAAGTTTCAAATCATGTTACTCCCGAGAAATTTCGACCGATAAGCCTTTGTAATCTCGTATATAAAGTGATTTCAAAAATCTTGGCAAATCGGTTGAAACCTTTTTTGGATAACATCATCCCGCCCAACTAGGGAGCCTTCCTTAAAGGTCAATCCATAGCCGACAATGTTAGCCTGGCCTATGAGACCTTTTTCCAAATGAATAATTGCAAAAGAAAGAAACAAGGTTGGATGGCTATCAAAATAGATATGACTAAAGCTTATGACAGAGTCGAGTGGTTTTTTCTCATTCATATTCTCCACCAATTGGGTTTTGCACAAGGTTTTATTCAGATGATTGAACAATGCGTTTCTTCTTCTTCTATCCAAGTTCTTCTTAATGGAACCCCATTCCCTCCATCATACCCTCGAGAGGACTCAGACAAGGGGATCCTCTATCCCCTTATTTGTTCATTCTGTTGGCCGAAGCATTGACCAAATTGCTTAATCAGGCCGAAACCGAGGGTATAATCAAGGGCATCCAAATTAGAAGACATTCCCTTTCTATCAGCCATTTGTTTTATGCTGACGATCTGATGATTTTTTGTCGAGCTTCTTTGGCTGAAGCTCACTCCTTAAAAGATATTATTCAACATTATTGCGCTGCTTCGAGGAAGGCAGTAACTTTTGACAAATCGATCAGTGTTCTATAGCTCAAATGTGCACCAGCGCCATGCGAAAATAATCAACTAGATTTTGGGTTCCCAATTCTGTATCGAAAGATAAGTACTTGAGCTCACATCTCCTACTCTCTAAGAAAAAAGCTTCTAACTTCCAGTTCCTCATTGATAAAGTCAATGCAAAGCTCTCAAGTTGGAAAATAAAAGTTCTCTCTCAAGCTTGTAGGATCATTTTTGTCAAGGCGGTCCTTAATTCAATCCCAATCTATACCATGCAAACGTTTCTTCTATCGTACTCCATTACTACTAAATTGGACACTCTGGCAAGAGATTTATGGTGGAATGGAGCACAAGATAGCAAGGCTAGACACTTATGCACTTAGGACCGAATTTCCCGCCGCAAGCATTTGGGTGGCCTGAATATTCCTTCTCATAGGAACAAAACCAGTGTACTCTCCAACTAAAAATGATCTATTTTCACACAAAAAAAACTTGTTTCAACTCACTAAACCACTAAACCTTGCCTCTTTTGCTTGGACAGGCTCTCTTACCGCTCTGGCGAAGATGAAAATATATCTTATTTGGCAACTTTTATCAGGTGACACTATCGACCTTTGGAAGGATTGTTGGGTCAAACTAGGAATCCTTCTTGAGGACTGCCTTCTTGACCAATCATATCCTGATCGCCCAATATCTTGTCAAGACCTCTGGACGGTCCACTAAGGGCACCCTCAATGGAATGAGATGCTACTCAGTTATCTTTTTCCATTACCGGTGGCGCGAGAGATTCAGAACATTCTTCTCACATCTTTGGAAGCTTCCGAAAACTTATCTGGCTCCCTATAAAAAATGGGTTTCTTTTGTGTTAAAAATGGCACAGAGACTTTCATACAGGAAAATTTTGGGAGCACTACCTCTTATCACTCTGACAATAATCTTGATGCCAAGCTTCTCAGAGAGTTATGAAAAATCAATTCACCCCCTAGTGCCTTACTTTTACTCTGGAAGATTGGGCAAAATATCTTGCCTATTACTTCTAATTTGCATAGGCTTCATGTCCCAATCGATGATCTTTGTTCTTGGTGTCAAAATCATTCTCAAGATGTTATCCAACTGTTCTTCACTTCATCAAACTCTGGAGTATCTCCCCAATCCCTATCAAATGAAATTATGTAACTTTCGCCAATCACACTGCTCCTTACTTCCTCAAGTTCATGTGTAACAGTGCTAGAACACATCATTTGCTCTACGATGAGATGCTCTCTCAATTTATAGCTATGCTACATATCATCTAGCACACACGCAATTTCGCAAAGCCAATTTCAATATCGACCAAACACTTTCCTCCTTCAAACGTACCTGGTAGATCTGGCAAAAGCAATGGTTTACTTCTATCTCTACACCTATTGAACATCTGGGAATCCTGGCAGCTGAAAACAACAAACCAGACTCCCTACATCACATTCTTGAAACAACAATGATTGCTACCAAGCTCCCCTCCCGCCCTAGGACCATACCTTGTCCTACCTACGACCCACACACCGAGTTGATCACCACTAGGTTAGAGCTGATTCAGACCCAAATCCACACTATCAGACATCATCGTCTTAATGCCCGTACCCTCCAGTTCAACCCCTTACCCACCACCTTGAATCCCAAAACAATCTAGGTTACTTATGATGCTAGCTTCTTTGCCTCTTCTCAACAAGGTGCAATCGGCGTTTTTGCGGCCAACCTTTTGGGTGATGTTCTGGCACGAGTTGTTTGCCCCATTGTAAGAAAAGTTATGGATAGTACGATGGTAGAATGCTATGTGGCGACAATAACACTTTTACTTATACATGCACGACAATAGTAAACATCGATCATGAAAGGGGATTCAGGGATGCTGGTTTCGATTTTGCATGATATTCACAGGAATGAGTAGACAACCTTTTGTTGGGCATGCGACCTCTCGTTAATAGCATTAGATGATTGTTTTCTACTCATTCTACTCATGGCTTATAGTTTTGTAATTATATTAATCGAGAACTCAACCTCACAATCTAGTCAACATGGAAGGACAATAGTACTGTAATCGTATTATTTAATATATTATACAATATGCTTTAAAAAAAAGGATATAATTGGTTGTCAACATGGGACTGAAAGCGGATTTTTGTACAAATTTGTCTACCACGGATGCCCTAATCACAAGGATCATTTCCAAACACAAGCAGCTGTACAAGTGACGAGACATGCAGCATCACCTCATACCCTCCATACATATGCAAGACATGAAAGACTTCTTGGCAGGACAACGGACCAAATCATAAAAATGGAGGGAGACCCTTCCAACATATACAAGACATGAAAGACTTTTTTTCCAGTCCAATGGACCAAACCATGATAAATGAAGGAAGCGAACATGAACATGCACATGCACATGCACATGCACATGCACATGCACACCCAGAAAACAAAGATCTGCTTGCAGAGCTGGGTTTAACAGAAACTGTACTACTGTCTCCCTATTTATTGTACAACTTTTATTTAGATTTTCTCACTTGATGTGTAATTGTTAACCAAGTACTTTACTAAAATGGATAATTTCAACTGATTGAACATGCTTCAACATGAAACTCCTGACACAATACAGCCTGTATGTTGCTGCTTTTCCCAACTCTGCTTTGGTCAGTGTCTACAAATGCCACCTAACAAACCACAACAATTTGGCGAGATACTTGGTTTGTGTTTCTCATTCAAACTTCTTCCTTTGTCCTTGGAATGAAAATGGTTATTTACCCAATCAACAAATGGGCCGAGATCCACTTACTAGTCAAATGCTACTCATATCTTTAGATAAGATCCGAGCCCTTGTTTATTTTAATCCAATGATACACAAAGATTGATTTGTTTATTTAAAAAACTATTGATGGTACATAAGTACTTGAGTGATTGACTTGTTTTATAAGAAAAACTATTCACTTTATCTTCTCCCTCATATTTCTTTTAGGAAATATCAACCAATGAGTTATATCAAAAGACTTTTTTGCCCTCTTTGACTTATTGATGTTTCATCTAGGAGAGAAGTTGTGTTCACTTCTTTTTCACAACTATCAAGAATTAGACTTTAGCTCCAAATTCTCATCTTCTTGAGAAATTCTTGCAAATCCTTGTATGGACTAGAGAATATGCAAATCCATTAAATCATAGCAAAATGATAAATTTGGTAGCTAGTACATCTTGCCAATAACTCTAACAATGAATTAAAAAAGATTCAAGTATGAATTGAAGACCCCTCAAGCACAACAAAACACAAACAATATCTATATATTCTTCACTTGAGCAAAAAAACAGTTGATCAAACTTGTGGGAGGAGGTCAAATAGTTGTGATTTCTTGGTGTTCCCTCCAAGCTTTGCATTTTTCACACCTTCGCATCTTTCAAATCAATTATTGTTATAAAATATCCCTGAAGCAATTATTAAAAAAATATTCATGAGATATACAATTTCACGAGTATTGTATAGCTAAAAAGTTTCACTTGATACAAATAAGACCACATTTCTTACCCAAAATCTTTAAAATGATGTGATTCTCTGTGCTCACCCATTTCATCATGCTTCAAGCCTTTTAATGCTTTCTCAAGATCGTCCTCAACCTCCATTGTTGTACAAGTATGACCAAATAGTTTAGGGGGGGGGGGGGGGGGGGGGGGGGGGGGGAAGTATGTTGAACATTTACCAAAAAAAAGTAAAAACTTTTCGTTACCTTGTTCACTTAAATCAAAATCTTTCGTCATAGTGCAAATGTGTTTGTCATGTCCTAACCCTCCACATAATGTACACTTTCGCTTTTTCTTTTGTGTTAACTCGATGGGACTCTTGATTCTTCCAGTATTTTTCTTTTTCTTTTTCTTTTTATCACTTTCATCCTTCTTTCTACCCTTTGTTTGTGAAATATTTGGATCCAAAAGCAATTGATGTGGTTTACCCGTAGGATCACTCTTACTACCTTTCAAAAACCCTGTCAAATCATCACTAACATCACCATCTTTTTCACATTCCACTTTTCCAATTTTTTCGCCGAGCTCTCTATACCATCAATGAAAATTTTGTATGCCTTTTCCGAGTTATGTGCAACACAAGCCAATTGACTAGCCTCTTGACACATGTGGCTAAGCTTCGTTACATTTGATTGCACTTGAAGGTTGTTTTGTTTATCACCATCAATCCCCTTGAATTTATTTGCACCTTGTGTCCATATTTCTAAAATGAAGTGAGTTGAGATCTCATCAATATCTATATGATTAAATATTACCAACATATGTCTGCAAAGTATGCCAACAAATTCAAAGTGATGACACTCACACATTCCTTCACAGGTTTCCAAATTCAATTTCACAATAAGCATCTCGGGTGCACCGATCTTAGACCTCACAATGTAAGTGTAATTTTCACCATCTTTTTCACCTTCATCAACTTTGTATCTAATTATCTCATGTAGTTCCGCCTTAAACTTCTTGAATATATTCCTAGTATATACATTTGAGGCATGTTTTAGGATCAAATTGTTGTCATCAACAATGCGATATTTATGCTCAGATTCATAATCCTCCTCAATTTCCCTTCTAGCTATCTTTTTTAATGCTTGCTCATATTTTATCACAAATTCTGAAAGTGAGGAATTCCATGATAAGAAACCATAAAAAAAAAAAAACAATAACACCTTCACTACGACTAGTTGTGTTCATACCTGCAAAAAATGTAGTGTGGTTGTACACAGGCACCCATGACTCACGTATTTCATAGAGATGTTTCAACCACTCATTTTCCAATAACTTAAACTCCATCAACAAGGAGCTCCACTTTTCTTCAAAATCTTCAATTTTGTATGTTTGCCAAATACATTTCTTGAGCTCTCCTTTGAACTTTGACTTATTTGTATAAACATGTGGTAGTTTTTCTCCAAATTTTTTCTTGATGTGCCAAAGGCGTAACCGATGACGAGATGTTGGAAAAACTTTTTGTATGGCACATTTCATTGCCATGTCTTGATCAGTGATGATAGAAACTGGAGGAAGCCCACCCATGGCTTTAAGCCAAGTCTTGAACAACCACACAAACGAGGTCTCTGTCTTGTCTTGTAAGAGAACACACCCAAACTGGATTGATTGGAAGTGGTGATTTACACCAGTAAATGGTGCAAAAGGTATGTCAAACTTGTTAGTTCGATAAGTGGTATCAAAAGTTACAAAATCTCCAAATTGTTTATATGACATTCGTGATTGTGCAACAACCCAAAAAAAGTTTGTAGCTCTCCCTTTTTCATCACATTGTATTGCATAAAAGAATTGCGGGTTTTCAACTTGTCTTTCTTGAAAGTAACTTAGAACAGATTGTGCATCTCCCATATCTAGGCCTCTATGCCTAACGAAACGCAAATAGTTCCAACAATCCCTATCACTGAAACCAATGGAATCACCACCAAGAATTGATGCAACCTTGTTGATCTGCAAATTTTCTCTATTGAAAATTTTGATTAAAGCCTTTGCCACATCAGACATGTTTTTGTTGCACTTAAGATGATTTTTCTTCTTTGGAGTAACGAATTTATGGTTGTGTTCATCCAAGAAATGCATTACCTTCCACTTATTGTTGCCTTTGTCGTTCACAATCCACATACAAGCCTTACACCCTCCTCTTTGTGTTGAGGTACTCCTACTATTTTTCAGCACATCTTTAACTTTGGGCTTATAATGTCCTTGTGAACACACAAACTTGCATGCAGTAACTTCATTTGACCGCCACCTAGTCTTTTTAGATGATCTCACTCTAATCGTGAAACCCATTCCTTTACCATAGTCTTCATAATACGTTCTAGCTTAATGAATTGCTTCAAAATACATCCCAACTTTTGGCGTGCATTCGCTCATCGTAGGTGTTTCCATATCTTGATATGACAAAAAAATGTAATTTAATAATATAAGACTTGACAAATTAGAAATTAACCATGTCTAAAATGAAATACAAAAGAGTAAATTGTGTATTCAAACAACAAGAAAGAAATAAGAATGTAATTCACATCAATTTGTTGGGATATAGAAACAGACTTAGGGAGGTGGTTGGGGGAAATTTGTATTCTCAAATGATTTTAAGTTTTTGTCAAACAATAAAATACTTTGTAAGATAAAGTTATAAACTAACACTAAACTAATGGGCGTAGAGAATGAGATTGTCAATAAGTTGGAATTACAAAAGGATTCATGAGATCTAACCTTGATTTAGTTGGAGTTTAATCACCAATCTAGTATTCTACTTTGGTTGAGTTGGTGTAGCTAGGTTGCATAAACTTCTCAAGAAGATGAGAATCTCGAGCTCAAATCTAAATCTTGAGAGCCATGACAAAGAAGTGAACACAGCTTCTCTGGAAGATCTTTAAGAAAAAAAAAACTTCTCTGGAAGATGAAACATCAATAAGTCAAGGAGGGCAAAAAAGTCTTTGGATATAACTCATTGGTTGATATTTCCTAAAAGCAACAGGAGGGAGAAGATAAAGTGAATAGTTTTTCTTATGAAACAACTCAATCACTCAAGTACTTATGTCCCATCAATAGTTTTTCAAATAAACAAATCAATCGTTGTGTACCATTGGATTAAAATAAACAAGGGCTCAGATCTTATGTAAAGATATGAGTAGCATTTGATGAGTAAGTGGATCTCGACCCTCAACAAATTACACTGTGAGCATTTTTTTAGTACAAAGTTCAAAATAAAATGCCATTAATTGGTTAATGTGAAACCAGGAAGAAAGGGCAATGACATTTTTTCAATTTGAATAAAGGGCAGTCCAACATTCAGTGTATTGGTGCGCATTTTCTTCCAAAATAATTGAGATTGATTGATGGTATGCATTAGGGTGTACTTACCCTACAAGAAAACCACATTCTTGGATATGTTGACCATATCTATTTGGTCTCCCATTTATTTTTAGGCCGCTGTTAAATAACACCACCAATTTTACTGATGAATACCACCACTCACCTTTTTTTGGATCTACTAAGTGGGTTAAAAATAACACCACCACTTTTACTGTGTACAAGCGGGTTCTACAATTGATCACAAAAGGCTCCTCAATCATAGGATCAAAATCATCTAACATACATGACAATTGATGAGACATCAAACAGTTGCTCAATCACAGCCGTACATGTGACATGGCCCAAACCTAACACGAGAAAGGCTTCAATGCAGTCCCAAACGAACCCATTAATGAACCATTATTCAGCCTGTAAGTCAGGCGCCTAAGCTCAAGTCAGGCCAGCCTACATAGGCACAGATCTTGGAGCTTGGCCAAGGACAATAAGGCTCGAACACTGATCTTCGAGTTGTCATAAGCTTGAGATCCCATAAATTATCTCGTAGCCCAATCAAGCATTGGGTTGTAAATAGACCAAGTATCGAAAAGACTCAGTCGTGCACGGGTAATAACAGAGACAGTTGTGGAGGGAACACTCGCTACTTAAGGTGAGAAAAGGGAAGAAAAAATGTACGCACACACATTGCAATTTACATAAATTTCATTCTTCTATGCATCGTTACCTGACTTAAGCATCGGATTGCCTTCGGCCACCACAACGGTGGTCCCTGGCTTACTACTGCTCATTTCGCAGGCTCAAAATCAGTGATTATGAATTTGGATGCATCAGATTGGCGTCGTCTGTGGGAATAGATGACAAGTTTCCCCTGAAACAAATATATAAAGTTCTTTCTAGCTAAGCAGAGCATCGAGACATGGTCACAACACCAGATCTCGAACACTCATCGAGGATGCTGAGCCAGGCAATGCTCTGACCAGGAAAGCCCAACCACATGGCCAAATCGATCCGATCAAGGAGGCTGAACAGTCGCATGGTTCAGCCACTAAAACTCTGAGGCTAGCCCCCACATGAGTCAGATCCTGTTCCACCTGGATCACCTAACACGAGTGGTAAAAAGGCTCACTCGAGATCAACAGCTGCGATCCTAGACTGACCAAAACTTGAAGAGGTTTCAGACCCAAGAGGAGGCACGAGAGCGCGCCCAGGAAGGAAAAAACCTTTTAGAGGGACAAAGAGCTTGCCGAGAATGGAGCCTAGGAAGAGATGAGTATCACAGGGACCATGTGCCAAAGACAGACATGGCCACTGCCAAGAACCCACTCTGGCTAGGGGCGGTCAATCCTGATGTCATGTATGATCTCACTTTCCCTCCATTCTCGGAGGAGATCATGGTGTCACTCTTTCGAAGAAGTTTGTCCCTCCAAAGCTTGAGTTCTATGACGGAACATTAGATTCGTTAGATTATCTGCGCCATTACCACCATGTGATGATACTTAAGAAAAGTTCAGAAGCCATCCTGTATAGAACTTTTCCCACCAGCTTGAAAATGATTGCGCTGACATGGTTCAACAGTCTCCATCCGTGATTCATCGATTCGTTCCAGGTTTATCAAAAGCCAATGGATGTGGAAAGGGCCCCACTATCTGCTGAGCCTCACACAGAAGCATGGAGAGACCCTTAGGGAGTATGTCACTCATTTCAATGACGAGTTGACCTTGATCAATGGTTGCAGCGATGATACAACATTATAGCTTTCACTTTCAGCCTTAGGGAAGGTCAATTTTACAACTCCCTCGCCTAGGAACCCCAAACGGATATGACATGTATGTTAAGAAGAGCCCAGAAATACATCACCTTTGAAAAAATGTTGGTAGCCAAAAAGAGTGAAAGCGAGCCAAAACACTCCTTCAGAGCCAAGCACAATAATGAAAGGGGAGATGGTTCCAAGCAACCAAGAAGCAAGAACCAGAGCAGGCTGGCAAGCAAAACTATACAAGCCAGATGCTCCAGGTACCCCTATTACACTCCGTTCAACTTAAGTCTGCACGACGTTTTGTCCGCCATGGAAAACTGGAAAGACATCAAGTAACCATCTAAGCTCAAAGATGATCCTTCAAAACGTGATAAAAACAAGCATTGTTCTAATCACAATGAGATATACCATGATACCAAGACTGTAGGAGCCTCATAGACGAGATCAAGTACTGGATCCAAGGAGAGTGACTGAAGGAGTTCATAGGCTTTGGGGACATGCAACCCCAAGGTGAAGGAACGGTACAGGTGATAAGCATATAAATGAGACACTTTATGCCCCTAAATATACAATTGCTAATTTCAATTATCTAATAAAAATATCTCATTACGTGTATGTTGTGTACATTGTAGAAATTCAAGCACTAATCTCAAATCATACACTAGAAAGGCCATTGGAAGTTCACACATGCATTGTCAAAGACAAAAAAATTTTCAAGCCTAAGACCCATGAAGTCAAGCCCACAATGCACCACCATCTACGGATCTTAAGAAAATCCACATGAAGATTTGGACATCCACATGGCCAACTTTGTCAGAGCAAAAATAATCTCTACAAACTCCAAAAGTGTTAAGTCAAACTCTACTATCCATTCTCACATATTTTTACTCCATCTCTTTTACACTCCACCTTATTTCACTCCAACACTCATTCTTATTTCACTTCAACACTTCACCTTCCACCCCTTTATTTCTATACATAAGTATCACCATTTTTCACCAATTAATACCCCACACACGAACACACTTGAGAAAACACTTTGAAAAACTTTGGAGGGAGAAATAGTTAAAGTAGTTGTAGTTTAGAGAGAGATAAGTGAAGTTTGGCCTAGAACTTACCATGTTTGCCTAACCTCCCACCTTAAGGTGTGGGTGATCCCATGGGAGGATAGCTCCAAAAGGCTCTTTTAGATTATTTATTTCCATTTCATGTATTATAGAATCATGTGTAGTTAGATTGGTCTTGTAGCTTGATTATATCATGAATCTATGAGGTAAGTTAGGTTGTGTTTCATCATATGAATTCAATTCATGTTTTCTTCTTTCACTTCTTAAGCTCAAGATTAGATAAGTTTCTATACTTGCAATTTCTCTAACAAGCTCCTTACAATATTTACATATTATTAGTTTAAATTTCATTGTGATTTGCTAGATATTTGGTGTTTCATTTAAGTATCGATTTCTTGTATGTTTTTAAATCCACATTTGATTCTGGGATTACTAATATAACTTAAGATTGAAATCATTTTGCTTATAATGCCATATTTTCCATCCTAAGGTGAGATGAGAATCTACCTTAGGATGTGTTAATAAATTTGTAAAAGATTAAATCTAAGAATAGCCTAATGGTGCCATCTACTCATGATGGTAAACTCCAATCCTTAACTCTCACATTTAGGTTATACTTTGCATTTTTATTTCAAACACTTCACCAATCACCTTTTTTTCTATCTAGGTTAATTTCCAAAAGATATTTAAAGATTAGTTTTCAGAATTTTATAGCCTTTCCTTGTGGGATTCGACCCGTACTTGACTAGATAACCATGCACTTGCGATAAGATTTGAGATCGATCAAGTTTTTGGTGCCGATGCCGGGGAGAGCAATAAAAAATGATTTTTTAAATCAATCTTGAATGCTTATCACTAGTTAGTTTAGGTTCACTTTCATAGTTTATGTGCATTTGCATTGTTTTGATAATATCTCGTAGTCTGGAAATTCTGATGCATCTTCATGTTTGCAATTTTTTTAGTATCTAAAGTTTGTTGTTTATTTTTTTGATATATATACATGATTTAACTTTCACGAACATATTTCTATTTATTCATTAGTTTCAAATTTAGTTAGAAACGAATTTTTGAAGTTTGACTGCCTGTGCTAAAATTTGACTGCTGCAGATGATAAATGTTTGAACGCAAGTTTCTACTGTGCTGATGTTTGAACACAAATTTATTAACTTGGACAAATTTACTAAAATTAACTCAGACAATTATAGCCAATAAATCAGTGTTCATAGGACGTCACAAAAAGAATATATTGTGTTGAACTCTTTCGAAGCAAGGCTGCTCTAGTGCCAATTGGTATCCGTCAGTAAAAACCAATGTGACTGCACCGCCATTTCTTACCTTTTCGTCTAGAGAGTGGTGATTCGACGAAGTTTTACCCAAGTCTAATCTTATTGTGATTAGGAACACAAGGGGGGGGGGGGGGTTCTTTGAAAAATTTTGAAGTGGTAGCTAAATATCGTAAGAAATCCGTGGATCTTAAAGATGCCCTTCAAAGGCTTAGCCAATTCTAGCACACTGAACAGAGTAAAATCTGGCTAGAATGCATCTATACCTAGTGTGGTGGTCTAGGGAGTTTTTTACGAAATAAGCTACCCCCTTACTTACTTACAAGACATATGGGAAAATCTAACTAGGGTGAGAATTAAATTTGAGGCGCTCAAAATCATTATCCATTTCAATTAGATTGGGTTTTAAAAATCAATCATCCCTTTACTTAATTGAAGATGATCAACTTGTTGTTTGCTAGATAGATGGATAAAAATTGATTGAGCTTTGTTTGTGTGTCATTTTTAGTGTTTCCCTTTAGGTGCATTCGCATATTGCGAAGATCAAGTCAATGTTGAGGCAAATTATTTTGCCTTGGTAAACCAAGGACAACCCTTAGAATCAAGTTTTGCTGATGAAAATCATTTTTCACAAAATGGATATGGAAACCAACCACCTTGGAACCAACATCAACCCAATTGGGGTTATGAACCTTTTAGGCCCACACCATCCTTTGATCCCAATATTTGCACAACAATGAGCCTTACATTAGTCGTCATACTATGCAGTTGGTAGAGACATGCCACATTATGCAAAATATGCAGTCCACATCATCTTCATTTCAAGAGAGCTTAGATCAATTTATGCAATCCTTAAGTTAGTTCATATGAGATATAGAATAATGTCAGCAAACCACTGACCAACTTTTGGCTGAGATTTGGGATTTAAGGTGTCAAAATGATGCATTGATGAGTGTTACGGAGGAATGTGAAGAAGGTTTACTAGAGAAGACTGGGAAATTTGATGAATTTTGCCACATTGATATACCTATATCAACTCCTCAAACCCCCTAGTAGAACAACATGAATGGATAAAACATGTGAGACAATGTGATGAGAAAGGATTATGGGTGAATCATGAGTGTTGTGTTGAAGATGAAATTAGTCATGGTGATTCTATACCTAATCCTGTGCTTATTGATATAGATCCTATTTACACACAAGATGTTGACATAATTGATTATCCAATCGAATTGCCATATGAATCTTGTAATGTTGACATTCTTCCCAGTTTTAAAAAGTTCCCTGAGTTTAGACTCATATTGCATGTTTAAAAAAATCTTGGAGGATTATTTTGGGAAATATGAAATAAATTGTAATAAACTTGAAAAAGTCGATGACCTATCTAGGCCTAACCCATGGCCTCTCCTAAAACACCAAATTGATTTTTGTTTCCGTTGAAAAGTTGAACTTGTTTAATTCTTTTGAGGAAACATTTTCTAAACTAAAATTAGAATTTCATTTTGAAAGGTTTTCTCAAATTCACTTATGGGACATTACAAATCAATTGCATCTTATTGTCTCATATACATATGTTTGGCATGACCCACAAATGTATAGATTGTTATTGTGTGATTCACTGTTAGACTAAGATTTTAGTGTACATAGTAGGTCAACTAAATTTAAAAAAATAATAATAAAACAATTTTCAAAGAAAAAAAATTGTTGCTTGAGTCATTTGGAAAGTCATTTTACTATGATTTGATCAGAGCCATTTCGCGTCTTACTTTTCTGATCTCAACAAAAGTCATTTGAGCACTTGTGCAGTTTAATGATAAAACCTTTCCATTTCTACTTATTATAGTCTATATTTTGTTCATGGTTGAACCACAGAGTCATAGTTAAAAGCATTTAGGACAATGTTTGGTTTAGGTTTGGGGGTGACTTTACAAATTGAGGTGTCTCATTTGAATGATATTCCAAAACCCTTTTTCATTATTTTCAAAAAATAAGTTTTCTTTCCAAGTATTTATATATGATGAGATTATGTTCCATAAACCTCAATGCATAGGAATGAAATCGAAGGACCTTAGCCTAGAAGTCTAGTAAATAGTTAATGATGATACATAAAAACGATCACACCCCTAAGCCATACACATGTCATAATGATCTCGAGGAATTACGGGCCTCAGCATCAGCCCAACAGTGATTCAACCCAAGCGGTTCTAAGCCCGCCCAATTCAGTCCGCCAGACGAACCCGAACCTTTACAACATGCTAGGCTCACACGTCTCACAGCTATACTCAATACCCATAAGTCCTACTAAGGCAAATATCTCGAGGATCAGCTTCGGACGGATAACTACAACAACTCTCTGCTTCCAACTAGGAAGCAAATACCATAGTACATTCCACATCGGGAATCTTCCTTCTACGAATTGCTTTCGCATTGGGAACTATCTCTCGCGTATCGAGGAGCACAACTCTAACAGGGAACTCCCTCGTATAGCATGACTCTTAATTAGATAAGGATCTCCACGAAGATCTCCTTCTTAAACTATGCCTTCAATGGTCTGGTACAACCAGGACACCTTGCACTATAAATAAAACATGAGGTTGGTAAGCTAAGGTATGTTACAAATTCTCTGTTACAGTATTGCACCTTCCTCAAATCCCTGTCTGACTTCATCATCGGAGTGCCATCGGCCACCACAACGGTGGACTTGGCTCATGAGCATTACTTGTGCAGGTCAGTAAGAGCTAGGTCAAAGCAGGGAGGGAAAAATGACTGCATCAATTTGGCGTCGTCCGTAGGGATGACAGAGTTCTTAATTTTTCATTAGCATCGTCACACAACAACAGAGGATAGAGGGACACGTCAAACGCTCCGGTTGGCACAGCACTGCCGCTTTCAGCTGCTCCGATCATACATGGGTTGCGGACTCATGCCCCCATGCCGACGACAGCAACAACAGACCCCCGAATCGATAGGGTGTCATCTCAAATACAACAGATAGCCAAGGCGATGGAGGCTCTCACGCGACAAAATCCACCACTTGCCAATGGAGACCTGGAACATCACAGGCCTCCATATCTGTAGGATGGCAGAGAGCAAGCACAGGAAAGCCAATCCCCCGCTAGATCTCATTGGTCTAGGGGAGGCTGCATGGCTAACGTTGAGCCCGCCGCCAGAGCAGAGAGACTCGGTCCTCAGAACCCCCTCCGCAAGGGGACGCACAACCCAAATGTACTGTACCGCCTCCCCGTCCCACCATTTGTGGACTAGATCATGAATGAGGCCATTCCGAGGAAGTTCACTCCTCCAAAGCTCAACTTCTACTACAGAACCACCGATTCATTCGACCACCTGTGTCATTACCAACACGTAATAGCCCTAAAAGAAGGATCAGAGTCAGTGATGTGCATAACCTTTCCCAGTAGCCTGAAGAGGTCAGCACTGACATGGTTCCACAACCTTCCGCCGAGGTCGATCGACTCCTTCAAGACATTGGCAAAGGAGTTTCTGACACGTTTCGTAGGGAGCCAGTGTTTCCAAAAAGGCCCACACTACATACTCTCTCTAAAGCAAGGGTCCCACGAGACTCTCAAAGAGTATGTCACGCCCTTCAACAATGAACTGACTCTCATGGACGGATGTAGCGACGACACAGCAGTGACAACCTTTATTATGAGCCTCAAGGAAGGAAAGCTCTATGAAGACCTCACCTTAGAGTCTCCTCTGGACATGACAGAGCTCCTTAAGAGTGCACAGAAGCATACTACCTTGGGGGAGTTGAGAACCGTGAAGAGGAAAACTGAAGGCGAGAAGAAGTCTTCCACTCATAAGGACAAGAAAGAGGGAAAGAGATGCGAGGACGAGGAACAGAGCAAGAGAAAATGCAATGACAACAGGCTAGGGAAAACATCCAACTACGTTGGATCCAAGATTATGATACCCCTCAATTCCAGCCTGCCAGACGAACTAAAGTCTATGAAGAACTGGGAGGATCTGAAGTGACCCCTGAAGTAGCGCGGGGACCCCGCCAAGCGTGACAACAGCAAGTACTGCGCATACCATAAGGATGGTGGCCACGATACCAACAATTGCAAGAGTCTGAGGTATGAAATTGAGTACTGGATCCGCAGAGGCAAACTGAAGGAATTTCTGAACTCCAAAAAGCGGTCCAGACGGACTGGGGACAGGGGGAGTCAGTTAGAGAGATAGAGAAAGATGTCCCAGGGATAATCTATGTCTTTCATTGGGTCGGACCAAATGAAGATCAGTCGTACAGGTCCTTCAAGCGGACCTTACTGAGGATGCGGACACAACCCGTGGACGAGGACAGACGCATCTGCCACTCAAGTGTTCAGAGCCCCATTCCTACTTTGACCTTTATGGACAAAGACTTCGAAGGAGTTCGAGCGCCACACAACGACGCCCTAATCATCTCGGTCTCCATAGCAAGGTGGGAGGTAAAGAGAGCTCTGGTGGACACAAGAAGCTCACTCAACGTCCTGTTCTACAATGCCTTCTACAGTATGGACCTCAAGGAGGAAAACTTGACGTCCTCAGACTACCCGCTGATTGGATTTCGTAGAGAGAAGTGTTTCCCGATCGGGAAGATAAGGTTGGCAACAATGGTAGGAGAGCCGCAGCTAAGAATGGTCTTGTTTCTGGACTTCATGGTGGTAGACGCACCGTCAACCTACAACCTTATCTTGGGAAGACCATCGCTCCACCATATGGAAGCAGTAGTTTCCACCCTTTACCAGTGCGTTAAGTATACCGCTAATCACTTCGAAAGAACAATACGTGGAGACCAACCTATGGCTCGAGGCTGCCATTACGCCACACTGAAACATATAGAATGCTCCTAGATCCAACTACCACCTGCAGAGCAGGCTTAACCAGTGCTAGACAAAACAACAACAGAGACATCACATTAAAGCGGCACAAGAACAATAATCTCCTACGACCAGTGAAATGGAGAGTCCAAGGCAAGTGGGAATACACCCCCCGATGTTCTGTCGGTACAAAGATTGATTCCACTACAAGGTTTATTCTTTAGTAACCTCTAAAGTGCCTTGACAGTCCACTGAATGATCCACAAGAGCAAACCGAGTTCACTTCAAGGCCAAGATCAATTTCTCTTCGTCAATAGTTAGTGTGCTTTTAGTCGTTTGTTTCCCTTTCCATAGTCAATGTAGAGTTTTAGTTCTTAAAAACTTATGTGATTTACAATCATTTAAGAAACAAATGAAGAATTACGAAAACAAACTCTATTGATTATTGGAAAGATGTAACAACAAGCGTCTTTGAGGCAGATACAAAAGACTACATACTACAAGCATTTGAATACAGTGCGACATGAAGTAAAAGACCCGCTTAGACAATCTAACCACGTGAAAGTGTCTAAAGGAGGACATGCAAGCTATTTGCAAGTGACAACAAAGATATGGGAATGAACTTTGCTCAACCCCTTCCCAAGATAAAGACAAGGTGTCAAAGGGAATTGAGAGGACTGAACGGCCAAATGGCTTCGTTGAATCACCCTAGAAAAGTGTATGTATAATGGTGTTGTAGACCTTACAACAGACTGTTGATTTCTTCAAGAGACATCCCACCCCCTTACTGACTTCCCTGTTGGCATTCAGAGGGATGGAAGAAGGTAGATGAGGATGGCCACAAGCGGCGAAGCAAACAAGGTTTCACAATGATGCCAAGTGAGGCTACTTTTTCCATAGACGATGCCAAGAGTGACTGAGTGATACCACACCTGGAAGCATCGCATGTCAGCTAACACTTCGATCAACCATTGGTTAGTAGCGGGATCCATGCACATATGGATGCCAGCGACATGAAGTAACACCAAGGCATCTCCCTTGGTAGCAAATCTGTACTACTTCTTCGCGATATGATAATAAATTATGAGACCTCAGCAAATAAACTACGTGCCCACCTAGAACAGGTGTCCACGCATAACAACAACTATCGTCGTGTTTGATCAATGCAAATGTCAGAACATTCGAGGACTCCACTGCTAGAGATCTTCTTTCAGCCTTTGGAAAACCCAAAGCATTTTCTTCAGACAAGAACATTCAGGAGATAAGTTATGCGAGAGATAGTGCCTACAACAATTGGAAGACACCATTATATAAGCTTAATGGTTCACCAAATGGGCCTCCTGGATTAACCGCTAAGCATAGAATAACATGTGGGAAATTAAGAAATGGCGGTTCCCAAGGAAAGTGTGCAGACCAAGTTCCCTCAGTTAATGGCACTGTGCACAATCCCATCAATTCAGGGAGAGTCACTGGCACTCAACCGTCCTGCAACCTACGCCGTACACGTGTCACCGCGTGATCTATACCATACACGTAGCACAACCGTACAGGAAACCCTAACTCTTATTTTGCAGACCCAAAGGCTCGATCCACCATTCAAACAGCATTCTACTACATGCTTGGCACAAGCGCAAACCCAAATCAGCCTTTACGCAAGGACCGTACCTGTGGATTGATGTTTGTTTTAAGGCAATGTTTTCCACACAGTGTGCAACACGAGCAGACATGGGCTCTCACATCCTCAAACGGGCGGAACCTCTCTCCAACCGAGCAAGCTTAGTCAGCTAAGCTGATGACCACGGCTTATGGTATCTCCCGACACCAAGTCCGCTCAGCACGGATCTCGATGGTCTAGGAAGTGGAGTCTAATCAGCACTATCACGCCTGGTGACAACGACTTGCTAGGGATCATTGCCCCCCTTCGCGGCCAATGATCGTTGAACCCAATCAGGTAAGCCTAGCTGGTGACGACTGGAAACGAAAGCTTTTGATCAAAGCCCAGACCTGTAGCCCCCATTGTGCGGGTGTAGATGGTTTGGAAGGTGGGAGCCTAGTAATTCCCGAACTGATTCCGATGGCTCGCCACGAGGCGTTTGCTTTTCAGCGTGGCCGAGAAATTACCAACCCTTGACTTGTAACCCCCTTTACATGGGTGTAGATAGTTTAGAAGATGGGAGCCTAATCAGTCCCGAACTGATTCCGACTGCTCGCCATGGGACCACTGCTTTCAGCATAGCCACCGAATCACCCACCTTGGACTTGTATTCCCCATGCATGGGTGTAGATAGTCTAGAAGGTGGGAGCTTAGTCAGCCGCAATTTGATTCCGACAGCTTGCCACGGGACCACTGCTTTTCTGCGTGACTGCCGAAAACTCCCAAATTTGTAGTTTCATCGCACGAGTGTAGATGATTACTGATCTCGATGGCTTACCACGGGACCACTGCTCTTCAGTCTGGTCGTCGAACCCTTTTTACTCGAACTTGTAACCCCACCGCGTGGGTAGATGTAGATGGTTCGAAAGGTGGGAGACTAGTTAGTCCTTAACTGATGTCGACGACTCACAACGAGGCTACTACTCTTCAGCATAGTCGCCAAATCTTCACTCTCCAAATCTGTAGCCCACATTGCTCGGGCATAGATGGTTCGGAATGTGATAGCCCCAAGCAGCTCGCCACGCGACCACCGCTCTCCTTCAAAATAACGGCTGCAAACATGAATCTAGCTGAGTCAGCATCTTCACGCTCAAACAAATTGGCACCCTATTACCAGCAAAGCCCACTCAAGCTGATACATAGATCGTACGACTAGTGCCCAAATAAACGCTACATAGTGTGTTTGCCTGAGCTTACGACACCTGACTCGGCACAAATGCTCTGACGTTTACGCTCGGCCATGCAACTCCTTATAGCAGCAGCTGCAGCCGACCAATCAGACAAGCAAGGCAAGCCTCAAACAGCTTACCTTAGGGAGAAGACACGGCTTGGGAAACTCAGTCCCCAACTAAATTGTCTGCAACATGCCCACTATTGGACATGACTACGCAACAATGATCCTGAGTTATTTGCAAGATAGAGCGGTCAAGCTCTCTACTCCAGATAGACCATTCGGTGTCCTATTGATTCAATTAACCTATGTCAAAGAAAGACGACAAGGCGAAACAAAACATACAATAAAGATGTCAAGCACAAAACGGATAAAACTGTTTTTTATTAACGATCGACAAAATGGGTACAAAAGTATAGATTTACTACTTATCAGGAGAAGGTACAAAAACGGAATAAGGAGCAGGAGCTGCGTCAGCATGCACCACGGCCCAGGCATCAGGATCCGAATTGTCCTCCTCATCCGACGACGCAAAGGTAATCAACAGGACTACATATGACATCTTCTTGTAACAACCAAGATCCCACTCCGGATGCTCCTCCTTCATCAGCGCCAGTAGCTCCTGCCACCCATGTACAACCTAGCGGAACTCGCATTTGCCTTGTTCCTGAAGAAGCTCTTCCTCTTGCACCTTCGCATCAACAAGTTCACGCTCCAATAGGTCCAACTTGCTAGTCAGCGCGTCGACCTGAAACTTTTTTGTGGCCAGACTGCTCTTTACAACACTAAGCTCATGCCACTCCAATTCGAGATGGTCCTCGATCTTCCTCGCCTCTCGAGCATTGAACTCTACATCGGATTCTAATTGTTGCTTCTGAGCAACCCAGTTGGCCTCCTTCAAAGCATTCTCTTCAGCAGGAGACCACAGCTTAGAACGCACCTTAGCCACAGTTTCCTGCGCAAACTCTACGTCTCGGCGAGTCTGGTCCAACTCATGTTTGAGTCTATCTCTCTCGAACACCGCCTCTGACAGATCACGCTCAATGACCTCCAGACGAGCACCTTGTTTCTCAGCGGCCACGATTTTACTGATCCAGCCTCTTCTCCTCAGCCTGCTTCTGTAGCCGATTAATTTCATAAAGCGCATTAGAATACAGCGCTTGCATGTGTAAGAAGACATGCTCCAAGGTGTATACCCTCTCATGAGCCGCCTTGACTTCCATCCCAACAATGGTCACGTGGCTCAAGTGAGACATACCCAACATAAGGTACTTCAAGCCCTTCTCCATACACTCTTCTAGCGTATCCTTCTCGGGTTTTGAAGAGCAATTCATCAGCCAATTGTGACACCTGCTTATATGCTTCCTCGAAGCATATTTTACGCACACATTTTGGTGCCAGACATGTGAACTCATATTACCAAGTTTGGTGCAAACAAGTTTATCCACGCATCCGGATGTAACTTTTCCGGATCAGAAATAACTCCAGCACCACCCTTCACGGTTGCCACTGTTCTCAGGCTATCCTCCATGGCCTTTCCTTTGTCACGAACAGTTGACCCTTTGGTGCGAGACGACTCAAAGGGATCCGAAGAGAGAAGATGGAGTGAATTATCCAAAGGACCCTCCAACATTTCTAGCTATGGCCTGGAGACGGTGAACAATGCAGACTATGGGAAATCTAGCTCACGATACCATGGCCACTATCAGAAAGCGCACCAGTGGGACGATCAGATTCCACAAACTCATACGGGTTTTCATGGAAGCTTTCTGTCGGAACAGCCCCGCGCGAATCAGCAACAGCAAAAGTCGCCATTATGACCCGCACCAGACGATCATTCAAAGCTTCGACATGCGCGTCACTGAGATTCGACCTATCTTCAACCCCTGAAAACCGCAGGTAATCTTTCTCCAAGCCTGACACATCAGTCTCCGCCCTGACAGGCTTAGCAGACTTGCGTTCTTCTTTCATTCGAGCGGGTCGTGTTGAAGGCAACCTAGTTCTAACACGAGACCTCTTCCTCACAAAAAAAAGGCAAGCATTTCAGACGGCTCCTCCACATCAGACAGAACGAGAGCTTTGGCCCCAGCAGCCTTCCCTTTCCTTGAAGGGGCCCCATCTTCCAACTTAATTCGCGATACTCGGTATAGAGTGGGGGCAACGTGCCATTTGTCCTACATCCCACTACGGATGAAATTGGAAACTCTTAAGACATTGACCACGTTCCTCTTTGGCAAGCCGCAGAACGTCTCCATGGTGTTTTGCTCCTCTAAGGTAAGAAGAGTAGTGAGAAACCTTCCTGCGAAAAAACACAAGCAATGATTAACTAGCCTGCGACCAAGCATATCAAAGTCACGAGAAAGGGTTGAACTTACGAAACGGCCTGAACTCTCGCTCAAACGAATGACCCTTATATTAAAAAATACTTCGAATCCCCAAGGGTTAAGAAGCAATACTTCTGCCAGAACTTGAAATCATTGGGCAGATTCACAAAGCAAGCTGGTGACATCATCTTACAAACAACGTTACCCTTCAGCCGAGGAGAAGTCAGCAACTGAATTACTCGCAGAGTCACGCTGACGTCGACCTCCGTAGCACTAAGGAGGACGATCCTAAATCGATTAGGCCCCAACTGGGCCGGAGGAATCCGCAGGAGATCCAAGAACTCCCAAATCACATCCATAATCGAAAAATGCTCTCCAGCTTGAAGCATCTCACCATGCAAGCAGATGAAACCGGTCGGAGGTGACATTGGCATTTGGTCACCCGTCAGGACTTACAACAGTAGGTCCTCAGGGACCCCAAACTTCGTGCATATTTTGGAAAGGCGTGACTTGGACATCAACCTATCTTCGAAAAACTCCAGGCCCTTGGTCAAGGTTGCATTGTCAAGAAGGTTTTGTTGAGCCATGAAGAAAATGTGCAATCTTTTCTAATCAGAGCGGTATCTTCAACAGGAAAGAAAGTAGAAGAGTCAGACTCTACACTGCGGGTGACCTAAATAGAGATTGGGTTTTCGCTTCTTTTTCGCTAGATCAACGCACGTTCAATTAATGCAGTGCGTGGCTCAAGCAACAATTCAGACTAAATCATTATGAACGGCGCACCCCTTCAAGAGATGACTTAGCGAACAGATGTGACAGCCTACTAACTCGGGGGGAGTAGCTGATGATACATAAAAATGTCACACCCCTGAGCCATACACATGTCATGACGATCTCAAGGAATGATGAACCCCAGCATCAACCCAACACTGATCTAGATCAAGCGGTTCTAAGCCTGCCCAATTCAGTTCGCCAGACGGACCTGAACTCTTACAGCATGCTAGGCCCACAATTCTCACAACTATCCTCAATACCCGTAAGTCCTACTAAAGTAAGTATCTCGAGGATCGGCTTCAAATGGGTAACTACAACTGCTTTCTGCTTCCAACTAGGAAGCAAATACCATAGTACATTCTGCACAAGAAATCTTCCTTCTACGGATTGCTCTCACATTGGGAACTATCTCCTACATATCTAGGAGCACAAGGCTAACAGGGAACTTCCCTCTTATAGCACAACTCCTAATTAGATAAGGAATTCCACGAAGAGCTCCTTCTTAAACTACGCTTTCGATGGCCAGGTAGAATTAGGAATCCTTGCACTATAAATAAGACATGAGGTTGGTAAGCTAAGGTACGCTACAAATTCCCTGTTATAGCATTACACCTTCCTCAAATCCCTGTCTGACTTTAGCATCGGAGTGCCATCGGCCACCACAACAGTGGTTTGTGGCTCACATGCGTTACTTGTGCAAATCAGCGTTACTTGTGCAAATCAACAGGAGCTAGGTCAAAAAAGGGAGCGAAAAATGACTGCATCATTTAATTATAGACAAGAGTGGGTAGTACACAATGGCCTAGAAATTTTGTGATAGTACATGATGCGTCCAAAAATCGTCCTCCTGTGAGTTTGACCTGCAAAACAACTGTTATAGACTGCCAAGGACCACCTTTTTGGTGGCCGAAGGCACTCCGATGCTTAAGTCAGTAACTCTATTGGAAGAATGATGTAATTTTGGACAAAACTCAGTTAAAGTTGCATACCTTTATCAAATGCCCTCTTTACCTTTTATAATGGTCATGGTTAACTCTTTGTGTGACTTAAGCATGTGAGGTGCTACGGAATGAGATGTTTCTTGTAACAATCTTCTCCTTTATGAAGATGCGTTTGGAGAGCTGTAACTCCCTCCACGGCTCTTTTCGGTGCAACGTTACTCTTTTTTATGAGAAAACTCGTGTTGGGCCTAGATCCGTACTCCGATTCGTTTGGGCCTGGATTTAGGTCATGTTCATTGGTGGGCCTCGTCCGAGCCTATATGGTTGGCTTCCTTCTTCCTAGGCCGTATGAGCTGGCCTAATAGATTCAACATTGTATTCTCGTGATGGATCTTTATGCCATGTGTACGGCTGTGATGTTCGGTCTATTTTGATGTATCCTCAATACACATGTAAAGTTGTGCCCTAGCTATGTGTTCTTGTTAAAGGAAAAAGTGGACTGATTCTTTAGAGAACTTAATGAATATTAGTGGAGACTTAACCATGTGAGATTTCTAACATGTCTTCTTGCTAAGGGTTAAATGATAAATTCCAAATTTCTTAAGTCCGTCATTTTCTCGTTGCATGACCTTTGTATTTTTCTTGTATTTGTCAAATATTGATAACAAAATCAAAGTTACAATTCTTTCTAAAGTTTACCCAAGGCATTGAATCCATATTAATTTAGGGAAATGAAGATAGATCTTTCTTGTCTACTTTGAGCCATGTAGCCTACCCTATTTGTTGTTCACCCTTGAAATCAGTTTGAAACCTGTTATGTCAGTCTTTTATTGTTCAGCCCACTAACCACCAATTCAACCCACTAATTACCCAATTATGTCTGTCGTATCTTTTGCCTCAAGATCTAATGTCATTATATAGTGCAAAAAAAAAGTAGTACTTATTTACAATCAATAAGAAAATTGGATGCTCAAAAACTAAGGAATTGAGTCAAGCTTTGAAGTCATCTTACACTTATCTTAGAACACCTCTAAATTTCTCAAAAGTTTTGTTTATCCTTATCATTTCTTGTTTACCCTTGTCCTAAGCCTCATTAAAACCTAGTCAAAATCATATTATGAACCTTAGAAAATTAAGGTCATAATGTGGAGGCTAAATTAAGAAAAGTTGTGGTGAATGAAGTCAACATTCTCAATCGATGATATTCTTTCTTGAGATCATATCTTTTCAACTCTTGATTTTCTATCTTTTGCTTAGTATGTGAAGTATCTCAAATTTTTGTCATCTTATTCACATACATTCAGAGAAATTACCCAAATCTCTTAGTGATTCATTCTGAGCTATTATATTATCTTGACTTCATTTAGTTGAAAATTTCACCCATTGTGCATTCTCGCTCATTGGTTAAGCTAGTTTTGGGTGAGATTTGAAGTCAAAACAATTGTTTTATAAGTAATCTTGAGATAGGTCAACTTTAAACTGAAATTTGTAACAAATATGCTAGTAAGCACACTCTTAGTATAAACTTGAATGTCAATCTTTGGCTTATGGAAAATGCTTACTAATGTCTATTATCGACTTAATCCTAGGAAGATAGGTAAGACGACTATGTCTTTTATTCCTTGAGCAATTGGGTATGAACTCTCTGAGGCAAAATAAAAAAGGATTACATAAATTTTGGGTAGATTCTTGAGTCATGAGTATCATTGATGTTTATGGGTATTATCTCTGAAAACCCTCACGAGACTATAACTCGTCCACTAGGGGAAACCTAGAGGTTTAAAGGCTTGTTGCATATGCTAAATGTAATCGTGATTCCTATGAAAGTGAGTTAGGTTTTAGTCGCTATTTTCTTTTCTTTTGCTCGAGGACTAGCAAAATGTAGGTTTGGGGGATTTGATAAGCATATAAATGAGACTTTTTATGCCCCTAAATATACAACTGCTAAGTTTAACTATCTAATAAAAAAATCTCATTACATATATTTTGTGGATTTTGTAGAAATTCAAGCACTAATCTCAAATTATACACAAAGTGGCATAATAAGGCTAAGTTCAAGAACTAGAAAGCCCATTGGAAGTTCACACATGCATTATCAAAGACCAAAGATTTTCAAGCCCAAGACCCATGAAGTCAAACCCACACAACACCACCATCTAAGGATTTCGAGAAAATCATAATGAACATTTGGACATCCACATGGCCAACTTTATCATAGCCAAAATAATCTCTACAAACTCCAAAAGTTTTATGTCAAACTCCATTATCCATTCTCGCATATTTCTATTCCATCACTTTTACACTCTGCCTTATTTCACTCCAATACTCTTTCTTATTTCACTCCAACACTCCACATTTCACCCCATTATTTCTATACATAAGTCTCACCCTTATTCACTTATAAATACCCGTCACATGAACACACTTGAGAGAACACTTTGGAGAGATAGTTGATGTAGTTGTAGCTTAGAGAGAAATAAGTGAAGTTTGGCCTTAGAACTTACCATGTTTGGCTAACTTCCCACCTTAGGGTGTAGGTGAGCCCATGGGAGGATAGCTCCAAGAAGGCTCTTTTAGATTTGTTCTTACCATTTTTATGTATTAGAGAATCATGTGCAGTTAGATTGGCGTGTTGCTTGGTTGTATCATGAATCTATAAGGTAAGTTAGGCGTTTTGTGTTTCATTATATGAATTCCATTCATGCTTTCTTCTTCTACTTCTTAAGCTCGAGATTAGATAAGTTTCCATACTTGCAATTTCTCCAACAAGCTCCTTACAATGTTTACATATTATTAGTCTAAGTTTTATTGTGATTTGCTAGATATTTGATGTTTCATTTAAGTATGGATTCCTTGTATGCTTTTAAATCCACATTTGATTCTTGGGTTAATAATATAACTTAAGCTTGAAATAAATTTGCATATAATGTCATATCTTCCATCCTAAGGTGAGATGAGAATCTACCTTAGAATGCGTTAATGAATTTGGAAAAAATTAATCTAAGAGTGGCCTAATGGAGTTATCTACTCATGATGGTAAACTCAAAACCCTAACTCTAACATTTAAGTTTCACTTTGCATTTTTATTTATGACACTTTATCAATCACTTCTTTTCTATATAGGTTAAGTTTCAAAAGAGATTTAAAGATTAGTTTTTCGAATTTTATAGCTCTCATTGTGGGATTCGACTCGTACTTGTCGTATCTAACTCAATAGATAACCGTGCACTTGCGATAAGATTTGATATCGATCAACAGGAGATAAAAGACATGACTCCTTGCGTCGTATGTGCCCTTCATGGGGCAAATTAGGGGAGACAAAATTTGAATCATTCCCTAAATAAATTAGTACAAGAACTCCTAGTTAGGACGCACTACTGAAATCATCTCATCTAGCACATACGAGAAGAGAAAAAAGTCCCAAGCTTGACGTGCACAGAACACGACATGAAGGGAGTACGCTCCCCTCACAATGATGCCCTAGTCATTTCAGTAGGGTAGCAAACTGGAAAGTGAGAAGATCACTGGTAGACGCGACAGCTTCGTCAACATATTGTTCCTAGACGCATTCCTAAAAATGCAACTAACGGAAGAAGAGTTGACACCTTTGAACCAGACCGTGTTTGGCTTCAATGGAAAAAGTTTCTACCCAGTCGGAGAAATTACATTGCCGGTAGTCACAGGGCAGCCAAACCAATAGAGGATCCTGATGACAAAATTCTTGGTCATAGATGCCCTCTCCGGATACAACGTAATCATGGGCCGACCTTGGTTACACCACATGAAGGTGGTAGTCTTCACCCAGCACCAATGCTTCAAAGTACCCTTCTGACGGTGAAGTAGGGATGATCAGAGGGGACCAGACCGTCGCTATGGAATGTTAGTATGCTGTGACCAGGCAATAAAAAAATGGAGCACAATGACCCTGAGCATAAGGGTCTATATGAAAAACCCTGAATCCAGATAGATAGGACATACCTCCACTTTAAGACGTCGAACATCCATCCAGCCCAAGGGAAAGCCTGAATGTTGGGCTGCCAGAAGGGACGGCGAAAGTTGTTTAGGCTCTAACCTAAACAAAGTGTTGCAGATCAGCTAGCTGCACTCTTAAAAGAGAACCTACTGCCAGTTTATCATGCACCGACTGTCAGTCAATCCTAGACAAGGAAAGACATGGTGGGAATCAAGCCCTTAGTAATCACACACCAAATGGCAATCAATCCTGACTTGAAACCCGTTCGGCAGAAAAGGAGGTTGGTGGCGCCTGAGCCAAACCTATTAATGAAGAAGTACAAATACTTTTGAACGCCGGCATGATAAAGGAGTCTTGCTACCCAAAATGGTTGGCTAACACAGTCCTGGTAAAAAATTAAAACGGGAAGTGGAGGGTCTGCATGGACTACACGGATCTTAACAAAATCTACCTAAAAGACAACTTTCTACTACCCCGGATAAACCAGATCATGGATGCAATGATCTTCCAGCAGATAACCTAGAGGCTCGCAAGCTGAGAAAGAAAGCGGTATGGTACACGCTCTTCAATGACAGGCTGTACAAGAAATCGTCGATTGACCTTCTACTTAGATGTTTGGCCCCCAAAGAGGCATGATATGTCCTTTGATAAATCCGCGAGGAATCTGCAGAAACCACCCTGAAGGAAGGACATTAGCTCATAAAGCCCTCACACTGGGGTATTACTTGCAGAAAATGTAGCAAGAAGCCAAAGACATGATCTGCAAGTGCGAAAATTGTCAAAGGTACGCCCCATACACACGTATGCCTGCACAAAACCTTGTCCCAATGACCAGCCTGTGGCCTTTTGCCCACTGGGGGATGGACATCGTAGGTCCGTTCCCCATATCCGAGAGGAAGAAGTTCCTTTTTGTGGTTGTCGACTACATCACCAAATGGGTGGAAGTAAAGCCCCTCTCCAAGATTGGAGAAAATCAAATCAAAAACTTTCTCTAGAAATCTATCTTCTGTAGGTTCGGGATACCGATAATCCTGGTCAGCAATAACGTACAGGCCTCAGTTCGAAGGCAAGAAAGCCAAACAACTTTGCACCAAACTAGGCATCAGTCACCACTTCTCTGCGCTAGGGCACCCTCATACTAATGGACAAACATAAGTCACCAACTAAACTATCTTGGAAGCAATCAAGAGAAAACTTAAAAGAAACAAGGGGCTCTGGGTCTCTGAGCTTCCAGGCATCTTTGGGCATATCATACCATAAAATAGACTCCAACTGGAGAGACACCATTCGCCCTGGCCTATGGGCCCGAGGTGATGGTTCCAGTAGAATTGGGAATGCCTACATTTAGAACGAAGGAGTTCAGGATAAAGGACCATGATGAAGCTTTGAAAGTCGGGCTAGACTTACTCGAAGAGCAAAGAGACGAAGCTTTTATCATAAAAACAGCCTATCAACACAATATGACCCATCACTACAATTAGAGGGTCAAGCCTCAAGAATCCAAAATCGGTGATTGGGTACGAGAAAAACCCAGCTGAATACAAAATACCCAAGAAAAGGCAAGCTAAGCCCGAACTGGGAAGGTCCGTACAATGTGACAACAATCAAAAGGCCCAAAGCCTACTGGCTAGAAAACCTTAAAGGAGAGCGTATGAAAATACCATGGAATGTAGAACACTTAAAGAAGTATTATCAATAACGATAATTTCTTTAAATAATCCCATTTCATATAAATTCATGCACAAGAACAGGCCTAATCCGATCACAAGACCAAGATGGCACACATGCGAACCGAACCCAGTCCACGGAGAGTTCACCGCAAGTGAACGAGTCCAGTCCTTGGACGACTCACCGCTCCTAAGATAGCCTAGTCCGATCACAGAACCGCGATAGCACACATGCAGGCCGAACCCAGTCCACAAACAATTCATTGTATCACAACTATCTTCTTTTGTGCCCAAGACATTCGAGTACCAGAGGGAGAGCTAGTCGAAGTGGCCAGTATTCTAACCACTCTACCAACCTCGTCGGGGAACAAACCATTGTGCTTGATGAATTCAGGACTGAGAGCATCTAAAAGAGGCATGGGTGGTAAAGCGTGAAAGTCAGTTTTAGCTCTCTCCTCTTCAAGATAAAGAACAATAGAGTCGTGCCCCTAGTTAAGAAAATGGGTGGCACGTCAGACGAACAATAAATGCTACACTAAAAGCATCAAGTGAGAAAAGTCAGAGAACTTAATGACATTCTTGAAGTTGCGATAGATCAGTCGATCTTCGTGATCGAAGTATCCAGAACGCACATAAGCAAAGAAGCAGTATCACTACCAATTCTTTATGTCCTTTGAAAGCCCACTAAAATTAGAAGGTTTCACCAGCTAGTAGGTACCATAGCCGCTCATCCTAATAGGAGCCATCAAATGCATGAACCTAGGCAATAGGTGGAGCCCAGCAACCTTCGCCCTAGCCAGGGGTGGCAATCAGAATCCTTCACCTATTGGGTGTAATTTGAGCTAGAGCAATACCATGGTATGATAGAAATTGCCGAATAACTCTAGGAACAGGGAAGCGCGGGCCCATTCTGAACATGGCCCTATGCATAACAATGTGCCCCTCCCTTGAGGTTATCCGAGACTCTCCTTCGTTCGGAAGCGTCAACCTCAGATCATCAGGGATTCGATACCGGCTGTGGAGGTCGGCAAGATCCCTCTTTGGTGTCCGAAAAACTTGACACAAGCAGCGAAACGGTCAGGTGAGAATCGTTTAGATACGATTAAAAGAAATTTTGTGCTTAACTCGACTGAAGAGGATTCTTGGCAAGAACAAACATGAACTCTGGAAGGGAAAAAGGTCAAGCTCCGCCAAATAAGGTCTATAAATACTTGATTTGCAGGAGAATCAATCACCAAACCATTGCATAAGCATTAACTGTAGCACAAAAGCCGAAAAGGCGCCGAAATATACCATCATAACCTCACGTAGACCCCTACGCACAGTCAGTTAGTGGCTCAATATGCAGACCCACTAACTAGGGGGGAGTAACTGATGAGACATCAATAAGCCAGGTTATCATAGCCGTACATGTGGCATAGATCAACCCTAATGCAGGAAAAGGCCTTAAAATGGTCCCCCGGACCAAAACTCAAAATCATTGTTCAACCCGTAAGTCAGGCGGCCAAGCCCAAATCACGCCAGCCCATGTAGGCACGAATCTTGGAGCTTGGCCCAAGACAATAAGACCCAAACACTGATCTTCGAATTTTCACATGTCTGAGACTCCCTCACACAAATAAGCTCGTCACCCAATCAAGCATTGGGTCCTGACCAAAGCCAAGTGCCGAAAAGACTCAGTCATGCATAGGTAAGATTCTGGGGGATATTTCCTCCCTCCATCACGCCCTCAATAGCAGAGACAGTTGTGGAGGGAACAATCACTACTTAAGGAGAGAAAAGGAAGAAGAAATGTACGCATACACATTGTTAATTACATCCAGTCTTCATTCTTCCTGCATCGAAGTGTCTTTGGCCACCACAATAGTAGTCCCTGGCTCATCGTTGTTCGTTTTGCAAACTCGAGATCAACAAGGACGGATTTGGACGCATCAGTAACTATGGTTCCTCCCAACAATTTATAAAGTTTCCTCTGATCAAATGCCTAGTGAAGATATTCTTAAAACCAATGTAGTCAAAACGTGAAGCGATTTGTTATGGCTTGGCTTTAAGCGAAGCATGAAGCAATGGCTTTACGCAAGTAAAGCGACCTAAAAAATGATTTTAATATTATATAAAAATGTAAATATATGCATTATGTTTTTCTACTAGATTTAGAGGCGTTAGCTTTATCAATGTTTTAAGTGTTCAAGTTGTTTCAAATGTTATGATGTTTGTTACCATTCATACTTCCAACTAATGTCTTCCTAAAAACTACTCTGCCTTGCCCCAAGGTTTTCTTCCATAATTAATCACCTCGATCACCTTAAGTAAACAAAAAATAACAACACTTAATATATAAATTATTAATGCATAGATAACCATTGTATAGATGTGGGGTTTTTTTCTTTGGGGTCATGACGGTGAAAATTCTAGTAAAGCTGTATTGAAGGGAAGAAGCTTCGTACGTCGAACAAGATCTTTAACTCTTGCTCTGTTGAAGCTTTCTGATTTAGCCGTAAAGCTCTAAAGAGAAAAAGAAAAAAGTATGAAAAGTATAAAGAAAAAAAAATATTTTTGTTTAATAAAGCCATGGCTTTGGCGGCTTCACGCTTCAACAAAAATGCGCTAAAGGTAGTGACCAAGGCGAAGCGAGATTGCATGGCTTGGCTTTTGGCTTTAAGCGGTGGCTTTGGATGGCTTTGACTAAACTGCTTAAAACCATTTTAAGGCCATGGCCCTTACAAGTTTTTGACATAATTGTTTGTCAACATGGGACTGAAATCAGATTTTTATACAAAATTGTCTACCATGGATGCTCTAATCACAAGGATCATTTCCAAACCCATTTCAAACACAGGCAGCTGTACAAGTGATGAGATATGCATCATCATCTCATACCCTTCATACATGTGCAAGGCATGAAAGACTTCTTGGCAGGACAATGGACCAAATAGGGATGGCAACGGAGCGGATTGGGGCGGATTTGAACAAATCCATCCCCGCCCCGTCAGGAATAACGGATCCCCAAATCCGCCCTGCACAATCCGTTTATAAATTTATTTAAAAATTGTCTCCGCCCCGTACGGATTGGCGGATATCCGCCCCGCCCAAATATCCATTAAAAATTTATAAAAGCATAAGGATTTGCACATAATTTGTATGAATGACACAATCCTAAAATCATAAGGATTCTTACTGGTAAAAGATACAAAAATTATAACAAAAAATTACAAAAAAAAAAAAAAAAAAAATCGATCTAAAGAATCTAGATCTGAGATCAGAGATAAAATCTAAAGAATCTATATCTGAGATCAGATCTGATCAGATCAGAAATCATATCTAAAGAATCCAGATCTGAGAATCTAGATCTGATCAGATCTGAGAATCTAGATATGATCAGATTAGAGATCAGATCTAAAGAATCTAGATCAGATATCAGATCTAAAGAATCCAGAGCTGAGATCAGATCTGCTCAAATATCAGAGATCTCAGACTTGAAATCTTTCTTGCAGCTAGGGGAGAGGAAGGCGGGAGAGCTTCGAGTGTCGAGTCTGTCGCTGTGGGAGGCTTCGAGCCTTCGACCACCCTTCGCTGACATTGTGAGAGGCTTCGAAGGCTTCGACCACCGGCACGCTTTGACACCTTTCGCTGTGAGAGGTGAGAGGTTAGAGCCTTCGACACCCTTCGCTGTCAGAGGTGAGAGCCTTCGATCACCCTTGAATGAATTTGTGAGAAAGACTAAAGAGAGTATTAGAATGTGATATGAGGGTTTAATCCCTTTATATAGTTGAAGGGTATTTTTGTAATTTTACCGATTAAACGAATATCCGTGGGGCGGATATGGCCAAATCCGTATCCGCTCCGAATAATAAACGAATACAGATTTAATGTCTGTATCCGCCCCAACCTCCATATACTCTTAACCAAATCCGCCCCAAATGGAGCTGAGTGGAGCGGATATCCATGAAAATTCGCCCCACTGCCATCCCTAGAACCAAATCATAAATGGTCGGACCCTTCTAACATATACAAGACATGAAAGACTTTTTTCAAGTCCAATGGACCAAACTATGATAAATGAATAGGGATGGCAACGGGGCGGATTTAAGCAAATCTATCCCCGCCCCGCTGAAGATTGCGGGGCTCAAAATCCGCCCCACATATCCGTTTATTAGTAATTTTCAAAACCACCTCCGCCCCATACGGATTTACGGATATCCGCCCCACCCCGAATATCCGCATAAAATAGATTTAAAAGTGGGCTTTGAATCCCCGCCCCAACCAATCCGCCCCGCCTGATACAATTTTTACAAAACAGCAAATTACAAAAAAAAAAAAATTCTCAAGATCAGATCATCTGAGTTCGCTGATCTAAAAAAAATTACAACAAATTCAAAAAACAATTACAACATATTACAAAAAAATTCGATCAGATCATTTATACATGCAAAAAATTAAAAAAATACAACATATTACAGAAAAAAATAAAAAATTCTAAAGATCATATCTGAGTTATCTGATCTAAAAAAAATTACAACAAATTCAAAAAAAAATTACAACATATTTCAAAAAATTCGATCTCTAAGATCAGATTTGATCAGATCAGATCTTGAAAACTGATCTTGATCAGATCTTGATCAGAACATATCTTGATCTTGATCTTGATCAGATCAGATCTTGATCTTGATCTCTTGATCTCGATCTCTGATGGGGGAGAGGAAAAACCCTTTGTCGGATTTGAAGCTTGGAGTTGGAGATCGAAACCCTTCGCGGCGTGAGGGAGGGAGATCTCTCTGTGAGGGAGATCGCGGCGTGAGGGGAGCAGGGAAGCCTTCGCTGCCTGTGAGAGAGAAGAAGGGAGGTCTCTTGCGGCCTTCGCTGTGAGAGAGAAGTAGGGAGGTCGCAAACGGCCTTCGCTGTGAGAGAGAAGTAGGAGGTTGCTCGAAGGGAGGTCGCTCGTAGGGAGGTTGAGCGAGGTTGCTCGAAGGGAGGGAGGGAGGGTTGCTCGCTGTTTTGAGGGAGAAGAAGGGCCGGTCTCTGCAGCTCTGCTCTTCTCTCCTCACCTCTCCTCTGGTTTGTGGGAGCTGAAAAAACAGAAGTGAAATGCGATGAAAGGGATTGAGAGAGAGAGAGAGAGAGAGGAGAGGCGGTGTAGGTTTTTTTTTTCCAGCATATAAAGGGTTGAGGGTATTTTTGTAATATCCACACTTAAACGGATATCCGCGGGGCGGATATGGACAAATCCGTATCCGCCCCAAAATCCGTTTAGGCATATCCAAAATCGCCCCAAACGAATTTGGTGGGACGGATATCCGTGAAAATCCGCCCCACTACCATCCCTATAAATGAAGGAAGCAAATATGCACATTCACTTGCACACCCAAAAAAACAAAGATATGCTTGCAGAGCTGGATTTTACAGAGACTGTACTACTGTCTCCCTATTTATTGTACTTTTATTTAGATTTTCTCAATTGATGTGTAATTGTCAACCAAGTACTTTACCAAAATGGATAATTTCGACCGTGTAAACATGCTTCAGTATGAAACTCCTGACACTACAGCCTGTATGTTGTTGTGTTTCCAAACTCTGGGACTCCACTGTTTGGTCAATGTCTACAAATGCCACCCAACAAACCACAACAATTTTACCAGCTACTTGGTTTGTGTTTCTTATTCAAACTTCTTCCTTTGTTCTTGGAAATGAAAATGGTTATTTAGCTGATCAGAAAATTACACTATTAGCCTTTGTTTGAATACTAAGTTCAAAATGAAATGCCATCCATTGGTGATGTGAAACCAGGAAGAAAGGCCAATGACACTTTTCAATTTGAATAAAGGGTAGTCCAACATTCAGTGAATTGGTGGGCCTTTTCTTCCAAAATATTTATTTTTATTATCTTTTGTGATTGTAGCTGTTACATATTTTTGGCTAGTAATTTCAAGAGGTGCGGGAAATCTATTCTATATAACCAAAACCAAACGACATGGATCCTTTTAGAACTATTCAGAGATACGAGCAAGATCCGTGTACACGCAGGTTCTATAAGTGATAACTTTTCAACAACTTCCACTTTCCACGGCTAATTGAATGGTAAGCAGGGGCAGACCTACTAAGGGGCGAGGGGGCAGCTGCCCCCCTCAACTTTTAAAATAATTTTATTATATATTTAATTTTAAAAAAATCAATTTTATAATGTCAAATACAATATGTAAATTGTTCATTCAACTATATCTACATTTTTCTATTGGTGTAGTGGTTGGAAATTCTTAAATTTTTGTAAATAACCCGAGTTCGATACTCATCAAGCACATATTTTTTTACCGAAATTCTAGCTGGCCTGGCCACCCCCCCCCCCCCCCCCCCCCCAGGCAGCAACCTCGCTGGTTTCCCAGGCCAGGAAGAATTACTTATTTTTTTTATGACTATTCACTATACATTTTTATGGTTATTGATAATTATTATTTTTGACATTGTTACTCGCCTAATTTTTTTTCAATATAATTTTATAGTAATTGCAAACAATAAAAAATTGTTTAGTTTAATAAAAATTTATTTTTTGTCCTCTCGGAGTGTATAATTATACAATTTTGTCATTGTGACTTTCCCCTACTTTTTTGTCTTAAAAGCAATTTTATATGTAATTACAAACATTAAAGCAATGAATTGCTTGTTCACAAGTGGCGTAAAACCTCCAACCAAAAAAATATTTGAAATTAATATCTAAAATAATAACTAGAGAATTCAATGAAAATATATGCCACTAGCCAACTCGTACAAATTTTGAGCCTCATATAGACATTTTTTGATGAAATTGTATTAGGATCTTATTATGTTCATAAATTTCCGATTTTTTTTAGCTTCAATTAGATATTTATCCTAATTATTTTATGATTTTAGTTATATATTCTAGTTATTACGCTCGTTTGCCCCTTGCTAAGGTTATTGATATTGTGACCTTATTTTGGCTTAAAATTTGATTACACTTAATTCAATTTGTTATATGCAATGCAATTTTTTAGTTGTATTTTTCTTATTTTACTAACTCGGGTATAATTTTTTTATTTTATTTTTCTTGCCATTTCGCCCCCATTTGACTAAAATCCTGGGTCCGCCACTGATGGTAAGTGTGTATTCTGTCTTAAATGCCTTCAACTCTTCCTTCTATTTCTCTTTCACCTATATCCTCGTACCCAGGAAAAGAGCAAAACTTGTTTTTGAGCAGATCAATACAGTCCATTAATTATAGTCATACCTTGAAGGCATGTTCTAGATGATGATACATCAAATAATCGTATAATCATGACAGTACACGTGACAAAGATCATCCATAATGAAGAACAAACATTTCGATCTCAACACAGATAACAGGTCTGATCCTAGAAGCCCAAAGAGGCAGATTCGGTCATTAAAGCGCAAAAAGGTATTTAATAATAGACCATAATCAAAGGACCGAGTCTAGGCCCAATGTATATCTTCACTTAGAGAAAGAGACGTTGTGAAGGAGACAAGCCATGGCAGGAATCATTTCCCCATGGATGTATCTCAATGAAAGAAAAGGCTATTGTGAGAAACGTCTCTTTTCATCACGCCTTACATGTTTAAGTCATGCAGAGAGTTAACTATGCATATTATATAAGGTAAAGGGGACATTCGACGAACACAACTGAATTATAATCTTTCCAAATTAATTTTTTCCCACATATTAACTGACTTAAGCATCAGAGTGCATTTGACCACCAAACAGGTGGTTTTTGGCAGTCTAACCCTGTTCTGCAGATCCGATCTCTAAGAGGACAGATTTTGACGCATCAGTTTAGCGTCGTCTGTGGGGAACGACAATTTCCTTTTTTGTAAAAAAAAATCTTTCGTTGGTAGTATCTTTATCGCAAGTCAATAACAAAAGATTTTGTGCAAATGGAACCTCCTACAAATTTTCAGTTTAGCAATAATCAAGGCAACCCTTCCACCGGAAAAACGAAATTATCGAGCAGGCACATCCCAAATCCAACACTGGGAGAACCGATTATACAAGGTAATGCAGTACCACCACACGATATGGTGAACCATCAAGCCCATACATTTGGCGGTACAATGGTGAATCCTTGTGTGGACCAACTCTTGGCCTAGATGGATTATCTAGATAAAGTGGTCAAAAAGCTAACTCAGGAACGAGTTCCACCTTTCGAACACGTTAGAACGCCTATTCAGCAAAATTCTGCCATTCACGTCTGAGAGAACCACGAAGCTCCTGCAGAGCCTCGGAGAACGAACTTTAAAGGAAGTAAACCTCAGGGAGAAGCATCGCAGACTGATGGAATCTTCTTCAAGTTTTATTCAGGATTGGAGTTACAAATCCCAATGTGTTTTACGAGTTGGCCAAGCCACCATTATTCGACAATCATTAAGACCCCTCTGCCAAAAATGTTCACTCCGTTAAAGTTCAAAACTTATGATGGCACTACTGATCCATCAGACCATTTACGTCATTTCCAATATATGATGGCATTGAAGAAAAACACGGAGTCCATGTGTGCAGAACCTTTCCGACTTTCCTCACGTCCAAGGCAATGAGTTGGTTCAATAGCCTTCAGCCTAGATCGATAGATTTTTTTTCAAGCATTGGCTACGACCTTCATCACAAGGTTTATTGGCAGTCAACGAATCAGAAAGGGCTCGAATGATTTGCTTTACATCAAGCAAAAGTCTTATGAGACTCTTAGAGAGTATGTTACGTGTTTTACTAAGGAGTTAACCATGATCGATGGATGCAACAATGACATGGCCGAAACCACTTTCACCTCTGGACTAAAAGGATGACCACTTTACAACTCTCTGAACCTGGATCCTTTGAAAAGCATGGCGACCTTGCTTAAAAATGCTGAAAAAATTATCACCCTTGAGGATATGTGGGTCGCGAAGAGGAAAAACGCGTTCAAGAAAAGGTCCTTCCCCAAAAAATCGAGAGAGAATAGAGGAGATAATGATAGATAATAGGCCGCGGAAGGACATCAGTTAATCCAAAAGACATCGGACCAATGACAGGTCTACTTAGCAAACAGGAACTTGGAAAGCTGCAATTCTTAAGAGCCAAACACGAGCAGTCAACACACTCGTCAACACGAAGTACAAACCGTTCACCGCTCTAAAAATGAGTCTAGCAACTATCCTGAAATCCATGACAAACTGGGAAGACATCAAATGCCCGCTCAAACTAATGGGAGATCTGGCCGAACGAGATAAGAACAAATATTGTTCTTTCCACAAGGACCACGGGCATGATACAGAAGACTGCTACAACTTAAAGAATCAAATCGAGTACTAGATCCATAGAGGACGACTCGGTGAATTTGTTGGGCTGGAAGACAGGCAATTCAAAGGGAAAAATAAAGCGGTCGCTACCAGAGACAATGAAAAATCTAGAGAACTGATATATGTATTACATGGCATAGCCGGAGAAAGAGAACGATCTAACCAATCATGGAAGCAATCCATTCGAGATTTATGGACAATAATACGATATCCAGACCTTTCCGTTTAACACGCCGAAATTGACCACCCAACTCTGACCTTTTTCAAGAAATATGCACAGGGAGTTTAATTCCCTCACAATGATGCCTTGGTGATTTCAGTGTCTATAGTCAAGTGGAAAATCAAAAGACTGCTCATCGACACGGGTAGCTCAGCCAACCTCCTATTCCTAAGGACATTCCGCAAAATGAAGTTCAATAAAGAGAGACTTACACCTATTGACCAACCTATGGTGGGTTTCAGTGGCGAGCAATGCCACTCACTCAGACTAATCTTACTGCCAATCGTGGTAGGAACACCAGGTAAACAACGAGTCCTATTAACATACTTCTTCGTTGTTGACTCGCCAGCAACATACAATATGCTTCTAGGAAGACCTTGACTACATGAAATGGGTGTAGTATCTTCCACCCTATACTAATGCCTAGAATATCACATTGGCGACGACGTTAGGATCATCAAAGGAGACCAGCTGAATGCGGGTGAATGTCATTATGCAACAATGAAGGCACCCAACAGATAGCAATCACAACCACGACCAGAGGAGCCATCACAGCAACCTGATCAACCAAAAATGGATCATGACCTCCCAGAGGACAATGCAACTCCAACTAGTCCAATAGGATGATCAAATACTAGCCAACCGAAAAAAAGACAATATCGATCCATCTGGTAGGTGAAAAAGGGAGCAAAACAGTTTGGATCGGCACGAAACTTCACCCAAAGCTGACTAAACAACTAATCCAATTGCTGAAGGATAACCAGGATGTCTTCACTTGGACAATGAAGGACATGGTAACCATTGACCCCTCCCTTATCACTCACAGATTGCAAGTCAACCCGGATAAGAAGCCAGTCTGACAGAAAAAAAATGTCAATTGCCCCATAGCGTAATCAAGCAATCACTTAAAAAATGCAGTTTTCTGGAAGATACGACCAGAGGTGCATTGCTTAAAAAATGCAGAAATGATAAAGGAATCTCACTACCCATACTGGCTGGTCAACACGGTTCTGGTAAATAAGAAGAACGAAAAATGTAGGGTATGTGTGGACTACTTAGACCTCAACAAAGCCTGCTCGAAAGATAGCTTCCCACTCCCACGTATAGATCAGATAGTGGACGCCACTTTTGGACAAACTCCTAAGTTCCATAGATGAATATTCTAGTTACAACCAGATACAAATGCACCCACCGAATCGTGAAAAGACATATCTCATAACAGAAAGATGTACATACTGCTACCGAGTGTTTCCATTCGGACTAAAGAATGCGGGAGCTACGTACCAACGTCTTGCGAACAGAATGTTCAGAGATTAGATTGGCAAGACCATGGAGGTGTACATTGAAAACATGCTAGTCAATAACTTTTGTAAAGATGACCACATCAAAGATCTTGAACAAGCCTTCTCCCAGCTTCGCAAGTACAAAATGAAGCTAAACCCAGAAAAGTGTACATTCGGAGTAGAATCAGGGAAGTTCCTCGGGTACATGGTCAATCAGAGAGAAATCAAAGCTGATAAAAAACAGATACAAGCACTCCTCAACATATAACCGCCTACCAACATAAAAGGTGTACAAAGCCTCAATGGCAGGATAACAGCCTTGAAAAGGTTCATCTCTAGATCATCAGACAACTGCCTTCCCTTCTTCAAGATCTTGAAGGAGAACAAAAAGTTCAAATTGAATGAAGAATGTGAACCGGCTTTCCAAAGCCGGATGGCATACATGGGGAGCACTAAACTATTATCAACGCCCATACTCCCTGGTCGTATCTTCCAAAAAACACTGACCATACTTCCAGGCTCATCCCATCAATGTCATGATCGAACACCCACTTTGGTCGGTACTCCATAAACCAGAGCTGTCCGAAATAATGGTGAAATGGGAAGTAGAGCTTGGTCAGTTAGACATCAGCTATGCTCTTAAGACTACAATAAAAGATCAAGCATTAGCGAACTTCATCGCTGAGTTCACAGGCTTCAACAAGCATCGACCATACAACAATAAAGAGCAAGAAACTGTTGAATCCAATACTTAGGATGGACCATGTGTTGTGACGGAGCATACAACAAGAAGGGGAGTGGAACAGGAATAACTCTGTACAACTTGGAAGGAGTGACAATGGAGAAGACAATAAAATTTAGTTTCAAGGCCTCAAACAACAAAGTCGAGTATAAAGCAGTAATAGCCGGATTATAACTAGCCAAATACCTCGGAATAAAAGTAAACATTTTCACAGACTTCAAATTGGTGGTCAATCAGTTGAATGGCGAATCTCAAATGAAAGATGCGCAGATGAAAGCATACCATAAAAAGGCAAGCGAACTGATTGAAAGCTTCAAAGCAATAACCGTTCAACGATGTGCAAGAGCGGAAAGCAAGAGAGCGAACAACTTGGATAAAGAAGCATCACGTGCTGAAGAAACTGATAATCCACTCGTCACAGTACAAGACACCTCAATTCTGAAGAACCAAGCACAATAAATGTGTACAACAAATCAGGAGAGCAAATTGATAACTCTAATCGTGACGTACATACTAAAAGGAGCACTACCAGCGAATAAGATGGCTACATGTAAACTATGAAATAGAGCAACACATTACATACTGGTTAATGACATATCTACAGAAGGTGTGCCACAGGTCCACTGCTAAGATGCCTTTCACCCAGTGGCACTGACTATGTTATATGAGAAATTCATTTCGGCATAGGCGTGAACCATCCAGGAAAGAAAACACTAGCTCACAAAGCATTAACATTGGGATACTACTGGTAAACAATGAAACAAGATACAAATTAAACAGTTTGGACTTGTGACAAATGTAACCGATTCGCTCCATACACTCACAAGCCAGCCAAAAACTTAATCCCGATGAGTAGTCTATGGCCATTTGCGCAATGGGGAATGGACAATGTAGGCCCGCTTCTAGTATCCAACAGAAAAAAGTTTCTTCTCGTAGTAGTATACTACTTCACCAAATGGGTACAAGTAAAACCATTTGCAAAGATAGGAGAAGGTCAGATCAAAAAATTTCTTTGGAAGGACATAATATGCAGAATTGGAGTCCCCAAATAAATTGTCACTGACAATGGAACCTGATTCGAAGGCAAAAAGTCAAAAAGTTGTGTGAAAATTTAAGAATCAAGCACCATTTTTCAGCACCTGCTCATCCGCAAGCTAACGAAGCAAATGTGACCAACCGAACAATCCTAGAAGCAATCAAGAAGAAGCTCAAAACATCAAAAGAATTGTGGGTGTCCGAACTGCTAGGCATCGTTTGGGCCTATAGAACAACGAAGACAACTCCGACCAGAGAAACATCATTTGCTCGAGCATACAGATCTGAGGCAATGGTACCAGTAGAGATTGGCATGCCAACATTCAGAACTGAAGAGTTCCAAATAGAAGACAACAATGAAGCATTGCACGTCGGACTAGACCTTTTCGATGAAAAACAAGATAAAACTTCAATCAAAGTCACGACCTACCAACAGAGAATAGCCAGTTACTACAATAAAAAGTCAAACCTTGCACATTCAGCATCGACGATTGGGTACTCATAAAAGCCAAACTCAATATAAGAGAACCAAGAGCTAGGAAACTGAATCCAAACTAGGAAGGACAATACAAAGTGGTGAAAGTCAATAGACCAGAAACATACTAGTTAGAAAAATCCAAAGGGAGAACAACTCAAGAGACCATGGAATATCGAACACTTGAAAAGGTAATCAATAAACTTCCAAATTCCAAGAATCTTTTGTCTCTTACTCCAGTAATCTAATCCAGTCAGGACGTCAAAGTAAGACTAGGAGGTTATTTATAAATCTTCTAGCCTGATCATCATGTTAGACCACAAAGTGTATCTAATAAGTCAGAACATATAAGTCAGACTTACTCGTAAATCTTCTGCTCGGATCACCATGTCAGACCAAGAAATGTATATAATTGTCATGACTTATAGGTCAGACTTACTCATGAGTCTTTTGGTCTGATCACCATGTCGGATCAATCAGGACGTATAAGTCAGATTTACTCATAAATATTTTGGTCCAATCACCATGTCGAACCACAAAGTGTATTTAATAAGTCAGAATGTATAAGTCAAACTTACTCGTGAGTCTTCTGGTCCGATTACCATGTCGGACCACAAAGTGTTTTTAGTAAGTCAGGATGTATAAGTCAGACTTACTCGTAAATCTCCTTTTTTGATCACCATGTCGAACCACGAAGTGTATTTAATAAGTCAAGACGTATAAGTCAGACTTACTTATAAATCTTCTAGTACGATGATCATGTTAGTAAGTCAGGTCGTATACGTCAGACTTACCAATTTATCTTTTGGTTTGATCATCATGTCGGACCATGAAGTGTATTTAATAAGTCATGATGTATAAGTCACACTTACTCGTGAGTTTTTTGGTCTAGTCACTATACCACGAAGTCTATTTAATAAGTCAGTACGTATAAGTCAAACTTATTAGTGTATTTAATAAGTTAGTACGTATAAGTGATAAATACTCGTGAATCTTGTAGTCTGATCACCATGTCGAACCACAAAGTGTATTTAATAAGTCAGGACATATAAGTCAGACTTACTCGTGAATCTTTTGGTCCGTTCACCATGTCGAACCACGAAGTGTATTTAATATGTCAGGATGTATAAGTCAAACTCGCTTATAAATCTTCTGGTTTGATCCTCATGCCAGACCACGAAGTTTATTTAATATGTCATGACTTATAAGTTAGACCACGAAGTGTATTTAATAAGTCAGGACGTATAAGTTAGACTTACCCATAAATCTTCTGGTTCAATCACCATGTCGGACCATGAAGTGTATTTAATAAGTCAGGACGTATAAGTCACCTGTAAGTCTTCTAGTTCATTCACCATGTCGGACCACAAAGTGTATTTAATAAGTTGAGATGTATAAGTTAGACTTAACCGTAAATCTTCTGGTCCAATCACCATGTCGGATTACGAAGTATATTTAATAAAGTCAGGACGTATATGTCAGACTTACTTATCTTCTGATCCGATCACCATATCGGACAACAAAACATATCAAAGTAGTCAGGAAATCCAAGTCATACTTACTTACAAATCTACTTGTCCAATCAACATGACGGACAAAAAAAATATTAGAACTAGTCAGGACAATAAAGTTAGACAAAGTCGAAGGGCAAGAATTCAACCAAGTCTAAACTACTCAGTTAGACGAAAATGTATAAGAAACCCGGACAATGAAGTTAGGCTATATTTACTATCTACGTATAGATCACAAGGATAACCTAGACGTTAGAGGCAAGCTACACCCACAACATTTTTCTAGCTGTAATCTATCAGAAGAGACATATAAGTTGGACAACGACTATTATGAGAAAAGATCAATCCTAATTGGAAGTAGATACATTTACATATGTGTGCATTGTAAAACAAAACTCAAGGAAACATAATATCCTTTGATTTGATCATTGGGGGCAAAAATGAGTAGGAACCAAATTCAAAGTTTGAATTTGGGTTTCCTCCAATTAGGGAATGGATATTCTCTGGAATATTCTCTGTTTAAACATTCCCATGTGCCAAAAGGTGATGTCTATGTCAAGTAAAAAGACATGAGACAAATGGGAAGTTTTTTGTTTGGAAAAAGTTGTTCAAGGCAGGAAAAGTCGACTTCACCCTCAAGGAGTTGTTCAGTTCTAATTCTAGCCATTCTAACAAGCAAGTGGTTGAGACAGTGAAGTCGATTTCAATATTTTCAGATTGTTTCAATAATTAGGAACTGAGATCCATCTCTTTTGATCATCTCTCACTATTCTCTAGTTCAAAATCAGTGAAGCCTTCCCTTTGAGAGATCCATCCAACTACTCAAAACTCACATCCCTTGTGAGAGATCCATGGTGTTTTACGAAGAAATACTCACAATCTTCATGAGCTATTTGGTTATCTAAAGTGAAGAGAGAAGAATGATGTGGAATAAGAATTGAAGAGTGTTTTGTATTGGAATATGCCTCCTTTGGAAAGTTGTCAATCCTTTAACTACTTCATCTCATCCTTGAATGTGACTTTCATTTTCCATTGAGTGAGGGAGTGAATGCAAATGAGTTTTTATGCCCCTCTATCCTACAAACGAGTGTCACTAAATGAGAAAAACACTTTGAGTGTTAGCCTTTGCCTAAACTCACATTTACCCTGTGTGGGTTGTTGAATCTGTATAGTAGATTCCAACGAGTAAGTGTCACTGGGGATACCAAGCAGGTGGTAAGACTTTGTTGTGACGCATTCCAAGATGGTGTGATCCTTCGCCATTCGATAAGTCTCATGGAGCCCAAACATAAGCCCAATTATTATCTCCAAAATCTCAAACACACGTCCGTAAGACTTTGTTGTGGTACATCTTACATGACCGCCAAGGTGTTTGTAAGTCTCGCGGAGCAAAACACTTAGGTCGTGTTGGCAAGTCTCATAAGAGAGCGACGATTAAACAGTGCAAGATTGTGAAATGTTGATTGAGATGAAGCTCTTTGATCAAATAATAAAAACTTGAGGCATGTGAGCCCTTTACAACGAGGAAGTAATTTGTCAGAGCAAACTGAACTACGACTCAGGTGAACCTCGTTATGTCAGTGTACATTATCTAGTTTGTATTTGTTTCACCATGACTCTATTACTTTATCGTGCATGCTTAGTTAAGTTGTATTTACCTTGTTATATTTCTTTTATGTTCAACTTGTATGCCTAGGATTTCGTTGGGAGATTTTGCAAAAGGTTTTTAACTAAGTGTTCACATTATAGTAAATGAATTAAAATTATGGACCTCATGGTTTTGAATTTGCTTAAGTCATACCATAAGCTTTCAATAAGTAATATGAAAAACTTCAAAGTCGAATACTCCGCTTGTTTTTTCAAGAAAAAAATTTTGAAAAGAGATTTTTCACCTCCTCTATTCGATATTAGCCTAGTTTAGTGCATTTTCTATGAGTATTATAGCATACCTCACAGTTTCATTTGTATCAGAGCAAGGTTGCTCTAAGAGCCGAGTTGTTCTTATTGGATTTTACCACTCGAGTTGATTATGCCAGTGTACACTATGGCTAATTTATTTGTTGAATGTCTTTCTTATGCTTATGAAATGCTATGTGATTTTAGTGATCCATTGATATATGATAGGTATGCATGTCATGCTAGAAATGATAATTTGATGATGATTTGGCCAAGTTCTAGTCATGATAAAAACGATATTTCAAGCTCCATTAATGATGATATGGCATGCTCAATTAATGATGCTGATAATACATGCTCCATTGATGTTATTGATAATATGTCACGCTCTATTAACAATGTAGCTCTTCATGGATTACATGTTTTAATTGATTCTCATCTTTCATTTTAAAGATTCTATTGAAACTATCATTCAATATACTTGTCATAATTATTGTATTAATGAGTTTCATGTTGCATATGATGAGTTATTTGATTCTTATGATGATCTTATGAAACGAGCTAAAGTTCATGGGTTGGAATGTGAGAAGTCGTTGGAGGAAAACATCAAGGTCAAGCATGATGGTCAACCAAATGTTGACTCCGTATGTCCATTAAAGATTCAAAGACGAGGGATCTTGATTTGAATGTTTATTCGTCTAGAATGAGTCCTATGTTTATCTCTACAATTGACTCTGGTGAAGCAAGTGTCTCATGCTTTTATTGTGAAAAAGTTGGTCATATTAGATCAATTTGTAGAAGATGAGCATTTGAGTTAATCAATAACAATCAAATCATTCTTTGATAGCTTGGAAATAAAAGGTCAATGGAAAAGTTTTGTCATATCCAACGCTTACAAAGCTAGTGGTTCCTCGAGATGATACTTAGATAGTGGTTGGTTTTTTATATATGACTGGAGATAAAACTGGCCTTAAGAATTGGAAAAAATTCTCTTATGGTGATGTTACATTTGGAGATGGAGTCAAAACTAAGATTGTTGGCATAACATATGTTGAGCTCGAGAGTATTCCCAGAATTAACAGAGTTATTCAAGTGGATGGACTCAAGCTTAACCTCCTCAGTATCAGTCAGTCGTGTGAAGAAGGTAAGACTTTTTTTTTTACTAAATAAGGATTGCAAAGTAATGGACAAAAAAGACAATATCATCCTCAATGGTATTCGATCATTTGAACATTGCTATGTGATAGAAAACAAAACATCCATATTTTTTCTTGTGAAGATGATCTCTATGAATTGTGGCTTGGGCATATGAATTATCGAGATCTTCCAAGGATTAGCTGCAAGGAATATATTAGAGATCTACCAAAGTTAAATACATGTGAAATTGTGTATGATGGCTGCCAATATGATTATAGATTAGATGCTCACACAAGAAGAAGAAAAATATCAACACATCTAGGCTACTTAAACTAAACCACATAGATTTGGTTGGTTCGATGGACGCAGTTGCCTTTCTGAGACAAAAAGTCAGATGCCTATGACCACTTCAAGAAAAATTGCAGACTATTCATAAAGGATAAGCATGTCTTTATCATAACCACTGGAAGTGATCATGGTAGTGAAAAATAGATTTCATCACGAATTGGTGAATGTAATGTTGCAGAACAAATGATTGTCCTAGTGGTTTGGGGGTGAAGCAGTTAATACGACATGTTATATTTCTAATCGAGATCTTGAGAAAAGGAACTCATAACACACCATATGAATTGTGGGGAAACAAACCTTTGTCAATCAAACATTTCAAGGTTTTTGGAAGTTTGTGCTACATCTACAAAGACATAAATTATAGGATAAAGTTTGAGACAAAAGCAGATCGAGAAATTTTTCTTAGATACTCTCCTCATAGCAAAGCTTATTAGGTATATAATCTTGAGTATAGATGTATGCAAGAGTCGATCTATGTCAAAGTTGATGAATCCAACTTGACAGAACAAGTTGTCGCAAACAATCTGGATATATATGAATCCATGATTGTTAAGGATGTTCCGAAAGAGACAGACAAGGATAATTCATAAAATGAGCAACCTTCTATCGATATGCCTTCTTGAAGTTGCCTAGACGAGCAGATGGTATTACTTGAGATCAAATTGTTAGAGATTTGTCGTAACAGAATGAGGAGCAGACAGTCAGTCGAGTCTCACACTTGTGCTTTACTTTAGAAGTTGAACAACAGAATGTTAATGAAGTATTGATTGATGAAACTTGGATCAACGCTATCCAAGAAAAGCTGAATCAATGCAAGAGAAATGATGTTTGAAAACTTGTTGAGAAACCTATTGGTAAACATGTGATTAAAACCAAATGGATATACAAAAAAAAAGTTGATGAGTTCGAAATGATTGTGCACAGTATGGCAAGACTAGTAGCTCAAGGATATTCTCAAATTGAGGGTATTCACTTTGAGGAGACATTTGCTACTTTTGCAAGACTTGAGTCAATCAGAATGCTATTGGTGTATCTTTTTTTTTCCTCAAGTTTGAGCTTTATTAAACGATTGTCAAAAGATTATTTCTAAATTGATTCATTGATGAACAAGTTTATGTTTGATAACCTAAAGAGTTTGTAGATTCAAACTTCCATGATCATGTGTATGAAGTCAAAAAAGCTCTCTACGATTTGAAGCAAGCACCCTGTGCTTGATATGCCGTATTATTGTCTTTTCTAATTGCAGCTGATTTTACTCGTGGCGGTGTAGCAAGACACTCTTCATCAAGAATACGGATAATGACATTCTAATCGTCTAAATTTGTGTTGATGATATTGTATTTGGTTATACTAACAAATCTCTAGTACATGAATTTGTAGATATGATGAAGCAGGAGTTCGAAATGAGTATGGAAGGAGAGATCAAGCTTTTACTTGGATTGCAAATCGCAAAGAAAAATGACGGTATCTTTATATCTCAAAAAAAATATGTGCATGATATTATTAAAATAATTAAATTTTTATTCATGTAAGCATCTTTCTACTCACATGTCCACTAGTACTAAGCTTTCTAAAGATGAAAATGGGAAAAGTGTTGATATAGCGATGTACATTAGTATGATTGGTAGTCTATTGTATCCTACCGCCAGTTGTTGGCCAAACATTTCGTACAATATTGGAGTTTATGCTTGTTTTCAAGCAGACCACAAGGAGTTTCATCTCACAGGTGTTAAACGTATTATCGTATATGTTGTATTACAACAAATTAAGGAATTTGGTACTCTTACGAGACCACCTCTCATCTTGTTGGATATACTGATGCAAATTGGGCAGGAAATGTGGTTGATAGGAAAAGTATCAGTAGAGTTGTTTCTATCTTGGAAATTGTCTAGTTGTCTGGCATTCTAAGAAACATAATTCTACATCTCTTTCAACCACCGAAGCCGATATATCACTGCTAGCAGCAGATGTACTCAACTCTCATGGATGAAGCAAATTATATGTGACTAAAGCATTGATCAACACTGTATACCATTGTATTTTGACAATACTATTGATCAATATCTCTTGTCATGCATTCTAAGATCAAGCAAATAAATATTAGATATCACTGTATTTGTGAACTTGAAGAAGATAATATTATATGTCTACAACTAACCAACTTGCAATTATTTTGACTAAACCTCTTGATGAAAATCATTTTACTTTTTCGAGATCTAATCTTGGAATTCAATTAGAATAATGTTTGTCATGCCTCCAATTTTAGGTTTCCTTGGTTGGTGCCTAAATGCCTTTAGTGGAACTATGACAAGTCTGATTCCATATCTTTATGGTTTGATATTTTAGCATGAGTAGAATGCTTATTTTGATCATTTTTATGATGTTCCCAAGCTATGTTATGTGTTATATAGATAATTAATTTGGCTTTTTGATATTATCTTCATTCATATTTAGTCGGTATCATGCAGATACCAATAATGATTTACATGTTTTACTTCGTAAGATAATAAATGTTTTTTATATCATCTTCATTCATTATTGGTATATCTTCATTTATTTTTATTTCATATTCACATGTTTATGATGATTTACATGTTTTATTAGTATATCTTCATGGACCACTTAATGTTGTTGTAGAGTAAATCTGCATTTGCGATCTAACAAGAGTCATATAGTACCTAAGTCGACTTCAACTCATAAATTGCATTACTCGGGTAGGTAAAGTCAAATAGCCTCTGATAAAAAGGCTAGTGAAGTCAACTTCACTCTACCTAACTCCATTCATCTAATGCAATAACTTACTGATTTAGTGGATATGGACACTTATAAAGATTTCTGAGAGTATTCAGGTATGAGGTAGTTGTGTTCTTCATTTTGTCTTCTTTACCTTTCCTTAGAGAAAGAGATTTTGGGTTTGTTCTTGAAGTTTTCTCTCATTTTTTGTGAAACTTCTTCTATCTCTTATGTGCTTTGAGCCATGTTGCTTCATGCCTCGTGCTTTTCCAATCGAAGGGATCTTCAATCTTTTGTAGAGTTCAAGGTTTCATAAAGAAACAACAATATGATACTATCATTAAGCCTATTTTCTTTCACAACCAAGTGTGTCTCCATCAATTTTAGCGAATCTACTTGCACCAACACATCATTGTTGAACGTTTTGTCATGGTTGAGCCCCTCTCCAATGTTGTCATTGGTAAACTTCAAGATCTTCATCTCATATCATTGTTCACTCTTGATTAGGCATGTAATATGTCATTGGTTTATCTATTTTATTCTAACATGCATGATGTGGACATGGATGATTACTCCTTTTTTACTTCCATGAATGGACATGTCATTGAAGTTACTCTAACATTCATTGCTCAAAAGCTTGGGTTTTGAACATGAAGCTATAGGATTTGTTCGATATCCTTGTGATGTAGAGCATGATCAATACCAATATTTCATGGATTCCTTAGACTTTCAGGTATCTCTCGTGATGAGATTATAGTTTGTTCTTAATACGTACTATCCTTCATCATTTAGTACCATAAATCGTGTTCTCCTTGGTACTTTATTTTGTTCTAACAAATACCCTTCCCTAATGACTCACTACCAAACATATCTTACTTGTAAAATTATGCTAGGTCGTGCAATCTACCCTCCTTTAGTCATTTAAAACTTGATGGTTAAGCCTATTAGGGTTTCTTCACATGGTCTACCTTATGGTTCTTTGATCATGAAGCTCCTCTCAGACGCCATCAATCATCATCATCTCATGATGGATCTTTTGATCCCAGTGCCTATCAATCCATCCATCAACATTTTTGTTGTTGTTGGACACTAATATCGAGATCGATCGATGTCAACGAGTTTTCAGGATCAAGTGTAGTCTCAAGTCCTCGAGTTTCAGAGATGCATGCTTGCTCATTTATTGGGCCCCAAAAATGATGATTATGATGAAGTTGTTGACTTATATAGTCATGTTTTATTTATCCCTACGCTGTATTATTTTTTTAGTATGTGATGTTATGCATTTTTGTTATCTATCTCTATATATTTGCTTCAATACCTTGATATATTTTGCTTCAGTTTATCATTTATCAATGGTTATGTTTCATTAAACTTTATGAGCTTCAATGTTGATACTGCATTTCATAATTTCCAGTTTGTTGAGAATTTTGGAGGACATATATTTTTCTTTTAGAGAAGGAATATGTTTTATTGTTTTTGTTCTATTTGACAAAAAAAAGGCAAGAAGATTGTATGTTTTTGAAGTCACATAGTAATATTGTACTTATTGTGGTTAAAGATTTTGAATATCACAATGCTTGAAGTAACAACTGATATCGAGCCTATAATGAGAAATCATTATATATCATTATAGTTGATTGATGATTGTGATCTAATTTGATACTATAAAGCAGACTTTATCAAGTCGGTAAGGTGCATATATTTAGAGGAAGCAACATCCTATCATCTTATTATTATTATTATTATTATTATTATTATTATTATTATTATTATTATTATTATTATTATTATTATTATTTTAGTCATGAATCATGTTATATAATAATTGGTACAATTAGTATGTAGTATTGTTTTAGTCAAATCAGTTATTATCACATCTAGGGGAGAGATAATTTTATGAAATAGATGCTACTAATATTACTCTATGTACAAAGTGTTTATCTATTACTTCATGCGCAAGTCCAAAGAATTGAAAATCATACAGATAAAATCATGTGGATAAGTCTGAAATATATCAGCATATATTAAAAAATCTCATATGATATCAGACAAATATAAATTAATATCTTAAGAATGTTTATTGGCATCGTACACTTATCTGTCCTCAACGTTCTGACAAATGGTATTAGACTCATCAGTTGATACTGTTGAATGTTCTATTAGAGTTGGACTTTAGGATAGAACGAATATAATGTGACTTGCTAAACATACTTGTTTCTTCTTAAGTTCATAAAGGGGGAGATTGAAAACGTATTTGCGAATTATGCAAAAACAATAAAAATATACGATGAAATTATAAATCATATATTGAGTGATTGAGATTAGGTTTATGCTTTGTAAAGATCATTTTAATGATATCCAACTCATTAGGATGATTGTCAAAGGACAAGAAGATTAAGTCAACTAATGAAGATAAGTTTAAGCTATGAAGACCAAAAAAAGCCAAAAATAGCTTATGGATGGTCAAAATTCAAATGAAGTGTGAAAAACTATTTATGGGCAAAAATGAGTCTGAACAAAATTTCAAAGTTTGAATTTGGGTTTCCTCCCATTGGAGAGTAGATATTCTCTATTTAGACATCCCCATGTGCCAAAGATGATGTCCATGTCAAATACAAAAACAAGTGACAAACTGGAAGCTTTTTCTTGGAAAAAGCTATTCGAGGCAAGCAAAGTCGACTTCACCCCTGACAGGTCATTTCAGCTGAGAGCATTCTGAAAAGCAGGCGGTGGAGACAGCTAATCCGACTTCACTATGTCTAGACTGGTTTTATAAATAAGAACCGAGATCCATCTCTTTGAATCATCTCTCATTATTCTCTAGTTCAAAATCAATGAAGCCTTTCCCATTTGCATTCCCTTTGAGAAATCCATTCACACCCTTTGCACTCCCTTTGAAAAGTTGTTGAGCCTTCGACCACTTCATTTCATCATTGAGTAAAGCTTCCATCTTCCATTGAGTGAGAGAGTGAATGTAAATGAGCTTTAAGCCTCTCTATCTGACAAATGAGCATCACTAGAAGAGAAACCCTTTGAGTACTAGCCTTTGCTTAAACTCACCCTTACCCCGTGTGGTCCTTGGCCATTTAATCAGTCTCACGGAGCACAAAACATAAGCCCAAGTGGTATCTCCAAAATCCCTAACATACATTCATAAGACTTGGTTGTGGTGCATCCCATGTGACTACCATGGTATTTGTAAGGCTTACGGAACAAAACACTCGGTTTGTGTCGGTAAGTCTCATAGGAACACAACAAGTAAAGCTAGTGAGCTTGTAGAACTTTGATTGAGCTATAGTTTTCTTTTGATCAAGTAATAAAGACTTGAAGCTTGCGAGCACTTTCCTCAAAGGAAGTAACTGGTTGGAGCCAATCAAACTACGGCTTAGGTGAACCTCGTTATATCAGTGTTCATTTTCTGGTTTGCTTTCTTCTCCTTATGACTTTGTTTAATTGATCTTGCATGCCTAGTTAAGTTGTTATTATATTGTTATAATGTTTTTATGGTCAACTTGCATGCCTTGTGATGCAATCATTTTTTGCTCTCTGCTTTGACATAGTTTTGTTCACCTGCACAAGTAACGCACGTAAGCCACTGACCACCATTGTGGTGGCCGATGGCACTTCAATGCTAAAGTCAAACAGGGATTTGAGAAAGGTGTAATGTTGTAAACAAGGAATTTGTAGTGTACCTTAGCTTACAACCCTCATGTCTTATTTATAGTGCAGGAGTCCTGGTTTGACCAGGCCATCGATGGCATAGTTTAGGAAAGAGACATTCATGGAGATCCTTCTCTAATTAGAGTCGTGCTTTAAGAAGGAAGTTCCCTATTAGCCCCGTGCTCTTAGATAAGCGGGAGATAGTTCCCTATCTAAGGGTATTCCGTAAGAGGATGTTTCCCTGTGTGATATGTACTAAGGTATTTGCTTCCTAGTTGGAAGCAGAGAGCTGTTGTAGTTGTTTGTCCGAAGCTGATCCTCGAGATACTTGCCTTAGTAAGGCTTACGGGTATTGAGGATAGTTGTGAGACATATGAGCCTAGCAGGCTGTAAGAGTTTGGGTCCGTCTGGCAAACAACATTGGGTGGGCTTGGAACCACTTGGGTCGAATCAGTGTTGGGCTGACGGTGGGCCCGTAACTCCTCGAGATCATCATGACACGTGTATGGCTTAGGCATGTGACCGTTTTGGTATATCATCAGCTACTCCCCCCGAGTTAGTGGGCTGTCACATCGATCCGCTAAGTCATATCTTGAAAAGATATGCCGGTAATGATGATTGAGTCTGAATCGTTTGCTTGAGCTGCGCTCTGCATTTATTGAACGTGCGTCAATTCATCGAAAAAAAGGCGGGAAAGAGGCATGAACCCAATCCCTATTTAGGTCATCCAATGTGCGGAATCTGACTCTTCTATTTACTTTGCTTTTCAAGATACTTTTTTGTTCATCTTTTGACTAGAAAGATTGTTCATCTTCTTCATGACTCAACAAAACCTTCATGACGACGCAACCTTGGCCAGAGGCTTGGAGTATTTTGAAGACATGTTGCTTTCTGAGCCTGACCTTGCTGAAATTCGTATGAATTTTGGGGTCCCCGAGGACCTACCATTGTCTGTTCCGAAGGGTGATCAGACGCCAATGTCGCCACCGATGGGGCTCATCTACTTGCATCGTGGGATGCTTCAAACTGGAATGTGTTTTCCCGTTCTAGACGTGATTTGGGGATTCTTGGACATCCTTGGGATTCCTTCGTCCCAGCTGGGGCATAATGGATATAGGATTATCCTTCTCATTCTAATTAGGAAGAAGGAGGCTGACGTCTGCGTGACTCTGCGAGTAATCCAATTGCTGACTTTTCCTCGGTTGAAGAGTAACACCGTCCACAAGATGGCGTCGCTGGCTTGCTTTGCGAATCTACCCGATGACTTCAAGTTCTGGCAGAAGTATTGTTTCTTAGCCCCTGCGAATTCAAAGTATTTTCGGTTCAAGGATCGTTCTCTCGAGCGGGAGTTCAAACCACTTCGTAAGTGAAGATTTTATCACTGGTTTCCCTGCGCTTGATTGGGTGCTAATCATTGCTTGTGTTTTTTTATTACAGGAAGGTTTCCCACTACTCTTCTTACCCTACAGGAGCAAAACACTATGGATACGTTCTGCGGTTTGTCAACAAAGAACGTGGTGGATGTCATATGCGTCCCCAACTTTATTCGTAATGGGATGTGGGACAACTGGCACGTAGCCCCCACTCTCTACTTAACGACATGGGTCAAGCCCAAAAATGGGCCCCTTTTAGGAAGATGAAGGTTGTTGGGGCAAAAGCTCATGTTTTGTCCGATACGGAGAAGCCGTCTGAGACGCTTGCCTTCTTCGTGAGTTCGAAGATGTCCCATATCAGAACCGGGTTGTCTTCAGCACGATCCGCTCCAATGAGTAAAGAGTGTGAGTTTAATCGGCCTGTCAAAGCGGAGACTGGCGTATCCGTCTGGGAGAAAGACTACCTGCGGTTTGCCGGGGTTGAAGACAGGTCGAACCTTAGTGATGCGCAGGCTAAAGCTTTAAGTGAGTGGTTGATGCGGGTTGCAATGGGGCTTTTGCCAGTTCTGATTCGCGTGGGACTGTTCCGATAGAAGGTTCCTGTGAAGATCCGCCTGAGGTTGTGGAATATGATCGTCCCATTGGTGTGCTGTCTGGTAGTGGTCGTGGTGGCACAGGCCAAGTTTCTTATAGTCCGCATTGTTCACCGTCTTGTTCTAGGCCACAACTCGAGGTGTTGGAGGGCCCTTTGAACAATTCGCTTCCTACCCTTCCTCCGGATCCCGTTGAGCCATCATGCAGTAAAGGGTCGACCACTCGTAATAATGGAAAAGTTATGGAGGAAAGCCTGGGGATAGTGGTGATTGTGAATGGCGGTGTCGGCGTGATTCCTAACCCGGGAAAGCTTCATCCGGATGCGCGGATAAGCCTGTTTTCATGAGACTTGGTAATGATGAGCACTCAGGTATGGCACCAGGAAGTTGACGTGGAGTATGCTTCAAGGAAGCATATTAGCAGGCGTCATAGTTGGCTGATGGATTATGCTCCAAAATTTGAGGAGGATACGCTAGAGAGACGTATGGATAAGGGCTTAAAGTACCTTATGTTGGGTATGTCTCACTTGAGCCAGGTGGTCGTTACTGGGATAGAAGTCGAGGTGGCTCGTGAGAGGGTATACACCATGGAGCGTGTCTTCTTGCATATGCAGGCGTTGTATTCTGACACGCTTTATGAAATTGAGCGGCTACAGAAGCTGGCTGAGGAGAAGAGGCTGGAACAATCAGCCATGGCTGCTGCAACGCAGAGGGCTCGTCTGGAGGCCTTTGAGCGTAATCTAGCGAAGGTAGTATTTGAAAGAGACAAAATCAAGCAGGAGTTGGACCAAACTCGCCAAGATTTGGAGGTCGTCGCAGAAAGCTGCAGTTGAGGCAAGCACTGAACTGTGGTCTTTCACTGAAGAGAATGCTTTAAAGAAGCCCGATTGGGCCGCTTAGAAGCTGAAACTAGAAGCCGATGTAGAGTTCAACGCTTGGGGGGCGAGGAAGGCCAAGGGCCGGCTTGAACTGGAAAAGCATGAGCTTGATGCTGTGAAGAGTAGTCTGGCTACAGAGCAGTCTCATGTTGACATGCAGATTGGCAAGCTAGAACAGTTGGAGCCTGAACTGGCCGACGCGAAGGCGCGGGAGGAAGAGCTTCTGCAGGAACAAGGCAAGTGTGAGTTTTGTCGGGTCGTACATGGCAGGCTGGAGCTGCTATCGCTAATGAAAGAGAAGCATCCGGAATGGGATCTTGTGCCGATATAAGAAGATGTTTTACGTAGACTTGTCCGTTACCTTTGCGTCCTCAGACGAGGAGGGCGATTCGGACCCTGATGCTCACTCTGTGCCGTGTGTAAATGCGACCCCTGCTTTTTCCTTCGTAAAGCTTAACTCTTCTATTTCTGTACCTTCTCTTGATGAGTAAACTTTGCATACTTGTACCCTTTTTCTTCCAATCGTTAATGAAGGACTGTACGACTGGTCTTCATTCGGTCCAACTCCATGAAGGACATAGATTATGCCCAGAGTCTCCTTCTCTATCTCCTTAACTAACTCCCCCCAATCCATGGTTCGTTATGGTCGCTCCTTAGAGTTCAGGAATTCTTTTAGTTTGGCCCTATGGATCTAGAACTCAATCTCATACCTCAAACTCTTGCAGTCGTTGGTATCATGGTCGCCTTCTTTATGGTATGCGCAGTAATTACCGCTGTCACGCTTGGAGGGTCTTCGCGCTGCTTTGGGGACCACTTCAGATATTCTCATTTTTCATGGTGTTTAGTACGTCCGACAGGCTAGAATTGAGGGGTGTCACGGCTCTGGATCCAACATAGTTGGAGGCTTTCTCTGGCCTTGAACAACTAGGGTCTGGCCTGTTGTCACTTTGTTTTATCTTTCTCCTTTCTTCATCCTCGCGTCTCTTTCCCTCCTTTTTGTCCTTTCCCTCCTTGTCCTTAGGAACAGAGGGTTTCTTCTCGCCTTCTATTTTCCTCTTTACTGTCCTAAACTCCTTTAAGGTAATGTGTTTCTGGGCGCTCTTGAGGAGCTCCATCATGTCTAGAAGGGGCTCCAAGGTGAGGTCTTCGTAGAGCTTTCCCTTCTTTAGGCCAGCAGTGAATGTTGTCACGGCTGTGTCGTCATTGCATTCATCAATGAGTGTCAGCTCGTTGTTGAACCGCATGACATACTCTCTGAGTATCTCATTGGACCTCTGTTTTAGAGAAAGTATGTGTAGGCCTTTACGAAAATGCTGGCTCCCATCGAAACGCATCAGAAATTCCTTTGCCAGTGTCTTAAAGGAGTCGATCAACCTCGATGGGAAGCTGTGAAACCATGTTAGTACTGACTTCTTCAAGCTAGTAGGAAAAATTTTGCACATCACTGACTCGGGTTTTTCTTTGAGAGCCGTCACGTGTTGGTAATGGCACATGTGGTCGAATGGGTCGGTGGTTCCATCGTAAAAGTCGAGCTTCAAAGGAGTGAACTTCTTTGGAAGGGCCTCATTCATGATTCGATCCATGAATGGTGGGACAGAGAGACAGTACAGCACCTCAGGGTCGTGTGTCTCTCTGCGAATAGGGGTTTTATTGGCCAAGCAACTCCGCCCTGGCGGCGGGCTTCGCTTTAGTCGTGCAACCTCCTCTAGTCCAATGAGATCTAGCGGGGGCTTGACTCTCCTATGTTTGCTCTTTGCCATCCTCCGGAGACGATGGAGGATTTTGTTGCGCGAGAGCCTCCACTGCTTTGGTGATCTGTTGTATTTGATATGACAACATATCTATCCTGGGGTCCATCGTTGTTGTTGTCGGCGCGGAGGCGTGAGGCTGCTGCCTGTGCATAATCGAAACCGCTGAAAGCGGTAGTACAACGCCAGCCTGAGTGTTTGATGTGTCCCCTTATTCTCCGTTGTTGCGCAATTTAGTGGTCACCATCTCTCTGTGTTTCGAAGGGAGACAATGCTAATGAAAGGTTAGGAACTTTATCGTCCCCACGGACGGCGCCAAACTGATGCAGTCGTTTTTCACTCCCTGCTCTGACCTAGTCATGCTGACTTGCACAAGTAACGTATTTGAGCCACGGACCACCGTTGTGGTGAGCGATGGCACTCCGATGCTAAAGTTAGACAGGGATCTGTGGAATGTGTAATGTTGTAAACAAGGAATTTGTAGCGTACCTTAGCTTACCAACCTCGTGTCTTATTTATAGTGCAGGAGTCCTGGTTCGATCAGGCCATTGATGGCGTAGTTTAGGAAGGAGATCTTCGTGGAGATCCTTCTCTAATTAGGAGTCGTGTTGTAGGAGTGAAGTTCCTTGTTAGCCCTATGCTCCTAGATATGCAGGAGATAGTTCCCTATCTAATGGTATTTTGCAAGAGAAAGTTTCCCTGTGTGATATGTACTCTGGTATTTGTTTCCTAGTTGGAAGCAGAGAGCTGTTGTAGTTGCCCGTCTGAAGCTGATCCTCGAGATACTTGCATCAGTGGGGCTTACAAGTATTGAGGATAGCTTTGAGACATATGGGCCTAGCAAGATGTAAGAGTTCGGGTTCATCTATCGAACTGCATTGGGAAGGCTTGGAACCGCTTGGGCCGGATCAATGCTGGGCTGATGCCTGATGCTAGGGCTCGTAACTCCTCATGATCATCATGACACGTGTATGGCTCAGGGATGTGACCGTTTGGTGTATCATCACCTAAGATTTCTTTGGGGGATTTTACAAAAAGTTTTCAACTAATTGTTCACTTTATAATGAATAAGTAAACTTGTGTTCCTTACGGTTTTCACTTAGCTTAAGTTATACTATAAGCCTTCAATAAGTTTATTCGAAGAACTTCGAAGTCGAATAATTTCATTTGTTTTTCAAAACAAGTTAGATTTTCAAAAAGACTATTCACCCCCTACAATTGATAGTAGCCTAGTGTTAGTACACTATTGTGAGTATTATAGCATACCTCACACTTTTAACCCGGCCTTGCCCTAGCATGGTTTTTCTAAAATTTGGACTTGAGGATTTGAAATTTCTCAATTTTGGACATAAGGAATCAAACTTTGGAAGAATGGATTTGAAACTTGAGGATTTTGAGTATAGAAGGGTTGGGTTTGATGATTTGAGAGAAAATTGGTTGGGATAGAGGATTTTGAGAATAAAATGATTGTGGTTGTTGGAAATGAGATGTAAGTGGTGGTTGTTCGTAGAGTTGAGGTTGAAAAGGTTGGGACATGTATTGAGATTGTTGATAAGGTTTGGGTTGGAAATTGTCTAAATATAATGCCATGTTTTGAGAATACCAGCATGAAAATCGAGGGAAGAATTTTTTATTTTTTTTTACTAAAAACGGATTTGAAATTGGTGAATCGGTATTGATTACAATTTCAAATGACTTCCTAAGGTTTGATAGGGAATCTTCAGCCACCCCCATATTCAAATTAGTGATGCGAGATCAATTATCCATGAGAAATAATTTTTGAAAAACAAATATATAATGCAAGGAAATAAAGAGATAAACACATATGTAATTATACAAATGGAGATTATGATAAAAATAAGTTTTGAAAATGTAGAAGAATTCTTTAAAATGTAGAAATGTATATGGAAACTAGCTATAAAATATACTATTGCTAAAAGAACATATATTAATGGTATGCTTGAAAGAAATTGAAATTTAAACTCTTGCTATGATTAAAAAAAAATATTGAAACTAATGCTTGAAAAAAATTTGAGAATGCTTGAAATTATTTCTTTTTCAATTAAACTTTCGGTATGGAGGGGCAACTGTGAGATACCATACATTTGACTTGCAAACGATTAAAGTAGAAATGGGGTACATTTTGACTTTACTCAGGGTAATATCTATCACACCTAGCATAAAAGAGACATATTCTAGCCATTTCTAGGCAAACGAACACACAATATTCACTTTATCTAACCTTAAGAGGCCTTCAGTCTTCTAGGGAGAGATATGTTGTCAAAAGTACAGCAACGACCGTCCACTTGAGAAAGACTCGCCAAAGCATCTACCACTGCATTCACTTCGTGAAAAGCGTGCACTACAACCACCTCCATACCGCTGATCATACCATGGATCTCATCCCATGCACTTTGCAAAAACCAAGGAATCTGGAAATCACCATCTCGAATCAACATTGCATCCATTTTGATAACACGATTCACAATACCAAGACGACGACACAACTTCAAACCTTCCAAAAGCGTTAAGCTTTCCGCTTTATTATTCAAACCCAAACCAAAAAATAATTGCAGAGCATTAATACAATCGCCATGCTCATAACAAATAACAACTCCCCAGCTGCCTTGCCATTACGAGCAGATCCATCAACGTTAATAGTCTTACAACCTCGTGTTTGAACTTCCGAACCCAAGACCCGAATTGGCTTTGACTAAACTGAATTAACTGATAGACCCAGGACCTGCAGCAAATACACATTCCCGCTACTCTGTTTTTGACAAAAAACAGAGCAGACAAGCTTCAAAAGTTCTCACACCCTCAAGATCACAACTAGTGCATTCACGACGATCTTCCTACAAGCAGGCATTATGTTGCTTCCAAACCTCCTATAGTACCAGCATGAGGGCCAGATTGTAAAACAACCTAACTTGAGTCCGTCTATTAACTCGAGTAAACCATACTTGTAATAACGTTCTTACCTCCACCGGCCTTAGCAAATGAATATCAAACATGGGCTCAAAAAACGCCCAGACCCTCACTGCAAACTCGCCCTTAATAAACAGATGCATGATCGTCTCTGCACATGGGAAATAACAACACGAGCACTGTGAAGCAAGGTTGTAACAGCATCACGGCAACTCACCATCAAAAAGGATTCCTTTTTTCACCACTCTCCAGTCAAAAATAGAGATTTTGGATGTTAAGTGTTAGGGCGTCAAGCACCCGTGGGCACCGATATTATCCCCAATTTAAACACCACTATACCCCTTGGTCCACTATAGGTAACAACGATATTGTCCCCAATTTAAACACCACCATATTGGGCCTTCCATTTGGGAGCCTAGGTGGTGTGGGGTTTTTTCCAAAATGCCTCGTTGCTATTAGGGAGTGGACATGTTCATTATAAACCTTTGTGACAACTCTTCCTACTTGATGTGAGACTATTCAAGCCAACACTATCCCAACAATCTCCACCTCTAGCATGAATCGTCACATGTCCTACAATCCATCTGCCCGGTCCGCAACATCTTGAAGTACACCTCCTCTTCGAGTGTCTTGTAGTACACCTCCTCTTCGAGTGTCTTGTGCAACCACGATTCTAAGAGTATTACTCAATGTACAGGCTCGAATATTCTCAGCGTTGTTGACTCCACCTAGTCGCAGCCACCGCATTAGCTCCACCTCATCCGGATTTGTAGGATACTCCCACTTGGCAAGGATCTGGAGCCTCACCCTGGATTGTTCACCTGGAGGACCTACATTCCACTTGGATCCGGCTCATCGCCCTTCTTCTACTCTCCTTGAACAATGTGCCACCTGCACCTCGACCTCGCCAAGTTTCCGTCGAACCATCGGCTTTGATACCGATTGTTAGAGCGTATCCACCTTGCCCAGTTCCCGCCGAACCATCGATTCTAATACTAATTATTAGGGTGTCGCGCACATGTGCACATCCCTTGGTCCACTATGCATAGCAACGATATTGTCCCCAACTTAAACACAACCATATTTGGCCTTCCATCTGAGCCTAGGTGGTGTAGGGTTTTCTCCAAAAGGCCTCGTTGCTATTAGGGAGTGGACCTCTCCCTTATAAACCTTTGTGACAACTCCTTCTTACTTGATATGGGACTATTCAAGCCAACATTATCCAACCAGTAAGAGGGGGCGTTACAACCTGGAAAAAAGATGTCCTCCACTCCATGATCTTTGATAACATCGTAGGCCTCTTGTGTGGAAAGCAGCTTATCCGTTGAAGGCATCCAAATTTTTAAGTTTAGCAGCCACCTATTGGATTTTAGACTCTATTTATACATCTCTCTAGCTAAGCCTCGAGTGAGTTCACCAACCATATCAAACCGGCCCTCATTTACTTCTCTTAAACTGGGACAAACGCCATGTTCTGCTAATGTTGACGGTCTTTTAAACACAGCCGCAGTATTCCATTCTCCTCAAAAAAACTTATCTCATTTCTCCCAATCTTCCAAGTTGAATTAGCAACTAGACTATGTCGTAATTCCAAAAGCTCCGTCACATAAGGGGATATACCATTTTTATATACTTGTCTCCAAAATGGGACACCAACCTTCAAGTATTTTCTACATAATAAGATATAGAAGCGTTGTGACATATGGTATTTATAGAGGAGGGAGGGGGAGCGGAGAGCAATGAAATTGCTCAAAATATTGTCATTTTGGCTAAATCATGGTGCTCTAGCAAAAATATGGCCGTCGTGGCCAAGATTGATTGGTCATAGCAATGAATCTCACAATGGTTATATGCCACATTGGAGCTTTACACTCTTACCATGTGTGCCACTAAAAAAAAGTAGGTCATTCATTGGGTATTCGACAGAGAATGCCAGTATAATCGAGCAACCCATCTAGCAACCAAAGAAAGACCTATTAGATGACCCTTTGGTGTCTCTACCAGCAACCCAAAGAAATGCATGTTGGAGATGCTCCGAGTAACTAGGAAAATATGAATAAAAAGTTCAAAAGGTCTCATCTCATACCACAAAAAATCAATGTGCAATCATGTAAAATTGGAATTTTGCCTAAATATATCAATTTTTCTGATAAACACATATCCTTACATTTGAAATCAACTACAAAACTCCACAATTCATTACGTGTGCCCCTAAAACAAAACTCGAACATATTTTTCCCTATTGGATTCCAACTAAAGAGTGCAATTCTACTCTAACTTACAGAACTAATGCCATATTAATCCCTACAAAATTACAGAAGAAACCTGGGAAGTCCAACCTTATACCCGACAGTGCTAACATCCTCCTGGACCTGCCTTCTGAATTCTCTAAAGCTAAATTCTCGGTACTTGGGGTTTCCATCTTTGCAAGTACTACTAATTACAGTTTCATATGAAGGACAGAAGAAATAAGCCACCGAAAACCTTTCTACTTTTCTATTAGTCATCACTCGGTGTTCAACGCTCTTATAAACATCATTGCTCCATGCCTGCAACACACAAGTATAGAGCTCACTGTGTATGAATCAGGTCATAATTAAATTGTACTTTCTCATTAGATGGCAATAGAGATATTGGATGGTAATACCTGAAATAAGTCTCCAATGTTAACAATTAGAGATTCTGGATTAGGTTTAACCATGATCCATCTCCCATCTTTTTCCAATTGCAGTCCTCCCACTTGATCTTGATACAATATTGTGAGGAAGTCACTATCCGTGTGTGGCATCAGCCCAAATACTTCTGAAGATACCGAACAGGGCGGATATCTGTTCAACCGAAGATAGCAAGTGTTTTGCTTACAAGTTTCTTTGAAAAATGTACATATTTGGCCTATATGTTCTGCCAAAATTTCAGCTATTGTTCTTGCCAAAGTTGATGCATTGCTTGCAAACTCATAGATGGATGACCTGCTGCAAAGCTGAAATACTTAGATGTGCGTATGTATGCAGCAAATGAACAAGCAGACCTTCCTCAACAAAGTAATTAATTCCGTACATAATATCAATAGGAGCGCACTGAAAGAATAATTAGTCTATGGCAATAAAAGTTCATTTAAAGTAGAAAAGCAATCCCCATCAAACTTCGTTTCATCAAAAAGCAAGCTTTATTTATCACAAGGATGTGTAAATACACACAACACATCAAATTCCAGTAAGATGTATTAGAAATCGATGGATTGCTGATAACAAATATAAAGAATCAGCCAATTAATGTGCTAAAACAGATTGGACGGGAAAACTTAGCTAACTAATATGCTCATACATAATATCAAACTCTTTTAATCCAACCTTTAGGTCACCCCTCCTAGGAGTCAAACCTTAAACATAATAACCAGTAGCGGCAAGCGAATTACTCAATTTAGGACCGTAACATTCTATTATGCCATACAAATGTCAAGCTATTTTAATCCTTTCAATCCCCTAAGCCACCCCTTTTGGGATTCAATCGGAGCAGGGTAAGAAACACCTAATAACTTGATCAATGCTCAAGTTGTCATGGAATGGAAACCCCAAGGAATGTTTGATGTTGGGAATCTTCCGTTGATGGGATGAACGGTATCCACATTCATGCCGAAAAATCGTATTCAACGTTTTTGTGTGTACGAAGAGTAAGGGGTTGCAAGATTGAGGGCAAACATAGTGTTTGTTAGATCTTTGAACCATCTGAATGCCTTTGGCAAGGGTCACACCATGGATATTATGATATTATCCGCCAAAATTTGGCTGATTTGAGATTGAAGTAGAATATTTACTAGGACACCAATAGAAGGCAAGACAAGACACTCAACATTTGTAAAGGCGCCCAAGATCATTCTTAGGCCCTTGGAGACCATAGTAAGTTCCCTCATATATTTGGTCGATTTTTAGGTCTGCTAAAACAACCAAACCAAATGGTGCATCTGGTTGAACCACTCAAGATAACTGACTCCCATAGTACATAAATTAAGTATATACAAGTGAAATGGAACATCAACACTGCGGTCATTGAAAGATACAAAGTGAGGTGGCCCTAAGATTGAACCGTTTTGTTGTACAACTATTGGGTCCCTACCATATAAGTACTTATGATAAGAAAAAAGGCACTAATTTCCAACTTTCAATGCAGCATGTGACATTCAAGAGTGAAAGCAAAAAATTCTATGAAATTTAATTTCTTTGAAAGAGTGGTTAATATAACACAGAACATAAAACGTAACATCCGTTAATTTAACTGCCAACCTAGTACTCGACGCACACGCTATGCCAGCAAACATCCGTGGATTTATTTTTTTTACCCTTGATACAAATATGTTAAATATAGCACGCTCCATGTGTGTGGTTTATTTTCTCTTTTCATCACGAGCCCTTCTAGGGAATGAGGGAACGTGCGAGGGAGAGGGAGACTCGCGCATTCCCTCGCCCCCTAGAATTTCTGTTTCATCACACAAGTTGCAAGTTACAAAGGATAATATATTAAAATATACCAAAAATGAATAATTTTAATTTTCAAATTTATAATTAATATATGTACCCATATTGGAGGTGTTCATCATACATAAAGAGGCTTTTTAAGTTGTACTCACACAATGTATGACTGAAATACTTACAAAAATATTTTATTAACATTATCTTCCTCGTAGTATGAATAATGTTTTTCTCCTTTGTCACTTTTCACTTTTCATCCATCTTTTAATTTTGATTTTTAAATATTATGAAATTAAAAAGGCAAAAATGAAAACCAAGAAATCAGGTTGAAGACACTCTTGATCAGCACGTTGTATAGTCGAGATGGGAAGTTTCATCCTCTTCTTTAAATAAATAAATAAATATAACTAGTAAAAAAAAAGGAGGTGGTGTAGGTGCGTAAATACCAGAGTGAATTGAAGTGGGTTGATTGTGATGAAGCAGCAGGAATGTGAGTCAAAGGGATGTGAAAAGCCTCTGACCAAGAAAACTGGTGGAGACGCGTAGCATTTGGAGTCCCCCAACGATAACTATCAGCTGAGAAATTCAAAAGTTTCTCTTTAACTTTCTTATCGAACGGTTGTCTGAAAAGCTTCACTTGCTCACCACGCAACTTTTCCAATAACTCACGAGATATTCCATGATTCACCACCTGAAAGAAACCCCACTCTTTTGCAGCCTTAACTATCTCTCTACTGCAATGTTTGCTATTCATGTCAATCAATGGAAGCTCTCTTTGTTCTTCAACCTTCTCAACATCGAAGGAGTCTTCTTTATTATTGTTGTTCAACAAAAGGGTCTTGTAAGTCTCTTGAAATGGTGGTTCAGCTTCCATGTTCATTAACAACTCTCAACTGCTGATCAGCATGGACATGAAACAAACAAAAAAAAATTAGCTTAAGTAAGCACAAGTTGAGACAAAATGAGAGATTGGAAATGCAGAGGATCAGTTTTTGTAGCTATCGATTAGGTCGTTGATGAAAAACCTAACGTTTACAAACATCCAATTTTGGAGCTAGGCAAGGCAACTAGTACTACTTAGTCAAATGAACACTCTCGATTTTCTCTTTTAACTTTGCCAAACAAAACATAGTATATACATGCCAGCCAACACAACACAACTCAACCAGCTCTACTCATTTTCAATTCTTTTCAGAGTGATTATACTCTCAATTAAGATGTAATTAATGAGGAGATAATTAGTGTAGCTAGTTTTTTTGCTAAGAAATTCTAAGTTTTTTTTCTCTCGACATAAAATATGTGATTAAAAATGGGGAAAAAAATTTCTTGGGATCTCATAGTAAGTTTATCATGAAAATAACAAGGACATAGCACCTTGTTTTCATAACACCCAGTGATATATAAGATTTGGCCTGGTATGTTATGTAGACACTTCTTCTTTCATACTAAATAAATCAGTGTGATAAATAAACAAATTAGCTTGGACGAGGTGGAGTGGCACAATGACTTACTGAGTCCACTGTGTTTGTAGCACGCAAGGTGTGTGGTGAACTTATCTGCAACTCAATGTTTCCTAATGCTTTTGCGGCTTTCATTCACAGAATTGTAGTAGGCAAGTAAGTATGTGTTTTAGAATAAAATTTGACATTTAGCATGCCTTGAGTTCCAAGTTATAGGAGTAACTATACCAAAACTTGTGAATCGAAGTATAATAAACTAACCCCCAAATAAAGGGATTTTAAAACTATAATTTACTATACCAATTCTTTGGTATAACCTCTGATGTACTAGTATTTAAAAATTTCAGTTGCATGATGTACTGCATCAAGATACAATTCGTTTATCAAACAGCAGACTGTCAAGCATACACATAATAGTGATGATGAAATGCTAAATTTGTAAATATAGCTAGGATATGATTCAAGGTTTCCTCAAAAACATTTACATGTGATATTCAACTAAAACAATGCAAATCATGTCAATATATATATAAAGATGAGATTTATATGATTCCTGAATTCACCTGATCAAAGCTAGTTGTTCCAAGGCCTTCGATCTATAATTTCTTCTTCTTCTTCTTCAAAGATAAATGTTCTATGGTTTGAAAACTTACATCATTTATATAGAAGTCGATTATTTCAAGAACCCAGCAAGTACTTTATCTGCCAAAAAGAAGGGTGACTTGTTTCATTAACCTTGTTGTGGTCGTTCTAACTTATCTTCAGTTCAAGTCAGTTACTCTACGTTTGAGTCCTTCCCTAAAACATTTAAAGAAAGACTTTCCATAAAAACAATAGTTTTTCCCTACAGACATGTCAGAAACAGAAACAGAAACTAATGTATTATTTTGAACAAAGAAGCATGTATGTCAGTCCTTATTTTACATTTAATTAGTTGATTCTCAAAAAAAGTAAGCTTTTGAAGCAGACACTTCAATCAAGGAAGAAGAAATATTACAGGAATGAAGAAGGTATAGGTAATGGGAAACCAGTCATGATTTAATATATCCATGGAGGACGCCTTGCATGCCAATCCACCGAGAAAGTCACTATCGAAAACTTATATATATATATATATATATATATCATCATCATCATCATCAAAAACAAATAATTACCACTGAAGCTATCCAACAACATTAATCAAAACATATTTTAGTCTGCCATGTCAGTAGCGAGAACAGTTTTTGACAATTTTATAAGGCTTCTGAATTACTTGTAATAGAATGATTCAATCCTCTGGAGGGCAGTACAGAAACATTGCAATCTTGCAACAGCCTATGTGTAATTAAAACTTTGGGGAAATTTTCACTTCTTGGGTTTTTTGGCCCTCATGTCATTGGTTGATAAGATTTTCACCTTTAATCGTTAGATTCTGAAAATTCTCCCATTAAAATATGTGTCTAGACAGAACTGATGCCTAGGGCTACAGTTGATCTTCATTTTCCCAAGTCTGTTTACCCAGGTTTTCATTTTTTTTATTGTTTTAATCATAGATAGTAGGAAAAATAATAGAAGGAAGAATAATATTATAGGGTTGTATGTACTTGGTTGAAAAAAGAACTTCATGGTAAAACACTATAAAGGGGGGAGAGGGAGAAAACAGAACAATCAGAGAAAACACGAGGTTGAACGTCATGTGAGAACCCAAATTCTCCCTTGTCTCACCCTCTCTTTGCTTACTCCGAATAATTGATGTTTTCCATGGATGGTTTGTGTTCCCTGCAAAACACGGAACATATGACTAAATAACAATAATGCATGCTACCGAAAAAGAGATATTGTGTGCAAGTAAGTACATGTCCTTGCATAATGGTACCTTTTCTGGAGTCTCTATGATGGTTTTCTTTGATCGTGTACTGGGTTAGTGACCAACAAAAGAAAAATGTAAGAACATTGACCAATATGATACACAAAATATAAACTAAGATGGAAATGATGTGAGCCCATAATCAAAATGGGTCATTTAAAAAAAAAAAAAAAAAATCAAAACCCATGTAGAGAGAGAGAGAGAGAGAGAATGAATATGAAGAGTGTCTGGAACTTACACATACACAAAAAGAAGAGATGAGTTGATGATGAACCAATTGTAAGCAAAAGGAGAAGAATGGGAAGAATAAAGATAGACAAATGTTAAAGAGAGTGATTGTTGGGTTGAAGTGAAGTGAAGATGAGGGACTGATGAAGACAGATATTTATAAGGAAAGCAACTGTTCAATGATTAGTGATGATTCAATGAAGAGCTAGCATACATACGCGTCTCTGGTTGAAGAGTAGAACACGCGTCTCAACAAGTCATCAGACATATCTCTAGATAGTTAATAATAATAATAAAAGATTTTTTTTTTTGACAAAAAATTAAAAAGAAGAGAATGGAGAGGTGATTCAATGAGGTTAACCTCACACTCAGGGCGCACCTCTTGAATTGGATTAAACAAATTTAGATGAAGTTCTTAAACAAAGAATGAAAAGATTTATTAATTTCATAAATACACACAAGTCCGTAGTTTCAGATGTTTCATTCTCCATCTTCTTCATCCTCCTTTGATCACAAAATTTCTTCTACATAATCAATGAAAGAAAAAAAAAATCATTTTTGGTAGTTTATTAATAATAAGCAATGACATCCATCATCTTATGTCCTATCCTCTTATCTATGAACAAGGGTGCAATAGTATGAAAAAACTTTAAAAGATGATCTATGCTAATGCCCTCTTGCGCCTCCTCAATGACTTTAAATTTAAAATATATATCTTCAATTCTCTTCAATCATATTCAAAAGCGACATATCATAATGTGAAATTGAATAATCAAAGGCTTTTTCACTAATTCATTATAAATCTTGTTTAATCATAAACAAAATCACTTATGGAGAAGTCTAGAAAACTTTTCTTCATAAAGATAAAACCAATGAGTTTAGTAATTATATTTATTTTGAAGAAGACCAAAAAGAAGAAAAAAAAATAGTGGAAAAGGATGGGAAGAATAAAAGAGGAATGGAGTTGGTAAAGCCTAAAACTAAGGAGTTGTGTAAGTTTAGGAAACTAATAAATTATTTGATTTAGCAACTTTATCTAAATTCATTTAATCTAACGATGGAGAAGTGTGCCGCGTGAGCTAAGCTCATTGAATCGCCACTAAAAAAAAAAAAAAAAAAAAAGGTTTTAAACTTTGGGTGGTATGAATTGAAAATCCTACATCCTAGAGTAGAAGAACCTGTAGTCTATCCCTTGAAAAGAGGTTAACCTCACAGCCGAAATGTGCAATTAATGGAGGAGAGATTGGTGACTAGATCCTTATATTGTGATTTGTGAAAGAGAAAGGTATTTGAGATGAGAGTGATTAATTAAGATGAAAAGCGTATGGGTACCATTGGTTGTGATTTCTCCAAGTCTCTCATCAAAGAGCAGGGACTTGACTGTGCTGTGCTGCTACTACACTCATTTTACATTTGGCTCTCATTTCTCCAAGTCTTTTTCTCTTACCCTTATCTCTTACTCACTCACCATTCTAAACAGATCACATGAAAGGGCTTGTACTACACCTACATTCTAACACTGTAGCCATATGTGAGCAGTCCATGTCGGCACTTTCCTAACATAACCTCTTTCACGTGCTAGCTAATCTGACCAGGTGATGCTATTCAATTCTCATTCCCTAAATTAAACACTTCCATGTGGCTTTGCCTATATATACTTCTCTATACCTACATTGCCATTCCTTCCATACACCTACTCCGTGTGTATGTATTTAACGTGTAACAATATTTAATTTCCCATTTAAGAGATCAAAAAGTCAATGGAAATATAAAATATTTTAAATCTTGACAATGTCAACAAGTTTAGTTCCAAAAAACGGAATAATTGGTAAGAGCATCCACAGTAAGTTGTGGCAATTGAGTCAATAAAATGGGATTTAACTACATTGCAAGGGGAAGGGGCGATTTGTTCCATGCTACGCTGCCCTTTGAAAAGTAGTCCTCACACCATCTCAGATTGCAAGTTCCATTTGAGATGGTGCGCTCCATCTCAAATACCACACAGGTCTTTACATATGGGTTGTTAAATTTACAAATCCATTAAAAACTTCTTTAAATTTAATGTCTTTAGAGCTACTATGGGTGGTGATGTAAATTTTTTTAGTTAGGGCCAATATGAATTGTGTGGAGCTTAATGTGTGAATGCTCTAAAACTGGAAACATTCTGGTTACATTATCATAAGCATGTAAACAGATTTGTACCCTGTGAACCCTATAGTGGAACACATTTGTAAATCAAATCTACCCCAGAGCTTTAACTGACTTTCTTTTATTTTAAGTTTACATATTAGCACATCACGGACGAAAAAATCATTTTTGTTGTGTCCATTTAGGACCTCCTTAGTTCATTGTAAATTAAGGACACATACATAGACATAATAAGATGAAACTATATCATTGGTCCTTCATTTGAGATGAAATTTGAGAAAAATTAAATGCCAACAACAAACATAATGCCTCAAAGTTTCAGCTTGTTTCGACATATGTGCCTTGAGATACACATTAAAATGTGAAAATCAGATTTCTCTATCATAATTAAGGGTGTTAATTGGTTCCTGAAAATCAGCTGAATTGAATCGACCGAATCGAAAAAAACCCGAACCAAGTACAAATCGATAATGAAAGGGAATGAAAGGGAAAAAGCGAACTGTATCTGAGTAGTATGTCCATTTTTCCCCAATTTCCCTCGTGCAAAACCTAATCACTCCCTCGGCATCTCAAAGAAAAACTCATTTTCAAGCGTTTCCTTTCTCTAAAAAAAGAACTCATGTCTATGCCAAGCAACGCCAGCCACTGCAACCACCCTCGTCTTTCTCTCATCATCGACCACCATCAACCCCTCCCATTTCCTTCTTTTCTCTATCCCCCTCTCTGCACCGAAGCACCATCGGTCACCGCAAACCCCTCCTTCTCTTATTCAATTCAAATTACCAAACCCACCAACCTTTCCCCTTCATTTGTTCATCGTCAATTGGTGCCTTTGAAGTCTCAATTGAGTTTCTAAAGCTTCCTTCTTCAAAGGATTTAATCGATCTCCATGGGTCACTGCTCTCGAATAAACGAAATCAATTGGTTCGTCCCTATTTCTCAAATTTCTTTCAAATTAGGGTTTCCATTCGTTATTTTTCTTTCATCGTAATTGTTTCTAGATTCAAGTTTGTACCTTGTTTCATGGGTTTTCATGACTTGAACGTCTATATATATAAGCTGTTAATTGTTTTTCGATAGTGTGATTGGTTTAAGATGTTATTTTTCAAGGTTGAAAAGTTGAGGCTTAACTTCTTATTTATTTATTTATAATTTTGCATAAATTTACCCTTTGGGAAATATCAATGTAACTTTCTTGCATACAAGATGGGTTATAGAAATTTTAGGTAATGATCATTAGTTCATCGTCGTCATCGCTATCTGCCCATTGTCGTTAAAATATTTCTTTTTGATGGTTAACAATTTTCTTTTGCTTTGATAAGTTTGGGCCTATTTTGCTGACTGCTTTAGATCATGTTGATTGCAGTCACTTTTTACATAATTGTTATTACCAAGAATAAAGTTCATCAAAGAAGACAACACGCTCTCAGGTAAATGTTAGTCAAATGTTTTTGGATATGTTTATGGTAGAACTTGACATGAACTGATTATGTTTTATTGGTTTATATCGATAGAAAGTGTAAATGATTCATCATCACCTCAACTTTAGTCCTACTCAATATCAAGCCAACAAACAGAAGGTGGAACTCCAAAAAGTGAGTGAAGGCGGAAGTGGGTCACATGTTGAGTTATCCAATCTTATCACTGAACTACAACAAAGGCAACATGTTGAAATTTGGGATCATTATAAAAGGTCCTTGTCTAGTACTGGATCAAATGATAGTTGATATGTTCAAATTTGTCCTCGTTGAACTTTAGTCCTACATGCAAAAATGATCAGTGGTTAAGCCAGGGACCATCGTTGTGGCCGAAGGCCCTCCGATGCTTAAATCAGATAATGATGCAAGAAAAAATGAAGGCTATATGTAAATTTCAATGTGCGTACCTTTATTTCTCCTTTCACCATCTCTTATAGTGAGTGTTCCCTCCTCAATTGTCCCTGCAATCAAGGGCGTGATGGAGGGAGGAGATCTCATCTTCATAGGGGATTTACGTCAACATGAAATTATCTTTCGGGGTTACCTGCACAAGGAATGCATTCTAACAAGACAATTCATGCATCTTCCTTTTGATGCACATTGGAGCGTAAGATCTCACTTATACATGGATGAGTCTCTTCGGCACTTGGCTCTGTTTAGGACCCAATGCCTGATTGGGCTAAGAGTTGACTTCGTTCGTGCATGTGGATCTAAGGCCTATGACAGCTCTAAGATTCGTTGTTCATGCCTTATTTCCTGGGTCAAGCCCTAAGACCCATGCCTCTTAGGTTGGCATGTCTTGGGCCTGGGCACCTGACTTATAGACTGAATGACAGTTCGTGCATGGGTATGTTTGGTATTGTGCTGAAGCTTTTTACATGCCAGGGTTAGCCCATGCTACATGTACGGCTATGATTGTATGACTGATTGATGTCTCATCAGCTACTCCCCCCAGTTAATGGGGTTGCGTGCAGTTCCATTAATTCAATGAATGTGGATTGGTGCAGTTGCACTTGGAATCATCACCCCTACTTCCCGGCTTACCATTTAATGTTGACGTGACTGCTTGGTGACCTCCTGTTGTGAACGTCATGTCTATATATAGGGTAGTTATCATATGGTCAGGCATTACCCTAAGTATTTTAGGGCATGTTCCTCAGATGTGTTTTTCCAGATAATGTGTTTTTGCCTCTCCAAATTACAAATGGGAGTCCCCATTGGTTGAGTCTCTGAATGTTCTGACTTATTTGCAATGATGATTCTTAACAATATTTGCTATTGGAGGAAGCCACCCGGTTTGAGTGAGCCAATAGTGGTTCGGTGGGACCTCTGAATTTCTTGTTGCGTCGCGAATAAGAAGTACGAAATTCCTATTAGGGGCTAAGTTTGTCTTCCATCTTCTAGTGCTCCCACGGCGTCTTCCGCCATCAGGTTTGGGAGATAACATCCGCAGATTATTTCGGGTGGTTGTTTTCACTTTTCCTTCCCGGGCTTCATTCATGATGCCCCAACTGGAAGACAGACTGGCGGAGTGGGGCTTCGGTGTGCGTGGTCTACAACCTCAGGGAGTTGATTTTGTATCACCTCAGGCATCCCACCTTTGAGGGATCACACCAGCAGCCAGCTTTGGGTTGTTTATTTTGTTTTCACTTCCAAATCATCTTCTAAAATGCAGATTGGCGAAGCAAAGTCTCGATGTGTGATCTAGCGGATCTTATCTCGCGCCCTGCTTTGCACCAAGCTCAGATACTTGTAATGTGTAAGCTTTTGTTCTGGCCAGTCAGTGAAGCTTTGTAATAACTTTTTGATAATTAATAAAATATGCTTTTTTGAATTTGTTTTTCTTGTATGTTCTGAATGATTGAGAATCATATTGGTCGATGCAGATAAATATTTTGGATTGTAAAAAAGATGAGACAGTTTAACTCTGAGCAGGGACTGAACTGATCTGGTCCTAAAGTTGACGGATGTGGTATTGACTAAGCCTGTGTAGTTTCCTTAGCGAAATAACATGATTTGCCAATAATGGTGAAGTCACTGAAAAGTGATCTTCAGGTAGGCGGGTCATGTTTTGCCGGCTTCCCGCTTTTTGAGTAGTCGTTGGCATTTCAAAGTACTGATGCTTAGCTCTATGTAGAACTGGAGTGACAGAAAAATCGTTTATTTTTCTGGGGACTAGATTCTGACCCACACTGTGACTCATTGTTTAGTTGAGTCTTGGTGGTCAAGATGTTGCCTTGGTTAGTATGGACTGGAACGATTAGATGCGTTGAGTCGTCTGTGGACTGGACTCGTTCGCTCGCAGTAAATCGTCCGTGGACTGGGCTTAGTCCGCGTGTGTGCTACCTTAGTTCCTAAGGAGGATTAGGCTATCTCTGGAATGGTGAGTCGTGTACCAGACTCAGTCCATGCTAGAATTCCTTGGCTCCAGAGGCAGATTAGGTCACTTATGCGGCAAGCTGTAGTCGTTATGAAAAGGACTAGGCTCGACCGCTTGTGCGCCGTTGTGGTCCCCGTAATTAGGCCAATTTCCTTTAGGAGCAGTTAGCCATCCATGGACTGAACTTCACTCGTTTGCGGCGAATTGTCTGTGGACTGGGTTAAATCCGCACTGGAGTTCCTGGGCTTGGTCGCTTGTGCGCCATTGGGGTTCCCGTAGTTGGGCCAAGTTACTTTTAGAACGGTGAGCCATCCGTGGACTGGAATCGATCCGCGTTATAGTTTCTTGGCTCCTGTGGCGTACTAGGTCACTTATGCGGCAAGTTGTTGTCGTAATGAAAATGGCTAAGCTCGACTGTTGTGCACCATTGTGGTCCTCGTAGTAGAGCCAGGTTCCTTTCGGAGCGGTGAGCCATCCGTGGACTGGACTCGATCCGCACTAAAGTTCATTGGCTTCTAAGGTGGACTAGGTCACTTATGTGGCAAGCTGTCGTCATCCTGAAAAGGTTTAGGCTCGAGCGCTTGTGTGCATTGTGGTCCCCGAAGTTGGGCCAAGTTCATTTCAGAAAGGTAAGCCATCCGTGGACTGGACTCAATTCGAGCTGGAGTTCCTTGGCTCGTGAAGCGGACTAGGTCACTTATGCAACAAGTTGTCATCATCCTGAAAAGGATTAGGCTCAGCCGCTTGTGCGCCATTGTCATCCCCGTAGTTGGGCTAGGTTCCTTTTGGAACGGTGAGTCATCTGTGAATTGGACTCACTAGCTTGCGATGAATTGTTCGTGGACTGAGTACGATCCGCACTGGAGTTCCTTGGTTCTTCAGGCAGACTAGGTCACTTATGCGGCAAGCTGTCGTCATCCTGAAAAATGACTAGCCTCGGCCACTTGTGCACCATTGTGGTCCCAATAGTCGGGCTAGGTTCCTTTTGGAGCGGTGAGTCGTTCGTGGACTAGACTCACCGGCTTGCAATGGACTGTTTGTGGAATAATTCCGTTCCTCAGGTATGCCATTGTGGTATTGAGGTCAGACTGGGCTATCTTAGGAGCAGTGAGTCATTGGTAGACGGGTCTCATCTACTTGCAGTGAAACGTCCATAGACTGGGTTCGATCCGCGTGGGACTATGCTTGTTCCCGTGCATGGAGTTATATGACATGTGATTCTTTTAAAGAGAGTATATCATAATACTTCTTCAAGTGTTCTACATTTCACGACCTTTTTAGACACTCTCCATCCAGGTTTTCTAGTCAGTAGGTTTCTGGTATTTTGATTGTTGTCACCTTGTAGGGACCTTTCTAATTTAGTCTTAGTTTGCCTTCTTTTGAGCCTCTTATGTTCGGCTAGATTTTCCTCAGTACCCAATCGCCGAATTTGAACTCTTGAGGCTTGACCCTCTAATTTTAGTATTGGACCATCTTTTGTCGATAGGCCGTTATTCTGACAGAAGCTCTGTCTCTTAACTTTTCAAGTAAGTCTAACCCGACTTTTAGAGCTTCATCTTTGTTCTCCATCCTAAACTTCTCCATTTTGAACGTAGGCATTGCTAGTTCCACTGGAACCATTTCCTCATACCCATAGGCCAGTCCGATTGGTGTCTCTCCAGTCATAGTCCTTTTTGTGATATGGTATGCCCAAAAGTTCTGAGACCCAGAACCCTTTGAATGCATCGAGTTTCCTCTTGATTGCTTCCAGAATAGTTCGGTTGGTGACTTCTGCTTGTCCATTGGCATGGGGTTGACCCGACACGGAGAAGTGGTGGTTGATGCCCAATTTGGTGAAAAGTTGCTTGACTTTTCCACCCTCAAACTAAGTCTTGTTATCACTAACCAAGATTTTCGGTATTCTGAACCTGAAGATGATAGACTTCTAAATAAAGTTCTCGATCTTATTTTCTCCTATCTTAAAGAGGGGATCCACTTTTACCCATTTGGTGAAGTAGTTGACCGCCACAAGGAGGAATATCCTTCTTTCGGAGAAGGGAACAGGCCCACGATGTCCATTCTTCACTGCGCGAATGTCCACGAACTGGTTATTGGAACCAGGTTCTTGCAGGCATATGTGTGTACGAGGCGTACCTCTAATACTATCACACTTGCGGACCGGGTCTTTGGCCTCTTGCTACATCTTTTGCCAATAGTACGCCAGCATGATGGATTTATGAGCTAATGTCCTTCCTCTAGGGAGGTTCCCGTAGATTCCTTCATCTGAGTAGAGTTTTGGTCGCTGATCTCCTGTATAACTTTTTGTAGAGGAAAGTGTACCGTATGGCTCTGTTTTTCAACTTGCGGGTCTCTAGCTTATCTGCAGAGTGGATTCCATCTTTTATATAGCTGATCAGGGGGTTCATCTAATTGGTTGATAAGCTCTCAAAACATTGATTTTTATGCCTCATTTAGCTATTTATTAGTCTCCAACTATGCTTAAAATTAATTAAATGTTTCTATTTGTCTTGAATTTTATTATTGTTATAACTTTTTTTAGGAAATCGAGAAAATTGCAAAATTCGAGACAATTCAATAATCAATTTGCATGACCCAGAGCAATTGGAGAAATTATGAAATCTATGAAAAGTACAAAATTCGAGGCATTTGGGCACGTTCATGGAGACATGTGGCAAGTTTCAAGATAAGAATTTCAAGTGTGGATCATGCAATCATAACAACAAATAAAGTATCAACTCAAAACATATTCAAATGATCAAATCAAAGAATATTTCATTGCCTTGATTTTGTCTCATCATATCTACCTCCAATTAGGAATCCCTTCAGTTATTTGAGTTTTAATAAATTTTGTTCATGATTGTTAATTTTTCATGTTTTTAAATTTAGCATATGTATATTGGCATTAAGTTGGATGTAATTGATAAGGTATTATGCTTAACTTTTGTAAATTATTAAAGTTATAATACAAAACCTAAAACCGCCTAGGCCCCTAGGCTCTAAGCATCTGCTCGCCGCCCGCCCATTGCCTAACACCTTTTAGAACACTGTTTTTTTAGAACATTATAAATAGGCTCTCAAACTCTTGGAAATGGGACATCTAGTTTTTTCATACATCACTCTCTTATCTTTAGCATAGCTTAGATTAGTTTTATTTCTTTCGTTGGAGTTTTCATTCAAGTCAAGTTTATTACATGTAAGTTTTTAGTTTTGAATTTAATAAAAATTAATATTTTTTTATGCATTAGTTATCTTTTAATTAAATTAGTTTACTTTCTCATCTACCTTTCTAGTCCACTCTCAAGTTATTTCATCACAATGACAATGGTTGACTAAACCTCTCCTCTCATGGAGAGGAGAGGAAACCTACTTGAGTGATGTAGAGATATTTTTAACAAAAAAAACCTTGTATAATTTCTATTAATCCTAGATTCAACCAATAAATCAAATTTGTCAAACCGAAAGATGGATGAAGGATTATGCTAAATTAAGATAAGGACTTGGAAACAAGGATTATATTTGTTTTTCATAGTTCTTCAATTCTTTGTAAATTATAACCATTCATTGAAAAATCGCCATCGAGAGGGGTGGATTAATGATGGCCATGGAATTTCTTTTATCATCGAAAGAGGTAAGTGAAATTCTATCTTAGAAAATAATTTTCTTTTGAGCATGGGTTTTAAATTAAAAGTTAAAGGAATTTGTGCAAGTATTCAAAAAAAGATTTACCAAAATGTGCTAAATTAATCTCTATAAAGCTAAGAGGTGGATTTCCCAATCCTTGAGACATTTCTTTTAATTGGTAAATTTGTTTAATAATTTTCATTCTCAATTTTGAATCAAAGCTTGTTTAGAAAAAAAATAAAAATAAAAAAATTATATATATATATATACAAATCTATTTCCATTATTTCCCTGAATTCTTAATTTTACTAGATCTTTGAAAGTGTTATAAAAGTTTGAACTTGAATCCTTTTAACTTGGTGTGTAGGACGATAACCCCTACAAACCACTTTACTTGTATTTTTCTTAGAATTTGTAGGTAATTGATAAGAAAGGAACAAACACAAACACAAACACAAACACAAACACAAACACAAACAAAAAAAAAAAATTGATTTGCTTGGAATTTCAAGCGACGAGAATTTCGAACAAAACACTAGTCTCTATACTTGTGGAGAGGGTCACATGGAGGCCTTCTTCTTTTAGGATCAACTTATCTTGGAACTCTATGAGTGTGTCGAAATCGTTTTGTGAAGACGAGGCCTTTTTGGCTAGGTCGTCAGCCTCTTGGTTATCAGCTCTAGAGCAGCAACGGAGTAGTATTCTCTTGAACCACCTTTTCACGTTGATTTCCTTTCCACAGTAGGTCATCATTCGAGGTTTTTTAACATCAAATTCACCATTCATCTGATTGACCATCAATTGGGAGTCGTTAAATATAGTGATTTCTTCTACTCCAATTCCCCTAGCTAGGTTTAACCTTGCTAGGAGGACTTCATACTCCGCTTCATTGTTTGTAGTGCATAAGCCGAATTTGATAGCCTTTCTGAGGGTGACCCCTTTAGGGGTGTAAAAGATGATCCCCGTTCTGCAACCCTTCACGTAAGATGGTCGAATCGCAAGATCCATCCCTGTGGGGGTGGCTCAGGGTTCTCATTTCTCTGTTGGTTCTTCAATCCTAGTTCTCTAGTTCTAGTGAACTCGGCGATGAAATTTGCAAGTGCTTGTGCTTTTATGGTTGTTCTCGGAGCGTAGTGGTTGTCAAATTGTGCCAGCTCCATTGACAATTTGATCATTCTTCCTGGTAGCTCTGGCTTGTGCAATACCGATTGGAGTGGATACTCGGTCAGGACTGTTATTGAGTAAGCTTAGAAGTAAGGTCTTAGTTTTATGGAGGAAGTCACCAACGCTAAGGTCAGTTTTTCCGGATTGGGTAGTTAGCCTACGCCCCATCGAACATTTTGCTAATGTAGTAGACGGGCTTTTGTTTTCCTTTCTCTTCCCGAACCAGAATTGAGCCGACAGCATGTTCTGAGACTGGGAGTTATAGGTAGAGTGTCTCACCTAGAATAGGTTTTGAGATTAGCTCCATGCTTCCCATGTATGCCTTCAAATCTTTGAAAGTTTGTTCACACTGGTCTCCTCATTTGAATTCTTTCTTTCCCTTTAGGATTTTGAAAAAAGAGAGACATATGTTTGAATATTTGGAGATGGACTTGTTTAGGGTTGCCCCCAGTCAGGCTTTAAACTTTTTTAATGCTTGTGGGTGGTCTCATGTCGAGAAGGGCCTGAATCTACTTTGGATCAACATTTATCCCTCTTTTTTTTACTATGCAGCCCCAAGAATTTTTTTGATTATACCCCAAAAGTGCACTTCTATAGGTTGAGCTTCATTTGGTACATCCTGAGTTGAGATAATGCTCATTAGAGGTTTGCCAGATGATCTAGACTATGGAGGCTTTTACCAACATGTCATCGATGTATACTTCCATGGTCTTTCCTATTTGTCCTTTTAACATTAGGTTCGCCAAACGCTGGTAGTTGGCTCCTACATTCTTTAGTCCAAATGACATTACTCGATAGCAATATGTGCTTCTGTCCGTTATGATGGGGGTTTTCTCCAGGTCCGGTTGGTGCATATTGATCTGATTGTAGCCAAGAAATAGCTTTTCACTGCTCTGAGTAGACCAGATCGTGGATGCAACATCCAGACACAACCTACTCAGCTTCCCTATTTTTGGGCAAGCTTTGTTACGGTTGGTGTAGTCCATGCATACTCACAACTTCCCTTTTTCTTTCTCACCAAGACTGTGTTTGCCAGCCATTTCAGGTATCGAGACTCCCTTGTCATGTCGGCGTTTAGAAGTCTTTGCACTTCTTCATTGATGGCATGGTTGCGCTCGGCTGCCACTAGCCTTCTTTTCTATCGAATTAGCTTCGAGTCAGGATTGACTGCCAATCGGTACGAGATTACTGTGGGGTCGATCACCACCATGTCTTTTATTATATAGGCGAAGATGTCCTGATTCTCTTTTAAGAGTGCCGCTAGCTAATCTGCCAACTCTCTGTTTAGATTAGAGCCTATCTAGATTGCATTTGTGTTTGTTGGGCTATCTAGGTATATTGTTATTGTTACTGTTTATTCTTCTGACTACCCTGCATTCGACCTTCCCCTCGAGTTGTATAGAGGTTTGAGGTCTAAAGATGGAGGTGCGTCCTCACTATCTGGATTCGGGGTTTCCTCATCCAGATCTTGTTGTTTGGGCCTCTGTGCTCTGTTATTCGGTTGCCTGGGTGTAGCGTAGTGACATTCCAGAGTGATAGTCTGGTCTCCTCTGATTGTCCCTACTTCGCTGTCAGAGAGGTATTTGAGGCACTAGTGCTAGGTGGAGACGACTGCATCCATGTGGTGTAAGCAAGGCCAGCCTAAGATCACGTTGTATTCAGAGTGGGCATCTACGACAGAGAACTCTATCATTAGGATCCTCTGTAGGTCTGGCTGCCCTACGACTACCAATCAGGTAGCAGTTTTCTCCATTGAAGCAGAACATGGCTTGGTTTGAGGGTGTCAGCTCTCATTTTATCAGTTGCATATTTAGGAAAACATCTAGGAACAGTATGTTGACAGAGCTGCCTATATCCACTAGTGATCTTTTCACTTCCTAGTTTGATATCCCTGTTGAGATGACTAGAGCGTCGTTGTGAGGGAAGCGTAAACCATTCATGTTTTGTTCTTTGAATGTTAAGCTCAGGGATTTTCTCCCCTCCCACACGTGTTGTATGAGTTGATCTCGGTAGTGTGATCTGACTCGTTGTTTCCATACCGATTTCTTAAGTGAAAGATTTGAGTGTTGTCTCTCCTCGTTTGCCCCACGGAGCATGTCAGGAGTCATCTCTCTAGCTTCTTGTGTCGTTCCTTCATCTTGAGGACGAATGTTCCCCAAGTCGATGAATTCCTTCAGTCGTCCTCTCTGAATCCAGTATTGGATCTCATCTCTGAGGCTCCAGCAATTTTTGGTGACTTGTCCTATCTTCTTGTGATAAGAGCAGTGTTTACTATTGTTACACTTTGAAGGATCTCCTTTGAGTTTTGACGACCACTTGATATCTACCCATTTTTCCATGGCGGACAAAATCTTGGGCAGATTGGAGTTGAGCAGAGTGTATTAGGGGTACTTGGAGCCACTGGGTTTGAACAACTTTGCTTGGCTGAGCTTGCTCTAGTTCCCCCATTTTCGCTTCGAATAGTCTCCTTTTTCAACCATGTCCTTGACTCTGGAGGAGTGATTTGGCTCGCTTTCCCCCCTTCCTAGCAGCCAACATTTTTCCAGGGTGATATACTTATGGGCCCTCTTAAGCAGTCCCACTATATTCGTTGGGGGCTCCAAGGTGAGTTAGTTGTAGAACTAACCTCCTCGAAGGTCGGAGGTGAATGAGGAGACTGATGTGTCATCGTTGTAGCTGTTAATTAAGGTCAGCTCGTCATTGAAATGAGTGACGTACTCCCTGAGAGTCTCGCCCTGCTTCTGCTTGAGACTCAATAGGTAGTGAGGCCCCTTCCTTATTCACTGGCTCCCAACGAATCTGGTGATGAATGCCTTCGTCGGGACCTAAACGAACCAATGAACCTGGGCTGGAGGTTGTGGAACTAGGTCAGCGTAGCCTTCTTCAGGTTGTTGGAAAATGTTCGGCACATGATGACCTTTGAACCTTTTTTGAGTGCCTTCACTTGGTGGTAATGGCACAAATAGTCTGACAAATCTTATGTTCTATCGTAGAACTCGAGCTTCGATGGGACGAACTTCTTCGGAGAGGGGTATTCATGATCTCGTTCGATAATGGAGGGACTGTGAGATCATATAGGACATTAGGGGTGGACGCCCCTAGTCAGGGCGGGTTCTCAACCATGATCATGTTTGTCCTCGGGGTATGGTCCCCATAATCCTCTCTTGGGCCACCATTTTGGAAAGCTCTTTGTTCATCTACACGGAGTGAGGGAGTTCTCCCACCTGGGCGTATTCTTGGATTTGAGATCCTCCCGAATCTCGTGTGGCCTCAGATTGATGTTGTCGCTCTCGAGTCATCCTTTTTACCACCCTCGTTAAGTGATCTAGGTGGAACAACATTAGACTCATGTCGGGGGCAACCACAGTCGCCTTTACAACTGGAGCATATCGTTGTTCAGCCTCCTCAATCGGATCGATTCAGCCATGTGGTTGGGCTTCATCGGCCTAAGCTTTGTCTGGCTCGGCGTCATCATTGAATGCTCGAGATCTGGTACTGGTGACCATTTCTTGATAGTTTACTTAGCTAGAAAGAACTTTGTGTGTTCATTTTAGGGAAAACTTATTGTCGTATTCCCCATGAACTGTGTCAAACTGATGTATTCAGATCTATCCTCAGTGATCCCAATAATATTGAATCTGCAAAAATGAGCAGCGGTTAAGTCAGGGACCACCATTGTGGTAACCAAAGGCACTTCGATGCTTAAGTTATCTATGCAAGGAAGAGTAAAGATTGTATGTAAATTGCAATGTATATGTGTAACTTTCTTCCTCCTTTCACTGTCTCTTATATCAAGTGCTCCCTCCCCATCTGTCTCTGCGATCAAGTGTGTCATGGAGAGAAGATCTCGCATAAGATCTCACATATACATGACTGAGTCTCTTTGGCACTTGGCTTTGTTTAGGACCCAATGCTTGATTAGGCTAAGAGCTGACTTCGTGCGAGTGGATCTCGCGCCTGTGAAAACTGTAAGATTCATTGTTTGGACTTTATTGTCCTAGGTGAAGCCCTAGGCCTAGGCACCTGACTTACGAGCTGAACGATAGTTCACGCATGGGTTCGCTTGAGACTCCTTTAAAGCCTTTTACGTGCTAGGGTTAGCCCATGCCATGTGTGCGGTTGTGATCGTATGACTTATTGATGTCTCATCAATATTGATACTCCAAGTATGGCCTCAACCGATTTCAAAAGGAAGTTCGAAAAAAAAAGAGGATGAGAAAAGCTAAAAAAAATGGACTGTAACTAATTATGTGGATATATATCTTGAGGATCCAATTGAAGATTTAAAGGATTCAAAATTTTATATTTTGAATTGGTGGAAAATGTATGGATCATCAGAATACCCATTTTAGCACGGATTGCATGAGAGGCCTTAACTATTCCTGTATCAACAATAGCTTTGAAATATTATGTTAGCACAAGTGGACGAATAACTAATTCATTTTGTAGCTAGTTGGGTCCCAAGATGGTGGAGGCTTTGATTTGTAATCAAAATTGGCATCCGAGTAACCAGGTTGCCTTACATCATGAGCCTTCTAATGTGGAGATGAAATTTTATGAAACTATTTTAAGAGCTAATTGGTTTTTAATTTTTATACTTAGGATTTAAATTGTTACCATTGTTTATCTTACAAAGATTAATATTCTTTCATTATTTATTATGTAGAAATTGAAAGGGCTCCAATGTTGCCGCTAAAGTCCAAGCCTTGAAAGGGCTTCAATTTAGCATCTCCATCTCCCTACCGGTGAGTATTTCAACTTTTTATTCTATTTTTGCGTGAATTTTTATTATTATTTTTGGATGTTCGTTATTTTTCTTCTTATGAGAGTTTCAAATTGATAGTTTTAAATCTTGTCCCTTCATAGTATAGGTATTCAATGCTTACAACAATCAACATTGAAATTTTTCTACAGTGTGTTCAAATTGTTGTCATTTATCTGATAAAGTAAATGGGAAGTTAATATTGTGTTATATGGCTTCAAAGATTCTTTTATGGATTAATGGTGTTTTCAGACTTGAGAGTTGAGACATGTTAGTGTACATCTTTTACACGTTGTTTGGATTACGCATTTTTTGTTGGCAGGGACTATTTGGCACCACATGTTACCTTCACCCACAACTCCTATCTAATTTTTCTTCCCACACCATGCACTTTCTCTCCCCCACCAATGTTCTTTTCCACACCACCCATAAAAGGAAAAACCTAAATCATTTCCCCCTCCCAAATTCAAACGATCGAAAACTATATCTCTCTCTCTTCCCAAATTCCTCATCACTTATTTGATCCTTCCTCTTTGCTTCTTCAATCGAAAACTCCCTCTCCCTCTCCCCTCCCAACTAAACCGCCATTCTCCCTCCAATCTCTCCCTTTCCACTTCCATTCAACTCACCTAAAAAGAGTTCATCAATCGAGCGGTGAAGAGGAGAGATAGAAGAGATGGGGCTGCAATGGTGGCCATCATAACGGCTGCACCGCTAGCCTCCCCTCTTCTCTTCTCTTTTCAAAACAGCCTAGCACTCACTCATTCAAAACATAAAAATAGCGTATTGTCTCTGACTTTCGACCAACTTTGACGCTAGATTGAGACCGATTCCCAAGCTCTTCAATAAAATAATGTAGTACTCTGAATTATATAATGAACACAATTTGAATCATCTGAGCAATTTATGGTCATTCTACTAAAGTCGCTCAAATCTATCTGGTAAAGAAAATAGGGTACTATCCCTGACTTTAGACCAACTTTGACACTCGATTTAGACCAAATCTCAACTCATCAACACACAAAAAATGTAGTACTCTGAGTTATCTAATGAACACAATTTGAATCACTTGATAATGTTTTAAAATGAGCAAGTTATGGTCATTTTACTACAGTCACTCAAAACTATACAGCAACGACCAAGTTGCAAAGGGTCACGGGAATGTAAGTTTCTCACTCGCATGATCCGTTGTGAGTCTAAGTCTCTCACTCGCATAACCCACTTCAAATGCAAGTGGGAGACTTACACTCGCCATGGATCATGCTAGTGAGAGACATATTCGCAATGGATCATACGAGTGGGAAACTTACATTTGCGTGATCCTTTGTGACTTGGTCGTTGCTAGACAGTTTTGAGTGACTATAGTAAAATGACCATAACTTGCTCATTTCAAAATATTTTCAAGTGATTCAAACTTTGTACATTAGATAACTCAAATTACAACATTTTTCTTGTTGAGCTTGAGAATCGTTCTCAATCACGCATCAAAGTTGGTCAAAAGGAAGGGACAATACCTATTTTCTTTACCAGATAGTTTTGAGTGATTGTAGTAAAATGACCATAACTTGGTCATTTCAAAACATTTTCAGGTGATTCTAATTATGTTTATTAGATAACTGAGTGTACTACATTTTTTGTGTTTTGATGAGCTTGAGAATCGGTCTCAATCGAGTGTCAAAGTTGGTCGAAATTCAAGGATGGTACTCTGCTTTCTTTACTGGACATATTTGAGTTACTCCAGGACTACGAGTTTTCCACTCGCAGTTGCCTCCATGAGGGTCAATTTTTTTCCCTCGCAACATCCTTTGTGAGTGAGGAACCCACAATTACACAGGCCACTGCAAGGGCGAGAAAAAAGAAAAACAGAAAATGAGAAGAAGGAGAGAGAGAGGGGCGACGACATATGCAAGAAGAAGAGAGGAGAACTGAGAAAGAAGGGAGAAGAAGAGATGGTGGGAGAACTTGGAGAGGGGAAGGAGAAGAAGAAGAATATGGAGAGAGGAAGGAGAAGAAAAAGATGGAGAATGGGTGACAGTGGTTGTTGTTGCCTTATCTTCTCTATCTATCAGTGTTGCCGATCGTCTCTCACCGTCCCTCTCAATGGATCGTCCCCTTCCTCGCTACCCCTATTCCATACTATTGTTGTTGTTCTTGAGAAGGGAGAAAGACGAAGAAGAATAGTGGTTTAAACGGGTGGTGTGGGAGAGTAAGTAAAAGTAAATTGGATGGGTGGTGTGGGTGAAGATTACCTATGGTGCCAAATAGTCATTGCCTTCTTTGTTTGTTTACAATCACCACTGTCTTATTTTGTTTGCTACGATATTCTTTACTTATTTCTATAGACTGTTGTAGGAATCCTACTAATTTAGTAGAGTACTGATATTAGTAGCTTTCGGATGAGTAATCTGATCCAATGGTTTCTTATATCATGAATTCCTTTGTAATTTTTGAAGCCATGTTTTTGTTATTTTCATGATTTAAGTGGTTGGAGTTTTAGTTTCTTTTTTTCCCTTACACCCATCTCGTAATATTATGGCATGAGTTGAATTAAGCTGCACTATTTACTTGACAATTTTTTTTTTTTGGGTTTGCAGGCACTCAAGCAACTCCAAGGATCAAGGGTGCTTCTTCAACTGCTTTGGTGAAGTCAAGTGAAGGGTTGATCATTTATCCAGGATTAATATTAGTAGCTTTTTGTTTAGTGTTTGTCTCTTTAATGGAGGAATGTTTTACTTGTTGATGATGATTAGTTTTAGGGGGTGTATTCAATTAAGTATTTGAAAGAATTTATCCAAATCCAGGGGTATTCAATATGGATTTAAAATGACTATTTTAAAATCCATCAAAATTAGAGGGTATTCAATTCATGTTTTTCAAAAGTCCACCAAAATCAAGAGATATTCAAGAAGTAGTGGATTTCAATGAATTTGTTAAAGTTGTGGATTTTGAAGGATTTGTGAGTGGAAAGCATATGTAATAAGAGTCATTCCAAATCCAACCATCCCCCCTTATATTTCAATGGATTTGTATTGGCCATTGCTAAATAACACCACCATTTACACTGAAGGACACCACCACTCCACTTTTTTGGGGATCTGCTGAAGGACACCACAACCTTTCCTTTTTCACCATCTCTTATCTCTTCACAGGAGCAACACCACCTCGCCCCACAACTTTCTGCCACACCACCATGCCCTACCACCGCAGGCAAGACCACCACCCGCACTTCCTCTTCTCATTTTTTTTTTATTCTTCTTCTCATTCTCTTCCTCTTATTTTCTCTTCTTCTTGTCCTATCTTCTCTTCATCTTTGTTTTTTGTTCTACTCCTGTTTTTCCTTTTAATCTCTTCTTCTTCTTCCTTTCTCTTTGTTTTTTTTTTTCTATTTTTTTCTCCTCTCTTCTTTTTCTCCTTCGCCCTTGTAGAGGTTCCTGTGAGGGGAGGTTCCCCACTTGCCAAAAACTTCGTGAGGGCAAAAAGAAGAAGAAGAAAATAAAAAAATAAAAAAAGATAGGAGAAAAATATAAAAAATAAGAAGAGAGGAGAAAAAGAAAAAACAGAGAGAAAAAAAAAGAGGAGGATGAGAAGAAGAAGAAAAAGAAAAGAAAAAACTAAGAAGAAGAAGAGCCGAGGGGGAGGAGGAGAATAAGAAGAAGAGGGGAGGAGGAGGAGGAGGAAAGGCGGCGGTGGTGATTGATGGAGAAGAAATGGAGAGATGAGAAGAGAGTTTAGAGTTTTTTTTGTTTATATTGGTAGTATCCTACTCTGAAAAAATTAATCTCGAATATGCAGGAGTATCCGGCTCTTGCAAAAGTCATCCGACTTTGTATTGAAAGATGATACTAAAAGCTTATAATTAATCTTGAATATCATACTCTGGAAAAATTGCTTGTTGGACTTATGTTAAAGAAAACAAAATTTAAGTATTTTATACAACTTGTTGGACTTATGTTAAAGAAGAAAAAAATTAATATTTTATAAATAAATTTTGATAAATTTTTTTATGTGATAATGATGCCAGTGACAGAAATATAAGATGAAAATAGAAGGTTTGGAAAAATTACAACTTTTATTGTTTAGACATAAGAAAGAAAATAATTTGGCACTGCACATTGACTTTAGAACCTATATTTGTCCAACTTAGAGTTTAGGTTGAAAGACCACATTAACCTTGTTGACCGTCCAATAATTAAATGGAATTCAATCTTTGAAATTATATTGACTCTTATATAGAGAAATTTAGACTTTATGTCCCATAGTTTGCACCAGCTTTACATTTAGGTCTAATTTTTGTAATGAATACTCGGCCAATTGATGTTTCGTAACATCCAATTCCATTGAAGACTTGTTTTCGCTACCTTAAGAAGTCTACATTTAGAATGACGGTGTGCATAGACTACAATGACTTGTAAAGCATTTTGCATGAAGATTTTGTTTTCGTTCCCATCTATTTGAACATGTATTTCTTGCAAAGAGAATTGGATGATGAGATGTATGTAGGTTTAGAATTGCAAGAAAATGGTGTTGATAAACTGAAAATGTTGTTTATAAGATTAGAAACTTCCAAGCCAGTGGTACAAGCAATTTAATTATTTTTAACCAAAAGTATGTACCAAATCATGACTATCGTGTTTATTTTGGCAAAGCTACCAGATTGCCTGTCATTTACTTCTCTTATATGCAGGAGATGTTTTTTTTTCGTTTTTTTGTTAAAGCGTTATGCATAGTAGTATTAATAGAGACTAAGTATGAGTACATATCATACAGCTAGTTACATTTCCAACAAGATAGCAAAAAGAGAAGATGTCTAATATTAAAAATGATGGGACGCCAAACCCAATCCAAAGCAAATTAGGGCATGAGCCCCCACCAAGAAGTGCCTAAATCAATATAGTCGCCGAATCTCCTAAAAGAAAATCAATCTTCAACCATTGAGCCTGAATGAGAAGCAAGATCACCTCTCCCACATAACACTCCGCCATCATGCTAGCCATCGTGTTATCCAAAACCTTGCTAGAGATCGGGCTAGCAACTGTAGCTAACACATGTTCATGAAGATCCATCACTATTACTCCATAAGCTCTGTGTTTAGCTTGATAAAAAACAAAACATGCATCAAAACTGACGACAATAGTATCCAGATCCAAGGAACAAAAAATGTATCAACATATTGGATTGACTGTTAAGTCTATGGTGGCTAATGCAGTGGAGTTGGCCCTGGATTAAAGTGATTTGTCTAGACTCCAATTCGGGAAGGGGACCTATCAAAAAGTCATGGTGAGCAGTAGGGTTATGAGGGGAAGGTTGGGTGTCAATAATGGCTGATCTGAGGACATGTGCAACAGAGTTGAAAGTTTGAAGTGACTCCTTGGAGTGAGTATTGAACCAGTGTTTGTGCACAGAAGACCAAGAGCTATTGATAGAAGAAATGAAATATTGCGTACTGGGTTTGGTATTTTTGAAGATGGAGTTGTTGCGAATTTGTCAAATGGAACACAAAACTACCGTAAACTGTGAGAAAACTCGGATGTCCCCTCATAACGAGCTTTGGTAGTGTCTCACATGAACTTAAAGAAACTTGCGACCAAGGGAGGGTTAAGATTGGTATTGTGCCAATCAATGGGGAGAAATGAAAGAAGCCAAAATTTAGCAATAATAGGGCATAGGAAGAAAAGGTGCAGGACATCCTCCTTATGATTGTGACAAAAAAATGCAGCAGTCATCGATAGGTGTGTGGAGACGCACCAAGTTTGTCATGGTGAGTAAAATATTTTGATTGATTTTCCAAAGAAAGAGAATTGCAATAGAAGGGCTTTGATTTTCCATAGGGAGCGGAACTGCTTAGGCCCCAAAGGGGGGAGTAGAGTTAGAGGAAGAACATTCCATTCCATCAAGAGTGAAAGCTCTGATGGCATTTTTACTGAGAATGCGCCTCAGTTTGTCTGGGTTGTGAGTCAACTTGAGACAAATATCTTGAATATCTCTAGCCACAAGGTTGGGAAAAAGGGACTGGATTAAGTCTAAGTTCCAATGAATAGTGTGATCTTGTGAAGTACTCAATAGACTAGAGATGTTCCTAAGAAGGCTAGGATGCAACGGATTGGGAACGCAATCAGCTAGCACAAGACCGGGTTAGACCCAACAATCCTTCCATAGGTCAATTAGGTCATCCGAGAGGACGTTCCAGATAATGCGGCTTTTCATTTTGGTCAAAACAGTGAGATTACCCCGCCAAGTGAAATAAGCCAGGGAAGGGGGTTTCGCCAGTTGGAAAATACTCTTCGAATTGAAGTAAAAAGCTTTAAGTTGGCAAGTCCTGGAATTTTGGGGATAAGAGATAGCATTCCACATGCTTTTAGCCATGACAGCAAGATTCTTATTCCTGTTTGAAAAATATTGAGACCCCCGAGGTGACGAGCAAAGGAAATTTGATCCCAAATGCAAAGGTGTTTGGCCTAGCCATCGTCTATCTCATTCCAGTAAAAATTTCTAGCCAGGAGATCAATTTTGTTCCAAATGGCACAAGGGAGGAGGAAAGTCTGCATGGTATAAACCGAGATCGAGTAGAGGACAACTTTAATCATAACTGTTCTGCTTGCCTGGGATAAATCCTTGGATTTCCAGTTCTTCACAGTGAGTTTGTCTATGATGAACTGGAAATAACTAGCTTTGTGCTTGGAGAAGAGCAGAGGAGATCCCAAGTATCTATCTTTTGGGTTATAATATTTCGAGCCAAGAATCATATTAATCATTTTGGTATGCTTCGGGTGAACATTGGAGATGTAGAAGACAAAGGATTTGTCATAGTTGACTCATTGTCCTAAAGCAAGACAATACTAATGAAGAATATCTTTAACTGAGTGAGCTTTAGTTAAAGAGGCTTTGCAAAACAACATAAGATCATCTACATATAGCAAGTGACTAGTGGAAGGGGAGTGTCTTTTAAGTTTGATGCCCTTGATATGGCCATTAGCTTTTGCACAAGCCAGGAGTCGAGAAAGTGTTTTTGCATTCAGGATGAAAATGTAGGGAGAGATAGGAGAAGTTTGTAACCTAGGTTTTAGATGAAAAGACTTGGGTAGGCTCAAGGAAATACTTGGTAATTAAGGAAATTAAACAAAACATGAATGACGACAAACTATCTCAGAAATAGTATTTGAAAATTGTACATCTTTGTATGAATGACTAAGTCCATAACACTTGTGTGTACCTTTATGGCCTCTCATATGCAAGTGTTGTTAGCAAGTGTTGTTGGTATATCACTGTGTACTAGGCCTCATATTTTACATATTGTCTGCCTCGTAAGCAAGTATAATACATTATGGTAGGCAATTAAATGGATTCTGCAATACATTCTGGGTATTGTGTATGGGCGGTGATTATTTGGCACCACATTCTGGGTATTGTGTATGGGCGGGGACTATTTGACACCACAAATTCCTCTTACGCACACCACTCATCTAATTTTTTTCTTTCCCATACCATGCACTTTTTGTCCCAAACCACCTTTAAAAGGAAAAACCTAAAATCTTTCTCCCCTCCAAAATTCAAAATGATTGAAAGCTCCCTCTCATCTCCCAACTTCCTCTTTTTTCTTCTTCCTATATGCATCTTCTTCTCTTCACTTCTCTCTTCCCTCCCCATCTGGGGACACCCCCAAAGCACCCCTGACACATCCTTTCCATTCCCTCAAATCAAAATTGAAGACGAAGTTGAAGAAGAATAGTCGAAGCCTTTACAGGATCTCGATCTCAATTCCACCGTTGCCCCTCTCTTTTATTCTTCTCCTTCCCCTCGCACTCTTTTTTTTTTCTCGCGGCAACCCCTTTGCAACTGCAAGTTTTTCATTCGCAGGTGCCTCCGCAAGGGTCAAAAAAAAATTTCCCTTGCAGTGGCCTCTGCGAGGAAAACCAATCCTCTCGCAGGCTGCCGCGAGGGCGAGAAAAAAACTGAAAGTGCGAGGGAAGCAAAAGAACGATAGGGGAGACGGCCTGTGCGAGCAGAAAAGGGTACTAAGAGAAAGTGAGAATAGATAGTTGGAGATCTGGGAGAAGGGAAGGAGAAGAAGAAAATGGAGAGGGGAAGGAGAAGAAAATAGATAAGGGTCGACGGTGGTTGTGGCTCCATCTCCTCTATCTCTCGCCATCGCTGATCATCTCTTTCTGTCCCTCACAATCAATCGCCTCCCTTCCTCCCTATTCCCTTTCATGTTGTTGTTGTTCTTGAGAACAAAGAGTGAGAGAGGAAGAAGATGAATAGTAATTTAAATGGGTGGTGTGGGTTAGCAGGTAAAATAAAAATTGAATAGGTGGTATGGGTGAGAAAAATCAGTGATGTGAAATAGTCGCTGCTTTGTGATTGGTTTGGAATTTCAACGAGATGATAGCACCCCTGACTTGACAGAGGCTTAGTCAGTATAGAGGCAGAGTATACAGCAACCAGCGGCAGACAATGCGCATAATAAGTAAACATTAAGGCCCTAAAAGGTAGAAGCCATTTTGTCCACAGTCAAATATTGCTCGACCCCTCCATTTTTATATTAGTTTACTGTTTTTCTTTGCAGCCAAACACAACCTTACAATTAGAGATTGACTCCATAAGCAATGCCTCTCAAATCACTAACATAGTGTTGTGCTTTGTGAATGAAAAATCCAAAAAAATATTTCCTGTCAATGGGACCTATGATTGATATACTATGGGGACATTTTTTTATTAGAAGGGCAACTGTAACAATTGATCGTGATATGACTCCAACAACCCATATCAAGGAGAAGATAACATGATAAAAAAGAGGAATTGGGTTATATGGAGATGAAAGCTCAATAACATCCATTATTGTTATAAAAGCATTGGTGTCAGTATTTCAGCCAAAACCTGACTACTACCCTTTAATGCCATTTCTGGCAAGTCTTAGAAGGAAAGGGACTTTTTTTATGTGATTCGATGGGAGGCAAGATAAACCCTATTAGCAAAGAGAGACTTGTATAGTATTTCAGTCAGTTGACAAACAAACGGCTTTCACTCTCTGATTATTACAATTTATTCATAGTTCATTAACATTATTTTCACAATATAAGACTTCAGCAGTAATTTCAGTGTTTTAACACAATAGCATGCAGATATTACTAGTAGTAATTCATATCCGCGAAACAGTAGTGTTGCAAGTAACTGAAATTGGAGACAGAAACAATCAATTTTGATATAGCTTACTTACTGTGGAAGAAGAAAGTTACAGCTAAACCAATAAGTCCTTACTAATAAAACAAAAGGAAAAATGATATGGAATTGAAGGATAAGTTGAAGCATGATGTCAAAGTGATGTTGAGAATCAGGAAAGAGTGACACCATGCTTCCATTTCTAGAAATTTAGATACTTATGGATAGCGACTGACCACACTTCAATTATAAATCCAAGATAAGGTGAATGAACAGACTTCCCATTACAACCATCCAAGGAGGTCTATGGAAAGGGAACTCCTCTTTAATTCCTTACCATTGCAAAACTTATCTTTTGCTCAAGTTGGTGATGCTTTGTTTTCAAACAGTACACAGAAATATACACACTTACACAGACAAGCAGGCATGTACATATTTGCACAGAAGAATGAATCTGAATCTAGTCATGTTTAAAAGATAAATTCAAGATTCAACTTAAGAAAATGGACCTTTTAAAACAATTTATCCACCATCTCACTAATGCATGGCTCATCGTAACTTTGCAGTGAGTACATATAAAATCTTCAATCAGGATTGGATCTTCAAGCTGGTTTCCTGTATAGATCTAAACAGTGGGTCAGTGATAATCTGCAAAATACTCTTTTTTTCTTAATGATACTTCTTCTCAAGAACATTCTTTTGATATTTTTGGATTAAACATATTCAACACAGAATGATACGTTAGTAATGACAAAGGTGAATCGCCAGTAATTCTCAATGTTACACAGTGACATGCCAGCAGTACTCTAGATACATAATGCTATCAGAAACGTGACCCGAAAGATGAACTTTATATTTTTTTCCTTTTCTCACTTTCTTGCTTTCTTTTCGGATTTCTGCTTTTTAGTTAATAGTCCTGAAAGATACACTTAACTCCTAATACAGTGTAATGTCGGCAGACAAAAAATATCTACAACAATAATTGGGAGAAGATTCTAAAGTTGCAGTAAGCCCATCTGCCATGTTTCTTTCATCTTTTCGTAATTAAGGCATTAATTTGGACTTTATCTTATGGTATGTCATACAAGCCCATCTACAACCTTGTGTGTGTATATTTCGTGTGTATCTGTTTGTCAAATAAACGGAAATCAACTATTCAACCTCGACTCTGTATGCTTTGACCTATTGATTCATCTTTGTCAACAAGTGTCTGCAAGTTTGGACATTGAATGGAGTGTGTATACAAAGACACTTCATCTCCTTGTAAACTGGTTCGAATTTCCCACCACCCTAACTTCTTTGCAAAATATACAATAAAAATACTAGGATGAGGTTTTCCTTTTCCCTTACTTCAACTTTGTTAAGGTTGTATTGGATAAGTTTAGAGCCTACATTGTACGTAATTAGCTACTAGCATAACAGCATCCTATCTCTTGAGTATTTCGGCTATTAATTTATTTAGTTCATCTTTTAACCAGAGAAAAAAGAAAGAAAAAAACACGAATTAATCTTCAAACATAAGGAAAAAATATATACAACAAAAATGCTAGGATAAAGAATATATATTCAGAGTTTGTGGACATGAAAGAATTGGTGAAGCTGACAGTGGAGGTGACTTTCTGTCTTTGCCTTTATCTTCTTCATCAATTGAAGGTAACCCAAAAAATCTAAGAAAATAACCCAAAACCGCACTCGCGCATTCCAAATAGAAATTCTCTTGGTCTACAAATTAAAGCAGAATTAGATTCGAAAGTTGTAAAAATATACAATGCGCGTTTTATTTTGACAGGATACAAACAAATATACATCATAGAACTTGCAACAAATTCTTGTGGCTTCTCTTGAGACCATTGTTTTGATTTTAGCCTTGGCTTGCTTAACAAAATTTGGAGTAAAGTGAATGTGAACATAACATCCTAGAATGGATTTCTTCAAGAAGGAAATCTGATATTGTGATCAGAATGCTCAAGTTAACTAATTTCACTAACTACTCTAACTGAAGATTAATTCGAAAAAGAAAAAAAAAACCAAAAACCAAAAATAAAACATAGGTGAACTAGAGCTGGACCATGTGTGACACCTGCACATCCTTCATTGCAGGAAAACAAGTACAAAACCAGGAATGATACGGATGCTAGAAAGAAAAAAAAAATACCTGTACTGTCATTGCGAAAATTACACATGATTATAAGTAGTGAGATGCATAAGCAAGCTTGCAAAATATCATGTCTGCTTATGGCTTTAGAGAGAAGGGACCACACGAAACTTCTGACGGGATCATATCTGCTTGCTTCAAGTAGACTCCTGCAGCATAAAAGACAGAATGCCCCACAATTACTTGTCATCTTTGTAGAGATACTCATCCGGAACTTGCTTTTACAGTTTCACACATCTCATATGCATCATCTCCATGCAACATATTCACAGACTCAGTCTTCATGGAGACCTGAACACGAAAGTGAAGTTAGAATGTGGATACTTCAAACACTAAAAAAAACAAAACAGTGAACTAATGGGATTAAACAAATTGGAACCAAACAAAGCATTAAAGAGAAAATGCAAACCAAGAATCATATAAAGCAAAAGCATTGAACAACTTTGGCCGAACGATAGCAAGCTACCATGGGTTGCAGTGAGGGTTCTGGATTAGTTGGGATGATCAACCTATCAAGTCGACTCAGCTGAACATTTGGAAGCTATAAAAGTCGGATATCTCCATCGCCAGATCGAAAAACCTTTTTTTTTTCTTAAATATGGATTTAACATCACTAGCTCAGGTCTAGAAACTGCATTTTTAAGGTTCTTAAAGGATCAAATGCGTTATAAATCCTAAACGCAGTACAATGACAGCCAAGCATACAAGATTTGAATGCCTAACCCGAATCTAAACCTGCACAAATGACGCCTGGCAGAATAGTGATTATCCTGCAGGCTAGTTCAACAGACAATTCTCAAGGAATGATACAAGAGATTCGCCCAAAAACACAGAGAAATAACTCTAATATTCAATTAAATTATTCAAAATCAAAGGTCTCTCTACAATATTGAGGAAGAGCTCTATTTATAGTGCTCAAATAACTTGAATAATGAGCAGCTTATTCCTAAAAGAAAAATTATAATCAAATACTAAAATAATAAGCAGTCTATTTCTAAAAGAAAAAGTAATGCCTAATCCAAAAGGAAACTAAAAAGACTCCTAATTAAATTGAAAGAATTACGAATAAGTTATTTAGTAAATAACTTTGAGAGCAAATTAGAAACCCTAGAAACCCAGATTAGGAACCCTAGAAACCCTCCTGCATTAGTCGCCCCGGGATGGAAAGAACTCGTCCTCGAGTTCACAACAACTTCATCGGAATCCTCTGGCGGCAATCCAGGAGGAAGATCCTCTGGTATCAGGTCAGAAAACTCTTCTAGCTGCTGCACCTCCGCTAGCAAATCTGGAGTCACGTCTACTGCCAAATAGTAACCATTCACCATCCTAACATATCGCTTGATGGTTGGTCTATTGGTGAAATAACCTATCCAGTACGCATTTGCACGGACTGCATATGGGAAGAACTCAAACTCCCCTGTCATCTGCACTAGTTCTTCATTTTCTGAGAAACACTTGGGAACCTGATCCCTTGTCACTATACGAATATAAGCCCCAGATGACTTCCGCATTTCTGTTATGAGGGTACCACCCTTACCCAGGAGGCAGCCAACTTGGCTGGACAACACAAGTAACCTCATAATAAATGGAGAATATTTCTTACTTTCTTTGTTGCCTTCATCACTCACACGTTCTCCTTCAACCATTCTTTCAAAAACAAGTAACAGGGCTTTCTGCACAGAAGGTGACCTCTTTTCAGGTTGTGAATCTTCCACGGGTGAAGATATCTAATCCTCACTCTTCTCATCGTTATCATTGCCTTCATTATTCTCATCGGGAGTGTTATTATCTTTGCCTTCATCAAAAGAGAAGGAATCTCCATACTACACATCTCCATCATCGTCATACACAGGTTTTTCAAGCTCCACAGTTTCGTCTACCACATCTTCCTCAATCGGGAGATTGTTGCCCTTCTGACTAGCAGGCTTCCTGCACACAGTCGCTCTATGTCCCTGTTCACCACATATAAAACAACTAATATTTGAGTTAAAATTACCCTGTGGTGGATGTTGTGCAGGACGAAATTCTTGAAGGCGAACTGGCTAACCACTTTGCTCACTTCTGATCATTGGCCTCCCGATCTGTTGTTTCTGCACAGCAAGTGCATGCTGGTATGCTTCTGAAACGGTCCTCAACGAGTGAAGTCGCTGAAATAAGGTTTGAGTGTAGCCAAAAGGAAGGAAGTGACCCTTCATCTTCTTCTTCGTTTTCTCCCAATCAGTGATCTTGGCATTGCCCTCCCTGTCTCGTGATCACCTCAACTGCTCCCACCACGCAGATGCTCTGCCTTTGAGTTTGATGGCGACCAATTTTACTTTGACACGATCTGGAACTTCCTTATACTCAAAAATACACTCTATTTCATTCAACCAATCTACGAATCCTTCGGCCTGTAACGTACCAGAAAACTCAGGCAGATCCACTCTGAATCCGAGGTCTCCATGACGGTCCTCCCGACCACGGTGCTCTCAGAATCGAGCACGATTGTGATACGGGTTTTCAAAACTGGAATCAGAATCGTGATTTTCCATCTCACGATTATCGAAACTCTGCGCCGTTAGACGCTGCGTTAACTCTGCAACTTGCCTCTGTAAATCCTCAATCATCACATCCTAAACGCTACGATCACGATGAGGTGTTTCCTCGTTTGAAATCTGCCCGCGACGACCACGACCACCAGCCATAGAAACTGATGAAATCTCACACCAAGAAGATGTTGAAGCTCTGATACCAACTGACGCCGGGCAGAATAGTGATTATTCTGCAGACTAATTCAACAAACAATTCACAAGGATACAAGAGATTCGCCCAAAAACACAGAGAAATAACTCTAATGCTCAATTAAATTATTCAAAATCAAAGATCTCTCGACAATATTGAGAAATAGCTCTATTTATAGTGTTCAAATAACTTGAATAATAAGCAGCCTATTCCTAAAAGAAAAATTAAAATCAAATACTAAAATAATAAGCAGTCGATTCCTAAAAGAAAAAGTAATGCCTAATCCTAAAAAGACTTCTAATTAAATTGAAAGATTACGAATAAGTTATTTAGTAAATAACTTTGAGAGTAAATTAGAAACCCTAGAAACCCAAATTAAGAACCCTAGAAACTCATATTAGGAACCCTAAAAACCCTCCTGCATCAACAAACTAAACTACACTAAAATCGCACAAGGCTTAAGTTTTTAAAATGACAATCCTCCAAAAAAAATTTATTTTTATTTTTATTTTTATTTTTATTTTTATTTTTATTTTTATTTTTATTTTTATTTTTATTTTTATTTTTATGAAGCTCCAATTTATCGAATAAGCAAGAGAAAAGGAAAGGATACAAGGAAAACCACAAAGAGAAAAGAGAAAATGGTAAGGAGTATAAAAAGCTGAAATGTGACAAGGATGCTTCAATTTATAAACGAATCACATATATGTTGGACATTCGAATGTATGGAGTATGAAAAATAAATGTAAGATTATAATTGAAATAGTGATCTACAGTATAAATGTGTCCCTGTATTATTGAATGATTGGGTCAAATTGTCCAACACCCTGAACCCATTGTGAACGCCAACACGTGTATCTATATCTTTGAGACATAAATGCAAAGCAAGGATGCGGGGACATGGAGTCAAGTGTCGATGCAGAAATACGAAAATTTTCCAAAACATAGGACACGTCAAACCTTATAAGGGACAACTCATTCGTCCCCACCTAGCAGAAGCGGTGCATCCCTCCTTTAATTAAGTACTCAAATTAAACATCAAAATACATCATATGCGTGATTCATAAATATCATGAAGCTCATAGTCATACTCAATTATGGCTCATAAGTCTTACACGTCATAACGGACATGCAATATATGATGGAGCTAGATGTGGAAATAAATAAAAGAAGACAATCAAAGTCTATTTCCAATCATTCCACTATATTATTGGGACGACTCCAACCTCTTAAGAACAAATTCTCTTGAGGCTCCAATCTTTGCTATCTTACAAAAATTAAAATACTCTCGAGACTTCAACCTCTCAAGAACAAACTCTTCTGAGGCTCCAACTTCTCAAGAACAAGCTCTCTTGATACTCCAAACTTTGTTATCTTACAAAGATTATAATACTCTCGAAAAACACTCTTCGAGAGGTTTCTCCCTCGAGAACAAATTCTAGAGGTTCTCTCTCAAGAACAACTCTTAAGAGCTCCGCTGAACAAACTATGGATCTACATCTCTCTAGCCTGGATTTCTTGTTTTCTGGGGATGCTTCCAACCTACATATAAAGATACTATATATAGGCTAAACAATTCTAAACCACACAAAGAAAGCCTACTCCTAATAGGAAAATATTTTCTTATCCCTCAAGTAGATCTTTCTTGTTTTAGCCAAACAAGGAAAGCCTAATCTTAATAGGAAAGTGTTTCCATATTACTTTCCTTGTCCTACAAGGAGAACTTTCCTGTTTCAACCAAATAAGGAAACATACTCCTAATAGGAAAGTATTTTCCATACTACTTTTCTTGTCCCATAAGGAGAAACTTTCCTTATTCTAACTTCCTAATTGATTTAGGAAACTTTCCTTGTCTTAATTGAAAAGAAAACCTAATTCAAATAGGAAACTTTTGTCCTAATTAATTAAGGAATATTTATCCAAACAAAAACTTATCCTTAATTAACCACTAAGGTCCTAAATGAAAATACTCCTGTATCAATAACTCATCATACATAACACATAAAAGGGACACTAGGCTTCAAGGGATTAAAACTAGTTTTCTCATGTCAAACACCACATTGTTTGGTATTTTCTGCGCTTTAGGGGCGCAACCTTGCACATGAACTATGCTTTTTGCTTATTGGTTCGGGATAAATTTTGAAGAATTGTGCAAAATAGCATTAGGAACGTGTCAAATTTCAACTTGATTCGACATGCATTTTCAAGATACACATAAAAGCTTGACCGGATTGTACATGACTGTGTTTTTTATTGCTTCGTTTGACGTGAATATTTTAGGGAACTTGCAGATTAATATCTTAAATATTGTATTAAAAATTTCAGTTCCCATCGGTAAACGCTCTCAGAACATAATGGTCGTTGTTGTGGACTTCAACCAACTAAACACAACATAGATCGCGAATAGATGCTTAAGTGAGGCATTTGCAAGTGAAAAAGGAATTAGAGACATGTACCCCTCTTTTGTCTTTACTTTCTCATTTATTTTAGTATTTAATCGTATATTTCACACACAACACGTGCATTTTATAGAATTTTATGGAATTTTATAATTTATACATGTTACATTGTTACCTAGAAAACAAGGACATGTTGAAAAAATCCCACAGCAAAAACTTTTTCAAAAGTGTCAAATTGCTGCAACACTCTTGGGCTAGGCAAACATGTCTACTTCAAGGACAGTTTTGTTGTTTTTGTTGTTATTTTGTTCATTCGCCTTGTTTTCTTCGTTGTGCATTATGCATACGGGAAAAGAATTGAAGATTTATTTATGAACTTTATATTGGCTAAAAATATGGGATGTGGTGAATCTTGGTGATATAATACTTTTTTATCAACCCTTTGGGCTTAGGTCCCTAAAAATAAGTTTGATTAGCCAAAAACCCCTCATAGATTATTAAGTAAATTACGCCCATTTAATATTTTTGGGCCACGTCAATGGCACTATTCAATAGTCAATATTATTCAAACTCTTTTCGTTTATTAATCATATTTGTTTAACGTGTATTGAGTGATATCTTTTTTATGGTGTCAAACACAATGTGACATATTTGCACGGGAATGACAAGGCGCGTCGCTTTAACACCCTTTCAAAATAAGGTATCACCAATTGTTAATGTGATAAGATTAAAGAGAATTAGGCTTTACTTTTAATTATATAATTGATGTTGGGTCAGGCTTATAAGCACATCTAGGTAGGCCTATAAGCACATCTAGGTTGTCTGGGGAGAGAAGTGCTACCAGCCTCTTCGGGAACCTTGGGATTTGTGACAAAGTTAAGGTGGAACAGTGACAAATTTTGTTTTCATTTTTATTGTATATAGTTTATGAGTCATTCAATTGTCCCCTTTAATTCAAAACAAACACATACTGGTAATAAAATGTAGCTTTGGAAAACATACTCGAGGAAAGTTGAGTTGAGAAGGGAGGAAAAGAAACAATAAAGGAAGTTGTCACCTGATTGAGGGATCGAATCAAGAAGGGAGTTCATCCTTGGGTTCCTCACAGTCGATTTAAAGTGGTGTATTTATTATTAACACAGTTCATTGGCTATTAATTGAATGCTAATTAGGTAATACTAAACTACTAAATAAAGTATTAGCAAGTTATTATTACTTATTTTAGTTGTTAACATGAAATAACCGCTCCAATAAAGGTGTTGTGCTGCAGCGCCAAGAAGCCACAAAACTTTTGAGGGTGGGAATTTTTCGATGCAGAGCGGTAGGTTTAAAAAATAAAAATTTAGGAGTCGCAATGCCGTTGAAGCGGAGCTTCAGACAACCTAGATGCCTATAAGTTTGTTAGGGTTAGGGTTAGGGTTTTGCTTGAAATTAGGACTTAATTGCTTGATTAACAAGAAATGAGGAATCATAAATAAGGCTTAATGTCATCAACTATAAGTTGACTTTGAACAGATTAAGAAATCCAAAAAAAGAGTCTTAACGAGTACCATGTCATGATTGTAGTTTTGAACTGGGCAAATGTGCACATAAGCTAGTGAGGTATGTATTTTTCGGCTTTGGTTTTGCAAGCCCCTTCCCTCTATTTTATTTACAAAATCACTATTGTGTCTTGCTGATTCAAAAAAAAAAGTAATCTAGTCTATGTCTCGTAATATTCGTCTATCAAAAATTAAAAGAAAAAAAAAATTGGTCACAAATAGAGTCAAACAATCATATAAAACACCTTGCAGAGTAAGGAAGCAGAAGATGGTGAGGCATTCACCATTTCTAGGGTTACTCTGATGACTCCACTGAAGATATCGCAATAGTACAGACTTTGACATATATCAGGAAGCTCGACAAAATCCACCAAAGGATTCTCCTCCAAAACAAGACTGCAGCTTGTTCCCTCAAAATCCCAACTAATCACAGATGCAGTGACACCTAAGAACATCTTGAAACCAACCTGTTCAACCATATACTTAAAGCCTTGTATTAAATCCTTATCTAGTACAATTAGAGAGAAAACTTAATGTGAAATAATAAATTGTAAAAGAGCAATTACATCATCTGTCTTTTCCTTTCCAGGTCTTGAGTCCAATTTCAGGTATAACCATCAAGCTTGAGTACATAATTGATTGGGCCATGCTAATAAAAAAAGAGGTCTAAGCCTGGCTCCTGGATTATGTGGTCAATCACACAGGTTTGAACAGTAAATTACAGGCTGTCTCATGCCAGTCTTCAGGTCCTCTGGTTAAATTTTCACCGTCAACTATTTCTTCATTGAAGGCAATGAAAGTCATGTTCCAAGCTATAGTGGACATACTATAAGCTATGATGTGGTCATGGTGGTCGTGGAGGTTGTGGCAATTATAATGGCCGTGGAAGTTGAGGGAGTGGTAGTGATACAAGGTGTGTTTCCATGGTGTGAAGTTAAAATGGATAACGGACCCATAAAGGTCCAAGAGCGTTATAGGTTATAATGGGATATATCGGGATATAACGGTATATAACGGAATAGTTTTTTAAATATATTTTTAATACCCACACAAAGTATTAATACATTATAGAGTCAAAAAATAAATTATGTTCATAATATTAAATTCAAAAACAAAAAAAATTAATAAAAAACATTTTCCCTTCGTATGAGAGTGAGATTGCAACAGAGAGTGCGATCGACTATTCCTCTTCTTCTCTTCTTCTCTCATTCTCTGTCAAACAGCGAGGTCTGATTCTTTGTCAATTGGCAACGGTGAGCTCTGGTCCTTCTTTCCTATGAATCTAGGGTTCTGGTTTGATCGAGAATGAAATGGGTATTTTTTTTATGTATTAGAATAAAACGTTAAAATGGCGTTATTGAAAAAACAGTTATCTCAATAACGGTCATATAATGCCGTTATATCGAAGTTTGATACCATAACGTGATAATGTCACAACGTAACAGCTCACCCTTGTTAAGCGTCATATCATAGTTATATCGGCGTTATAACTGCACAGGGTTTGATAGGCTTCTGACGAATATTGGCGTTGTCACTTGCAGGTAACTCAATTCTTATTATATAAGTATAGAGAATGAATTTCACATAATTGTTTTTTTATTTGGTGGATTCACAAAATGATAAGCATAATAATATTAAAAGAAATACAAAAAAGGGCAAAGACCTTTACAATTATTTCTGCGACCTCCTTAAATTCAATACATCTTTAAGTATTGGACTTGGGTAGAAATTCATCTGTCGATTCCAATATTATATCCCCTATAGAATGACAATATGAGTTAAGGCTCCACAAACCTTGAAAGCCTTAGCAACTTAGTCACTTGTTTGTTTTAATGAGCATATGCACTAACAACAAATAGATTGATATAAATCTACAATTATCTAGAATCGCCATAGAATTTGCATCTGAATTATCCCTAGGTTGTGTGATTGCTTCCGCTAAACAATACTTATCATATATGAATTGGGAAGAAAGGTTTATAAATAAATAAACCTTTTTCAATCAGCAATAAATAAAATGCTATCATAAAAGGATAGATAAAATCTAATAGCAATCCTAGAAGAAAGATCACTATTATCATGCATGATTACAAGATTTCACCCTTGTGCAATGCAAATGGCACCACCCCACCTCTGCCCAACCTTCACAGACAAAAAAGAAAAGAAAAGGATCCATGCTACTTAAGACATGTATGAAATGCATACTAAGCAGCTGTTCTTGGACATCCTGTTCATGCAACACCGAACCCATTAATGGTTTTTTCTACATGCTTTCTCTCCACTGGGGATTTAATTTCAGTGCTCCCAATGTCACATCAAGGATGAGAACTCCTTAGTTACAAAGGGTGAAATTGAACGCATAATTGTATAAACACTCCCAAAATGTGTGTTTGGACTTTATCAGATGTTGCTCAGCCTCGAAATGTTGAAATTCCACAATGTATTGTCAACTGAATAACTAAAGGCATATTACCACCCTCAATGTGGCAGTTTTCTTTTTCTTTTTCTTTCTGTATCCTCTATTTTCATTTTTATTTTAATAAGGCTATGGTTGGTATTTACGGTAAAAACCTTCACAAAAACTGTCAAAACAAGAAAAAGGGAGACGAAGAAGAGGGAAAAGGCTGAGCACCCAAGGTTGAAAATGGAGATACTTTTTTTTTTCCATTTTTCCCTTATAAACTTTCATTGTGAGCACCAGATGACAGACAACAATTCTCCTTTCAGTACGAACAATATTCTTCCCGCATAAGGGAAAAATAGACCCATAAAACCAACCCAAACAGGAGAACAAGAAATATGTTAAAAGTTCCCATCCTTTCATAAGGTGATCAAAGAGAACTGGTCAAGAAACAAATTCCATAAAATCCAAGACCGTGGAGAGCAGAATGTGTACTGAAAAATAGGAAACAGAGGAAGCCTTTCTTCTTTACTACCTACCAACAGTTCCTGGGTACAGAAGGGGATGGCTCAAAACTATTCTAGACTATGACTATGAGCAACGCAAAAGATTAAGTTTGCCCGTGACAAAAGAAGAAACCACTCTTTTTAGCATGAAGGATGGGAAAGCACCTGGTCCAGATGGGTATAATACCCAATTTCAACTGTTGCTAGGGGATTAGTGGCAGGTACTTCATCAGAGCTGTAAGGAACTTCTCTCACAACAAGCTCCTCTTAGTAGCATTGATGCTACCTTCCTATGCATGATCCCATAAGGGAATATGTTGAAACTGTTGTGGATCACAGACCAATTGCATGTTGCAATGTAGAGTACAAGTGCATCACAAAGATTTAAGTGAATAGAATAAAGAAGGTTCTTTCAGAAATCATCACTTCCACCTAGATTGCCTTTTTTCATGGACTGAACATTCTGGACAACATAATGTTGACTCATGAGCTTCTGAGAAACTACCACAGAGATGAAATTAGTCCACGGTGTGCTCTCAAAATAGATTTGCATAAAGCTTATGCCAATATCTCAAGATAGATTTGCATAAAGCTTATGACAATGTTAAATGGAATATTGACCAAGTTCCTTAATATGCTAGGCTTCCACACACCCATGATAAACTGCATAAAGACTTATATCACTGTAGCTAAGCACTCAGTCACGGTGAATGCTAATCCTAAGGGGTTCTTCCAAGGTAAGAGGGGGCTCTCTCTCCTATATTTGTTGTTGTCATGGAGGCCATGACCATGATGCTAGGAAGACAAGTTGAGATGGACAAGCCAACTTTCACCCCAAATGAAGGCAACTAAGAATAATTAATCTATGCTTTGCAGGTGGCATAAGAATATTTCACTATGCCCACCACCCAAAAAATGGAAGCAAACTGATAAGTTTTAAATGCGTTTCACGCATACACAGCTCCCAAAGCCAATCCTAACAAGAGTCAAATCATGATTGGGGCTTCAGTTGCATGAGGCTCAACTTATAGTTTGGATAGTGAAATCCACTAATGACTCCAAACATGAGAAAACTTGCTGTTACCATTCTCACCGCCAGATTGAAGATTGCAAACTGCCTCCGCCTGTTTAAAAGACTCACATCAAGAGTCAGAGATTGGACCATATCTACTGGTAGAATATTTGTCGTCCCAGCTAGTGTCACAAGTAACATCCAAAGAATATGCAACAAACTTCTCTGAAAAGGCCAACTGGCCATGATGCTGAGGAAAAAAAATGGTCCCTATCAAGTGGAAAGCTCAAGGGGCAGCATGATAAATCTCAAGGATTGGAACACTGCTATGGCAATGTCAACAACTCTTCAATTGTCCTCAATTAAAGGATTCTTTATGAGTGCAATGGATGTGGAAGATGCCATAAAAAACAAAAACCTATGGACCATGGAGACTCCTAAAGTCTCATCTTGGATATGGAGAACAATACTTAAAAGAAGAGAACAGTGCATTACAGAAGTTAGATACATCATTGGGAATGGTAATAATACTCTATTTTGGCATGGTGGCACTGGTTCTGATTGAGAGGGGTGATCTCCTGAAATTATTTGACTACAAACAAATGCAAGCTTTTGGAATTCAAGGTAATGCAACTGTGAAGACTGAAGAGTGTTACAAGACCAGGGGTTTGGCATCTTCCAAGAACTGGTGACCTGATCATATCAGAGCAGTATGGGATGACATAAGAGCTACTCAGGTGAGATTCAGGTATAGTTGAGACAAAGTGGTGTGGCTTCGTGCTTCAAAAAGGGCTTACTCTGACATTCTAGAAGCAGAGCCCAAGCATGAATGGAGGACCTGAGGGAGATAGTTTGGGATCTTAATGGTGTTCCCAAGCACAATTTGCATCTACAGAAGGTCCTAAGAAATGCTCATTTAACTCGAGACAACTTATGCTACAAGACAGATCATGCTATAGAAGTGCACTACTTCACTATGCTGCTTATGCCATGTTGAACAGGAAAACACACACATAACACATTACTTCCAATGACGATACTCAGCAAGAGTACAGACCAGTGTTCTTCAAGGTATTGGGATGGGGAGAAACACAAAAAAACACACAATTGGAATGGGCATGGTGCTACAAGGAAGCTACTGCAGGTGGCTCTAAAAACTTTGTTCAAGACAACTCTGAAGAGTCGTCTCTTCCATGTTTGGAAAGATAGAAATGAAAGAAGATTCAATCTCAAAACAAAATTGTAACGGATACGAAGGACATTATTAAGGTCAAAGCGAAAACAGTTAAGAATGTTCCCAATAGAAGAACAACACGTACATTGGAATGTCAAATTCCCATTCCCAGCTAGAACAATAAAGTTTTCTTTGTGGGAACACCATCTGGATGGAGTTGTCAAATTCTCAATAGATGAATCAGTTAAGGAGGGAATAGGAGGTATATTAACAGATCAAATGGTTTATGTCAAATATGACAATGAGTGATTAAAAATTATTCAAGAGTTCCTTGGATGAATGTAAAATTATATAGATTTCAGAACCAAATTGTCATTAGAATTATTCAATCAATTATGGCTACAATCACATTTTGGTTTGCTCTATAAATTCATAGCTATTGTAACTATAGAAGGGGCAACCAAAGAAAACACAAAACAATTACTTTGTTTGTTTAGTAGGTATCCTAACTATGCATAACCTATTCAGTAGTAAACCTTCTAAACTGATTATATTAGGTTCTCTAAAGGAAAATAATATAGTGTTAAATGTATTGTTCTTTGCTTTGGCTATAATCTTTGATTACAAGGATACACTATTACCAAAAAAAATAAAAAATTTGGAGAGGAAAAAAAAAGTTCCACCACACATTTAGTGTCGCATGCACATAACAGCACTCATGGATACTCTCATCAAACACTCCCTTCTTAAAATATCAACCTTTTCACATATCTTTGAAAATTTTTAATTCTTTACGAATGTTACAAGCATATTATGGAAAGCAAGGATGCATGGACACGAACACGCCGACTCGACAATTTCCCAAAAACTAGAACTCGAGGATACGTCGACACATCATATTATATTTAATAAGTCATATAAACATAAATAAAAATCTAATAAAGTGATTTCCTCAAGTGTCTTGAAGAAGAGGCACTATGTTGTAAGAAAAAAATAAAATACAGAAAAAGTGTAGTAGAGAATAAATATAGGAGAGAATAAGCAAATGAAAGAAGAATAAGCATAGACTACCTCTACGCTTTAGTGGTTTTTTGCTCTATTTGTCTTAATTCGCAATTGAAAGAATCATTCACTTCAGATGGATCAACAACCACTAAATTAGGTGGTTATTTGCAAACATCTAAAAGTAAATAAAGTTGGTTTTCGAGTCTTGATTGTGTTCTGACCAAGTTTCCGGTGTATCGGAGGCGTGTCCGACACGTTGACTATATTGACCATGTGTCTGACACGTTGACCAAGTGTTCGACGTGTGTTGGAGGCGTGTCAAGCGAGTGTCAGTGTCGGACACGGATACGGAAAGTTTTTCGAAGAGTCAGTGCTTCCTTGATGGAAATTTAGTAGTACATGAGTAGCAATATTGACTTACAAGTGAATGAATATGACTAATAGTTCAAAATTATTGTTGTAAAAGTAATGCTAAAATGTAAGCATGTCCCCAACATATCCCGTATTTTTATTTTTTATTTTTTTGGCCAGATACCATTACTCGTGTTTGCATCATTGTTACATAGCTATTAGTAAAAACAAAATTTGTAGTTAAAAATTCAAATTGAATAGTAATCACAAATTGTATAGTAGATTAATACCAAGATAGTGAAGGAGAAGATGAAGCAATGACCCCTCTTAAGCAAAACGCGAGAAGCGAAGCCAGAACTCTATGAATGTAAAGCGATCGTTAAAACAAAAAAAACTGATATATACTAAAAAATCAATAAAAATGCAGATGAATTTTTCCTATATCTAAGATTCTAAATAGCAAGATCAAGTTAGAATGTTGTGTTATTGATAACTATGCATGCAATTCATATATAAGTGAACTATAATCATCAACCAATTGTTTACACTCTACTAGTCTACTTTGTAACAAATTAGTATTGTTAGTTGTACACTTTTACTTTGTCAAGAATTAAAAACAATAATAACAAAGTTTTATGAAGATATTTTTTGGATTTTTAAGCCTTCAAAAATTTGAATCAATCTCTTGTTAGGTATAAAAAAAATTAATAAACAAAAAAAAACCAAAATCGTTTTAACCGCTATGCACTTTAGCAAAAAGTGATTGCTTTTTTGTCACTTTTTTATTTCAGTTTTTCTATCTTCACTTGACACTTTTAAGTGGTTATTTTGGCTCGCTTTGTATAATCTGATTAAAACCAACCATGTATTTAAATTTTTCTATAAAAGAACATTTGCAATCAATCATTCAGGGCAATCAACCAACTTTCTAAAGAAATCGAGCAATTGATCAAAAATAGAAACAAATTATTCAAAGTATTTGTTCTCTTATAATACTAGTTCTATCATCAGGGTGTAATCTAACCTTCATGGCATCACCAACTCCAGCCCAAAAAATATTCCAAAATGTATCAAATCACACTTACATGTTTAGAGCCCCTTGAATCCAAAGCACACGAGCTAGAATCCCCTTCTTCACATCTGACTTGAAAACTAGAAAAAAATGATTAATGGGCAGAATGCTATTAGCCAAAACCGAGAAATACCTGGAAACTATGAAGGCTTTCTCCCTGCCATCCTTCCAGATAAACACCCTTCACCAAATGCCATAAAAATCCCAGAAATCACTGTATTTGTGTGTTGCCATAAGATGAAGATTCTAATCAAATCTGTCATTTCTCCATAATACCGAACTCTGTCACCCATCAATGATTATTGAAATCTAAAGCAAAAAAATCTCATAAATATGTGTTTCAAATGATCGTCTAACCCCCCAACATACACACATACATACACGCATCTTCCAAATATTCTCTTTATCTCCTTTCCTCATAACCAATTCGACCCTTTAAGAAAGAAAAAATCCCTAAAAACCCTTGATCATCTCCCTCCACAAACTCTCCCTCTCCCTACCACCGCACCTATATGCACAACAAAGTGTCATTCATAATATGGAATAGCCAAATCCCCAAACCTCCTGCCTATTTGGTGACTAAAGAATCTCCCATTTATGAGACTTTGTCAACCCCTCCCAACCATCCTTCCAATTTTAATGTACACTTCAGCATATAAAATAAAGACATGTAATAATGGGCATGATCTAGGGGCACTCCTGAAGAACCAATCTTCCACCTGATTTTTCCTATCAAGTGGCCTGTCCCCTCCGTATCACCTCTACCACACCAGTTGCGGACAAAGATTTAGATCAAGGTGGGGCGAAATAATAAAGAATTGTTGATAGATAGTAAGAGTTATCGGAGCGAAGGCAGAAAATTTTCTACGCAGGACCAAGGATTGTGATTTCTCACAAATTTACTAAATTTTACTAAATATTTCTTTTCTTGAGGTCTGTCGAAAAAAGTTTAGGAATTTTTTTTTTATAGAAGGTATATTATTTCGACGAAATATTTCGTGTCTTTTTTTTAAATTTCGACATTTTCATTTAAAACGTAAAAATTATCGAACATAATTTTTTATAGGCGCCGATATTTTCGTGTAAAACCAAGAAAATTATGAAGCAAATTACATTTACATGATACTTAAGTATTTAGGCTTCCTTTCATGTATTTATTAGGTTAATTTTTTGTATCTTACTTGTCCACATATTTTTATATGTTTGACATAAACTTGAATCTTTTACTTTTTTCTATATACAACGAAACATTTAATAAAATCAAGAGATCACAATTACTTTGGAAAATGAATTAACAATCCTTGCTCCGAACTGATAATTTAACAACAAATTTTGACTAACATCTACAAATAAACACTAAAATCAAAAATATAATTCTAATTGTATTTTTCATAAACTTAATCTAGTATTGTGCATTTATCTGTACAACTATAAAAAGTACATTATATATACCAAACTGAATCGGGTATTACAATTTAAGCCAAATTATGATCAAGTTGTCGATAATTTAACAAAGGCAAACAAGCCTAATAACTGGATTACATGATTAAAATTGTAAAATAATTATGATAAGAATGTAAGTTTAATCTAAAAAAATATGAAATGTGCAAACATAATAAGATCCTAATTACAAGTTTATAAAATTAAAAATAAAATAAAATAAAAAAAGCTTAGGGGAGGGGGTTTACGAGCCAATCCAACCCCTAAATTTTATGAGTTGAATAATGATATATGTTTTCATTGAGTTCTATAGTTTGTTATCTTAGATTTTAATTACATAATTTTTAAGGATTTTATTTTATAAAGTTGTGTTTTGTTTGGGTTTCATACTACTAGTAAACAAACAAGTCTTTACTAAACTATAATATCTTATGAAAAATAAAATTCATGGATGGTAACAATCAGAGTGACTAAAAAAATTCTCTATATATGTTAAAAATTATTACGCTACAGGGGAATTGAACTTGGGTCATTTGTAATAAAGTTTTAAAGACAAATTACTGCACTAAAGAGATAATATGCTAAAGAGATAATATGTATTTTATTAAATAATTATTTATAATTTTTTTTTTACGTTTATATTAAAAAAATTTAAAAAATGCTAGGTATATAACTTTTTTTTTTTTAAATTGAGGGGGGTTTTGATTTTTTTTTTTTTGGAAAGCGAGCTGGGTTTTTATAAGATCCCATAACCTATCAACAAGGTGCGACCTACAGGTCAACACCATAAGAAAGTAACCATGCCACCGACGGGTCTCGAACCTAGGACGTGGGGGATAAACCCACACGGCCCTAACCACTCGACCATAACACCATTGGCGGTTGGGTTTGATTTTCTTACATTGCATTGGCGAAAAAATGCATCTCCAGGTCTTGAAGAGGTAGGAGCCATGAACGATTGTACTATATTGTAACAATGTTTTTGCCGAAAAGAAATTTAGGGTTTTAGAGACTCAAGTTTCCCGGAAATGGAGGATATTTGAAGAGCCAAGATTCGCCTACCTTGTGGTGGGATTTAATAGTCCACACTGGACGTTGACCTTGGGTTTGGGTTTGTATTTTCTAAAAGGCGGCGAATATTTGGCACCATGGATTCCTCTCACCCATACCAATCATCTAATTTTTCTTTCCCACACCAGAGTTCTCTTCCACACCACTCATAAAGGGAAAAACTCAAATCTTTCTCTCCTCCCAAATTCAAAAAATCAAAAACTCCTCTCCCCTCCCAATTTCCTCTTATCTTCTTCGATCCTTCCACTTCTCGTCTTCGATCTGCTGAGACTCTCCCTCCTTCATCCTCTTCCCTTGACTAAACAAAAATGGTCCACAGTTATCTGCATCTTCTTTTCTCATTTCTCTTCTTCTCAAACTAAATAGTTAAATAGTTGTTTACTACTCAAAACCACACCTCAAACTAAATTAAATATTTTCCTTGTCATTGACCTAAAGTCTACTCTCAAATAAAACCAAACGGTCGGATCGACAACTTACGATTGAATACCAATTTTCACAATCCTTCCTTACAACGCTTTCCTCCATCTCCAACAATCTCTACTTCGTCTCCTTACTCTGTCTCCAATGACCAAGTTGGTCGTTGCAGGCATTGAAAAATAACTAGAAATAGTATTTTCTGAAATACCAAATTGACTTATTTTTGTCATTTCGTAAAGTAAAATATAAAAAATCAAGATTAGTCATTTTGACAATGGAATTAACAAGTTAGTCATCGCGATAAGATGGTGCTTCTTCATAAATATGGCATACGGTACAAGTATATCAATCGCAAACCAAATAGAAAAATAATCACAAGCAACACAAGAGGGCAAAAAAAAGGGTAAGAGGGTACTAGTTAAAACAAAACACAGATTGAAGCATAGTTATAGAGTTGTCTATGTTCTGTAATTTGAATTATTGGGATGTTAAGTTTGTTATATTTTAGTTATAATAGTTAGTTGGGGGAGTTTTTATGAAAAATTATTTCTAAAACGAGATATAAATTATTTTTTTAAATAGTTTGGAGTGATTTTAGTAAAACATGGGGTGAAATAAAAAGAACACTTTTTTTATGTTGACTCTCATGATAAGAATGTGTGGTCAACATTTAAACAGTGCCAAACACACCTTGCGTCTTTACCAACACTCATGGATTGGATAATAGTCATTGGCATACTCTATAGTAGGAGTGGGCATCCCATCCTGTCCCATCGTTATTTTTTTTGGGTCCTTTTGGGATTGATCAAACTCATCTCGTTCCCGTCCCGTCTCGATCTAGAGTGAGATGGGATCGAGATGTAGCTTTTCTCATCCCGTCCCAAACTTATTTATTTAATAATTATTATGATTAATTTTAATTAAACTACTCTTTTAAATGAAAATTTAGGATGTGTTGAAATTAAATCAAAATATCTTGTTTGAAAACTTGCTTAATTTGGTACTCTATGTTTAGGTAGAAACTTCATTTTGAATATTTTAGGTTAAATAGAACCAATGAAAATTTATGTTTTTTAACATTTTAGATTGGTCATAAGACAATTATTCTTGTAGAAAATAAAGGCAAATGATGGTTTGGTTTAATTTTGCACTATGAGTTATGTAGTTGGAAATTTGGTCAATGAGAAATATTTTTCATTTTTGAACTTATATTAAGACAACTTGAGAATTTACATCAACCATACAAGATACAATTAGGAGCAATATGAAAGAAATTTTATATGACATTTTATATTGTTACGATGAAAATTAATATTTACATAAATTAGGCATTATTGGTGTTTGAGCAATGTGGGATGAAATTTTTTTGTTATTCTTCATTAGAAGACTATTTAGTGCATGCTCATCCTGTCCCGAACTCGTTTGGGATGGGATGAGGTCGGGATGAAGTATATCCCATCTCGATCCCGTCCCGATCCCAAATGAATGGGATGGAATAGGGATGAGGTCCATCTCGTCCCATGCCCACCCCACTCTCTAGGCAAAAAGTGAGGCATTTCACCTCATCTTTTAAAAACTTTCCAGCATTTTTCTAAAATTCGGATTTTTTTTCATGCACACAGACGCATATATATTAAATGAAATAGTTTTTACATAACTAGAGTGCAATGTTTTTTGCACGCTCATGCGCATTACAACTGAATTCACACTCAATATATTTATATAGCCGAAAACCATTAAACTTTAAATGCCCTAATATTATAAATATTGAGTTTCCAAACCCAATCAATATCTTCTGAACTATCCTCAATCACATCATTCAGACTCGTATTTAAAACACTAAACTCACCTAACATCACACTACACCAAATTGTCATTTTTGTAACAATCTTCAAAACTATAACACTTTTGAATTGTAACGGTCCACCAAACCATTTTAGACATTTTCACAAACAAAGTGATACAATAGTTGTATCACCATGAAGAATATGATGCTACAAGTGATACTATTTATGCTGATCCAAAAACAGTTACACAAAAAAAATGTTACAATTAATTGGATTAGTATAAATAGTATCACTTGTAGCACCATACTCTTCATGGTGATACAATTTTTGTATCACTTTGTTTGTGAAAATGTTTAAAATTATTTGTTGGATGCGCATTACCTTTTTTAGAGTTTTTACAAAAATGCCAATTTGGTGTAATGTCATGCTTCCATCCATTAGACTGGATAAGCATGAGAGTCGCCTCAGCTGCAAAGCTGCCATTGTGCTATTATGCACTCTCCTAAAATTCTAAATGTGCATTGGGCAAAAATACTTCTTTGCTCATCTGAACACAAACTCCAACCACAGTGTTGAGTTAAAGCCAAAACTCTTGCATCATTAGAGACAATTACAAACTGGTCCTTTGGCCAGTTGAAAGCCTTGATAGAGTAAACTATTTTCAAATAAATACCCATGTGAAGAAGAACAACCTAAATCAGTCTTAGCAGTTGCAATATTGCCCACAAAATAACCTGCCAACTCATTTATAACCTGCAACCTGGCATCTATATTTGCAAAAACATGAACATCACCCAAACGGTGATCAAAGTAAGCAACCAACCCACTGTCTAACCTAAATATTGAACCCTCTCATTGTTGTTGTTATTTCCCTATAACATAGCTCTTATAACTTCACAATAATCATCAACATCCACAACCCTTTCATCACCATGGGGTAAAATTGACTGACGACCTTGATAAGCTTGTCTAACAACATTATTAAGAGTAAAGGCTACTCCAGACACCCTTTGTCTCAAAATTATTTCACAGTATGAGCGAGTTTTTTTCGATTAGTTGCCCTCATTAACAGTTTGGAGCTCCTATCTTGCACCCTGGTTTTGGTCCATTGATCCAAGTTATTGGGTTGGAGGCAAAGTGCCTTGAACTTCCTTCCTTGGGTCACTCCCTTCCCTGAGACCTCCCCCTATTTTCAATCTCATATTGTGCATGACCATTGATTTTTTGAGAAATCTTAAGATAGTGTGTTGTTGTGACTCTCCAATTAATACAAAGCATTATTAAAATCTAGCACAATGGTAAGTAGGGAGCAACCAAAATAAGAGAAAATTCTAGTTGAAACTTTTAGTTAAATCTAAACTAAGGACATGAAAAATAGGATTTTTTAAATAATTTGGTCTAAAATCAACTACAAGCTAAAAATATTCAACTTTAAGAAAAATAATCAAAGGATGTGAACTCTCAAGGAAAAGAACTCACCACCACAGTTTCATATAAGCAAAAATAGTGTTCTTATCTTACCATTGAACCAATCAATTAATCTTGTCAAATCTTATAACTTCTTATCTACACAAGATGTAAATACAAGTAGGCAGTCAATGAATTACCACTTAAGGCAAACACAAAGAATCCTTCTTGTATTTTTTTTATATATGCAATATAAACCTAGAAGAAAAGTGTGAGCTTCATCTTGATGTGAAACTACACTTTTCATCACTCTATCTAAAAGACTTGGTTGTTAGACTATCAAACAATTATTAACATAGATAATAAATAAAAGTAGAATAACATACATATTACTTATATTTTAAACATGGTGGATTTATCTCTCCTTCCTTGAGAAGGAAGAGATTAAGCTACCATCTTAGAGAAAAAGAAAAAATAATAATAAAATAAATCAAACATTCTTACAAGCTTGTGTTCTAGAATATTTGCTCCTAACAATTCATTACTCTTTCTCCCATTAAGCTCTCCTAAAGAGGGAATAAAACATTTTTTATAGACAATTACACCAAAAGATAAAATTCCTAAAACAATAAAACTCTTGAAGTCTTCTAGTTTGCATCAATCTTCTTTTGTACTTTGAGAGTCCAAGTTGTTAGGTTCGGATATTATGATTGGTTGAGGAGAACTTGAGTTGAATTTGATTGGAAAAGGAAACTTAGTGTTTCAATTAAACTATAGTTAATATGGCTAAAAGTAGTGGTTTTGAAATAGAAAAGGATATGGGACCTAGAAGAGATGTTTGTGTAAGCCTTAGTGGAAGAGTTTAACATGGAATAAGAGATGTTAGATAATCAGACTCTAATTAATATGAGTTTGGATTTTATTGTGCAAATGAGTCATGGGTATATGTATTTGGACTTTGTGGTCTTCAAAAATTGACTTCGATTAATTGTAGGAATTTGCCCATAACTTTAAGTATGTTTCCGGATTCTCCTCATCATGCTTTGGGTTCCAACCTGAAAATAAGAAATTAAATATCTATTAATATAGTTGCAAAATTCAATAACTATAAAATATAAATTTGGAGGGTCTTCGAAACACGTTAACATGCATTTTTCACCGAGTTGCAATAATGTTGTGATATTACATGAAAACGCGTAAATGCACTTGAAATGTGAAATTTGCAACTATACGAAGAAAGTAGAATGTATTTTCCAAGAATAATATATAAATGACATTAGAAGAATACTAAAAACGATATTATTTGACATTTATCACACCCCCAAGCCTAGATTTTGCTAGTCCTCGAGCAAAAAGAAACAAAATTTCTTAACTCACTTTCACAGGCATCGTAAATTACTCTTACCTTTAAAACGTGTAATAAGGCTTTGAACCCCTAGATTAGCTCTAATAAACAAGTTATAGTCTTGTGAGGGTTTGTAGTGAATGTGTCCACAAATTTTATTTATTATTATTTTAAAATAATGCATTTATTTAGTACTGCCTTTTTCAGAAACTAGAAAAATAAAGTAATCATATTTAACCAAGCTCAAGGCACTAACCATAATCTAAAACTCTTTCACTATTCTATCAAACTTGGAGCATTTTGTGTGTTAGCTAATATGCTAATAGTTTTAGTGTCCAAGCTACCTACAACCTTGATCACCTTCAAACTAGATTTCTCCTCGACTTCAAATAATAAAATCACTCATAAGTGGTTTAGCACTCATACATACATGTGAAACTAAGAGTAAATGTAGCAAAAATTTTAATGTTTCACATATAAGATTTTCTTTGAAAAACCAGTACATGAAAGAAATATTGATCTCATAGAAAGGAATATCGTTGTCGTAAGAACATTGGATTTAGCACAATAGGATCTTCCTAAACTAATCTCCACATTAATAGATCACCAATCCCTTAGGATCAAAGTAGGACTTTTTAGGTTTTAATGGGGCTAGGTTTAAGGCTACACAAGAACAGTACCCGTGAATTCAAATTTGTTTGAGAATTGCATCCTTCTATGTTATATTGGGTGTGTTATCTTGAAGATAAGTACTCCATCAATATATTTTTTATTTTTTCTTCAACACCACATTTTTTATCACGCCCCGATTTATGAGAAAACAAAATTCTTATATCCATGTAGGATTATCCGTTTCTCCCAAAATTCAGGACATGAAAATTTAATAACAACAATAACATTTACAAAAGAGTTGAAGGAGACAAAAAAAAGACTCTAACCAAGAAACTCTTTGACGTTCGCCCCAACTATAGAAAACTCTAATGATTGCCCACAAACTCACTAACCTGAAAGGTTAATTGGCTATGTTCCAATAAAAATGTACCCAATAAACAAAAGCTCAATTGGGTCAGCTGTGTAGCTGGTATGAGTAATCTTCATCTCTAACAAATAAAATAACTTACATTATACAACATGAAATTGCATACACAATAAAATAACACCTCAAATATATCTAACAAAGAGACAAATGTATAATGCAAGAAAATAACAACTCAAAGATATTTAGCTCCTCAACAAGGCAAAACGTTTCGTTTTAATAAGTTCCTATCGTACTTAAAGTAAATATTTATTTTACTTGTACTTGCTCTATAGTGGTTGACCATGGAAAGTGATTTGTACAAATGTACATTTGCAATCCTGCACTAAATAGTTAGAAAAAAAATGAATAGACATAATACCTCAATAAATCATAATTTCATCAAGTAAAACAGTTATGACGATTTCTTATTTGTCTTAAGCAAATTATTTATTTACTGAGAATTAATCACTTAGAATATACCACATTCGAACCGCCTTTGTGCCAAACATACGTGCTCGTATGTCTCTCTCATATAAAGGAACTAATTGGTCATCCATGTTGATGATACATAAAAATGTCACCCCTTTAAGCCATACACGTGTCAAGATGATCTCGAGGAAATATGGGCCCATCGTTAGTCCAACATTGATCCGACCCAAGCGGTTCTAAGTCTGCCCACTTCAGTCCGTTAGACGGACCCGAACTCTCACAACACGCTAGGCCCACACGTCTCACAGCTATTCTCAATACCCGTAAGTCTTACTAAGGCAAGTATTTTGAGAATCAACTTCGGACGGTCAACTACAGCTGCTATCTCCTTCCAATTAGGAAGCAAATGTCAGAGTACAATTCATACGGGAACTATCTCCCGCGTATCTAACAGCACAAGGCTAACATGGAACTTCCCTCCTATAGCATGACTCCTAATTAGAGAAGGATCTCCACGAAGATCTCATTCCTAAACTATGCCTACGATGGCCTGGTAGAACTAGGACGCCTTGCACTATAAATAAGACATGAGGTTGGTAAGCTAAGGTATGCTACAAATTCCCTGTCACAACATTACACCTTCCTCGGATCCTTGTCTAACTTTAGAATTGGAGTGTCATCGGCCACCACAATGGTTGTCCGTAGCTCACGTGTGCTACTTGTGCAGGTCAGCATGAACTAGATCAAAGCAGGGAGCAAAAACCGACTGCATCAATTTGGCGCCGTCCTGGGGACGACAAAATTCTTAAATTTACACTAAGCGTCTTTTCCTTTCAAAACACAAAGAGATGGTGACCACTGGGTCACACAACAATGGAGAACTAGGAGACACGACAAACGCTCAGCCTGTCCCTATACCACCTCCTTCAGCAGTTCCTGTCGTGCACAGGCAACCGACTCACGCTCCCGCGCCGACAACAATGACAGACCCTAGAATCAATAAGTTGGCATCTCAAATACAGCAAATCACCAAGGCAGTGGAGGCCCTCACGCGACAAAATCCACCACCTGCTAATGGAGATCAGGAGCAGCACAGGCCTCCGCCTCCAGAAGATGATAGGGAGCAAGCACAGGAAAGCCAAGCCCACGCTAGTTCTTATTGGACTAAAGGAGGTTGTGCGGCTAATGTTGAGCTCGTCGCTAAGACAGAGAGGCTCGACCCTAGGAACCCCCTCTGTAGAAGGGCGTACGATCAGAACGTACTGTATTGCCTCTCTGTCCCACCATTTGTAGACCGGATCATGAATGAGGCCCTTCCGAGGAAGTTCACTCCCCCGAACCACCGATCCTTTTGACCACCTGCCCCATTACCAACATATAATGGCCCTTAAAGAAGGATCTGAGTCCGTCATGTGCAAAACCTTTCCCACTAGTCTGAAAAGCTCAGCACTGACATGGTTCCACAACCTTCCGCTGAAGTCGAGCGACTCCTTCAAAACGCTAGCAAAGGAATTCCTGACACGTTTCATCGGGAGCCAACGTTTAAGTAAAGGCTCGCACTACATACTCTCTCTGAAGCAGAGGTCCGACGAGACACACCGAGAGTACGTCATGCGCTTCAACAACAAGCTGACCCTCATCGATGTGTGCAACGATGATACAGCCGTGACAGCCTTCACTACAGGACTCAAAGAGGGAAAACTATACGAGGACCTCACCCTGGAGCCCCCTCTAGACTTAACGGAGCTCCTTAAGAGCGTCCAGAGACACATCACCCTAGAAGAGTCGTGGACCGTTAAAAGGGAAACCAAAGGCGAGGTGAAGCCCTCCACTCCCAAGGACAAGAATGAGGGAAAGAAACGCAAGGAGGAGGAACGGAGCAAAAGGAAGCGCAGCAACAACAAGCCGAACCCTGGTCGGTTCAGGCCGGAGAAATCGTCCAACTATGTTGGATCCAGAGCGGTGACACCCCTAAACGCTAACCTGTCGGACGTACTAAACTCAATGAAAAGCTGGGAGGAACTGAAGTGGCCCCCAAAGACACGCGGAGACCTCTCCAAACGTGACAACATCAAGTACTGCACGTACCACAAGGAGGGCGACCATGACACCAATGACTGCAAGAGTCTGAGGTATGAGGTTGAGTACTGGATTCACATAGGCAAACTGAAAGAGTTCCTAAAGTCTGAGAAGCGAACGGAAGAAACAAAGGACAAGGAGAGTTAGTCAAATAAATAGAGAATGAGACTCCAGGGATAATATACGCCCTTCATGGAGTTAGACCAAATGAAAGCAAGTCATATAGGTCCCGCAAGCGGACTCTACTGGATATGCGAACACAACCCACGAATGAGGACATACACATCTGCCACAAAAGGATTCAGAGCCCCATTCTCACCTTGACCTCAAAGGATTCCGAGCGCCACATAACGATGCCTTAATCATCTTGGTTTCCATAGCAAGGTGGGAAGTAAAAAGAGCTATGGAAGTTTGCTTAACGTTCTATTCTACAATGCATTCCGCAGCATGAACCTTAAGGAGGAACACTAGACGTCTTCAGAACACCTGTTGATCAGATTCAGTGGGGAAAAGTGTCTCCCCATCGGAAAGTTAAGGTTGGCTACGGTAGCAGGATAACCGCAGCTTAGGAAGGTCCTATTGGACTTCATGGTGGTAGTCGCACCATCATCCCACAATCTCATCCTGGGAAGACCATGGCTCCACTATATGGAAGCATTGGTCTCCACCCTTCACCCAGTATGTTAAGTATACTACTAACCACTCCGAAAGAAATATACGTGGAGACCAACCTACGGCATGAGGTTGCCACTATGCCATACTGAAACAGATAGAATGCTCCCATATTCAGTTACATCCTGCAGAGCAGCCTGACCCAGTGCAAGGCCAAACGACGGCAGAGACATCATTCTCGAGCGATACTGGAGCAATAAGTTCTTCCGCCCAGCGAGTCGAAAAGGACATGGCAAGTGGAAACACATCCTCCCGACATTCCGTCGGCATGGAGATCCGCCCCTCTGCAAGGTTTACACTTCGGTAACCTATGTAACGCCTCGACGGTCCGCTAAATGATCCGCGAGAGCAACCCGAATTCACTTCAAGGTCAGGATCAGTTTCTCTCCGTTTACAATTAGTTTGTTTTAAGTTATTTGTTTCCCTTTCCATAGTCAATATTGAGTTTTAGTTCTTAAAAGACTTATGTGATTTGCAATCATTTAAAAAATAAAAGAAGAATTACAAAAATAAACTCTATTGATTATTGGAAAGATGTAACAACAAACACCTTGAGGTAGATACAAAAGGCTACATATTACGAACGCCCTAAGGTGGATACAAAAGACGGTATACTGAAGGCATCTGGTCAACATGGAGTAAGGACTTGCTTAAACTATCCGACCACATAAGCAACACGAATAGTCCAAAGCAGGCAACCCGCAAGAAGAACCATGATCCAGCAAACGCGACCCTCAAATATGGTATGTGGGGGTACAAAATCGGCAACCGAGAATCCTGCAACAATCCACAACAAGATATAGCCAACTCACGCGCTCAATCTGACGAAATGATTGAACCTGAGACAAGTATCAGGTTGACGCAGGCAAAGTGCACCTTCCGGCTGCAGGGATAAGAGGGGTGTCCAGGAGTCAATGGCCCAATCCATGGACCATGTCCAACTCCTCTTCATCTTGAGATCCTGAATTCCAACGCATGGCAAGGCAACGGGATTAATCGAGAAGCGATGGATGTAGCCACCATGGAGTTGGGCATTGGTGCTATCTCTGAAATTAATATTTAGGAACGACGATAAGGCACCAGCACATGAACAACAGACTCTTCCCTTGGGAGAGCATCCGTACTACTTCTTCGCAATATGAGAAGAAATTATGAGACATTGGCAGATCAACTATGTGCCCACCCATAACAGGTGGCCACGCATAATAACAACTATCTCTGTGCCTGACTAGTGAAAATATCAAAACATTCGGAAACTCCAAAGACGGCGATCCACCTTCAGCCTTTGGAAAACCCAAAGCATTTTCTTCAGCCTTTGGAAAACCCAAAGCGTTCTCTTCAAGCAAGAACATTATAGGAGATAAGCTCTACGAAAAATAGTGCCTATAACGATTGGAAAACACCATTATATAGATATGATGGTTCACCAAACGGGCACTCCAGCATTAACTGCCAAACATTGAGTACAGTATGGGAAACGAGGAGACAACGGTTCCCAAGGAAACTGCGCACCATGTAAATTGATGGCGCTGCACGCAACCCCATCAACTTTGGGGGGAGTAATCGATACTCAACCGTCACGCAGCCTACGCTGTACACGTGTTACCGTGCGATTTACGTCGTACACACAACACATCGTACCCTAGCTCTTATTCTACGGGCCCATGGGCTTGGCGTATTACTCAAACAACATTTTGTCACATGCTTGGCACAAGCACGAGAAATCCTAGTCAACCCTAACATACGGATCACATCTATAGATCACTAGCTGATTTAAGGTAACTTCATCCACCCCATGCACCAGGCAGATGGACTAGGTTCACACGCCCCTAGCAGGTAGAACTTCTTTTCAAACCAGGCAAGCTTAGTTGGCCAAAGCTGATGACAATGGCTTTTGGTTCAACCCGACACCTAGTCCGCTTAGCACGCCCTCTTTCTTCTTCTAATCTCTATACCTTTCTCCAAGTTCTACAATGACACTGCCCAATCATGAACTCTAACCTTTTACATAGAACCTCTGATTTGAAATCCCTCAAAATATGAAAAGCTTCACAAAATAAGATATCCAACCATATATAGCATGCCTCCTCAATTTCATACTTACGAATACACGTATACCGAGGCATATTGACTTTTAGAGGTAAAATTGTGATTTAACAAAATTTGTAATTTTATTTGGCAAAATTTAACACAAGGATTCCATCGTCGAAAACCGTGTCTAAATCGGAGTTTCTGATAGTGTTTTAGACAAAGTCAAAGTTCAGGGTCAAACAAGGTCAAAGTCACGTCAGCATGATGTCATCGTCTTCCTCACATAACCTGTGTTTAATTCCCTGGATAGGGTCAGATTAAAATAGCCATAAGTTTCTAATTCCTTACCCTTTTTAATGATCACCCATCGATAGAAACCTTAGATCAGGATCTATCAACCCATTTTATTTGTTTTGATGAATTTCTGAGTGTTGCACACTTAATTTCACCATGAAAAATACCCATTTCACATGTTTTCCCTCATTGATCCATAAATATCAAACTGATTTTTCCATCCTTTCTCACAATTATACATCATATTCACTATAAATTCCAAAAATCAAGTCAATACTACACCCAAATCTCAATGAAAAACATTCAACTAAAATAAAATTGCATTTATCAATATCTCTCAAGGAAGTAAATATGAATAAGGGTCATATCACCGATTCCATCTGAAATACAGCTCCTACGCACTCCCCCCGTGATGATAAGTTTGGAACCTAGCTCTCCAAGAACATCTACGGCGAAGATCTAGCCCTCCACGTGCGAACCCCATGCCAGGAAAAGATTCCCTCGAGTTCCAAACACTCACAGTGAAACCCAAACCGAAAACCACTTCATGGTGCTCAAATCGCCGACGAAACCTCTATTAGGAAAGAACTCCCTTCTTGCTCACAACCTTCTTTATTTTTATTCTTTTCCTTCCTCTTCATCTTTCTCTTTCTCTTCTTACTTTCTTAAGCAAAGCAAATCAACCAACACAAGAAATCAACTAATGGCCTAATGCTTAGTTTGAGTAGTTTATATACAATAATCATTTTCTAAATTACCCATGAGGTTTACAAAATATTAAATCATTATCATTAGTGTTTAATTAGCTTGTGATCACATTCCATCAAATCAAGAATAAGCGTTTTGTAATAATTATTGAAGTCCAAATCCTAAGACTGGGTTAAAGCCAATACTTACTATTTGCACCCATTCTCAATTAAACTAATCACAAGTTAACTAATAAAATTTGCATTTCAATAACAAAAATGTAATATTTAGCTAAGAACTTTCTAGCTAGCCCTAGAGATAATTTTATCAACCAATGCATATGAACACTATGTGGTATTATTCAAAAAATAATAAATTATTAAATTCTTGAAGTCTAAATACGAAGAAAATAATATTTTAAGCAGTTTTGAAAATAAGGTTTTTACATTTTATACACCTTAAATGGAATCTCGTCCCGAGATTTGGAAGGTAGGAGACAAATGAATTTAAAAAACACACAAGGTGAACGAAATAATATTTTTTTTAAATGCACTCCAGAAAGAATTTCATGTCTTATATTAATAGATAATCTACTTAAAATTTCATCTAATCCAAACTAAACTAAAGATTCAAATACTACGTGACTACACTATAAGTAAATTTAAATTATTTTAACAAGAGCACAAAAAAACAAACCAAAGATTATGTAGAAAAATATTTATTAAGAAAATTGAAAAAGTACGAGTGTTACAATATATTACATCTTTATTGATTTCCCTTTTCTTGTTTTTTTCTTTGTTAATAATATGCTCGTTCACAATGCATTTTCATTTTCGTACTTTGGAAGGCTCATAAGATATCTCTTTGTTTCCTTGTATTTCACCCATTTCTTAACTTAAAAACTACAATTTCTCAAACACAATAGGTAATGGATATAGTTATTGGGTAGACTCCTAATTAGAGTTGTGTATCGATTTTCGGAATTCGGATACAAATAAAAGACAATGAAAGGCTCAATAGGCTAACTATTGAAAATGCGAATAGGTGGTTTAAGGCTTAGAATAGATTTTGAACACATGATGTCGTCCACCAATTGTAGCTCAGTTTGTCGGACATCCACTCTCCTTGTGAGAGGTCACGGGTTCGAGACTCACTAGTTAGGATTTTGTGAGTTTTCGCCCGATTATTAGGAGCACATTTGCTCCGCCGTTGATAAGCCTTCAGGTATTGAATGTAGCTTCTTAGATGGAATAGACCGGAGCGAAGCGAAAGCGAGTCTTCATGCAAGGTGGAGGCGATGGACCGGAGCGAAAGCAAGTCTCTATGTCAGATGGAGGCGACGAGAACATTAAGTGGCAACAATATTGTTGCCTTCGGGTCTGGTTTGGTTAACCCTATTGGGTCAGTCATGTAGCTTTCGGGCATGGATTAATAAATAAAAAGGGTCAACGACCCAATTTTAAAAAAAAAAAAAAAAAAAAAAAAAACGCATGATGCCTATATCATTTCCCAAGTTCCAATGGTTGTTTTTTTATACCTTGACTAGTCGTCAGGAGATTTTGTAGTGTAAATCCAATTTTGACATCGTCCTTAGTCTCAAGTAAAAAAAAAAAGATAACGAGATCAAACAAGTAGATATGGACCCAAAGAAAATAGTGAGTTATTGAATAACTCAGAATAGCATATTAACCCTTGTAAACAATTGAATATCTCGAATCTCACTTAAGAATTAAGTCTCCATTAATGATCCTCGTGATCTCTCAATTGTGCTCACTTATCCACTTGAACCAATATCTTGTGGCTAGTAGTAATGTGGGTTCCAAGCGTCATTTTCACGAAAAACCTTTACACATAGGCTAATATCCTGACTATTGTTCAACTTCGATACTTATCCAATTAAGAACAATTTTCATCATTAAAGGGCATTTTGACTAAATACAATTCAAGAATTTTAATTTTAATTTTAATTTTAATTTTTTATTTTTTATTTTTTTATTTTTAATAATAACAAAACATCAATGAAATTTATAATTTCTACCCCCAATCCTGAAATAGGTGTCCTCAATGCTTAGCTATGACATTGTGGTGACACATGATATGATGGACAATAATTTAAATAAGCTGGCAGGGAGGGATATAAAACATGTGTCCACTTTATCCTCCAAGGATAGGGCAAACAATCTAAGTTGGATATCCTCGTCGTCTAAATACTGGCATTTGAAAGTGTTGCAAATATGTAGAAACTTTCCTAAATAAGGTTGCTTACTATCCATACCATGGAACTTAGGAAGCATATTGATGGTGGCGGGTCTAATTTCAAACTGGTTGGCATTGTTATCTAGGAGAACAACGCACGTGGGAGGATTGGTTGTGACGGGGGCAAAGTAATCATTAAGAGCAGATGCCATTTTTGGTGACGATGAAGGTGAACTCGGAGATGAAGGTAGACTTGGTGATGAAGATGGACTTGAAAACAGAAAATAAATGGTTAAACACTAAATATGAATCCCTATGATCATATACTAAACAAGGATCACTCAAGGAACGAACTAGACGATGCCCGTCACGATGTCAAATGAACAAAAATTGCTAAACAACCTAAATATAAAAATTAAAAATTAAAAAAATTGACATCTCTACTCGAGGCTCCTAGGGTTAGTGTGAGACACCTAAGCATAAAATGAAACCTCAACTATGAGAGCAGAACCAAACAAAAGCACATAAACGACTTTATTTAATTAGACCTAGCTTTCTAGTTTAGGGTGATAGATTTTAGAATACCTAATCTCCAACTAGACCAACTTCTAACTGTTTCGAATAAAGTCAAAAACTTACAGTTAAATTTTGTCAATATACGAAAAAGTAGTCTACAAGGCAAAAAGGCAAAGCAATGGTCGGCTTAATGACAGTTCGACCCTCTCTTCCTTAGGCAAAGAATGTCATGTTTTACAAATTGACAGACTCACTGGAGTGGCTGACAACCGCTTCCGTTCAAATGAACCCAAAGTTCCTAGGATCAATGCCTAATAAATTTAATTTTATATTGCGCTTGGGTTTATTTGCTTGGGTGGTGGTTTTTGGGCCAAATACGGGTGATGAAATCTCGACCTTATCTAATATATGGGTGAATTTCCCTTAAAGTTGTTTTAAGGAAAAAATTACCTAAGTTGATGCACATAACAAAAAAAAGTAAGGTTCAATTTTTTTTTTAAAATAAAAAAAATTTAATAAAGGAAAAAAATTGTGAGTGTCCTAACTAGGAATTGCCACTAACAAGAGGGGCACGGTGATTCAAGTGAACTTACCTCCGACGCTATCCCACGTGCGCTACAAAAAAGAGTTAGGTCACAAGTGCCATTAAAAGATCCTAAGCATGCAATTCTATGTGACTTATGTGCTATTGCCGGTGCCTATGTCAAACCTACAAATTATGATTTTTTTCTGTTTTTGGTTAAAGACCATCAGCAGAAAACAAAATTAGAACAACACATTTTTTATTAAAAATCCATTCCGAACCCAATGATGAAGTGGAGTATTGAGAGTTGAGACTAAAAGTCTACTTCATCCATTCCATAGACCCCGACTTTGATATATGTTTGCTAGATATGCTCTCTCTACCAGCTTAAGCTTTTAGAGAAGTAGGTTGTCAATCCCTCTGAAAAACTCAAACTTGTAGAGAGAGAGAGAATCTAATAATATATCTAACGAAAGTGAGAGTAGAAGCATGAGACAACATAGCGTTGGGTACCAACGCACATTCACATGGGCATTACATGAATAAATACATGGGGAAGTCTTGATAACCACCCAAGACACTGAATTTTATGCCTCATTCAGCTTTTTGTTAGTCTCTACATGTGATTGAAATTAATTAAATATCTCTATTAATCTCAAATTTGATTATTGTCATCATTTTCGTTGAAAATCAAGAAATGTGCAAAATTCGAGACAATTCCACAATAATTTGCATGTCGATGAGCAACTGGAAAAATTTTGTAAAATAAAATTCAAGCTAGACCAAGCCTCAAAATCCAACCCAATTTTTTAAATATAATCTCCTTAATGACCCATTTAATTTGAGCCCAAAATCACTTTTATTTTTTTACCTATCAACATCCCATATTATTTCCATTTGATACCCAAATATGTCACTCACATTTCCTATCGACATCCTTTTAAAATTCCCTTAGATACCACTCTTAAAAATTGAATTATTTAATTCCCAAATTTGGAGATTTGTTATTCATTCTCATATAAACCATCCAACAACCAATTAAACCCTAACCCTAATAAAACCTTACCATTCTGGAAATTCTAGCTATTCTTAGCATGATATTGAGGAATCTCATTGCTATTACTCAAGCAAGCATGAAACGTATGCTTGCATATTCGTCCATAGGTCAAATCGGATATGTAATAATTAGAATAGGTGTTGGAGACTCAAATGATGGATATGCAAGCATGATAACTTATATGATGTTCTATATCTCTATGAATCTAGGAACTTTTGCTTGCATTGTATCGTTCTTGTATTGTATCATTTGGGCTACGTATCGGAACTGATAACATTCGAGATTATACAGGATTATACACGAAAAATTCTTTTTTGGCTCTCTCTTTAGCCCTATGTCTCTTATCCCTAGGAGATCTTCCTTCACTAGCATGTTTTTTTTTAAAAAACTCTATTTATTTTGGTGTGGATGGCAGGCGGGTCTATATTTCTTGGTTTCAATAGGACTCCTTATGAGCATTATTTCTATCTACTATTATCTAAAAATAATCAATTTATTAATGACTGGACGAAACCAAGAAACAACCCTTCACGTGCGAAATTATAGAAGATATCCTTTAAGATCAAACAATTCCATCAAATTGAGTATGATTGTACGTGTGATAGCATCTATTATACCAGAAATATCAATGAACCGCATTATTGCAATTGTTCAGGATACCATTTTTTAGCTTCTAGGGTCCATTTCTTAGTTCAAGATCTCTCTTACCAACAGAAATCAAAGAATTAGTAGATCTGTTCCACCCAAAATGGGAATCGGCTTGGGTTGTGAACTTATAATCATGGAATCAACTCGATTCCATGATTATAAGTTCATTCCATACCGGACCAGACCGGAATAGGGTTATGTCCATTCTCATTATGAAAAGAGTCATTTGAGCGTATGACATCACCGATCGATAGAAATACTCCAACACTCCCCCTTTGTCATATATTCCATACATCACACTAGATAGATATCATATTCATGGAATGTGATTCACTTTCAAGATGCCTTGATGGTGAAATGGTAGACACGCGAGACTCAAAATCTTGTGCTAAATAGCGTGGAGGTTTGAATCCTCTTCAAAGCATAATTAATATCGAGAATGTTCATTGAATGAGCAATTCAATAAGAGATCTCAGATCTAATCGATTTGGACATGCATACTTTTTATTTTCCAATAGATTTACATGTTTCATTAATAGAATTTTTTTGATATAGTGAGTAATAGACTCTATTTGTTCATCGGTCAAGAGTTCTTGTTCAGGCAATTCATACCATCCATTTTGTCCAACAAATGGATCTGGGTCGTTAAACACAAGGAGTTAAGTCAAAGCCGTCTGATTCTCAACTTATATCTTAACCGTTCAAGCACATGTCATGGATCTATAAATTGAGGTTATTTTTCCAATTAAGATATTTTTTGAGGTTTTATTTTGGAAAGAAGTTGTAGAGAATTTACAAGTTTAGAGTTTATATTTGAACCTTGTTTCAATTAAAGTAAAAGTAAGTTTGATTCTTATTTAATCAATTTTTTTTTCATTTATTTTTAGCAATAGTTTCTAACTCTCAATAATTTTTTAAGTTATTAGTTTATTCTCATCATTAATGGAAAACTAATTCTCTCCTCTTAAGATGATATTGAGCCCTATGAAGATGTAATGGTAGTTCGAAGGTCTTTTTATCTACGAAGTAGAACAACTACTAGTAGTAAGATTTTTTTTTGAAATAAGACTTCATTTATTGAATATGTATAGTTTTTATTAGAAAGAACAAAGTTATTTCCCATGTCTTATATTATTTTTTCTAATGAAAATCAAAATAAATGATGTTTTGGAAATGAAATAGTTGACTTGGTTAAAGTTTGAGGAAAATGAAATGACTTTTACTCCTTATAAAATCCTACAACTCAAGTTATATAGGTTGAAAAACCATGTGATTTGAATATTTTTTTTAAGATATTGAAAGTACATTTAAGCATATCATTATATTGGAATGGGATGATTCTCGTACACTTGAGAATTGTCTATGTATCAATCTTAGTTCGCACATCAATCAAACATTTAATTATTTTGTTTCAACTCACCATGAATCACATCTCTCATCCTTTCACAATATTTATTTTAATTCATTTTTTATTTAGTTCAGCTAATCAACTATTGGTTTCTTCCCCAAGGGAAGTAGTCAACAACTCATACTTCCACTATACATTCTTTAAATTGTATTGTAGGTTGAAGGATAAATAAAAAAAATATTTAATGTTTATTGGTTGATGTTGAAAATCATGCAACGATATTAATAATGACTTTTAACATCAGTCAAGGCCCATGGACAACTGGAGTGTGCAAATTTCCAAAACTCCAATGCAAGCGTGAGAACATTTTCAAAAAATCTCACAATGTTGCGCTGGACAAGACGCGAACCCGCGACTTTCGAGGACCAATGATCTGAGTCTGATACCATGTGTAAGACGGTTATTTTGTGGATGCCTCGAGATGCTGAAGAAACACAACAAACAATTAATAATAATAAATATTTAAAAAAAACCAATAAAATATTAACTTAGTTCCCTTCAATTGAGGTACTTCCGAATTCTGGGATCAAATCCACTACTTCACCCCGTGGAACCGGTAACAAGGTCAAAACATCTTGGTGGAAGCATCTCATGCGTAGTATAGTTGAGTCAACATATCAACATAGTCAAAGTTCGAAGATTCTATAATCAAATGATCAATATGCTAAGTTATTCCAAACAAACACAAATCACCATGGTAAACGACCTAAGCCAAGTCACCATTAACAAATGTATGATTACTTTAAAAAGTACCCACTTCTCAAGGTACTAAAAACTCACAAACAAACTTAAGCCGTCCCCAAGCATTGACACATTTATCTAGGTCAACACTCAATACAAGATATTTGACTTGATCAAGCAAGTGGACAACTGCACATAGACAAGCCTATATAATCAAAATTTAACACCAAATGGGTCAATGCCCCCAACATTAGTGAACTTGGTTCAAGGTCTAATATATCATCATTAATTCAAAACTATATTTTTCTAGAATTCCCATCATGTAATACCCATATATTTAGACATTAATCTATGCAGCATAAATTTACAAATAAATCATATTACATGGTCACTAATCCATTTTTCTTCTAGGTGTCTATGCATATCAAAACCCCTACGGGGTTAGTCATTTATCTATAAAAATTCTATAGACACGTTAATCATACAGATGCCAAAAATGCTTATACACGAAGAAATCGAAAAAGATGAAATTTACTTGCATGCTCATACCACAAGCTTTATCTACCATGCTTACGTAATTGTGTTGTTGACCATTGTAAACCATCCCACCTTGTATCTTTTACATTACTAAGTTCGGAAAGTCAATAGTTTTAAAAATATATATTTCTAGAATGGGTCCTCAAAGCATGCCTTATAAATGCCCAAATTCTCCTAAACAATTAAACCTTTTTTTTATACCACTTGATTTAAAAAAAAAAATTAGTCCAGTCACGATTGCACAAGAAAATACCCAAAAAGAACTTTCAAAGTAACTATAGGTTTGCTATCAAATCTTTCTCATTATGCGAACCATTACCAAGCAACTGTAAGATGATTCATACACAACTAAGAGTGTAATTGTTAAACACTTAGCTTATCATCACTTAAGACTTAATCATGAAAACTTTCATAGTTTTTTTTAAGTAAGTTGTGTTTGTTAATGTGTTTGAAGTCTTAATTGAATGAGTCTCATTTTTAATGTACTCCTAATCTAGTGTGCAGTTGTCCATCTAAGAGGAGGACAAAATGGACGAAAATATTGCTCATTCTATTCCAGGGTGGGAGTTAATGCGGTTTTACTGATTGATGTAGAGGGCTTTAATTGTGAAATTGAAACTAAAACTCTGACAGTCTAACGCATGGTCCATAATAATCAATGTTGGGGAAATAGAAGAGATATGCTAGAATAAAATAGATACTCCATAGAAGAGATAATCCATGGAATAGTTCTATGCTTGTGGGAAATCCAAGAGATTGATTTTTAGAAATTGGAAAGTATCGTTTTTTTTTTTTTTGCGTGAAAGTAAACCGCTTGAGAGGGAGACATAGCATTTAGACTTTTTCCCCCCAAAAAAACAACTTTTTTTTTGTTCTTTTTTCTCCACATTGATGCCATCAAATGAATAGGAGGGCACATGGTTTTTTTTTGTGTACTCCCTTTATATCTATTCTATAAAGAAATTCCTTAGTTTTGGTTTGTGAGTTGTGTTTCACTCGAATCAGCTTAACTTAAAATGCACCATTTCATGTTTAGATATCATATCTAGGGTTGATATTAAAACTAAAACAATATAATTACCAAACAATTAATACCAGTTTGAATGGATGTGTCCCTAGCACACACAACTTCCATATTTATATTAGACGTCGCCATTAAATACCAATACTTGGTGGAACCAATAAGTTCAAGTGTGTTGTTTTTTCTCACTTCTCCAATTATTATGATATGGTTGTTGGACATGAACATCGTACAAGCACTAAAGAAGGATCGGATCAAGTCTTAAATGACTTGCCAATAAAGAAAATGATGAGGACTTAGAAAACTTACTAATGAAGAAAGTGATGCAGATGGAGACTCAACACAAATGAGATGTAATCAGGTATGTACATGAAGAGATGTGAAATTCCAACATAGACAAATATTGAACAGGTTATTGGAAGAAGACCATACAAGGCAGAAACACAAAAAAAGAAATTGAAGACATCAATAGTATGGTCAATATAAATGAGGTTTCAAGTATATAGAACTTGCTTTGGATGATAAGACTGTCCTTTTCACATAGACCTTCCTTTTTAAAATATCATATGAAAACATGCATCCCGTAAACAACAACGCCATTGAATGTGCCCTTCCCAAACACAACTCTTCTTCAATCCTCTCAAATGCACTCTCTATACTTCATTTTTGCTTTAATAGAGGGGTATGTTTTTGGCTTCCATAGGAACAAAAACTTTTTTTCTTTGAAAGTGAGGGATGAAAACAATAACCACAATTGAAGGTAATGTTCTAGTTATGAAACCTTATTTTCTATCAAACCATCTCGAAGTTATTGGGGATTTTTTGATGTGTCACTGCGCAACATCAACTATTATGAAGATTAGTTCTTTTAATTCTTACCAACGGTTGTTTCCAAGACCGTGGTAAGGTATTGATTTGTGAGATAGATGAATGGAAATATAAGCATTCTATAGGGGTAATATTATTTACCAATTGTTCCAAAATTAGAATGAAATTTTGCATAGGAGCGGTCTGCTTGAGTGTGATTGGGGAGGAACAAAAACCCATTTAGATATTTTTGTTCAGTGCCAAGAGCAAAGAGATATGGTCATAATAAGAGGAAGAAAAAGTTAATGAGATCTAATGGAAAAAGTTTGTAGGTTTTCCGGTTCTAAGACGTAGAAATGTTTTAAGGGAAAAAGAAGAAAATAACATTTTGAATACCCAAACATGATATTTTCAAGAGCCCGGTAAGGTATTTTTTTTATTAGAAATCAATATATTAAAATAGAGGACTATGAAGTTGCAATGGAGTCCCAATGGATACAAAGCTGGCACTATAAGATTAATGTGAAGAAGAGTGAGCCACGTGTACAAGACCAATGTGATCTTCATATAGAAAATGTTCTACTTATTCAAATACAAAATTATGCCTCGGTTAATTCATGTTGACATGATCATTTGCAGCCTATGAAAATGTATTAACACTTTCGTTTTTAGTAACGAACATATAGAGTTAACTCTTTCTCAAGGGTAGATGGGCATTCTTGAGTCAGTGTTTTGGTTGTGAAGTTTGCCAAGATTATGGTTGAGTTATCTAAAACTAAAATTAAAACATTAAGCGCAACATGGATTGGTCCTAAAATGCTATGAAAAAAATGCGAAAAGAGCTAAAAGTTTAGACTTGTGTATGTAAGTAATTAAGATGATCTAAGAGAATGGTATTTTGCAAATTTAAAATTGTTGAACGTGTGCATTGCTCGCGGTTGAAAGCTATGTAATACTATAGGGTACTCCCCGTGCCATTGGCACTATATTTCAACACCCCCACCACAATCCCTACCTCTACCCTCAATCAATTTTGTTTTTGTCAATTAAATTTTTAGGTGTATATTTATCTATAATCATATTTTAGAATTCAAAATAAATTATTTTGAGGTATGTTAAACTCAAATCGTGAAATACAAGACTTTAGGGTCAAATTAACTCGATCAAAATGTGAATCAGTTGGGAAAATCACATTTTGAAAATACGTTAGTGAGTTTTCCCCAAATCTTGACTTTGTAGAAATATGAAGTTCAAGGTCTTTGTTTGAATGTGCATTAAGATACTCGTCTCATTTTTAGAAATATATTTAAAATACTTACTTCATGAAATACATTGGACATTTTCTTAATAATAAAATACAAATTTCAAAATTTTAGTGTTTGTCTTGATCATTGGTTTCAATGGAAAAATCTTAAAAATGCACTTGAAGATACCAAGTTTACCAAAATCTGACAAGCAAGTAGATAGTTATAACAATTTTCATTAAAAAAACAATCACAAAACTTTCTATCTCTGTCACATGTACACTCCACTCATTTTAAGTTTTATGTGCTTTTTCTTTTGCCCTTCTACATACTTCATCTTTACAAACATACATTATAGAAATTGAATATCAACCCTCAACATCTTTCTCAACTATCAATCCTAACCCTCTTTTATCTCCAAATCATTATGAACAGTGATGGTGTCAAATCATGTTCTCCTTGACCTTGACCTACACAGGGAGCACACATGAGTCAAAGACCACCGTTGTGGCGGCCGATGGCACTCCGATGCTTAAGTTAGACAATGCTTGAGAAAGATGTAATGTTGTAAATTGGTTTTGTAGTGTACCTTTGTCTTCAAACTTGTGGCCTATTTATCATGCGAGAGTCCTTGTTCGGTTAGGTCTTTGGTGGCGTAATTTGGGGGAAAATATCTTGCTCGAGATCATTTCCTAGTTAGGAGTCGTCCATGTAGGGGAGTTTCCTTACACGACTTGTGCTCCTAGATCTGTTGGGGATTCTTCCCTTGTGGAGTGTTGTCCATGCATGAGAATTTCCATGCACAACTTATATTCCGATATTTGTTTCCTGATAGGAGTCAGTGTATTGCTGGCATGCCCATCTTAGGTCGATCCCCCAGATACTTGCCTTATTATGTCTTACGGGTATTGGCTTGACCGTGTGACATATGGGCTTGATAGGGCACTGATGTTTTGGTCCAACCTACTGGACCCAAATGTCTGAGCTTTGCCAGATTGGGCGCGAAATTAGGCTCGTTTTGTTCTGTTGACGAGATCATCATGACATTGTACATTGCTTTACTCGACATGTTCACTAGAAACACTAAAAAAACCCTTTGTAGCTAATCATTTATTGGAAAAAAATTGAGAAGCTCAACCGAAGGACAGAAAAAGAAATAATAGTAACTTGGTCCCGAGCATCTACCATTATACCCAAAATGATCAGCCATACAATTGTTATTCATAATGAGAAAGAGCATTTACCTATTTATATAACAGATAGTATGGTAGGTCACAAATTGGGAGAATTTGCACCTACTCGGAATTTTTGGGAGCATACGAGAAATGATAAAAAAAAATATCGTCGTTAATGCTAATAAAGTTAATATGGGTGCTCGTTGTTTATTGGTGGGAGGTAAACCTTATGATAGAGAGGGTACCTGAGGTAGAAGTATATGCTTTAGGTCAACATATATGTATATCTGCTCACAAAACGCGAAGAGTAATTGATCAAATTCATGGGCGTCCCAATGGTTTGGTATATCATTAGCTACTCCCCCCGAGTTAGTGAGCCAACTCGTCGGTCCACTAAGTCATGTCATGAAAGAACGGGCAGTCATGATGATTGAGTCTGAATCATCTTCTCAAGTGGTGCGCATCATTAATTGGGTATGTGACTGCTCAAAAAAGGCGGAATCCATGCTTCTATATAAATTCCATCTCTACTGAGTTTAGTTTCTTTATTACTTCAATTTCAGAGACTTTACTTTGTCATTTTGCTTTCTGAGCTTTTCACTCTATTCAACTTCCGCAATCTAAAGTTTGTACATTCTTCCATGGCGGGCCAAAATCAACTTCCCGATGAACTGTTTGCTAAAGGTCGTAAGTAATTGAGGAAAGGTCGATCTCATAGGCAAATCTGGAGAGCCTTCGCGAAAAGTATGGGATCCAAGATGATCTGGTGCTCTTCACATTGGGCGCTGGTCAAACACCATTGAATCCTTTGAAAGGATTTATCTGGTTGTACCAAGGTATGCTTCAATCGGGCATTCGTTTTCCTGTCATTGAGTAAATTTAAAGCTTCCTAGCGTACCTCGGCATTCGCCCACTCAGGTGGTGCCAAATGGGTACAAGATGGTGATCGCCATTCTCATCAGGGCGAAGGATGTTGGTGTCCGAATGTCTCTGAGGGTGATCCAATTGCTTACCTTTCCTCGGGTAAATGAGCATGTTGTGTGTGTGTTTAAGTCATTGACTAGTTTTAGCAAGTTGCCTAATGATTACAAGTTCTGGCAGAAGTATTGCTTCATGGCTCCCGCAGACTCGAAGTATTTCGAGCTTGACTTGATGGTTTTCCGATCGAGCGGAAGTTTAAACAACTGAGTGAGTTTAGTTTTGTTCTCGATCCCGCTTGTGTTGATTGCATATTGAATTGTTATCCGTGCTTCTTGTAGGGAAATTTCCAACAACGCCTATTTCTTCTGAGGACGAAGCTATAAATTTTGTGACATGCCTCGGATGCACGTGAAGGATGTCATTCAGTCCTATATTATCAAGCGCAGTGGACTGTGGGCTTACTGGCATGAGGCTCCCACTCTTTTTAGAGTCCCGAAATCAAAGTCTGAAGGTGAATGTTCTTCGAAGAACAGGAAGCTCCCGATGGTTAAGATTCCTAGCCCGTCAAGGAGGGCGGAATTGAATGTGGCACTTTCTTCTTCTGAGCTCTCAAAGAAGCCTCACACCACGCCTAAGCCCACCTCTAAGCGGTCGACCTCTTCAGAGGGTGGACGCAGAGTTGCGGGGCAAAACCTTGATTCGTCTGTTGGGGAGGAAGCTATTGTTCCCGATAGGCATGATGCTCAGGTGAAGGCCCCCATTTCTCTTCCCGACTTGGAAAAGACATATCTGCAAATGGTAGGGGTTGAAGATGCAAAAAAGCTGAGCACTGAGCAGGCGAAGGTTATGAACAACCTATTGTAGCAGACGAGTGTCGCAGCTTTGTCCGATATGGGTCAAATTCGTCCTTTTTGGAAGATTTTAAATATAACCCCGCTCTGGATCAAGAGTCCCCTCAGCCTTGTGAAGATTCGCCCGACCGTCATCCCTATGGTGAAAGGTCCCTTCCAAATCGCTCGTACTATCCTTTGTCCCAATCTTGACCTCAGATTGAGGTGATGACAGGTCTGCAAGATAATTCACTTCCTTCTTTCCTGTCAACTGCTTCTGAATCGGCTCGTAGGAGAGAGACGATTGTTGTGTGTAAGAGAAAAGTGGTGGAGGAGGGCCCTGGTGCGGTGAAGACAACGAAGGGCGGTGCAGGCATCATTTCGGTCCCAATGGAACTCCACCCGGATGCACGGATCAGTCTATTCGCCCCGAATGTGGTAAAAATGAGCAACTAGGCCTAGCATCAGGAGGTTGAAATTTCTCATGCCTTCAGAAGGCATATTAGTAGATGGAATGACTAGCTGGCGAATTATGCTTCGAGGCTAAAAAATGATATGCTAGGAGAACGTATGGATAAAGGGCAGAAACATCTCATGTTGGAGATTTCGTATCGGAACCAAGTTGTCGTCACTGGGACTAAAGTTGAGGCTACTCGTGAAAGGGTGTATGCCATGGAGCGAGTCTTTGCGAATTTGCAGAAGTCGTTCTCCGACAATTTTCGCGAAATCGAATCATTGAAGAGTCAGCTTGAAAGTCAGAGGCGTGTTCAATCAGATGTTGACTTGGAGGCCAAGCAGACAAGATCAAAGGCTCAGAGGGTCCGCTTGGAATCACTTGAGTTTGATTTGGAATAGGCGGCGTCCTTGAGAGACAGGTTGGAGGCAAAACTGAGTTGTGTCCATCGTGACTTAAAACTTGCTCAGGAAACTGCAACCAACGCGCAGGCTGAGATGCAAGCTCTGAGAGCATACCAGAAGTTATCGTCATCAGTCGAAACTGACTAAACTTTTGTCGAGTTTGACTACCATTGTATGTAGTTGGACAATGATCCCTAGCAAACCATCTTGTTCAGGCATTGTGAGCTCTGACTAGACTGCCACTTTCTATGCCATCTTCATCCGCGCTTGGTGGACTACGGTCTTAGAGCATACGAAAAGCTATCGTCATCAGCCGTAGCTGACTAAACTTTGGTCGGGTTCGGCGATCATTGTTTGTAGTTGGACAATGATCCCTGGCAACCCCTCTTGATCAGGTGTTGGGAGCTCTGACTAGACTCCCACTTTCTACGCCACTTCATTTGCATTCGGCGAACAACGGTCTTAGAGCGAACCAGAAGTTATCGTCATCAATCGTTACTGACTAAACTTTGGTCGGGTTCTGTGACCATTATCTTTAGTTGGACAATGATCTTTGGCAAGCCATCTTGATCAGGCATCAAGAGCGTTGACTAGACTCCTACTTTCTAAGTCATTTTCATTCGCGCTTGGCGAATTACAGTCTTAGAGCAAAGCAGAAGCTATCGTCATCAGCCGTAGCTGACTACACTTTGGTCGGCTTTGGCGATCATTGTCTATAATTGGACAATGATCCCTGACAAGTAATCTTGATCAGGAGTCGAGAGCGCTAACTAGACTCCCACTTTCTAAGCCAATTTCATCCGCGCTTGGCGAACTACAATCTTAGAGTAGACCAGAAGCTATCGTCATCAGCCATAGCGAACTAAACTTTGGTCGAGTTTGGCAACCATTGTCTGGAGTTGGACAATGATCCTTGGCAAGTCATCTTGATCAGGCGTCGAGAGCCCTGGCTAGACCCCCACTTTCTATCTTCATTTGCTTAGCAAACTACGGTCTTATAGCGGATCAGAAGCTATCGTCATCAGTCGTAGCTGACTAAACTTTGGTCAGGTTAGGCCAATGCTTGGCCTTGGGCATGTAAGTATGACTTGGGTGGTCGACTTACTTGCCTGATAATCCGACATAGGGATTGGATCAGCAAGTCTGATTCTAGAGTCGGATCAGCAGGTCTGATTGTAGAGTCGGATCGCCATCGATTGACCGGATTGAATTTCAACCAGATTTGATGAACAACAACAACGAAACTTTAATAGAGCAAATACCTTGGATTTATTGACAATATCTTCGCATGTGTTTTGCATTTCGTAGGTGCTTAAGGCTTTTGCCGCATGCATTTGCATACATATTGGGCCATTTTCCACCTTTTGGGCCTAATCTGGCTGGACGCTTGCTTAGGCCCACTAGTTGGTTGCGTCCTATTGGTGAGATCAGTGTGCCACGTGTACAACGTAGATTGCGAGATGGTTTGGTAACGGTTACACCTCTAGTTAATGGGATTGCGTGCAGTGCCAGTAATTCACTGAATGTGGACTTGTGCAGTTGCAATTGGAATCATCGCCTCGTTATTTCCTGTACAGCATTTAATGCCGATGTATCTACTAGGTGACTTTGTTTCGTGAACCGTCACACCTATAAATAGACTGGTCTTCACCATTTCAAGCATTGCCATGAGCGTTGTAGAACATGTTCTTCAAATGCATCTTTCCAAAAATATGTTTTGGATTCTCCAATGCTTACGTTGTACATTCAAAGATCTTCATTGTTGGAGTCTTTGAATGTTCTGAAATTTGTAATGATGAGTCTAGACAAAACCTGCTATTGGGTGATGCCACCTGGTCTGGGTGAGCATCCAATTCGTTCCATGAGACCTCGTAATTTCTTCTTATATTGCGTAGAAGAAGTACAGACTCCCCCTCAGGGGTCAAGTTTATGTTCCATCTTCTGGTGCTCCCAGGGCAACTCTCGCCATCCAGTATGAGAGATGGTACCCACAACCAACCTTGGGTGGCTGATCCTACTGTATCTACTAGGTTTCGCTCATGATGCCACAATCGGAAGGCAGATTGGCGGACCGAAGCTCTGGAGGGTGCAGCATGCGGTCCTAGGGTGCTAACTCTGCATTACCCCAGGCATCCCTTTATGAGTAATCGCCTCCACAGCCTACCTTGGCTACCTCTACTTCTAGTTTCAAATCATCCTTGTAAGGCAGATTGGCATAGCAAAGTATCAAGCATGTACCTGCAGCCTACTTCGGGCACTTTTGTTTTCACTTTCGAATCCTCTTCTAAAAGGCAGATTGGCGGAGCGAAGTCATGACGTGCATTTCAGCGGATCCATACTCGCGCCAGACTTAGATATTTGTAGTGTATAAATTTTTGTACTAGTAAGTCAGGCAAGCTTTGTAACAACTTTCTTAGTAATCAATAAAGTTTGTTTTCTATAATTTGCGTTTTATTCCTTGAATGAATCCTTATCATATTGGCTTATGCGATCAATATTTCTAGACTAAAAAAGAAAATAAATCAAAACAATAAGATAGTTTGACTTTGACCGAAGACTAAGCTAATCTGACCCTAAAGGAGATGTGCATGGTCCTAACTCAGACTGTGTAGCTCCATTGGCGAAGTGTTACATTTCGCCAATGATGATGAAGTTACTGAAAAGTGAACTTTGTGCAAGCGAGCCATTCCTTGCTGGTTGTCAACTTTTAGAGAAGGCGTCGGTTTGTCAAAGTGTTGCTACTTAGCTTTGTATTGAATTGGAGTGACAGATGGATGGTATTTCCAGTGCTGGATTCTAACTTGTCGTATAGTTGAGTCTCGGTTGTCCGAACTTTGACTTTGTCCATGTGATTTTGGTTGTGTTCGGAGGTGGCTTTCACGCTCTGATTCATGCGAGGAAGTGAAAGGTTGTTTTTCAGACAAACCTCATCCTTGCTCATGCAGTTCACATGAACTCCCCATTTCCCGCATTTATTTTCCGCCGAGGTGGTACTAGCCAGCCAGTCTGGCCGAAGGACATATGGTCTTCTCCTCAGACTGACTAGAGTTTCTAAGTTCATGCGGGGTCATTCTACTATTTTATTTGAGCTCGATCTCTGATATGTCTGTTCCTCGGGCCCGAGCTGTAATTTCTAACAATCCAGTTGTTTCAGTGTTGCATGGTGGTTGATCTTCTCCAATGGTCCCTTCTACTTGATTGGTCGTGTACTTGATGCGCTGGTGAAGAATGGAAAGTACCGCCTCCATCTAGTAGAGTCAAGGCCTTCTCAAGATGATTTTGTAGGTGGATGGGGCATCAACCACCATGAACTCCTGGAAAAGGACTTTCTGTAGTTGTGGCTCTCTCGCTACTACGTTTAATCTGATCTTTTTGACAGGAAAACACTTCTCTCCGCTAAATCCGATCATTGGGTGACTGGTGGGTGTCAAGTTTTCTTCTTTGAGCAACATGTTGTGGATTACGTTGAGGAATAGAACGTTCAGAGAGCTTCATGTGTCTACCAAGGCCCTTTTCACTTCCCACTTTGCTATGAGAACAGAGATGACCAGGGCATCATTGTGAGGAGAATGGACTCCTTGGAGGTCATTGTCTGTGAATGTCAGTGAAATGATCGGGCTCTGAATACGTGCTTACTGCACTTGTCGATCCTCGTGAGTGGGCTGAGCCCGCATTTCACGAAGTGTCCTTTTGCGGGATCTGTTGGATTTCTCACCTTCCGAGTTAACCCCATGCAAGACATATATAATGCCAATAGCTTCTTTCTCTATCTCCTTGACGACATCTTCCCTTTCCTTTGTCCGATCCTATTTTTTCTGGGCTCAAGAATTTTTTAGCTTGCCCTTCTTGATCTAGTACACAATCTCGCTTCTGAGACTTTTGCAGTCTTCAGTGTCGTGGTTGTTTTCCTTGTTAAAGGAGCAGTATTTTCTATTATCGCGTCGGGAGGGATCTCCCCACTATTTGGCGGGCCACTTCACTTCTCCCCAATTCTTAATGATGTTGAGGACTTCAGACAGGCTGGAGTTGAGGGGAGTGATGGATTTGGATCTAACGAAGTTGGAGGCCTTATCTTGCCTTGTGCGGGCACAGTCTGGATTGTTGTCATTTTGCTTCCTCTTATTTCTGTCATCATCCTCCTGTTTCTGTCCCTCCTTCATGTCTCTGGGACCAGAGAGTTTCTTTTCAGTTTCTCTTTCCTTTTTGGCGGCCAACATCTCATCGAGAGTGGTGTATTTCTGAGCGCTCTTAAGCAAGTCCTCCATGTCATTAGGAAGCTCTAGAGTGAGGAAGTTTTACAACTGGCCTCTCTTTAGACCCGAGGTGAACGATGTAACCGAGGTGTCGTCGATGAGAGTTAACTCATCATTGAAGCGTGTGACGTACTCCATCAATGTCTCGTTCGACTTTTGTTTAAGGGTGAGAAGGTAATGTGGGCCTTTCCTAATCCGTTAGCTGCCGACAAAGCGGTTGAGAAACGTTTTGGCCAGCGTTCGAAATAAGTCAATAGACTTCAGAAGGAGACTGTGGAACCAGGTCAACGCTCATTTCTTTAGGCTGGTGGGGAATGATCGGCACATTACAGCTTCAGATCTTTCTGTCAGCACCATCACATGTTGGTAATGGAGTAAGTGATCGGACGTGCCTATTATCCCATCATAAAACTTCAGCTTTGGTGGGCTGAACTTCTTTGGCAGTGGCTCGTTCATGATGTGATCCATGAATGGGGGATGGTGAGGTTGTATAGCACGCCTAGATTGGTGGCCCCAAGCTGAAGGGGTTTTGCAAGGCTGGTTTGTTGGCCCTAGACATTCACTCTTCGTTGGCCACTCGTCGCCCTTGGTTCATTGAGAGCCGACAGGGACAAAGTGGCTCTTCTGAACGTATTATTTGGTGTCTTCTAGGGACGGGGCTCTTCGTGGCTCCTTGTCTCATTTGGCGGGTGGAGGGTTTTGTTGAGTGAGTATCTCCACCGCTTGTGCAATTGTCTATAGTTAGGCTGACTGTCGATCAACCCTAGAGTCCGTCACGGGGTCCAGAGTTGTTCCTCTGTGAGGCTGGTGTTTCCAAAACTTGTGATGTTCCACCGGTTCGAGCATTCGAAGGCTCAACAATTTGTCCATTGTTGCGAGATCAAATGGTTGCCATCTTTCTAGACTGTAAAGAAGGGTGTTATCACTGTTTTCTTAAGAAATTTGTCATTCCCCACAGACAGTACCAAACTGATGTCAAATCATGTTCTCCTTGACCTGCACAGAGAACACACGTGAGCCAAAGACCATCATTATGGCGGTCGATGACACTCCGATGCTTAAGTCAAACAAGGTTTGAGAAACGTGTAATGTAATAAATTGGATTTTGTAGGGTACCTCTATTCCTCAACCTTGTGGCCTATTTATCATGTGAGAGTCCTTGTTCGGCTAGGTCTTTGGTGGCATAGTTTGGGGAAAGATATCTTGCTAGAGATCCTTTCCTAGTTAGGAGTCATCCATGTAGGGGAGTTTCCCTACACGACTTGTGCTCTTAGATTTGTTGGGTATTCTTCCCTTGTGGATTATGGTCCATGCATGGAGTTTCCATGCACGACTTATACTCCGGTATTTATTTTCTGATAGGAGTCCGTGTATTACTGGTTTGCCCGTCTTAGGTCGATCCCTCAAATACTTGCATTATTAGGTCTTATGGGCATTCGGCTTGACCATGTGACGTATGGGCTTGATAGGGAACTAATGTTTGGGTGCAACCTCTTGGACCCTGCCTCAGTGAGCTTCGTGCTATCTGGGCTTTGCTAGATTGGGCGCGCAATTAGGCCTGCTTGCTCTGTTGATGAGATCGGCATGACACGTGTATGGTGCGGATTACTAAACGGTTTGGTGTATCATCAAACAGTAAAACTTATAACTGATTTGTAAGATAAACTAGGGTATTCCCCATGTCGTGGCACTACAAAATAGTGTCCCTTATTTCAATCTTGTTTTGTATTTTTGCAATAAAATTCATCGATATACATACCAAAAAAACACTCCAGCAGCATCTGGATAAGGTTCATCATTTATCATCCCTTATCAGACTTTAAGATAAACTCAGGGTTTTGATCAGTAAATGTGGATGAAATTAGAGGCGTGAAAGAGAGTGGCGATAAAGAACTCGTGACAGCAAGTGGAATCCTATCTTTTGATTAAACGTATAATGCTTGAGGGCGCAAGAGTTTGAGTGATAGAGAGATACGAAATGGTTGAGAAAACTAAGTAGTTAATTATGACAATTTTTTGCATTGAGAAAACTAAAAAAACACACACACACACACACAACTTTGTATTTCCGCACCACATGCACATTTCACACGCTCATCTTAAGTTTTATGTTTCTTTTCTTTTGCCCTTCTACATGCTTCATATTTAAAAACATGTCATTATAGAGAATGAATTTCAACCCTCAACATTTTTTCCAACTTTTAGTTTCAGACATCTTTTATCTTGAAATTTCTTGTGAATAGTGAAACCCTTATGTAATTTGTAAGATGTCGGTGTATTGCCCGTGCCATGGCTATTATAGAATGTGTTTAATCAAGTTGAAAAAAAATTCAAGCTGTCACACTGAGTTTCTTCCAAACTTTGACTTCCCAAAATATGAAGTTCATGGTCTTTGTTTCAATTTGCCTTAAGATGCTCATCTCATTTTTTGATAAATATTAAAAATACTTACAATTTGAAATGTATTAGATGTTTAAATTTTTTTTTTTAAATATGCATATTTAAAAATTTTAAGTATTTGTATTGATATTTGGTTTCATTGGAAATATCTTTAAAAATGCATTCTGACGATACCAAATTTACCAAAATCCGACAATTAAGTAGATAGCTACGAGTCTTATGACAAATTTCATTTTAAGAAAAATAATGCAAAATTTTCTCTTTCTTCCACATGTACATTCCACATGGTTGTTCATATTATTTTCCATTGTTACTGACCTTCTACAAGTTTTGTATTTAAAAACATGCCATTGTTAAGAATGAATCTCCACAACCAACATCTCCCCAACTTTTAATCCTAACCCTCTTTTGTCTCGAAATCCTTATGAATAAAAAACTCCAATCTAATTTATAAAATAGACTAGGGTATTCCCCGAGCCTTCGGTACTCAAATTCAATAGAGCCTTTAGATGTATGATGGTTAGAGTTAGTTGGGACAAAAAAGATTAAAAAAAAAACTTTTATTTCCAACCTCCCTCTATGTGATCCGTTAGATCTTTATGTTTGGATAAATCTCAGCCCTCTTTTATCTCCAACCTCAAACACCATTCTGATTTGTTATATAGACTAGTGTATCCCCCGTGTCGTTGGTGTAATACATTGAAACTTCATCTCCTCTACACTGTACACGTGTCATGATGATCTCAAGGAATAACATGCCCAAGCATCAGCCTAGCACTGATCTGGCCCAAGCGGCTTCAAGCCAGCGTAGTATAGTTCGCCAGACATACCAAAAATACTATGTCTTGCTAAGCCCCCACGTCTCACAATCATCTCCAATACCCGTAAGATTTATTAAGGCAAGTATCTCGGGGATCGACTTCGGACAGGCACGCCAACAATACTTCATCTCCAACTAGGAAACAAATACCAGAGTATATGTCGTACATTGAAAGTTTCACCTATGGACAACACTTCGATTGGGAACTATCTCCCACGTATCTAGGAGCACAGGTCTAACAGGGAAACTTCCCTCCCTAACATGACTTCTAATTAGAGAAGGATCTCCAGGAAGATCTCTTTCCTTAAACTACGCCACCGATGGCCTAGCTGAACCAGGACTCTAACACTATAAATACGACAGAAGGTTGGTGAACAAAGGTACGCTACAAATACCATGTTTACAACTTTAACCTTCCTTAGAGCCTTGTTTTACTTTAGCATCAAAGTGCCATCGGCCACCACAACGCTGGTCCGTGGCTCACGTGCGTTCCTTGTGCAGGTCAAGGTCAAGCAGGGAGCGAAAATTGACTGCATCAGTTTGAAGTCGTCTGTGGGGATGAAAAAGTTCCTAACAAAACATTAACATCATCTCTCTTCAGAGTTCAAGAAGATGTTGACCACCAAATCCCGTAATGATGGAGAGCAGGGGGACACATGAATGCTCAGACTAGCACTGTACCACCACTTCCAGCGGTACCGGCGACATAGGGTGAGCTTATTTACTTATTTTACAAAAAAGATAGATATTCCCGATTTATCATAAGAAAGAATTAGAATCCTATGAAAGGGACGTTCGGTACTCTACTACGAGAGTTACCTCACGAAAATAAGACACACTCTTCAGGACACAGAGAACTCTATTGCAAATACTACCCCACTAAGAAAACTAGGATGGCCAGGCTCGAACCCTCATGCCAGCGGCAGCGGCAACGGACCTCGGGATGGATCTGCCATCATCCCATATACAGCTGATCTTGCAAATAATGAAGATAATCAAATCCATGAAGCATAAGATAGATGAGACATTAAAAACATACGTCACGCGCTTCAATGATGAGTTGACTTTCATCAACGTTTGTAACGACGCAACAGCCGTCGCAACCTTTATCGACGGTCTGAGGAATGGCAAGTTCTACAACTTTAAGAGAGATGGGGAGTCCGAGCGATATGCGCCGACCAACAAGTAACACGCGCTCGAAGCCACGACCCTCCTATATCACTAGCCTTTACAGACAAAGACCTCCGAGGCGTCCAACTTCCACATAATGATGCTCTGGTAATCACAATCTCCCTAGCAAGCTGGGAAGTAAGGAGATCCTTGGTGGACACGGGGAGCTCATTGAACGTTCTATTCCTTCGCACGTTCCGCAACATGCAGCTAAAGGAAGAGGTCCTAACTTCTGATAGTCGTCCGATGATTGATTTCAGCGGCAAAAGATACAACTAACAATAGCCATGGGAGAGCCATTGTTTCAGAAAATCCTGTTTCAAGAGTTTATAGTGATCGACTCACCGTCAACTTATAACGTTGTTCTAGGGAGGCCTTAGTTACACCAAATGGGAGCAATAGTGTCCACTCTACACCAATGCATCAAGTACCCAGTCAATCGAACAGTTGGTACCATGGGAGGCGGCCAAGCTGCAGTAAGATAATGCCAATACGTGACCCCATAGTAGCTTGATAATTTACAACTGGCAACTAAGTCGCGGCCAGGATATCTCTTAATCTTGACAAAGAAGTTGGGATAGAGCAACCAATCTCCGACGATGAAGTTCCAGTAAGCCCATGCAGCACACCCAACTTCAGTCAACCGGAGGAAGAAACTGTCACGGCTTACCTCAACAGCCCTCTCAACAATAGGGTCGTTCAGATAAGTTCATGTTTAAGCAAAGGGTTGGTAGAGCAGCTGACAAAGCAATTACAGCAGAACTAGGACGTCTTTACCTGAACAATGCGAGACATGGTGGGAATCGACCCGTTAGTAATCACTCATTGCCTGGAGGTGGACCCCATGAGGAAAATCATACAGCAAAAGTAGAGGCTTGTAGCGACTGAAAGAAATAAAATCATCAACGATGAGGTACAGCGGTTTCTCAACGCGGACATGATCAAGGAAGCACGATGACTTGTTGGCAAACACCATACTGGTAAGAAAGAAAAAGGGAAGTGGAGAGTCTGTGTAGACTAAATGGACTTAAACAAGGCGTGCCCAAAAGAACACTTCCCACTTCCCCGCATCAATCAGATCGTGGACGCCACATCTGGACACAGCCTCTGAGCTTCATGGACGTCTATTTGAGCTACATCTAGACATGAATTCACCCTTCAGACCAAGAAAATACATCTTTCATAACTGAGAGATGAATATACTGCTATAGGGTGATGTTGTTCGGCTTGAAAAATGCGGGTGCAACATATCAATGACTGGTGATCCGAATGTTCAAAGAACAAATCGGCAAGAACATGGAGCTCTACATAGATGATATGCTGATCAAGAGCCTCTGTAGCCCTTACCACATAATAGACCTCACTAAAACATTCAATCAACTCCGAAGGTTTTGGATGAAACTCAACCCACAAAAGTTTACGTTCGGAGTCGAGTCAGGGAAATTCTTAGGTTTCATAGTGAACCAAAAGGGAATCGAAGACGATCCAAAGCAAATTCAAACTCTTCTTGACATGAACCCCCCCCCCTCCCCCCGCCAACATCAGAGATGTTCAGAGTCTGACTGGGAGGGTGGTAGCGCTCAACAGGTTTATAACCAAATCATCTGACAAATGCCTCACTTTTTCAAAATCCTGAGAGGGAGCAAAGAATTCTCATGGGATGAAGAGTGTGAACAAGCCTTCCAGAATCTGAAAGTTTACATGGGGAGCCCTGAACTGCTCTCAAAACTGGCGACAGGAGAAACGTTTTACTTATACTTGTTCGTCTCCAGGCATGCCGTCAATTTAGCTCTTGTGCGTAACGATCGGGGAATCCAAAGACCAGTGTACTATGTTAGTTAAACCTTTGTGGAAGCGAAGGCACACTATCCTAACCTAGATAAATTAGCTCTGGCACTGGTCATATCCTCAAGGAAGTTGAGGCCGTATTTTCAGGCCCACTCTATAACAGTTTTGACCAAGCACCCACTCCGCACGGTACTGCACAAGCCAAAGTTATCTGGCAGAATGGTGAAATGGTCAGTAGAACTCGGGCAATTTGACATAAGTTATGCCTCAATAACTGCCATCAAAGCCCAAGTGCTGGCGGACTTCATCGCCGAGTTTACAGGCAAAGAGGAACCAAGGGCAGACTTTCAAGCCCAAGATTCAGACAATAAAGGATGGACCTTACATTGTGATGGGTCATCAACAGGAAAAGCAAGTAGAACTGGAATCACCCTTCGCTCCCCAAGCGGTTTCAACCTCGAGAAAGCCATCAGGTTTGTTTTTTCCGCCTCCAATAACGAAGTTGAATATGAGGCCATCATGTCCGGCCTAAAGCCAACAAAGGGGATCGGGATAAATCAGCTAACGACGTATAGCGACTCAAGACTGGTAATCAACCAGGTCAAAAGAGAATTCAACATCAAAGATCCCCCGCATGATAGCCTACCAGGGAAAGGTACTCCGCACAATAAATGGGTTCAAGATATGTGAATTCTTGCAATGCCCTTGAGACGGTAATAAAATAGCTGATTCACTGGCTTAGGAAGCCTCCGCAGAAGTCTTGAACGGTCTCATCGAATACCAAGAGCAATGTCGAAGAAGAGCCCAGCGATGTTTGCGCCACAAGCACAGAGGCGAGTTGGATGACTTTGATTCTTGAATACATAGGAAGTGGAGCCCTACCGGCCGAGAAGGCCGAAGCCAAAAAACTCAAAAGTATAGCTAGGCAATACACTCTCTTAAACAATAAGTTATACAGAAGATCAACAACTAGACCCCTGCTCCGATGCCTGTTCCCCTCCGAGGCAAATCAGGTCCTGAGAAAGATCCACAATGGGATATGTGGAAATCATCCAGGTGGGAGAACCCTTGCCCACAAAGCTTTAACTCTCGGGTCCTATTGGTCGATGATGCAAAAAATATTGTCCTTAAGTGCAAAAAATTTCAAAGGTTCGCGCCATACAAGAACATGCCTGCCCAACCACTGGCATTGATGACTAGTCCGTGGCCATTCGCGCAATGGGGGATGGACATCGTCAGGCCACTCCAGCATCAACTGGCAAAATTTTCCTTCTTGTGGCAGTCGACTACTTCACCAAATGGGTCAATACAGAACACCTATCCAAAATAGGGCAAAACCAAATAAAAAAGTTCATATGGGCATCCATCGTCTGCAGGTTTGACATCCCCGATATATTGGTAAGCGATAACGGGACCCAATTTGAAGGTAGTAAAGTCAAAAACTATGTGAAGAACTACACATCAGTCACCATTTCTCCTTGCCAGGGCATCCACAAGCCAACAGCCAAGCGAAAGTCACTAACAGAACAATCTTAGAAGCGATTAAGAGAAAGCTTAACGTGGCCAAGGGAAAATGAGTTTCAGAGCTACTATGAATACTCTGGGCGTATCAGACAACCAAAAAGAACACCGACCAGATAAACACCCTTTGCCCTAGCCTATGGGTCAGAATCCATGATTTTGGTGGAACTCGAAATGCCTACCTTCCGAACGAAGGAGTTAAGGGCAGATGATAACAACGAGGCCTTGCGCGTTGGACTAGACCTTCTTGAGGAAATGCGTGATCAGGCTTCCGCCAAAATAGCTACCTACCAAAAACGAATAGCACAATACTACAACAAGAAAAAAAAGCCACACGAATTCAGAGTGGGAGACTGGGTACTCAGAAAAACCCAGCAGAACACCAAGAGGCGGGTGCAGGAAAGCTGACCCCAAATTGGGAAGGGCCCTATAGGGTGACCAAGGTCAACAGACCGGGTACATACAGGTTGGAAGTCGTGAACGGTAACATAATTAAACGACTGTGAAATGTAGAACACCTCAAAAAATATTATTAATAAAATATTTTCTCTTACTGAACTTCCACTTTTGTTCGTTACAACCAGCCCAATGTCCAATCATCCTGTCATGGGCGGATGCATCCCGACGCCTAGTCTGATGCATGCAGATAATGATGGCTTAGGAAGTGATAGTCTAGTCTGCACTCTTACGCTTGATGACGATGACTCACCAAGGGATCATTGCTCTATTACTGACAAAGATCGCGAACTTGACCAAGTAAGCTTAGTCAGTTTTGGCTGATGACGACAGCTTCTGATGCATCCCAACGCCTAGTCCATTGCGTGCGAATGACGTTGGCTTACGAAGTGGGAGTATAGTCAGCACTCTTTCGCCTGATGATGATGACTCGCCAAGGGATCATTGCTTTTCTATAGACAATGATTGCCGAACCTGACCAGGTAAGCTTAGTCAGTTCTGACTGATGACGCCGACTTCTAGTGCATCCCAATGCCTAGTCCGCTACGTGAGGATGATGATGGCTTAAGAAATGGGAGTCTAGTCAGCGCTCTTATGCCTAATAATGACGACTCACCAATGGATCATTGCTCTTCTACAGACAATAATCGCCAAACCTGACCAGCTAAGCTTAGTCAGTTTCGATTAATGACAACGACTTTTGGTGCACCTGACGCCTAGTCTGCTGTATGCGGATGACGACACCCTAGGAAGTGGGAGTCTAGTCAGCGCTCTTATGCCTAATGATGACAACTCACCAAGGGATCATTACTCTTTTACTGATAATGATCGTTGAATCTAACCAGGTAAGCTTAGTTAGTTCTGACTGATGATGACGGCTTCGGGTGCACTGATGCCTAGTTCGCTCTGTGCGGATGACGACGGCCTAGGAAGTTGGAGTCTAGTCAGCGCTTTTATGCCTGATGATGATGACTAGACAAGGGATCATTACTCTTCAACAGACAATGATCGCCGAACCTGACCAGGTAAGCTTAGTCGGTTCTGACTGATGACGACGACTTCTGGTGCATCCCGACGCCTAGGAAGTGGGAGTCTAGTTAGCGCTCTGTGCAGATGTCGATGGCTTAGGAAGTGGGAGTCTAGTTAGCACTCTCGCGCCTGATGATGATGACTCGCCAGGGATCATCACCCCCCCACGCGGACGGTGTCCGCCGAACCCCATCAGGTAAACTTAGTCGGTGATGACTGATGACGATAGCTTCTAGTCAACTCCCAAATCTGTAGCTCGTTCCACGCGACTGTAGATGGTTTGGATGGTGGGAGCCTAGTCACCCGACTGATGTCGACGGCTTACCATGAGACCACAGCTCTTCTACAGACCATGGTCGTGAAATTTCCAACTCCCAAATCTGTAGCTCGCTCTGTGCTAGTGTGGATGGTTTGGTGGTGAAAGCCTAGTGAGTTTCGACTTATGTTGATGGCTTTCCACGGGACCACTGCTTTTCTACAGACCTTGGTCGCCAAATTTCCAACTCCCAAATTTGTAGTTCACTCCGCGCGGGTATAGATGGTTTGGATTGTGGGAGCCTTGTAAGTTTCGACTGATGTCGACAGTTTTCCATGGGACCACTGCTTTTCTACAGACCATTGTCGCCGAATTTTCAACTCCCAAATTTGTAGCTCGCTCCACGCAGGTGTAGATGGTTTGGATGGTGGGAGCCTAGTCAGTTCTGACAGATGTCGACGGCTTGGCACGGGACCACTGCTCTTATACAGACCATGGTCACCGAATTTCCAACTCCCAAATTTGTAGCTCGCTCCACGCAGGTGTAGATGGTTTGGATGGTGGGAGCCTAGTCAGTTCTGACTAATGTCGACGGCTTGCCACGGGACCATTGCTCTTCTACAGACCATGGTCACCGAATTTCCAACTCCCAAATTTGTAGCTTGCCTCGCGCGAGTATAGATGATTTGGAAGGTGGGAGCCTAGTCAGTTCCGAGTGATGTCGACTTTTTACCATTGGACCACTGCTCTTGTACAAACCATTATCGCCAAATTGATTACAGCTTAGTCAACGCCTTCATGTCTATATGGGATGATGTCGCATTATCAACAATGGTCACTTAAGCCGACCCGAAAACTAATCCGCTAAGCGCGGACAAAAGCTACACAATGACCAACCTGAGCTTACAAAACCTTGGGTCAAGCGCACTTGCTTAACTACAGACAACAACGCATGTGCTCGACGATAACAGTTCACTCATGCCAACGACCGCAACCGACGGTCTAATGTATAACTTGAGCCTCTGATGGCTTACCTCGAGGGCAAGCTGCAATATGGGTAAAGTAACTTATTGCCAAACCGTCCACATCATACAGAATGATCACTACTGTGCATAACTACACAATGACACGACAGTATAAGAAAAACTAACAAAGTTACACAATGTTTCTTTCATTAAAATTTTTTTTTTCTGAGAAAAGACATTACAATTATTTTTTAGAAACAACAGGCGACAAAGCGGCTTCCTCAATAGCCTGTCCCGAATAGCCAAGACTTTTTTGTAAGACAATAGTCCCAAAAGCAGCCTTTTATAACAGGCAAAATCGAGGTCAAGACCAGGGCACTCTTATCTTATAAGCTCCAAAAGTTTCAGCCTGCCTCGAATGACCTGCGATGACACCTGCAGCTTTTGCCCTAGAATCCACTGCACCTACCAATGAGGCGTACTAGGAACGCTCTTCCGCCAATAAGCATTTTGCTTCGCGAATGCAGTAAAGTCCCTCAGCAACTTCTGACTCAAGTTGGCGTCGTATAACAGCCTATCCGATATCGGCTCACTTCCTCTCAACAATCTGAGCCTTTAGATCAGACGACCACTTGTCCACAGCACCTTCTAGGCGCTTCAACTCAGCACGGGCTGGCACCAGTTCAGCTCGGGTAGAAGTTCGGTCAACTTCAATTCATCCTCTACGGCTCCCAATTATACTTCAGACGCGGACGTCACGGTCTGCATAACCTTACGTCCGCCGCAGTATGAGACTCTTGTAGCTGATTGGTCAGAGAATCAACCCGGTGGAGAGCATATGAATATGACGTCCGCAAGTTTACGAAAGCCTCCTCAAAAGAAACCACTCTCCCACGAGCATCGGGGTGCAACACAACTGAATCATGTGGCTCGATATTGTGAGCCTTTGTTATGGACCCATGGTGATGACGTCAAACTTTAGTCCAGTGCGCTCTCCCTCCAAGCCAGCAAGAGGGACGGAAAGATCCATTGAGAGACTATGATCCCCTAGGACAATCTCCTGAGCAGACAAAGATCGTTCATACTTTGCTACAGTCGCCCCTTCTCTATTAAGGTTGGCGGCTCGGAATAGGAAGCAACTGGTTTCCATAGCAGCTTCCTCTAAGGGAGAACAATGGGGGGCATGCCCGCCTCCAACTCAGCCAGCCTCGACGGGCTGGGCATAACCAGACTCAATTTCTTTGAGCGACGACCTCCTACCTCTTTAGTCGGTGAGCCGAGTACAGCAGAGGCCTCGTGGGAACATTTGAGCAGCTCGCTCCGTACAATGTCGTCCGACATAACCTCTTCAACAGACTTCAATGGGAGCTCATTAAACACCTTCTCTATCGATTCTTCAGTAAGGATCAGGGTCGCAAACTTTCCAAAAAAGAGAAACGAAGCATCAAGTTAGCACTAGATCCAGAATCCGAGATAGTAAGACAGCAACACACTATTTACTAAGATCGAACTAGAAGAATATGAGCACCTGACGTCCCCCCAACTTGAAGTATGAAGAATTTGCCAAAGCCAGAAACCAGTACCTCTACCAAGGCTCAATATCGCCCACTACAGGATGCAAGAACCTAGGAGTGCTCAGCACACAAACACCCCTACAATCCAATCGAGCAGTGGTCAAGCATTGAACTACCGACGAGTCAAGTGAAGGCCAGCATCATTCACTCTGATAAAGGTCACAATCAAAATCTTAAACCCGTTCGGAGCCAGCTGAGTGGGGGGCATACAGAGGAAAAGAAAGAAACGTCAAATATCATCCGGCACTAGGAACCGGAGTCCAGATTCAAACATACCTCGGTGCAATCCTATATACCCTTTTGGGGGTGTAGCTGGAGTCCAAATCGTGAACAAGAGAAAAAGCTCCAAGTCTTCGGGAATGTGATACAGACCTCGAAGCCTAATCAACTTGGTTTCACCCATCGAGCTATCTTCGAAGAGCTTGTGGCAAGTGTAAGACAACTCTTGTGTGGGAGTAAGTTCGACGTTAGCAGCCATTAAAGGAAAGTGCAAATCAAATTTTGCAAAATGACACTCGCACAAAAGAAAACACACAGTAGAAACAAGACGACGCCTCAGAAAAAGTGAAAAAAACTCTTCATTGGAGCAATGACTGTTTATAAAGAACATGAAATCATACTTTTTCTTCTTAAGCGTATTCACTAATTCTATGTGTCGCTCAAGACGACGCTTTGGGTTTAATCATTACGGCGTACAATTACTTTTCAGAGATTTAGTGGATCGACTAGACGCCCCACTAACTTGGGGGAGCAGCTGATGATACACCGAAACGTCCTCTCCTCTACCCCGTACATGTGTCATGATGATCTCAAGGAATAACAGGCCCAAACATCAGCCTAGCACTGATCCGGCCCAAGCACCTTCATGCCTGCTGAGTACAGTCTACCAGACAGACCTAACTTACTATGTCCTGCTAAGCCCCCACATCTCACAGCCATCCCCAATACCTGTAAGATCTATTAAGGCAAGTATCTCAAGGATCAACTTCGGACGGGCAAGCTAGCAGTACTTCATCTCCAACTAGGAACCAAATACCAAAGTATATGTCGTACGTGGAAACTTCCACTTATGGACAACACTCCGATTGGGAACTATCTCCCGCGTATCTAGGGGCACAGGTCTAACAGGGAAACTTATTTCGCTAAGACGACTCCAAATTAGAGAAGGGTCTCCAAGAAGATCTCTTTCCCTAAATAAGACAGGAGGTTGGTGAATAAAAATACGCTACAAATTCCATGTTTACAGCTTTAAACCTTTCTCAAAGCCCTGTCTAACTTTAGCATCGAAGTGTCATCGGCTACCACAACGATGGTCCATGGCTCACGTGCGTTCCTTGTGCAGGTCAAAGTTAAGCAGGGAGCGATGATCGACTTCATCAGTTGGCATGATATGATTTTTTTTGTTAACCTCGTGACATGCCAACCCACTTGGGTCTGTAATCCAAGCACGCATATTTAACTTATCATAATTGCCCATTATGTATCAATCAAAATTAGATTTGGTAAAAAAAATAGAAATTTTTTTAAAAAATAATGTGACATTAAATTGTGGTAGAATGCATATGAAGAGAAATAAGGAAAGATGAAAGAAGGTAAGATATTTTGAAAAATGAGAAATTGTTTAAAGACATTAGATCGTACATAGTCGTTAGATAAGAATATGTTTTACATTAGACAAACTTATACTTAGCAAACACTTCTCCATTCCGCATGAATAGTAATAGTAACAGGGCATGTTGTTTTATTATTTAGACCCGTATATTACCCGTGTCATTGGCACGAAAGATCAATCTTCATATTTTCATCGTAGTTTGTCGTGCTTATGATAAATAATTTCCAAAATCGATTTTTTTAGTATTACCCCCACAATTTCCTTGAAGGACATGCCTCTCAAACCTATGGTAATTAGTGAGGAAAGAAATTCCAATTTGAATTAATTTAGACGCGGTGAATTTCAAACAATTTAACTCTTAAATTATTATTATTAAAAAAAGCATCAATTAGGAAAGCCTTCTAATCAAATAGCCTTAAATCTTGACTACGTGAATGATTGTGGATATCTACAAATGTAACATAGAGTTTATTTGTTCTTTGGTTTTGAAGTAATTAGTAAAAATTTTGCATTAATTTTATATTGTTTGAACTAAGCTCTAAAATTTTCATTGATAATACTAGCTTTACCAAATACAACTTCTCCACCCAACCCCAACACCTCAAAAACCATAACCGTAACTTCACCAAATACCACTGTCATAAAAACCAAAACCATTATGAGTCATGATAATGACACTCATGGTTTGAATCATAGCCCCCACTTTAGTAAAAATAATGGACCCAACACTTAAGTTGAATTTTGACAAAAAGCACTCAATTAGGGGCACCCACCCAGTTTTATAAAGTCAAACAATATTGACTATTATATTTCTTTTGTGTTACTATTCATTTCTCCAACCAAACCCACATTCACCTCCCAATCTCCAATTATTCAACTCCATTCTTCACATCATCAATAATTCATGAAAATTTCATATCTCTCTCCTCACCCTATCTCTTAGTCTTTCTCCTCGTTCTATCTCACCCTCAACTCGCACTTCTTTCTATATATACCTCGTTCTCAATTACTCACACTATCTCATCATCAATCTCTTTCCACAATTTTGTTTGTTCGGTTGAGTAATTTCTTTCTCAAATTCCCTCATTTTGTGAATCAAATTCTTTCGATTTGTGAATTTTTTGCTAATTAAACCCATTTTAAAATAATGATACACCAAACCGTAATCTAATCAGCACTGTACACGTGTCATGATAATCTCGTGAACAGAACAAAACAAGTCTGATTGCATGCTCAATCCAGCGAGGCCCTGACAACAGTAAGCTCACTATTGGCAATTACAAAATGTTGGACCCGAACTGTAGCGCCTTAATAAGCCCATACGTCACACAATCAAGCCCAATACTCATAAGCCCTGATAAGGCAAGAGTAAGCCCCGAAAAGGCAAGTATATGGGATCGACCCAAGAGAGGCAATACATCGGTTTCGACTAGGAAACAAATACTAAAGTATAAGTCGGGCAAGTAAACTTCATTGCATGGACCACATTCAGAAATGGAAACCTCTATCGCAGATCTAGGAGCATGAGTCATGTAGGGAAATTATCCCACATAGACAGCTTCCAATCAGGAAAGGATTTCAATAGCAAGATCACTTTGCCTAAAATACACACCAAAAGCCTAGCCGAACGAGGACTCCTTCACTATAAAAGGGAGATAAGGTCAATGAACTAGAGGTACGCAATATAACCTAGTTTACAGTTTTAAGCCTCTCATAAGCCTTATCTAACTTAAGCATCGGAGTGTCATTGGCCACCACATGGTGGTCATTGGCTCACATTTGCTACCTGTGTAGGTTTAGGCAGCGAGGAAGGAGAACATAAATTGACTATATCAGTTTGGCGCCGTCCGTGGGGAATGACAAAGTTCTTTAGAAAGAACAGTAATTCCACATTTTTTAGAAAAATCGGCGAGATGGTGACAACAAGGTCCCTCAACAATGGAGACGCGGCGAAAACCTCAAACGCTCGAAGTAGCAGAACACAGCCTGCTCCAGCACCGCTGCAATCATGGGAAGAACTTTTGCAGGTCCCCATACCAGCGGTAGCCACTTTGGACCCAAAGGTGAATCTACTGTCAACTCATATACAACAGATCTTGCAAATTGTAAAGATACTCAAATCCATGAAGCAGAAGCCAGATGAGACATTAAGAGCATACGTCACGTGCTTCAATAACGAGCTAACTCTTGTAACGATGCAACAGCCATTGCAGCTTTCACCGATGGTTTGAGGAACGACAAGTTTTGTAACTTCCTAACTTTGGACCCCCAACAAATATGGTGGACCCGGTAAAAAAAAGCACATAATTATATTGTCCTAAATGAGAGACTAAACACCAAGAGAAAGGCAGAATCTGAGAGAAAGCCATTTGTCCCCTGGGACGAAGAAGAGAAGAAAAGCAGGGAGCACTGTGATGAGATATGCATCCTGCACGGAGTAAACTCGAAAACCGAGCGCTCCAACCAGTCCCGAAAGGGGTTGCTCTGCAAATTACGAACCAGATCAGCCTATGATGACCAACAAATGCAACACATTCACTCCCAGGAACCGATTCCGCCCCTTACCCTTACGGACAGGGACCTCCAAGGCGTTCGTACTCCACACAATGATGCCCTGGTAATATCTGTGTCCATAGCAAACTGGGAAGTAAAAAGGTCTTTAGTAGATACTAGAATTAGTGCGAACGTGTGGTTCCTGAACACGTTTCACAACATGCAGCTAAAGGAAGAAAACTTAAGCCCCTCGACACATCCCCTAGTCGGACTCAGCAAGGATAAGTATTTCCCGATGGGGAGGATTAAATTAACAGTTGTGGCAGGAGAGCCATGACTCCAAAAAATAATCCTTTAAGAGTTTGTGGTGGTTGATACACCGTCCACCAACAACATCGTCCTGGGAAGGCCCTGGCTTCACCAGATGGAGGCGGCGGTCTCCATTTTACACCAGTGCGTGAAGTACCCTGTCAGTCAGATAGTGGGCACAATGCGAGGAAATTAGCCAGCCGCCAAATACTACTATTACTCAGCACTGGAGTGGCTTGATAGTTGTCAACTGCAGAACGGGACTCGAATGAGGCGCCCCAAAGCTCGGATCCATAGTTGAACGAGGATCTTCCCAACCCGGATGGGGAGGCCAATGTCAGCCTGAGAGGAAGTCCCAATGTCAGTCAACCCGAATAGGAGCATGTGACCGTGTATCTGGACATCCCTAGTAACAATAAAGTCGTCCAAATAGGTTCCCGCCTAAGCAAGGAGTTCGCAAAACAGCTGATAACACTGTCGTGACAGAACCAAGATGTCTTTGCCCGAACGATGAAGAACATGGTGAGAATAGATCCCTCCATAATCACCCATCAACTAACCGTAGACCCAGCTTGAAAAATCGATAAGACATAAGAAAATACTTGTGGCCCCTGAAAGGAACCAGATTATAAACAAATAAGTGTAGAGGCTACTAAACGCCGACATGATCAAGGAGGCACGGTACCCAGACTGGTTGGCAAACATCGTCCTGGTAAAAAAGAAAAATAGAAAATGGGAGCTTAGTCAGTGCTCATATAGCCTGGTGAAGACAATTTGCCAGGGATCATTGTCCAACTACAGACAATGATCGCCAGACTTATTTCTCAAAGCCTAGGCCGAATAAAACGGATGACAACGGCCTAGAAATTGAAAGCTTAGTCAGAGCTCACATAGACTTGTGAAGATAGCTCGTCAGAGATCATGGTCCTTCTGCAGACCATAATCACTGAACATAATTGCTCGAACACCCCGTTTGCAAATAACAGAAGACAATAAAGGTGGTAGTACTCCTAAGAGCAACATCTGGAAAGCTTCAGCGACTAACGAAAGATCAAGACCGAAGTCGCAGCCTAGTACTTAAGAAATTCAAAAGAGGTCAACAAAAGAGAAGTGCAAAGTGTCAAGCTCAAACATGCAAGCATCAGACTGGTGCATAGCACATAACACAATCTAGCTACAGAGGATACAGGTACAAAAAATACTTGTTGAACACTCTTTAAAATAATTCAAAAGTTACAATTGTCTTGGAGAGCTTGCTCCGGAGGCCGAAAAGCCACTTACATCAGAAGGAACTACGAGGAGTGAAATAATGTTATCTAAAGCCAATCTTGAGCTTCCAGAAAGGGAAACAAGATTGGAAACTTTTGCATCATCAATTTTCCAAAAGCAGTGTTCCGGTATCGATCAAAATCGAGCTCCAGATGGGGATTCTCATCCTCAATCAGTTCAAACAGCTCCAGCCTACCACGGGCGATATCAGAAGACCCTAAAGTTTCATGATGGGCCTTAGGCCCCCGCTAAGCTTGCTTCTGCCTCTGATAGTCTATGAGAAAACATAGCCATATGTGACTCTGCCTCCACCTCCTTCATTCGCTCATTTAGCTTTAGCTTCGCCAGAGCATCTGTGGCCCAAGCCTCAGCCTCCTGAACTCGGCGTCGCCCGCCAGCCAGATCAAATTTATACTCCAAGCGCAAAGCAGTCAACTCAAACTCGTGAGCTGCACCTTGCCCACCAACCACTTTAGTTGATTACTTAAGAGGCCCAACCTATAGAGTGCGTCCGAATACGACCTGCAAAATTCTACAAAAGGTTCATCCGCAGCATGAACTGTACTCACTACAAGAAATCTGACATTAAGTGGCGAACTTATATGTGACGATTCAAAAGTTGTCACCATTTTCCGTTTTTAGGTGAGGAATTTTGTTGAGTCATCACCTATTTGTTCAAGTGAAATTTTGGTTCTAAGTTCCTCACATAAACATTTTGCACTTTCCACATCAAAGAGAAAAAAATTGACGCCCAAATAAAATACATTTGGTGAAGAAAATTAGCACTTCGTCGCACTTCATCCAAACCCCGGCCCAAAAGTGAGGAATACGAAACCCAAGAGTGGGGAAATAAAAATTGGTGTACGTCTTCCTTATATGCACAAAACTTCTTTATCCCACAAACCTAGCCCCCCAATTCTTCTCTTCGTGATCCTCTCTGCGTCTGCAACAATACTTCGAGGAGGCGGTCCTCCAACTCCTTTTGCAAGGACAACATTATAAATACACCCAACAAACCAATATCTTCAACTCAAAAGCTTCCCCTGTTTCGCTCTCTCTTCCAAACCTCTTTGTAAATCAATCGTTCGTTCATTTGAGATGGCTGGAAGAGGAAAAACAATCGTTTCAGGAGCCTCGAAGAAGGACACATCGAGGAGCAGCAAGGGCAGGCTCCAGTTCCCCGTCGGTAGAATCGCTAGGTTACTCGAAGTAGGCAAGTATGCAGAGCGAGTTGGTGCTGGCGCCCCTGTCTATCTCGCTATCGTTATCGAATTTGGCCTCAGAGGTACATTTTCTTATCTGGGAGGCTCTGATTTTGTTGTTTTTCGTTTTTTTATCTTGTTTCTAAAGGAGTTTGATTTTTTGGTCCTAATTTGGTTTTTTTAGTTATATTTTTTATCTTTTTTAAATATTTTTTTCAAGTTTGTATCTTTAGAACCGGGTTGGTTAAGCGTGCTTTGATTTGAATGGTTTTTCGTTAGTTTGGTTTTGATTTGCCTTTTGTGCCCTAATTTTTTTATTATCTGAAACAAAATTGAATCATGTTTACGTTTACATGGGGTTTGGTTGTTTTGGTTTATTTTCATGAAATTTAGTGAAATTGACAATGGGCTTTGATTATAGTGCTTAAATTTGTGATTTTGGGATGTTTTGTGAAATAGAGTTTAACAATTTTGACCTAATCTGATGAATTGGGGATCTCATTTACAATGGGTTTCTTCTTATCAGGTGTTGGAGTTAGCAGGAAACGTAGCAGCGAGAGACAACAAGAAATCCATAGTAGTGCCACGACACATATAATTGGCAGTGGGAAACAACGAGGAGTTGAGTTAGTTGTTGGGTGTAGTCACCATTGCCAATCTTTCTTCATTGGGCTTTCTTCTTCTCACTCTTCTTCAATTCAATCTTGCTCTCTCTCTCTGAGACTAGTTTTCATTCATATTTTGAAACAATGAGTTGATTCGCTCAATGAATGATGACTTAGCCAAGGATTTAACTCGAGATCTCTTTTCTTCGTCCTCCATGGCGGATTTCAAAGGTAAGTTTTAGAAATTATGGCTTTTCACTTTAATTATTATCAGCTGATGATTACTGATTCATTTTCTTTCACGTTCTATGGTTACGACTTCGTTTTGGTGAGGATTCTAATAAGTAAATGAAATGTTTTTCTTTTACTTACTTCATTTGTTTTCGATTCAGAGTGCTTCTCTCTGTTCTTGTTGAATTGAATTCCTTCCAAATAATGAAAACAAAAGAGATTGATTTCTCTACTTGTTTTTTTTAGTCTGTTTTGATTTGTTTAGATCTAGAGACCGATGTCTTTTGTTTTAATTTTTTAATTTTAGAGTTGAATTGATGCTTAAGTTGCCAAATTTCTTTTCTATAGAAGCGGAATCAGTTCGAAAATCGATCTGCGTGAGAGATGGAAAGAAAAAAAAAAAAAAAGGTGAATTACATGTTTATAACAGAGGAGGATTTGAAACATATGGTCCTGAAATGGACACACGTGTGCACCGAATAATATGAATTATACAGCTACAAAATATCTAACATGTATTCAAGGCTTCAAGCCTTATAGTGTGGACATGTCAATATGTCATTGCCTGGCAGGTTTACTTGTAGCATAGGCGTTTTCTTGCTCAAAACTATTAGTTACTGGTCTAATACGTAAATGTTGTGATCATTGAAAGAAGGAAAAAAGAATGAATATAATAGTCTTTATTGACATAATGTCATCCTTCATGTTATGTTCTTCAAGAACTCAATTTTTTATTTCGTGGAAGCTGATGGTACTAATTGCATGGATCTTTCTATGTTGACTGCACCTACCATTTTTTCATTATATCATATTCACAGTTCTAATGTTTACACCACTCATATCTGGCCATTCTTTTGCAGATTAACCAAATTGGCACAGTTACAGAGTCCATTCAAGCAGCCCTTGACTCTAAAGCTGCAGGGTTGGGGGGTGATGGTTAGCCATCGGAGTGATGAGACAGAGGATAATTTCATTGCAAATATCTCTATTGGCTTGGCAAGCGGACAGGTTGGCATATATTTCTTTTTGTGGCCCTAAAGATTTAAAAATGTGTGGCTTTAGGTAAAGTTTTAGAGCTAAACTTAAAACATTCTTCCTTACCGATCAAAACAGGTGCTCCATGTCACAGCGAACGGCTAGCCAAGTACAATCAGGTAATTATGGTTCCATGGTTGAAAGAATAATAATATGAAAAAAAAAAAGTAATTTCTTCCCTCTTTTTCCAGGCTTCACTTTGGAATTGCAAAGAGAATTTACTTCATGCAATTAGAGGATGGAAGTTATACTACTTTAGTACCAATCCTTGCTCTAAGCAGAAGCATTCCTCACCAGTATCAAAACTTAATCATGGCGTCCTAATGCTGATCAAAATAAACTACTGATTGGATGCTCATGAAGGGGATCTCTTTAAAAGTCATGTTATTTGTTGGCAGGGTTATCCAATAGGTAGAAGTCTACAAAATAGAGGTTGAAATTAGGTTGTTAAGATTATAAGTTGGAGAGCAATCTATTAGTGCTCATGAAGGGGAACTCTTTAAATGTCATGCTCATGAGAGACCTTGAGCCTGGAAGCTTGAAATTAGGTTATTAAGACTAGAAGTTGAAGGGGGACTGCTAGCAGCTTGGCTTGCAGTCCTGGCATCCCTTCTTCCGAGTTTTACATTCCAACTAGGTCCTCCGAGCTGTCCAGAGAGCAATTTATCAGTGCTCAAACATTGTATTTGTACATTGAATGATGAACAAAAGTTGGTGCTTTTGAGTTTTACATTGTATTTGTAGTTTCCTTTTACATCTTTACCTTATTCTTAGAAAAATAAATTTTACTAGCACATACTTTCTAACGTCGAATGTAGGCTTTTTTGGCAACTACAATGCAAGGTCGTACCAACAGCGTTTCCTCCCACCACGATCCAAACAACGTACATCCAAATTATCCTTATTTTGATGAGCTTGGTGACTATGATGGTGATGATGAAAAACGATTCAAGGAGGTTGTGGGTATGAATAAATGTTGATGAGTTAAGGAGCTTAATGTCACTACAGTAGACTCAAACTTGGTGTCACTTGATATCATTATCAAACTTTGGTAGACTTATTTGAGGATGACATATATATTGTATCCGGTTATGCGACTTCGCATATGCAATGAATAAAGAATGCAATATTTTTTTATGAATGGAAACTACTGTTTTAATTTTAGATTGTGCATTACACAAAAAATTTAGGTGGTCATATTTAAGAATATGTGATAGTAGACGGCTACAATAAATGGATGAAGAATGAATTGTCACAAATATAATGAAAGTGTGAGGAAAATTTCGTCACATGTAGGTATTTTTAATGTATGAAATCACTACCGTGACAAATTGTTCCTGATGTATAAATCACATAAATGAGGAACAATTTTTCACATAAAATCACCACATGTGACGCCAACTTTTCATCACAAATAGCAATGTAGAGTGACAAAAATTTTGTCGCCCATGTTGTTATTGAATACTTGAGCACTAAGTTTGTGTGAGGAACCACTCACCATGTAAGCTGACTTTCTGTGACGAGTAAGGAATTCGTCACATAAGACTTTCCTTACGCCCCTTATGTGAGGAACGTTGTGACGATTGAAATTTCACAATTGCTGAAACGTGACGAATTAACATGTTTTAGTGAGGAACAATGTTCTTCACCAAAGCCAAATTTTCTTGTAGTGACTATGAGCATCAGGATGCAGATCACCCTTAGCAAACGATGACAAGGAACCTTTGGGAAACACCAGCTCAACAGATTTCTCAGAAGGAATATTGGTCTGAAGCTCTCCATCAGGCTCTAGGGGAGGGAAAGAAGATCTGCTTCTCAAGGTAGTAGGCTCACAAGACTGCTCCGCAACCGCCACTTTCTGTTCTAACAGGATCAGCTTAGAGGAAGAACCAGCCTGCCTTCTCCTGAGATGGTCGATAAGTGGTATGGTCACCTCCAACTCAGCCTGCTTCGAAGGGCTCGGTATTGTGAACCTCCTCTTTCTAAAACAACCACCACTAGTCTCTTTCGGGGACGACTAGGCACAACAAGGCCTGCATGGAAGTGCCTGAACAATCCACTCTGTACGACGTTGTCTGCAACAATGGCCTCCTCAACAGCAATCGAGGGAAGCTCATTAAACGCTCTCCTCACAAATTCTTCCTCCTCAGTAGGAGTTGGAGCCACAAATTTACCTACACAGAACAGTAAGACAGCATGTCAGCTTCTGTGAAAGCACATAGAAGTATAAAATGAGAAGAAGCGTTGCACTCACCAAGATCAAATTTGAAGTGTCTGACAAGAGGACGCCCATCCACCTTGAAGTACAAGGAATTAGAAGCAACCAAAAAATAGTTTTTTTTGCCAAAACTCTAAGTCAACAGACAAGGAGCCCAAACACTTTGGAGTACTCAACCAACAGACTCCATGGGCACTAAGACGAGGAGAAGTCAGCAAGTGCAATATCCACCGAGTCAGTAGATGGCCAGCAAGCTTGGCCCTGATAAAGACAACGATCAAAATCCTGAATCCGTCAGGCGCCATTTGAGCAGGAGGAATACGAAGGTGCGCAAGAAAATAGAGGACGTAGAAGAGATGCAAGGTGAAAAGACTACCTCTCACAAATGCGAATGACTTATATAAGCCTCAGCCAGTCACGCCCCTCTTCTTACTGAACAATCACAAACTCATTTAATGGCGTGCGTCACTCGAGACAACAATTCGGGTTCAATCATCACAACTGTACAGATTCTATCAAAACAATTTAATGGGCCGATGAAATGGCCCACTAACTTGGGGGGAGCCAGCTAATGATACACCAAACCGTCCTCATATCAGCACCTTACACGTGTCATGATAACCTCATCAACAAAACAAAGCATGCCCGATTGCATGCTCAATCCAGCGAGGGTCAGACAGCAGTAAGCCCACTATTGGCAGAGTCCAGAACATTGGACCCGAATTGTAACACCTTAATAAGCCCATATGTCATGCAGTCAGGCCCAATACTCGTAAGCCCTGATAAGGCAAAAGTAAGCCCTGAAAAGGCAAGTATATGGGATCGACCCAAGGTAGGCAGACCAACAGTACATCGATTCCGACTAGGAAACAAATACTAGAGTATAAGTCGGGCAATGAAATTTTCTTGTATGGACAACACTAAAAAGGGGAAACATCTCCCGCGGATCTAGGAGCACGAGTCGTGTAGGGAAACTATCCCACATGGGCTCCCAATCAGGAAATGATTTCCACATCAATATCATTTTCCATAAATTATGCCACCAAAAGCCTAGCCGAATGAGGACTCCTTCAATATAAAAGGGAGATAATGTCAATGAACTAGAGGTACGCAATATAACCCAATTTGCAGTTTTAAGCCTCTCCTAAGCCTTATCTAACTTAAGCATCAAAGTTTCATCGGCCACCACATGGTGGTCCTTGGCTCATGTTTGCTACCTGTGCAGGTCTAGGTAACCAGTGAGGAAGGAGAGCAAAAATCGACTACATCACAAAGTATTTTCACCTCTCCAAATGATTATTGATGAACTCAACAAGCTTTAGTCTTTGATGCATCTATTTTCCAACATGAGTTAAAGTGCACCATGGTTACTGTGAATCCCTGAGCAAGTTTTCATTGGGGATTATGGAGTTATTGGGGTTGAGCCTTTGAAAATAAAGCAAAAAAAGTTGAAAATTTTCTATAGAGTCGTTTTTGAAAAGCAATCGCAACAACAAAAGACACGATAGAACAAACTGACTTTATTTGCTTCAAAGTCGTAGTTGAGAATCGAGTAAAACCATATTTTTTTCGGTGTCACTAGCTAATTTTAAAAAAAAATTATTCTCAAATCCCACATCGATTTTAAAAACTGAATCAGGCAGTCCACAAAAAACTAGAAGTTTTTTCATCTAAAATGGATATATGAAAAATTAAGTTTTTTCCTCGAAAATCGATTTATAAAACAAAAAACTCTTTAGAGAGGCTTGGTTTTACAAAATGGAGTACACGATGAATGACTTTGGCATTTAAAACTGAAAAAAAAATAAAAAAATTTGCTATCTAGAGTCGATTTTAAAAATCGGCTATCAAATCATATTTGCGTTTTAAAAACCTTGCTCTCTTTGAGTTATTCGGTTTTCAAAATTGAGTAAGGCAAATCAAGTCATCCTTTGAATTGTTATGTTTTAAATCGAGACCGGCAAGTTACAAAAACTTGATTTTTTTCTACGAAGTTGCAAATCAGATTGACACCTTGTTGCATATAAAATTATGACTTTTCCTTCGAACTTCAAATGCAAAATATTTTAGTATGCTAGAAACTAAAGTCGATAAGGATTCCAACCATTTATGGCAAATATATTGGAGTGCTCCCAAACAAATCAATTTTGATTTCAAAGTGAATGCATTCACAAACATTTTCATATTGATACCCTGTTACAAATAAAATCATAACTCTTCCTTCGAAACTTCAAATAAAAAACTGTTCAATATTCTAAAAACTAGAATCAATAACGCTTCCAACCATATATAGCAAGCACATTGGAGTACTCCCAAACAAATCAGTTTTGATTTCAAAGTTGACGCATTTGCAATCATTATCAAATTGACACCATGTTACAAATAAAATCATTACATTTCCTACGAAGATTCAAATGAAAAACTATTTAGTGTTCTAGAAACTAGACTTGATAACGCTTCCAACCATATATAACAAGCTTATTGGAGTGCTCCAAACAAACCAGTTTTGACTTCAAAGTTTGCATATTTGCAAACATTATCATATTGACACCATGTTCTAAATAAAATCATATATTTTCCTATGAAGTTCCAAATAGAAAATGTTTAGTATTCTTGAAAGTACACCACTTGACAAGGATTTCGTGGATATAAGGCAAAACAATTAGAATCTAAGAAATGAAATCAGACTTATCTTTGAATTTAGAGCATCTATCAATGCACCTCCAAGTACCCTTAAAAATCAACCAAAATTATTACTTAAATTTATGTCGTAAAAAATTATATTTTTTATAAAAAATAGTATTGTTCAAATTGTGGAATGAGCTTACTTCATCCACCATGAGAGAATTAAATCAAAACTAAATTTAGAGAGATAAAGGAAGGAGTGAGGACTATGATGAAAATTAAATGAAGAGTTGAAGAACATGTGAAAGTGAACAAAGTTGAGTTGGAGATGATGACCAATAACCATTAATAGTCATGAACCCAAGTCACTTAAAAGTGGGTTTTCACATCCTAAATGGTTAATTAATTCATCATAATTATTTCATAGAAAATCCTATGAACCCAGCTCACGTAAACATGTGTTTTCATCCTAAGAAAGCTATGAACCAAATCGTGTGTGTCATTATCACTACCCAACCATTATTCCTTCCGAACCACATCTCTTCCCAAATCCAAAATCGAAACCACTTTTCATATCAAAACAACGTTTCTCCCCAACTAAAAACCAAAACCACTTTTTTTTTTTTTTTTTTTTTTTTTTTTTTAATTTCTAAACCAATCCATGTTTCTCTTTCTGCCATGCTCTAATAGTAGACCATTCCCCTCCAAACACCTATAAATAATGAGTATTCTACGAAGTGTTCTCAGTTGGATAGGAAAGATTAAGAAGATAGACAAGATGAAGGGAATGGAGACGCTGGCGAAGTGAACATTGAACACATCAATTACTAGTTAACAACCTCCAAAAAGATGTCACCATTTCCTCACTACCACTGAGTTCTGCTTCTAAAAACCAATTATCTACACTCTGTCTCTTGGTTTTGTGAGTAATGAGAGAAGTGATGGTGAGTATGAAGTCAGTCGTGAACAAGTTTCTAGGGTGCTAATAGATGGGTCATTCAAGAAGCTAATGAAAATGAGGGACTAGGGTTTTCGATATTAAATTGGGGCCGGGTTGGGGAAGCTGAAATTGGAACAGGTGGTGGTGGTCTTTATTGTTAAGGGAAACTTTGAGAGTTGAGACAATGAAAAGGAGAGGGAAGAACACCTCTATGTTTTGAGATGTCCAAAGTGTAAAGCGTCAGAGTAAAAACTTTTTAGTTTAAAGTGTGGCCACCAGACATGATCCTATCCATTCATTTGTGATTAGTGAGATCTTGGTGTAATCTACACTACTAACTAACTTGAGATAAACTCATTTCTTTTGGTACCAGTCTAAGTTGTTTTATTATAGACACTAGCTTACAATTGAGTGTGTTGCACTCACTCACTCACTCGCACCTTTTTCTTCCATTATTGAGGCATGTTTTAACAATCGTCAAAATGAAAGAGTTCTATCAAAGACATAGTATGTTTATAGTTTACAGTTTTATAGTAGTTCAAATTAGATTTTTCATTATTATGTAATTGTACAAGATGCAATTAGCCCCTCGCATCCTCCTCGAATAGGTTTGTTTTAGGAGAGATAACAACGATTCTCTTGAAGTGGAGACTTGTACTTATGCCAACATGTTGCTCGAGTGTATGCAATGAGAATCACTTCACTTCTGGTGCAATAACACTAGATTAAACAAATGAAAACACTTGTTAACACTCAGAGGTCCAGATTAAGTATCACCTCACACTTCATCTATCCTCATAAAACATACAAACCTCTATTAAGAAAATGGAAGACAATAAGCACTAACATAGTTTATACCAAGTATAATTACACAATGAACACCCTGAAATTGAAAATCTACAATTCATACTCATGATTTCCAAGGGAGAAATTAAATATCATAAAGTCACATAATTATTCATTCATAGATTGAAAATATGAGACTGAGAGCATATGTGTTTGCAGACATTATTGAAAATGATGAAAGCATCCTTCCTTTTTCGACTTAAAGTTAACGTCTCTGAGGCGATTTTGTGAGATCTGAGGGTATATTGGGAATTTCTTCTTCATCTGGCAGATTCTTTCATCCTGGCCGTTCCTGGCTTTTGGGAAGACATCTGGACCATTGCTCCTAGTACCGGTTGGGAAACCTAAGGGTTTCGCCGCCACCGATACGATTCAGCCGGCCTCACGCTGCCCGGTTTGAGGGTTGGGAATACGCACGTCTTTCTCCTCTGCTCGGTTTGTTCTGTCGCATCAAGTTTCGGCCGGCACGGCAAGGATTTACGGGCCGTTACGCGCTGTTTCGGATCTAGGGCTGACTGCGCCGCCGTTCCGATCTGGCAGCCGTTACGCCTCAGCCGCCGCTACGAACCAGCATTTGTTACAACGATTCACGACACAGTTTTGGGTGCTTTCTATTGGGTCAGGGACGCCACGTCCTCTGGATGTGATGTCCTCGCCAGCCTCCATTCCTCCACCCACGGGTCCTGGTCATGGGGAAACATCGGCAGCCCCAAAGCCTTCTTTCGCCCAAATTTTGGGCAAGATCTTGGTCGATGACTCTGCAGAGACTCAGGTCGAAGGTACTCGTTTCCGTAAAGAAGGGGCCCCCGCAATCGGTATCACGGCCACGGATGAAGTACGTGGGGAAGCTTTCATGGAAAAACACGTGATTGTTCTCAAATTTTCTAGTTACCGACCGACTTTGGCAGATATTCGAGATTCGATTCACAGAACATGGGGAATTTTGGGAGATTTTTCGCTAGGGTTGTTGAATCAACGGCACGTGTTAGTAAGACTTCAATCTGAGATGGAAGCAAAGAAAGTTCTGGCGAGAGACTCTTTTCTGATTCGTGGAGTTCGGTTTAAAGCTTTCCGTTGGCATGATGGTTTCAGTTTGAAGGAAGATCCGATTTCGGTGCCACTTTGGGTAGAGTTACCTAACTTACCTTTGCATTTATTTCATCCCCCTATTTTAAAAGCAATTGTGAATTCTTTTGGTATTTTTTGCGGATGGATGATCATACCCGCTGCCTTTCGCGCCCGGGCTTTGCCCGTGTATGTGTGGAGATGTCTTTAGCGGAGAAACTACCAAGTCGAGTTTGGATAGACAGGGCAAATAACAGGGGTTTCTGGCAGAAGATAGAATATCCGGGCTTCAAATATTGCGACTTTTGTTCTTTGATAGGTCATCAAGAGGAGTTTTGTAGAAAAAAATTGGTCTTAAGGGCGTAGGGGGAGGCCCGGATTCTGGTAAAGCGGAGAAGGTGGTAAGGCCACAGGGTGACAACAAACCTATCAAACAATAGTTCGTTCCTGTTCTCAAAAAACCTAAAAATCTAAATCCAGCAGTTGGACCGAGTGGAGCAAAGAATAGCCAGGGGGTGGAGATTGTTGATGATGTCGGGGAGCAACAACCGGTGGACAGGGACCCGGTTAAGGTGGTCTTGTCCAACAAATTTGAGTCGCTTAATGCAAACATTGAGGTCGATGAGAGTGCGAAAAGGGTCCATGGTAGCGATGAGCAGGTCCCAGAAACTACGGAAGAATGCCTTCTAGAGGCGGGATACACAAATTCTGAGATTGACAATGTTCTTGGAATTCAAGAACCGCTGCCACAGTCAACAAAGGATGCGATCTCAGGGTCCAAAAGGGGTCGGTCCGAAGCCATGACAAATGAAATTATTTTCTCGGAAATCCCCATTGCGGCTCAGCCGCAAGTTGTTCCCAGCGGTGCTCACTTGGTGCATTCTGGTTCAGCGACAACAGTTTCAGCGCCCATTTCAGAGCATCCAGGAGCAGAACCAGCAGTTATGTCGTGCCCTTTGGATCAGTCTTTGCGCTCCGCAGCGTCACCAAGGCCCAGTGTTCCAGCAGGGGACGTAGGGGTGGCCTCGCCACAGCCAGCAGGGGTGGCTTCGCCACAGCCCGCTCTCGGCGTCCAACCCGTGACCACCGCTAGTACACGCCTGGTTCCTTCCACTGTGCAGTGCTCTGAGGCGAATGCAGTTTCAGTCCGCATTTCGGCGCAGCTCGAATCAGCGACAGCAATGACTTCGGCTCAGTCTCTATGCTCCTCAGCGCAACCCCAGCCTTGTGTTCCAGCAGGGGACACAGGGGAGGCCTCGACAAAGTCTGCTCCTGGTTTCAATCAACCCGTAACCAATGCCAGTCCACGGCTGGCTCCTGCTCACAGCCACGGCACCAATGTTGTTGCAGCGCCTCCCCAGCCAGCTCAAGCCTTAGTAGCGGTGGGTGACCCTGATCATTTGCTCGCAGGTTCGCAAGCCATTGAACATGGAACGACAAAGGAAGTTGGGGCAGGTTTGGGGCAGTCGACAGTGCTGGACCGATTGCAAGAAGTCTTGGCCAAGCGAGCAATACCCGGGGCAGCAAGGAAAGACAAGGATGGGGGGGAGTTGTATGATGTTGTCGTCCAGCTGTTCAAGGAGAGTCGTGTCTTGCGACAACAGAAAACTTCCATGACCAACATTACACTTGATTGTACAACAGATGAAAGTGGCGTAGCTGCATCGGACTCAGAGTTGGGGCCTGACTCACATGCTATTACTGATTTAACTTTGGGGGCACATTCTAATGTGGATCTTCATAACAAAGTCAAAACGGCGGCTCTCACGGGCAATCGTCGTAAGACTAAGAAGGGTAAATCTTTTTCCTGAGTTTAAGATGATGGAAAACCTTATGTTTTGGAATGCACGTGGGATTGGTAATCAGGCCACGAGGAGGAGATTAAAAAGATTGGTGCTTGATAACAAAATCAGAATTCTTATGATTGCGGAACCAATGATTGATATTAGTAGATCAATGGAGCTTGGTAGCAAGCTCCAACTCGGTGGATTTGCCTCGAACGACTCCCTTGGCGGCAAGATTTGGATCTATTGGGATACCTCTTTTGCTCTTTCGGTGGTGGATATGACGGACCAGATCATTCATTGCCAGGTAACGGATACTAAATCAAGAATTTTCTTAATTTCTTTTGTTTATGCTAAATGTTATGTGGATGAAAGACGGGATCTTTGGTCGAATATGGCTAATTTTGCTGCAAACCATGACATTCCTTGGATGGTTGGAGCTGATTTCAATTCTTATTTGCATTCAGGCGAAAAAGTAGGCGGGGTGGAGCCGTCCAGGGCAACCATGTCCCATTTTTCTGACTGCATTGAAATCAGTGGTTTAATTGACTGTGGATTTTCTGGTCCCCGTCTCACTTGGTGCAATAACAGGCGGGGTAGTGAACGCATTTGGGCAAGACTTGATAGAATTTTTGTTAATTCAGCTTGGTTGACATAATTGGGCTGTCCTAAAGTGGAGCATCTCAGCAGAACCTTTTCAGATCACTCTCCCTTGTTGGCTTCCATGCCGACACAAGCAAAATTCGGTTATGTTCCTTTTCGGTTCCTTAATATGTGGACAACTCATCCTGGGTTTATGGACCTGGTCAAGGACACGTGGATGACTGATATGGGTACCATGCGCCCTATTGATAGAGTGGATGCCAAGCTTAAACTGACACGTCGGGCTCTTATACAGTGGAACAGGACGATCTTTGGTAATGTGTTCAGTAGGATCCGGGCACTAGAAGATGAAATGCAACAGTGGGAAACAACACTTTTGGCGGGTTTTGGAAATAACAGTATTATTGGACTAAATGCTGATGCTAATTGGGATGTACATGCTTGCTCCAATTTACACCGATGTCAGGCTGAGTACAGATTAGCTCTCAAACAGGAAGAGCTTTACTGGATTCAAAAAGCAGGTGAAAAAGAGTTCAAGGAGGGGGATGCCTGCACTAAGTTCTTTTTTGCTTCCACCAAGTCCAAATAAAAGCGTCGTGTCATCAATCAGATTACTTTACCATGCGGTAGAGTTATTTCGGAACCTGGTGAGCTTTTTGACAACGCAAATGAGTTTTTTGCTACTATGATGTCTTCTCAAGGTGATTGTATAGAGGATACGGAGTTGCTAAATTGCATCCCGAGTTTGGTGGAACCTGGTCAAAACACACTTTTGGTCAAACGACCTTCCTTGGAGGAAGTAAGAGACGTTGTTTTCGACATACCCAAAAATAGTGCGCTAGGGCCGGATGGCTTTACGGCTGATTTCTTTCAGTTCTGTTGGGAATTTTTTAGCAGAGACATTTGGGAGGCAGCTATACAATTTTTTGAAGGGGAGGTAATGCCGTCGTCTTTTTCGGCGAATTTCATGGCCTTGATTCCTAAAATTGAAAATCCAGTTTCCTTTTCTGATTTTCGCCCGATCAGTCTGTGTAATGTGATTTATAAGATCTTCAGTAAAATCCTTTGCAATAGGTTGGTGGATATCTTGCCACGGTTGATTTCTCAGGAGTAGGGGGCTTTTGTCAAAGGCAGATTCATTGGTGAAAATATTGGCCTGGCGCAGGAATTGATGAGAGACATTAATAGGAAGGTTATTGGAGGTAATGTGGTGCTGAAAATTGACATGGAGAAAGCATATGATAGAATGGAATGGCCCTTTTTGCTTGCGGTTCTTAAAAAATTTGGTTTTCATGGTAGATTCTGCCATCTCATCTCCAACTGTGTGGCCTTTTGTGGATTTTCGGTTCTTCTACAGGGAGTATACAAAGGTTTCTTCAGATCCACTAGGGGTTTAAGGCAAGGTGACCCTTTATCACCGTTTCTTTTCATTATTGCCTCTGAAGTGTTGAGTAGGGGTTTGAAAACAGCTTTTGAGAAGGGCAAAATAGGGTAATATTACACTCCCAGGAATTGCAGCCCTATTTCCCATCTTCTGTATGCAGATGACACGCTTATTTTTTTAAATGGCCGACAATCTTCAGTCATGGGATGCATGGAGTTTCTGCGACGGTACTGTCGGATCTCGGGGCAGAAAATAAATGATGGAAAAAGTTCGTTTACTTTGGATGATAGGGCAGCAGCGGAGCGCATAATGGCTCTAAAAAGTTATACAGATTTCCATTTTCGTGTTGGCCCACTGAAATATTTGGGCGGGCCAGTATTCCAAGGGAGAGTGAAAATTTCATACTTTGAAGATTTAATTTCTAAGATTCAGGCTCGTATTCAGGGATGGAAGGCAAAATTGTTATCTCCAGGAGGTAGATTAATTCTGATTAAGCATGTCCTTAGTTCGATTCCTATTTATATTCTGAGTGCCATGTGTATACCACGTACAGTTTTAGCTCGAATTAATAGTTTGATGGCGGATTTCTTTTGGGGGGATTGTGAAGGCTGTCTAAAGAAAAAATGGGTGCCTTGGGCTACAATTTGCTTGCCACAGGGGGAAGGTGGTTTGGGAGTTAGGGACTTGATGGTCGTAATGAAAGCCTTTCGAATCAAGGCCCTTTGGAGAATGCTAACTTCAGACTCTTTATGGGCTACTTTTATGAGGAGCAAATACTGGCTACAAGGAGTTGCTTTGAATAGTCAACCTATAAAAGTTGGGTCTTCTCCGTTTCTTAAAGAACTTATGCTAGGGCGACCGTTTCTTTTGAGTAACTCGCTTTGGCGTATAGGCATGGGGGATAACAGCTTTTTTGAGAAAAACTGGAACATGATGGCTTCTTTTCAAGAGATCGACGGCAATGTCTAATCAAGGTTTTTGGCCAACGGTCAATGAGGTGATTTTGAATAATTTTGAATTGGTTCATCCAGATCTTAGAAGCTTGGCTCGTGGTCTTTTTGCAGATAGATTACGAGGTGAGGCCCATGAGAAAGACACGTGTGTGTGAGTTCCTAATACGAATGGCTTCTTTTCCCTTCAGTCGGCCTATGAACTGTTACGAATAAAAGGGCGGGTTAATGCAATAAGTCCCTTGCTTTGGCAAGACCTCCTTCCCTCCAGAATTTCAATCTTTGTTTGGAAATTACTCCGTCGAGGAATGCCAGTGGATGGGGAATTATACAAATGTGGTTTCAGTCTGGCCTCCAGATGTTGTTGTTGTAGTTCGTCAAAGCAAGAATCCTTGAAGCATCTCTTTATAGACGGAGAATTGGCAATGAAGGTGTGGAGCCATTTTGATGGGGTTTTTGATGTACATATACGGCGACCAGCAGACATCTCAACGGTGTTAGTAACCTGGTTCAAGAGAGCTAATCGCGAGTCGCAAACAGGTATGTTATTCTTTCTTTCTCCTATGTTCATTTTATGGGAAATTTGGAAACAACGATGCAAATGTGTTTATGAAAATGTTCCCCCAAATCCCGCCTTTGCGATTTTGAACATTAGGCGTCAGTTGAGACTGGCAAATTCTTTCATAATCCCCAAGCAAGTTAGCAGTAACAAGGCCCTCCTTCGGGCTTTGGGGTTGAATGTGCTTCCCGTTAGAAGGAAGTTGGTTAGAATTGTTTTTTGGCACCCTCCTCCCATAGACTTTGTTACGCTCAATGTGGATGGAGCCTCCCGCAAGGACAAGGCATCTGGTGGTGTGATTATTAGAGACTCGAGGGGTTTATGTGTGGTGGGAAAACAAATATTTTTTGGCGCATGTTCCAACAATAAAGGGGAAATTTTGGCTCTTTTGGAGGGCCTTCGCCTTTGCCTAGCCTGGGGTTTCAAGAAGATGGCTATCCAAACAGATTCGGAACTTGTTTGCGGTTGGTTTAAGGATTATTTAAAAATACCTTGGCATTTGGAGAATATTTTGAAAGAAATAAAGTTATTGGCAGCGACAATGTCGTTAGATTGTCATCATATCTATCGAGAAGCCAATGCGGTGGCAGATTCATTGGCGGATAGAACACAAAAAGATCATAGGATAGTTTCTTTCAATGGGACAGATTTGCCTAGGAAAGTTGCCGGCTTGATTGTGCTAGATAGATTACATACGGCGTACATTCGCCATGGGGATGAGTAACTACCTGTATTAGTATTGTGGCTGTGAGGAATTGGGGCTTCTAGCTGCGTTGGCAGTCCGGGAAGTATGGCGATCCGTTGCGGGACAGACTGCTGCTTGTAGGCTTGCGCGGAACTGATCTGCTGCTGTCTGTTTTGGCAGGGCACTCTGTTGCAAAACAGAGTGTCCCTGTTTCAGCTGGGGGTCGATATCCATGCTCGCTGCTGCTTGATGCTGAGGCTGGGAGCTGTGCTGCTTCGGCTGATGGCGATGGTGCGGCTTGTCGGAGATGCAGTGGTGTGTTCATGTTCATTGCACGTTGCTGCGACACAGTTTTCAGCGTGTTGATTCAGTGGATGGAAGGTGGATGCGTGGGCAGTCTTGCTCGCACTATGATCTGGTTGTGTTTGTTTTTTGGCTCAAGTATTTGTTTGTTTCAGGTTTGGTCTTTGCTTTTCGGGCATATGGTTTAAATAGAGGCTGTTAATTTTGGTTTTTATTTTTTGGTCTTAATACGGGTAAAGTCGTCATGTACCCCCGTAGCGTTTGTAAGTTCTTTTTTGATAAGTAATAAAGGTCTGGCATCCCATAGTTGCCCCTCCCCACTGGAGGTTATTTAAAAAAAAAAATCCTTCCTTTTTTGAAATAGACTAACCCTAAATCACTCCAACTGAAACTATAGCAAACTGAGCAATAAATCTCAACCTTGACAACTTCAAGCCCAAAAAGCTACAGAAGAAAAATATAAAAGGAAAAAACAACTTAAAAAGCGGCAACAACACCCTCCATTGGTTGGTGACTAGGCAAGAGGTGAAAAGTATTAAACTGCGGGAAAACATTAAGAACGGGAAATGGTGGATGGATGTTGATGAGTAGATACTGAAGAAGAAGAAATGTTGAGTAAGAGGTGAAAAAGAGAAAATGGGAACGTGTGTGAAACATATACTTTCAGTTGGGAACGTGTATGAAACATGTAACTTTAGTTCTATGTTGTGCTATGTGTATGTAGTTTATCGCTACGTATCCTTCTTAACCACATATAAAAGATTATGGCCATCCATGACTCCATTATGAGAGGATTACGAAGAAGATTGAAAAAGTGAATGAGCGTGACCTCCATTGCAAAGAAGAGTTAAAAACCTTTTTTGATCAATTTAATGCAAACCTCGGTTTCATAGTGAGAGATCCTTCAAACCAAATTGTAGACCTTCATATCCTTGATGAAAATCTTTTATTTTGCGGATGGAACTCTAAGAATTCCAAATTGTAGTGAGAGAAAATACCAACTCTGTGAATACCAAGACAGTGGAGAAAACATTTGTTTTACATTTGAAGAATAGGAAAAAAAAAAAAAAAAGCCAAAATGTTGTATCTATTCGGGAAAGTACTCTTATTCTTATTCCTTTATCTTCTTTTCTCCTCTTTAAATCTTTTGGATTACCAATATTTTGCTTCTGCATTGCTAGTGGGTGGAAAGAGGAAGAGAAGCATAGCGATTATGGAAATAAAGAATTTAAGGGAGAAATGGGTTGTTGTAAGAGGTGATGAAGTTGTGTTTTGAACTAAAACAATGGAAGGAGATATGAAAGACAAATTGGATAGGAAAGCATGATTTCTTAGAATTGTCTTTGATGATACACCAAATCGTCCTCTGATCAGCACCGTACACGTGTCACGATAATCTCGTCTACAAAACAAAGCAAGCCTGATTGCACGCTCAATCCAGCGAGGCCCAAAAACAGAAAGCCCTTTATTGGCAAAACCCAGAGCATCCGCAACTCGAGCCTCAGCCTCCGGAACTCAGCGTTGCTCGCCGACCAGATCAAATTCAAACTCCAAACGCAAAAACAACCAACTTAGACTCATGAAACTGCACCTTGCCCGCCAACCCCTTCAGCTGCTTACTTAAAAGGCCCAACCTATAGAGCGCATCCGAGTACCCCCTGCAAAGCTCCACAAAAAGGTTCCTCCGCGACATGAACTATACTATGAGTGCTAGGATGCAGGTCACCCTTAGCAAACGACAACATGAAACCTTTGGGAGACACCAACCAAACAGACTCCTCAGAAAGAATATTAGTCCGATGCTCAACATCAAGCTCTAGGGGAGGGGAGAAGATCTTATTCTCAAGGTAGCAGGCTCAACGGACTGAAGATTGTCAAGATTAACATTGACTTTGTCGGCATCTACCGGTACAACTACAGAAGTAGGAGTTTCCAGACAGACACTCCGCCTCCAAAAGACATCCCTTTAGCGGATTGCTCCGCAACCGCCAGTTTCTGCTCTAACAGGATCGGCTTAGAATAAGAACTAGCCTTGTCGCCAACCCGCCTTATCCTGAGATGACCGATAAGCGACGTGGTCGCCTCTAATTCAGGCTGCTTCGAAGGGCTAGGTATTGTGATCCTCCTTTTCCTGAAACTCCCACCACTAGTCTCCTTCGAAAACGACCTAGGCACAACAGTGCCCGCATGGAAGTGCCTGAACAATCCACTCTGCACGACGTTGTCTGCGTCCATGACCTCCTCAACGACAATTGAGGGAAGTTCATTAAACGCCCTCCTCACCGATTCCTTATCCTCAGTAAGAGTTGGAGCCACGAATTTATCTGCACAGAGCAGCAAGACAACATGTCAATTTCTGGGAAAGCACATGGAGGTATAAAATAAGTAAAAGCATTGCACTCACCAAGACCGAATTTGAAGTGTCTGACAAGTGGACGCCCATCCACCTTGAAGTACGGGGAGTTAGAAGAAGCCAAAAAACAATTCTTTTGCCAAAACTCAAAGTGAACAGACAAGGAGCCCAAACACTTTAGAGTACTCAACCAACATATTCCATGGGCATTAAGATGATGTGAAGACAGCAAGTGGAGTATCCGCAGAGTCAACAGATGGCCAACAAGCTTGGCCCTGATAAAGACAACGATCAAAATCTTGAATCTGTCAGGCACCATTTGAGCGAGAGGAATACGAAGGTGCGCAAGAAAGTGCCAAATATCTTTCAAAACTGGAAAATGAAGCCCTGCTTGGAACATGCCTTTGTGCAAGGCAATGAAACCTTGCAGAGGCGTCAACGGATTATGAGTAGCACTGAACAGGACAAGCTACAAATCTTCAGGAACCCCATAGTCCTCACAAAGCTTATCCAAATCGGACCCCTTCTGTTCCGTAAAAAGTATGGCAAACATAGAGCTTGTTCTGTCCCTGGGTAAGTTCAACGCTATCCGCCATGGAGATAAAGTTTTCACTTTCAGAAAAGCAAAAAGAGATTTGGAACCAAGAACACAGAGAAAAGAGAGGACGTAGAAGAGATGCAAGGTGAAGAGTCTGCCTCTCACAAAAGTGACAGCTTATATAAGCACCAGGCAGTCACGCCCCCTCTTCTTATTGAACGATCACGAGTTCATTTAATGACGTGCGCTGCTTCAGACAACGTTTTGGTTTCAATCATCACAACTATACAAAATCTATCAAAACGATTTAGTTGACCGATTAGATGTCCCAGTAACTCGGGGGGAACAATTGATGATACACCAAACTGTCCTCTGATCAGCACCGTACATGTGCCATGATAATCTAGTATACATAATTAAGCAGGCCTGATTGCATGCTCAATCCAGCGAGGCCCAAACAACAATAAGCCCTTCATTGGCAGAATTCAGACAGTCGGGTCCGAGTTGTAATGAGCTAGTAAGCCCACACATCACGCGGATAGGCCCAATATTCGTAAGACCTCTAAGGCAAGTATCTGAGAGATCTGCCCAAAACAGGCAGGCCAACAACACATTGGATCCGACTAGGAAACATATATTAGAGTATAAGTAAGGCAAAAAAATTCCTTGCATGGACAACACTCAGAAAGGGAAACATTTCCCGCAGATCTAGAAGCACGAGTCGTGTAGGGAAACTATCCCATATGGATAACTCTCAATTGGGAAAGGATCTCCACAGTAAGATCACTTTTCCTAAACTACGCCACCAAAGGCCTAGCCGAACGATGACTTCTTCACTATAAAGGGAGATAAAGTCGATGAACTAGAGGTACGCAATATAACCTAGTTTACAATTTTAAGCATCTCCCAAGCCTTATCTAACTTAAGCATTGGAGTGTCATCGGCCACCATACGATGGTCCTTAGCTCACGTTTGCTATCTGTGCAGGTCTAGGTAAGCAGCGAGGAAGGAAAACAAAAATCGACTACGTTAGTCTTTAACACTAAAAATTCTCTTTAATCTCGCCCGATAATTTTGATTTCAATGGATGACATGAAAAGATGTATCTTGAAGAGAGTATGAGATTTGTTTTTGCACATGTAGAGTGTTTGTTTTTGCTTCTGAATAGAGTCAGAAGTCTTAATAAGAAGTGAGCCACCTTGTTTAGAGTGTTTGTTTTTAGTTCTGATCAGAAGTTCAACTTTTGATTGAAGTAAGCATCAGGGAGGTGCTGATCACTTAACACCGAGTGTTGACTCAAAAGTTATTCCAGTAGTAACGCTAAAATAATTTTATAATGACAATTGCTGCCCTCATCTTCATAAAAACAAGTCGTGATAAATTTTGGCGACACACCTACACTTTCTTCACTAAGCGTTGTCGTTCTATGTACCTTCACAAGGACTCTTCAATGGTAAGAAACTAATATTGTTTCTTTTATTCATCTTTGCGTTTCTTTCTCTGTATTTTCTAAACTTTTCTTCATCTCTCAAACTCTCACTCTCATATATATTTTCAAGTTTTCATTATGTAGTATGTAGTTTTGAAAAATTGATCACCACCGTATAATATAGGGTATTCAACTCACCATCTCTATGTTACTTTATGTATCTTCTCAGTGGGGCAAAATTATCAAATAGTTCTCATTCAACACCTACAAACAAATTCCTTTTAATTTTACAACTTCTAATTAGCAGCCCATTTAAAAGCAAAACAAACGGTTCATTCAAATACTCGTTCAAAACTTGTCACTCCAATTAAAACTATTTCTAAGCAATAAAAAAAAAAAATGCCACCCTAATCGTTGGGGTTGAACTGCAACGCCTAGCTCTTAAACCAGGCAATAATTCCTTTTATAGCACATAATAGCATAGCATAGAGAGATATGGATGCCCGCATGGAACCAGGGTCCACGTTTGCACTGCCTCAAGAGCCGTGTCACAAAGTATTTTCGTTTTCCAAACACCTCTTTTGATTTCTTACTTATTCTCGTCATCAACAGTAGTGCAGCTCTACTTGTCACACAAAATCAAAATGGAGAGAACCCTACGTACCAATCTCCTTCCCGCATGTTGCGTACTATTTTAGCCAAAATCAACGCCAACATCGTCGTCCACCGTCTCCCGAATCACACTTCCAAACCTAACAACAACCAAACTCAGCTCACTCGTTAGGGTTCCCCAAACCCTAACACCTCCCCTCCCCTTCCCATCTCACCACCAGCTCGTCAATCCTTGTCTGAAAACCAGTTTTTCATCATCTTCAATGGACGACTCTCGGGTACTTCTCTCCCTTTCCCTCTACAACAATGTATTTCTTCAAGGCTTTGTTTTCCTTGTTTCTTAAATGTCATTTATGCCAATGCTGTAGGTGAAGATTGGCTATTTGGTTCCCCTCAATAGTAATCTGGTGGAAGATGATTCAATCCCCAAATTACCAATTTTCCAAGGCGTTAATTTAGTCGGTCGCAACGAAATCTCAATTTCTGATAAGCGAGTGAGCCGAATGCATATGAGTTTGAATGCTTCCCTCGAAGGCTCCGCCTTGACAACTGTGGTATGTTTTCAAATATCACAATCATAATAACTTGGGTATTTCCTTGCTATTGATATTTTGATGGAATTCTAGGTGGGTACGAACCCAATTGTTATTCGTTCAGGGAACCAAAGGAAGAAACTGTGTTCACTTGAGAAAGTTCGAATTCTTAATGGTGATGTTATAGAGTTGATTCCTGGGCATCATTTTTTCAAATATGTGACATTGAATGGTGGGGAGCGGAAATCTTCAGCAGGAGAAACTCATGATACTGCTGTAGTCAAAGAAAAGAAGCTTGTTGAAAATGAGGAACTAACTCTGAAGAGGAAACGACAAATCAATGAGGATGAGGCTTTGGCAAGAACCCTGCAGGTGGCTTTTTTTAGTACTAGATATTTGATGTTATACACGGTCGTATGTTTTGACTTGCATCCTTGGACTGTGAATGCTCTTGATTAGTATATTATGGGTTGAACCAACTCTTTAGCTTATCAATCATCTATTTATTTATTTATTTATTTAAGGGCAGAGATGATGAGGCTATATAAATAGAAAGGGATGAATGTAAGGAGTAGCTTGAGGATGCTTATATAATCCAAAAAACAAATAAAGCAGCAAAAAAAAATATAGGTCTTGGGGCAGCTCATTTCTCAAGTGGTAGGATATAACAATGCATACACATGATATTGAATAATAGGAGAAGAAGCTCATGACTGAACCTATGAATGTCTACCTACCTCTAATTATTTGGAGAGCACATCATTGAACTTGGTGATTTTTTTTTTTCCAATCTTGGTATGGGTTTGTGACGTGGTTTGCGAGGTGCATGTATAGGTTGTTTCTCGTGACAGGAACTCTAGGGTTTACCTATAACAAAAACAAAATGGTATGTGTGTGATTGAAATCCACCTAGATGCATATAATGCTCATACAAAGCGCTGTCCTGAAGTGCAGCTCTAGTTACTTTCTTCTTGCTACAGAATCAATATTGCTGGCATTTGGGGAGAGCCTTGGCTCATTGGAGGGGATTTTAATGTTATTAGATTTTTGGAAGAGAAAAAATGAGTGGGTGGTAGAAACTATATAAGGAGACAGCTTAATGATTTCATCCAAGAATATTGCATATGTGACTTTGTTCTCAAAGGGGGGGAGGGGGGGGGGGGGGGGGGTGGTCCTTCACTTGGTGTAATAATCAAAGACATCCTTCAATGTCTAGGTTAGATAGATTCTTATCTTGTACAACTTAGAATCAGCATTTCCCCGATTTAAATGAAATCTTGGTAGAAAAATTTGGCTCTAATCATCATGCAATTCTCCTCAAGCCCAATGTTAGCACTTCCCGCCCAAATCATTCAGATTTGAGTGAATGTGGTTTAACCACCTGTCCTTAATTGGAGATATTAAGAAAGTTTGGGCACCCCTTCAAACTCAAGGCAGGGCTGGGTTCAGTCTATGGCAGACGCTGAACTCTCTCAAATCTTTCCTCAAGTCTTGGAATGGAGAGGTGTTTGGGAAGTTGTAATCCCTCATTGATAATACTCAAGTCTCTCTCCATAACTTTGACCTGATTGAAGAAGATAGGGACCTAATTGATATTGAGTGGTGAGGAAGAATTGAACTGAAAAATGAATTGACAAAACTCCTCAAAAGGAAGCATATTCATTGGAAGAGAAAGTCAGGTGCCAAATGGGGAAAGCATGGTGACTATTGCTCAAAACCTTTTCACAAATTGGCCAACTTTGGGAAAAATCTCTAGTTCTTGTCAATACCTCAATATTGAATCAGAAACGGATGTTGCACCACATGCTTCAGGTCTACACTTAGTTGTACTCTGAAACTTAACATTGGAGGCCAATTATTGAGGTCTCTCTGCTGAGAAGTATGGATGATGTTTCTGCAGCAAACTAGCTTGGAAGTAGACACATCTGCAGCTGGCATGTTGTTAGCTTGCAAAGCCTGGAAGATGTGTAGCTCCAGGACTTGATTGGTTTCCTAATGATTTATTCCTCAAATGCTGGGATTTTATGCAAGTGGATGTCATGAAGGTGGTAGAGGACTTCAACAATCACAAGTTCCTGGATTGGAGGCTTAACACAACTCTAATCTCACTGTCTCCTAAACTCAAAGAGCCCTCGTCCATAGTGGATTTTCAGGCTGATTAGTCTCCTGTCTTCAGTTTACAAAATCATTTCTAAAGTTCTTTCTTCCAGATCGAACAATGTTCTCCCCCATCATATCTCTCCTTATCAATTTGCTGGGATTACACCAAATGCTGGTCTCTTTTGGGTTTGGTTCCACATGGAGAGTTTGGACTCAAACCATGCTCTCCTCTGTCTCCACCGTTGCTTTTAATGGATCCCCAGTTGGCTATTTCAAGTCCAGAGGATTGAGACAAGACAAGGGGACCCTTTGTCTCCCTTACTTGTATTCTTGGCTGCTGACTATACTCATCTCCAATGCTCAACAACTTGGGCTGATCAATGACTTCAAAGTGTCTCCCAACTCACAACCTATCTCCATCTTATAATTGTCCGATGTTACTCATTGATGCCTGTTTTAGAGGAAGTGTTGGTTGTCAGATATATCTTATTGTGGTTTGAAGTATGCCTTGGACTGAAAGTCAAGTTTTCTAATTCCCAAATCTTCCCTGTGGGAGTTGTATCAGAGATCCATGAGTGGGCCAACATTTTGGGTTGCGGCAAAAAGAGGTGATTTTCCTTGCTCACGTTGGCGTTCCGTTTGGTTCTCAGTATAGAAACAACATAGTTTGGATGAGGTGATTGACAGAATTGAATCCATGCTTTGCACTTGGAAAAAAATATACATCTCCAAGGCAGGAAGAGTCCAGGGCACAATTGCATCTATTCCTATTCACTTGATGTCTCTTTGTGTGATTCCAACATTTGTGTCCAACAGAAGTGAGAAGTGCAATTGCATGAGTAATTTTCAATGGGGATTCTCTTTATGCTTCATCGCCCTTTTTATCTTGAATCACAATTGAAAGTTTTTCACTTTAGATGGATTAAAAACCTTCAAATTAGGTGGTTATATGCATCCACCTAAAAGTAAAAAAATAAAATAAAGTTGGTTTTCGAGTCTTGATTGTGTTCTAACCAAGTTTTGGATGTGTCGAAGGCGCGTCTGACACGTTGACTACACTGACCATGTGTTTATATCTACCGACACGTTGACCATGTGTCCAACGCGTGTCAGAGGATCAAAGGAGAGAAAAAGAAACATAGACTACCTCTATGCTTCATCGCCCTCTTTATCTTGCATCACAATTGAAAGTTTTTCACTTTAAATGGATTAAAAACCTTCAAATTAGGTGGTTACATGCGCCCACCTAAAAGTAGAAAATAAAATAAAGTTGGTTGTCGAGTTTTGATTGTGTTATAACCAAGTTTTGGGTGTGTTGGAGGCGTGTCCGACACGTTGATTACACTGACCATATGACACCTGCCGACACGTTGACCATGTGTCCAATGCGTGTCGGTGTCGGATACACGTCAGACATAGGCACGACAAGTTTTCCGAAGAGTCCATGCTTCCTTGATTGTGACACATCTCTCAGATCTTCTTTCCTAATCATCTAGAATGGAATTTTGTGATGTTAATACAATTGGTTGGGCCTTCAACCTTAGAAGAAACCTTAAGATTGGGAGCTACCACAAATCTACTAGCTTTTGGCCATTACAGACCAAGTATCCCTGGATAGTGAAGAAGATAAATGGCTTTGGAACGGTAAATATAGGGACTTCACTGTCAGAGATTGGTCAAGACCCTCACACCAATTTCCCCTCTTTGCCCATGAACAAAGAATCTGCAAACTTCACTCATCCCTCCTAGAGCCACCTTTCTCATTTGGACTGTGATTCTTGGTAGTGTTGACAACATCAACAAGAGTGGAATGGCTCTTCCGAACCACTGTGCTTTATGTAATCAGGATGAAAAGTCTATTGATCATGTCTATTGATCACCTACTATCCTGTGCACTGGCGCATCTTTTGTTAGAAATGGCACTTGCGAAATTCCACTGTCAAGCTTCATTTGCTTCTTCTTTTTTGGACTGGGTTGAGTATTGGTTTTCCCCTTCTTGTCCCCCATCTAACCTTTCTCCTTTTGGCAAATGGGTGCAGGAAAGAATGATTGATGCCTTTGTATGGATCTTATGGAGGGAAAGGGATAACAAAATCGTCAACAACGTTCCAAATCAGTTGACCAGCTATTGATTGATATTAAAGTGACATTATGGCTCTGGGCCTGTAACTGGACAAATTTAGAGACATCCAGATTTCCCCTCGTATTGGGATTGTAATTACAGTTGTGCTGACATAACAAGCTTAGGCGGTGGTTGTTCAATCTCATATTCAGAGGTGAATCTGTTTGTTTTTATTGTTCAATCAAACCCAAGCAATATATTTAGAATCAAAAGGGGAAGGAGTACAAGAGGTGTCTGAGGAGATCACCATGAGAAACAAAAGCCTTACAAGATTTAACTTCATTGATGAATGTGGGATTATTCTTTTGATCCTTCCAAAAACTTTCAGTTTTCTCTTGATTGAGAGCGCTCTCCAAGAGGAAGCCCACCGAAAACGTTAGAGGCCAAAGGGGGTTGAAGAGTTGCCCATAACTGTAGAGCCAATGAGCCAATGGTTAGGAGAAGAAAACATGATCAATTGTTTCTTGATGGGCTTCACACAGAACACATCTGTTGGTGGTGATGAGTCATCTTCTGGCAAAATTATCATTTGTGAGGATCCTACCATAGGCAATTATCTATTAGAAGTTGACTTTTGGATGAATTTCTTTCATCGAGAAAATGTTGTACCCCAAACGAGAAGGGAGAACACTAGAACACTTTGACAGCTGGAGGCCAAAGCCACTGTTTGTAGTTTCTAATGAGAGTTTGCCAGTGAGAAGTTACTAATTTTATCATTCCAAATCCATTGATCTTCATTCTTTTTTGATAAAAATCTGAAATTTGCAAATTGTCTAGAAGCACAAGGAGATATGGGATCTCAAAGTGATTGACTCCTCTTCTCGAAGACAAATTCTAGTTAGGAGAGTTGTTTGAAGACCCTACATAAGGTTAGGATATCACTGCTGATTTGTTGAGGGAGATTCTGAAGATAAGGTTTAACTGCTCCTTTAGAGGTTTGCTTCCAGAAACTTATTTTGTTCCCATTTCCCAACTTATAAGAGATTTTCCTCTCAAACTGTTGTCTTAGACTCATAATTCCCTATGACCAAGCGCACACATAAGGGGCAAAAACCTTTTCGGTGAAGCCCTTTAACTTCAGGCCATACTTCTGAATGATGATCCCCCCTCAATTTGACCATCTGAATAAGAGGAGGCCCCCTCGCTGAATCTCTAGTTCTGGTTAGACATTCCTTTATCAAATATATTTACTAGACTACCCTTTTTGTATAACATAATTACATCTGACACTAATATGAGTTGTCCATTTTGGGCAAAAGCTTCATTTACTTTCTTTTACTGCTTTAGTTAGAGGCTCTAATTAGATCTTAAACAAACACTTTAAGCTTCCAATTATAGCATCTTATTAAGAGTTCCTATATTCCCTCTCAATAAGAGGTTAAACCTCTTAATCAAACAAATGCCACCTTAGTTTTGTGATTCTTGTGATTTGCATTGAAAATGAGTGCTCAGTGACTTCTCTTGTGATCAAGTCCAAAGTTTGCCATTATGCATTGATACTTTGATCTCAAGCCATTAAACATAAAGTCGAATATCAAGTCCCCCCTCTAGTTGTATGGCATGTTAGATATTTATTTTTGTTTATCGATTTTTATGTTTAGCTGTGCTGTTAAAATGTCGTTATAACACTGATATAATTCCGATATAATGCTTAATGGGGGAGAGCCGTTACGTTATGACATTATCACGTTATGGTGTCACAGCTCTGATGTAACGACATTATATGGCCATTATTTGAGATAACGTTTTTTTTCAATAACGTCGATTTAACTTTTTGTTCTAATACATAAAAAAATACCTATTTCATTCTCCATCGAACTAAAACCCTAGACTCATAGGAAAGAAGGACCAGAGCTCACCGTCGCCAATTGACAGAGAATGAGAGAAGAAGGGAAGAAGACGAAGAGTCGATCGCATTCTCTGCTGCGATCTCACTCTCATACGAAGGGAAGATTTTTTTATTAATGTTTTTTTGCTTTTGAATTTAATGTTATGAACATGATTTACTTTTTTGATTCTATAATACATTAATACTTTGTGGGGTATTAAAAATATATTTAAAAAACTATTCCGTTATATCCCGTTATAACCTATAACGCTCTTCGAACGTTATGGGTTGTTATCCGTTTTAACTGCATAGATTTTTAGTTGTATGGTTATTGACACATTTTTGTTGTTTGATGCATTTAAACTTAAAAGAGTTTAAACAAACATTATAGTTAAATTCAAAATCCAGTTTTCAGTTTAATCATTTGTCTTTCATTTTTGATCTGTGAAAGCTCTTTCTACTTGTTTTATAGGATGAAATAACAAATAACAGCCCTGCTCGCAAAGGGTATTTGCCTAGTAAAAATTCCGGTCAGTATCGCTCTCAGGTGGAGAGCCCACCCCCTTGTGAAAATTTGGAAGCAATTCGCCAATTTAGTGTCCCCCAAAACAGATTGCCTTCGACCTTCCAACTGCTGCGGGTCAAAGATCTGCCTGCTTGGGCTAATACTTCCTCTGTTTCAATTGGGGATGTGATTAAGGTAAAATCTATTCTATATTTTTGTTTTTTTTATTTCAACCATAACTATCTTCTGTCAGACTATAAGTCAGTAAACTTCTAATGAGATGGAATATATTGGAGGAAAATCGAACTGTGAACATGGCATATCTAGTTGTGAAGATTTGTAAACTTGAGATTGCAAGTATCATCCATTTTTCATTTCCTAAATGGCTTCTGTTATTTATTAAATGAGTTTTAAACATAGAAAAGGTTTGTGTATATATATATATATATTCATTTTTTAATTAATAGTTTCTCTTGATTCTTGAAACAGAACTGCATAAAAGCTTTAACAAAGTTTCTAGGTTTTCTGTTTTCTTTCCCCCTTTAACTCATGCCATTTGATTCTCTGTGAACTTCTATGAACTCTCTAATATGGGTATTTTCATTTCCCTTTTGACATTTACAAAGCATCTGAATGTGGATAGTTTCTTCAAGTTCATACTGGACAAAACATGGTTTTTTCTTGAGATAGTAACATTATCCTCTTCTTTGCCTTCAACAACTACCACATGATTTCATGAAAGACATTAACCGCTTGATTGATTAATAGGGGAATGTGCTTGTTGCCATCCTCTCAAATTACATGGTGGACATGGATTGGTTGTTATCAGGTGTGTTTCCTTCCCCAGCAGTCATATTTGGTTTTCCCTTTGTTATCTGTATTCATCTAATGTCCATGCTTGCACCCACACTTTTGGTTAGATAAGTTATTAGTCTTGCCTGTTCTTCTATCTATTTAGTTCGTATTATATATGTCTACTCCTATGTGAGTCTAGATGTATCCTTTACTAGTGTTCTAACAATGAGAGAAGTTTATTTCCTTCAGTTTGTCCATCTTTGTCAAAGGTTCCATGTGTGCTGATTATTCATGGAGAAGGTGATGGTGCACTGCATCGTTTGGAGGTTTGTTTTTAGCACTTTTTAAAGCTATTTCAACCTTTTGTCTTGAATACTCAGACTTCCTAAACTTTGTTACTTCTATTACTTATAGAAAAACAAGCCCGCGAATTGGACTTTCTACAAACCCCCACTTCCAATTTCATATGGTACTCACCATTCAAAGGCCATGCTTCTTGTCTATCCTCGTGGGGTTCGAGTTGTTGTACATACATCTAACTTAATATATGTGGACTGGAACAATAAAAGCCAAGGTTTGTGGATGCAAGATTTTCCTTGGAAAGATCAGAGTGATAGGAACAAAGGATGTGGATTTGAAAATGATCTGATAGATTATCTGAGTGCATTGAAGGTATTGAGTTCTTTTCCTCTGAGTTCATAGCTATACACTAATGCTATTTTTTTTCCTATTACATGTAGCTTATTAAACACTTTATGCGACTATGCGAGCACGCCTCTTTCTAATTGTCTTTGCTTTTATTAATTGAGTATTTTAGCTTTAAAAGTTTTGTCAAGAATATATAATAATGGCAAGTTGTGGGTTTTACTTTGAAAGAATATTTCTCAATCTTGGCAGCCACCAGTACTTGGAGGAATTTTAACGGTCTATTGGATAGGAACTGTGAGCTAGTGTGGATCAAGGACATCCCCCTCACATTTTTATTTGGGCCATCCTCTGAGACTGTATCCTGAATCTCAGCCGTAAGGAAATACATGTTCAACCTATGTGTTATGTGTAACAAAGAGAATGGGCCAGTTGATCACGTGCTTCACTGGGAGGTTGGCAAGCAGGTCGTGGATCTAGTTCATGGAAGACTTCAGGGTTGCCAAACAAATCAATCAGTCCTTATGCGATTGGCTTGTAGGTTGGAAATTTCATGGCCTCTCTTCATGGAGAATGTTGTGGTGTAGGGGTCTGCAGACCAAGAATATTTCAGCAGAAGTTTAGAACCAAAAGTCAACTATACCTAAGCAACAAGGAATCTCTGCGATGTTGGGGGATGCCATGGCAACAAATTAGGGATGTATCCTTTAGCTCCGTCATGTTTCACTGGGATGCGCTCGTGCACAGATAGGTTTTTTTTTTTGTTTTTGTGTTTTTCGTTTGAGGGTGTTGGCACATTCTCTTCACCGCTTCCGCCCTCTTGTTAATAGATGTCTTGTTGCGTTCAGAAAAAAATAAAGGGTTCAGCAGGCTACTTTATTTTCAAGAAAACCCGTGTATCCAAGCAATTTAATGGAGATTCAATGCCTGAGGCTTCAAAATTTCACATATCTTTAAAGGTTCCAATTCTTTATACACTTTAAGACTAAATGGAAAATAGAGAAAAAGTTTCCAACTCTTTATACATGTAAGAAGTAAAAAGATATGACTAACAAAAGGAAGTCTGAAACTTGAAAAAGTATTGCAGTGTATTGGTGTGTCCCCGTGTCAGGATATTTTTAGTCAAACATGTCCAATACCCCTTACCTGTGTCAGACACCTATACAGCAATCATGCTACATACATTGAGAGGGTCTTCAAATGTAATGTGCAGCAGTTCCTGCACACTTGCTTTGCGTTTTTGAAATGGGCTGGTTTTCAAAGGATTTGAAAGACAACGTTAGTGGATGTGTGTTAGGCCACAAGTGGGCTAGTAGGTTAAGAAGGCTTCCAAAAGAGCTTTAGGAGTGTCACACATTGAGAAGCATGCGGTTGTGGACTGCGATTATAATCACATTTCTTTTTTGGGCTTATTACTTGGGCATTCACGCTGTGCTTTTGGTTGATTGGTACTTTTTCCTTGAATATTGCAGAAACATAGAGAGGTCCATGAGACTTGGACTGCTGTTCGTGTGAGGTCCCAACTTGCTAGAAAAGTTTGATTGTCCCAATGTCACTATAACTGTATTACATGACAAGCTATTGATGACAGTGGGAGGAAGTTTGATTGGGTGTAGAGTTTGGTAAGCAATTCTCTGCTACCATCTAATCTTTCTCAAGTTTACAGCAAAGAACCCTTACCCCGTAGTCAGCAAAATACCCCTTTCACCTTCTATTTCCTTTCATCGTAATTTCTCCCCGTCCGGATCATTGCTCCCTTGTTATCGAATCGTATTGAATCCAAACATCAGACCATCATCTCTGTCTTCTCCATCGAGTAGTCATAGCAATCAAGCAGCATCCAAAGTCTGTAATGTGTGTGCTCATTTAATGCCTCTTGCTGGTTCAATGCTTGCAAACGACTTGAAAGTTGATCAAGTCAGTCAATGGCATGCGATCCTCCCTGAGAAGCTCAAAAGGGAGTTCACTTCATTGCGGCACAAACTTTTGGGTTTTCGTTAGTGGAAAATCAAAGTTGACAAAGGCCTTGCACTTGGCTGCTGATGGTCGCCGATCAGTCTCCACGCATGAGTGGTGGAATGGGATTAGAAGGTCCATGATGGAAGTATCATGAAGCAGGTTCGAAAATTTTCAAAACTTAGGTTTCATTGGGGGCCGCTCCACAAATTGATTGTGTTATCGGCTAGAAAGACACAATGATTCTGCTACATTAAGTGGTTCTAAAGCATAAGATCATACAAAGTAGTGAACACAAATTACAAAAATGTCATGTCCAGGCTATTTAAAACCAAAAATCAGAAACCACCACTTGCTCACTATTCCTAGTGTTCTCGCTAGACAGTTCAAGTGGACGTCGATGCAACTCCTTAACAGAGAAAAATGGGCGAAGATGAAAAATGGGTTAAGATCTTTGAAGGGTTGAAAGATGTTTGCCACTTGCGGGAACTCGAGAGGCAAACTCCCTGCATCACCCAAGAATAGTTGCCTTTTTTGGTTAAAAAACTAAGACAAAAGCAAAAGGAGGGAAGAGGGATTCTCTATGAAAAATGGAAGGGAAAGTAGCTTACGCTCGAAGAGAGGTGGTGTTTTAAAATGGAAAAAAAGATTGTGGGGTTGGATCATGCCATGGTGGACGAAGGGTACAAATTTACAAACAATTTGGGTTTTGAAAGGAGGGAGGGCGGCTAAACAGTTAGGCATGATCATTACTCTCCCTTGAAGTAAATTTGCAAAACAGACTCAACACCTTGTTGGGTCAATAGGAACTCATGGATGACGCTAGACCCATTATAGACTGTTTTCTGAACCAGGCCCACCCAGTATCCACCAGTCACATCTCCAAACCTATGCCTTTATCTATAGCGGGCCCATGGCCCATCCAAGAATGCACGTGCAAAGCATGCATAAGATACTTCACATAAGTAGTGCGTGGTTCAGGAACACCACTTACCCCAGCTCCTCTCCATGTGCAACACATGCCATCACAACCAAATATTACCATCCTCAAAAGAACTAGTTTGGTGCAAAAATTCCCCATCTCCTCTAAACATGATGACACCTCACATTCATAAGATCGCCAACTTTTGGCTCCTAGTCGCAGCCATGCAGGGATGGTGAAGTTGGCGAACCTAGTTCACAAGGAGTACGAGTTAATTGATAACAAAGAAAGCAATAAAGTTGCAAACCTTTACTCCCAAGGAATTGGCATGAATGAGATCATAGAAGAGAAGATAATGAAATGGGAGAAGGATCCCAAGATGTGGTAGAGACCGTAGAAAATTCTGATGTTATCATAGTGAATGGATCCGTTTAGTGAGAAGCAAATCAAGAATTGATGATAGTAATCTCATGGAAATGGGCAGCCACTAGGGGGTCTCTTGGTATTGATTTCATCGTTATCATGCATGAAAGAGGAGGTTGAGAGCAGAGAGTTCATCGAAGGAGAGAATTTAGTGACTTCATCTCAAGGTTGCAAATTTACCAAATGACACCCACTCTCTCGCCTTGACATGTTTCTTTGCACCAATGATTGGGAGGACCACTTTGATAACTTGGATGTGCAGCTCTTGGAAAAAATACGGATCAAACTACAATGCAATATTTTTAGAAGAGTAAGTTGTTACAAAATGTCCATCTCTAGCTCAATTTAAGAGAATGCGGTTCGACCAGTCAACTATGTTGAAAGGTATAACACGTGAAAAATGGAAGAACTAGATACAACTCGCTTCTCATTAGCATTCATTATGACCACTTGAAAGTTTCCAAAGGAGTTAGGCAAGGAGACCCCTATCTTCCTCCTCATCATCATGGCAGTTGAGGACTAATGACCTGGGTAGTTAAATCAGTTCGTGGTTCAGGACCGAATTATGATTAATTGGGAATAATCGGTATATTTTTTTAAATCATATATTTTAAAATTTATTTAGTCATAATCATATTTTGAAATTAGCTTAATACACACAAATTTGAAGTCTGTGGGTATGACCTACTGATCATATATGGACTAACCACAATGAACACACTGACTAATATTAGAAACATATATGGACTAACCACAATCAACACAATGAACCCAAATTATTATACCCATAGAGTTCATCCCCTTTCATTATTAAGAAACAACCAATTAAAACATGTCAGATCTAAGGTGGCAAGGTGATGGAAGAGACATTCTTTGATGCTGTGGCTCTGAGCTCACATGCAAAATTAGATTGCCCTAATGAACCCCCATCCAAGGCTCATAAGGCGAGAAACAAGATTGTGCTAGGTGTCCAAACAAAAACATTTTAGTGTTTGTATGCAATGAATTTTGTAGAAAACAAAGAAGAAATGCAAATTGTCTACTACTAAAGATTAAACAAATAAATAGTAGATGAAAGAAATGAAAATTGTGCTCCACAACTTGGTGAAGGCCAACTCTGTCACTGATCGAAGCAAGTTTTTATTTATTTATTTATTTTTTCAAAAATGCATAATTTCACTAAATCGTTGAAGGAGGGAGGAAAATAAAGAAGAGATCAACAAAAAAAAAGATATCAAAATGTTTTGCACTGCCGGAAGAAGAAGAAAAAAAGAAGAAAAAGAAGAGGATCTTGTACATACATTGAAGGAGGGAGGAAAAGAGATCGCTGTCGCACTCGCACCTTCAGTTCTTCTTTTTCTTCTCAATCTTCAGTTCTTCTTCTTTCAATCATCCTATTTGCGAAATCTGAATTGTTGAGTTAGGTTTTTTTCTTTTCTTATACAGACGATAAATCGGCGAGTCAACTGGGCCAATTATGTGGTGACTCATCGATTTCGTGCCGATTTATCTGAATCCGCAAAACCCTAGCGATTTTACTCAATCCGGAACGGTCGAGTCCCATTTTATGAATAATCGGCGATTAATCGCCGATTTAATAGCACAACTAATGACTATGATCAACAGAGTCGAAGAATTGGATTTGATCCATGGGTTTATCAGCAAGCCATGGTGCTCCTTCCATCTCATTCTGCAATACGTTGATGACGCTGTCATCTTCATTGAAGTTTATGAACTAGAAGTGACTGCAATGAGAACCATATTGAAGAAAGTAAACCATGACCGTTGTAATGATATGTTTATTTTATTTTGCTAAGAAAACAAAAGAACAAAAAAATTACCAGGATTATTGAAGCCAAGGCTGAAGGGGAGCCAAACCGACTACCAATGAAACTAATCCGAAATCGACAACCTCAGTTCGGCTCAGTTAATCAAAGTTTCAGAATAAAATTGAGTTGTGTGGTATTTAGCAAAGCTAAATCAAACTAAATCATGTCCAACCCTAATGCTTGATTTCTAGTTTGTTTGTTTATTTGTTGTGTTATTTTTTTTTTATTGAAATTCTTGTTGCGGATAGTCTTTATACACCCAGCTTTATACTTGGATTTTTATGAAGGAGAGCACGTTTCATATATGTCTTTAGTTATTGAACCAATGACCTTATAAAAAATTGCCACCTTGGGAATGTCCTATAAGGCATCTTTTTTTTAGTTTGTTGTTCCATCTTGTGGACTACTTGTATTAGCAAAAAGTTTAATACCATGGTGAAAGATGGAAAGGGCAAACATTTTGTTTTTATACTATGGGACAACATACGCATAGGATGACAGTAGCAGAAATGCGTATGTTAAGGTGGATGTGTGGTAAAACACGTAAGGATTAAATTAGGAAAGAAAGAATTAGGAGATACTTAGGTGTAGTGCCCATAGAGAACAAAATTAGAGAAAGACGTTTAACTTGGTTTGGTCACGTGTGGAGGAGACCAAGCACGACGCCAATTAGAAAATGTTTAGATTGGCAAGTTAATGGAGGGTGTAGACGGAGGGGACGACTGTTAAAAACTTAGATGAAGGCGGTGAATGAAAACATCCTTGAACTTGGATTAGGTGAGGATATGTGGGGAGACCGCATTGCATTGCTTGGAGAACCAAAATCCCCTATGCCATTGTGTTGGTTAGTTGCTGAGAAAGAATAGTGGGATGTTTGCTTCAAGTTTCTCTTCTAGGCATAGTGTTGTTATGGATGTCATTGGATTGCTTTGGTATGTCAGTATTTCCTAACCATTGTACAAGGGTGTGCGTTTTCAAGATTTTGTTGTATATTGGGGGGCTGGGAGCACTTCCTAGATGCCCAATAACAGTGCTGACTTCTTGTATTCTCATTTTCATTTTAATAAATGTTAAACCTTTCTAAACAAAAGTAATGCTGACCAGTCACAGACTGAGCATTCTTGGTCGTGATTAAATAATATACAGTGAAACATGCTACAACCTTTATGTCTCAAACAACAACAGCTTTTCGTTTAAGTGCTTCTGTGGGTAGCATGTTGATGATTTTTGTTTGAAACTTTGCAGTTGCCAGAGTTCAGTGTTAATTTACCAGTACTCGGCAATACCAGGATCAACTCATCCTTTTTTAAGAAGTTTGATTATAGTAGTGCAGCGGTAATCATCTCCACCCTTGAATAAAGTTTGATTTTTTGACTGACGTTAAACATAATACATTTCTCTTATTGGTTGGTAATGTTTCTGAAAGGTTGCCAGTCATGATGTTAGAGACAAATAAATGTTCAAGATTCAGTCGAAGTAATTTAGATATGAGGTTTAGATTTGCAGGTTTCTTGAGTTTCTGTTATTAGATTTGTAGAAGAATATTGCACTTTGTTCTTTGAATCATCAGAATCAATGTTTGTTCATCATATATCAGGTTTTGGTAAAACAACTGAGTTTAAACTGAAGTTTTCTGGAATATGAGTATTTCAATCTGTGAAAATAAAAATGATCCTGGTGTAAATGTATCAATCTGACGCATTTACATAAGCTATACTAATTTTAAATGAAAGAAATTGAAAAATTTGAATGATATTGGTTTTATTTTATTTTTATATGAATCTTTGAATATCCCAAGAATGATCTTCAAAAGAAACTGAATTATGGTGTGGGAGAGAATATCTATTCAGATATATATTTGAGATAATATGAACTGAATGAGCATAGCATTTTATAGACTTATTAAACCTTGCGCGACAGTGAAGGTGTCAGTTTGGACAGTCATCTGATGGAAGTTGGCCTCATTAATGGAAGACAGGCTGGAAAGGCAGATGATGTTGATTGTTTACATTCTTGAGGCACACAGAGTTTAGGTTTTGGTCCGAACTTGTGACTAGGTGGGCACACCTGAAGCTCATGCACTGGTGATGGTGGTTATCTTTAAAGAGTTTTGGGCTGCATTCCTTTCGTGGGAAGGTTCCTCCTGATTTCATATCATGATAGAAAAGCTTTGCCTGAAGGGGGTGAGAATCTTTTGGTTCGAATGGGGCAGAATTCTACTTCCTTTCAACAAATTCTGAATTTAAGTGATGAGCGGTATTCTCTAGTGTTCTAAAAATGGGCCTAGGCGCTGAAAGGTAGAAAAATGCCCAGATTAATGGCTGGGCGGGGTCTAGGCGGTCTGGGCGAGTTTATTTTTATTTTTTAATAAGGCTGATTGTGTTCTTATTTTATTTTTTCCCTCTTTTTTGGAAATAAACAATTTAGTTGTTTTTTATTCAGTATATGTCAAAATGTAGCAAAGGATGATTACTTAATGGAATTCTCAAAGGATCTGCCGGTACCAATTTTAGTAATGTAGATTTTATCAAACATGACTAAGGTTATTCATGCAATTTGAAGAAAAATAAGAGTAGGTTTGGATATTTGTCCACAAATTCAACTTTGTATAAAGTACCAATCATGACCAACTTCAGTTATTTGAGTTTTAATAAATTTTGTTCATGATTGTTAATTTTTCATGTTTTTAAATTTTGCATATGTATATTGGCATTAAATTGGATGTAATTGATAAAGTATTATGCTTAACTTTTGTAAATTATTTAAGTTATAATACAAAATCTAAGACCGCCTAGGAGCCGCCTAGGCCTCTGGGCGCTAGGCACCTGCTCGCCGCCCGCCCACCACCTAGCGCTTTTTAGAACACTGGTATTCTCTGCAAGATGTTCTGCCATTGAGAAGGAGCTGAAGGTGAATGATGTTGTGGTGATAGGAAATCTTGCTTTGGACGAGTTGTACTGGGGATAGAGGAATGGCTGATGGACTGCTATGTTATCTTTTAGATTATGAATGGAATATAACCTTTACTTATTCCTTCAGTTCCTAATGTGAATAACCTTGTATTAAAAGCAGAAACCTTTCAGTTGTTTTTTTTTTTTGAGAACCAGGTGTTACACCCCATGGCACCCACCTGGCCCTTTAAATGCTTGTCTGATCTCCTCAAGCTAGAAGAGAAAATCTACTTGATTCTTCTTTGAGAAAACCGTTAACTAAGAATCTGCGGTCTCTCTTTATGGCCAATTACTAGCAGTTGAACAAAAGAGTGCCCTTGATCAACACATTTTGAAAAGCAGGGATGAGGTCCGATTTCCGTTGAAAACAGTCCTTGAAACTCTAGATATCATTCCATTATCTCTCAAACTGTGCAAGTTTCAAGGATCACCAGAATTAACTAGGATCGGAAAATCACTTTGGAAAGAAAAATCCATTGATTTCCACAAACAGAAGAACATATTTCTTGTGGCTCCCATTGCCAACTACCATTCAAAACTGCCTACAGTCTTTAGAATTTGAGCTGCTGAATGCGGCCTGATCCTCATCTGTGAGGTAGTGGGTGTAGAAATGCATGCCTTAAACAAAATTGTGACATGGAGCTCCTTTGGTCCTTGAGATTCTATAGAATTTTTTTTTTTTTTTTTGCATGATATTTTACTTGTGTTGTTATGATATAATAAAACACTATGATGTGAACCTTTTTGGTTAAGTTCCATTACTTTAGTTAGTCTGCAGTAACTCAGAATTATATTTAAGAAACAAGGTGGTGGGATTGTGTTAACTGCTGACTTTCTGAGGGGTGAAATATTTTAAAAAGACCTCTTAGCATCACCCCTCTGAGTGAACCCTTTAGTTTTTCTTAGATGTAACATGTTTACAAATGCATCTCCAATCTCCCTGTCTATTGATATGTTTATGAATGATTTCAGGTTAGATTAATTGCATCAGTTCCTGGGTACCATAATGGCCCCAACCTCAAAAGATGGGGACACATGAAATTACGTGCTATTCTTCAGGAGTATGTATTTGGCAAAGAATTTCAGAATTCTCCTTTTGTTTATCAGGTCTAAAATCACTCAGCTACAATTTTATTTAGAGCTATTAGTCTTATCTTTCAATTTTATTTAGTAATTTTATTGTTATTTTTTGTATGCACAGCTGTTATTGTTGGTATTCTCATATGCATGAATGTGGTGAGGGAACAGTAAGCTTGATTGTAATGGCGTGGTGAGGTCAGCAGCCCCTCAAAAGTGTTGTTTCATCAAATCTATAAGATCTCTCTATCTAAATCAGCTACAGTCCTTACAGTCTCTCAGCGATATGAGGATCCTCTAAGATTCAACATAGTGTTTTATCCATATTTTGCTAATTTTGCCAATAATGAATGTGCTGCCAAAAAGGGTTATAGATTCCTGATTCGGTATTTGAATTTCCCATTCATTAAAGTGTCTTCTATATTTGAATTTCCAGCCACCATGGGGGAAGAGTTATCCCAGTAATCTGCCACCAATCCTCCCTTGTTTCTACAAAGATGAAAATGGAAAGCCTCTTTGAGTTTGCCATCATCACACCAAGAATCATTTGGAAAGCTACTTGTGTTACCTCTCCCAAGGGCTGAGATGTGATTAGTAAAATTTGTTGGGTGAAGGGAAGATCCTCTTGCAAACACGACACCCATAGGGGGATAATTTATTTCTTTGATTCAAAGTCTCCAAGGCATACCCATATTTTTCAGAATGGGGGTTTTCCACAGGCGAAGCTTTTATTTTTCAAATCTCCAAAGCCCCTTGCTCAGAAGAGCTGCATCAAAGGTGCTAATAGGTTTGATCCCATTCTCTGTGGATGCAAACGTTCTTCCAGTCCCCATTCATGAAAAATTTCTTCCAGGATATAAGGTGAATAGAGCCTTTTTATTTTCATAGTGGAGACGCAAAGGAAATCTTTCATGATTTATCCCATCCTCATAGCAATAGATTTGGGAATGGTGCACACTAAAAGGAGGTAGATAAGTATGTTTGCAAAGGTGGATTGAATGAGGACAGCCCTACCAGCCGTGGACAGATATTTGGTCTGTCAAGTAGCCAATCTTTTAGTTATTCTTTCAATGGTCTCATCCCACACATACTTTGCTTAGTAGTTAGCCCCTAGTGGAATGCCAAGGTACTTGGTAGGCCAAGGTTTTGGAGTCAAACCTAAGAATTTGAGTTGACTGATGCACCCTTCCCCGAAGTAGAAGATTTGTGAAAAAGTTGATTTGGAGGCCAGGGGGGGTTCTAGGTTGGTCAACACACGCATCACAGAGGAGGATAGTTTGATAAGAGTACTGGAGAACGGGCATGGGTTACTAAGAGAGACTGTATACTCATTGAATATACCCAACTTCCCATGGCATATTATCAAAACTTTGGCAAAACCAAGATTTACCACCAGCCCTTGGAGATCCTTGCTTTCTTCTAGAGTCAATCAATTCATGTTGGAAAGAGATGACTTTGTTAACCCCATTAAGAATGACAATAGATCTGGGGTCTGAAATCAGAGATAGATCTGATTCCAATGGAAATTTCTTTCTTATCCTTTACTATTTCATTCTCCATGAGTAAATAATCAATAGAGTTGAATGATCTTTTTCTATTATATAACTTATGAAGATTTTTTGGGCATTTTCCCCCTTCAATGTTCTTTATAATACCTGCCTTCTCCAAAAAATTTGGTCCCTGTTGATAAGTTGCTGAAGTTCAGTTTTGAGTGACCTCCTTTCCCCAAACTCTTCAGTGGTTAAGAAGCTTTCTTGCTCCTTGGTATCAAGGGTAGTGATCTTTTGCTTTGGCATTTGAGATCAGCCAAGAGTTCCCCAAAGACTTTTTTGCTACAATTCTTCAACTTGTCTTTAATTGTTTTGACCTCTAACCAAAAGACACAGCCTGCATTCCCGTGTCCTTCCAGCATTTCTCCAATAAAGGGCCAACAGTGATATCTTCAAACCATGAATTATTAAAGAGAAAGTATGATTTTTAGAGAGAGGGGGGGTGGTGATCATAGTTTGCCCCACTTAATCACACTTCAATTTTTTCCCAAAAAATACTTCAGTCAGGAGTGACAAGGAAACTATCATGTATGCAAATGAGCAGGTATTCTCCTCCTTTGAGGTAAAAGTCCATCAGTTGTATGGAGTTGATGACGTCATTAGACTTCTTCAGGCTAGTGCTGCTCCCATTACACCCTTTCTTGGCACCCATATATCTATGAAGTCACCACCAAGTAACCAGGGACCATCAACCATATATGGACATCGCAATCTCTTCCCACAATTATTCTCTAGAAGAATAGTCACTAGGGCCACAGATGTTTGTGCCAACCCAATGAATACAGGGATCCTTGAGTCTGAAATGGATAGAGAGGGAGAAAGCCCCTAGCAAAGAGTCCAATGATTCCATTCTATATGCATGATGGTCGCCCGAGTGCACAATAGAAGGGCTGTACGACCACCCACAAGCTTTATCATCCTAGAGATCTCTTACCCAAGCATCATTCATCTTGTACTTCTTAGTTTCTTAAAAAACATGTCATGCTTAGTATTTTGGAGCAAGGCCCTACAAACTCTTATTCTCTCTATGCTACCCAATTCCTACAGTTCCAAGAAAGAGAATTAGCCTCCATTGGTAAACCAAAACAACCCTATCCACAATCTCTAACGGGACTTCAATTTCCCCTCAACTTACCTCACTCTATGACACAAGACATAAAATGGTTATGTGCTTTCTAATATGCATATGATGTCCAAAGTTATTTTTATTTTATTTTTTCTTTTATATTTCAAGTCGCAACGGTGGTTTATATTTGGATACTAAACTAAAAAATATCACATTTGGCAGACAAACAAAATACCTAAATTCTTTTATAATTTAGAAATAACATACCCTGTAAAACACACCCAAAAAAGGAGAAAAACACTTAAAGAAAAGATAATTATGTAATTCAAGGGAGTGAAGATAATTATGTAATTCAACGGAGTGAATTATAAGAATTCAACTAATAAACTCATAGCTTTAGGTGCTTTACTTTTTAGCTTACTCTAAAAAGGCTCACAAAGGAACGGAAAATATAAGAAGACTCTTTAAGTTGATAACCTCATTGAACTGCTATCAAATCTTGGTAAGTTTGAAAACTAAACACCAAACAATAACCTCCTAATTTGGTTCATCAAAAAAAAGATCTGCAGTCTCAAGTATGCCAAATGCATCTCCTCCAAGCTTTGTATACTTAAAATTTTCTTGACAAACGACGATGATTGAAATGAACCAATACTAACTCCAAAATAACAAGTTGTGGAACAGATTTATTTTTTTCAAGTGAGTGGATGTTGCTAACTTGCTATAAGTGCTCCAATTTTTTCACAACTTTAAGATGAACAAGGCTGACCAAGAACTTCCCAACTGGAAACCCCTATTTTGGAGTAAGGATGTTAAAAACCATGTGAAGTCCAAATGCTTTGTTCCAAGTGTGCTCTATTTTGTAGGGAATCAACTTCTCCAAACAATTTGAAACGAGTTGAAAATTTAACATATTCGATTGTGACCATTCTTGGAAAGTATCTTTTGAAGCATCTTCATTTGCATTGAAATCCTTGCATCTTGATGTGGAGAAACACGATTAGGAGCCTTTGCAAGCCACTATATGCTATAATACTTAGATTCAAGTAATAAAAAATGTAAACCGAAGCATATGAAAGACTAATATCATAAAGGACAGTAAAGAATTTGGTGAATTTAATGTACCTTGGATTAAAAGAATGAGCTAAACAATAGTGGTGTGTTGGTTTTTGCCCATCGATCAACAAATATTTTGTGCACCACTAAAGGAAAGCTTGATTCCTCATTTTTCATTTCCTTCATTGTGATATATGGCTCGCTTCACTTTCTCTATCATAGCATCTCACTTTTCATAAACCAAGTCAATGTCATCCCTCCTTAGCATGCCATAAATGGGTTTGGTGAAAGAAAATATGTACTCCACTTTGTCTCACTATACGTCTTTCGATATAATCTCTCATTAACCCGGCATTGCCCACACATCGTCCTTGTAAGAATTCCGCTTGTCACTGATTTCCATACTTTTGAGGCTCTCTTTATTATCTTTGATTCTTTTGAGCATAATTATCTTGAAGCAAAGCGTGGATCGACAACTGGAAGCAACTTCAAGTTGACATGCACATTAAATATCGACAACCTCATGGAGTGGTTCATGATGAAGTTGTTGATAATGGTAGCATCACCAACAACTTTAGTAATTGCTACACTCATTGTATTTCACTTCATTAGCAAGTGCATTCTTCTCTGCAGATTTCTTCTTCAAAGCAAGATTGAGCGTGGACTACACATGGTATCCAAAATACTTTAGGGTATTGGCTCTTTACAAGCAGACCTGCACTCTTGCACATGGGAGCATTATCTGGTAGACCATATTCTTTTACCCAACTTCGTTTTGTTAATACCTTCCTTGATCAAGTTTGCTATGAAATGTTTCTTTGTACTCCACAGTTCACCTACCTTCAAAATATTGGACCGTTCTCATAACCACCATAAAATTTAAAAGTGGCCTCCTTGGAATGTCGGTCCACCCATCACAAACAATACTCACTCCTTTTTGCATTCAAGTACCCCTTGTTTCTAATTGCCTTTCAAGGTCATATCTTTCTCTTTAAAGCAAAGAAATACTCAATGCATTCTACCCATGCATTGTACCCAGGTGGAGTGTAACCTTTCACCGTACCATCATTCTTAGCTGCAATTTCTTCTAATTTGTAGCAGTCTTGATAATAAGGATTTTTTGCAAGGTGGAAAGGCAATGCAACTATATAGAACATTTGTGCAATCTTGGAATCACATTCATTGCGACCCTTGACATAGAAAGTTTTTTGTAATGGGATTATTATCTCCAACTAATTTCTTTTCTTGACTTGCTTAGTAGCAAAGATGTACCGGTTCCATAGGTTGCAGTTGCACAACTACCTCTACTTGAAGTAGTTGGTGGTGGTAAAGGAATATCTTTAAGCTTTAAGTCATGCAAGCGCAGTTTTGTCCCATTATTCTCTTTTCATATGAACAAGTTGTTATTTTTTAATTTTGGAACACTTTTGTGCACTTCTACCATCAATTATCCAAAAATGACCTCTTACTCTATCACAAGAGCCTAACCCTTCACAACCACAAAAGTTACATTTGTGTTTTCTATATCCTCCCATTCTCCCACCTCCATATCGAGTAATATATTTCCGCAAAAGCTAATTCTCATTTTCCTCCACATCTTCCACTTCACTAATTGCCTATAAAACTTGGAAATAACAACTTGACATGAAGAAAAAATGGCATATTAAAGTCTGATTTCATAAAACAAAATTTTATCACACCAAAGAGAACCAAAAGAACCGACAGATTAACATTAGATAAGAAAATGATGAAAAACCGATAACAATTGCATATTGAAGTATGACCTGATGAAGCAAATTGTCACACCCGAAGAAAAGAAGAAAAAACTACTCAGTCCCACAAGGTAATATAGATAAAATATGTAAATGGTGAGAACAAGGAACTCAATTACTCGAACGATTTAGGAGGCCAACCAATTTAGAAGAGAATTTTAGGAGAATTCTGTGCCTGCTCTTACACCTTGCTTCAGGGACCATTAAAATGCCTAGCTTCACACAGCTCCATGTTTAAAAACCTAATTTTCCCAATCAAATATCTTGGATATTATCCTGCAATTTTCAAATGAAGGCTTTCGATCTAACTTGATTTCAACTTAGAAGATTTGAATTGCTAATTTATATATAAATAAAAGAATCTCAGATTAAGAGGAGAAAAACTATCTCAAACTTTCATATATCAAATCAACCACTAGCTCTTACTATAGATAATACCTTTTTAAAATCAAATTAAAAAAGACTTATCAACAAGGATGCACAGACTCGGACACGGATACGACACGGCGATTCGGCAATTTTCAAAAAAATAGGACTCGGCGACACGGTCAAACTTAATTTTTTAATATATAATTTTTGCAACTCATCAAATTCAAACATATCAATAATACATTCAAATTTACAAATGCATCATAAAGTCAAGCTCAACTGTTCAAGTCATACTCATAAAGCATAAGCAATATAATTTCATTAACTTGATAATGTAAATAAAATGTAAATTGATAATTTTAAAAACTCACCAGTCACCAGCGAGGCGGCTACATCTCTTCTTCATTAACTAGCGGATCCAGTCACATTTTCTGCATCCAACAGTCCAGCCTCTAGCTCAGGTTCATCAAGCGAAAGACTGGCAATCTCAAGCACTCTAGTAGCATCCAAATCCAACTAATCAATAGTATCTTCTGTGACATCCCACATCTTTGTCTCACCTTCTTGGTACTCTTGTTTTCTTCTTGACAAAAGACAAAGGTTGGAATGCACATACACTAAATCTTCAGCTCGTTTTGGGGTCAATTTGTTCCTTTTAATGAGTGGGTGTTGTTATATGTGCTCCAATTCCTCTCACAACATGAGGAAGAACAAGGTTGGCCAAGTAACTTCAAAGCAATATTCAAGAGTAATGGTGCATAGGTACCATGAGCAACCCACCACACATCAGGTTCTAGGTATGCTCTATTCTGTAGAGCATCACTTTCTGCAAACTGTCCACTACCCGTTGAAAACCTTACATACTCTGTAATAACCACTCTTCTGTCTTCAATTAGAGGAAAGTATCTCTTGAAACATATATCTCTCTCCTTTGTAATCTCAGGATTTTTGTGTGGCGCAATACGATTAGGATCCTCTTGCAACCATTCTTTGCTATAATACCTATATATAAGCAATGTCAATCACAAATTAATATATAAACATTAAGTGCATAACTCATGAATTCTAGTCAAGACTCAAGAATAAGTAGAATAAAAAGTTAAAAATAATGTAATTATTTACCTTGGATTCAAGGAATGTGCTAAGCAATGCAGTGGTGTGTTGTTTTTCTCCCATCGATCTACCAATATCTGATGCACCACTGAAAAAAACTCTGACTCCTCACTAGTATTTTCCTTTCCTTCATGACGGTAAATAACTTGTTTCACTTTCTCAATCATAACATCCCACATCTCATACATCAAGTGAAGACAAGACTTATCTGTATCAGCCCTCCGCAACATTGAATAAATAGGCATGTGAAACGAAGCACATAATCCACTTTGTCCCACTACAAGTCATCCAATAGTATTCCTTTCACAATCCGTGCTTTGTCAACATCATCTTCCTTATAGGAATCCCACTTATCTCCAATCACCATATTTTGGATGCTACTTGTAATGTCTTTCAACCTCTTCAGCATAATTATGCTTGAAGCAAAGCGTGTCTCTGCTATGGAAAGCAACTTCAATCTCGAATGCGCATTAAACATATGCAACCTCATGGAATGATTCATGATAAAGTTCTTGATCATCACCCCATCCCCAACAACATCAATAATCCAACTACACAAACTGTAGGCCTTTTCATTTGCAGACGTGTTCTTTGGAGAAGGCAAGGTTGAGAGTGTGGACTACACAAGGTGTCCAAAAAACCTCAGGATACTCGCTCTCAACAAGTAAACCTGCAACCTTACAAACTAGAGCATTGTCGGTTATAACTTGAACGACATTACTTGGCCCAACCTCACGTACAACTTCCTTGATCAAATTAACAATGAAGAACTTGTCTTTGTATTCCCCTTCACAGTTCACAACCTTCAAGAACATTGGACCACCCTCATTAATCACTATGAAATTAATGAGAGGCCTCCTTTGAGAATCAGTCCACCCATCACAAACAATTGTTGCCCCTTTAGTAACCCATGTGAACTTTGTTGCCTCCAACAACCTCTCAATGTTGCCCCTTTCATTTTGAAGCAATGTCGTCCTCAATGCATTATACCCAGGGATCTTGTAACCACTAATGGACTTTGCTTTATTCGTTGCAAAGGTGAAAGCCTCCTGAAAATACGGATTCCTTGCAAGGTTGAATGGCAATGAAGCTGAGTAGAACGCCCTTGCAATCAAAGCATCAAATTCTTGTCGCTCACTCATATTGAAAGCATTTGCAATAGGATTAGTAGTGGCTCTCCTCTTCCTTTGTTCATTGTATGGAACTGAAGGGCCAACCCCCCCACTACTTGAACCCGGGTGCGGGTGACTACTTGATCCCACTGAAGGAGGTAAAGGAATACTTCGCACCCTTGAACTTTCTGCTCTCAATGCAGCTTCATCAACAAATTGTTGCACCTCTCAGTTGTGTGAGGGAGATTTTGGCACAAATAGCTATCCCACGGCCACTTATCTTCAACAAGTGGTGCTTCAATCTAGTAAGAGAGCCTGTATAGTCTTTCTGACAAAAGTTACACCTCCATCTAAGGTTTCCCCCACCTTCACTTGGTCTTCCTAATATTGTCACATGCTTCCAAAGATCATCTCCAGTTACTTGGCCTAAAACCAGTTTTAATTTCTTATTTAGTTTTCAGCCAATAGGTGTAATTTCAATATGGGGTATTTGAAATATTTCATGCATGCTTTCATATATATGCAGAGAAAGAAAAAAAAAAACACAGCAAAAAAGGAATCGCAGGAAAAAAAAAAACAGGAAAAAAAAAATAATCGCAGGAAAAAAAAGGAAACGAAACAAAATCGCAAGATCAGGAAAAAAAAAAAAACCAAATCGAATCGATCGATCGATCTCAGAAATCAATCTCAGGAAGATCGATCGATCGATCGATGAAATCACAGGAAACAATAACAGAGAATACTCAGAATAGCAGGAAAAAAAAATAAAAATCGATCGATCCTGTCGATCGATCGAAAGTACCTGGTGTCGATGAGGACGCCATGGATTCTTTGTTCCGACTTCTCTTCTCCTCCGTCTCTCGATCTCTCTACCGTCCTCCGTCGATCGATTTAGGGTTAGGGTTTGGTTTTTTCGATTTTTCGGTGGTCTGTGGGAGAGGAAGAATCGGACAATTTATTTGCATTTTTGAAGTCAACGAATTTTGACTACTTTGGTCGAGTCTGGACCGTGTCTGGGTCGTGTCCAACCCAGTCAACGAATTTTGACCGTTGACCCCGAGTCCAATACGTGTCCAGCGCGTGTCAGACGCGAATCCGTGTCCGACACGTATTTGACTCGTGATACGGAGGTTTTCCGGAGAGTCGGTGCATCCTTGCTTATCAACCCTTACGCTATAATCGTAAAGATGTAGAAAAGAGCAAAAGGAACCAAGTAAATCATTCAAAAGAAATGTCTAGAAGGCCAATCGACCTCACAAATGTTGAGAATGGTTTTAGTTATTTTATTTTCATTTTTTATGTAATTGATTGATCTTAACATTTGTGAATGACTGTAAAGATGTTCTCCGTCTCTTCTAGATTGATCTTGATGAGATCGATCTCTGACATCTTGTATAATTTGAACCTCATTCCTTTTCTCCAAATTCTCTACATCTCTCAGCTACATATCTTAAAACGTAAGTTTACGGAGACAATATTGTTTCTGAAAAAGAAATCAGATAACTTCAGAAGCTTTAAGACTATTAGATGAAACTATTTTTGAACGCTCAGTAACAAGCCATGTTGATGAACCAGATGAACAGATGAAGTGGGAAAAAAAAATGTCGCTTTTAAAATGAGAACAACTGTGAAGAGTGTTGTACTGTGGCTTAAAATATTATTGTACAATTGAAATCGGATGCATGATGCATTGGCAAAAGGAATCTTAATCTCACCTCATTGATTGTAGTGTTTGCAAGATTGAGCATGATCAGGGAGATTACTTTCACTTCTTCAGTTTATACTGTTTTTGGAACTTTTCCTTTTAATATTTTTCTATAGTGAATGGATATATAACAGTTTCATTGAAGTACAACCTCCTGTTCTTTTCAGTTTTCTTCTCTTGGTTCATTGGATGAGAAGTGGATGGATGAGCTGGCATCGTCAATGTCCTCAGGTTTAGCAGATAATAAAACACCTCTGGGCTTGGGAAAAGCATGTATAGTCTGGCCTACTGTGGAAGATGTGAGGTGCTCAATAGAGGTATTATAATCTTTGGATGGGTTGGTTACTTCTGCATTCCTTGACTTCATACGACCTATTAAATGATCGATTTTGTTTACGTTTGCTTCAGTTTTCTTTAGTTCATATAAGAGAGATTCTAGCTGCCCGTCCTCACAGCCCGTCCCATGGGACGGACCCTCCCAGGCACGTGCCTTTGGGAGGGTGTCTCGCACGTGGAGGAGAAACCCACTCTTAGCAAAAATTCTACTCTTCAGTCTGCTTCAGCTTCAGTAGTGTTGGCAATGGCGAGAAATTTTCAGTAAAACCCTCGACTCCTCATCGACTCCTCCTCGCCTCCTCGACTCCTCATCTACTCCTCATCGACTCCTTTTGGTACCAAAAGGGTACTAGTCACCTGGATCTTTTCAACATATTTCTTACTACATATTTCTTACTGAATCTGACCATATGGCCGTGATATCGATCAACAAAGAGGAATCTCCGAATACCATACTTGCGAAGATTGTGTGAGATGCAGAGCAGAGAAACAGCAGCAAGAGTGGCTCTGGAGACAAGGATTTCAATCTCAAATTTTTTCATGAGATAATCACAGTTCGAACAGCGAGAAAACTTGAGAATACAAATGGGAAACCCAATACCCACAATTGCAAATACAACCCAAGAGAGGAAGAAGCTGAGTAGAGATGATTGGTATAACCCAAAGCAATATAGAAAGATTTCCAGCTGTTTGAGCCTTTGATCCAAAAGGGTATCCTCAAATTCTTGTTCTTGATCATGGGTTTGCTCTGGATTGATCAAAGGAGCTTTGGTGGATGGTTCTTCTATGCGTATTTGATGATCCTCCATGTTTTGGTTACAAGAAGTTCAGAATGTAGAGTGACTGAGAAGAAGAGTGAGAGACATTAAAGCTAAAGCTTGACCAAAAGAGAGACTATTATGAGTGGGTTTCTCCTCCACGTGCGAGACACCCTCCCAAAGGCACGTGCCTGGGAGGGTCCGTCCCATGGGACGGGCTGTGAGGACGGGCCAGCTAGAATTTCTCTTCATATAATGCTCTACTATAATTCCATATTGCTCATGTAACTGTACTAAGCTAAATTTAACCCATCCAGTTTCTCTGTTGAGTTGGTTTTAGAATCAACATAAATCGTGCTGTTTTGCAAGTGAAAAACTGAAAGAATAATTGCACCAAGGATACTCGTTAAGTAAACCTGATTGTTGGTTCCCTCCTAAGGAGCCATGTCTAATTTGATTTCTGCACTGAAATTTATAACAAAATACCAGTTCTTCCTCAACTCATAACTGAAGTTGGAGTTAAGATGGCAGGATAAAGGGCCAATATGAGGAGGTTTTTGGGCGTGTTGGCTTTGGCTGTTGGATCTGTAGGCAAGTGAGATGATGATTTCCTGTCAGCGATACTGGTTAGTAGGAGGTGGCAGGCGGTGGAAGAGGGATATGCAGAAAGTCCTAGGGTTTGAACAAGACAGGTAGGAGAAATGAAGCAAAGGGTGTGTCGGTATTTGCAGGGGGGTATTGCATGGCAGGTGCAAGAGGTGGGAAGTGGCAGTCAATTTTGTGGAGGTCATGTGGAGGTTGTGCTTATCCAAATTTAAGGTGTTGAATTTGCATAAACCAGCACTTAAATGGTACTTTCATCTCTACAGGGTTCGAAAACTAATGGTATCGAAATCCGACTTTGTTTTCAATGCTGAAGTTTAACCATATCGTCATGTTAGTATCCGGGTTTAGTATTTGCTTTCTGCTCCTTGGTAGCTCGAGCTTTTGAGGAGTATTGATTGGTTCTCAACACTTCATTCCAATGCTTCCATGTCAAGATAATGGTGTTAATGCTTGATTTGGTTTGTTGAATGTTTGACAAGAGTGACACTCTTGGCTTATAAGGTTATTGAGGATAGTCTTAAGGCTTTGGTTGGTTAAAAAATGACGATGGTTACAAATCTATGATAAATCTCAAGATGTCATATTTTCTGTTACTTTATGTAGTTTATCGATGGTTTTTTATCTAACTTAATTCAATTTTTTGTGCCAGATTCCACAATTTATTCTTCAGTAATTTTCTTCTGGGTCTTCCTGAAAATTTTCTGTCTCTAAGTCCTAGTTATACTCACAGGGTTATGGTGCGGGTGGTTGCATCCCGGGCCCACAAAAGAATGTAGAGAAAGCCTTTCTTAAGAAGTATTGGTCAAAATGGAAGGCAAACCACACAGGTCGCAGGTATTATGTTGAGGATCTTTGATATTGAACAAACTCCTTTGATAGTGTATAATAGTTCTTGTTTGTTACTACAAGTTATTGATTTAAAATCTAGACAAAAAACTTCTTCCATTGCACTTTTTCCCAGTTGCACGGAGACGCAAGGCACAGGTGTTGTGTAAGACACGATAAGGACACTATAATCCAACAAATCGAAAAGGACTAATCAAAGATAAGTTATTATTAATACGAGCAGGATTCCCTTATGAACCTGGTTTACAAGCCTAAACACAAGTCTTTTATACCATTGAGATAAGACAATCCATTGGCAAGATTACTGCTAACATGGAAAGGAATTATTTGATAAAAACAAACTCCAAACCACAAGTCCAAGAAACTTGAGCCATTGAGGGGTCACAACTTGTCCTACCTGTTTGCAATTCCCTTACCATCAAAGAGATAAGAAGCTTGTTAAAAAAATTAAAAATAAAATAAAATCTGAAACTGCTCGATTTTTGTGAATTTCTTGATCAAACTCTCCCTCTACTCTATCTCCTCCATAGTACCAACCGAATTTAAAAAAAAAAAAATCAGATTCCTTACTGTGGATTCTATACCTCAAGGAGAAGAATAGGGAAACTGATTCCAAAGTCTCCAAGCAACATGAGGATTTTAATGGCCTTACTAAGTGGGCGGAACCCACAAATCCGGGTGATAGAATATAGTGCTAGGATTTTGTCACCACTATTTCAATAAGCACCATAAGACAATTTGCAGTTGTGAATATAGTGTTTGAAAAAATCACTTCTATGTTACAATGCCATGTCAGTATGCCACTAACTTGGCCACCATTACCTCCTTGAGCAGGTTGTGATTTAGTTTGATGAACAACACATGGCTGTATTAAATATCACCTTTATTAGTCCCGAGTGTTCTGTGTAAACCCCCTCAATCTTCAATGACATTAAAAAGGAAAAAAATAATGACTTTATGGTGCCATTTTCTCCTAATCTTGATGAATATCAATACCACTTTAAAGATATCGTACAGCTCTTAAGATGAGAAGAAACATGTGAGTTTGATTGAAAGGAAGAAGAAGAGGGAGAGACTGGAAAGTGTTTGAGGAGTTCTATGTTTTCTAACTTATTTGATTCCCTTATCAGCTTGACAGCTTGGCTTCAAGTTTATTACCTTTATCAAATAAGTACTTTCCACAATCACCAATAATCTTTACCATCAGACTAGAATTATCTCAATGGTTCAAAAGACTTGTATTTAGGCTTGTAAAGCCTTGTAAGGGGATATTGCTCGTTATTTCTAAACCTATGAAATAACGTTCATGTTCAATTTTCATTCCTTCAGTTCCAGTTGGAAACTATCTCCAAATATTATAAAACATAAATGTTCATCATTATTTCAAGTACATTTAGGATTGATACCTAGTTCTGGAATAAGCATCTTATTGTTTATCACTGTAATATCCAAAAATATTAAGAAAACGGTTTGAGGAAGTGTCTGAGGAGTGTCCAAGAAGTGTTTGAGGCATGCCAACCCCATGACACATGCAGAGTTGCATCCGACAGGCGCCAGGAGAATATCCAATGAATGCCCCGTCGACACGACGACCTACACACATTGTCCATCCTTCCTAATGATTTGTGTAAATTCTTCTACTAAAAATCATGATAAGTTTTACCTAGATATGTTTTGACGCCATATTCTAGGGGTAGTTACAAATTTGACCTGGTTTTCTCAACCAATCTTAGTTTATGGTTGATGACTGTATAATTAAAACCATGAAAATCATCAATAGCTTCAACATTGTCATGCAAGTTATGTAGGAACGTGATTCATTCTAGACTAGTTGACAAATTCTCTATCGGTTTCAATTGTAACCAATCTCATGGTCATTCAATGCCGGAGCCAGATAGCTTGGGTGGCAAAGCTGTGTATCGAATAAAAACTAAAAAGAAAATAAAACGACTGTGAACTATTACTATTGTCCTTTAACTTATAAAATAATGATACCTGGCCTTCATATAGTCAAAAGGATTTCTCATAGTTTCGTACTCTCATCTATTGTTTAACTTTGCACATAAAGCTCATAATTCTTGTATGCAGCTTGATCATTCAATAGTTTTGTTTGATGTTTCAGTCATGCAATGCCTCACATTAAGACATTTGCTCGATATAATGGCCAAAATCTTGCGTAAGAACTCATCCTATACCCATTATCATGTGAGTGGTTGAAATGTTGCTTTCTCATTGGATTACTACTGCATGTCATACTTATTTTATTTTATGGCTTGTCTTTGTAACAGTTGGTTTCTATTAACTTCGGCAAATCTCAGCAAAGCTGCTTGGGGTGCACTACAAAAGAATAATTCACAACTTATGATTCGTTCTTATGAGGTACATTCATTTCACTTCGTTTACATATAAAAATAATACTGTAATGCTGTATGGATGTTGGTATGTATGCTATTACAAACCATCAATTTTTCCTAATACTATTATGCGTCTTTGTTGGTCTTCATTCTTTTGAACTGTTCTAGCTGGGAGTGTTGTTCTTGCCAACATTCGTCAAAGATGGTGGATTTTCATGTACAGACGATGGACAGGTGACATCATTTAATCCAAATATCCACTTACATGGATGCACCATTATTCAGTTATACAGAGGGTTGACCTCTTGAAGAAAATGTGTCTCTTGGCCTTCTGTTCATTCAGGGTAAATCCGCATCTTCAAGCAATGGGGAGGGCCGTAGAACAAAACTCGTGACACTATGTTGGCAGGGAAACAAGGATACAGATTCATCGACTGAAGTAATACCAATACCTGTGCCTTACGAACTGCCTCCACAACCATACTCGTCAGGAGGTTAGGCAACACTAGTATTGCACTATTTTTCTGAGTTACTGTATGTATATTATTTATTCATAATATTTACCTATTCTTTGTTTCAGATGAACCTTGGTCATGGGACAAACAATATACTAAGAAGGATGTATATGGTCAAGTTTGGCCTAGATAATTTCAACTCGAGCTGGCTAAGATACCTAAATTGGTGTTACCAACTATTGAGCAATTCAGGGATGTCACTCTTCAACAACTGGATAACTAAACAATGCAAGTGACGGTGGAGAACAAATTCAGGGATGTCACTCTCGCCACTACTGGATATCTAACAACGTAAGTGATGCAGGAGAACAAATAACTAAGAAGTTTGTCTCTTAAGTTGTTGGTTAGACAATAACTGGAGCTTGGTGATGATAATCACTGTAGTCACTCAGTTAACTGTATATCTTGAAATGTGTTGCCATGATTTCACTTATTAGAAGTTGCATCTTCTTGCTTAGTTAGACATAGGAAATAATAAGTTTTCTTCAATGAAATCAACCAAAGAAGAACGTAATCAAGTGACAACCATGATATTGAACTTACTGGAGAGTTATCACCACATATTTACATCCTTAGATATGGTGATTGTTTATCATCATATATTTGATCCTTTGATATGGTGATTCTGTTGTTGAACTTGGCTGGAAAGATTCGACTCTGTCATGACTTTTGTGTCTCAGACGTGCTCTCCAAAGTCAGGTTGTTCAGGTTACTAACTATATTTGACATAGAAAGTTACACATACCTATTAGAAATTCCAAATTCCAAAACAAGTTAGGTTCTCTGTGGACTTATTAATTTTTTTTTTAAAGACAAGCGTGCTATCGGTGAGTATAAAACTCAAGATATGGGGTTAAGACACCATGGCCTTAACCATCCAATCAGGCTATCATTGACATCTCTGTGGACTATTGTCCACACAAATCAGTTTTTGTTAAAATTTCTATGCCTGTGATGTAGAGACATTGAATGGTTGACATTTCCATGTCATGAAAGTTTAAATGAGTTTAGTTTACTTTTGGAAGAGTGATCTACGTATCATACCTACGAAATATTAACTTATTTTTAAACTTGTGGTGGATGAAAAAGTTGTGTATATTCTTGCAATTCGTTCTTTTCTCGTGGAAAATATGCCTTAGTCCCTGAAGAAAGTAATTGACAAAGTTTTGAGAAACGAAAATGCTAGGAAATTATGTTTTTGCAATCAGTGTGATGTGGTGTGATCTTGAAAGAACGATGAAATTCTCAAAGTGTTTATATATTTCGAGGTTGTAAAAATCTCCTTTGATGATGCCACATCATTCTTGTTGCAGAACTTGGTTTTGGTTTCCTAGTTTTACTCTTTGAGAAAATATGAGGTTAAAGGAATCTTTGGGGTTTTTACTATCAGAGTTTAGGATTCACTCAATTTTCATTAATTAAAAGGAACCTCATGCTCAACTAGATTGTAACCACAAATTTCTCTATCTAGCCTTGTATTTTTTCAACGTCAGTATCCTACTTGCCCCAATTTCCTCCATTTTACCTCTCAATTCTCTTAAAATCTCTTTACAATTAAACCTCTATAAATTAATAGCATTGGGACCAAGGAAAATCTATTAATTTGGCGAATGTTTAATAATTAATTAGTTAAGAACTTATTAATTTATCAAGGAATTTCACATTTTCTTAAATATTATATTTAGTTTCTTGCTTTACGAACTAAAAATTTTATGTATTTTTTAACCAAGTAAAATAAATGTACTAAATTATTCCATTTTATGAACATTTAACCAAGTAAAAACTCTATTATATAAACAATGTCACAGTGGCACAACACATCATACATACAAAAATAGCTTCTTATCTCATAACCACTGTGTATCAGAAAATTATTAATTTATATATATTATCTGAGAATTTTATAATGTATTATCTTTAAATTTAGGGAATTACTAGTATAGCATTTTATCCCTAAGTCGGGATAAAAAATATATTATTTAACGAAGGTTATTAATTTATTAGGTGTTCAATTATCAAGGCTCTACAGTATATCTCTTTCTTTCCGATTTTTACATATGAATGTCATCTCTTTCAATTTCTTCAAGATTTCAATTTTCATCAAGTTCGATTTCAAGGTAGGCATTCATTCAATGCGCTATGAGATTATGATAGACTCGCATTGAATACACTTATAATTCTTGCCTACCATATAATTGCACTCAAATGCATATATATTCAGTGCATATCATACACTTGTAGGTTCCAGATTGTTTTAGACCAGTGTCTACCATACTATCTATGGTAAGCACTAACACGTACCATAAACAATCTGAAATGCATGTAATTAGATACCTACCATCCACTTGCAAGTTTCAGATTGTTTCAGACTAATGCATACCACATTGACTTTGTCTATCATCACCAACAATAAATTTCTTCAAAATAGGGATTATATTTTTGCACATTAGCACTTAGAACTACTGTCACTATCCCAATGGTTAGATTCGTAAAAAAAAATAGAGATTAGAGAACGGATTGTGGACAATCGAAAGAGAGAGGAATTGTTGTTGTAGATGAGGAGGAAGAAAAATCATTGTTGTTGAGGTAGAAACCGCACGAGAGATAAAAACACTTGAGGTCCTTTTAAGTAAAACAAAATCAAGAGGGTCCTCAATCGGCACCAAAAACCGATTTTAATTTCTAAAAACTTAATTTGTTAAGGGTTTAAGAATTTGATATTGTATGGATCAGGCTAGGTTAAGGATATAGTAGTTTAGTGTGAAGGTGAAAGATTAAAAAAATCAATTGGGTCCTCAATTGGCACCAAAACCAATTGTAATTTAAATCACCGGGCTTTGTAATGGACATGGAACTTCTTCTTGATGTTTTTAAGTTAAATTTCTCCCACCAATAGCCAATTTTTTTTTTTATTTCAATGCTAATAAGACTTTATGTATGGACCAATAGAACCTTTAAAAAAAACTACCAACTATTTCCGGTTTCATAGATGATATCGCATAATGTTGTAAACATCTGAAACCATTCTTGCATAGTGAATTGGGAAGCAAGCCTTTGATTAAGAAAATAATCAAGGTAGGGGGATCAAAAGATTGAAAGGGTTATCCCAATTCAAAGGACAAGCCAAAGTTGTTTTGCAAGAAAGCATTGAAATAACAAATGCAATTAGGTTGCTTACACAAGGAACACATATTTTCAACCATAATATGGTGACTAGCTAAGGAGGTTTTGTGAGCAACCTACTGAAAATCCAGGGTTTAGTTTAGGCAACTTGATAGTTTACAATTTTAATACTTTAGGGCTTAGGTTTAAGGATTAATTGTTTTGACATTTATGTTTTTAGGATTCATGAATTTAGGATTTAGGAGAAGAATTTTATATTTTATATTAAAGAAACAATAGTTTAGGGTGTAAGGTTATTAGTGTTTAAGGATTTAAGAGTTTAAGTTTTACGAAGTTTCAAGAGTTTAGGGTTTACAGTTAGTAAGCAACCGTTAGTAGTTGTAATATTTATGGTGTTAGTTTGAGCTCCCTCTATTCTACCCTTACTTTTATTTCATGATGCATGATGGTGGTGAGTCATGCCCCTTTGGTTCTAAAGCATCATTTACCTTTTTCGCACTGCTGGTATGTGAAGCATTATCGTCTTCATTAATTACCTTTGTTAAACTTGCTAGTTTCCACATCAATAATAACCGACCATAGCTTTCTTTATTCCCAATTCATGGGCAGGAGTCTTCAGAGTTACATTCTTTTGCTCATCTAGCTGACCAATTTCACCAAACCAAACTATCCAATTTTATCATCAGATTCTTGAGTTTTCTAGCTAATTAAATTTGTGAGTTGGACGCTGTCTTCTCCATTATCAATTTTATCCATTTATCAGAGCATCAAATTTCTTACATTACATTACATTATTGCCTTTTCTTTACCGTGCTCTCTTCTATCTTCCATATTTCATCTCCTTTATTCTTCTTAGCTCCACTAGTGCTCCTTTCTATCACAAGGTTTCTTCTTCCATATATTCACATCAATACTCGACTCCTTAATAGTGATTATTATGTTATCTCCTACTTCCACCTATTTTTGTTTCTTGTTTTTCCTAGAATTAGCCATCTTGAAACCATCTTCGTCAACTTTTTTAGCTTCTTTCTCTACACATTTTGCAACGCAGTGAACATGTTTTAGCTCCGAGATTTTAACCAATAAGTTTGAGTTGTATGACTTTGCAGGAAACACTGGTTGCAATATGTTGGTGGATCTTGATAATGTTTGGCTGCCAAAAACCCTTCAATGTTTGGAATTGAATCCGGATCCATAGTCACCCAGTACGAAAATGGGTTTCAATGTCAACTATTCAAACTCATCTCGGGAAAAATACGAATAGGAACCGGGAAAAAATTGGTAAAAAGACGAGTTTAAAAACGAATAAAACGCTATCTAAAAGTAGAAATTTGGAAAATAAAAATGGTTACACTATAATTATATTAATGAATTTGGAGTTTTAGACTAGGATGGAAGATTACAAAATATAAGTCTTCAAATTCAAAATCGGTCAAATATTTATTTGCTCATAGTTTTTTCATTTCATTAAATGAAGCAAGGAACATGATTTAAACCAAGTATTGGTAACATAATTTGACCTCATTATTATTAATTTGAACAAGACACCAACTTCAGTATGTTCATCAAATGGTCAGATTCTTCATCTTCTTCATCAATACTAGGGGTGGGCATTTAGGACCGAAAGCTCGGACCAAACCGACAACCGGACCGATCGGGTCGGTTCGGATCGGTTTTTATTAATTAAAAATGTTTCGGTTGTAAAAGCCCGGCTCGGCCCGAAGTTTCTGATCCGGGCCTCGGTTTTCATTTCTGAAGCCCGTCGGGTAACCGGCTCGGCCCAGGTTAAACCCATCTTGCTTTTTAAACCCCATATGCTACTCCCAGCCCTACTCTTAGCGAAGGCGGAGGCCCCCCGCCTACTCCCAGCCCTACTCAGCGAAGGCGGAGGCCTACTCCCATCCCTACTCTCAGCGAAGGCGGAGGCCGAGCCGCCTCCCTCTCTCAGCGAAGGCGGAGATCGACCGGCTCCCTCTCTCAGGGAAGGCGGAGGCCTACTCCCATCCCTACTCTCAGCGAAGGCGGAGATCGACCGACTCCCTCTCTCAGCGAAGGCGGAGGCCTACTCCCAGCCCTACTCTCAGCGAAGGCGGAGGCCGAGCCGCCTCCCTCTCCCCTCCCTTCCCCGCCTTTCCCTAGATCAGATCTGATCTCACATCTTGATCAGATCATATCTTGATCAGATCAGATCTTGTAATTTGTTGCATGTTTTTTTTTTTTGTAATTTTTTAATATAATTTTTGTTTTATGCTATAATTTTTTGATATAATTTTTTTCGTAATTTTTTTTATTTTGTTGTATGGTTCCAGTATTTTTTTTTTTTTTTTTTTTTTTTTTTTTTTACTACTGTAGAAGCAGTTTTTTGCTCTTAGGACCGAGACCGGCCCGTAAATCAGTTAACCGGAACTTCGATTACCCAGTCAACTCGGTCTGGTTTCGGTTCTCATAAACACGGGCCCAAATTTCTCGGGCCGGTTTTCGATTTTTAGCTTTTGGGCCTGTTACCCGTACTTGCCCAGCCCTAATCAATATCATCATTCGATAAACTGAAAAATATCTTTGTTGTTATTTCCAGTTATGTTATATTCTTATTGTAATTAACCATATTAGTTGGCAATGGTATATTGTTATAAATTTAAGATTTAAGATTTCCAGCATCAAAATTTGCATCTTTGAAGTTTAATACGTGAATAACTCAAAATATTGTATTTCTCGTGAATAAAACGCTATATTCGTGTTTTCTTCATTTGAAACGCAATATCTTAAAATACTCAGGGTTCTAAACTGTTCAGAACTTTCAAATGGGAGGACATAATTTAAACGTGATATTTTCATATTAAACACGAACTTGGTGCATGTATCTTACCGGGCGATGACTTGTATGTATCCATGAATGCACATAATTTTGCAACAGCCAATTGAAGACATCCAGATCTAAAAATTTGCCAATGGATTCGGCTACAGCCTTCAAATAGTGTCTTTAATTCTTAACGTTTACCCTAAAAACCAAAACCCTAATCTATAGGGTTCTTAGAATAAAACCTAAATTATTAAAATATTGAACCATTGGCATAAATCTTAACCCTTAACCCCTAAAAATTGCAAAAATCCTGAGCCTAAACCTTAAAATATTGAATATTTGACCTATAACCCTAAACCCCAGATTAGCAATTGAATTCTTAGATACTCCCAAGCTCTGTTGGCCTGTGATCAGCATAAGAATTCCATTTAAGTGTTAAAAACTTTAACCAAAATCTTAAAATCGATACCATATTCATTAAATTTTTTAGATCAATATAAACTTATTAGTACTTGCAAAACCTATGAAGTTCTTTATTCACACTATTTTTATTTGTTATTAATAACAACTTTCTATCCATGGATAACACTTTTAATTGTTTATTTACTCTTATGTTACTTGAAACAAGGTTGCCTCTAAAATCGTCCAACAAAAATAGTTTTATGACTTGAACTTTCAAAACTATAAACACGATTATTATCTATCAAACAGCGAGGGAGGGGGGTGTGACCGCTCATCCCCCTCGAGATTCGTGCTGCTGCGCACTTTGAAGATGCAGGCGCGAATCTCGAGGGGGATGAGCGGTCACACCCCCCTCCCTCGCTGTTTTCCTCGCCATTTAGAATTTCTGATCTATGTTACATGCTTTCTTTGAGGGGGAAAAAAATAGTATATCTCTCAAGTAACTTCCATGAGAGGTTGCAGGGGCTTCCAGCTGACTCTGAGGTATAAATTAATGAATCATGGCCACTGCCACTAAACTAGTTCCATTTAGTCATCAAGATACGCAAGCTGCAGTTGTACCCAACTGAAAATGATGTCATTACACACATTTTGGAAGAAAAAAATGAAAGGAAAAAATGGTAGTAAGAAGCCCAAGTTCACTTTACAACTTGGGAATACATGCACCGATTTTATGGACGAATACATAGAAAAGGAAATCCAATCACAAAATTCAGAACAATAACAAAAATTGATCTATTACAGCTCATGAAGTTATGATATACAAGAATATGAATGTTTCAAGGGCTTTTACAGCTTAATATGATGAACAAACACATACTCTCAACAAGAAGATTTAATTCGAAAAGCTGCATCTCTCACGCCAGATTATAACAGGTGTTAATCTGCATCACTGTCATAATCATCCTCAGAATATGATTCATCTTCCCTTGGTTCTGTCAGTGTATTCATTTTGAATGAAGGCTCCACGTCCATTTCCTCTATGTGAATAGAATCGTAGCTCATTCTTTCCTCAAACTTCTCATCTGAGCAGTTAAGAAGCCAACCCAGAGAACAATTTAAGCCCTTCTTAGCAACTATTTGGTATCTAGGCTTTATTCTCGACTCCAGACCAAAGGTGAAGAAAGCTGGGAAGGCAACCAAGTCATCCTGACCAAAACTCTCACTCATCTCTGTCTGAAAGTAATCATAGTTAAACTTCATAATGTCAAGATTCATAGCAAGTAACTGAGGACACCCCACAACCATCTTTTTCACTTGTAGCAAGGAGAAACCACATTCTTTTAGGAAACCTATATGCTTCAATATAGGAGACTGACTAAGGCTAACGACTTCTGGCATCTTCTCAATTAATCTACCAAAATCTTCACTGCCCACATCTATACTTGTCTTGAGCAAGTTTTTTACAGAGAGAATTCTTGACTTCAGATCAAGTCCTACAATTTCAGGATACTGTGTTATCACTGAAGCAAGTAATTCTTCTCGAACGCCAAATTCTAAAAGGGATTCCACATTAGGTTTTACCTGATCCTCTAAGCCAAATCCAAGGATATGAGGCCTCTTCTCTATCAATCTCGCCACAGCTAGTCTTGGAATCCCTAAGCTTTCAACATACTCTACAAAAGGTTTGATCACCCTTCCAACTCTCATTCCTAGTATTTCGGGGTATCTTGTTAGAACCCCTCCTACTTCTCTTCTTGCAACACCGATTCCAACCAAATAGGCCACAGACGTGCTCATGGTTCCCTCGAGCTTGAACCCCAGAACTTCTGGATACCTTTCGAGAATCCGAGGAATACTATTGTGTTTAATGTCCATACCTTTGAGGTACTTCACAACAGGCTCAAGGTCTACTACAACACTCGCATGGAGAACTTGTGGATATCTCCGCAAGAAGTCGGTTATAGTACTTTGGCGGACACCCAATTTACCAAGATAATCAAGCACTGGTACCATATTCTTCTTCACACTGCAGCCAAGGACTAGGGGATAGTTATTGATGTCCTCGATAGTAAGCCCAAGTGTATGAAGGAAGTCCACACGTTCTCTCATGACATCAACTGTTACAGGAAGCTCCAGTCCTTCGAGCTCATCAGGAACTATACCGAGGCTCTTCAAGAACTCGTAAACCTTGGCCCGGTTTGCTATCCTTTCATTTTTCATTTCTAGTAAACTTGGCCTACTGTAAAGAGAACTGGGCCCTCCACGTTTTCGCCCCAAGGGATATGTAGCTGTTTTTGATAAATAAGACTCTACAGCATCAGATGTATATGATCTGTCAGCAATGGAGCACCAGAGTCTTGTTATCAATCCATTTTTCTTCTCTCGTGAACATGTAATAGCATTAGCTAACGGAAGATTCAACCGGTGAATATGGAAGGTGAGAATGGATAGCTCTGGATGGGCAAGCAGCAAAACAGGCCTTGCTAAGCTGGCATGACCAAGAACCTTCATTTCTTTTTTCGCTTTACTTTCTAATATCAAATAATTGTCATACAAAATCAGTAAATTTGTGCTTTACTGTCAGACCTGTTCAAGAAAATAATTTGTTTAGACCAGTATAAAAACTACAAATAAAGAGAACATAGGTGGCACACCCTACTTTGGATCACATGGAACATCAAATCTGGTGAAAATGCATACTTCACCTAATTACACAAAGTTGATTTATTTAATCTTAAGAAAGGTTTGTCTTTCAGCTGTTAGCACATGATCTATCGAAAATAACGAGGGCTCAAATTAAGAATGCACAATATCATTCTGATGTAAGAAAACGGCTTTTGAAATTATAGACCATGGGACCATCAGGCCGTTGAATAGTTAAATAATGACAAACTACATCCCTAATAGAAAAACCAACCGAAAGCCATCACATATCGGCAAGGATGCATGGACTCTCGGGAAAACCCTCGAATCGGAGTCGGACACGTGTCTGACACGCACCTGACACGTGGTCAACGGCTTCAACACATTGACTTGGTCGAACACGTGCCCAACACAGTCAAGACTTGGCTGGGGACACGACAACTTTTTTGTTGGTTGGGTGCAAATAACACCCAATTTAGGTCTTTTCTCCCTGATCAATCAATTGAAGGTTGAAGGTTTGCAAAAGAAGAAAAGGAAGAGGAGAAGAAGAAAATGAAAAGAAGTAGACGACTCGAGACAGATTTGAAACTGGTTGTTGTTTTCAACAAAAGAAGAAAGGGAAGAAGAAGTGATTGACCTGGGAGGAACAAATCGATCTGTGTGGTGCTCTGGCGCTCGATTTGTGTGGTGTTCTTACAATAATTGTGTCCTGAGAAGGTTCTGTCGTTACTAGGAACTCCGGTTTGCTTAACAAAAGGTCTACTGCTACTGCTGATATTTCTCTTCACGAACTCTGTTTTCTATTTAGCGTGGGTTTTTTTAGGAGCTTTTATGTGATTGAGGGCCATCTAAGATCCAATGCAACTTTGGTGAATCCCTAATAAGGTTTATCTCTGTAATGCTTTTAATTGAAGATTTGTGCCACAAATTGTTTGCTAATTATATAATAATTCTGGTGCAGATTGTGGTCTTCATTCTTTTGGCAATACTAGTTGCACTTTTCTTCAAGAAGTGATTTGTTCATGAGTTATAAAAAAAATTAATAAAAATAGTAAGGCTTGTCGTGTTGCCGAGTTCTAATTTTTTTGAAATTGTCAAATCGTCGTTTCGTGTATGTGCATCCTTGCATATCGACATTCAAAGACACTGCTCAAAAGAACCCTTTCATAATCTTTTTCCTCTTTCCCTACTGTAAGCAAACCTTTTATGGGAACAAACCCCCTCACTGTAAATGAAACTTTTGGAAGCATCTTTCACAAGCTCTATCCTTCCCCACATAAAAAAATTCATTACTCTCAAAACCTCACCCTCTAATCTGCACACAGTTTCCAAGGGAAGTCTCTCCCAATGTAAAAATCAACCTCACTTTCTGGTCATTCCTAAAGTTATCAAAGCATGGCCCCGAAAAGGTTTCTAACTTCTACCAAATGACAGGGCCATTAGAGGATATTTAAGGAAGGGTGTCTGGGTTGAAGGATCTCAAAAGCTTTGAGATGTAGGTGGAAAGTTGTAGGCTGAAGAGTAATTTTATTTGTATTAGTGGTATTAGTTTTTATTTTTTATTTTTCACTCTTCTTGTGGTTGATTAGCTTTTGAGCCCTATCCTATTTGTGCAAAGGTTTTTGCTTTGGCGCCTTTGCGGGTTTTCATTGTAATCTTGGTGAATTATAATGAATTTGAAAAATATATACTTGAGGAACTGACGCCGGGCAGAATAGCGATTATCCTGCAGGTTAGTTGTAACAGACAATTCACTGGGAATAACACAAGAAGATTACCCAAAAACACAGAAAAATAACTCTAATGTCAATTAAATTACTCAAATCAAAGGTCTATTACAATATTGAGGAAAAACTTTATTTATAGTGCTCAAATAACTTGAATAATAAGCAGCCTATTCCTAAAATAAAAATTAGAATCAAATACTAAAATAAAAAGCAGTCTATTTCTAAAAGAAAAAGTAAAGCCTAATCTTAAAAGAAAACTGCCTATTCCTAAAAGAAAAAATAGAATTAAATACTAAAATAACAAGCAGTCTATTTCTAAAAGAAAAAATAAAGCCTAATTCTAAAAGGAAACTAAAAATATTCCTAATTAAATTGAAAGATTACGAATAAGTTATTTAGTAAATAACTATGAGAGCCAATTAGGAACCCTAGAAATCCTCCTGCATCAGTCACCCTGGGTTGGAAAGAACTCGTCATCGAGTTCACAACAACTTCATCGAAATCTTCTGGTGGTAGCCCAGGAGGAAGATCCTCTGGCACCAGATCAGAAAACTCTGCTAGCCCTTGCTGGTGTACTGGATTGTCTTTCATTTCCCTGCTCTTGAGCTCCATCTGCAAACCCAACACATACTTCTTTACTATAACAATCAATTCCTTGATGTCATCAACCTCGTTAAGTCTTAGCTTCATGAAGTCGCCTGAAAGAGATGCAAACACAACATTTGATTGCCATTTCCATGCCACTTCAATAATGCCATTCCCTATAGTTTCTCTTCTCATGACAATTGATGTGTCATTCAACATATTCTTAAGTTTTATACAGCGAAGTCGGTGAAGGAATAACAATAATGATGGATGTAGATATGAAAACATAGATATGATAGTGCTCATACCGGCACCTTTTCTTAGCTCTGACTTGAATGGAAGTATGATGCATGTGTTCCAACAGCTATCACTTTGATTTACTTTGGGGGGTATTAGTCTTGTGAATGAGTCAATATTACAAGGAGCAATCGCAGTGGGCAAAACAAAACCAATCTGACCATCATGAAACCCATTGGAGTGAATCTTTGGAGCATCCGTCACTCGAAATATTGATTTGAAACCAATGCCTTTCTGCCCTATATATCCAGCACCCTTTCTTGGTTGAATTTCTTACGTCACAGAGTGCTTTAATATTTTGAGCAGTAAAACCTTGCTCGTTATTTAAAACAACAATGCTAGTAGAATGAATAATGAAAACCAGAGTGGGTTCCACATTCTCCGGGTAGCGATTATCATCTGCATTCTGAACCAACTCAAGGAAAAAATTAGAATCTTGTGAGTATAATTCTTGTGAAAGACAATGGAGAGCTCTCCCAAGGCGGGCATGCTGCTTCTTTAACATTTCATTTTCTGCATTTGTAACACTTGGATCAAGGCCGAACTCCTCACGCCTGATATTTTGGATAAAAAGAGATGCATTCTCAACCTCCACATAACTGAACCCTGTCCCTACTGGATTATCCACAAACAAGAGATCAGCTTTTTGCAACCAAGTTGAATTTTTGGCCTTCAAATCAGTATCCAATGGACCAACTTCTTCAAAGTTTCCAATCCCAACTCCTGAAGCACCCTTGGGAGTCAGTAGACTCTTATGAACGATCAGAGTCTCATGGATATCTCCATACAGTACATCTCCATCTTCCTCATCGTCATACACAGGCTCTCCAAGTTTCTCGTCGTCATAGACAGACTCTCCAAGCTCCTCAGTTTCGTTTACCACGTCTTCCTCAATCAGAAGATTGTTGCCCTTTTGAATAGCAGACTTCTTGCACTCAGTCACTCTATGTTTCTGTTCACCACATCTGAAACATCTAATAGTAGAATTAGAAGTAACCTGTGGTGGTTGCTGGGTGGGACGAGATTCTTGAGGGCGAATTGACTGACTGCTTTGATCACTTATGATCATTGGCCTCTTGTTCTGCTGTTTCTTCATAGCAAATGCATGCTGGTAGGCTTCAGAAACGATCCTCAACGAGTGAAGTCGCTGAAATAAGGGTTGAGTGTAGCCGATAGGAAGGAAGTGACCCTTCATCTTCTTCGTTATCTTCTCCCAATTAGTGATCTTGGCCTTGCCCTGCCTGTCTCGTGATCGCTTCAACTGCTCCCACTAAGCAGATGCTCTGCCTTTGAGTTTTTTGGCGACAAATTTCACCTTAACACGATCTGGAACTTCTTTATACTAAAAAATACGTTCTACTTTATTCAACCAATCCACGAATCCTTTGGCCTGTAACATAACAAAAAAAACTTGGGTAGATCCACTATGAATCCGAGATTTCCATGACAATTCTCCCGACCACGGCGCTCCTAAATTCGAGCACGATGGTGATACGGGTTTTTGAAATTGAAATCAGAATCGTGATCTTCCATCTCACGATTATCAAAATCCTGCGCCGTTAGACGCCGGGTTAACTCTGTAATTTGCCTCTGTAAATCCTCAATCATCATATTCTTAACGTTACGATCACGGTGAGATGTTAACCTGATGTTGAAGCTCTGATACCAACTGACACTGGGCAGAATAACGATTATCCTGCAGGCTAGTTCTAATAGACAATTCACAGGGAAGAACACAAAAAGATTATCCAAAAACACAGAGAAATAACTCTAATGTCAATTAAATTACTCAAATCAAATGTCTATTACAATATTGAGGAAAAACTCTATTTATAGTCCTCAAATAACTTGAAAAATAAGTAGCCTATTCCTAAAATAAAAATTAGAATCAAATACTAAAATAACACGCAGTCTATTCCTAAAAGAAAAAGTAAAGCCTAATCTTAAAAGGAAATAGACTATTCCTAACAGAAAAAATAGAATTAAATATTAAAATAACAAACAATCTTCCAAAAAAAAAAATAAAGCCTAATCCTAAAAGGAAACTAAAAATACTCCTAATTAAATTGAAAGATTACCAATAAGTTATTTAGTAAATAACTTTGAGAGCAAATTAGAAACCCTAGAAACCCAAATTAGAAACCTTAGAAAACCAAATTAGGAACCCTAAAAATCCTCCTACATCAGGAACGGAGTGATAGAATCTTCAACAACGAGGCTAATGACGAGGTGTCTTTGCTATGAACTTTTTGTTGACGAGGGTTGGATTTCTCATCTACCAGTTTTCAATGAGGTTTAATTTAATTGTCTCCAAGTAAAGTGGAATATTTCTCTTTGGGTCTTAATTTTTTTACACCATGTGACATTTTCTTGTTTGGTGTTAGCAAATCTAATGGCATGTGAACGCGACAATCTATACAAAAACAATTTAAAATCCTTCAATTAGAGAAGACTACTTAGAACTGAAAATAATAAGAAGAATATTAGAGAAGAACATAACTTTAGGTTGAAAGAAAAAATTGCATTCAATAATATTAGATTGGTTGCTTGATTTCTAAATAAATAAGTCGTCTCTTTTATATAGGAAATGGAGGACAATTTTACAAGAAACTAAAATAGCATTCTCCAATATATACTACGAATTAACTAACTGCCTAAAATAAATAGATCCTATAGAAAACGAGAGTTCTATTCAAAATAGAGAAGGACATCCATCATAAATGGAAATGAGAAAAGAAAAGTGAAGAATGCTTAGAGAGTGATCAAGTCTTCTTCCTCTTCTCACTAAACGGAAAGGCTGAGTGAATCTCTACTCTCTAGTTAAAGCCATTTTCCAAGAATCAGTTGTTTCAGAAATCTTATTAGGGATTTTCTTCATAGTTTTTCCCTTGCAACTTGTTTCCTAAAATAAAACAAGTGTTTTTGCATGCATCCATATCCATTAGGTGAGATGGGATGGAATTGTTATTGAATAGGTGAGATGGGGTGGAGATGTCAATGATGAAGGTAGAGAACAATTCAGGCTTTTGATGATTTTTTTTATTTTTTATTTTTTATTTTTTATTTTTTATTTTTTATTTTTTATTTTTTATTTTTTATTTTTTATTTTTTATTTTTTATTTTTTATTTTTTTATCAAGGTTTCCTTCTAGGTAAGCTTAAAATGAGGCATAGTGAAACAAGGGGTGACCATCGTAAGTTGTTAGGTGTTACTGTTACTGCAAGGAGGTTAGAAGCACAATTGTGTCCCGATTGTCATTCTTGATGGGGAGGGACTTAGAATGGTGTTCAGATTGATCATTCTTGATGGGGAGGGACTGGAATGAGTTGCCTTTGGGCATAGTAACCTTGATTTGGTTGATCTCATGTACACGTGTGCATGAAATGGTGTACAAAAAAACTATTTTTGGCAACAAGCTTGGTACAGTTAGGATAACAAATTATGTGGAGATTTGCATGTTCAGGTGTTTCTTGGGAGAGTTGAGTTTAGAAAAATGTTGGTGGAAGAAAATCAATTCATTAATGTTGGTGGGTGGATAGATTTTAAAGTCTCTAAATTTGGTGTTAAAAGAAAAAGGTGAGGATGGTGGGGATCATCGGTTTTCTTTTTCTTGCTTCCTTTCTCTTCTCGGGGTGTTTGTGTGGTTTTTGTGGGTAGGTTAGGGAGGATCATGGATGTGTTTAGAGAAGTTAGGGTGAAGAATAAAACTTTCATTTTGGAGAGGAGGTTTAGATTCTTAAGAAAGTGTAATGATAAAAGAGAATGGAATGAGGACTCAGGTAATGGCTTTCCTTCATGTTGCTAGAGTGCTAGATGTGTGCAAGTGCTTGACTTCGGATCCTACAATGGGAGAAAGGCACCCCATAAGGAAGTGGGACAATAATTTGGATGGGGCCTTGGTTGAGCAAAGGGATAATAGCAATGGAGTTTATTGCAAGTTGATGATTATGTCGTCTCACGGGGCACAGAACAATTGTGCGTTCCTCATGGTTGTGATATCACGGGATGAAGATGGTTTGTGAATGGGTTTAGCAAAGTGATGAGTATCACAAATTATACAACCATTTAGAATGGTCTCCCTCAAACCTCACATTAACAATGCTTTGACAGAGAGGAGCCAGGATTAACATCTCAAAGTAGAGCCATCTCTAGGCAAAACATTGTTGATCCAGGGAAGAAATGGTCTCTCCAAAACTATTATTTTGAGGAATTTGGAATGAAGAAGCGTCGAAATCTAAAACAAGCTTGAATAGCCCGAAGAGGAAGAAAGGGGATGAAGTCCATCTTAAAGGCATGGTAGTATCTCAACCATGGGGTCGGTGGTATTGGGATTTGACCAGAACAACAATGTTTCGCCTTGGGTTTCCAATGAGTAAATGGTGTGTCATATTTGATCACTTAAGGGTGGTTCTTCAACCTGAATCTGCAATTATTGTGCCATCGATGGATGAATTTAGTTGTTGAATTCTATGAGGATCGAAGGATGACTCGGATAGATGGGTGGAGGTGACTAGCAAAACGAAAGGAAATGGTGAAGCTTCATGCTTATTCCGGTTGCAATTCAAAATGGCATTGTAGTCGAAATCAATTCTCGTTGGAGAGCAATAGCGGAGGTGGAGAAGGTAGGTATCGTATCATGTTCTCCATTCGATTGATTCGCATAAGAAGCAAGAAGAGAGGAGAGGTGCATGTGCTCAAGGAATGAGGAGCAGAAATGGGTCATTTGAACTACTCTAAGAAGGACAATGTACATACTAGTGTACTAGCTCAAGTCATTCTTCTTTGATCCAAGAAGAGGACACTTTACATGGGAGTACAACAAACGGAAAAATCAGACTTCATACCAAGGCAGCCAAGAAAATGACACAAGGCAAACTTTTGTTTTGGGACTGTCACAGTAAAGATTAGACCCCATTGCTTCTAAGTTAGCGGCCAATGAGGGATTTTATTTGGAATTCAAATATAGGCACTTCGATATGGAGGAATTAGAGTGTGAACATGCTGTTTCTAGGCCCAAAAATAGTAACGGTACCAAGGGCACGAGTCCAAGTTTCAGTTTTATGGGTCAAGCTGAATTAGAAGTCCAAGAGGTTGTCAACAATAGCTAAGAGGCTTGGCATCAAAATTAAAGGGAAAGAAAAAGGGAGCTGTTGCTAATCTGATCCATAAAGACTTTGTGATAAACAATGTGATGTAGGCTTCTGGAATAGGTCCGGAAGGTGAATTGAAAATCAATGAGGAGGATATCCGTAGGAGGAGCAATGACATTTTCTTACATTGTCGAGTTGCTTAGTTTTAGGTGTATAACCAATGTAGTGGGATGGAATCTATGCTGTTCTTCCTTGTAATCAGCTCAGATTGTCACTGGAAATTTTTATCTTTTAAAAATAATAATAACCATTAAGTGAAAATCAATTCAGGCTAAAGTTAAAAGTATAATACAGAAAAGGTCACAATTTCAAGATACACATAAATAATCAAATGACATTTTCCCCATAATACTCTTATAATTAAATATTTGAGTTGATCAAGAAATGTTCAGTTCCTCGGACCCCATCCAAGTAGCCATGATATGAGAAGTTAATTAAATTTTATTGTAAAATAACACCCTATATAATATAAATTTTCTAATAGAATGTAGAAATTGCTGAATCTGAAAGAGAGAGAAATAGTCTAAACCTAGAGGTTGCCACGCCACCATATTTATGGCGTGAAGAAGAAGAAGAATAAGAATAATAAATGGAAATCAGTACAAGTAAAAATAAAGGTAATTCGGGGCACCAGCACCCTATTTCAGTAGTAAGTTTCAGGCGTAAGAACCAATATCCAAAAATACCAAGCCTTTTGTCCAAACTATTCAACAACACTCATTTCTCCCTCTTGTTTTGTGCAGATTAGTTCAACATTAACATCACAAGCAAAGCAAAGCAAAAAATGTCCCAATTTAATAATTGAACAGGAAAAACAAAAAGAGTAGCTAAAACCTAAAATCCCAAGTTGTTCTTAATGGCAGTAAAGAATGACCAGCCTTGAAAAGGCACATAAGAAGAAGAATGGACAACTTACATTAGTGTCACGCTGAGTTGTTGGCGGTGAGGGCTCGGTTCAGTCGAGAGAGTGAGTGACTGAGATTTTGAGACGAAGTGAGTCTGCCGGGATGACGACGATCAGATTTTTTTTGCTCGGGAGCTGCTATGTACACCTACGTTTTGTTTTTGCGTCCCACCCCGTCATACATGTCAGGAAACTTTACTGCGTGCCACCATATTTCGCCATGTACCACCTGCCAGAATATTTTTTGTTTCAGTTTGAAACTCTCTCTAACCCTCGACTCCTCCCACTCTCCCACTCTCCTACTCAGTTTGTCCCAGCTGAAACTCAGCTTTCTCCTATTCAAATCTTTCTCACTCAATTTCCTCTCATACTTTCTCGATCTCGTTCAATTTCTATAGCACTATCTCTCTTTCTCAACTTCCTCTCGAACTCTCCTTTTTTTTTTTTTTTTTTTTTTTTGCCATTTTGGTAGTTTCTGGCTTATAGTCTTTCATTCAATCGACAGTGACGAAGTTTGTGTGAAAGCTCTTTGCTTAGAAGTTGGTGAAACTTCCCCTCGAACTCAATGGCGGACCCAGGATTTTAGGCAAGGGGGGCGAAATGGCAAGCAAAATTTTTTTTCTACCCGAGCTAGTAAAATAAAAAAAATACAACTATAAAAATACATTACATATACCAAATTGAATCCAGTGTAATTAAATTTTAAGCCAAAATTAGGTCACAATATCAATAACCTTAGCAAGGGGCAAATGAGCGTAATAAATAGAATATATAATTAAAATCACAAAATAATTAAGATAAGTATCTAGTTGAAGCAAAAAAAAAATCTGAAATTTACAAATATAATAAGATCCTAATACAATTTCATAGAAAAATGATTTATATGAGGCTCAAATTTTGTATGAGTTAGCTAATGACATATATTTTTATTGAATTCTATATTTATTATTTTAGATATTAATTTCAAATATTTTTTTTGTTGGAGGTTTTACACCACTTGTGAACCAGCAATTCATTTTATTATTATTTGCAATTACATATAAATTTGCGTTGAAAGCAAAAAAGTAGGGGTAGGTCACAATAACAAAATTGTAATTGTGAATAGCCATAAAGAAATTATACGCTTCAAGAGGACCGAAAATAATTTTTTATTAAACTAAATTTTTTTTTTAATGTTTGCAATTAATAATAACATTGTATTGAAAAAAAAAATTAGGAGAGTGACAATGATGAAAAAAAATAATTATCAATAACCATAAAAATGCATAATGAATAACCATAAAAAATCATGCGCTCGGAGAGTATCGAACTTGGGTTGTTTACCAAAAGTTAAACACTTTAAACCACTACGCCAATATACATATATAAAAATAATTAATGACTAATATTTATAATGTATATATACATTATATAATTAATTTTTTGAAAGGCTAAATATAAAATAATATTTTTTTAAATTTGAGGGGGGCAGCTCGCCCCTTAGTAGGTCCGCCCCTGGTACTTGTGATGCGATGAAGGATGTTGTGGATGCGAGAGGGATGATGAGGCGAGGTTGTGAAGCGTGATGGGAGATCTGTGAGGGAGTAAGGAGATGTCTTTTTCCCTGCGTCTTTGCTTCGTAATTGTGATTCCATGTTGCTGCTTTGTTGCATTTGTTAATTCCGTTGCAAGAGAGAGAGGACGGAGATGAATTTGTTGGCTGCAAGGGAGGAACAGTAAAGAGAGATCAAGCAAGGAGGGAGGCGAAGTGAAGTGTTAGTGAAGGCGATATGCTCACTGTTGGACTGTTTAATTAGATGGGGAGGAGTAATTAATGTCAAGCTAGAGGGAAGTGTGTGGTGGAAGAGAGTATAGGCACGAAGAAGGAGGCGATGTGGAGAAGAGAGCGGGGATCTGTGTGGCTCTCTCTGTGTCTGCGAAGTGGCTGGCGTGAAGAGAGCTAGATTTTGTGATGGAGATAAGGTGGTTGGTTTGATTGTGTTGTTGCCAGTAAAAGAGATAGAGAAGATGACAGGAGGTCGAGAGAGGGACAATGCGTGAGGTTCTCTGTGAAAAATCACAGAAGAAGAAGAAGAGGGGCGTTCATGATTCAGGGAGGGAACGAGGAGGCGTGATGGTGGCTAATGGTGGTTGGCGTGGTGGCTGCAAGGCGAAATTGAGACGGTGTGGTGATCTCTCTAGCGAGCAAGAGAAGAATGATGACGAGGAGAGACTATTAGTTGGTTTTGGGAGGAGGATGAAGAGATGAGAGGTAGTGGCAGCCCCGTAAATAAGAGGAGAGATGAGAGAGATATCCTGTTTTGTTTGGCAATGAGATTAAATAGTTTGGGGATTTAGGTTAGGCTTGGGCTTGAGCTTAGGTTAGGATGAATTTGGGTTTTGGATTTCTATTACTGTGGTCCCTTTCAATTTCACTGAAACGTCACTTTGGGATTGTTCTTCCAAACTCACCGCGCTAACGTTATTTCATCGTTTAAGCTCAAATTCCTACAAAAATATGAAAATAAAATATTTAAAACACTAACAAATATAAATTAGAAGATGTTTTATGTAGTAATTATGTGAATATTAAATACCCCTAAACTTATATTTTGCTAGTTTTCGAGCAAAACAAAAATAAAATACTAACTCACTTTCATAGGAATCATCGGTTGCACTTACCTTAAACGTGTGCAACAAAGGTTTGAACCCTTAGATTACCTCTAGTGGATGAGTTATAGTCTCGTGAGGGTTTCCAGAGATGTTACTCACAAACATGACTAACTCAATAAATTTAAATAACATGGTCACTCTTATTTATTTTCTTTAAAGTAATTATATAATTGCCAAAAATTTTAAGAAAAACAACTAACAGTGTCATAGTAATTTATAAACTGATTTTGACAATGATTTAACAATATCCAAAGGTTAAATAAATTTCATCATCATCTTCATCTCCAAATGTGTGTGTGCATAGCCTTATCAACATAATTCTCCATTTCACAGTAAAGACATGACTAAATAGCCTTTAGAAATTACGTTTCGATTACAAATCTCTCATGTCACTTAGAAATGATCACTCGAAGATTTGATATTTATCACTCAGTTTATATGCGAGGAAAAAAATAAATTATGGAAAAATAAGCATCTTACATATAATTATCATGAAAACTAACTTTTCAAAGAATGAAATGAATATGATCTCAATACAGGAATATCAAATACTTTTAAGAACGTTGGATCAAACTCCATGTTCTTGTCTATTCAATCTACACATCTATTGACAGAACCTTTACTTAAGACCAATTAGGTATTTATTAGGTTGTAATGGGGGCATGGACTATGGCTAACAAGAATGAAAAATGATATACAAAAATTCTGAGAATGAATACACTATTTAATAAATACATGGCGCACTGAAAAATAAATCAATGTTGCACATCATTAATTTTTCTTCCTTCCAAATTCATCTTTATATTTTCAATTGTGAAATACAATTCAGCTCAAAATTTTGAAAAATGCATTTCAGCCTCACCTTAACCAAACATTGTCCTCAATGCATAAAAAGTAAGAATCATGACAAATGGAGAAGAAGAAATGATGAGGGTTAGAGTGATATTACCATGGTGAAGTTTTTACTAATATGGAAGAGATCGTCCACCAACGAAATCGCAAAAACATATGAACCGTGGACTTATAATGAGAAATTGATAAAACACATACATGACAAAAAAAATGCACAAACGAAAAAAAAATTACATGCATCAATTGTAAGTCAAAATTGTTACCGAGCTAACGAGTATGATTGGAATGCAACTAGAAAAAAACTCGAAAAACAATCCAGACTACCCATAATGACACAACTGAAGTCGGGCTGCCTCCCAAGAGCTTATGGTTTAACGTCGTCAACCCGACATATATTCCTCTCACAAATGATGTACCATAAAATGAAGAGGAAAAATATAGTGAACACCCTCTCCCAATTCTAGATACTTAGTCCATGATGTTAATTAGATTAGAAGTGGCAAAAAGTCGTATAACATTAACCTAAACAGTTGAGGATCAAATAGTAGCATCCAGAAGCGACACAACATATACTAACCCACCCTAAAAGCTATGAAGGCCCCATGCAAGATCATAGAGAAAATGAGAATGAATTCGCATTTCTAGGAAATTCGTAGAGGCCTGGAGCATAAAAGATTCACATATAATGATATCTAACAAATGATTCTTGCCTACTCCTCAAACAAGACATCCTAAATCAGGTGACAAATCAGAATATTGAATATATTTTCTATCAATCAGCCACTATAGAATTGCTTGTACCTCTTTTTTCACTTTCCCGCTTAAAGTGAAATGCCAGTTAAAGAACAATTCCAAGATGGGACATGTTTCTTCACTTGACTATTTTAAGCTTTCAAACTTCCAAAGAAGGAACCTATGAGCGTCAAACTTGTCCTAAACAATTATCTTGCTATAAATTTTAAATAGTAAAGGCTTAAGTTTCTAACCCTAAAATAAATGGTGGTTAACCTATCCGTGGGAGAGGGCGCAGAAGTTGCAAATCAATCTTGCCACTGTTCAAATGTGCATGCATTATTACCTAAAACAACCAAAATACAAGTGATCACAATAAAAATCGTGTGTAGATACGGCGGGGAGAAGTTACCTTTGGCTTGAACATCTTTTGGGTTACTTGTGGCGTCGGCTAGAAGTCGACTTGCCGTCAATCAGAAGCACTATCCATTTAGCTTGTGACTTTTGTTGCCGTCAATCAGAATCACAATAAAAATATATTGTATTCCTTTTCTGTGCTATTTCCCTTTTAGCTTGTGACTTCTGTTGTTCGCTTCGTTCCCATTTGAACTCCTATGAACACTCGTGTATGATTGTTTACAAAAAATGAAACAAATTAAACTCAAACTAGTAAAAAACAAAAATAAAACTAATAATCAAACGACTCCTAACACTGTTCCTAAACAAATAATATTATACCTAATCTATTAACCAGTGAAAATAAACTCTAGACTTTGATTGTACATTTACAATCCCCGGCAATGGCGCCAAAAATTTGATACAGATTTTACTAACCTAAATTAATAAGCTAATTTATACTGATTGTTATACCGCAAGTGCATGATTTTCTAACTGGTAGACATTGGCAAATACGGATCGATCCTACGAGAATTGAAGGCACAATCGAACACTACAATATATTTAAACCAATTTGAAAGGGGGTTACAATAATTAGAGATTTCTAAACTAATGTAAAGTAGAATAACAATTAAAAATTGAGTTTGAATATCAAAGAGAGAGATGTTGAGGTTTTCAAATCATCCACCAGGTTTATAAAAGGGAAAATGACTTATAAGGCCTAATTTTTTTAATTGTAGACCATATAAGTCCCTAAGAAATGTAAGTACCTCAAAAGGCATACTTTTTGTAATTCAAGACTATTAAATGTCACAAACCTAAACCATGACTAAAACTTATGTAAAAAAACAAATATACCCATATTTCTAGACATATTGATGTGGTGTTGTTATTTATGTATTTAAATTTCAGTTACATTGAAACAAGCGAAATATGCTATAACGCAATTTGATATTTTTTCAAAGTTGTTTCATGTCCATAAAACATAACTGATCGATTCTTGTTGGGTAATTCGAAAGTACAAAATAAAAAATCTCGATGTAAACTTATGATTGGTTTTAAGAATGTGAATACATTTTTAAAATTGATCACTTAAGGTTAAGAATGTCTTTCTAATTATTTTTAAACAATGAGTTGGGTTAATTGCTTCTAGAGTCTTTAATTAAATTAAATAGGTTTTTTGAGGCATTTTCAATTGTTAGAGTATGATGTGGTCTATAATTATAAAAAGTAGGCCTTATTAGTCATTTTTCCTTCATAAAATTATATTAATGTCAATTATTGTCTTCTAGAAATGTAGTGTATTGATTTTAGCAAAAATGCAAACCCCTAACATTAATTGTCTGTTTAAGGCACAACTAATCATAGGTTTAACTAGCAATGTAATGAATTGATTTTAGCAAGATGCAAACCCTAGCATTAACTGTATGTTTAAGACACAACTAATCACAAGTTTAACTAATACGAATAAAACATGCTTAAGCAAAAAAATATAATAATTCTAACTACCATGGCTGCATGACATATACGGTGAAAGTAATGCATTTGTTCACAAATCAATTCAATTTCAAATCATATAATGTATCGAAAAACAATAAAAATCAAGAGAAAATTCTATTAAGCCTGAGGAATTATTTATGCCTTAGCGGATGATTTAGAAGATCATGGTGGTAATGGTCTTAGTGACAGCGTAGGTGAAATCCACCAGCTCAACGGACACTGGGTTGTGTGGTGGTATATAATACTTTGAGCGGTGCAACTAGTGATAAAGTTAAAAAGTAAATTCTTTCCCTTCCAAATCTGTTTCTTCTTCTCGTTGTTTCTTTGCGTGAACTATTTTGCTGTGATGCGATGGAGGATGTTGTGGATGCGAGAGAGAGGACAAGGGAGAGATGGGGTGAGGTTATGAAGCGTGATGGACGATTTGTGAGGGAGAAATGAGTCGTCTTCTTCCCTGCGTCTCTACTTCGTCCCTGTGATTCCATGTTGTTGCTCTGTTGCATTTGTTCGTTCTGTTGCAAAACAGAGAGAGGACGAAAATGAAGTTGTTGGCTGCAAGGGAGGATCAGTGAAGAGAAATTGGGCGAGGAAGGGGACGAGGTGAAGTGTTAGTGAGGCGATATGCTCTCTGTGGGCTTGTTTAATTAGATGGGGAGGAGCGATGAATGTCAAGCTGGAGGGAAGTCTGTGATGGAAGAGAGCATAGGCGAGAAGAAGGAAACGATGTGGAGAAGAGAGCGGGGGTCTGTGTGGCTCTCTTTGTGTCTGCGAAGTGGCCGGAGTGAAGGGAGTGAGGCACTGTGGTGGAGACAAGGTGGCTGGTTCGACTGTGTGGTTGCCAGTAAGAAAGAGAGAAGATAACAGGAGGTCGAGACAGGGACAATGTGTGAGGTTCCATGTGAAAAATCATAAAAGAAGAAGAGGAGCGTTCAGGATTCAGGGAGGGAAATAGGAGGCGTGATGGTGGCTAATGGTGGTTGGCGTGGTGGCAGCAAGGCAAGATTGAGATGGTGTGGTGATATTTCTAGCTAGCAAGAGAGATTTGATGATGAGGAGAGCATGTTAGATGGTTTTGGGAGGAGGAGGGGTGTGCAGCCCCCAAAAGCAGAGAGGAGAGGAGAAAGACTCTTGGTTGGCAAGGAGATTAAATGGTTTGGGGTTTAGGTGATGCTTGAGATTGAGCTTGAGCTTAGGTTAAGATGGATTTGGGTTTTGGGTTTCTATTGTTATAGCACCTTTCAATTTCATTCGAAATCGTCAATTTGGGCTTGTTCTTTCAAACTCGCCGCGCTAACACAATTTCATCGTTTAAGCTTTAATTCCCATAAAAACATGAAAACGATATAATTAGAATAAAATAGAATATTAAAAAAACTAACAAATATAAATTAGAAGATATTTTATGTAATAATTATGTGAATATCATGTACCTACCCAATCGATCACCATCAATAGGGGTGGACATCTGATCCTATCCCAGTCCTGTCGTCCCGATTTTTCTCGGGTTCTTTTAGGATTGATCAAATTCATCTTGATCTGATCTCGTCCCATCCTGATCTAGATTGGGATGTGATCGAGATTGAGATTTTCAATCCCGCCCATCCTATCATTTTCCGAACTTATTTATTTAATATTTAATGCAATTTCTTGTATGCCACTTGCAAGTTTTTATTCATTTTGCGGTGAGCCATTGAAATATTAGTAAAAGTTCTCAATAATCATTCTTGAAAAATACTATTTCTATGAGCACAAAACAAATGCCAAAATACTATATCTTCAAGGATATGTTTCATATTATAACCTGAAAACAATGTGACCTTGTCCGTCAAGATAAGTTGTTCACTGAATGATTAATCGCTTGATGTTGAAAATGCAGACTATTGGAGACCAAATAGCTTTTAGCCATTGTAGCTGACACTGACACTGTAAGAGTGTACATAATGAGGTCTTCATTATAAATTTACTAGTCTTATACTAATCAAAACCTCTTAAATGGTTTTATAAAATTTAACTCATGTGCTACCCAAAAATTGGTAGTTGAGGCACAAAAAATGCGTTTTAACCGCACATTTATAATAGACACTAACTAAAACCTCTCCAATGGGTTTATACAACTTTTGGGGATGAACTACAATAGTGGTAAGACATGTTCATCCTATCCCATCCCAAACCCATTTGGAACGAAGTCTATCCCGTCCCGTGCCCACCCCTAACAATCACCACATAGAGAGTTGGAGGGAAAACTCCCCCCACTTTACATCTCTCTTCTCTTTGTTCTCCTTTTAGACTCTGAATAAAAAAGAAGTCATCTTCGACAACTCCATCTTCTTCGGCTCTACTTCACAAACACACATGCAACACCAAATCCATCTCCCAACACCTTGAATTGAACCCATCTCCATAACCATCCAATTGAACCAGCACAACTCCATCCATCTCCTTCAGTCCACAACCCAAACCAACCACTGAACCATCTGCACTCTCTCCAATTGAACCAAACCACTAACCATAATCAACCTCACACTACCACTTCCAATTTGTGCTCGCCACCACCACAATCGTCAATCAACCTCAACATCGCCATTGTTGAACCTCGCCGCCATCCCACTCCTAACAGACCTCACCACTGTCACCCTTAATCAACAATCGAGCTTGCCACAATTGACCTCACCTCCATCACCCTTAATCAACAATCGAGCTTGCTACCACCGCCAACCACAATTGACCTCACCGCCATCACCCTGAACAAAAAATGAGTTCAATCACCCAAATTCATCATTTGCTCCAGCACTGAAATCCTATTCACCTCTCACTCCATCAAATCTCCCCCCAAACCTCTGTAGAGTTGGTGGTGCATTGGTCTTGCTGGCTTAAACAGAGGAAACAACGAGAATAAGAAAACAATAAAGGTAGATGTTTGGAGAAATTTGAAGAAGGAGATGGTGGGAGAATAAATGATGAGGAGGAGGATGGTGGAGGTGGAACAGTTAACATTATCCATTACTAGAATCTATCGCATTGGGCTTCAAATTGGGTCTCCCACGAAGAACCCCATATATGGAATTATTAAGTTTTCCATTTACTTAAAAATTCTTGGTGGCTAGAGAAACACAAATGATCGTGTCGTCCTTCCTTCCTCTCTTTTCAAATAGACAACCACTACCAACAACCCCTCGTCTTAATCACATCGGATGGAAACTCTAAAAAACATCATCTTCTCACCTTCTTTTCTCCAACCCACCACCACACCTATAATACCACCCCCAAATTCATGACTTGCATCACCACCAATCGTTCTTTTCCAACCATTTCTCCCACTAGTGACCCCTTTCAATCTTGGAGCATCACAACCTACCTCTTCCCATGACATTCAACTAGTATGACCCATCGCACAACCTGATGCCATACCCAAAAATTCAAACTTCCATGAAAACAAGGCACTCAATGGTTGATGATGGGGTTGTTTAGCTTGCTTGGGGGCGAAGTTGTAGATTTGAGAAAATGTAGTGGTCGTAGTGTTGGTTCAATTTGAGGTGGGGGTCGATTCAAAGACGAAAGGTTGACTGGTGAGGGGGATGCAGAGAGACAAATGAGGGCGATGAGGGATGGGGGTGACTGCTAGCTACGTTTCTCCTCAAAATTGGACCCATTTGCATTTGAGTTGCAAAGATTTCCACTCACCACCTCCATAAAAACCTTCGCTTGCTCTAAGTAACTAAAGCGAAAAAACCAAATGGGAGGTTGGGGAGACGCAGTGAGGAGAAGGAAATGGATGGAGTTGGAGAAGATGAGGGTGGGGTGTGGCGGAGACGCAGAGAGGAGCAAACGGGAGATGGAGTTGGAAAAGATGATGTTTGATGAATTTTTTTTAAATCATTAGATGTGCCTCGAGATACCCATTAAAAATTTTAAAAACATTTTGAACCATTGATTCACCCCGAGATACCAATTATTAGCTTTCGAGGCTAACATTTTAATATCAGTCATTGAATTATTTAGGGGTAATTTGGTCATCAAAATATGACCCATTTGAAAACATACGGTCAACAGATGTGGACTGCTAGTTCAGGAGGCATCCCCAATACGATATCTTTTAGGGACCAATCCTGAATAAGCTATTTATTTTAGCAAGTAAGTCAATAAAAAACCCTTTATTTTTATTGGAAAAAGTAAACAAATAGAATGATTTGATTTATTTGGTAACCTTCCTGTTTAGAGTCCTCCCCAAGATGAACATGTTTCTTAATCGTAGAAAACATACCATAGAAATCTCAATCATCCATTTTATGTCTACCCATCCAATTTCCCAACATCATCTTCCCCACTCTCGTTTACATAGAGATAACTTATGAACCATACTTATTTATGACTCCATCATTAAATTTCTAGGTATTTGTTGGATGCGACTATGTGAATTAAGCATTTATGTTGATTCAAGAAAAAATAAATTATTAATTGCGAATCAACACTTCTTTCGTCTTTTTTTTGTGTCTTTGGGATGAAAAGAAGAAACAGTAAAATCTTTTTTTATCCTTTGCAAAAAAGGGAGAAAATAAGCTAAACCGTTAATAGTTAGTTTCTTGTTACTTAAATTAATAACACCAAGACCATCTCCAATGGTAAAGGATGGATGGGATAGATCATATCCATGCAAAATGGTCCAACCACAATGTGCGAAAAATGAATAGTCAAAACTGTCAGACGGCTTGTGACAAGCCATAAGTGTACGAAAATATAATCAAATATTTCATTTGTCTTGATAGTAAAAACAATTGCATTTAAAACATTGAGAAAGAGGTCATGGTTCAAACACCATTTGACCACATTTATTTTTATAATTTTTTGACACCAAACTTTACATTTATGTTATAATATATAATTAATTACTTATTTAAATTGAGATTAATTAAATTATACAGTGTTTAAATTTTTTATAAAAAAATTGATGTAAATATTGTGGTAAATGAGATTTAAGCCCTTGGCTTCAACCAATCTCCACATACTACTTAAGTATGGGTGATTTACCACCAAGCCAATATTGTTTTTAGGGCTTGTGAAAATTTGGCCGGCCTTTGAGCAACTGTTTGATTTTTTTATTCATGGATAGGGAAATATATAGTTTTATTCATTTTGATTGGATGGTTAATTAGGAGATGGATTATCCATCCGGTTGGGTAACCAAAATGGATTAATTTATCCATCTTGGCCTCATGGTCTAAATGACTTAAATTGATAAGCCTTATCATTTAAAAAGAAAAAAAAAAACTTAAATACCTAAGCCTTATTATTTGATGAAAATTTGACAACAATGGGACTTGAACTCATGCCCTTTTTGTACCAAAGCCTCAATCTTGCACCTTAGACCACTCGCCCAAATTGTCACATGGTAAGTCACTACTAGGTGTGATGGCTCAGTGGTTGAGCAGTGGCGGATGGTATTACTAGGTCACGGGGTCGAATTCAATTGACGACATCTGGGTTGGGAGTGGGTTAAGGAAAAAAAAGTGATACTATTCATTGTGATTCAATTTATTATATATATTTTTTTTGTGTAACTATTTTTTAATTTTTTCACTAAATTTAGTTTTGACTTGAAATTGTTTGGTGGATTGTTACAGCTCAAAAATGTTATTGTTTTGAGAGTTGTTACAAATATGCCAATTTGGTGTAGTGAGTCTAATGTTATATAGTCACAAGACATAAATTGGGTGCTTAATTTGGAAATAAGTTAAGGTTTAACTCACAACAATGGTGATGTGGGTGATATGAGACCACCTTAGTGCATATGTCAAGCACACTTTCACTAACAATTCCACCTACCGAATATTGAATGAACAATGACGAGAAATAGACTGCACTATAGAAAGGGAAACTATTATCAAGTACAACACACACTTGGTATGGCGGGAAGCACAAACTCTTCGAAAACTTGTCGTATCCGCGTCCGACACGTATCCGACACACGACACTCGCTCGACACGCGTCAGACACTTGGTCAATGTGTCGGCAGATGTCAGACACAAGGTCAATGTGGTCAACGTGTCGGACACGCCTCCGATACACCCGAAAATTGGTCAGGACAGTCAAGACTCAAAAACCAACTTTGTTTTATTTTTTACTTTTAGATGTTTGCAAATAACCACGTAATATAATGGTTGTTGATCCATCTGAAGTGAATGACTATTTCAATTGTGATTTAAGACAAATAAGGAAAAAAAGCCACTAAAGCATAAAAGTAGTCTATGCTTCTTCTTAATCTTTGCTTCTTATTTTTCTCTCACTTGCTTCTTCTCTCCTCTACTTCTTCTCTACTATACTTTTTTTTCTACTTTAATTTTTTCTTGCAACAGTGTCATCTTCTTCAAGACAACTTTAGGAAGACACTTTATTAGATTATTATTTATATATTTATATTTATATAACTTATTAAAAAAATAGTATGACGTATCGATGTGTATCCGAGTCTTAGTTTTTGGAAAATTGCCGAGTTGGCGTGTCGTGTCAATGTCCATCACGACGCGTGTGTCCGTATCCATGCATCCTTGTTGGTATGTCAAGTTAAGTAAGAAATTGGCAACTATGATCCCTGCATCTCACATATCTTCCTCAGTTTGCTTGTTTCTACATTTAGATTTATTCTTTTCCATGTTTAGATATTCTTCCCCATACCTCAAAAGATTTCCCTTGATTCAAATATTCAAATCCCTTGAAGTATGCCTATGCAACCTATATAAATGTACACAAGAACAAAACAATAAACATAACAGTTTACCCATTTCTACTGTTTTATTTATGGTATCAGAGCATACTTGTCGATTGTCCAAACCTTCCACTCTTTTTTTATCGAGCTATTTTCGATCGCTATGTCTACATCAACAAATGCATCTCATCAAACCTCATCACCACTATTCCTTCACCATTTAGACGATCCAAGGATGATCCTAGTTTAACACTGGTGAGAATTATCCTACATGGAGTCGTGCTATGATCATTGCATTTCTGCCTAAAATAAACACAGATTCGTTGATGGATTCATTCCTAAACCAACAAGTACTTCAGAAGACCTTGCGGCATGGACACAATGCAACACGATGGTTCTTTCATGGATCTGGCATGTTGTCTCGAAGGATCTGAAAAATAGTGTGATTTGGGACGATCTCAAAGAAAGGTACTCTCAAAAGAATGCATATCAAATTATTGCCTTAAGCATGCTATTTCTAATTTTTCACAAGATCAGATGACAATTTCATCATACTATACCACTTTCAAAGGGTATCAGGATGAATTTGCATCATTAGTTATTCTAAAATCTTGGAATTGTGGTGCAGTTAGAGACTTAATTCGATACCAACAAGATGAAAAGTGTTTGAATTTCTCATGGGATTGAATGAATCTTACTCTAGAATTCGAACCCAAATCCTTACGTTGGATCTCGTAACTAATGTTAACAAGACAACATGATCCTTCAAGAAGAAAAGCAACGGAGCTTGCACATCATACAAACTCCATCATTTGTGACAACTGTAATGGCTATAATAAATCATGGTAGGCGATGGTTTGGGCGCTCAATCAACCAGCAAGAACTAACCACACGTTTCAATGGACACCAAGGACTATTCAAGTCGTGGGTGTGGATGTGGATGTGACTATCATGGAAACTACCGTGAAAGACCCTGTTGTGATTATTATGGTTATTTCGGCCATACTATTGACATTTGTCAGAAGTGGAAAGAGATCTCTAATAAGAGTTCTTATAAACCCAGTCAAGAAGAGAAATCTATCTTTGTTGCACATGTGCACACATCAAGGGAAGGATCCACTAGTCAGCCAAAAAATGCATCTGTTCAACAACTTACCATGGATCAGCACAATCAACTCATGTCACTCTTCAATTCAAATCTCGCCCCTTAGTTGCAAATCTTGCAGGTATGACCTTGTCTTGTGCCTCAATTTCTTCACCCACTTCTTGGATAATAGATATAGGAGCAACAGATCACATGGCAAATACTCCTTCGACTTTAACATCCAGACAATCCCTTGATCATAATCATATTATTAATTTGCCTAGTGGCTCCACCATTCATGTCACACAATAGGGAATGTCAAGCTTTCACCTTCCCTTGTTCTCCATAGTGTTTCACTACAAGAAAATTGCTCATTAATAGCATTTCAAAAACGTTATGGTAGGACGCTGTGTCTGCCGGAGCTATAATAGATACATGGTCTATTATAGCGTTTTAAAAACGCTATTGTAAGTTGATTATTTATAGCGTTTTAGATACATGGTCTATTATAGCGTTTTAAAAATGCTATTGTAAGTTGATTATTTATAGCGTTTCTGAAACGCTATAGTAACAGTATTTATAGCGTTTCAGAAATGCTATAGTAAGTCTATTATAGCATTTTAAAAACGCTATTGTAAGTTGACTATTTATAGCGTTTCAGAAACACTATAGTAACAATATTTATAGCATTTGTGAAACGCTATAGTAAGTTTATTATAGCGTTTTAAAAACGCTATTGTAAGTTGACTATTTATAGCATTTCTGAAACGCTATAGTAACAGTAATTATAGCGTTTTTGAAACGCTATAGTAAGTCTATTATAGCGTTTTTAAAAAGCTATTGTAAGTTGACTATTTATAGCGTTTCTGAAATGCTATAGTAATAGTATTTATAACGTTTCTGAAACGCTATTGTATAGTTACCAATAGCGTTTAAGAATAGCTATTGTCTTCTCTCACGTAACATTTAACAAATGCTATTGTATTAATTTCTATAGCATTTCTCAATGCCCTTTTTTTCTATAGCACTCATCAAGTGCTATCAAATGACTTTTTATAACATCTTATGAGTTTTATTTTTAGAAAATAAAAATCTAAATGTGCCAAACACTTTAACATTACCATGAACGGAGGCAAAGTAATGTAATTAATAAGATAACGTATTACATCGAGTCACAAATAAATAAAGATCAAACTACATTCATTTCAATTGAAGCATGGAGTAGTCCCACACAGTTGTTGTGCCACTCCTCTCCCTTATTCTTCTCTGACCCATTGGAGTAGTCCCACACAGTCAATCCATGGAACTCCATTCATGGGCTTAAGTTGATTCAGGAGAAAAATCTTTTGAAGTCAAGAAACATGTTCCTTTTGGCAACCCTGTAAGAAATAGATGTGATTGTAAATATTTGCTCGAGACATTTTTTATGTATATCAACACAAGCCTTAAAAACAAATATGCTAAACTGAGCTATTGAGAGATTGTGATGAAACTACATATTTGATGCTTGGGACTTGTTTATTTAATACTTGATTTATTTATTATTTTACAAAAAGAAAATTTTCTACTCATTTAGCTGGGACTGTTTGTAACAACTGTGAACAACAACTTTAATGATAAAAATCACTTACAAAGGTGGATCAGGAGAGATGCTGAGGTGTGGAATGTCGGATATGATGTGCCAGTCGTCGCCCTTGTCCCTCTCGCATCGTTTGTGTAGATCAGGATGGCAACAAAAAATCTCCAGAGATTGAAGAAAGGTGAGGTGTTGGAGCCACTCTGGAAGCATACTTAGATTCTCGCAGTACCATATTGTCAAAGATTTGAGCATAGTAAGGTGTTGCATCCCCTCTGGCAAAGTTTTCAACTTGTGCAACCTCAAAGACTTGGGTGGTGTTTGCGGAATTTCTGATCTAAAGCAATCCTAAAAGAACTTAGATGCAACACCCTTGTTGTTGCCACTGATGAGCTTGTTGTTTTTGCTCATGGAGGTTCCACTGATGGAGCTTGATTTACTCCTAGTTGATGATGAGCCCGGCGATCCATTTTTTCTTTCAAAAAAAGGGCTAGGTGTTGGTGGCATATGCACTCTCGTGGAAACAAGACTTGGTGATGGCAGCACATTTATTCTCACAAAATCTTCATACGTGTTCTCCAAGTTTCTTGAGGGTATATTTAAGAAAAGGTCTTGTCGTTTTCATTGTTGAACATGGTGAATTTCTTCCTTCATTCCAACTGAATCTTTAGCCTACAAAATAACATTAATATGGAGTTAGCATGAACTTTCACTAAATCATTGGAACTACAACAAAGAAATGTAAAACCAAAACAACTGCCTAGTTAGACATATTGATTCATTATAATCAGATAATACAACTTTCTCAGGATGGAGACTGGAAATAACTAAACTTCATTACTTGAGAATGCCAAATTCACTTAATTGCCTAAATCTGTAGTTATTGTTTCTTAAGATTTAACACTATTCCACTTAATTAAATGAATAAGATAGCAGACACTGCATACAATAATTTCGGAAACAGAAGTTGAAGGAATCCAGTTTTCCAGAACATGTTCACCTAAGAAGAGAATGTCAACGCATATCAAAATGTGCTCGACAATTAGGCAAACATATTACCTCAAGGAAATGCTAATACGAACATAATCCCACTGCATAGGGACTGACAAAAATGATAACTGATTTTTGTTTTGGAGTTATAAAAATACAAAAGTATTTCTCAAGACTTTTAACAAGAAAAGCTACATTACAAAATTGAGATCAAGGGTCACCAACCTTTCTATATATAGGTCGATCGCCAGAAACACCAGCAGCACTATTTGAAGACTCGTCGTAGGAATAAGTGCCTCCATGTGTTATTGATATTGGAGTCTTTGTCAAGCTTACACTATATGGATATAGTTATATGAACATCAGTTTGCATTAATAAACTTGCTTGATTTTCAGAAAAACGTTAAATAAACATCGTGTTGAGGTCAGCTCTCAACTTCACGTTGCCACTAAACGTTAATTTTGGGTTACCATAAGTCCCATATGTTGTGCCTGCCAAAATATAAGGAGAGAAAAAAGTTAAAAGTTGACAAACCTTTTCGATCTGCGTTTTCTCTGAAGAGATCATTCATGGCTTAGTTTGAAAACCTACGAGAAATTGCTTACCTGATAGTTGACCATTAATGAAAACATGCAAAGCATGGCCTGCTGATAATACTGTCAGGACAGGGTAGTTGCCATTCTTCAAGAATGCTTCAGTTGGGTCTATCCTCACTATGAGAAAATAAGAGGATTTCAATAAAAAATTAGGAATAAAACATTAAATATAGTAAGAAGATGATGGGCTATGACTACTCACACTGTCGAGTACCACAGATAGTCTGAACATGTAATTAATTTGTTTTTTTCAACATGCTTCACATGTCTTAGTTCTTTAATCGACCAAACATGTAGTAATTTAGATTTTTATTCTAATTGTATTATTTATAGATTTTAAATACATGTATAGGGAATACACCTTACCAAGCGGGATTGTTATATTTTTTTAGTATTTATTTTCTTGATTATGTTCATTTTTCTAACTGGAGCATATAGTAAATGATGTGAAAATAATTTTTTTTTTCTGTGTAGGGGATTGGTCGATGTCTAAATAATCACTCAAATAAATAATGGATGGATGGATAGAACTCTGACTTGGATTTTCAATATTATCTATCAGAAGCTGTACACGTTCGGTGTTTTATGGCCTAAATAGAAAAATGCTCTTAACTAGCTATTCAGATGTAAAGGGTATATATCCTGATCAATTGCAGTAATGGAATTCATTTGCAACTGGTTGGAGCACTTTTTGTTCTTTTGAAAAAATAAGTATACACACAAGTTAAGGGACCGTAAATATTTTTGATGCAGAATGAGCTAATATCCTGGAAGGATGATCTGATAAACTTCGAATTCAGGATTGGTTGATGGTGCTTCAATTTTGGTAGTTGAAATGTTGTCAATTTAGCATTTTGACCAAAAGGGTCATTCTGGTTGGACCATCTAATGTCACTTTCTTGCTTTGCTATAGAGTTTTATTGCGCATTGATGTGCGGGTGTTCTCTGAATTCAATAGGCAGCTAGCTGTCCAATGATACAGATTCGTAGCCTTCATTAGACATGGTTCATCTAAGCACCAACAGTCTCTGTTGTCTAATCAATTTCATGGTTTGTTTTTATTATTTATTTGTTTAAATTCTTAATTAAAAGCCATAGCTTTACTCTGTAATAGCTAGCAGAACTTGCCAAAGGCTTCTCTACAAGAGCATTCTAAGTTGTTCCATATATAAAGATTTAAAATGCCATTGAATGATCCCTGACATCAAGTTATGAAAATTCATTAGCAACTCTTAACAGTTATGAAATGTGGTCGTGATCAAGTATAGGGTGCGGAGAAGGTGCAATTCAGCTTCTAGATGCAAGATCAAATGCAGACAACATTTTTCCATGATATATAGGCAAGATCAAGCTGCTGCTGTAGGAAGATCTTGCAACTCCAGTCTCCAGCACATTGCTTTAGGGAACCAATACAAGATTGAAACGATATGATTTTAAGGATCCAGGCCAAAAATTAATATTTATTTTTAATCAACTTTCTCTGTTATAACACTACACCACAAATGCTTATTCTTAGTGTTTCAAAAACGCTATTGTAGGATATCATAGAGTTTTATTAAACGTTGTGTCTGCCGAAGCTATAGTAGAAAAGCGCTAATGAATCTATCGAAGGAAATAGGGAAGTGTCTTTTCTAATCCTGCAGTAGATATTTATGTTTTAGTGTTGTGCAACAAGTATTTACAAGGCTGGTAATACTACCATGCACCTTTGGTGTGATTGTGTAAACACATACAAGGCATGAATTACAGAGAATGCAGTAAGATTATAAAATATGTTGAAGAACATGATATTTACTTCAAAACGCAGACATAAGCAAATTCCTATTACCAACCTGCTTCTCCTTCTTAATCCATTCCTCCCATCAGATTCTTTTTCATCTTCTGCTTGCGCGCTAGAAGCCCTAGGCATCAGGTTCTTGGAAACACGATTGGATGCATCATCAGCGTCCCTTAAAGTATCAAACTCACAGTCTTATAGTAGTTTGAGGTAAAAGGACATGAACCCAAATAATTGCATAAAGAAGCTGAATGCCAGAAAAACACAAATGACAGTCAAAACAGAAAGTCCCAACAACATCAACGAGAAGTTTTTTTTATTTTTTTTTGAAAGGCAAGCATGGTTTTTATAGGATCCCATAACCCATAAAGATGCCGCAAGATGGGTTTGAACCCATGACCTAGTGGTACCATCTGCCAAGCTCTAACCGTTGAGTTGTCATGCCATTGGCACATCAACGAGAAGTTGGCATAAAATGAACAAGTTACCATCTTAAACTTCTCCTGTTCAAGCTCTTTCTTCTTCTGAATCTCACTATTAATTCGATCTGATTCAGCCTGAATAACAAACCGCACAGGTGATAAGTTATATTGCAGTTATAATCATCCAACATAAAACAGTAAGAGTTACAAGAAGTTAAACCTTCTTCTTTCGAATTTCCTTTTCTTTTGAACACGTGATGTATCACCAGAAGTGGATCGTTGACAAGATTCAAGGCTTCTACTATTATTTCTATCTTCCTGTTTCACTCTGCTGAAAAAATTCATCTGGTTATAATTTCTGCTTAGCGAAAAGAAACATTTCACAAATTAGCATATGGCACGTGAGATACTGTGGTTTTTTTACCATTTTCCTTCAGGCACGAACTAAAATTAGGGGCTGAACTGACTACGCAGTAGATTAAGTTCTTGCTTAGCAAAAGCATTGCTGACAGTAACATGGTCAGACAAGTATTTCATAGAAAGAGTCCGATGTTAACTAATCCCCCAAAAGGATCTGGACAAATGTTCTAAGGCACCCGTTAATTATACGTGTAGCTGTCCCATCACAAAACCTTTTAGCAAGATGAACCGCTTTGATAAATAGCAAAGTAAACAAATTAGATAATCAAGTATTTGAAGATGACAGAAGGAGAGAAATCCAGAAGGTGGGGGTGGTGTTAACAATTGGAAGGGAAAGAGAAACTGATCTCATTAATGATAATCTGGTGACGAGTGCCAAGTACTGTTATTCCTGCCATTGCCAAGCGGAGCAATTTTCAACACCGTAAGGTGAAAGGAGCTCATACTTATACACTAGAAACTAGCTCTACACTTATGAAAACTGTAACCGTTAATTGCCTCAAACAAAAAAAACAGAAAAGTAAGTATTACACTAGTTTGTATTCAAATGTTATACAAAAAATAAGATAGGAAACAAGAATAATCTAGGATTTAGAAACACGTATCCTATCTTAAAAATTAAGAGCTTGTGCCATTAGTTGCTCCATGACTTGACCAACAACCTCAATTTATATGGTACCTTCTCATACAGTAAGCTCATACATCTCAACAGTATAAATGACAATCTCAACAGTCCTCTCACACGATCTAAATGCAAGTCCTGAGATGACTCCGAAGCTGATAAAGAGGTAGTAAGAAAATAAATCCATACTACAAAAGATGCGCCTGGTTATAGAGTTGGGTGGTAAAATAAGATAGAAGTTATTGAACAACAATTCTTGCGTCAATCCATACACGATGGTTGTGTTTTAGTTCTTAAGACAACCATGTTCTATCTTAGCCAAAGGATGGTTAGCATCCAGGTGGTGGAACAGAGCAAGCTCTACCTCAGGGACAGGGTTGTCTTTCTCAGTTTGAACTCTCATGAAGTTGGACTTGGAAATTTCCGTAGCAACGTTTTTGCTTTCACTTTCAGTGTTCAAAAGAAGGGTACCATACTTCTTGATAAAAAAATTTACTAGAACAGATAAATAACAATTATTTTCATCAAATAGTCTCCGAATACATACCTTCCAATTTGGTGGGGCTATTTTGTCGATGACAGTAACATGGTCATCCCAAGCATCCACAACAGCAACCAACATTTTCTTTGTCAAACTGATAGAAGAAAAAAATAGTAGGTATTCGAACTCTGAAAGACCCTTAAATCAATTTAGGTGTAATCATATAGCAGAACTTGAGATATTAAGAGCGATTGGGAGATACCGCAATATGAGTTTGCTGTATACCAAATTCGGAGGAGCTAAGAGAACTTCTGCTTCTGTAACCAACAAAAAAACCATAATGGACTTATAACTCAGAATTCTAATGAATGGTGAAACGATAAGGGACCATGAAATATTGAGCAAGTAATGGTGGCATACACATTAGTATTGTAAGAGGTGCAACTTGGATGGGTTACCAATGGTAGCCTGGTTGGATGGTTAAGGCAGTGGTGGTTTAACCCCCACGTCTTGGGTTTTATACCCACAAGGAATACTTGGGTGAACAGGTTCCTAAGGCCCCAAAGAAAGTCTAACTGGAATTTCATTTGGTTTTCTAAACCCATGGCTGCTTGCTTTCAACTTGTATAAGACCATGGGCCAAAATGTTTAGGGTGACGGTGACCTGCCAAAGTTGCACTGCCAGTACTGTACTTTTTTAATTCATGGTAACCTTATAATAAACATTATTCTAACAATTTATTTCCATAGTATGTTCTCTAATTCTACAAGGAGAAACCCATCACGGAAACAAGTTTGCTATATAGGACTTATTACCAATCACAGACTCCTTTTCATACTTGAGCAACAACTTCTCTTCCTCTTTTTCTGTCTGCGTGTAAATGGGAGGCTCACCAAAGCTTAGATGATCGTATTCCAACAACATTGCTTTGTCGAATTCGTATCCAGGTTCTGAAAGCAATAAAACTGTAAGGAGTCCATTTATGAATGTATTTATAGCTCCATATTTTAACCGGTATGTAGTTTTATTTATTTTTTTATTTTATCAGTATATAATTAGCTATATTAAACTCAAAATGTCTTGAAAACATTCATATCCTACAGGTAGCTTTCCTTAAAAAAAAATAATAGCTAGGCACTTGTAAGATTATGGAGACTCATAAAAATCATGAAGTAAGAAATTAAACATAAGAATACCCAGAGACACCTCACTTCTCGATGCAAAAGGGAAAAAAAAGAGAAGAGAGAGAAAATACTTTTCAGCTTACAAGGGAAGCATTAGTTTGCCTGTAGTCCTAATTTTTTTAAAACGATCCACCCTACAATAATGATGCCTATGGTTTGATCATGAATCTTGCAGTTGAGCAATTAAATGGTTATGGCTAGAATGTGGGAATTCATATCCTAGCATAAACAAGGAGATACTATAGATCTTCCAAAGAAAACTTCATGAAATGGAACCATATGCCAAATTGTATATTTTTTATGTAAATTATCAAGAAATCACATTGCAACTAAAATCAAGAATTTCATGGTTTTAACAAATGTGTTGTGGTGTTAGGGAATCACAAAAAGCGACTTGAGGTGCTTGACCTCCATGGGGTTAAAGACTATATTTTTCTGTTTCCAGCAAAATATGAACTCTTGTACCCTAAAACATACAACTTCAAAGAATTCTTTACAACATTATTTGCGATAGCAAAGAACTCAATTATGTTTTGGCTTCTTAAATCTAATTAGAGTTATGTATTTTGAGAAATACAACACGTTGTCATCTGACTAGAAGAGGCAATCCCCCCAAAGTTTTGATTTGAATACAATGTTCTTGATTCTTATCAGACTGTCATCTTATCCATTACAAATTCTTATCTAGGTATTTTCATTAATTTCATCAGAGATGGTTATCTCTTCTAACAACATTACTGCGATCTGTCATCCAACAAAAATGTTGGAAACTCACATACTCGGATTCAACCCAACAACCACACAAGTCTGGCATTTGATGTTTCTGAACAACGAGCGGACCACCCACAAAGGCTATCATAACACTAACATTCCTAACCAATCGACATTACAGAAGAAATCCTCATTCTCCACTAGAATCTTAAATCAACACATTCCTATAATTGGGTTAGTTAAACTACACAATCTACATAAAACTATTTCTCAGCTCATCAAATATCAAAACAAAGGATAATGCAATTAAAAATATATATTAAAAATGAATAAACAATTTACCCCTTTTAGCACTGAGTCGCTTTTCTAAAAGGCGAACAGGGTGGTCACAACCTTCTAACAAGAGGCAACCTTCTAACAAGAGGCATAAGCAATGATTCTGGTATTTAAGAAAGTTAAATATTTCTCCAACATCCATGATACATAAAATTAAAGGGAAAAAAACATAAAGAAAGAAAGGGGTTCTCTTTAACTTACATTGCAAGTTCTCTAGCAGCTCTGGGGCTGCAAAACCTTCCACTCTTATCAATTTTGGGCATTAAGTCCTTTATTGAAGAAGAAATGGGGTTTGTGGATTTCTCTGATAAAGCAGGGGAGAGAAGGGAAATGAAGGACTTGGGTGAGACAAGAACTCTTTCCAATTCTTTATGTTGGGTTTTGGGTTTTAGTATGAGTTTGTGATGAAATGGGGAAGATGGATTGCTAAAGCGGTTGAATTGGAGACTGCCTTTTGAAGCAGAAGATGCAGATGCAGAGGCAGCATAAGCATAAGCAGAAGCGAAGCCAATATTAAATGCACAGAGATCTGAGGTGGTGTGATGGATCTATTGGTGGCTGCGAGATGGAATTGTAGCTAGCGACATGAAGAGAATGCGGTCGAGAGAAGAAGAAAGGGCAAGCAAGAAAGAAGGAGATGAGAGGCGAGCAAGAGGTCAAGCAAGAAGGAGATGAGAGGCAAGTTCTGTATTAGGTTTAGTGTACTGAATTGGAGGGGGGGGGGGGGGGAGGAGAGATAAAGTCACGAAATACAAAACAATTTGGGAGCGCCAAAACGCCCGCCATTTTACTATAGCGTTTTTTTATTTATTTTCAAAGTCTTTTAAAATTGACTTTTTATAGTACATTTATAAAAAACGCTATCGACAAATGCTATCAATGACCATTTGTGTTGTAGTGTTTTATGTGTACCCTCTTTTGATTTAAATTTGATTTCAGTTAGTAAACTAACCAAAACACATAATTGTGTGTATATATATATATATATATATATATATTATTTGTTTATTTTTTTTTTTTTTTTCTGATTTTGTATTTTTCATGACTTGTCAACGAAGAAAATGATTGGGATGGGTGAAGAGAGAGATAGACTTTACTACTACAAGGATTTCAAATTGCCCATAATTCAAGCTTATTGCAACTAGTCTTCCTTTACATTGGACCATCAAAGACCCGGTCACCCCTCTAACCAACTATTGAAGGAGTTTCTATTTCTTTTTTTAGAAAATAAATCAAGTCATTGCATTGTTCCCTTTTAGCTAAAACCTTAGAAATTATTTTCCTACAAGTCATTCAAGAACTTATGTTGCTTTTGAACTCATGCATTGTGACATTTGGGGAGGATATTCAACACCATCACACACTGGTGCACAATACTTTTTTTTTTTTTTTTTTTATCATTGTCAATGATTTTACTCGATGCACATGGGTATACCTCATATAACATAAACCAAAAACTTCACATAACATCCAAAAATTTTGTGCTATGGTACAAAGGCAATTTTCACTTCCTGTAAAAAAAAAAAAACTCAGTCTGACAATGAACTGAGTTTCTCCTTCACAAAATATTTGATTTCTCTGGCTATTATGATAGCGGAGTTGCGTTCACACACCACAAAAAAATGGTGTTGTTGAACAAAAATACTAGCACCTCCTTGAATTTGTCCGCTCTCTTCGGTTCTAGTTCGAATTACCTATAAAATTTTGGGAAAAATGTGTTCTTACAACAACATACCTAATAAATTGTTTGCCCACCCTATTTTAAATTGCAAAAACACCTCATGAAATGTTTTTCTGGTAGCAAACTTTTTTATTCTCACTTGCGTGTCTTTGGATATCTTTGCTATGCACACATTATTAACCGTGACAAATTTGATCCACGTGCTTGAAAATGTGTCTTTATTGAATATCCATATGGTGAAAAAGTTATCGTGTATACTATTTGGTTGATCACAAATTCTATACCAGTCACGGTGTTATTTTTCATGTGTTTATTTTTCCTATGCAGAGTAATATACAACAACCATAAACCAACCGGTCATTCCACTTCCTGTGATAATATTGCGGATCAACTTTTCAAGCTGATTTGGGTGTTCCCCCACTCTCAATTCCGAGGCAACAAATTCTGACCCATTTATTGAGAATAACACCACTACCATTACTTTTCCAACTTGAGACAACCAATACATCCCTATACCATCTCATTCAACCAATGATCCACCTAGACGGTCATCGAGATCTCATCATCCACCAAACTTGCTTGTTGACTACCATTATTCTCATGTACTCTCTCATCTAGCTCAACATTTTTCTTCAAAGACGGCTACTGGAGGTACACCCTATCCCCTCTCTTCTTACATTTCATATGCTAAATTCTCTACTAGTCATAGAATATTTATTACATCTATTTCAGTATCCTATACGCCCAAGAACTTTTATATGGCCATGCAATCTAATGCTTGGAGAGAGGCTATGGAAGCTGAAATTAAAGCACTTGAGCAAAACAACACTTGGCGAGTAACTCTTCTTCCCCTTGGAAAGACACCCATTGGCTGCAAATAGGTTTACAAAATTAATCATCGTGCTAACGTTAGCGTTGAACGCTATATGGCTCGCATTGTTGGTAAAGGGTATACTCAAACGAAGGGGGTGGATTATTATGAGACATTTGCACTGGTTTCCAAATTAGTTATTGTTCGTTGCTTAATTGCTATTGCATCATCTAAACACTAGCCATTTTTTCAATTGGATGTTAACAATGCATTCCTCCATGGCGAAATAAATGAAGAAGTTTATATGGACCTCCCACCCGGTTTTCCTCAAAAGGGGGAGAATGGTGAGAATTTTTTTGTTGAGTTAAGAAGTTAATTTATGGTCTCAAACAAGCATCTAGGAATTGGTTTTCCAAATTTGCCAATGCATTATTGGAAGCAGGCTTTTGACAATCTTATGTAGATTAATCTCTATTCAACTTAAAGTCTGGTCCACGTATCACCATTATTCTCGTTTATGTTGATGACATTATCTTCACAGGGAACCATGTGCCTACTATCAACTCTGTCAAATCTTTTATTCATGATCGCTTCCACATTAATGGTTTGGGCGAGTTGAAATATTTCTTAGGCATTGAGGTGGCACGTTCAAAGCATGAAAATTTTCTTTCCTAACGAAAGTACACACTCGACATCCTTGATGAAATTAGTATGCTTGGTGCAAAACCTGTAGATTTTCCAATGGGGCAACGTTTGAAATTAAAACCAGGTGAATGCATTTTGCTTAGTGATGTTGGGCCCTAATGAGACATCAAACAGTCACTCAATCACAGTTATACACGTGGCATGGGCTAACCAAGCATGTAGAAGCTTTAGCGCAGTCTCAAGCGGACCCATGTGTGAACTACTGTTCAGCCCAAAAGTCAGGTGCCAAGAGCCAATACACACCAGCCCCAGAGGCACGGGTCTCAAGGCTTTTGGCCCAAGACAATAAAGCTCAAACAACGAATATCAGAGCTGTCGCAAGCCCAAGATTTACTCGTATGAAATTAGTTCTAGCTCAACCAAGCATTGGGTCTTGAACAGTGCCAAGTGTCGAAGAGGCTCAATCATTGCACAGGTGAGATCTTATGCGAGATCTCTTCCCACCATCGCGCCCTGGATCATAGGGACATTTGGTGAAGGAACACTTTTTATAAGAGATAGATGAAAGGAGGAAGAAATGTACTCATATACACTGCAATTTACATACAGTCTTCACTATTCTTTTCACCGAGATCTGACTTAATCGCTGGTCCCTGGCATCAAAGTTCCATCGGCCACCACAACGGTGGTCCCTGGCATAATCGCTGCTCATTTTTGTAGGATCGAGATCAACGAGGACACAATGAACACATCAAGTCCTATAGACGTCTAATTGGAAAGTTTATCTACCTCACTATTACGAGACCCGAGATCACATATTATGTTAATATATTGAGCCAGTTCATGCAATCTCCACGTCAACCTCACATGGATGTTGTTATTAGAATTCTCTGTTACCTCAAGTCTTGTCCAGGGAAAGGAATTCTCATGCCATTTGATAATAATCTCCAACTCAGTGCTTACTCAGTGCTACATTCCTTGGAAATAGTCCCATTTCATGGAGCACTAAGAAGCAAAACACTGTCTCCCATTCATCAGTTGAAGCGGAGTATTGTTCCATGACAAGTACCACTTGTGAGTTCATTTGGCTTAAGTATCTACTTAATGACTTGGGTATTCCTCACTCATAGCCAATGCACTCGTACTATGATAATCAGGATGCGATGCACATTGTTGCCAACCCAGTTTTCCATGAACGCACAAAGCATATAGAGATAAACTGCCATCTTGTGCGTGAAAAGGTACAAGCTTGGATCATTCGCACAATGTTCTTAAGCACTCACCATCAACGAGCACATGTCTTTACACTACACCAAAAATACCCATCAGCAACGATTTGGGACCGTGGGGGTAACCAATTGTCACGGCTTAGAGGCGTGGGCAGTAGAGGCGTCGCGAAATCATCATTGACGGCTATAAACCGTGGCAACACATGTTAGCAACGGTTTTATGTTCGGGATGCTTGATGATTTAGCCACGGTTTTAAGCCGTTGCAAGCATGATGGCCATGATTTTAAGCCGTGGCAAAGATGGCCACAGTTTTAAGCCGTTGCAAGCTGGCCACGGTTTTAAGCAGTTGCAAGAATTATGGCCACGGTTTTAAGCCGTGGCAAGGATGGCCACGGTGTTAAGCCATGGCAAGCATGATGGCCACGGTGTTAAGTCGTGGCAAGGATGGCCACGGTTTTAAGCTGTTGCAAGCTGGCCACGGTTTTAAGCCGTGGCAATAATTAAGTACCACGGTTTTAAGCCGTGGCCAGTCAAAACAAAATTCAAAAAAAAAAGAAATCTGGTTTGTTGCAAGGGTTTGAAACCGTTGCAAATTAATATAATCGAAAAAAATTACATTTTTTTGCTGCTGCAGCAAAATCACAGCCCCACACCTGCAAAATTTTGTTTCTCTGACTTTCGTACCTCTAATAAGCTCAATAACAACAACTATAGCAAAAACCCACTTAATTTAAACTGCACCAAATGGCAGCTCTTAAATGTTACAAGTATGTAATGGCAAAATAATCAGTTGCATGCCACAAACGCAAGGATAAAGCTCCTTATGGTTCAAGTAAAATAAAAATTGACCTTAATCATCAGAAATCACCGTTTCGTAACCAGTAAATTGTTCTAGCATAGGCAGGCAAAACAAAGAGATACAACTCCATGTGATTCTCATAATTCATCACTTACACAGAATCCATATAGTCAGAGTAGCTTATGGAGCTTTAAAGACAGACACTTAATGTTACTGAATCCATCAACACAAACCATGAAAATGACTAAGAATCATCTGTAGCAGGTTGGGTGACTCCCACCTTCACTAGTAACTTGCTCACGGTCTCAGGTGAACATACCTGGTACTTCACTTGACCAGATGGTGCAAGGAAAACTTCAACCAATTCAAGTTTATCTGAAGTGAGGCTAGTGATGTCCATGGTTTTGCTGAGAACCTTTAGTGCAAGAGTGATGATTTCCTCCCGGGTGATCTCGTCCTTATAGTGTTGCTTCAGCATGGACTGTGCTGCTTGGTTGTTTGCTCCTATAGCTGCAGCCTTCCACCCACCATAGTTTCCACTGGGATCACTCATGTATATAGATGGAAGCCAAAGTTCTTGTCCCATCTTGCAAATAGAAATGAAACACCAAATGAGTTAACCATGCCATAAGCAAACCAGTTGCGAAGTGATTTCAAGGACTAACAGTAGAAAACCAAACTCATTAAGTCATAATAACTTTTAATTAATCTGGGCAGCCAACAAGATGTACATGCAGAGAGTACCTTGCAGATAAGAGAATCCAAAAAGGAAATTTGAAATATATGCTTTTTACAATCATAAAAGAATCCAAAGATGTGATCTCACCTTTAATAATGGCGTCCTAATAGATATTCCCATCTTTACCAACAATCTTTAAAACTGAAGCCCACTTAAAACTCAATAATTGTATTCCATTCGTTCTTCCTGCAGAGATGAAACTGCTACAAACCCTAAATTCCTCAAAAGTAAATTGCCATGGAATCATTTTGTTCATACATAAATATATAAGCGGTCCTTGAACATTTTCATAGCAGAGAAAAATAAGCAACCGAGAATCATTTACTTTGCTTCTTAATAAAATTTGGAACACTATCCCAGTACCCCATTTCTGTTAAGTTTCTGATTAAGAGCATCAAATCTATAAATAATGAACCTATGCAGTTTACTAGTATTAGCTGAGACTTTGCAAGTGTAAATCAATTAGGCAGTAAAAACTTCAAGCCTTCAAGCCAAGACTTTACTAGATAATTTGAAGTAATGCAATCAAAACAAGTTGTCATATTCTTGTCAGCAACAACAATTCTGCATTGTTCAGCCCTAAATGGCAAATCGGGATTTACGCGAATAATGGTGACACTTGAGCTTATCACCAGCAGTGCATGCCTATTGGTTAATTTAAGTTGATGTAAGTGGACAACAAATTCAATGGGGACAGGGCATTCTCCAGGCAGTTAGTGCAGTAAATTTGCAGAAGCACCCTGTTAACTAATGATCCCATGTTTAAGGAACCAGAGAGCTGAGAGCAGTAATTAAAAGTTATCCAACTAAAACGGACAACAGGACAAGTAGGTGAAACTCACTGTGGTGTATTGGGCTGGCTAGCAGCACGCACTAGTTGCTGGAACATTTTCCTTTCATTTATAGGGTCCATTCCTGAGTTATGAAATATCGAATTATCACAAAGTAGAAAATGTGTTGTATATTTCTGCAACAAAATGTGTGATAAACATAGAATGCTAGCAACTAACCTTGATTTATCTCATCAACCACTCTAAATGGGCAGTTAGTTAGGTCTTGCAGAGAGACTAGATAGAGAATGGTTGAAACTGAACGTTCCTAGAAATGGAAAGTTAAAGTTGCAGTGAGAAAAATGAAAGATACGCCAGGTTGAATTTATAAGAAATATTAACAAGTGCACTGTGATACCCCTCCAGACTGATGATGAACACTTAGAACTTGAAGCTGTCTTGCTTCCCTGAAAGTAATAATACCAATCATCATTTACAAGTGGAGCCGTTTATATTTCCAAATGAAAATAACTAGCTTCTAAAACAAATCAGTGGTAAGAGATCAGTTCAGAAAAGCATTTGGTGTTCAAATGCAACGCCAGATGCTGATATTGAAGCAACACAGGTCATTTTGACATTTTTTACACTCAATGGTCATAGGGCCTACGTGCAACAATTTTCATCCTTACAAAAAAAAAATCAGCTCATCGACATTTTCAGCCCCATGTAATAGAATAATATTGAAGTTGAAGAATGGTCATAACATGGCATCTTCCCATCATAATACCTGAATTTGACTTTGATAAGGATCCCATATTTATCAAAGTCCATGTCATTCTCATCTGAAACACATGAGCAGGAAGGAAAAAAAATGAATGGGATTATTCTTAATCAAAACTTGTTAACATTTACGGAAATGTGATTTGATACCCAAAGAAACTTCTCCCGCAACAACCATCTCTTGGAAGTTGTGACTGAAGTTTAACCCTTATTGTAGATTAAAACATCTTATGGAAGAATTTTGATATCATGAATGAAGAAAAAGCATTCCCTTGCAGAATCCATAAACCACTACCCGGGCTCCAAATAGCAAGATGCAAGCTCTCAAATGGTTTTCAATGAGTGACAAGCATCCCAGAGTATAAAAAGTCATACGGCAGGCAGCAGTGTTGGGGGAAACGTAGATTAAAATAAGGGAGTATAGTAAAAGAAGGAAGAATAAGAAAGAATTCTGGCTTTTTGGATGAAAAATTGTCTTAATACCATGTGAGAACTGAGAACAGAGGAGAATGGGCAAGGTTTGATAGGCTTAGATGTCTGCCCAACTCGTGCATCTGTATAACTAAAAGTAAGTAGTGGGCGCCTCACACCAAAAGCTCAGTATAGGAAGTGGATAGGAAATACCTAAACCGTGAAAGCTGCTATTTTTCAAACTCCAAAAGAAAAAAGTTAGATTTCCCAGCAAATGAAATCTATGGTATTAGATGTGGTTCCATTGATATGAAGAGTTACAGGTTATTCAATAAATAAAGGCAAAACATAAACCTTAGAAAGCACATAAAAAACAAAAACATGTCAATACTTTCTTCAACACATGGCTTCTAATAACTGATCACTAATTATCAAAAAGTAGCAGAATTAACATATAACATATCTCACCTTCAAATTATCTATCTCAGCTAAACACTTTTTCAATTCTCTGTCGTCGGCTTCCAATTTTTGAGCAATTGACTCAATCTGCAAAGTGATGCTTCCAATGATTAAGGCAACCCCCAAAAACAAAATATAATAGAATTTTCGCAATGATTTACCTTGCGCTGTCGGCTCTCATATTCTTCCAGAATATTGTGGTTTAGAAACAGAATAGAATTTGCTTGAGAGATATTATCTTGAATTGCAGCTTGCAAATCCTCAACAGTACCAGGTAACTGCAGTAAATATGAACGTGGTTGTTGATTTCCATCTCTATTAATAGTGAAAGAGTCAAAACTCAAAAGTAAAAGTATGCTTCATATTCACCCAGGACAAACAATTACTAGGAGGTACTAAATGGAGCGACTAAGACTACTTTCAAAAAGATAGGCACTAAACAGCATAAGGTAATCAACTACTGTAATTACAGCATGGAATTTGCCCTATATGACTCGATTAACTAGGAGGCCGAAGGAAAACTGCCAAATCTGCTCTGTGTCTCGAGGCATTTTGCCTTCAAAGGATAAGGTAAAAAATGCCAGCACATTAAGAGTTAGAGAAAATTTCCCATTTTACAAGGAAATTAGGAAAACATTCCATTCTATGTAATAGAGTGCACATTTACAAAGAATCTTATAAAATTAATCACCAAACCTCAAGAAACTCATGGGCAAGCTCTGGGGTAATTCTGGCGATTGACTCTGCATCTCTCTTTGCAAGAGCAAGTTGTTCTCTACGAGTCTCTGCCTCTTTTTTACCTGTAGCATGAAGCAAAATTATAACCACAGTAATAATTCCTAACAGAGAATAAAGATAACAGTCAAATGATCACCTATCAACGAAATCCTACTTGAAACAGATTATAGGAATGATAAGTTCATCTACAATTGTTTTACATTGAAATGTTTTTTCAATCCAGACAACTTCTTAGATTCCGAATCACACGGGCAGAGTAAAGGACCTCGTAGTTGAAATTGATCAACGAGGTAGTTGAAATTGTCCATATCAAGAAAAGCAGTTCTATGACCTACTAGGAATCATCCAACTAAAAAATTTTCAGAGATAGTTAGCTTACCACCTTTGTCAATGGTGCACATAACCCATAGAAGCAGCACCACAACTCCATTTGTTTGATGGATTTTTCAAGTTGGTTACAGTTTCCATGTAACCATTCAAGCCTGCTGCTAAAATATGATAACAGATGTGGCCAAGAACCTGCAGGAAATGCGATTTTCTTATTCCTAAGTATGCATAATAAGAAGTGACTAAAAAGTTGCAATGCCAAAGCAAATTGAAACCTACAAAGGCATAGTCGCAATCAAACCGCAAAAAGATCCACGGGCCTGATAACCAAAGAAGTGACAGATGGCATTGAAAATTTCCCCCTTGTATGTGCCTTCTTTCTGTGTAAAAATCATGGATATTAGGATAAGTAATTAGCTTCAGAATAGCCAAAACTATATATCCAGGAATGGAGGGGTAATAATTTACCAATCGCTTGTTGATTTATGCTTCCACTAAGTAGGCCAGAAGTTTCTCTGTCTCAATCTGGACAAGAAAATACAATCAAAAACCTCTATCACCCTCTATCAACTTGACAATCATTAGACCAATTTCCTTCTTTTGTTAAGAGTTTGGTTGCAATATATAGTACTTCTATGAAATATATATTTTTTCAGGCTGATATTAGCTCGGCAACAAAGCCTACCTCAGAATGGAAGTCTATTTCTTTGGCTTCACCTCCATATGTGATGGATATAATCTCTCTGAAATCAGGCTTAAGAGTGAAGCACTATTAGCAAAAGAAATAGCAGGTCCTCCCTTGCCATCAGGTGCCATAAGTGTAACAATCTGGGAAGACAGTTCATTGAGATCATCGATGGTTTTAGACATGAGAAAGTAAAGAAATTCATTTAATGTTTTGCCTGCTGATCCAGCAGCAACCATGCTTAAGAAAATATGGATTGATATGGGAGAGAGCACAAAATATATGAAGCAGTAAACTGTGAAACAAGAAACAACACCATTCCTTATGAAGCAGTGTACTGTGAAGCAATAAAAGTTCCCTTTTTGTAAGCAGTAAACAACACGTACCGGCAGTATACCCATCCACCTAATATATTGCAAGTCGACTCCATAAGATAGATCATTGAGACGATAAAAATAGCCACCTGCACATCAGAAAATTTAATATATATATATAAGAACCAGATAACCATATCACAATGAAAAAAATATAATGAAACTTAACACAAAAATTGAAAAAGGTAAACATACCACTACACCAAAAGACCTGATTAGCTACACAGGGGTGGCCACGGTTCTAAGCCGTTGGTGTGTTTGCCACGGCTAAAAACCGTGGCTATAGTGCCCAACGGCTTAAAACCGTGGCTAAAAAAAGGCTTGGCCACGGTTCTAAACCGTTGGTGTGTTTGCCACGGCTAAAAACCGTGGCTATAGTGACCCACGGCTTAAAACCGTTGCAAACGTGCACGTGCGTTGCACGTGAAGGTGTGGAGAATTAGGTCGATTTCTGGCGGGTGAAATTTTGCTAAAAAATTTTGCTTCCCGCGCGTTCCCGCTCCATCTCCCCCTTTTCAACCCTTTGCATCTAACCCTAAAATTTCAAGGAGAGGGAAAGAGAGAAGGAGAAAGAGAAGGAGAAGGAAAGAGAGAGGGAGCATTCGAGCAACCCAAACAACCAAAACCCTTTGCTCCATCATGTCATATCATCCAGTAAAGTAAAATGGTGTCCAAAATAGTCTCTGCTCTATGTTTTTTCTTCGTTTTTGTTGTCCTTGAAGCTTCAATTGCAGTACAGGGGAGAAAACTTGTATTGAAAACAAAACCAAATCCTAATGATGCTGCTGTGTTTGCTAGATGGTTGGTCTCTGAGAACACATGGGGGGTCTTAAGGTGAATCTCTATATCTCTCTCTCTCTATTTCCATTTTTTCCAATTAGAATTTTTTATGAGTCTAATTTAAGTGTTCGTGGATTGTAGCGGTGTTTTATCTTTGGTTATATGAAACGGGTTATGGTTATTCTTAGGTTTATATAATTGGTTGTAGCTGGATTTGGTTAATAATTGTTAAATGTGGTTTGTTGGAGGCACCTTTGGTTCTCTTTGTAAAATGGGTTAGTTGATTTGGTGGAGATAAAAGAAGTCTTGTCAATTTTTATGACTAACACTTGGATTGTGTTTGTCTCAATGATGATGAAAACACCCATTTTACAATTCTGTCTAAATACATGTCATCATGTCTGTGACTGGCTGAATAAAAGAATTGTTGAGGTATAGATTTTAACTGAAAACTGAACAAACAAACAAGCAACTATTTTTAAGATTACAAATACGATACAAAGCATGAAGGCACTGAAAAGCTCATTTACGAGATCTTTGAACACATTCTATACTTTCTGCATTTTTTGATCTCTATGTAATATGAAAAGAACGACTCGTATATGTTTCTTTTGATAAATTAATGTGGCATTAGCCACTATCCTTGTTCTGGGAAGCAAAATTTGTATTTGTGGTTAAGTCCTCATATGAATTTGGACCATGATGTTAACATTGATACTTTGTTCCTGCAGTATCATCTCCAGTGACTTGGGAGGAGCTCCCTTTGGGTAAATTATTTACATTTTCATACAGTTTGGCTAAGTTATTTTTTTACACCAAACTAATTTTTGATTGACATTATTATTCTCCGATGTATTCAGAAATGTAGTTTCATTTAGTGATGGGAAACCTGGTAAAGGCTGGGGCATCCCATACTTCTACTTGACCACTCTTGACCCTACTGCAAGTAATGCATTGAATGATTCAAGGGCTTCATTTACACTCAGTGAGTTCCCTCTTGGAACTTGTGGCAAGACAGATCCTGAGAACCCAACTTGTGCAAAGCTTACACTTAATGGAAAGGTGAATAATTAAACATTTTGAACACTCATCTTTTTTGTGTCGATATTTTCATTAATACATGATGTACTATGGATGACTTGACCTTCATTTCTAGCACTTTTTTCATTAGTCCAATGAATATATCTTAGTCTAAAGCTTTGACATTGGCTATTTCAAACAATGATAAATGCTTATGTTTATAACTTTCATACCTGTATGCATATCATTAATTAAGAATGTAATTCTGTATTAGGTATAGTTCTTACCTTCACAACAGACCGAGTTTCTGTGCTTGTCTCGAGTTATCGCACTAGCCTGTTCGTTATCCTATAAGCCTAAATTCGAGATTCGCCTGACCATAAATCACAAAGTATTGGGATAGAATGTTATTATTATTGCATAGAACTATGATTAAACACTGAGGGATCATATTAGAAGCAACAATCAGTAGTTGTACACTAGAAAGTTTATATACTGTGACTTTAAATAAATGAAAAATATGGCCTCGAAGATTAAAGAATCGATGTTTTCTAGCAATATTTAAACCCTGTAAGAAGTTGGTTCAACCACGCTATGACTTTACCACTTCAGCTGAGGGTGACCTCATTTTGAGATGGTACTATCAACTTTCATCATTGCTTACCTGAGTTCCTGCTATTTGATAATCAGTTTTTCCAAAATAATTTTTCTTTGATGCACATACCCCGCATTTTTCAGTTTTAATGAATTGCTATACCTGAATAGAAAATAAAAATCCATATGCTTGTTCAGATAAATCTTAGATGATTAGTGTACAATAAATATCAAATAGTGAAAATAAGGCTGTCATCTTCAGAAGGTAGAAGTCGAGAGAGAACCATTTTTTATCTGTTATACAAGATGAAGAATGTTAGGCATTGCAGGTAATGGAAATTTTTGCATATACCTATTATCTTTTGAAACTACTGAACGTGGTTTAATAGAATGGAATTTATAAGTTGGTACTATATAAAGATCTGTTCATTCTGAACTGCTTAGTGTGAGTTTCTGTGCTGATTGTTTGCATCTTTGGTATTTCAGTTGACGGTGGTTGATGGAAATTCGAAGGAAGCTAAATTTGCGGAAACTGCCTTGTTCTCAAAACACTCTGAGATGAAGGGTAAATCTTGATGACATCTCATGCATGGTTTCAATTAAAATTTGTTTTCATCTTTTTGTTGCTCTTGGTTGCTCATTATTGATCACTTTATATGTTTTGCTTTGAATGTTTGGCAGATTGGCCCAAGAGTCACAATTTCCAGTTTTTCAAACTCGGCATTGAAAAGTTTTTCTTGATCAACATGTTTGGTGGTCCTAAACCTATCACTTTGGATCAGTACCTGCATGCCAAAGTGTAAGATATAGAGCAGTAGTAGTAAAAAAATTTACTCTGTATTTTATCTATGTTCCTCCTGCTAAATAAATAAATTAAATTATTTAGTTCCATACATTGATCCATTGATCCATAATTCTGGGTGGTTCTTTGATGAATGTGTTTGAAAAAGCAAAAGCAATATATTTTGGACTTACAGTTGCATTGTACTATAATAAAATTCAACCAAAACTTAATAACAAAAGAAATATGATTGCATAACATGAGGAATATAGACAATTTTCTACGTGCCAAAAAGCCATATCAACAAATAGTATTGAGAGACTGTGAGAGCATTTTTGATTGATTTGTGGAAATTTTAGAGGCTGGTTCCACAATAATAATAGGATGCTATCAGTATGGTGGTTATGGCCCATTTCTAATAAAGTGCTCTTCATCTTCATGTGTCTCTACTCTTTCCAAATTTGCCACGACTTACGTAGTTTGAACTCTGCTTCTTTCCTTGCTTTCATGTTAAAAAAATTTTATTCCAGGAATTTTTTTTTTCAGTTTTAAAGGTTTTTACTTGGACTGCTAGTAGAGATTCTGCAAAATACATCGTATAGCTCTTTACTAACTTTGACATCAACAGCCGCAGCATTTCATGCAATCTTTGCCACCAATGCAACGGGCCCAGTTGCAACATCAAGCTGAGACAGCAAGTGCAGCAACAGGGAATTCAACCGGTCTGTTTTGGGGCTGACTCTGTTTTGTGACAGCAAGCTGGGGGCTGAGTTGTGACAGAAATTTGGACTGAATTAGATGGTTCAATCGTCGAATCTGTTAGCTGCCTAAGTGGGTTGGTTGAATCCTCCCAGACTAAGATTTCTTACCTCATTCTCAGTGACTTATAATAGTTAAACTCTTGGAAATAGCACCTGCCTCATATTTATCATTCAATTCTTTCTTAGTTAATATTAGCAAACTGCTCATATTTATCATTCAATTCTTTCTTAGTTAATAATAGCAGACTGCCTCATATTAGTTGTAGAAGAAACATTAGTGGATTTTGAAGATGGGAATAAAAATATTAATTCTAGAAACTTGCGATTTGTGTCCTCACTTACTAAGCTTATGACCATCTTAGAATTGCCAAGAAAAAAAGGCTTAGCTACCAATTTTATTAGAAGTGAGCTCCCCGAGAAATTGTGATTGACTTTGATTATCAGTTTTATTGATATACTTGTCCAGCATTACACAAAGTATCAATTTTTTTTTGTCAATTGGCTTTGGACATTGAAATTTTTTATCCTTTTTGTTCATATTTCTAGGCTATTCTTTTTCCAGGTTCTGATTATGATTACAATCATATTCTCACAACTTCATTGTTTTCGACACTTCTACCTTTTTTTTGTGGATATTGTTTTTTGACACTTCTACCCCTTTGGTCGTTAGTATTGCTTTTTAAGGAAAAAAAAAAAACAATAAAGAACAAGATACCTGGCCTTTGGACTTTTGCACATATGGAATAGCCTTAGCATTGACTAAGGTAATTTTTAACGTCAGAGAAACAAAAACAAATAAATTGGTATAAGTTAACCTAACTCTTGTATGAACTAGCGATATCCTTGACTAAGGTAGTTCACATCGATAGACAAAAACAAATAAATTGATGTAAGATAACCCTAAATTGTATAGAGTAGTGATATTCTTAACTAAGGTAGGTTCGAATGTTGGATAAAACAAAACAATCAATGTAGTAGATAGCGATATCCTTTACTAATGTAGTTTCGGATGCCAGAAAAGACAAAAGTTTTGCTTCTAAAAAAAATTTACAATCATGCAGGGGATGCTGCTGCTGCTGTGTAGGCAGAGCACTCTGTCGCAAAACAGAGTGCATCTTTTTTTTTTTTCTGCTGCTGTTTCATGCGGGGGCGGACTGGCGTACTTGCTGTTGCTGCGCTCTGTTGCTGTTGATGTTGCTGATGCTGATGCTGCTGTTGCTGCGCGGCGTTGATGCTGCTGCTGCTGCTGCTACGCCAGGGCGCGTTACTGCTGCTACTGCCCTGCTTTGCTGTTGCTGTTTGCTGCTGGGTTTGCTGTTGCTTTTGCTGCTGGGTTTGCTTCTGCTGCGACGCATTGTTGCGGTCTGTATATGCGTTGACATGCTGAGATGTGGTGACATGCGGTTGGAGCGTGTGTATGCCGGTTGATCTGGGCAGTCCGGTGTAACTTGATTTGTCGCAGAAACGCGCGTGTGCTGCGTGTTCTACGGTTGAGAGACTGACTGTGAGTTGGTTTAAGTTGATTGCTTTAAGTTTTGTATTTTCATTGTTTTTAGTTTTTGCCTTGGCTTTCAAAGAAAAAAAAAAAGGACATGCCCTGGTAGCTTATAGTTCACTTTGTGCTTTTTTAGGATCTATTTAACAATAGCGTAAATGTTCTTATAAAAGAAAATTAGCATGCATGTTAGTTCACCAGACCGTTGCTATTACTAAACTAGCATGTTTCCTCCTTCTCATGTTCTTATCGTGTGTGAAATAAATCAGATCTGTATTCTGTGTTTGTAGATGTTAATTTACTTCATTTGATATGATTTATTTGCCAGTAAAATGTGTTTTGGTTTATTAAGTTCTAAACATTGTCTTTGGTAGCATTTCTTTGATTCTTGATTGCGTAATTTTCGTTATAGAATTATTTGGTTCGCATTCTTGATTCTTCTTTGCTGCAATGCATTGCATGTGACTGTTCGGATATCAAGATGTTGCTATCAATCAAATGTATATGCAGCGACCGAAAAATGGCACGTGGAATCCGATGGCCTTCATAGTGTTGGCTGAACGAGAGATGTGTGTACGAAAAAAAATGGTTTCTTTAACAGCTGAGCTTAAAAGACTTCTGATGAGAGGTTAGAATTGTTCATGTTCATGTCTTCGAACAGAATTTTTCAATTGTTGTGTCAGAATTACCAAAACACTGTTGATAATGTTCGTATTTTCTATATAAAAATAATATACATGACTTGTATTTTATTTTTTTCTTGTAAATCAGTTTTTGATAAATTAGAGTTTTCATGTTTTTCATAGGAATAGCTCATTGCCATTAAATTTTTGAGGTCTTATATTTGTCTATACCATGAGATGATAGTTTTGTTGTCTTGTGGTTATAAAGAAAATGATGGAATGAAGATCTCACTGTGTTGTTTTTCCCAACATTAATCTATCATCTATGATTTTTCACTAAACGTGTTGGTTTTCCACATCATGATACGCAGGAAACACTTTTAAGGTATTAGCTTTCAATACCTTAACTACTTCGCAGAAGATAATAGATTAAATCGTAGTGGCTGACCATCTGAAGCTGAAATTTAATTTATAAAAAGAAATGCAGCTAAATGTGGATAGTAGAATCTTAAAAATGTTGTCTTCTGAGTTCTGATAGTGATCATAACTGTGACAGATGATCTTGCGGATATGGGGTCGAAGCCTGGAAACAAGCTACCTGTTCTAGAGACTGCTACTGCTCTTGCTGTGTCCTTTGGCATCTGCAAGGTTGCCACATACCTCACAAAATCTTTGAGAATCCAAGGAGGAAACCTCCCATTCGTCACAGCAATTGTAGCAATACTTGCGACTATGTTTCCAGCAGAATTTGGCCGTCTTGCACCAGCTGGTGAAACTTTGGCTATGATTTTGATGCAGGTTAGTTCTGAGATAATATGCCGCTTCTTATGTAAGTTTGAAATGTTGGCTATACTCAAAATGTCTATATTCTTAGGTGATATGTTGAATACATATACCATATACTGAGTTCAACTTCCATAATATGTCTTCATTATGCCAAACTCCTTCATGGATTATTTTGAGCATAGAGAAAAACAGAACCAACCTGTAGAATACATTACAAACTACAAAAAACTAGAAGAAGAAGCTACATCAGTTCTGATGCTTATGCCAAAAGGCGTAGAATGATGATTGCAGCCCTGCCAAAGCTGTTCAACATGATCCGTCTTATGTTTAACTTGGATAAGTGTAACGTTATTACAAAGCAGGAGCTAATGCAGAGAATAATCTCGGGCAACGTTGATATTGTAGATAACAACCAACACAAACAGATTCTAAACCTTGATGAAGACTTAATAATTATGTTTTGATTTACAGCTGAATTTGAAGAGCAGCTGAAGTTGTTACAAGAATTAGTTCCAGACTGGATATCAGAGAAGACTGCATCTAGTGGGGATCATCTCTTTTGGTGAGCCTGTTAAGCTTAATTGTCTTTTATCACGTTTAGGCCTAAATTCTTTATAGCTGGCACGAAATGCAACCAATGGGCTGCTTCTATATTGCAGCAGTCTTAACAATCATCAGTCTGATTTTGTCAGCTGCGGCATTCTTTACTTATCTCTATCAGACTGCTGTCAGAATTCTCTGCTAATTTAGGTATGGATCAATAGCTTCTGGATGAGTAACTTGGGGACTAAATCTAATCCAGTGCCATGTTCACGTTATTTTAATGATTAAGTGGCTGGTTTTTCAGATGTTTTTTTCTAAACCCATCTCAGAGATATGAGAAGCCCTGATCTCAGAGAAAGGAGTAGCAGCTCCTAAAAATTTGCCCGACTTATCATCCCATTCCCAAACACTTTTTCTTGGGGTCAAGCTCCTTTAAATTATTCAGTTAAAAAGATAATACTTTGAAAGGCAGCCTTACCAAACTCCTTAAACCATCTTATGTCGCAGAATTTTTACAAAACTTTGTTAAAAGTCCCCTTTATAATTATTTACTTCAACAAATTAGTCATTTCAAAGGAACTGACATCGTCTATCATTCCACAATCACAGGAGGCAATCAAGTGCATGCGACACTCAAAGCGAACTATTTTGACAACAGATGATGTGGATAGTGCACTTAAATTACGCAATGTGGAGGTATATAACTGCTAAAATGATAAAATACTTAAAGAATTGAGTGTTTTTACCTGCCTGTTTGCTATTCTTAGGTCTGTTTTTGTTTGTTTGTTATCTGGAGAACGTACACGTTCGCATCCAGAAACTGCAAATGTTTAATTTTGCCTTTCCCACTGAAGTTCTAATGGTTTTTGTTTATTTGCATTTCTGCCTTGGGGAAAGGTATTTGTTGATGTTTAAGGGTTCCAATGTACTTCATTTCAATGGTTCTGCATGTGTATGGTGTTTTTTATTTGGGAAGTATTCGTTTTCTTTTCTCAAAGTAAATTTATATAAATTTTATTACAGGATTTCCATTTGCTTATGTATGTCAACTCTTGTTACTTCAGCCAATTTATGGCTTTGCTACTGGAGATCCTTTGCGCTTCAAAAGAGCTATAGGTCACAAGGATTTATTCTACATTGACAACAAGGATGTCGAATTTAAAGATGTAAGAATCAATCGTCTTGTTAACTCCAGATTATTATTTGTAACTATTTTCAGATTCGTTCTATCCCACACAGTATTCGATTGTGTAGGTGATCGAAGCTCCCCTGCCGAAAGCCCCTCTAGATACATCAGTTGTAGCTCATTGGCTTGCTATTGAAGGTGTACAACCAGCCATTCCAGAAAATGCTCCAGTTGAAGGTCTGTCTCTTAGCTCCAGTTTCACCTTATGCAGAAATTACTCGTATAAAGAGTTTGAGACAACCTTTTACATTGTCATTTTTTTAACATTGACATTTTCAACATCACATGCATGTATTTCAAATTAATCCAAGAACCCCATCATAGTTAGAAACTAAACATTACAGAGAAAATTGGTTAAGGCATTGCTTGAATATATAAATCTTATTAGGTGAGTGTGAAATTAGTGTCAAACTGTCAATACTCATCTCAGTCATGCCATATTGGAGCCACTTGGTCTGAAAGTATTCTAGTGGTGTTCTATCTTTTGATTCCTTGTTTTAGTTGCAACTGCTAAATGAATGAACAAAAAAAGTTAGAATCAAAGAATTGCATTAGAGTTGTTTTGTTCCCTTTTGTTTTATGAGAAGTAGCCTGAGAACGAAGAAGCAAGTAATAGCATCTTGTTTCCTTTCTCTATATTGCTCCGATCATGTGGATGTCACTCCTTTCCAAAAATATATTTAGAAGTTTAATTTCTTTTTATAAAGAGGGGAAATTAACTGCCAATGCTTCATTTGTAGCGCTGGTAGCTCCGACTGAGAACAGAAAGTCAGAACACAAAGAGGATGCGCTACCTGTTGAAATTAAATTACCTGTTAAGCACGTATTATCTAGGGAACTTCAGGTATACAGTGTTATATATGTATTGCAATTTTCTTATTAACTTCCATCAATCAACTTGAATGAAATGCTTATTGATTGTATCTGCAGTTATACTTTGATAAAATCACAGAGCTGACTGTCACTAAATCTGACACGGTTCTATTCAAACAAGCATTAGCAAGTTTGGCTACAGATTCAGGACTTCATCCCTTAGTTCCTTACTTCACATACTTCATTTCTGATGAGGTATAGTTCATTTTTATCCCTAAAATTCCACTCTTCTTTTTTGGTGGTAAAGATGATATTTTTAATTAAATTTTCCACAATACAAAACCCTAGGTTAGCTCATTCCAAATTTGTGTTTTTTCTGATAACCCTAGGTTACTCGGAGTTTGAATGATTTTCGTCTCTTGTTTGTTTTGATGCGCGTTGTCCGGAGCCTTCTCCAGAATCCACATATACATATCGAACCTTATGTAAGTTCATAATTTAATTCGTAAAATAGTAATTATCTCAATTCAAGATTTTTGGCAGAATAGTCCCACTGTGTGTGAGTCATGTCACCACTTGATGGTTCCCCATGTCTACGTCGAATGATAGATACCATCTTGCATGTTTACTGATCATTAACCATTTGCATGGCAGGAAGGATATGTACAATGGCAGGAAGGATATGTACAATTACTGAATTAACCAGACTGTTGCAGTCATCAAACATCCCAAATCTGGAATAAAATGCATGTGAGCTTGTGTATGGAAATTGCTTTATAAATTTGTTTCTTCATATTTTTGGCTGTCTTACATTGTTTAATTGCTTCATTTCAGGACATACTGGAGAACATACTGAAATTCTCTTTTCTTGTTCATCACGGTATTCAATGTAAATTCTCTTTTCTTGTTCATTTTATACTGGAGAACATACTGAAATTCAAACTTCTCTTCCAAAACTAAAAACCAAGAAAATCATCGATATCTGAAACCAATCATTTCTCCACAGTTGCTGCCAAAGTTTAGACAAACAGAAACAATAAATGAACTGCAGTTGTTTTCTAGAGTACTAGGTTCAAGGTTGAACTTCATTTCATTCCATAATTGACAACTCTACTACAAATATATTTCTTTCATAAATGCTTTTATCAACCCGAAGTAGCGTTTATGATTGACCTCGTCATTGACTATTGGCTATGAACAGGTACAGGACATTAGCCAACAGCAAAAATATGGATTTGGTGGAACCTGGGAAAATCTGGCCAAAATTTCAGGATGTAAGATTTTCGCAAATTTGATGACTGCATTGAGTTTACCTAAACGAGAACACTTTCTCATATTCAGAAGATCTTATGAATTTTTCTTTAAACTAGTGCAGGGTGAGAAGGATCATCCACTTGATATCCAAGATAGGAAATGTTTTCTCGAAAAATTGGATGAGGTTGCTGATGATAGGGACGCTAAGGAGGATTTAAATATGAAATGCCTCCTAGATATGCTTAAAGACTCTCATTGACCATATGAAGAACTATAGTGGAACTCACATGAACAATCAACAAAGTTTAACAAGGAAAAGTCAAGATTCAAACAGTAGAAGAAATTTGGATGAAACAAGCTTAGATATGCTCCTAGATATGCCTCCCAGAAATTTGTATTTGAGATATTATTTGATAGATTTTGACTCAATGTAATACATTTTCTTATTAATTACATTACTTTGCCTCCATTATTTGATAGATTTTGACTCAATGACTCAAAGTCATTTGATAGCAAAAAAAAAAAAAAAAAAAAAAAAAAAAAAAAAAATTTGCCACGGTTTTAAACCGTGGCTAACTATTGCAACGGCTCAAAACCGTTGCTAACACGTTTGCCACGGTTTAAAACCGTTGCTAATAGCTACATCTTGTCACGGCTTAAAACCGTGGCCAGGGTTAGCCACGGCTAAAAACCGTTGCTACCTTGTTAGCCACGGTTTAAAACCGTTGCTAATATCTACACCTTGTCACGGCTTTAAACCGTGGCTATTTTTGCCACGGCTAAAAACCGTTGCTATTCTCCTTGCAACGGTTTAAAACCGTGGCTAAATGCTGAAAATCACCACCCGTACTCAAACATAAAACCGTTGCTAAACATTTTAGCAACGGTTTATAGCCGTTGCAACAAATTTCGCGACGCCTCTGTAGCCAACGGCTCTTAGCCGTGGCAATGGGTTACGCCCACGGTACAGAACCGTTGCTAAAGGGGGTTTTTGGTGTAGTGTACCCTCATCAATTGATAAAGGTAAACAAAAGTTGTAACTAACAATCATCAAGTTCCACATGATTTTTACACCATACGAAGAAATCACCAATGTCCAAATCCCCCATCATGTCTCCTTTTGGATCACTCTTGTAAAGTTTCACCTTAGTCAAATATTTGAAGCATAAGGAAAGTCTGATCTCTGTTGCAGGGTTCAATGATCCATGGCAATCGCAAGTGAATCGATGGATATGATCTACAACCTCTTTTGCTATCGCAATGACATTCTTATGCCAATCACAAACTTTGTAACTCCTTGACACTGAAGGAACAGTTGGAGAAGGAAACCTCGCAACACCTTGAGAAGATGGTAGTAATGGAGATGGTGGTAATGGAGATGGAGGTAATGGATTTTCTGGTTGCCTTGTCGATTGTGCACGGGATGAAGGTGTATCTTCAGTTCTTTGTGTCCCTCCTTGTGTTCCCTCACTTGTTGATGGTCTCACATAAGTTCCATTTTCAATTCTCTCTCGTATCCATTGAACATTTTCTTCCAATCTATCATATTTTTCGCTAAATTTTTTTACTTCCAATGTTTTATCGAAAAGCAGTGAACGAGCAGGAAGTGAAGCATCATACTTCCTTTTAGAGACGGTGGTTCCAACACAACGAACACATCCCCTTTCTTCTTGGCCAAACACTTGGCTTAGAGGATCATTATCAATAGTGAGGTCAGTGGTACCCTGGGTTGAAGATTCTTGTAAGGCGGCCTTTTTTGCTTTAACTTGTTTCTTCAAAAGAATGATAAAATAATACAGGACACAAATAATATTCAAACAACTACAAAGTAAATTAAGAATTGTGTATAAAAGACAACATTGGGCACATACCATATATAGTTCAGCACCATGCGTGGGTTTTCCATCCTTTCTCGTGTGACAAGCAATCCATATATCAATGCGTGTGACTGGTTCCCCATCAGGGTTCTTCTCAACCTATATACTTGAAAGATTAGTCTCAGCCTATATAGTTAAATGGTTATTATTGTACTAGTAGCTAGAAACTCAATTACCATTTCATACTCTACTTCTGCAACACTCTTTTGGCCACCCCCCCCCCCCCCCCCATACATACTTTGAAGCCTTTTTGTTTTTGGCATTTTGGGCTCTAATTGGTGCTCTCATAGCGAACAAACTCCTTCCAATCCTCCTCTCTTACACCATTTGGAACATGCTTCTCTTGTTCCTCAATGGTAGGATACTTATCCAAATAGTCCTTCCTAAGATCTGCCTTGAACCTTCTGAAATATTCTGGCATTGTCAAATGCACATTCCTTTTCACATAATTTGGGATGTCGTATTCACGCTGCAAATAAGCCATTGAGATATAAGTTGACAATAAAATAAGACATTATGAAAATCAATGATGTAAAATCTCACCTTGAGGCCATTCCACACATCCTCTTTGTAGTTGTCAGTAACATGGTGCCAACCCTTGAATTTGATGGGCACAAGGGTTTCAACAAGCTTTCCAATGTGTTTATTGAAATTTCTAGCACCAAGTCCAACTGCTAAACCATGGACATTGAACTGTATGGTCTTTTTAACTTCACTGTCATCATTTGTAGATGTAGTGACATCATTGGTGGAGAGATTGCCGCGAGTACTACCCATTTCTATCAATGAAATTATAGATATTAACCATTATCAAACAAAAAGAAATAAGAAACAACTATATACACTACATTTATAGATAGTTTCCTTCCACAACATATCACCACAAATAGATTTTTATAAAGCATTAGAAAAGCCAATCTGAATACTTAGCTACAAAGCTTCCCTTTCCCAACTCAAAAGTCAAAATAAGAAACAAAGACAAAATAATTGGTCTCAACCAAAGAGGATAATCAACTAGAATAATATCTGAGAGTGTCTGCTTAATCAACTAGTATTCAATAGACATGGAATACATGGGAGCACCCTACTACCTCCATCTTTCCAATCAGTTTCAGTTCATCTGATACCAATTTTGCACCCAGGACTACTAGGTTTCAGAAAGCAAACTAAACTTACAATCTAGAACAGATAGTTGAACACATGAGAAAGAACATACATAAATAGTAAAACACACAGATAAAAATAGACAAGAATAACAATAATCATTTGAAGATAATTCTTTGAACAGTTCAAGAGAACGGTGCCGATACTAGGTTACCGCTAGTATAACGAGGTGTTCATCCAAAAATTGTTCTTAGAATTGTTTTGAGAAAACAAATAGAAATAAAGATATGCTTTTATTGACACTACCTCCATCTTTCCAATCAGTTTCAGTTCATCTGAGATTTAATATCCTGAGGAGTGCAGCTGTGTAATTGCAATTTTTTCTCCTTGAAGATTGCTTGAGATTGGTTCGACAAGTTAGGTTTCAATATTACAGAGCAATGTTCAAAGGGTTACATGCTTCATAGCTTAATTTTTTCTAGGATTTAAGTTTAATGTAAAGTTGCTTACTATTTTAGCAGACCAATCTCAAGGGAGTTTTTGAAAAACAGAAAAATTGTCATGTATAAGGTCTACTATACAGTCCATACTAGATATATGCTCAAGTAAAAGAAGGCCACCCAAAATAATAATATTAGTAATAACAATAATAAGAATTCAACATAAAATAAGAATTCTCAGCCTCATTAAATGTGTTTATGAAGTATGAACTTAAACAAATTATTCTTCAATCATACCTCAATAAAAGATAAGTTGAGAATTCAACATATACCTTATCCTCTTCGAGTTTCTGACGGATCTTCTCCCTTGCTTTTCTCTCTTCCTCCTTCTTTGCTTTCCGCAAGGCAATTATTCTACAAGAGGAAAATGAATCTATTTTAGTTTTAGGGGGCAAACAAATAAATTGCACAGAAATGGGTGAAGTGAAACAAGATAATGGTGAAGACTGAAGACAATAAAACATTTTCCAACCAAAAAGATTTTTCGTATCAAGACAAACCGTTCTCTCACTCTGATTTTCTAACAAACCCTAAAATGAAAGCATCAACAAAGGGCTAACAAACCGTATCTGCTCCTCTCTCTCACTCTGATTTTCTAACAAACCCTCAAATGAAAGCATCAACAAAGGTTTATCAAACAATCAACAGAATCATGTATCAACAAAGAGCTAAAACATTACTTCAATCTAACATGTCTTGAAAAAATTCAAAAAAAAAAAAAAAAAAAATTTCAAGAACCGAAGAAGTAAAAAACAAATTCATTACCAGACCAAGCCGTTCCCCGGCCCGAAAGATCCTCCACTGATTGATTATGGTTCACTTCTTCTTCTTTCTCTTCACATTCTCCTCTGCTCCACTCTCTGACTCTGATTTTCAAAGGAACCCTAAAATAAAAATGGAAGGAGGCGAGAATGAAAACATCTTGGGAAAAAACTAAACACAAACAGGACTAAAAACACACTGGTTACTAACCTTGTGTTTCTTTGCACATAAATAAAACGCAACAGTTGTAAACACAGGCCTGGTGAAATCTGCATTTGCACGACGAGAATGACAATGATTTCGATTTCAAAAAACCAAACTAGTCTTTATATATACCTAACACCTACAAGTCCTTGCCAAACATCCAGATGTGTCCTACATTGTCATTTTATCAAACATCAAAAACACATAACCAAACTCGCAAAAACAATCAAAAAAGCACAACAAACATCGCAATCCAAAGTCAATACTCACTTCACCCCAATATCATTCTGTGATATTAGTCAAAGCAAGAATATTCCATTAAGAAGAATCAAAACATGCAAAGACACAAAGATGTATTTATTGCATTGTCATTGGCTGAAACTGCCAATAAGGTTCCATCATTAGTGCCCATGATTTTAATTGCATTGTCATTGGCTGAAACTGCCAATAAGGTTCCTTTTTGAGATTTCTACCCATGATTTCTGCCCATGTAAGAAAATAGATGTATTTATTCATAATAATTAAAACTTTTTGAGATTTCTCTGAAAGACTTTTAGTTTTCTGCAGGTAAGCCACTCTCTCAAACTACAAAATAAAGAGCAGAGAGATGGGGAAGATAACTCAAATATAAAAAACTAATGGAATACGTAATTGCGGCTTCTTTGACTGGTACACAGGATAAATTCATTGTGTTATGATGTTAACCATGTCACTACACAGATCAGAGCAACTCGGATTGAGTAGACAACATGATCTCTTATATACATGGCAGGTGTAACTTCTCTTTGGTTACTTGAATTAGAATAATAAGTAGCCATTTCTTTTATTTTCTTCAAACATAGAAATGAATTTCTTATTAAGGCGAAGGAACTGGAGGAAAAACCTTCTATGCAAATGAATTTATAGCTTCAGAAACAGTTTCTGTCCAAAAACAATGTTGATTAGCCATCAAATCTCACAGAAAACACTTCAATGAAACTAAGATGCATAATATTGAGCCAAAATTTTTGTTACACCTTTTTAACATAAAAGCTTATCTAAATTCATAATGTTAGGAATCATAGTTCATTTCATGAACCATGACATGGTAATGGACGACTGTCGAAAATCTGATATAATTGACAAAAAGTAAGACTAAACCAAGTATTGTCAAGAGAGGCACCTTAGTGAGCCCCTTCTTGAATTGCAAAACTAAAAAATCACAAAAACCTCCCTAAATGAACAAAGATTGAGAAGACAAACCCAGATTCTACAACAATCACCCTTCCCTGCTCCAACATTTCATTTATTCTTTTATTAGCGAAACAAACAGGCCAATATATTGATCATGCTCATAACAATACAAACACACAGACATGGCTAAAGAAGACTATTGAGTAAATCATGTTGATGGTCTATACATAGTAGCAGACTCAAATCCCTCCAATTGAAATGCTCCCTTGTACATAATAAACACTAGTGCTTAACAAAAGTCTCAAAAAATTAAAGAAGACCCAATACTCACCAAGTAGTTCTTCTACCGCTTCTTCAATAGCAAAGGACCAACATTATCTCCAGTGTCTTTGTTGTGCTTCACATGAGTTCCATCACATAGAGAAAATGTACCTGACCTCCAACACCTGCCAAACACACAAACACCCCAACACCCCAATTAGAATCTCACCCATATGTTGTTCACAATCCAATGAGGCAATGAACAAAGACAGGAAATGAGATAATGTTGAATAGCTTACCTATTTTTTTGAGTGGTTCTCTTAGTCTTCTTCTTCTCCTCTTCAGAAATCGAGTTGGAGAAAAGAAGAAAGTGAGTTCTAGGGTTTCTGAGAGATGGAGAAAAGAAGAAATTGTGAAGGGTTTGATGTTCTAGGGTTTCAATGAAGTAAATCTCAGATCAAGGCAATATAACCTTTCAATGAAGTAAATCTCTCTATGGAAGTTGAATAAAACCTTCAATAAACCTTCAGAGAATCTATAAAATGTGAAGATCTTAGGAGAATGTTGAGAAAGGGGGACTGAAATTGAGGGGAAAGGGAGAGGGAGAGAAATCAAGCGAAGTGTTTAATGGAGGAAAATCGAGCGATTGAAAAAGAGCTTCTTCTTCTCCTCTTTGAAAGTTTGGCTTCAATGGAGTTTCTTCTTCTCACCTTGTTTGATGAAAGGAGGTGAGAAGCAGAGTCTTCTCAGGCCTATGAGGAAATGGCGAGATGAGGAACCAGTGAGGGAGATGACGAGATTGAGGGGAGGGTGAAGGAGCTCTATGTTGAGCGCCAAGTAAAATGAGGGAGGAAAGAATCGAGCGCCAAAAAGCCCGCCCAATTTTTTTCAGCATTAATGTGTTGTAGTGTAGCCACGGTTTTGAGCCGTTGGTCATTATAGCCACGGTTTTGAGCCGTGGCCATTTTTTTTTAGCCACGGTTTTAGGCCGTTGGTCATTATAGCCACGGTTTTTTGCCGTGGCAAATAAACCAACGGTTTTGAGCCGTGGCCATTGTTTTAGCCACGGTTTTAGGTCGTTGGTCATTATAGCCACGGTTTTTTGCCGTGGCAAATAAACCAACGGTTTTGAGCCGTGGCCATTTTTTTAGCCACGGTTTTAGGCCGTTGGTCATTATAGCCACGGTTTTTAGCCGTGGCAAATAAACCAACGGTTTAGAACCGTGGCCATTTCCGCGTAGCTAAACAAGCCTTTTGGTGTAGTGTTACCAAACCACTTGGGTGTGATCAGTTCTGCTATCATCAAACCAAGTTCGGTGTTGCAGACCTTCACTCTCCAACTTGAGGGGGAATATTACCAAATACAACACACAATTGGCTTGTCAAGTTAAGAAATTGGCAGCCATAATCCCCTGCACAAGATCAACTCGCATATCTTCCTTAGTTTGCTTGTTTCTATATTTAGATTTATTCTTTTCCATGTTTAGATATTCTTCCCCATGCCCTGAGAGATTTCCATTGATTCAAGTATTCAAATCCCTTGAAGTATGCCTATGTAACCTATATAAATGTACACAAGAACAATGCAATAAACATAACAGTTCAACCATTTCTATTGTTTTGTTAAGAAACACAAAGCAAAAGACTGCCTCTAGAAATGACAATCACAATGCCTAAGTGCCTATGGTTCAGATTGTACTGAAACATACACCTATCATGTAGACAAATGGGTGCTTTCAAGGTTATGAAGGGTTGGGAGCACATAACGTTTGCCCTTGACCAATATATCTATTGATGTTTTGTTCATGTCTTGCCTGACTCCACATCCGGTTGGACATCATGTTCTACATGACCAACGCAATCTTAGTCTAGGTTGCCTAAATGTTAAGGATATGTTGGGTTGATCGGTCAGAAATGTTATTCAACTCATTTTCCATATGGTTATATAAATTATTAGCAAGCCCCATTTTCTATAGGTCCTATACAAGCCCAAGCCAGGGGTAAGTGAAACTGAAAGTGAGGTTTACTCTGCCAGTTTCAGATGTATCGTTGCCTTTATTCCTTTCTTTATATAGGAAGGATACTCATTCATAGTGTGTGTTGTTGAAGGAATAGTTTCCAATAGTTGATGCACAATGGATGGATTTTCGCCTGTCACACCTTTACATTATGCGAGCTTAACCATCTCTTATTTACTGCAACTACGAATTAGCATTGAGGCTGACGTATAGTACCAAAAATACTCTTTACAGTTACTATGAGTTATATCTCAATGTCCAACTAATCATTTTGGGAATCAATTGTTGGAATCTAACAAATCTTAAACCAATACCTCATGTCAATAATCAATAAAGAAAAACTTTAATCAATGCGTATCTGAAGTCGCCTTGGATGAAAAGTATCCTTGTAGCAATCCTCATGAGATCTTCCACCTCGAAAACTTTTCTCTTGTGTTTCTCAAACCAGATGTGACAAGTAGAAGATAAAGAATTAGGTTTGGAGTGGGGACTTTAACCGTATATATAAAACTCTAATTCTATTATTAGCCCATCATCAATAATAGAATTATAGTGAGACTTAAATTGATATCTACACATAAATAACCTTCATATTCAATTTAGTTATACATGTCAAGACATACAACATGTAATTAGAAACGTGCTTATGACCATAGTCTTGTTTCTTAATGATTACAACTAATTGGGTTTAATCAAACACCACTCACCTATAGTTTGACAGTCTACAACGTATAATAATATGAGCTATGTAAATCTACCTTAAGGGAAATTTCTGACAATCTCCCACTTGGACTACATAGATCATCCATAGATTATACACTGTAAAACTTTATGAGCTCCAAACTTGACTGTCGAGAATTGCGAGTGTCGTTTCAGAACAATCTAGTCCATTGAAAATATCAATATAGGAACATAGCGGCCTTCACCACATTTATCGTTGTTGGACCCATCCATGATCACAAATACAAATAATCAACAACATAGATCAAAATATGGATGTTTAGCACGAAAATGACATGTAATGTGATCCCTGATCATGTCCATTTTCAAGTTGTTTTATCTTAGAATTCAAAAATTGAATCGCCTTGTTCTACTAAATCAAACTGTATATGTGAAACCATAATTGAAAAATTAGAAAATCTTAGGTCAAAATCATCAATCAAATGTAATGATAACTATGAGTTCATCAAACATGACAGGATATTATAAACTCCCACTAATTAGCTACATTATAAGGACTAACCATTCACATACGAGTAGCATGCTCTTTGAAAACTTTAGGTGGTAAGCCTTTACTAAGAGGATCAGCAATCATGAGAGTTTTATTAATGTGCTCAACAACAATTTGATGATTTTGAACTCTTTGTTTAACAACAAGATATTTAATGTCAATGTACTTTGACAATCTGAAAGTCTTGTCATTATTAGAATAAAGAACAACGACTTTATTATCACATAGATCTTCAGTGGTTTCAGCACTCATGATGTCGGATTAAGATGGCTTGCCAGGGATCACCATTTTTACGCAGATGATGATCGCCGAACTCGACCAAAGCTTGGTCAGTGGCCGTTGATGACGATGGTTTTCGGTCTGCTCTAAGCCTAGTTCGTTGCATGCGGATTTCGACGGTTTAGAAAGTGGGAGCTTAGTCAGCGCTATGACGCCTGACCGTGATGGATTGCCAGAGATTGTTGGCCAACTACAGACAATGATCGCCGAACCCTGCCATAGTTTAGTCAAGACTACTGATGATGATGACTTCTGGCTCACTCCAATTCCTAGTCCGCCAAATGTGGACGAAAATGGGTTGGAAAGTGGGAGTCTAGTTAGTGCCCTCAACGCCTGATTAAGATGGCTCGCCAAGGACCACCATTCAATCACTAACGATGTTCGCCGAAACTGACCCGGTTTAGTCAGTTATAACTGGCGGTAACAACCTCTGGTCTAACTAAGCCTCTTCCACCAAAAGCTAAATTTAGGGATCCCCTATTTTTTCATCATTCCAACCACATTCCCTATTTTAACTTTTTCATCATTATTTAAATATATCTCCGATTTTTTCATCATTGTTTTGGTTTTTGGTTTTGTTTTTAATTTGGGAAATAAAAAGAATAAGAATATTTTAGTATTATTTAATATTTGGGAGATGGTATGGTTGCCTATAATTTAGGGGGAAAGTGGAAGTGAAGTTAAAATGAGGGAGGTTTTAGGGGATCCCTTGGAGCATGCATTTTCTCAAATGAGCCACTAAAATAGCTTTTTGGCTATTTTAGGGGATCCCTTGGAGATATTGTTACATCTTCACCACCAACCATTTGCAGATACTCCTTCTCCATGTCAGGAAGGGAAATGGAAGCCTTTGCCCGAACATCATGCCCTTCGGACAACAGTCTCCACCTCAACAAACGAGTCAAAACCTGTTCGATAGCTTCACACCCTTCGGACGAAGCTGAACGCCCACGAGCGGGCCTAGACAAGGCACGAGGCCTCTTCAAACGAACAAGAGAAGGAAGCGCATTACTTAACTCTGCCCTGAAGGGCTCAAAATCTTAATCTTCAAAAACTTCCTCTTCTTCGAGGAAAATACGCTTTCGGGCTTTGGCTTCAGAACCCTAAAATAGTGGGAGCCTCATGCCAGTGATCCCACAGTCCACTGCGTTTGATATTAGAAGACTTATCAACATCTTCTATCCGCAGACGAGGCATGTCGCGAAACACGTCTAGAGTTGTTTTATCCTCAGCAAAAAGATATGAAGTTGGGAATTTCCCTACGAAAAAGCAAAAAGGTCAATCTGATATGTATTTAACATAAGCAAGATCAGAAACATGATTGAACTTACTCAAATGCCTGAATTCCCGCTCGACCTGACGACGAGCAAGCTCAAAAATGCTTGAGACAGGAATCTGGTGAGCCGATCCACCACCCACATTCTCACTACTGTTGGCAAAACAATTAAAGTCCTCTGCAACTGCCCAAAGACCTGTACAAGATCTACAAATAGCCATAATATCATCCCAAATAGGGATTTTAGCACCTCTTTGGTTCTTAGCATACACCATAGTAAGGAACATAGTCTAGTTATTCACCAGGAATTTAACTTGTAGATTAATAAATTGGTCAGACTTGCTGAGAGTGGTAACTTTGAAGACTTGTGGGTTCCACATGATAAGGATTCTACCATATGGAGCCTCAACAAGATTGTTAACACTCTCCCACTGAGGATTCATCTTGTTTTTAACCTCTTTCATTTTTTCAACCCCAACTTGAGTTTATTAAAACCAATACTTCGAGTCCGCAGAGGCCATGAAACAAAATTTCTGCCATAACTTAAAACCATCAGGCAGATTGCCAAAGTAGTCCGGCATTGTCAGTACGCACACAACATGCTCATTTATCCGAGGAGAGCTGAGCAGTTAGATCACCCTCGAAGATACTTAGACACCAGCATCCTTCGCCTTGATCAGAACGACGATCACAGTCCTATACCCGTTCGACACTAGTTGAGCGGGCGCAATGCCGAGGTACGCCAGGGAGTCCCAAATTCTTTGATAACAGGAAAACGGACACCCGACTGAAGCATACCTCGGTAAAGACAAATAAACCCTTTTGGAGGGGACAACAACGTCAGATCGGTGCTCAAGTTGAAAAGCACTAGATCTTTAGGAATCAAATATGTTTTACTGAGGACTTCTATATTCGACTCTGAAAGCGACCTCTCCTCAAAGAACTTGCGGCCCTTAACGAATAGTTCATCGAAAAGCTGATTCAGGTCCGCCATGAGAGATCGTAGAAGCTTTCGATTACGAAGGAAGAGAAAATTCAAAGGCACAAAATGTGGTTCGACAAAACAAAGTCTCTGAGATCGAAAGAGTAAAGAAGCCAAACTCTGCAAAGAGGGGATCTATATAGAAAGTAGAACTCCCACCTTTTTCTTTTTCGAGCAAACGCATGCCCAATTAATGAAGCTCACCGCTCTAGGAAACAAATAAGACTCAACCATCATAACTGCACAGTTATTTCATGAAATGACTTGGTGGACCGATAATCTAGCACACCAACTCGGGGGGAGTAGTTGTTGATACATCAAATCGTCTTCTGATCAGCACCGTACGCATATCATGATAATCTCGTCAACAAAACAAAGCAGGTCTGATTGCACGCCCAATCCAGCAAGGCCCATAATGTACTAAGCCCACATTGGCAGGATCCAGAAGGTCAGACCCAAATTGCAACGTGCTACTAAGCCCACAAGTCATGCGGTCAAGCTCAATACTCGTAAGCCTTAATAAGGCAAAAGTAAGCCTTGATAAGGCAAGTATCTGGGGGATCGACCCAAGACAAGCAGGCCAAGAATACATTGGTTTCGACTAGGAAATAAATACTGGAGTATAAGTCGAGCAGGGAAACTTCCCTGCATGGACAACACTCCGAAAGGGAAACCTCTCCCGCAGATTTCGGAGCACAAGTCGTGTAGGGAAACTTCTTTGCATGGATAACTTTCAATAAGGAAATGATCTTTAGCAAGATCTCCTTTCCTAAATTACGCCACCAAAGGCCTAGCCGAACAATGATTCTCGCACTATAAAATGGAGATAAAGTTGATGAATAACGGTACGCTACATAAACCCATTTTACATCTTTAAGCATCTCCTAAGCCTTATCTAACTTAAGCATCGGAGTGTCATCGGCCGTTACATGGTGGTCTTTGGCTCACGTGCATTTCCTGTGCAGGTTCAGGTCAAGGCGAGGAAGCAGAGCAGAAATCGACTACATCAATAAGCATTGAATCGGTTTGTATAGAAAAACATAAACAAAATAATAATCACTATATCTATGGAAATGATAATTTCGGCAGTTTCATTCAAATTCAATTAATAGGCTTGGGGATCGTTTTCTATGACTTGCTTTCTCTCTGCCACATTTTGGTTTATCCATCATAGAAACAACTTTGATAAAACCAAACATTTATTTGGTGAAGAAAAAAGTACCAAAAGGAGATGGGAGATCCTCAAGGCCCAAAAAGGGTATATGACTGTCAACTAGGGGTGACAATACGTTGTGTCGTTTTGCCTCTAATTATTTGCTAGTCATTTTACCAAAATTCAAATCCAAGTATCCACCCCATTCGATCAGAAATGTGGACAAGAGGGGAGAAAAACACATGAAAGATATATATTAATAAAAGAGTTGATTTGTGAAAGATATGAGCAATAGGCTTTGAGAACAGTGTGCTTGTCAAATGCTTATAGAAAGATCAACCCCTTCGGATTTCGAATCCCTTAATAGTTGATATAGAAAATTAACCATTAAGCTGGAAAGGACATTTCCAGGTTTCTTTGTTTTTTTCAATTCAGATCTGAAGTAATTCAGATAAGTTAACGTAGCAAATTAATTTGGATGGTTGGTTTCTGTCCCAATTCGGAGTTGAACTCATTTTTCTCAGTTGATTAATACAAGCTAATTAGAGAAGATAAAGACTGAAGCTTAGTCTGAATTATGATGTATTCAAGACTAAAGACTTAAAAGAACAAACACAACCAAAACATCACAAAACTTGCGTACTTGCTCAATGCTTAACAGGGGAATCCAATAGAATTAAATGAAATAAGAAGTTTGTTCAGACAATAATAGTAGTAATATAACTTATATAATGAGTAAGGTTGAATTTAAGTTTTTTGTTGAGTAAAATTTATTGCTCCCGAACTATAACCAAAATATATCTACTTGGTAGAGCTGGGGGGCATATTACTTCTGAGACAGGGGTGCTGAAAATGTGCTAACATTTGTCAAAGGCACGAGAAAGTACCCCCCATGATGAACATATATTCATAATTGTTATGTTAAGGCCTTAGGGCAGTGGCAGGAAAGTTCTTGTATAGATATCAAACGACATCCCTCTATTTGACTAGTGCGAATAGACCGTTCCTCACTTTACTGCACCATGAACGTCTTTGTATAATGCCATTTTGGCTGGAAGATGCATGAGAATGAATGATAAGAACAAAAAAGAAATGATCCTAGAAACGACATCAGAGTTGTCCCTTCACTTGTCTTACACATCAATTTCATGATAACATTCCGTTTTATTCACAACATCATTGCCATGTTGTGCTTGTATAAAGATGTGCTTTGTTTACTAAAACATCATTCTTTAATCTGAGAAACATGGAACTAAAATCTGATTACACAGTTAAATTGAGGTGGACTTGGCTCCATTAACAACAAGGGGCACCTGAGCAGGCCAAGTCCAAATAAAGCTTTTTTATGCTGCATGTACGTCAATGACATTTATATAAATCTAACATAACATTGAAGTGGACTTGAATTTATATTGAACTCATGCAGCAGCATGTAAACTATCACTAAAAATAGACCTTTGTTCCTTAGCACTTGGAATTCTAGCTGTCTATTTAAATCAAGAACATCGGCTACATAGTTTACCGTGTACGCTGAAGAGCATGTTGGCATCAACATAAACATGACTGAGTCTGTCTTTACTGAGAAACTTTCCTAAGCAAATGTGTATAAGAACTTGAGACTACTTGGGTTGGAATTGTGCCTAACACCGCTAACCATCAAATACATTCATTTGACTAGTACTGATCTGGCTTTCACATGGCAAAAGCATTTCTTTTATATGGTTGTCCTTGTTTTAGGCCTTTGGGCTTGTCAAACTACCTCTCGCAGTTTCCATGACGAGTCTTCCATGCTAGAGAGACTGAGCAATGGATGGTTCAATGTGAACATGTTTACATTGATGTTACTGAGAAGAAGAAGCATTTTCATTCAAGGAGAACATACAATGTATTGATTCTATCAACATTGCTGGCAACAGACCTTACAAGCTAGGTGTCGATGAGTTTGCATACCAAACCACTGAGGAGTTTAATACTGCTCGTAACAGATACAAAGGGCATGCGTGTTGTTTAGAAATATCTAGCAAGGGTTTGTCATCCTTCACGTATGAGAATTTGACAGCCTTGCCACCTAGTATGGACTCGAAGAAGAAAGGTGCAGTAACTCCCATCAAGGACCAAGGACAATGTGGTAAGTAAAACTATAGCTTTTGAAGATTACAAAATTAAATACCACCATTTACATTGATGAAATCTAACAAATAAACAATACATACCGCAAGGAATGTATGCAGGATCATGTTGGACATTCTCAACAGTGGGAGCAATGGAGGGGATTACACAAATCAAAACGGGTAAACTAATCTCCCTGTCCGAACAAGTACTAGTTGGCTGTGACACCAAAGGCGAGGATCAGGGCTGTGAAGGTGGACTCATGGACGATGCATTTGATTTAAATATACACAACAAAGGCCTTGCCACTGAAGCCACCTACCCATAAAACGCTGCTGATGGCACTTGCAATGCTAAGGCCGAAGCTTCTGTGCAGCTCACATTAGTGGTCATGAAGATGTTCCAGCCAACACCAAGACCGCTCTGTTAAAGGCTGTTGCCAACCAGTATCTGTGGCCATCGATGCTAGTGGGTTTGATTTTTCTACAAAAGCGTGTGCTTTTACTGGACAATGTGGCACTGAACTAGACCATGGTGTGACTGCCATTTGTTATGGTACAATGCAGATGGGATGGGATGAAGTACTGGCTTGTGAAGAACTCGTGGGGAACTAGCTGGGTGCAGAAGGGTACATGATGATGCAAAGAGATGTGAGCACTGTGGGAGGAATTTGTGGTATCGCCATGCAAGCTTCTTATCCTACTGCCTAAATATGTAAACTAAGTAGAAAATCTGTATAATGTACTTAATCTGTGTTAAGTTTAGTACTGTGACGTCTGTTTCCTTCCACATGTACATATGTACGCCTTCTCAAATGCACTTACGTTTTTGTCTCTCCCTTTTATGAAATATAAGAATTAAAGATGGAGTTTATCCTTATATATTTTCACACTTCCATATTTATTAGTAAAAACTAACGTAGTAGTTGAATATCCTTCTTTTGAAGATTGTCCCAACCACACACCATAAAAAAAAAGTAAATTCAACAATAGCGTTTTACCGTTGCTAAGTATAAAAAAAACGTAGCTAAAATGAATCAGCAACTGCTCAACGACCGTCACAATACCGTAGCTATTTGAATTTTTATTTTATTTTTTATTTTTTAATTAAACCTGCAGTGGGGATGGGCAACTATGGGATGCCAGACCTTTATTACTTGAAAAAATCTTATACACTTATCGGGGTACATGACGACTTTACCCGAGAGAAAAAAACATATTCCTATATAAAAGAAAGACCTTGCAAAGGCCTGATTTACCAGAAAGTAGTCCTTAAGAAAAAAAAGGCCCAACACCAAGTAAATCACAACATGACAAAAGGAAAAATTGATTCTAGCCCTAACTCACCAAAGATAAGGCCTAATAAGGCCTCAACCAAGGAGAGTTTTAAACCTTAGAATAAGGCCTAAAACATGGAAAGTTTTAGACCTTAAAAGAATAATCATGAACTAGGCTAACATCACCAAAAGGTAAGGTCTCCTAAGCAAAACATAAAGATCAAACAAAGACTTAACCGAATTGCAAATTCTACCTAGAAACCATATGCACAACTTGCATTGCTAATATAACAACCTGCAACTTGCACATAACAACTTTCATAACCACTTTGCAAACCACTTGCAACCTGACAACACTAACCACTTGCAAAATTGCAAGTTGCAATATAACAACTTGCAACTTGCAAGAAAATTCTTGCATGTTCAAGTTGGAGCTTGCAGCAAACAACAAAAGCACATACCATCTAACGAAAATGCAGCCCAATCCTTTGCAGCAGACAATACGTCCACTACTCAGCATCCCCGCGCAGCACCAGAACAGAGCCAGGTGTAGACTCTGTCCAGCACGTCAGGACAGCAACACTGTCCAGCTCCTTGGCACAACCGTCCCTGCAAACAAAGCTGCTCCCTGCAAACAAATTTGCTGCTCTGTAACACCGGCACTCTTTAGTGACTGAACCATGCATATCAACGCCAAATACCTCCTCTATTCATCCCCATGACGTACATAAGCCGTGTGGCAACCGTCAAGCAAAACTAGCCCTGCCAAATGCCTACGTAGATCATCAGCTCCAAAAGTGACAATCCTACAATCTTTTTGTGCTTTATCGGCTAGCGCATCCGCCACCACATTGGCCTCTCTATAGATTTGATTGCACTCTAGCAACATTTTGTCCCCAATCAACTTTATTTCTCTAAAAATATTCTCCAAATGCCACGGGATTTTGAAAGTCTCCCTAAACCAACCACAAACAAGTTCTGAATCCGATTGGACCATCACTTTTCTCAATCCCAATGAGAAACAAAGTCGCAAACCTTCCATAAGCGCCAAAGCTTCCGCTTTGTTATTGGATCATTCCCTGAAATACAATTGCTTTCCCACAACACAACGACCCCTTGAGTCTCTAATAATCACACCTCCCGATGCCTTGTTTCTGCAAGAGGATCCATCAACATTGAGAGCAACAAAATCTGAAGAAGGTGAGATCCAATAAACGATTCTAACGGGGATCTCATGTAACCCCAAAGCCCTTAATGGATTTTTATTACGACTAATTTGTTTCAGAATGATAAAAGTGTTTGCCAATCTCAAATAGCGCCTAATGGTTAAGATCACAAAAGCAGAATTTGGAGAAGTGTCTTCATAGATACACTTACATCTTTGCTTCCAAATTTCCCATAAAATAAACATAGGAGTCAGGAAATATAACACACCTGTTTGAGACTTCATCTTGGCTCTTTTGAACCATATCAATAAAACCATAGAGATCTCTGCTAGTTTCCTTATATGAACATCAAAAATCCCTTCAAAATGGTTCCACACCTTTATCGCCAAGTTTCCATCAAGAAATAATTGATTCAAAGATTCCGTTTTCGGATAGGAACAACATCTACATCTTGAGGTTAAGCTAAAATCGCATCTGTGCAACTCTCGTCCACTGGCACACCTCATCGCAATAGTTTTCACACAAAAACTGATATTCTGAAAGGAATGATGTCTTGCCATATCTTTTTACTTAACTCACTTACCGCCCTATGACTTCGTAACAGTTCATACGCCGAGTGAAGAGAAAAAATACCATCTGAATTCGGAACCCATACACAACTATCATCACCACATCTCTCACCATGCAATCTTTCTGCATAGAGATTACGCGCCATCTGCCTTAGAGTTGGGTTGATCAATTAAAAATTGCCCAAATTCATTTCCCTTACTGTGGGCCAACTACCACGAATAACTAAATCCTCCGACCTTCTGAAAGACGCAACAATATTCCAGTTTTCCTCATAAAAGCTAATAGAGCCCTTGCCAATGCGCCAAAATGAATTACTCAATCACAAATATTTACAAAACATGATCTCCTTGTAAAAGGGTGAAGCCCCACATTTTACAATTTGACCACTCAAAGCAACTCTAGGCAGCCAGTATTTGTTCCTCATGAAAGAAGCCCATAAATAATCCAAATTAATTAGATTCCAAAGAACCTTAACTCGAAAAGCCTTCATTACAACTGTTAAATTTCTAACACCCAGACCTTCCTCCTCCTGAGGGAAACAAATTTTGTCCCATGAAACCCATTTTTTCTTCAACCTGCCCTCACAATCCCCCCAAAAGAAATCCGCTAGCAAGCCATTAATTCTCAATAAAACTTTCTTGGGCACACACATGACACTTAGCATATGAATCGTCGCTCCAATATAACAACGGTGTACTATTCCATAGCTAACTGGCAACGGTTTATAACCGTCGCTAAACAAATTTGAATTCCAAGGTTTTATTTGAGACAGCAACAATGGAAACGACTTTTAAAATGTTTGAGACGGCTAAGGCTATCGCAAATTGACAAAATAGACACGGTATTTGCCTTGGCTATTTGGCGACGGCTTCAAACCGTTGCTAAGGCTGTATCCAATTGACAAAATAGAAACGACATTTGTTGTGGCTATTTGACGACGGCTTCAAACCGCTGTTAAGTTGGCCAAAATAGAGACGGCATTTGCCGCTGCTAACACTAACTTGTTGTAGCTAAAAAATTTACTAATGAAAATTCATTTTTTTAATGGAATTAGTTCTTTCTATTATTTTTAAATTTCTCATTGCCTTTTTTTTGTCATTCAGAAGAAACATTTCAAACTTGAACACAATTATATTAATTTTCACCGTAAATGATGATTGATACACTAACTTTGTTCATATAATCAATAACTTGTCCATCACAAAAAATACAATCCCAAACAACTTTATACTCTATCAACCTCAAATTGAAATTATATATATATATATGATTCAGGGGGCTACATAAGCATAAAACTTACATGGATTAACAATCAAGGACAAACTAAAACTGACCAATTTTGAATCAAGGTTTAACAAAAAACAACAAAAAGGATTTTGGAAAGACAAATCTGGTGTGTCCATGCCTTTTCAATCTTCATAAACTTTTCTCCCCATCCAAATTCAAAGCGTCTGCAAGTTTCATAGAAATCAAACAATCTTTCAGCCTGCAGAAAAATGAAGGCACTTCATCAGTTAAAAGAACGCTGAAACTAGTTAGAAAGAGTAAAAAAATGACTGGGAATAGTTGTTAGCAAATATTTAATGATCAAAAACCATGTTTTGTGATAGCATCTACCTGATTTTTTGCTTTCTTACAAATTTCAAGTGCTCTAACAACATCATCCTACCTGACATCTCTTTCTTACAATATCATTATGCTCTAACAACATCTAAACATGTTTCAGAAATGAACTTAGCATAATGATATTGTAAGAAAGAGATGTCAGGCATTTAACCTTACCTTGATAGCATTATGTATTGCAGTATGAATATTCACGCCTTCGCTTGAAACCTGGAGAATAAAAAGACATAAGAGAGCAACACAGGAAGAAATCAACCACCAAAAACCCATTTGTGATACTAAGCAATGCTTACCTGCGAACGTGAATGTAGAATCACACTATTATAGACAATTGCTCCTTGTACGTGGCTGCAACAATATTCCATAAGCAACATTCAGCTCAAAGCACATAAATAATACATAGAATGTCTGTGCGTAGCAAAATCATCTCGCACTAAGGAAGAGATAAATTTAAAATTGATTGCAAAGCCAATGCATGGCACGAATTACCAAACAAACAAGAAATTGGAAAATAAGGTGTTGCAAAGCAGGTAACTGCTCAAGTAAGTCAGGGGTGTCAAGATCCTTAGTTCTTGACGCCAGGCAGAATAACGATTATTCTGCAACCTAATAGCAACAGATAATTCACAGGGAAGAACACAAGAGAATAACCCAAAACACAGATAAATAACTCTAATGTTCGATTAAATTATTCAAGTCAAAGGTCTGTCAAAAATCAGCCCACAAGCCGGGCTTTATAGCTAAAACTCGTGATTATTAGAATTTTACCAAAATTAGCGAAACCCCAATAATCATGCTAAAACAAAATATGTAATAAAAGAAATAAACTGCCAGAAATCTGGCCCAAATTGGGTTCAGAATCACTTCCTAAACTATAACTGAAATATTACTATAAAGAGAAAAAATTACTAAAATTAACAAGCAGTCTATTCCTAAAAGAAAATAATGCCTAATCCTAAAAGGAAATTTAAATATTCCTAATTAAATTGAAAGATTACTCAAAGTTATTTAGTAAATAACTTTGAGAGCAAATTAAGAACCTTAGAAACCAAAATTAGGAACTCTGGGAAACCAAATTAGGAACCCTAGAAACCCTCCTGCATCAGTCATCCCGGATTGGAAAGAACTCGTACTTGAGTTCACAATAGCTTTCTCGGAATTCACAATAGCTTCAGGTGGCAGTCCAGGAGGAAGGTCCTCTGGCATCAGGTTAGAAAACTCGGCTAGCAGCGGCTGCACCTCCGCTGGCAAATCTGGAATCACTTCTGTTGTACTAGTCCCACAAGGCAGCAGAGCATAGACCACGTCTCCATGCTCAATCCTATCTAAAAACATGGGCCTAGAAAGCAGGTTAGTATTATTGGCTGTCGGGGTAGGAGTGGTTCCTTCCCGACGAGGTGCCAACACAATTTTCTTCCTTTTAATGCTAAGGGAATATGTATTTTTCAGCCCATCATGAATAACACGGCGATCATACTGCCAAGGTCTGCCTAACAATATATGACAAGCATCCATAGACACAACATCACACCAAGCATTATCAAAATATTTCCTACCAATTGAAAAAGACACTAGGCATCGCGTATTTACTATTACCTCACTGCCTTTATTCAGTCACGACAATTTGTACGGCTTGGGATGACGATCTGTCTTCAACTGCAATTTCTGGACAGCCTCTTCAAACACTACGTTCTCACAACTGCCACTGTCAATGATCATCTTGCAGACTTTATCTGCAACTGTGCATGTTGTGCGAAAAATATTGGTTCTCAACCAATCATCCCCGGAATCGCCCTTGGGAGTCAGTAGGCACTTACGAACAATAAGAGTCATATGGCCATCCCCATACAGCACATCTCCATCGTCATCAGTGTCATACACAGGCTCTCAAAGCTCCTAAGTTTCGTCTACAACGTCTTCCTCAAGCTCCTCATTGTCATACACAAGCTCTTCAAGCTACTCATCGTCATACACATGCTCTCCATGCTCCCATAATCGAGCATGATTGTGATACGGGTTTTCAAAACTGAAATCAGAATCGTGATCTTCCATCTCACGATTACCGAAATCCTGCGCCGTTAGACGTCGGGTTAACTCTGCAACTTGCCTCTATAAATCTTCAATCATCATATTCTTAACGTTACGATCACGGTGAGGGGCTTCATCGTTCGGAACCTACCCGTGACGACCACGACTACCAGCCATAAAAATTGATGAAATCTCACCCCAAGAAGATGTTGAAGCTCTGATACCAACTGACGCCTGACAGAATAACGATTATTCTGCAGGCTAATAGCAACAAATAATTGACAGGGAAGAACACAAGAGAATAGCCCAAAACAGAGAGAAATAACTTTAATGTTCAATTAAATTATTCAAATCAAAGGTCTGTCTAAAATCAGCCCACAAGCTGGGATTTATAGCTAAAACTCGTGATTATTAGAATTTTACCAGAAATAAACTAAATTGGGCCCAAATTGGGTTCAGAATTTTACTAAATAACTAAAAAAACGTAATAAAAGAAATAAACTGCCAGAAATCTGGCCCAAATTGGGTTCAGAATCACTTCCTAAACTATAATTGAAATATTATTATAAAGGAAAAAAAATTACTAAAATTAACAAGCAGTCTATTCCAAGCAGTCTATTCCTAAAAGAAAATAATGTCTAATCCTAAAGGAAACTAAAAGATTCCTAATTAAATTGAAAGATTATTCAAAGTTATTTAGTAAATAACTTTGAGAGCAAATTAGGAACCTTAGAAACCAAAATTAGGAACTCTGGGAACCCAAATTAGGAACCCTAGAAACCCTCCTGCATCAGTTCTTTGTTCATCACAACATGCAAACTCATGGATGGATTATGCCCCTCTTTTCCAACAATATCAATTACAATTTATTTTGAAAAAGGAAAGAATAAAAACAATGTCATGCAATTAAACTATTTGTCAATTACTAAACTATTTGTCAATAACTGAATGCCAAGTTACAGTATAGACATGAGCATGTTGATAAGTAGAAGAATATATAGCATGGATAAGTAGAAAGAATATACATGGATGCCACTGCTTACATTGCGGTCTTTCTCAACATCATACTTCAGTGTCCGACAACAATGTAGTCGTTCTTCTAGGTACGGACCAATAAGAAGCACATAAGATTGTACCAACATCCATTAGACATAAGAAAACTTCTGTGATATCAACAAGGGGACGTTGTGGAGAGTACAATTGCACAACCATATTATTTCACGAAAAAAATATTGTTTGACCTTTTCAAAAAATAAATAAATAAAATAAAATAAAATATTTGTTGTAAGTTGTTAGTAACTCTGAATGTATTGTAAGTTACTAAAGAGATTTTTACTATCAAGTGTTGTTTTCGCCCATCATTTTGAATATAGATATGACCTTGTTTATATGAATATTTAAATTATTAGGGTGCTTTCAGTCTTCAGATATAATACCAGCTTCTTGTTTACTTTACACTTATTGGACTTGGATGTTAGAACCATTTGATCTGTTTCAAATTCACAATAGTCATCAGAATGTTTCTAATCCCTAAGAATTATTAGAGTATTTCTAATCCCTAAAAGTTATCAGAATGTTTCTAAAACCTATGAGTTAATCAGAATGTATATATAATTATAAACTATCTTGAGGAGCCAAACTTATTAAACATGGGCATGACTCAATTGTATTGTATTAATTCAGAAAGCTATCTAATATATAAGAGTCTGAGGAGCACAACACACTGTTACCAACAAGCAGTCAACTGCATAAAAAAAAAAGTACAAACCAGGTTAGGATATCCTCTGTACTAGGAAACTATACTAGTCCATCCCAACTGATAAAGCTGCATTTTTCATTTCATATTCTGATGGTCTAAATTGTAGAGGTATCTTTGGAAAAAGACCCAGTTCTGCAGTAAATAGATACAGGTTCGTCTTCAAAAAATTTCTTTTTAGTTTATTGACTGCATAATTCCATTCAGTGATTATAGAATGAGCACGCAATTTCATCTACAATAGGAGGTCATTTCTCTGCTATAGCTTGAGATGGGCTAGAATGGGATTGGATTTCGCCTTTGACAAGATATGCGAATAAGGAATAAACCATAGAAATTCTTTTATTATATCGAAGCATCAAGCATGCACATGCAAAATTATCATTCTCTTTAGGCAATTGATGGGTATGGTAAATCCTAGGAGTATAAAATGCTTTAAGAAGGTTCTTGAATGAAATTTCGCATTAACTTCAACAAAAGGTGACGCACTTCGTATGAAAGAATGATACATCCACCAACAATCACTATTAGTTCAATTATCTGGTAATATAGAGAAGAAAGTATACAAAATAAAACTGAAAGAAAAGGTGCTTACCTTGATGTTTGCACAGAGATCTTCCATGTAGTTATCAGATATCTAGGAAAAAAAGTTAAGTTAAAGCACGTCACTACAAATCCAAAATACAAACAGATATGATATCTATGGGCATAAACAGTATGTAAACATGTGTCAGAATATGATAACATGTTTATCTGGGGCTTCAAAGCTTCTCTTTCGGAACCACCAATTAATCCATAACTTTGATGAACAGAATGCATCAATAAGAATTGATAATGTTATTCTAAAAGTTTGACACTTATACATTGTTGATTGCTCTATGTTTATTAGTGTAATGGCCTTCAACTATGATACTTGAATGGGAGAAAAATCAATATAAAAGCCCTTATCTTAAGACAATTACTAGGACATTTCTCTGAACATCTTTTGTATAAAATCTAATGAGCTTCAAGTTGGACATGATAATTATTCAACGGAACAGCTAGTCACTTAATTTCAACCAACCCATCTAATTTATTGACCAAGTATCAAAGGGATTAATAGAAAATGTTTCAAAAACCGTACTTCATTTTGGCAAATCTTCATAAGTATCACCCAGAGCTCTAGGCTCTTATTCATCTGCCCATGTCTTCATAAAGATTTCGCAGAGCTCCAGACTCTGGTCACCCCCCATTCTAATAATATTCAGCTTTCTAAACAACAACAAGATTTATCTACTACATGACCATTGACTACAATATGCTTCTTGTTAACAAATTGTCGACCTTAATAAATGGCTAACTTCATATCCGTCGGAAACAATTTGGTGTTGCCTAAATCTTGCACTGATTAATTAAAATCTCTGGGGTTGTCTAAAAATACCCATCAAAAACACAAATTGAAACCCAAACCATATTTACATTGCTATATGTAAAGCTTCAATTTTTTAACTGATTCCAACAACAATTTATTATACACTAATCAATCTATCCACGCTTGAACTTTACCTTCCTTGTGCATCAGCTTTGATGGTATTCAATTGGCCTTGCCAATATGCTTTGCAAACCCAACAGGTAATTACAAACCAATTACAATCCACAATTGTTGGGGTTCTCAGAAATTGACTTCAAAGAAGGAAAAAAAATGAACTTTGAGAAGAGAGACTGATAGACTCTTACCTTGCTCTTCTCTGCCAATGTCAAGACCACTCCTTTTCTTTTCATCTTAGACCCAAAAACTCTACACTCCAAATGCATCAATTATAGGGAGCAAGGCATGAACTCCCTTCGAAGACCCAACGGCAAAACCCCCTCCCTCTACTGGGACTCTTGCATCTGTTGCTCTGCTCCTCACTTCTTCTTCCACAGAAGCAGAAACGGTGGAGTCGAAGAGGGAGAGACGAGATGGGGTGAGGCGGGAAGGAAGTCTTTTGATTGAAATTGGGGAAAGTGGGGTTGATTTGGGGAGGGAGAAGAGCTTGGGTTCTTGGGAGGGGGGGGGGGGGGGGGGGGGGACGGCTTATACTCTAGCAACCAATTTTTATTTGTAAAACTTAGCGACATTTTTTTCAAAAAACTCCATTAAGGGCGGCTTATACCGTAGCAACCAATTTTTATTTGTAAAACTTAGCGACGGCTAATATACCGTCCCAAATGTTTTTTGTGTATATATATTTTTTTTTCAAAAAAATTCACTAGGGACGACTTATACCATAGCAACCAATTTTTATTTGTAAAACTTAGCGACAGCTAATATAGCGTCCCAAATGTTTGAATTAGCTACAGTTTTTTCTGAATTTAGCCACGGTTTTTCCGTCACAAGCACAATTTTTATGTAGTGGGGACGATTTATACCGTAGCAACCAGTTTTTATTTGTAAAATTTAGCGACAGCTAATATGCCGTCGCAAATGTTTTAATTAACTACGGTTTGTTATGAATTTAGCCACGGTTTTCCCGTCACAAGCACAGTTTTTATGTAGTGGGGACGGCTTATACCGTAGCAACCAGTTTTTATTTGTAAAACTTAGCAACAACTAATATGCCGTCGCAAATGCTTTAATTAGCTATGGTTTGTTTTGAATTTAGTCACGGTTTTCCCGTCACAAGCACAGGTTTTTATGATTATGGTCTTGGTTAGCTACCAAAAGCATTAGTGACGGTATTTTGCCGTCACAAATTTTTTAATTAGAGACGGAATCAGACTACCGTCTCTAATATTTGTAGCTATTAAGCATTTTTTTTTTTGTAGTGACAAGAAAAAAATCCCAAGACAATATGCTCATGAAGAGATCTTACTAGTTTGGTACATCTTGTTCCCATTGTACTCGTATCCCTCTTCTGCTAAACAAGAATGCAGTTTTAATTTCAATTGTAATAGCTAAAAAAATGATAAAAATAAAGAAAGAAAAAAAACGAGTAATACCTGAGAAAAACACATTGGCTCTTACGAGTTCATGAGTTCTTGATAAAGAAAGACTGAGACACAAACATGCTGCATAACCAAGGAGAAGTAAATCACGAACTCTTCCTTACTAAACCAGTTGACCATATATTGTATCATTATAGAAGGATAAATTCAGCAGTCAAAATCTGAACTGTGGTTGAATGTCAAAGATTGTTTTCCTTATTTGGTATTCAAAAATTTCAACAGAAAAGCTAAAATACATCAGGCTGGGAATGGTAAAATGGAAACAAGACTAAAAGGAAATTCACGTTTTCCCTCAAAATTGTGTAAATGGGAGGTCAATGAATATTGTATTTCCTTAAAACCAACAAAGAGAAACATTACTTCTTTCAAGGAGCTAGAAAACCATTAAAGCTTGTGAGGCCCCTTTCTTCAACATCACAAAATATACTTGAGAAGAAAGAAGGAAATCGGTAGAAGGAAAAACAGAGAATGTTTGTTCAAATAATAATAATAATAATAATAATAATAATAATAATAATAATAATAAATATTTTAAGAGGGGTTGTTCAAATGTGAGGTAATTATAGTACAATCAACTTTCCATTAATTTGAGGACGAGTTCTTTGCAAGGCGAGACTTTCCTTTTGAACTCGCAGCGCGTTCCCAAGATAATAAATCTTCAGTAAATCTTTCAAAATATTATTGGTGTGGACCACTTTTCTCATAATGCAAATTTGATATAATTTCTTCCAATTGTTATCTTACTAATAGATTCGGGCAGAAGCTCAACTATCTAGATAATATGGGGATTTCTTAGCAGGAATGCTCCATGCACAAGCAAATTGCTAGTTGTCATTGAATTCAAACTTCTAATGCCATTTATGCACAAGAAAGTTAAGAGATGATTCTAGAAAAGACAGACAATGGGATTGTCTCTTCACTTGTCCTGCACATCAATTTCATGATAACTTGCCATTCTATTGACTTGACATCACTTCCATGAATATACATTAGTACAAAACTGTTCTCTGTTACTAACTTTATTATCACAGAGAATGGATATAAGGCAACCATTCTTCAATCTCAGAAAGTCAGATCATATAATCTAATTAATTAGATTATTGATGGAGACCTGGTTATACCAAATAACTCAGCGAGTATAATTCCAACACAAAATGTTTGTTCCTAGACACCCGAACAGGCCATTCATCTACTCAAGTTATATTGCCTGTTGATTGTATATATATATATATATATATATGTATGTACAGTTGGAACAAACATATATATATAACACGCATTTAACATAAAACACCATTGTTCCTTAGCAGTTGGAATTGTGCCACACAACCTATGTAAGATCCAAACAACTATACACTTTAGTGTGTACGTTGGAGAGCATATATACTATTCATTAAAGTCACTCCACAAGCTTCAATGTAGTTTTCTAAGCCAATCTGTCTATAAAAGCTCGAGACTACTTGGATGGAAATATGATTAACTCACTTGTCATCTAACAATCCATCGGAATAGTACTGGTATGGCTTCCACATGGCAAAACCACTTCTTTTGCATGATTTTCATCATTTTGGGCGTTTGTCAAGCAACATCTCGCAGTCTCCAAGAGTCTACAATGTTAGAGAAACATGAGCAGTGGATGTTCCAATATGGACGTGTTTACACTGATGTTGTAGAGAAGGAAAAGCGGTTTAAAATATTCAAGGAGAATGTAGAGCGTATTGATTCCATGAACAATGTTAGCAACCAAGCTTGTAAGATAGGTGTCAATGAGTTTGCGGACCAAACCACTGAAGAGTTTAATGCTGTTCGTAACAGATACAAAGGGCGTGAGTGTTCCATAAAAAAATTCCATCGAAGGTGTATCATCCTTCAGTTATGAGAATTTGACAGCCTTGCCAGCTAGTATGGACTGGAGGAAAAAAGTTGCAGTAACTCCTATCAAGGATCAAGGCCAATGTGGTAAGAGACTACACATCTTACATGCATCTATAGTTTTTCCCTTTAAAGGTTAAATACATGAATTAATATGCTTGTCAAATAAACAAACTTTCCTTTAAAATTCAACAAATATATGCGGGATCATGTTGGGCATTCCCAACAGTGGGAACAATAATGGAGGGGGGTCATCACTCTAGGCCGCCACCACTCTAGGCCGCCGTCATGCTAGGCCGTCATCACGTCTCAGCTGCCATTCTGGCCACTGTTAGGCTCCCTGATTTCCTGGTTTGATTGTTGCTAGGTGCGGGCCTGGTTCGACCAGGTTGTTTGTTTTGGTATGTCGGCACCTATAGCTGCCATACCTTCTCCCCCAATGGAAAATGGGGGAGCCATGGAAGGGGCTCCTAAGCGCACTTTCGCCCAAATCGTTGAAAAAAATTTGGTAGATGAGGTTACGGATACGCATGTGGAAGGAACTAGATTTCGAAAAGGAGAGCCGGCAATTGGTCTTACTGCATCGGATGAAGTACGTGGAGAAGCTTTTATGGAGAAGCATGTGATTGTATCAAAGTTCTCTAGCTATAGGCCAACTTTGGAAGATATTCGGGATTCGATTCACAGAAACTAGGGTATCCTAGGAGATTTCTCATTAGGATTCTTGATAAACGCCACGTTCTAGTCCGTCTTCAATCAGAGGCAGAAGCAAAGAAAGTCCTATCGAGAGATTCCTTTTTGATTCGTGGAGTTTGATTCAAAGCTTTCCGCTAGCATGATGGTTTCAGTCTGAAAGCAGATCCGATATCGACTCCATTATGGGTAGAATTGCCTAACTTGCCTTTGCATTTATTTCATCCTTCTCTTTTGAAAGCAATTGTGAACTCTTTTGGTGTTTTTTTGCGCATGGATGATCATACTCGATGTTTATCACGCCCGGGTTCTGCCCGTGTTTGTGTGGAGATGTCTTTGGCGGATAAGCTACCTAATAGAATTTGGATAGACAGGGCTAACAATAGAGGCTTTTGGAAGAAAATTGAATACCCAGGGTTCAAATATTGTGATTATTGTTCTTTGCTAGGGCATCAGGAGGAATTTTGCAGGAAAAATTTAGGTCTCAAGGGCAATGTGAAGGCATCCCATGTGGTAAACGAAGAGAAGAATGAAAAACAAAAGGTGGAAGCTAAAGTTGTCAAACAGCAATATGTTCCTGTGGCTCATAAAAATAAAGTTACAAAATCAGAGGTTGGCACGAGTGGTGCAAAAAATAATATGGGGGAGGTAATAAAGGAGGTGCGGAGAAACCAGTGGCCAAAGAGCCGGTGAATTTATTGTTGTCGAACAAGTTTGAGATGCTTACGGGGGATAATGTTGAAGATGAGAGTAATCAAACAAAGAATTTTTCGGCTAGTAAAGAAAAGGCAACCGCCAGTGACATATTCGTACAAGAAACAACAGAGGAATGCCTTCAAGAGGCGGGATACACAGCTAGTGAGATTGAAAAAGTGAAGCAAGGAAACCCAACTAATCATGATTATTTAGGCAGCCCGAGGACGACAAGTCCTGAGTTTGAAGATGTGAATACAAGTATTGAAACTAGCCAAATTAAGATATTATAGAGAGAGGGACCTCAAGGCCACCAGGCAGATGATGAGTTGATCCTTATGGTCCCTGGGACACAGTCTGGGGCACAACATTTTCAACCTGCATTGGGGTGTCAACAACCGGAGTCGAGGTTTCAAAATGGTGAGCATGAATTGCTCAACACTGATCAAATACGCTCTGCTTCTCCCATCACAAATCAGATGGTAGGTGTGGAACCAGGGGTAGCTATCTCAAAGATAACCAAGAACAGGGGCCAAGACGCAATAAAAGAAAGTGAGGAAAGATGCAGTGAAGAGGTTGATGCAACCTCAAAACTAGCTTCTACATTTCCTGAAGTAGGACAAGAGATAATTGATGGAAGACAGGGGGAATCCAACAGCGCACATGGATTGGCTAACACCCCAAGTCATCAATGTTTTGAATTCATAAATTTCAAGAATAAGCAGGGATGCATTGGTCACTAAAGTTAAAAGCATACTTGAAGCGAAAGCAGTAAAGGTGGGGCCAAACACGATTGAAGAAGAACATGAGGTTACCACAATACAGTCTCCCACGGAATATGTTCCTCGAATGTCTTCTCGAAGCAAGAAGACAAATCCTAAATTCAGGTAACTGATGATGATAATACATGTAGAATGCAAATGCTTATTAGAACCTTGTATGGATGCTAGATTAGTGCTAGCATTCAATGATTTCTATATCATGATTCATTGTGTTTCGATTCTTTACGACGACTTCTCATACATCCTGGGACCCACATTAGGTATAAATCAGGTCATGGATGCAACCACTTTAGTAGCAGAACACTTTGCAAGGTTTCTCCCTAACCTGGAGACGGTGAAGCTAGAACTAATTAGGTTCTTTGTTGAAGCTTTGAAGCAAATTTATTGTTTTGTAGATGATGAAACGAGTAAAAGTATGAGCGATTGTAAACTTCATCATCAAATTTTTTATTAATATAAGGTTCGGGGATCCTAAAAACCCCAGCTCACTTTCCAAAAAAAAATAATAATAATAATAATGGAGGGGGGCACCCAAATAAAAAAAAAGGTAAACTAATGTCCCTGTCTGAACAAGAACTAGTGGATTGTGACACCAAAGGTGAGGATCAAGGCTGTGAAGGTGGACTCATGGAAAGGTGCATCTGATTTCATTGTACACAACAAAGGCCTAGCAACCGAAGCCACCTATCCATACAAGGCTGCTGATGGCACTTGCAATGCTAAGGAGGGAGCTTCTCATGCAGCTCTCATTAGTGGTCATGAAGATGTTCCAGTCAACAGCGAGACCACTCTGTTAAAGGCTATTGCTAACCAACCAGTATCTGCAGCCATATATGTTAGTGGGTTTGATTTTCAGTTCTACAAAAGTTGTGCTTTTACAAGACAGTGTGGCACTGAACTAGACGATGATGTAACTACCATTGGTTATGGTACAAGTGCAGATGGGATGAAGTATTGGCTTGTGAAGAACTCGTGGGGCACTAGCTGAGGTGGAGAAGCGTACATAATGATGCAAAGAGATTGAGCACCAAGGGAGGAATTTGTGGTATCGCCATGGAGGCCTCTTACCCTACTGCATGAATATGAAACATATTCATACAGTGTATCGTATCCTTTTTATGTTGTATGGGATGGACCATGTAAATACAGTGTGTAGTACCGGATGTACACGTACTTATGCTACTCCTGGTATATAATTGAAGAAAGATGGGGTTTGTACTTATGTTTGTTTTATATAAAGTAAATTACAGGCGGCATGATTTTTCTCTTCTTATTTGGCAGTTGGCAAGTTCTCCTGACTTATTTGTGTCCTAGTTCCTCGATCCCAAGCAATAATGAAATTGCTTAAGGAATCAATAGCGTTGTCTTTAAATTCTAATATCGATCACCTTGATCTCCAATAGTATAGCTTGGCATTCATTCAAATAGTTTAAATACGCCATAAAGGATCTTCTCAATTGGTATGCTACAAGAACACGTACCACTACACCAAAAGGCCTGTTTAGCTACACGGAGATGGCCACGGCTCTAAACCATGGGTTTATTTGCCACGGCAAAAAACCGTGGATATCGTGGCCAATGGCCTAAAACCGTGGCTATAAAAATAACAAACCGTGGCTATAATCACTGCCCAAAAGCTGGCCACGGCTCTAAACTGTGGGTTCATTTGTCACGGCCAAAAACCGTGACTATAATGGGCAACGGCCAAAAACCGTTGCTAAACAAGAGTGTTTTGCACGTGCCGCCTGTGTGGAGAGAGGAGTTTCACGCTCTGGCGAAAACGGGTTTCGCGCTTTGGCGAAAAAAATTGGGGAAAATAAAACAGTTTGCGCGGTCATTGCGAAAAAGAGTTTCGACCTATTGCGAAAAAAATTGGCGCAGATTGAAACAAAGAGAGGTTTGGCGCAGAGGAGAGATCAAGGAGCTTGAAAATCAGATTCAGAGAGAGGTTTGGCGCAGAGGAGAGATCGAGGAGCTTGAAAATCAAAGTCAGAGAGAGCTTGAAAATTTCACGGTTTGGTTTCGCCTCCTTCCATTTTCATTTTAGGGTTCCTTAGAAAATCAGAGTCAGAGAGAGGAGCAGAGGAGAGTGTGAAGAGAATTTTTTTTTGAATTTTTTCAAGACATGTTAGATTTTTTTTAGGTTCTTGAATTTTTCGCTTACTTCTTTGGTTCTTGAAATTTTTTTTTTTTTTTTTGAATTTTTTCAAGACATGTTAGATTGAAGTAATGTTTTAGCCCTTTGTTGATGCATGATTATGTTGATTGTTTGATAAACCTTTGTTGATGCTTTCATTTTAGGGTTTGTTAGAAAATCAGAGTGAGAGAGATGAGCAGAGGAGAGTGTGAAGAGAAAGAAGAAGAAGTGAATCTGTTTAGTTTCCTGCTTAATAGTTCATCAAACAAACACACAGAAATTTGTTGAATCTGTTTAGTTTCGATCTGCTTAATATTTCCTGATAGAAATTTGAATAGCTACGGCTGAGCTGCTCTTCTCAAACAAACTATTTGAAAGTAATACACACTAGTGATAGAAATTGAGATACACTTTGCGAGTTTTTTTTTTGGGTCGATCATTTGGATAGTAACAAAACGAAGAGTGTTTTTAATATAAAAATGGCTTTAATTGTTTGTGTTCCGAGCATTGACATTTTATGGTTCACCAATGACTTGTCTTTTTCTTTCTGATTCAAAATTTTATTATGGGATTGGGAAGTTGCATACTTATGGATTTAATGCATCTGACAGAATATATTGACATTTTCTCTTCTTACTTGCACTTTCTTTTTCACATTGTAAGTCGACTTCCCAGGTTTGATTGTCTCACTCATTCATTAGGTGTGTTTATATAAGCTCTATTGATCTATGGCCAACTTCAATGTAGTTACTTGATGTATATTAAATAAGGACATTTAAAAAATGATTGAAAAAAAAAGGCAAACATAATGGAAGAGGATGTAAATATTAGTAGGTTAATGGCTTTACAGCTAATGCTTTTGAGTAATCACTATAACCTACTGACTATTTAAGATGTATTAGACTTTTCCCTTTTTTGATTTTCCCTCTTTAGGATTTCAACTTGGTTGATGCATAGTTCTAGGACATATTTTGGACAAAATTTGAAAGAGTTTTGCATTCTGTTGATTTTGTTGATATTTTTGGTCAGGCATTAATAATGTCTAACCTAATAGTACCGTTATTTGTAGGAGAGAATTCGTATAGGTAAGGAACTTCTTGAAGCAAAGCGGATTGAGGAAGATAAAGAAAGAAAACGGTTTGTCTTGATACGAAAAATCTTTTTGGTTCGAAAATGTTTTATTGTCTTCAGTCTTCACCATTATCTTGTTTCACTTCACCCATTTCTGTGCAATTTATTTGTTTGCCCCCTAAAACTAAAATAGATTCATTTTCCTGTTGTAGGATAATTGCCTTGCGAAAAGCAGAGAAGGAGGAAGAGAGAAAAGCAAGGGAGAAGATCCGTCAGAAACTCGAAGAGGATAAGGTATATGTTGAATTCTCAACTTATCTTTTATTGAGGTATGATTGAAGAATAATTTGTTTAAGTTCATACTTCATAAACACATTTAATGAGGCTGAGAATTCTTATTTTATGTTGAATTCTTATTATTGTTATTACTAATATTATTATTATCATTATTATTTTGGGTGGCCTTCTTTTACTTGAGCATATAACTAGTATGGACTGTATAGTAGACCTTATACATGACAATTTTTCTGTTTTTCAAAAACTCCCTTGAGATTGGTCTGCTAAAATAGTAAGCAACTTTACATTAAACTTAAATCCTAAAAACAATTAAGCTATGAAGGATGTAACCCTTTGAACATTGCCCTGTAATATTGAAACCTAACTTGTCGAACCAATCTCAGGCAATGTTCAAGGAGCAAAAATTGCAATTACACAGCTGGACTCCTCAGGATATTAAATCTCTGATGAACTGAAACTGATTGGAAAGATGGAGGTAGTGTCAATAAAAGCATATCTTTATTTCTATTTGTTTTCTCAAAACAATTCTAAGAACAATTCTTGGATGAACACCTCGTTATACTAGCGGTAACCTAATATCGACACTGTTCTCTTGAACTGTTCAAAGAATTATCTTCAAATGATTATTGTTATTCTTGTCTATTTTTATCTGTGTGTTTTACTATTTTTGTATGTTATTTCTCATGTGTTCAACTATTTGTTCTAGACTGTAAGTTTAGTTTGCTTTCTGAAACCTAGTAGTCCTGGGTGCAAAATTGGTATCAGATGAACTGAAACTGATTGGAAAAATGGAGGTAGTGTCAATAAAAGCATATCTTTATTTCTATTTGTTTTCTCAAAACAATTCTAAGAACAATTCTTGGATGAACACCTCGTTATACTAGCGGTAACCTAGTATCGGCACCGTTCTCTTGAACTGTTCAAAGAATTATCTTCAAATGATTATTGTTATTCTTGTCTGTTTTTATCTGTGTGTTTTACTATTTCTGTATGTTATTTCTCCTGTGTTCAACTATTTGTTCTAGATTGTAAGTTTAGTTTGCTTTCTGAAACCTAGTAGTCTTGGGTGCAAAATTGGTATCAGATGAACTGAAACTGATTGGAAAGATGGAGGTAGTAGGGTACTCCCATGTATTCCATGTCTATTGAATACTAGTTGATTAGGCAGACACTCTTAGATATTATTCTAGTAAACTAATTTGCTTCTTATGCCAATTCATGGGCCTCAAAGGGAGATGATTAAGGGGAAGATAGCCTCCTCATGGTATGGTTCCTATGGAGGTTATCCTCGTAAAAAAAGGAAACTGCCACTGTGTATCAAAGCATCTTGAAAGACAACCCCAACCTGAAGAGCTTACTGGAATTTTAATTGACTATGCTACAATATTTTTTGATGCATTTCTAATGCTATTTTAGTCATCCTCTTTGGTTGAGACCAATTATTTTGTCTTTATTTCTTATTTTGACTTTTGAGTTGGGAAAGGGAAGCTTTGTAGCTAAGTATTCAGATTGGCTTTTCCAATGCTTTATAAAAATCTATTTGTGGTGATATGTTGTGGAAGGAAACTATCTATAAATGTAGTGTATATAGTTGTTTCTTATTTCTTTTTGTTTGATAATGGTTAATATCTATAATTTCATTGATAGAAATGGGTAGTACTCGCGGCAATCTCTCCACCAATGATGTCACTACATCTACAAATGATGACAGTGAAGTTAAAAAGACCATACAGTTCAATGTCCATGGTTTAGCAGTTGGACCTGGTGCTAGAAATTTCAATAAACACATTGGAAAGCTTGTTGAAACCCTTGTGCCCATCCAATTCAAGGGTTGGCACCATGTTACTGACAACTACAAAGAGGATGTGTGGAATGGCCTCAAGGTGAGATTTTACATTATTGATTTTCATAATGTCTTATTTTATTGTCAACTTATATCTCAATGGCTTATTTGCAGCGTGAATACGACATCCCAAATTATGTGAAAAGGAGTGTGCATTTGAAAATGCCAGAATATTTCAGAAGGTTCAAGGCAGATCTTAGGAAGGACTATTTGGATAAGTATCCTACCATTGAGGAACAAGAGAAGCATGTTCCAAATGGTGTAAGATAGGAGGATTGGAAGGAGTTTGTTCGCTATGAGAGCACCCCTGAAGCGAAGGCAATTAGAGCCCAAAATGCCAAAAACAAAAAGGGTTCAAAGTATGTATGGGGGGTGGCCAAAAGAGTGCTGCAGAAGTGGAGTATGAAATGGTAATTGAGTTTCTAGCTACTAGTACAATAATAACCATTTAACTATATAGGATGAGACTAATCTTTCAAGTATATAGGTTGAGAAGAACCCTGATGGGGAACCAGTCACACGCACTGATATATGGATTGCTTGTCACACGAGAAAGGATGGAAAACCCACGCATGGTGTTGAACTATATATGGTATGTGCCCAATGTTGTCTTTTATACACAATTCTTAATTTACTTTGTAGTTGTTTGAATATTATTTGTGTCCTGTGTTATTTTATTTTATCATTCTTTTGAAGGAACAAGTTAAAGCAAAAAAGGTCGCCTTGCAAGAATCTTCAACCCAGGGTACCACTGACCTCACTATTGATAATGATCCTCTAAGCCAAGTGTTTGGCCAAGAAGAAAGGGGATGTGTTCGTTGTGTTGGAACCACCGTCTCTAAAAGGAAGTATGATGCTTCACTTCCCACTCGTTCATTGCCTTTCGATAAAACATTGGAAGTAAAAAAATTTAGCAAAAAATATGATAGATTGGAAGAAAATGTTCAATGGATACGAGAGAGACTTAAAAATGGAACTTATGTGAGACCATCAACAAGTGAGGGAACACAATGAGGGACACAAAGAACTGAATATACATTACCTCCATCGACAAGGCAACCAGAAAACCCATTACCTCCATCTCCATTACCACCATCTTCTCAAGGTGTTGCGAGGTTTCCTTCTCCAAGCAATCCTGTTCCTTCAGTGTCAAGGACTTACAAAGTTTGTGATTGGCATAAGAATTTCATTGCGATAGCAATAGAGGTTGTAGATCCTATCCATCGATTCTCTTGCGATTGCCATGGATCATTGAACCCTGCAACAGAGATCAGACTTTCCTTATGCTTCAAATATATGACTGAGGTGAAACTTTACAAGAGTGATCCAAAAGGAGACATGATGGGGGATTTGGACGTTGGTGATTTCTTCGTATAGTGTAAAAATCATGTTGAACTTGATGATTGATAGTTACAACAATGTTGGAAGCAATGTAATGGTGGCAACAAAAGAGGAGCTGAGTAAAATACCCTACGGGCACGTGATTGTTCATTTTAAGGTAAATTGCCCCCTTATTTCATGGAGTCTATGCTCTGAATAAAAAAAAAAGCAGGAAAAAGCTTATGAATTAATTCATTTGATCGTATATGCAGGATCACAAGGACAAAATCTTGCACTGAACTATCTCAAAGTCAGGAAGCACAACTGCAGAACCTGCTGCTCATGTCCATGCTTCCTAAGGATGATGCAGATGAAAGGGACTGCATTTTGGAGGTGAGAGCAGGTAATACATGAGCATCTTCTTTTCTATCTTAATTTATAAAAAACAAAAAAACAAACTTCTTCAGGACGCGCGTATGTGGTACGCGCGTATGTGAATACTTTCTTCCTTCCTTCACTTTGGTTTTGGATAGATAAGTTATCATGCATGAATTCGCTACAAATCAATTTGTCATGTTGGTTTATGGAACTGGTGCTTATAACATTATTCTGTTGCTCTGGTTGCTTACTACTGCTACTTATACTACTACTTTTGTTGATAGCAGAGATAAATATAACTTAATGTTTATCAGTTATCAATGTCTGATTTCATTTGCAGTTTGGTTTAGTAAATGGATTGACATTTTGATTGAAAGTGTTTCTTCATTCAATTAAAAAAACTAACTTATTGTTTATTGCAATCTGAAATCATATCCCTGCACTAAAATGGAATGAATTGTTAGTGATCATGGTGAAGGTGACAATTAGGGAGCAATTACATTGTGTTTTTTCATTGTAGAGCACCGACGAATGATTCCTATGATTAGCTGCCTAAATGCATGTCATGAACTAATGATTTTTTTTCTTCCCTTTTTCTTACAGTATATCTGGCAGTATTTGCTATGTTTTGTTTTGTTGAAATGGTTGGACTCGGAGCAGCGAAGTTTGCTCGCAGGGCTGGTCTGCCGAGAATTGGAGCTGCTCTGTCCAATTTTTTTCGGTGCTGCAATACACTGGACAGCACGCTCTGTTTTGACAGAGTGCTCTGTCCTGATGCACTCTGTTGCTTGGTTTTTTTTTCTGCTATTAGCGTGATGGTGTGCTGGAATTCAGCAGGGGTAATTCATCAATCTTCCATGGCTTCTTATCAGCTTCACACCTATATATGCATTTTTCTATGACCTGTTTTGTAGATATTATGTAATTTTTTCTAGTGTTATTGAGCAGAATGTTTTTTTTCTTCATATCTATAACAGAACTGTTGGATGCATTACCTAGCAAAAGGAGGAGAGAAGAGACTGGTGAGGTATCTGATGATTCTTCAGCAGATAATGATGACGAGTTGGAGGTATGTCTTCCATATTTTTTGTATGTAGTATGCATTTCTCAGTCATCAAACTAGTTCTAGACACTGAGCTTGAAGAGAGATCTCTTTTTGATGATTCTCTTGGTAACAATGAGATGGAACAGGCAGGGAAGGGTCTTCCTGCATATAGTATTATCGTTATTTCTGAATGACTTTTCACCCCAGTTATGCACCCTGCATATAGGATTATCATCATTTCATATTACTTAATGTCTGCAAAAGAGAATAGTTTCTTCTTCCGAAGTATTATTCAAAATAAATTCTTGACTCTGAATATTCTGTGTTTCAGTGTTTTTTATTGTCATCTATCGCGTTCTGCATATGCCAGTGTGTAAGCAATAATATTTTATTATTTTTTCTTAGGATTAAGAATGATGATAAGATGATTCAAGCAGAGGGCGTGGAGTCCCTTTCTGAAGGCGAACTTCGTCAAGCTTGTCGAGATAGAGGCTTACTTGGATTGCTTTCAGTCGAGGAAATGCGCAGGCAGGTATTGTGCTTCTATAGTTTTTATTTATTTATTTTTTATTTTTATAATCATATAGTTGGAGTAAGAGCCATTTCAGTTATCTTAAATTATGTATTATGAAATTTGAAGATTGATTGATGCTAAGTAACTGAAGATTCTCGTGAAGCTGATAAAAACCATTTTTCTTCTGCAAAATGTACCTGGTTTCATATGTTGCTTGTGTCTGCCACTTCTTTGATTGGACTTGGATTCCTGCAAATATCGTGGACTTTTTTGCATCATAGTCTGATTCCTTCATGGGTGGTGAACTGAAAAAAAAAAAAATTAGAACTGCCAAATAATATTACTTGTGAAATTGAATGCTAAGAGCAAGCATTAGTTTTTCTTTTCAACAGTGTGCACGATGCTTCTGTAGCTAAACAGTTTTCTTCCTTTACACCGTACAAACCACAAAATTCTAGAACAGGAAAATGTGTCATTTATAATATTGCTACTATTTGATCAATTGTTCTTGATGCAGCTTCATGATTGGTTGGATTTGTCCCTTAACCATTCAGTGCCATCTTCTCTTTTGATTCTTACAAGGTAATCCAAGTTTGACACATACTGTGTGGTTCAAAATTTTGGTCCACTATTAATCCTGTTTTTGCTCTTGATACCATCTGCATAGCCTTTACTGTGTATGGAAAGCTGAGGTTGGAGGAGGCTGTTATGAACACAATGTCCTCTCTGCCAGATGAGGTTGTGGGCAGTGTTGTTTTTTCAACCTTGACAGCCGGAGATTCCCTCTCAGACAAGAAGAGGAAACTAGAATACCTAGAAATGCAAGAAGAACTTATCAGGGTACATATGATATTTGGATTTTTTGATTTATTTGTCAAATTGAAGTACTTGAGATCCTAAATTGTAGCGGTGTTCTCGCCATGCAAGTTATTTCCAAAATTTGATGGTGCACCATCCCTACAATTTCTGAAAAGAAGTGGTTGATCAAGTTATATTTAGCTTTAGATTGTAATTTTTTCCCAGATATGCTACGTAAATGGTTTCCATTAGGTGCTATTTAAAATTTTAATTATTTTTACCTACACTGGAATTCTATAGTGTATCCAAGAAGTCATTGTAGGCTCTTTTCTTGATTTTTGTAGATGTTGAAGAAGTTGAGTAAGCAATTGAATGGAGAGGATTGGTCTTGGAACAACTTAAACACTTTATGCTGGGCCATAGGATTTATATCTGGATCCATGATGGAGGAGCAGGTACTTTTTTTCTTGGAGATCCAGATTTTATTTATTTTTAATGTCTGAGTAACTTTATGCAAGGGCTTTTATCTGTGAAAAGGCGGTGATATATTTTGTGTTCTCTCGCCATGCAAGTTATTTCCAAAGTTGATAAATTTTAACTATTTGTTAAGAATCCTGAACTGGTGAGACTTATGCTTGCTTTGGGGGAAGATGACCCCCAATTCTGTATCTTGAAGGATACCCCTAAATCATAAACCTAAACTCAGAATCTAGAGGAAACCTAAAAAACCTTAATTATTTGTAAGTTTCCACATATCATAATGCTTTTATCTTATTAACCATGTCGGTGTTAAATGGATTGAACTTGCAGAGGAGGGTTTTGAAGCAGAGGTTGAAGGTTCCTCCAGCTTTGAACCAGTTCACCAAGACTCTAGACAAGAACCTAGGTATCAGATATAAGTGCATTTGTTTGATCGAATACCATTTTGAATTTGTTGCTGAATTGTTTTTGGGGATTTTAGTTAGGAAAGTAACTTTCTTTCCTGACTACAATGTTGTTATGCTTGAAGTTTATTTATCTCAGTCCATCTCCGTGTTATTGAAAATTTCTTAAATCATCTTTTATTCTACATGCGCTTTGTCTATCTATAGCATCAACCCTGTTCAAAATGCTTCTCAAGTATCGACCTGAGGACAAAGCTGAGAAGAAGGAAAGACTTCTGAAAAGAGCCCAAGCTGTGGGTGCTGATCACCATTAATTTTGTTGCAGTCCGACATTTTATCAAATTTACAAGAGAAAATCAACTGAAGGATTTCAATCAGTTCCTTATGTGGTTGCACTGTTCAGTGCCATGCTTTGGTTCTACTATGGATTCATTAAAACCCATACGGTGAGAGAAAAGATGAATTTGGTTCATCAATCAGTATTGTGAAAATTGTTTTTAATATACAAGGCATTATTTCTACTTCACGCTTTAAAGTGCCCAATTTTTTTTGTTGCACTACACCAAATTTCCCCATCAGCAACGGTTTGGAACCGTGGGGGTAACCGATGGCCACGGCTAAGAGGCGTGGGCTGTAGAGGCGTCGCGAAATCATCCGTGACGGCTATAAACCGTGGCTAAAATTTTAGCAACGGTTTTATGTTCAGGTCGGTCGATGATTTAGCCAGTGGGGAGGGGCAACTATGGAATGCCAGATCTTTATTACTTATCAAAAACTGACTTACAAACGCTACGGGGGTACATTACGACGTTACCCGTATTAAAACCAAAACAATAGAAAAAACCTGTCCTTAAAACAATTGCCACGACAAAGACAGAACTTAAAACATCAAAAAGACTTGAGGCCAAAACAAATGACCCAACCAGAATGCGCGTAAATCTGCCCAAGCAGCCAGCACACGCTGAAACACCAACGCCATCTGAAAAATCACCCTGAAAAACAGCCAACAGGACGCTGCATCGTACCCTCGCGAACTGTGTTTCGCAGCAGCATGCAGTAACCATCCCTCGCATCCACCATCTCGACGCTGGGCACAACAACAACATCTCCTCAACAGGCCGCAACATCTCAGTAGGCCGCAGAAAACCATCAGTCCGCAACATCTCAGCTCCCAGCATACACTCTGTTTTGCAACAGAGTGTTCCAGCCAACAACCTGTTGGATGTGGTACTAGAGTGTACGTGCGCTGCAAGCCTGCTCGAGGCGCATCCTTGCTCCTGCATAAAAAACAACAGCATCCTATACACCAGATAAATGCACAGCTCCAGTGCGAACCGCGCACTTGCAGTCCAGCAAGTATAGCAGGTTGAGTGCCTGCGCTCATTGTGATTCCCGCAATTGCCTCTCCTACAATGCCCCTGCAGTCCAAAACAGACCCGCAAAACAGAACTTGTTGTCGAGCAGCAATACGCAAGAAACTGTCCACATTCCGTCAGACCATCCTCGACCCAGATGAACCTTGTTCGATGCCACAGACTGCCCCATCCTCGACCCAGATGAACCTTGGAAATAACTTGCATGGCGAGAACACCGCTACAATTCAGGATCTCAAGTACTTCAATTTGACAAATAAATTATGATATATTTTGCTGAACCATATTAAAAACGAGAACTCCTGTATAAACTAAATAAATTATGATATCAATCCCATACCTCAACCTACCTTTGAAGCGATTGGACATAATTAATGATCTCATCAAGCAGTCCTCCCATACTGGCTGAGCGCACAGTCCCACACATACTGAACAGTTGCTTAAACTCTTCCTCTTCCACATCATCATTTATATTCTTTACATAGATATTCAATCTCTGAATGACACATTTCAAAAACTTGTAAGCAATGCAAATGTGCATGTTTGTGATGAAATGAATAACCAGTAAACTACCTTATATCTATATTTTTTTCCTCCCTCTCCTCAAAATAGCGGCTCAACATTCTCTCCTGCTCCTCTTTCTTCATTGCCCTTGCCACATATAAAGCCTTTGATCCTACACGAGAAATAAACAACATTTAATATGACAAATAGAACCACATTTCATTAATCACAGAAAATGATACTACACTTCTAAATTACCAAGTGCCACTCCCTTCATCCCCTCAATAGCGTTTTTGGCACTGTCATGCATTGCGTAATTCACAAATCCAACGCCCTTTGAACAACCATATTCATCCTTCAGGATCACTAGGCTTTTGATCACACATAGGAGTCCCTATTTTCGGGACAATCTACCCTAGTATTGTTTTCATCCACCTGATCAGACTGTAAAAGAGAAACTTTAAAAGGGTCATTTTGTCACATAGGAGTCTCAACAAACAAATAATTTTTTCCAACAAATCATTTTTTCCAACATAATTTTTTCAAACATAATAATTTTTTCAACTATAATTTTTGAACTTTGGAGAATAACAAAGTGGTCAAGCAGAAGACTTAACAGGGAATAATAAATTGGAAGCCAACTCAAACAAGATGGATTTATATAGACCAAGGAGGATATGTGATATGCCCACGCACATGGAAACTTCCTTCCTTCACATATCACAACAACTTCCTTGCACTACAACCACACTTTCTACACTTTCCACATCAAGATATAAGCTGATTAATTCTTGCAAATCATTATTGCAAGTTCTTCCAAATAATGAAATCATTGAATACTAATGGTCAGCAAGCAAATAAAAGTCAATGAAATAGCCTACAATGTTCAGTAATTGCACCCACAACTAGACCCTTTTTCATATAGTTCTAATCAAACCTATGTGATATTATAACTTGTAATATATGGTTATCACTTGGATTTGATTGTAAGAAATTTCACCATACCAAGGGCCTCCAAACACTTTTAATCTGATAATGGCAATGAAAAACCACTAGAATAGGAAAAGCACATTTTATAGACCATTTGAGCCTTGTCAGGTAGGAGCTTCATGAATCCAAAATGCATTAAAACAAACATCTGTCAAGGCACTGCCTATTGCAACTAACCTCTGAGTTCGCAGCACTATCAATCCATTTTATTGTAACTGTAGTGACACAAAGTCTCATTTGTCCTTCAAGATTCTGATAACTGCACTCAAATAAATGATTATGTAGATCAGTTTAGATTAGACCAGCATTACCCTGAAGTAAATAGATAGAGTGGAAGTCCTATGATGAGCAAAGAAACATACTTCGTTAGAAATTGATTGCTCTTCAAAAACCTGAATACAAATGGATCAATAAACCTTATTATCACACTTACCCTTTGAATATCAAATATAAAGCTAAAACAAAAAGATGGAATGTGAGGGACTTACAGAGGTTTTTGGTCAAGAGGTTGATTTGATGCCTTTTTACTTATAGGAGATTCTGGTTCCAATTGAGGATTCAGAGCTGATCCTGAGTCAGTACTCTCCTCCTCACCTCCTGTTGTTGAACTTAGATATGGACTGATGGAGTTCGTTGTTTTGCTTCTTCACTGTTTCAGTTTTATAGCCATACAGATCAGAATTTAGATATGGCCTTGCATTTGGAAAGACAATTACTAACAGTAAATTTATACAACGTTACTTACCATTCCAACGTTATCTGCATCCACGATATGACCATTAACGGTGCCTGTGGCTTAGATTGTTATGCCTTGTATTGTTATCCATTTTTTAAAAAAATTTGTGTCTCGTCGAAAACATTTTTGAGGTCTTGCTTTCCAAATGGGATAACACTACAATGTTGTATGAATTTTCTTTATGTTACTTATTAGGTCGTTAGACCCTGTATTGTTCATCTTTTCAATGAGATTTGTATCTTGTCTCAAACATACAGACATAGATACACACTCTTACAAGGAAATGGGGTATAACTTTAAAGGAAAACACCATATGACATGAATGGAGTAACAAATAGGATAACATGAGTCAAATGAAAACATGACATATTAGATCAAAAGGGAGAACTGTGGCTTTTTGCAGGAGAACTTTACTATGTTTAATACCTCTCAGTGTATATTAAATTAACATGAACAAAGAAAAGGCGGAAAATATCAACCCTTTTGTATTTATAGTCCTGAAAGAGAAATCTTCTATAGTGAACGTACCAGTAGCCAAGAGGTCCATAGCCTATACCTCCAAGGCTAAGACTACCAGAAATGATAGGGGATGTAAGGATAGTATATTCTCTCTCCAACGTCAAAGCATCAAAACAATGTATCTGCCATAAAACCATAGCAGAAAAATACACTATCATTCTCTGATTAAACAAGATCTATTAATGACATGAGTGAACATATGCATGCCTGAGCTGCTTGACAAATGGCTACAACTCGAGGACTCGATCTTACTGCATAAACAATAGATTTGAACTTCAGGGAATGTACATAAGAATGGGACTTCAAGGAATAAAATTGAACAACTGTTGACAAAATTACATAAGAATGAGAATTGCATGTCTTCATGGCGAATTGAATGAGAATTACATAAGAATGGGACTTCAAGGAATAAAATTGAACAATGCAAATAAACTTTGTATTATTTTCTCATTAACTGCATATAAGATAAATACTGTCTTACAGCATTAGCTGTTCCCTATAAATCATTAAAAACATGAATAAGATGGGGCTTCAATCATGAAGGACGTTTCAGATTGAGATTGCGCTCATAATGAAAGTTTAATTGACTGAAGTAAGAAACTCATTATAAATTTATAATAAACAAACCCCAAGAGAGTGCTAGCCATAGACCACTGACGCTATTCTCACTGCATCATGAAGAAGAAAATATACTCCATCAGTCCATTTATATTATGCAAGAACATCAAATTTGCAAAAATCAGTCCTCTGATAGGCATTTGAACTAATAAACATGTCTACAAAAATCCATGCACATAAACCAAGTTTCATATATATATATATATATAGGGAAAAGAGAGATAACTTACGAATGTGATAGAGTACCCTGACTTTAGATCTTTCAAATCCTCAACATCTATATTACTTAGGTACTTGAAAATCTGGCAGAAAAATGGAGGCAGCAAGGGTTCCATAGAGTTCCTAAGGTTCCTCAAATAAGGTTCCTCAAATAATGAAAATCTGCAATAACAGTAAAATGTCAAGGACTCCCCTATGCAAGCAGAACTACAAGACTCTTGAAGGAAGACTTAGACAAGCAAAATCCGAAAGACTCCCTTAGGGCTGACATCTATCATTGTATAACAAATACTCCAATGCCTTAAGGCTTATCGACTACCAGGGAACCACAAAGCAAGTGAAAGGGGTTTGATTTGAGAAACACTTCCCACCTGCATCATTTAGAGTGATAAATCTAGCCAAAGATTAGAAGATGTACATGAAATTGTACCAACCAGATGTGCTCTTATCCCATATGAATTTATTTATTATTTTGTTTTTTTAATATATACCAATCCATAAAGAAAACGAGTGAGGAGCTCACAGCAAACAGGCAGCAAAATGACTCCCTTAGGGCTGACATCTATCAACAAAATGACTCTTATTTTCTAATGGACAACAAACATGAAAAACAATGAATTTTCATTTCACTTATTCATTGCAATTTGCAACATAATCCTAGGCCACTAATAACAACTAATTTTTGTTTCTCCAGAACCACAAGAGGCAGCGAAATAGTACCATTTAACTAGGTATCCATGTTATAGAAAGCAATTGAACATGTCCGTGATATTCATACAACTGACACTCCAATCGAGGGTGGTAACGTCCTTGCTTTTACAAAAATGAAGAACCGTTTATATTACTATTTGCTAATGAGGTTTGAGGCCAACATTTATAAGAGTGAAGAATAAACAAAGCAAGGGAGTCAGACAGGCAGCTTCAGAGAATTACAAAAACAAAAAAAAACCCAAGAAATTTCAAGCCCCATAGGCCATAACTAGAATTCCAATTCACATACAACAATCAACAGATGTGTCCTTTGAGCACATTGCTCAAGTGAACTTCTACTTACCCTGATGCTAAAAGTGAACCCGTTGGACTCCATGCGCAAGCAAAAACCTGTTGAGAACATGATGTCATATAATTTTATAATAGATGCGCGCACGGGCAGGGGTCCTAAAGAACCCACAATAAAGTTAAACTACCATGAAGGGCATTCAACTCAAGTGACAATGTTTAATAGTTGAACAAAACCAATAAAAGATAAGTTATTTGTGCTCTTGAAGCACTTACTATGCAAGCAGAGTAGGTCCTACCTTCTTGTGTTCGACTCCAGCAGCCTCCATTGTTAATTTCACATCGTAGAGCTCCTGATGCTGTTGAATCAAGGCAAACAGCTGACTTGGTAAGCCAATAATGCAAAGTTTTGCATGAAGGAAATTAGTTTATATCCCTGCATTCATTGTTAGTAGATATAGTACAAGGATTATAACCTTCAAAATTTATAAGTTCTCAGAATCAAGTTTTTAGGATAGCAGACTGGAGCCATTGTTTGTAGATGTGGTGCAAGGATTATAACCTTCAAAATTTATAGGTATTCAGAATTCAAGTTTTTAGGATAGAGGACTGGACCTTTGTCAGTAATAAGTTTGTTAACACAACTGACTAATATCAATCATTTGGTATAACACAATTATTTTCAAGGATGATGACGACAAGATTTAGAATGGAGCAACAATAAGTTTTTGCAAGAGCTCTTAAAACTCATTACAACTGTAATATTAACACATTTCTCATCATTTATCACCAAAATGCACACTATTTCATGTTTGCAAGTGTACAAGTCATTCTAAAACTACAATTACTTTCTAATATAGCAAATGAGTATAATAATAATAAATCTCAATATCAACTGAAACATATCTAAGAGGTGTTGCCTACTATTGCATGATTTTTACTGGAATCGAACCACAAACCAGACTCACCTTCACAGTGGGTATAACCATTGCCTACAAACTTTACGCCTTGCACAATAGGGCATTCACACACTCTTCCTCTAAAAGTATCCTGAAAAACAATTCAAACAATGTTAAGTTAAATAAATTGTCTACAGACAACAAGAATCAACAGACACAGAGAAAACAAGAATAAAACATCAACTTCTTTCATGGTCTTTTTGTCAGTGGACACCAAAACAATGTTCAGTTCATAAAGCTTGAAAAGAAGGAAAACAGGCATTTTGAAAGCCTAACCTAGACACTTCTATTTCCTATCAATCAGTTTAGCAAACACAGCTTAATAAGCTTTGAACCTATTGGAAATCGGTGAGAACTTTCTGATACTTTCTGAGCATATTGATATGGTGTTGGTGCACCTGAATGCTTCTGAACCAGTGTTTCCTCATCAACTTGTATGCTTGTTACTGCAGAAGCCACAAACAACCAATATTTTCTATGAAATTCACGAACAATCCATCTGTCTATCAAATCCTCTAATCAAATATTCCTACGTACACCATGGCATATCTGAGTGAATTCTACTGTGCATGCTACTGCCCCAGTCATCAAATGATTGATTAAAAAAATGCAACAACCACATTCAAACTGAAATACATTATCTATGTGCTCGAATTTCCCCATAAAGCTAGAACAAAGCACAAAACTAACACCATAAGGGACCAGCGCTTTAAGCAAACTCCCCCATACAACCAGAACCCAAGAAAATAACCTGATACACTTTTCATTACATCATGCATTGACAAGAAAAACATACCAGATCGATGAGTAAAAGAGGTCACATTAATTATTCGAGAAGGAATGAAGCTCATTTTTAGTAGTGGTAAGAGAAGACTGGTCAGAACAAATGCACCCATATAATTGGTCCCTGCCATCCTGGGGACATAAATGTTATTTGTTAGCATAGGTGCATCCTCTAGAAAATGGTAGCATAAGCAAAAATATTGTTCATCCGAAAAACAGAAGATTACTGGTTATAGCCTTCAGCCGTCAATCTATGTGATGTTGCAAGTATCCCAGCATTGTTTATCAAAAGTTGGATGGATGGATGCATATCTGAATCCAATAGCCATTGCTGAAAGTTATTTTTTAACTGGAGCATGGAGGAGAATGATGTCACATCAACCTGAAATGCCTTAAGATGGGCATCTGGATGTTGCTGCTTGATCTCTATAACTGTCTGTTTCACAATTAAGGAGAATCATGAAACCCATAGAATGAAGGAGCCACACACGCAACCAAACTCAAAATTGTACTTTCACCTTAGATAAATGTTCTGCAGAACGTCCAGCTGCAAAGACGAGATGAATTTCATTTTACTTAGCAAAGACCCTGGAGAAAAATCTTATCTTTGCTTTGAAATGCATAGTATTAAACATTACCATAAGAGAAACCCCTATGGTTTGATAGAATCTTATAGAAGTTAGACTAGTAAAAACATAAAGGTAAAGTGTGTTAGAAACACGACTACACAAATAATGATTACTGCCATATGTGTAATTTCAGACAAGTGTTACCAATACCTTCTAAGCAAGTTCATTTCAATCTTTAAAATTAAGAATTAGGATTCCTTGACATGAATTTTTTATGGCTAGTGCTCAGTCTCTAGATATAGCACTTAAATCTCATTTTTATATGGTTTGTGCTTTTTTTTCTCCCCTTTTACTTTATTTCTTGTTAAAAACATAGCTGCCTCACAAACACTACAAAAGACAGGTCCTTAACAATACATGTCCAACTAGATAAAAAGTTATCTTGATGCCATTTCCATCCAATAATCCCCAAAGTTGGGATAGTTTGTTCCTCTATAAATTAGTTGACATCTATACTGATAAATGGATAAGAAATAGTCATCTCTTCAAAGAAAACCTATCCATTATGGTCTCAAAGAAACATTCGGCTTCCATCAATTGGCATTCTCCATTCGGACACATCATTAACACATGTATAGCCAAATCTCTACACAACATTTGACGAAAAAACACTACACCAAAAATACCCATTAGCAACGGTTTTGAACCGTGGGGGTAACCCATTGTCACGGCTTAGAGCCGTGGGCTGTAGAGGCATCGCTAAATCCCCAGTAATGGCTAAAAACCGTGGCAAAAATATTAGCAACGGTTTTATACTCGAGGACGGTTGATGATTTAGCCACGGTTCTAAACCGTTGCAAAAGTGTTAGCCACGGTTTTAAGCCGTGGCCAGGAATAGCCACGGCTTAAAACCGTTGCAAGGTATGGCCACGGTTCCTAGCTGTTGCAATAGTTAGCCACGGTTTTAAGCCGTGGCAAATTTTTTTTTTTTTTTTTGGTCACGGTGTTAAGCCAATGCAGTTCTTGTATCTTGTAATTGTTTGTTGATCTTAGGCCTCTTTGCGGCTTGTTGAACAAATAAACCTTACACATAGTCCACACAAATGAGACAAAAGAATCATGAATTGGATGAACTATTTTCTAAGACTGGGTACAAGAAAATAAAAAGTTGCCATTGTTTCCATTAGATTCAAAAGCATGATTGGTCCTCTTTTTTGAATAATCTCTCTGTTCAAATAACACCATCAAGAATTAGACAAAACAACGCTTATACACACACTCAATTGAACACAACTAACATGTGGCATGTACTGTCTTCTTTGTCCCTCGTGTATTTGATCCATGCCCCACTTCTAGATATCTGCATGGGAGATGTGATTAGGGGTCTCCCCTTGATTGTCCAATGGCATGTACTGTGCCATGATCGCGCGGATCTCCGAGTCCATATATCTCTGCAGAAACAGTTTACAACATGAGTGATGTGTGGCAACGGCTAACAGATGGGTATGAACAATGGCAGCAGGCTAGAGTCTCAATGATGACGAAGAATTTTATAATATAGATACGCCAGTGGGAATTTGTATACACATAAAATCTACTACAAGAAAGCAACTCTTTTTTTTTAACCACATCATTTGTCAAAGAGGTTTGTGTTTTCCAAACTTAGGTCCGAAGACCAAGTTAAAGTCTATCTAACGTGTGAAAATATAGACATGCTCATTTTCAACCTCTTTCAAGTTAAATATTCGGTGTTCTCTCACATCGGGAAAATCAGGGGAAATTAGTTCATTCGTCATAAAAATGATTTTCTCTACAAACAACAGACTTAAGCAATAATAACAAGAAAAGAAAGCAAACAAAAAAGCATACCCTAATTCTGTACTTGTACACGGCATACCCTCCAATTGCAATAGCAATCAACCCGAGGAAAATGACCCACACAAAGTTCCAACTGAACTCACTTTGGTACTCTTTACCTGCATTTTGCCATAGCAGAATATCAATAACAAATTAATAATAATGGTTGAAGTTTCTCGTCAATGGAAGACTTAAACTCGGCAAAATTTATGATAATTAGGAACAGTCATGGCAGAAATGAACTGAGATACTCACTTATGCATGTGTCATGCTCTCGCATGTACAACTGATTACCACCGCAGCTGCATTCATAGCTTCCCCAAGTATTCTTGCATTTGCATTCAGGGCATTGACAAGCAAGTTTCTCTTTGCATTCATCCACATTGAAGAAAGGTCAAAACCAAAACATGACAATTGTACATCACAAGTAATAGGAACTGAAGCTGTGATAGTTCAGATCAATTTAAAATCATGTGAAGATGGAGCTTATCAAGCAGACAGATTACACAAGAATTTTCAAGAGGGATATCATCCCTTGCCAGAAGAACCACAAGTTGTCTATCATGTATCCAACTAGGGTATTCTCCCCGTGCCGTTGGCACACCACATACATTATTATTAATTTTTATTGATTATTATTATTATTTTGCTAAATACTATGCACTGAACATCCCCGCCGCCATCCCTATTTTTGCTCTCAATAAGTTATGAAGTGCAATCCTATTATAAGATTATATACTATAAACTTTGGGGTTACAATCAAAATTTGAATACTTGGAGAAGAAAAAATTCAAAACACCGAGAGTGAGTGATATGAACTAGAAAGTAAATTGTCATGTAAAGCGGGGTTCCAGCATAGCCTACCATTTTCTGGTTTTCACAATCGATGTTACCAACTAAAATGCAACATGGAGAAGAGGGGTGTGCACAAACCTTCACACGTGTTGACTCCATCACCCTTGAATCCTGGAGGGCATTTGCAACCTTTGGAATGATGGTCCTGAAGAACCCACAATAAAGTTAAACTACCATGAAGGGCATTCAACTCAAGTGACAATGTTTAATAGTTGAACAAAACCATTAAAAAACAAGTTATTTGTGCTCTTGAAGCACTTACTGTGCAAGCAGAGTAGGTCCTGCCTTCTTGTGTTTGTCTCCAGCAGCCTCCATTGTTAATTTCACATCGTAGAGCTCCTGATGCTGTTGAATCAAGGCAAACAGCTGACTTGGTAAGCCAAATAACATGTGGAATCATTTCAAATAATTGATTTACTTGTAAATTCACATCAGAACTCAGCAAAGCAATAGACTTACTTGTGGAATCTTTTTTAGCTTTTCTGATAATTCCTTCAGCATTTGTAAAGCTTTCTTAGCTTTTGCTAAAGCATCAAGAGACAGATTTCCACTCTTGCCAGCAGTTGAAGTTGTTGTCCCATCTGTACTAGATTTTCCAGGAACCTCATGAGATCTGGTAACATTAACTCCCTTATTTTCATTTGTGGTAGAAATCAAAGATACCTTGATAGAAGGGGTAGGACGAAGTTCTGAAGAAGGTTCAGTCACAGCAGTTGATGTCACGTTTACTGATCCCAATGCAACTCCCTGTCCAAGTGAAAAGTTTCAACCAAAGGTCATAAAATAAATCCCGACATCATAAAAATTCTATTTTTGTGCATCCGAATAAAGAATATTAGGATGGAACAGATATAGACTACAGTAACCATATAGATAAATACAGTAACCAAGGAAAATAAACTTGAGAACCCCTCAAGTGACACTTGACTTATAGTAGGTATATGCTGGAGAAATGCCTAAGGCAAAGAGCTTTCAGGAAAAGATTAGGTTCAAACTACAAATAATTTAGTTAAGCAGAGAACAAACAAATTCTATACTTTAAGTAGAGAGTGGAAACACCATACTTACTGCATAAAGCAGGACCTGGCCATCATCCATTGTTTTGAAAGACATGGACGCCTCTCTGTGCTGCAGAGATGGAAGGGAAGTGTCTATCAACTTAACCAATAAGCAATGTACTAAACAATAAAATTGACTAGATATAATTCTCCCTTACCACGACAGATGTTATACAAGGAAAAAGACCTGAACAAATGACGGCACGAACCAGAGACTGGTTATGGCTCAAAGTATTATTTGCACTGGCATTCTCATCTAACAAACCAGCATCTTTTAAGATAAAGTTAAACTGCTTCCTAAGAGAATGGATAGCCTGAAGAGTCTGAGCAGAGAGAAAATTCCTCCAGCAATATTCATATGGAGATCCTTCCCTCTCTGCATCTTTCCATCCTTCATAAGCACGAACAAGGGCCATATGATCACTATAGTCCTTTGCAGAGAATCTTGACTTTGCAGTTCCTGCAAGCTGAATCAGGAAATAGATGTCAGACTTTGTTTGTTTGTCTCACCTCTTGACATGCACATGGGGTTGTTGATGGACTGTCCAGAGTGTATGATAGGAGTTAGATAGTTGTCATTTTCAAATTTAACATGTCTAATGTAGAGGGGCTCTTCTAGATAAAATTTATTAGTAAGAAAGTTGATAGATTTTTTAATTAAAGTATTATTATAAATATGATGGATTTTATTTATTTATTTATTTACAGAAATATATGATGAATTCATCCGTTGAGTAGGCCTTTCAACTGCAAATGAAGATATGAAAACAATATACAACACCAATGAATTAATCTTCGTATCAGTCACTTCAGAAATTTATATCAAGTGTAGATCTCTTAGATGCGCACAAGAACAACCACTCAATCATAAAAGGATATAAGTGAAAAATGACCCTTTCAAGGAGTTTTTCACCTGAAATTGAACCCACGTGGTTTACAATTTAAAAGATAAGAAGCTAAGGATTAAATTGCAGTCAAGAAGGAATAGATACCTTTACTTATCCAAATGTTACTCTATTTTGATATCAATATTTTTATTTCATTGGTTACACATAAATATGAAAACTGTTGTTTGCATAAATTTAAATAACAAAAGCTACAACTGTTAATCACATTGTTTTACTTAGAGCTTCTAACAGAAAGTGAAAGAAGCATGGAAAGAAGCATTTAAATAACAAAAGCTACAACTGTTAATCACATTGGTTTGGTATTGGTATTATGAGTTGGAGATGATGGAAAGATTATAAGCAAGGAAGGTTGACTTTGGTATTGGTTTTTGTGCAAAAGGGCTATCATAGTGACAAAAAAAAACCAATCAAATAGTTAATAAGGGAAATAAATCCTTAAATTTTGTCTTGTTTTCATACATATATGTCACAATAAAAAAAAAAAAAAAAATCAATCAGATATAGTTAACTTATCTTTATAAAGTTAATACTTCATTACATAACTAGCAGGGAATGACTAGAATACTTCATTATAAGGAAAGAGAGCTTCATATACAGGAAAATGAAACAAAAAGGAAATGTAATAAAGATGAGATTACACATGAATGATGATGAGCTTTGAGACCAAAGTTAAAAAGCATGCTTACCTTTGCGACAGGTGCCATCTCTGCCGCAATATGAACAATATGCAATCCTGCACTGTATATTGACAAGAAGCAGTAAACTAATGAATACATATTGATATGGATATTTATAGATCCTGCCACAGATGAAGTACAGGAAACTCTCATTAGGAGGCTAAAAAAACAAATGTCAATGTGTGCTTCCTGAAGAAGAAATGACAACCATGCAAATCTGAACAGGAAAAATCTGAAGGCCATCATTACCATGTTCCCATATTGATCTTGAGCTATCTTTCCTATATGACCCTTCATGCCTTTGACAATTTTCTTCCTTGCCTGAAACCAACAAAAAAAATTCAGAAATAACCATCTCGAATAAATCTAAAATTGCAAAGGATCCCCCTTAAGTCATTTGCAACAAACCTTAGCACCTCCGTTTTTTATACAGAGAATACCAAGCTTTGAACCATCTCTGGTATGGATCATTCGAACAAGCAGCGAGCCTGACAGCTGCTCAATCACATCTGTGGCAGAGGACTTTCAACTTACTCGGTTTAGAAGTTTGAACTAAATAGAAATGCATATGAAAAAAAGAGAAAAAAAAATTTATATATATATTTTGCTTACCTTGTCAGCAATTGTCAGGTACTCCAATAATGCAGTGTGTATGATAGAATGGTCCACTATTCCTTTTTCTAAAATTGGTTGAATTACTGAATACATGTGCCTAAGAACTGAAGCTTTACTTGGACCCAATTTAGAAATTACATCTACCAACCTGAAAAAACAAGACAAATAAAATCCAAACAAGTGAACTATAAAAAACCAGAAGCTACCAGTAGCAGAGCAAGAATTTTGGGTTAGAAATAGTTCAACTCTGATCAATGAGTAATCATTCTTTAAATGTTATTTAGGTGGAAAAGCTTAATGATGACATATCAAGTTGAGAAATGTTTCTATTATTTACATTCTATGTTGGCCATTATAGCCACGGTTTTTTGCCGTGGCAAATAAACCAACGGTTTAGAGCCGTGGCCACCTCCATGTAGCTAAAAAGGCCTTTTGGTGTAGTGTTGCAGGATGTTCCAACTGAATCTCAGCCATCCAAGCTTGTTGAAGGAGTACATCAAGGGCACTTCACAGGAGTACACTAGGGGCACTACATGGAGACAATATGCAACTAGAGAAGCAGAGGGATTTGCTGGTGCATCTCAAGAGCAATTTTCGTATTCCTTCCACAAAATATTCTCTGAGGTATATCTGTTATTATCTTGTTTCACATCGAGTGCTTGATATATGAAAAATACCATTTTGTAAGATATGAAATCTAATTGGTAAAAAGTTCTCTTATTGATTCATATCTTTGAGAATGAGATAGACGACTCTGCAGCTAATATACAGGTCTTTTTGTTATTACCTTTTTTATGTCAAGGCAATCAAATTAAATAGACCTGTTTCATATTCCTGGAGACTCAGGTTTATGACATTTTATTTGTTTATTATTTTCTATTTCAACAATTTATAGGTGGATCTGCCACTCTTTTTCTGAAGCTGCTAATGGTTGCACAAAGCAATTAAAGTTTGATGCAAATGTTCCGTGTGATTCTTGTGGTAAGTTGTTGTTAATGACTGCAAATTCATACAACTCTACTTTATAGGTTAATATCCATTATTTGATAATGATAAGTGAAATGGGTTTTTTGTTAAGTGAGGTGCAACTTTTGAGAGACAAGGATGAGCCCATGCAGGCATAAAAGGTTTAGATCTGGGAATTTTATGTTCTCATATTTGGTTCATTGCCTACTGCTTAGAAATTGAATATGAAGAAGCAAAAAATTTCACCTCGTCTTCTTAATAAGTTGATGACAAGGAATTTTTTTTTTCTCACTGATTCAGAAGATTATTTCTTTTCAACTTGAGTTTCTCTAAATGTGTTCCAAATCTTCATTTAGGTCACAGTTTTTCCATTCACATCGACATGCAGCACCTGTAAAGGCTTCGGTCATATTATTAAGGTCTGCTACAGAAGTAGTAATATCTGAGCCATTTGATTTTGTGATTCTGTGTCTTAGAAATTTACCTATATGCAGGATAATTATAAAGCATGCAGAGGTTCTGGAGTGATTCAAGGTGTCAAGGAGGTTAAAGTTACAATACCCGCGGGTTAGTTTGTTGACTCATTATGAAATACCTCCATAATGAAATGGGATAGAGTTGTGATTTTCAGTTTATCATGGTTTAAATACGACCTTAAGACATGCCTTAAGGTGTCTACTCTTGATTAATGGTATGAGACAAATGAAGAAATAGGATGAGCATCCCCTCAATTTCTCATTTGGTCCTCAGGAATGTTCAGTGAATGGATGAATAAATTTTTTGTTGCCTGGTCTTAATGTTAAGTGTGAATAGTTATAAAAGGTTCTTGTACTGTCATACATACTTCAAAATGAAAAATGTTTTGAGGGTTATTGTCATCACCTTGATTTTATGCATTATCACCAATGGAGAATGATAAATGTTTCAAATAAAGGGAGGAAAAAGGGGATGAAGTAAACCATAGCAACGAGTTTATACTCGGTCATGTGGGACTATCTACTTGCTAAATAGCTTTTTACTCTTGTTCAACTTCTTTTTTTCCTCCTCTTTCTGTTATATTGCTTTTTAGATTTTTGGGTTCGTGTAATAAACTATTATGCCTGTGGTATTGTTCATGTTTATGTGTTGCATCCAGACAACCTCCACTTATTGATGTTGAAAATATTCACATGAGGTCTATTATGCCTGGAAAGGCTTGTGGTAACAACCATTACACCAAAAATACCCACCAGTTAACTGCTATTGTTTTGTGGTAAGTTATTCTTTTCCTTGGAAGCTATATCCCAGGTAGCCACAGCTCCATAGTTGTGCTGACTGATATACATAAGTGTAATCCAATCTTTTTAGTTTGCTAATGTCAATTCATATGATATGATAGCAAGTGATTTCAATCCAGTATTGTTGTTGTTCATATAAGTGTAGAACCATTCTAAACCGTCCATATTTTACACCAATCTGTTGATTTATGCTTCTGAAGTCCACTCTACTAAATTGTTCTTTTTGCAGGTGGCATGAATGGTTCCAGGCACTGTTGCTGGCGAATCTGCTGCGAGGCAAGATGCAACCAGACGTGTACATGTTGCCTGGGTACTGCAGAGTGTGGTGTGCTGCTTGGTGTGGGAATGTGAGTGCTGGTTGGTGCTGCAGGAGCGAGGTTGTGGATTGAGCAGGGAGGTGCACTAATTCCACAACAGAGTTGCTAACTCTGTTTTTATTTTTAGTACTTCTTTATGCATATGTGCTTGTTTTAAGTGATTGTTAGTGGGCTTTTAGTCTTCAAGTCTTGTTAGCCAGCTTGTGGCTGGGGTTGCGGTAATTTAGATTGGGCAAGGTTTTTTGTCCATTTTGTTTGGTTTTTATACGGGTAAAGTCGTAATGTACCCTCGTTTTGATTGTAAGTCAATTTTTTTTATAAGTAATAAAGGTCTGGCATCCCATAGCTACCCCTCCCCACTGGAGGTTTAACTAAAAAAAAAAGGTGTGTGCCTGTGATTTTGCTGCAGCAGCAAAAAAATTTAATTTTTTTTTGTATTATATTATTTTGCAACGGTTTCAAACCCTGGCAAAAAACCAGTTTTTTTTTTTTTTAATTTTGTTTTGACTGGCCACGGCTTAAAACCGTGGCCATCATTTGCCACGGCTTAAAACTGTGGCCATAACTTGCCACGGTTTAAAACCGTGGCCAATACTTGCCACGGCTTAAAACAATGGCTAAAATTATTGCAACGGCTTAGAACCGTGGCCATAACTTGCCACGGTTTAAAACCGTGGCCAGTACTTGCCACGGCTTAAAACCGTGGCTAAATTTATTGCAACGGCTTAGAACCGTGGCTAAATCATCAACCGTCCTCGAGCATAAAACCGTTGCTAAATTTATTGCCACGGTTTATAGCCGTCAATGATGATTTCGCGACGCCTCTACTGCCCACGCCTCTAAGCCGTGACAATGGGTTACCCCCACGGTCCCAAACCATTGCTGATGGATATTTTTGGTGTAGTGTACGGACTAATGAGTGGTTTGCATGTTGCTTGATTTTCCAGTAGATAAATCCTAAATCAGATTAGTTTACTATGATGAATGAAATAGGCTAATTTGATTGCTGCGAGGATCCAAAGGACTGAATGTAATAAAAAGAAAAGGAGAAAATTTCATTATGGTCGGCATTCACGTGAGAAAAGAGCTTTTGTGCTGATTAAAACCTCTACCCAATTGGGAATGCACTTCTACATCTGTTTTGTCCATTCTATATTGATTGATGGAACAAATATATGTTTAATCTTTACTTCATCAGAAGGTAAATTATATTGGGGTTTCAACTATTTCATATTTCATTTCATCATTAGGCAGTCAGTTTAGTGAAATCCAATACTAGTATGAATACAAACACTACACCATTATTGACAATTTGTAACCATAATTAGCATCATATTTTTAGTGATACTCATTGTATTATATTGTATCATATATTTTCTGTTACTATTCAAAATTGTGACATTATTAAATTGTCATGTGATATGCACGTGTAAAACAAAGTGTTACTGATTGGGAGAAAAACTCTTAAGCACTCACATTAAACTCCAAACTGTCGGTGTTTAGAGTTTTCATTTAAATGTAAAACTCTTTCTTCCCTCATTTGATGAAAAACTTCAAACTCTTAGCATTATCAATCTGATAAACTTCCTGTTGCAAAATCGTTTGGATCTACTACACTCCATTAGTTAGGTATTCGAGCATCCAGAGTGGAATCCGATTTGAAAACGCTCAGCAATGAAAGGTATTCTGTTTTCGATGAAATGCATCTCCAAATAGGTTTTCATTGAAATACTTCTCCAATCAACTTCACATTTGTTGCAGATTGAAATAGCAATGAAATACTTGAATACCTATTAGTAGAACAATTTTTTCAATGAAAGGCATCTTCATCTTCGCATTTGTTGCAGATTGAGTCACTCATCTGCAATCCACATTTGAGCAATCGATGGCTCTCTATTCGATCTCAGAAACAATTTAGGGTTAACAAGGTGATTTCTAATCTCTATTCTTCTTCACATTTGTACAATCGATGGCTCTCTAATCTTCTCCATCTCTCTAATCGATCTCAGAAACAAGCGATTTCTAATCTACTCCAGTTCTCCAATCGACATATCAAAAGTATTTGATACATTTCGTCTCTGATTTCGCCGAAGAGAGATCAAATTCAAGCTTTCAATACATTTTCAACCATCTTCGACGGTGAGATCCTCTCCTTAGAAACTTGTGTAAACATTTTGTGAAATTCACTCGTGCTAAGGAGTGAGGTGACGTACTAAGGAGGCCTGCCAGGCTGCCAGCGCCTTGGGGCTGCCTCGTGCTGTGAAAGCATCTTTGATTTTGAGGTATGTGATTGCTTGTATTGCTCCCTTCAATCCAAATGTTAATTTTAAGGTTTTATATTACGTCTGTGGTTTATTCCATTGCTCCCCTATCTTTTGAATAAACTATGGAGTGTCTGGTTGGTAGAGTTTGAAAGAATAGCGTTTGACATCGTACATTCCTAAATAGTGTTTTTTTACATGATACACATGGATATGTGTATTTACTCCCATTGATATGGCCTTAATATGCAAATGCAATACTTTCACAACTTCTTGCAGTTAAAGCAAACAAATGTAGCAGACCATCGTGAACCTCAGTTTCATGAATTTATACCTAGCGAAGGACAAAAGGAAGCAGTAAGCAGTCCAGTTACACCTGTGGCAGGCAAACCTGATGAGATTAACCAGATTGGTACACCTGTTCAGGGCACTGGTGCAAAACTTTATAATAAATCAAAGGGTACAAAATATGCAAGATCTGGGCCTCAGACAACTATACTAAATGCTGGTACTTTGTCTGATCCATTTGTTTGTAACTTTGTATAATACTGCATATTAGACTTATGGGTTCTTAATAGTCAATTCCACTTTTTTCACATATATTTGGAGTTGTTTGCAGGGTCTCCTTCTAATTTTCAGACTCCAGCAGGTAGCTGCCGTTATGATAGTTCTCTAGGTAAGCTAATATGTGGCTGGAATTGTTAATTGTGTAACATTTTTCTCTTTAGGTAGTCTTATATATTGTGAAGTTAATTGACAAGGATGCAATACATATCAGGTTTTTTAACAAAGAAGTTCATCAATTTGCTCTTGGAGGCTGATGACGGCACCCTTGATTTAAACAGAACTGCTGATGTACTGGAGGTAGACATGTTTATATCCTATGTCCTATGATGTTTATGATAAACATTGTTGTATGACCTGCTTTTGCAGTGCTTCATTTTGGTTTTCATTCTTTGACAGGTCCAGAAGAGGAGGATATATGATATCACAAATGTTCTTGAGGGAATAGGATTGATAGAGAAAATGTAAAAAAATAATATACGCTGGAAGTAAGAAACAAATATATATTTTTTTATCATTTCACATACAAGTTCAATTATACTAGCTTATTACTAACAATGTCTTTATAACAGGGGCCTGAATTCCTCAAGGCCAGCAGAATTAGATGATCAAGTTACTAGCTTGAAGGTGCTCACTCACTAACTCTAGCATTCTTGCTTGAAATTTAATCACATTGCTTTTGGCTATTGCATACCATTAGATCTTTGGTTGATCTCGGGCATATGTCATGCTTTAAAGTACGTGACGTATTTAAAGATTTTAATACCATGTTTGGTTTTAATCAATATCATGTACTTTTACAGGCCGAAATTGAAAGATTATATGCTGAAGAGCGGAGGATTGACAATGAGATAAGGTTTTGTTATTTAAACTATTCTACTACAAAAAAATTTTCTCATTCATCCATGTCAAAGCTAGGCTAACATCATGTCCTTGTTCCAGACAAAAGCAAGAAAAATAGAATGCCCTGGATGAATGTGAAAACAGTAGAAAGTACGTTTATTTCTAATGCTGCTTTTGGATTCGGTATATAGTTTTGTTCCCATATAGATGAACTGCATGTCATTTTGTAGGTTCATGTTCTTGACTCAAGAAGATATCATGAGTGTTCCCTCCTTCCAGGTTTAGTTTGATGTGGAAGTCCAATATAATTTTGTGTATTTGCATGTCACTTTGGCACCCGTTTCTTATATTTTTATATATACCTTTATGTGGTACAGGGTAACACACTTATTGCAATAAAAGCTCCGACACAGGTTCTCTTGAAGTCCCAGATCCTGACCAGGTGCGTAAGAGGGATGATTGTGCTGAATTTTCCTGGAAACAGTTTGGACATTATCTGATTCAACAACTTTCAATGAACAGGATGTTGATTTATCAGAACAGCCTTTCGATCATTCACAAAGGCAATTTCGAATTATTATTAGAAGCACTACAGGACCTATTAATGTGTACCTAGTGAGGTAATTCATTTTCAGAGGTGGAATGCTTTTTTTATTATGCCCATCTCTTTGCTTGGAAATATTTCTATCTAGTTGATGTTTTCTTCACTTTCTATTGTCTCTATTGTTACAGTAAACGCAAAAGCAGCCATGAAGATATCAGATTCAAGCATACAGCACTGCGTAATTCTTCTATTGGTAACAGTAGCTTTAGAAGTGATCCATCGTTGCAAAAAGCTCAATGTTGGGGATTTTAATCTGAGGTTAGAGAAGACGAAGCCAGTTGTATTTCTCCTGATTCATCCAGCTCAGTGCATTCTAGCGGGTTCCAGAGGATTGTTCCATTGGAAGCTAAAGTAAGGATAGTATGGCCTCAAGTAAGATAAGTTCTCTCTGTTTTCTTTGTTGACTAAACTCAGTTTGGTTGCAGATTGACGATGATTACTGGTTTTCAATAGGAAATATAGCGACTCCATGTTTGTTATAGCCTGGGTTGTGAGTAGAAATAAAGGATACCCCTTCTTCATTAACCTGTGGCAACCCCTGTGATATATAATATCTTTAGTTCGGGTAATAGCTCCATCTTCATGGTGGTAGAACTTGCACATTGATAGCATCAGAAAATTTTCATGGGTATACATTTAAATAGGATCAAACTTATTTCGCTAGCAAATCTACACGGAAGGCTTTACATTAGGTTAATTCAGCTTATGTCTTGTCTTCGTTGAATTGCCTAGGCGACTAGCTACTAATAAATATCGTATGTAGAATTTGTGCACTCTATTTCATATTTAGCATTTTGATTGAGCTTTATTTTACTTTATTTGTAGGGAATAATGCACAAGGACCTAGGAGTTCAGAGTATGCAATGGAGAATGTTCAATATGAATCTGTCAGAGCATTTCACTAACACTGCATGAGCAGCTTTGGATTGTCTGGATGTTGGTGACCAAACCTGATTGTACTTTTGATTTTGTTATTGCAATGACTATCTTACTGTTTTCATATGAGCAGTTACGTTGAAAGAACCTGTAAATTTTGTTGATGTTGGTCTTAGTTATTGTAATGACTAAGTTAATTCTAATATTTTCAGTAAGATATCTGCTAAGTCATTAGCTGAATAGCACCTTGAAGGGTAAAAGCATGTTTTTTTTGTAAGTTGGGCATTTTTTTTTGTAAGCTGTAAGAGATTAAACTGAATAAAATTTCCATTTTGTCATAGTATCAACTTCACTCTTCTGTGTTGTTCAAAGATTTTGCAAGAATCATGTAGTGACATTATTTTCAATAGTATAATTTATTATGTGATGCTAATTTATACAATTGCTTCTTCTAACAAAAATCAGCATCATGCACTATGTGATTCTCTTTACAATTAGTATCATCTTTGTTGAGATGCAAATTTGTAAAGTTGAATCATTTAGTAAAAATTAGTATCATTTGGCTAATGATACTAATTTTAAGTATGTGATTCTCTTTTACAATTAGTATCATCTTTGTTGAGATGCAAATTTGTAAAGTTGAATCATTTAATAAAAAATAGTATCATTAGCCAAATGATACTAATTTTAAGTAGTATCACTTTCAACATGATTCTAAATTTAGGATCACCAAGAATAGTATCATTTGATAGGTGATTCTAATATTTTCAGGTACACTTCAAAACAGTTACAAAAACACTGTTTTGGTGTAGTGAAACTAGCCCGCCCCCCCCCCCCCCCCCCCCCCCCCTCCTCTCTACTAATTGATTGAAGGTCTTAATCAACATAAACCTCTATATTTATAATGAAGTATTACATGGAATCTTGTGAATCATTGGAGCGATTGGATACCCCTATTTCATTCTACATACCATTATAATAAGCAATCAGGTTCTCATTTGTCTCTGTATGAAGAAATCGTAATTCCATTAACAAAGTTATGTCTAACGCAACTAGATTTAAACTAAGATTAACTAAAACCGTGACGTTGTCACATTTTTTGTTCATGCAATGCTTACATCTCTTTCTCAGGTTAAGCTTTCATTGATCAATCTTTACTAACTTGTAGTATTAAACTACGTGGAATCAAAGTAGACCTGCTAGTATAACGAACTTGATGATTGTTATCAAACCATGCGTTTGTTCCACAATTGGAGCCGACCATCCATTTAAAATCCATATCAACTCAGTCATTGCGTGTAAATTGGAGAGAATCTCTCCATCAAATAAGTTACATGATTGAATCTAGATTTTTTTTAATCACAGTAGTGTATATAAGCTCAAGAGCACTTAGACTTTAAATGCGCCCAACTCCCTTATCATTAAGTAATATCTAATCTAGCTATATATGCATGGCTTCTACATGGCAAAAGGCATTTTATCTTTGTGGTACTAGTCATGTTGGGCTAATGGGCTTGCCAAGCCACGTCCCGCATTTTGCAACAGCCTACCATGTTAGAGACACATGAGGAGTGGATGGCTCTTCATGGTCGTGTTTACAGTGATGCAACAGAGAAGGAGATGCGTTTTAGCATATTCAAGGAGAATGTTGAACGTATTGAGGGTCATGACCTCCAACGCTCCCATCAACCATATGCTAGTTGCGAGGACCAACCCTCGACAACAGTACACGGATGTGAGTGTGCTTGAGCATCGGAGGATGGAAGACAGACCTGACCCCTGAAAGGAAGTCTGTAATTCTTCTTCGCAATGTAAGAAAACATTACAAGATCTCATCGGATCAACTTGGTGCCCGCCCAGATTAGGCGACACCGCATAATAACAAGTCTTATCAAGACTCATCAACACTAATGTCAGAACATTCGAAGACTCCAGTGAAGGAGATCTTCATTCAACCTTTGAAAAACCCAAAGCAAACTATCTGGTAAGATGCATTTGATTAACATGCTTTACTATTCTCATTGCAATGCTTGAACGCAGAACAGTCAACAAATATATAGGCAAAAATGTTCACAAAGAGGCATCAACAAGCAGGTATTTCAGCATTAAATGTCATACAGGAAATCGGGAAATCGACAATGCCAATGGCAACTGCACAAGTCCACATCCTTTGAATTGATGACCCTGCAAGCAGCCGCATTAAATGGGGGGAGTAATTGATACTTAACCGTCTCGCAAAATGCACTGGCACACTGATCCATAAAGATTTTTTCTAAAGGGGCCCCTCAACTAATGAACCCAAGCTTATGTCCTGTCAGATCCAGTCCAGCACATGCAAAGGAATAAACAGCAGAGGCCATGAGTGCCCACAGAATAAGAAGCACGACTACAGAGCATTATCATTAAACCCAAGGCATCATCAACTCCACTATTACTCTGTTGTTGTTCATTAAAGTCAATTTATTATTATTTCGATCAATCGTTTTGACTTACACCAGAATCAGACCGCCGCGCGAGTTAAGTCAGGACACCCAAGTCAGACTTACATGCCCAAAATCTTACAGACGAGCTAGGTAAGTCAGGACACCCAAGTCTGAATTACACGCTCAAAATCTTACAGACGAGCTATGTAAGTCAGGACACCCAAGTCTGAATTACACGCTCCTGACTTACACGCCCAGAATCTTATGTGCGAGCTAAGTAAGTCAGGACACCCAAGTTAGACTTACATGCCTAAAATCTTATATGCGAGCTAAGTAAGTCATGACACTCAAGTCAGACTTATGCGCCCAAAATCTTATTCTAACCAAAGCTTAGTCGGTTTCGACCTATGACAATAACTTCTGGTACGCTCTAACGCCCAGTCCATTAAATTAAACAGGTGTCAACAGTTTACAAAGTAGGAGCTTAGTCAGCGCTCTAATGCCTGATCGAGACGACTTGCTAGGGATCATTGTGCAAACATGGGCAATAGAGACCGAACCCGACCAAAGTTTAGTCGGTGATAATCGACGACGGTAGCTTCTGGTCTGCTTGAAGCCTAGTCCGCAAATAATGGATTCCGACGGCCTAGAAAGTGGGAGTCTATTCAGCGCTCTCAACACCTGATTAAGATGGCTTGCCAAAGTTGTATCCTCAAAGTCCAAACGAGGTGGAGTTAGGATGGTGGTTGCTACTAGGTGGAGCCAACAACGCCGAGAATAGTCGAGCCCATACACCGAATACCACTCTCAGGATCGTGGTTGTGCAAGACACTTGAGGAGTTATACTTCTAGATGTTTCAGATCGAATGGATGGATTATAGGATGTGTGGCAATTCGTGCCAAAAGTGGAGATTGTTGGGATATCGTTGGCTTAAATAGTCCAACATCAAGTAAGGAGAAGTTGTCATGAAGGTTTATAAGGAATGATCCACTCCCTAATAGCAACGAGGCCTTTGTGAGGGTTCCCTAACATTACTACACCACCAAGGCCCGAAGTACAACGTGTTTTAAAGCCGTGAGGGTTCCCTAACATTACTACACCTATAATAGTTAAGGAAAAACTCGATTTTATGTCAATTGCAACAATTCACAAACATATCTGACCAAATGCTAGCTTCTGCCGATGCTTGCAAGCAATTAGACAGTATCCATATGGTCATAACATACAATGAGAACTTTTGGGGATCACAAAGGATTCATAACAATTGCTGCAAGCCTGCAAATATGAAAAAGTTTCATAATGTACCCTTTCTGAACATAAAGGATTCGATGAAACACATTGATTTCAATTTTCAAACATACAGATTCCTAAAATTTACTAGGACAGCCTGTTGCATAGACAATCAATAGTTTTAGAAAATTAGTGATTTCGTTATGTTCTCTGATAAAACCAAACATTTACATCACTAGATAAGCCACTTTAATTTGAACTAAATTTGCTACCATTCAATATCAATGGTCAAAACCCTAGAAGTAATAAAGTAAAATCTAACTTTTAATTCCAATAATTAGACTTGGACATTGAGATAAAGAGCGAGAAGAGAGTGAAGCAACCATACAGGGTCTTTTGTTGCAGGTCGAACACAATTTGTTCTTTTGTACCATGTTCCTAGTCAGTATCACTACTTCGAAGAATTTGATTGTTAAGATTGGTTATCATTGTAAAGTAAGGCAATGAAGATAGACCATTATGTACGAATTATTGCTGCATATCCTAAATTGCACGCCTACTCTGCTCAAGTTATATCCCACTTGGGTCAGATAAGTCAGGACAGGCAATGTGCTTCACAAATTGACATGAACAAATAGGTCTCTAAGTGTTGACAAACTGTAAACTCTTGCCTGAGGTGAGCAATGGGATTATTATGATCAGCCACAATGAAGAAATTAAAAGCTGCATAAAAAACTCTTTACGGTACGAGAACAATGCACTGACAAAGGCATGTTTGCATTGGATAGATCAAGTACTCATTTATGGTATCGAAGAGGAGAGCTTGGGTGTTCTAAAGGTACCATGTATGCATAGTTGGGCTCAAGTTGTTCCTCGCAGTGTTAAAGTTGATCCAGAGGTCATGTTTAAGCTCAAGATGCATTGTCAAAATTGATGCTGTAAACTGTAAACTGACTAAGCACTTCAAATTTTGAAGAGCGTAACTATCAACAGAGCTCAATAGCATGTTATAAAAATGGTTTTGGCGGTGCATGGATGCAATGATCACTACTTAAGTTGTTGCAAGTATGGGTAGTTACAAAATCATTATGTTCTAGTTTTGTTTTGTGTTCTTTGCATTAATTGCCTTAATTTCTTAATTACTTATTTGCTCATACTATTTGATTCCATTCCACCTTGCAAAATAGAAATTGCTACCACTGCGAGTTAACTTCTGTAAGGAGTGACATCTACCTATGCATCTTTGATCAGTAATATGACTAAAGTAGTACCATTTACCACAATTAATACAAATGTAAAGCATAGATTGAAGTCCGCAATCTTGTAATACTTAGAAAAAATCTATAAATTAGATTAAATTTTGTGAAAGACGGAGATAATAGAGATAAGGACAAGTACATGAGCTGATGACAACAAGATCACCAACAGTTAAAACATACTTAGGAATAAAGTTTAAGATTCTCAGACTATCTACTGGTACTGCAACTAAGATTAGTTCCAGACCCTGAACTTACCAGGGTATGTCACGCCTGATGAGATGCAACACAGAAGATTTGCAAATGCCATATTCTTGGAAGGTTTTTTCCCCCTCGAGCTCCTGTCCCTTCCAACCTAAATAATAATACTCATCATATATGGCTACTCCAGCACGGCGGATGTTACCATGCAAACAATAAATAGTATCCCTGGGTTCTACTTTCATAAGCATGCGTCCACGGGTTGTTTCTATGAAAATATCCATCAATCGATTTGGATCTAGTCTAACCCTTCGCAGTTGCATTGTTGGGTTAAAATATTCAATTATGTAATCACGCAATTGATGAGAATCAACTGCGCGAACTCCTCGAGTGCGGAGGACCTGGCGACATGGAGATAACCCAAGCTTCCTATCTATCGCTTTTTTAAGGGTCCAAATGGTATCGTCACTAGACAAATTGAAATCAACGAGATCGTCTTGGGCATCAATTTCAACAAGGACATTTCGAGGCTCCTTGATCTTGGTATAGACTCTGATTTCTGTGTAATCACTAATGCCTATATATTTCAACCACAAGCAGTCTTCAAGGAGCTGATTGTCTTCGTGTAGAAGGATTTGCTCATCAAGGGGAATTCCAAGCTGCTTTTGAACAGAGGATTTGAGGTCTCCAACAGTTTTTTCTGCTTGGACTGTGTGGGATTCCCTAGTTTGCATGTTCTTAACAATGAGAGTCACCATTTCTTGAGATCAAGGAAGAAATTAAGGAAATAAAGTGTGTTATTGCAAGTTCTAGCTAGTTGATTTTATGATGTATAAAGAGCTTTTCTACATTGTTTTGTGCAAGAAAAATGATACCACGCAATTTGTGTGAGTCATGTGTGTTTTATGCATAAACTTTTAGCTGGAACCTGGAAAATGCATGATCCCTTGGAAGCACACACATATTGTTGTTGAATTGAACTTAGTTAAAGTTTAGAGAAAAATTTTGGTGTTTAAGCTCAATCAAATGATAGAGAAAATTATACCCAACGCGGGGCTTTATTGAAAGAAAATTATTATCTCTGAACAAAGAAAAAGAAAAAAAATGGATTTGGTGTTTTATTGAAAGAAGAAAAAAAGAAACTAATTGCGTATTATGTAACCAATAAATAAGGCAGCGCCTATTTGGCACCGCAACTTACTCTCACCCACACGGCCCATCTATTTTTTTCTTTCCCACACCACTGTTCTCTTTCACACAACCCATAAAAAGAAAAAAACTAAATCTTTCTCCCCTCCCAAATTCAAAACGATGGAAAGCTTCCTCTCCCCTTCCAACTTCCTATCTTCTCACCACCACCCTTCTTTTTCCAACTTTTTCTTCTCTCATTTCTTTTTTTCTCTTCCCTCCCCATCGGTGGGGGGGACCCCAAAGCACCCCTCACATATCCTATCCATTCTCTCAAATCAAAATTGAAGACGAAGTCAAAGAAAAACAAGATTTGGAGCCTTTACAGGATCTCCACCTCGATTCCGTCGTTGCCCCTCTACCTCTTCTTCTTCTTCTCCTTCCCTTTGCACTTTTTTTTTGTCTTCGCAACGCACCGTGAGAGGATGGGTTCCTCACTTGCACGGGCAACTGAGAGGGCACAAAAAAAATTAGAGTGCGAGAGGGAGGAAAAGAAGGAGAGGGGCAATGACCTGTGCGAGAAGAAGAGAGTGGAATTGAGAGATAGGGAGAGATCTGGGAGAGATGAAAGAGAATAAGAAGATGGAGAATGGGAAACAACGGTTGTTGTGGCTCCATCTCCTTTACTCTAGTCGTCGTCAGTCGCCTCTCACCGTCCCTTGCAATTGATCGCCCCTTCCTCGCTACCCCTTTCCATGTTGTTGTTGTTGTTCTTGAGAAGAGAAGGCGAGAGAAGAATGTGATGAATAGTCGTTTAAATGGGTGGTGTGGGAATGATGGTAAAAAAAAAAAAAAATGGGTGTCTGGGTGAAAGTAAGTTATGGTGCCAAATAGTCACTACCAATTAATAACTAGAATCAAGAAAATAAATTTCGTGGAATATGAAAGAATAATGATTAAATTCTTTTTTGTTGATTTTATCAATAATTATTTTTTTATGATACATCAAATAAGACTATCATCGCAACCGTACGCGTGGCAGGTATCGAATATCCAAAAACCAAGCCAATTCATAAAGCCCAAAAAGGGTGAACCTAGTCACAAAAGCCCAAACAGGCCCCATCGGAATAAAGCATAGACAAATGCCCAAATCCAAGCCCAATAAAGTTCTCCCTTAAAGAGGAGGAACGTTACAGAAAAAAAGAGTCATGGAGAGAGTTACGCCGAGGACGTATCTTCATAAAGGAGTAGACTATTACAGATAACTCCCATCGTTGCGCCTCGCATGCTTAAGTCGCGAAGAGAATTAACAACGACCATTATATAAAGTAAAGAGAACATTCAACAAAGGTGTGCAACTTTAACGAAGTTCTATCAAAGTTTATCTCCATCTCCAACTGAGTTACCGACTTAAGCAACGGAGTGCCTTCAGCTACCAAAAAGGTGGTCTATGGCAATCTAACATTTGTTTTGCAGGTGATACTTACAGGAGATTAGATTTGGACACATCAGTTTTCATGGTTTAGATCATAATATTTAAAGTTCAATTTTTGCATTTATTATGTTGTAACTTGAGATTGTTGTAGTAAAATCATATTGCAAGTCAAGCTTAAGGCCTGCATATGACATAAGCATGTTTTTAGTATCTAACGGTCATGAGGGCATCCACTATGTATGCTCAGTTTTATGACATGGGCATCTAGCTTAGGGCTGGCAATAGATCCGATTAGACCCGAGACCTGATCAGTACCGATAAAAGCGGTTTCGGAATGGGATTTTGTATCCCGGATCCGATTCGTCGAGTTTGGTTTTGGTACGGTTTTAGAGCTAGCAGATTTGAACCGATAAGGACCCGATGTTTTGGACTTGAACTAAAAACTATTTACATAAGGTTAAAGTAGTGTTTAATCTACATTTACATTGTAAAAGCATGTAAGAAAATTTTTTGAATAGAAATCTTAAGAAAGATAATCTTATCTAAGGTTTCCAACCTATTATTTATTTGTATTTAAAAATTTTGCACAATCTTAAATTAGTTAGATTATGTTATTAGAATTTAAATCTTATTGAGATTATAGATAATTCAATTATAAAACTTTGTTGGTTACATTTTCTAAATAAATGATTTCTTTTTCTTAAGGTACTACCGTATTGTACTTTTATTATCCAACAAAAGTAATTGTTTTAATTACTATGATTTCAAAATTTAATATGTTGGCAACATATCCGATTAGACCCGGATTCGATCCGAAACCGATCAAAATAGCTCCGGAATAGAATTTTGTATTTTGAATCTTGATTTAATCTATTAAACTTATACCGATATTTAATTGTTCGGTTCAGGATATATACGTACATATCCGATCCGATATGATACAGTTGCCAACCCTAATCTAGATTGTTGTAGTTGATCTATTCAGATCCAATAAAAAGCCTAGGCGTGAGAAGAGTTGTTATGCCTCTAAACACTATGAATCCATCGTTGCATTTACAAGTTGAGCTTTGCTAGGGAGCGAGGGATGGGTGGTTACACACATCCCTCGCTCCCTAGAATTTCTGTTACAAGTTCTCTCAATTGGGTTTACCATCTGGCTTTCATTTAAATTGAAACATTCATATGGCCTTTAGTAGGCCATTCTATACATCTAAAGTCTTTCCACTCTCCTTAGCTGGATGGTAGTTAAGGCACTACAAAATAAAAAAAGCATTTCTAGCTACGGAAACTAGCGACGGTTTGCTATTTAAACGATTTGCGACGGCAAAAAACCGTCGCTACTGCTTCTAATACTGTTTCAGTACATAATTAAAAACAACCGTCACTAATATCTATACAAATAAATTTTATTAGCCACGGTAGAATACCGTAGCTAATGGTTTTTTAAAAAAAATGAAATATATAAAAACCAATGTAGCGACGGCACAAGGGTCGTCGCTAAGCTTTACAAATAAATTTTCATTAGCCACGGTAGAATACCGTAGCTAATGGTTTTTAAAATATATATATATATATATATATATATATATATATATATATATATATATATATATATATATATATATATATATATATATATATATATATATATATATATATATATATAAACCAATGTAGCGACGGCACAAGGGTCGTCGCTAAGGTTTACAAATTAAATTTTCATTAGCCACGGTAGAATACCGTAGCTAATGGTTTTTTAAAAAATGAAATATATAAAAACCAATGTAGCGACGGCACAATGGCCGTCGCTAAGCTTTACAAATAAATTTTCATTAGCCACGGTAGAATACCGCAGCTAATGGTTTAAAAAAAAAAAACTATAAATAGACTGAAGAAAATATTGGGTTACTGTCTCCAATATAAATAGGATATAAGAATTCTATTTGGGGAAAATGTATTAAGATTTACTTAGAAAACTATAAGATGTCTAAATATTTTGTTAGGAAAACTATTGCCACATGACAGCTCTAGCTAGGTTCCCAATGGGGTACCAGCTAGTTGGTAGAGTTTGTGGCAGAAGGAACCACAGATTCAGAGTTCAAACTCCAGAGGCATATGTTATTTATGAGATAGTTATGAAATCTTGTTAAAAAAAAAACCTAACTTGCCTTCAAAAAAAAACACTCTAACCCTAGATTGAAAATTAAAGGGCTTGAAAAGAGATCAAAACCAAGTTCTCATTTCTGTCTTTATTATATTGGCTCATCATTGTGTAAACTTTAAAATCTTATGGAATGTTTGTCTAGTGCAACAAATTTTTTTGTTTTTTGTTTGAATCACACTTGCTAGAAGTGAAAGGAAGGCATGAAACGGGGCACTCAAGGTGATTTCTGTTCCAAGCTTTTCCATAAGATTGTCAACTTCAGAAGGTGTACCAACCTGATTGAGACTGATTTTGAATGATGTTATTTTTACTGATGGCTGTAGAAATCAGATAGGCGAGCCTTATTATAGAGACAGAATTTAGATAGGTGAGCTTATCTTGGTAGGTGGCTGAATGCTACTCTCCTTGTTCTTATCTCAGTGAAGCAAATGCAAGTAAGATCGACAATTTTCAGCCAATTGGTCTTCCCTAGCCTCTTCGCCAAAGTGTAGATCCGCCCCTGCATCTCACCATGCAAACAGTAAATAGTGTCCAAGGGTTGTCACAGATTCACGTCCCTCAGTAGTTGCTATGAAAATCTGAATAAACAGATTTCGCTGTGAAGTAATCCTCCACAATTCCATTGTTGGGTTAGCGTTTCCGAGTATTTGGTGAGCTCTTGACAAAATGGAGATATCCCAATCTTCCTATCTATTTCTTTTCTAAGCTTCAAAATGATATCCTCACTTGACATATAGATATCAACGAAACCGTTGTCTTTGAAATTGATTTCAACAACGACAATTCGAGGTCCCTTGATCTTGGCGTAGGTTCTAATTTCTGTGTCATCTTGAATGCATATATTTTCCAACAAAAGGTTGTCACTCATCTTGGAGCAGAGTTTCTTTATGTAGAAGGATTTGCTCACCAAGAGGAATGCTTAGCTGCTCGTGAATGGAAGATTTGAGGTCTCCAACAGTTTTTTCTGCTTCAACTGTGTGGGACTCCTTAGTTTCCATGTTCTCAACAATTACATTCACCATTTTTTAGGTTGAAGATATTGATCAAGGAACAAAAAAAGTTGTGTCATTGCAAGTTTTAGCTAGTAGTTAATTTATAGGTAGAAAGAGTTCTCTATACTGCTTTCTGCATGAAAAATGTACACTAGCACAGTTGGTGTGAGTCATGTGTGTTTTATGTTTAAACTTATGTTCTTGGAAAATACATGATCCCAGCACACATATTGTGGTTGAGTTAAAGAAGTTACATTTAAATTAGTGTGATTCTCAAAAGAATTTTTTTTTTAAATTTTCCATGCATGTTCTGTGTAAGATTTTACATAACCAATATGATAGGATTGTAAAAGCAATGTTAACTGAATTAACCAAGAAAATAGAAGAGGTTTTTTACAACCTCGACATATACATAAACATTTTGGGGATTTCATCATTATTTTAAGATCACATCACGTCACCCTGGTTAAAAAACATGATTGCAAAAATTGTTGGGACAAATACCAAGAAAATAATCTAAAGCAATAATAAACGAGACACCAAGTTTTACGTGAAAACCCCTTCAATATGAAGGGAAAAACCACAGGGCAAATCCGAGAGAATCCACTAATCAAATAAAAAGAAGTACAATAACATCTCAAGCTTTTTTTTTGCCCAAAGCTTAAGTAATAAAAGAAGTAAATAACACGGGTTACCTCACAGCAAATTAACTCAAAAACTCCTTCAACTTCTTCTACCAAATCAATCGACAAAACTGAGTCGATATCGCAGCCACGCGTCACACTTTGTCGCACAAAATCGCGCCCAAAGAATCATACACAAAGTCACCGTCCACGCGCACACAGCCGCACCAAACACCAAAGAGAATATTATGTTCTCTGTTGCTTATTCACGCAGCACCTTCTCTGAAAACATTATCTCATAAAACTCTGTATTATGCACCTATTTATACTTGTTTGCAGTCACCCAAATAGAACATTGTTTCTATTTAATTAACCAGCTGCGAAATAGAACTTTGTTTCTATCTTCAAATAGAACTTTGTTTCTATTTAATTAACATCGCCTCAAATAAAACTTTGTTTCTATATTCAAATAGAACTTTGTTTCTATCTATATTCAAAACTTTACCTGTTTCTCTTTCAACCTTGGCATGAAAATGCTGGAATAACTGAAAAACCTGGTCCTTAGATTTGAGAAAATATATCCACACCTTTCTTGATGCATCATCAATAAATGTCAAGAAATATCTATTACCACCAAGAAAATCTACTTCAATGGAACCACAAACATCAGTGTAAACCAAATCTAACAAGCTAATATTTTCTTTTTGATGATCTACGAAATGCAACTCTATGATGTTTACCAAATAAACAATAATCACATGAGTTAAGAGGAGTGCCTTTCAAGGAGGGAATTAATTTTTTCTTTTCTAAGAGTTGCATACCTTTCTCACTCATGTGTGCAAATCGCCTATGCAACAAGTTTGTAGAAAAACCATTTTCAGCTGCATTCAAACCAGTCTTACACAATTTCACCTGAGTCTTGTATAGTGTGCAACACGCCTTACCCTTTGCCAGAACAAGTGAACCTTTGGTAAGCTTCCATGCACCATTACCAAAATAATTAATATACCCTTGTTTACCCAAAACAAGTCTAGAAATCAGGTTCAGACGAAGATCAGGAACATGACGTACATCTTTCAAAGTCAAAGTGCACCCCGTATTAGTTTGAACACACACATCACTTATTCCCACTATTTTAGAGTTGCTAGTGTTTCACATCTTCACACTGCCAAAATCTCCTGCTCTATAAGTAGTGAAATAGTCTTTCCTTGGGGATGCATGATAAGATGCACTAGTGTCAACAATTCATTCGCTTCCTTCATTTGCAACATGCAAACATTCACTTTCGCCATACAAAAGAGCCACGGGTTCATCAGTAACAGTAGTTGTAGCTTCTTTACTATCATCATTCTTCACTTTTCCCTCTTTCAAATCTCTTTTGTAACTATAACATTGTTTTCTGAAATGGTCTGGTTTACCACAATAATGACACTTAAAACTTCTATCTCTTGACTTTGATCTCCCTATTGACTTATCACGATTCTTATCATAACCATGATATTTCTTATATTTTTCTCTCCCCCTATTTTCAGTCACAAGTGCTTGGGAATGATTAGTACCGGCAGACTTCCTTCTAGTCTCTTTATTAAATAAACTACCGGTAACCAACTCCATGGTAAGTTGTCCATTCGGTGCCAAATTACTAACCGACACCACCAATGTTTTCCAACTTTCTGGTAATGAGCTAAGAAGTAATAGTGCTTGCATTTCATCATCTAACATTATCTTCATGTTGAACAACTGATTCACCACACTTTGCACCTCATTCAAGTGCTCAGCAATAGAACTACCTTCCTTGAATTTCAAGTTCACTAACTTCCTGATCAAGAAGGCCTTGTCTACAGCGGTTTTCCTTTCATATAACACTACCACAAATATTAGCTTAGGTAACGCCACTTAGATAGCGCTTTTTTAGAGAGCTATCCAAGTGGGCACTAGGATAGCGCTTATTTGTTTTTAAAAAAAAAAAAAGCAAAAAAAAAAAAAAAAAAACACTACAATAGCGCTTTTAATTTTTTTTTTCAGTTAAGCGCTATCTTAGTTATGTCTTAGATAGCGCTTTAAAAAACGCTATGGGAAAAAACGTTACCAAAACTACCATAGCGCTTTTAAAGTGCTTGCATAGCGCTAGCGCTATGCTACTTTCCATTTAGGATAGCGCTTCATATTCATATCACTACATTTAGGATAGCGCTTCAAACCCTAACCCCCTAAATATCCCTCTTTCGTTCTCTTCTCTTCTCTGCTAAACTGCAACTCAGCAACCCAAAGGCAAGAAGAAATCTTCGAAAGATAAGAAGCAGACAAGCGACACCGCCAGCGCTAACAAACCGTCGATTCCATGCCCTTTTCGATTTCCTTCTTCGATTCCCTCCTTCCTGCGATTCCATTCCCTCCTTCCTCCTTCCTCCTTCCTCCTTCCCTCTCCTTAGCGCTTCGTGACGAATTCGCTCATTCGGTTTTCCCTCCTTCGCTCTCTGTCTCTCTGTTGAATCTGTCGAATACTGTGGTGGTGGTGGTACTCATTCAAGAGCATTCGAAGAGAATTCAAGGTACAATCGAATCTAGATTTTATGATTTCCAAATATAGGGTTTTTGGTTTTTAATTTTTGATGAATCGTTCTTTTGTAATCGGGATTGGTTTTTGGTTTTTGGTCTTTTGAGTTAAAGATAAACCCCTTGAAGGTGATATGAATCATGCATCTTTTTGTTGAAACATTATCACACTATAACTCATTTGATGATTTTGTTTTCTTTCTAGAATATAGTAGTTTTGAATTTTTGATAGACTTTACTGGCAGATTATGTTCATATATATATATGCCAAGACAAGAGAATCCTACTAGGTTAAATGAATATGGAGTACGATAATAGTGAAAAGGGGTGTTCAATGGGTTGATTCCCTTATTTCGTTCTTCATTAAAAACCTAAATGTCGACATCTTAGACTTAATTTCAAATTGTTTTGTAAGAACGCATTACTACAATACAAGAAAAGTGTAAACCAGTCTAAAAAAAAAAAGTTTGGGCAATGTACAACTGGAAAAGCTATCAATCAATTAAGTTTATTTGTTATTTTCTTGTTCTTCATATTTTAGTCATTTCAAGAGCTGAGAGATGCTCCATATTTAGGGTTGTCTGGTTGCTAAGGGTGGGTACCTTTCCCTAATCAATGAAAACGATTGGCAGTCAAAGAGGGAATACAATACGTTTTATAAAAAATCTGTTTTTTTCTAATGAATTAATCAATGATGATGTATCTTGACTGCAATAAATAGTGTATTGTGATTGCAGTCCGCTTATTTTGATTAAGCACCCATTGTCCACGAGCTATAGTGCTAGATCGATATAATTAGAATTCAGTTTAGTAGGGTGTTTGCATTTTGGACCAGTGTTTCAGAGGATCTCATTTTGCCAACTATTAACAACTTGATGGTCAGAGAAGAGATGCTACAATTCCTCTGTTTTAAGTCTCTACTACTTGTCTTCATTTCTTTATCTTACGTGTTCTCTCCCACTTACATTATTTTGTTCAGTTTGTCAAAAGCATTATAATTTTGTTGAAATAATGTATGGTGGGTCTACTTTTGACTGTCTATTGGCTACACAAAAAGGAGAAAAATCTATTTGTTTTCATTTCTTTAATTATTATTTTTTTCTTATTAGTATTTGTTCTGTAATCATAGCAACACAACACAACTCTTGATACATAAGCCATGCGAGATTTGCCTCATATACTAAATTTGTTATTAGAAAACGAGTCAGGGAATAATATTACCCTACTATTTTTGGAAGAGACATGCTCTACAACTCGAAACCATATCGACGTAATCAGAAAAACAGTTTGGGTTGATATGGAATGTTACAAGTTGCAAGGAAAAGTCCATGATTTATACAATTTTAGTTGCGCAACTTGGCAAAGGTGAGTGAATGTAGAAGTTAGTTGCAATTGCAAGTCTCATCCCTTAAACTGCAAAGCCAAAGTGCGTTGCATCTGCATCTTCTACTTGTCTTCGTTAGACACCAAATTTTAAGTTTTATTGGCCCAACTTTCAGGTCCATCTTGCCACTACTAGATGTATGCTAAAGATTTGTTTTGTACAGAAACTGGGAAGGAGGTCTTGATCGTTAAAACCACAATTCATGACATCATGAGCAAAATGATTCAGGTCTGTATCAATGTATCTTATTTACTTTCTTCTGTCTTGATCATTAAAACCGCATATTCATGACATGATGAGCAAAATGATTCAGGTCTGTGAAGAAAAATTTTCACCAACCTAAAGGTTACTTACAATCTAGTTTATTGAATTGCCATCCCTTTTGTCCTACGTATGCCTAATGTTCTTTCTGTTATCATAATTGACTCCAACCATATATACATGTTTTGAAATTGGATTGCAGCTCAGACCCTTTTGTAGGAACCACTGGACTGTGCTGCTCATGTTCTCCTATCAAATATATATGCTGTCAAATATATAAGTAGACCCTGCCTGCTTCTAGATCCTGAGCCATGTATCTAGAAAAGTCTGACTGCTAGTTTATTTATTTATTTAATAAATTTTGATAGCTTCATTATTAAGAAATGCAAGTCAGGTCGTTTAGGATACACCAAGAAGTGGCTTGACTAGTAACATAAACATCCTATTTTATAGCAATGTTAGCAGTTTATAGCAAATACTACCTCATATATCTCCTTTATTTTCTCCATCATATAACACACTTGGATCAAACATACAATTCTCCCCCTTCATCACTTGCATTGCAATTGCATCATATTATATATTGGGCTGTCACTTGTCAGAGTTTGCTCCTCTTCTATGCAAGCAAAGATGATGATCAACAAACGTTCCTTGATATCATCTCTCACTACTCAGGTTCTCTTTCTCTACTTGTTCATTGATTCTCAATTTTTTTTTTAAGAATTTCATTGATATCCATTTAGGCATGTATTGATTTTTATCAGTTAAGCCATATTTGATGATTTTCTTATTCATCTTTGGTTCCTTGTCACAGAACCCAGTTCAGTATCGCTTCTGACACAGCATTTGTTTGTTTGATCTAGGACTCCCTACGCATTAAACCATGTTTACAATTTCAAAGATAGAGATGGATTCAATCTGTCTAGTTTTAACCTGGATCTACTTGTGTACACATATGAGATACTAATGATTTATTTGGATTTGTAGCAAAAAGTCAAATTTATGAGATTATATATATTCAAATCAAATTTCAGTATCTGGAATTTGAATGACTGATTCAAGTTTTCAAATCATATTATGCAACATTAGACTATGATGTGCAACCTAGCAGAATTAGTTCATCTTGTAATGCTTTACACAGGCTAGTGCATATGCAAGAATTATTGCAGCTTCAGAAAGTCTTCACGAACATTTCCTTCAATCACCTGCGTTGGCGCGATGCCATAGTACAGTAACACAGCTAAAAGTGGATTCAGCTTCTGCTGCTCCAGATAAAAGGTATTATCTTCCATGTAATTGTTTTTGCTCCAAAATTTTATCCCGGCCCATTGTGTCAATTTTTCGTTCTACATGCATACACAAGTTAAGTATATTGTGTAATTAATTATCTATGCATACTCGACGGAAATCAGCCCGTCCTTAGTTAATGGATGGCATCGGTGGATCTGTTGTCCCATATTAATTGTTTGTGGGGCATGATATGCTAGCACCATTCACTGCTGGGTAGCATAGTTCTGATCTTCCCCCTCTAGTTATAGAAAAGTCTGATTGCTAGCTTAAATGGTTGATGAGTTGGTTTTCTTAGTTGTTCTGTTTCATTCTTCACTTTCTTTCATTTTTATCAGTATTCTCCTTATCTTTCTAAACCATTATATTAATATCTGACTTGGAACTGAAATGCTGACTTGGAACTGAAAATACTGAGAAGTGGACTGACTTGGAACTGAAATGTTGAAAGAATTCCAATCAGGCATGAAATGCTGAGGAGAAGACTGAGTTGGAACTGATGAGCTGAAATACTGCCTATCGGGCTTGAAATGCTGAGAAGTGAGCCTATCGAGCTTGGAAAGCTGAGTATACTGACTTGGGACTGGAATGCTGATGGACAGACCAGGCTGACTACAAAATCATTTGGGTGTTCAGTGAGGTTTTCTCTGTCCAAGGTTAGCTTTTCTCATCATGTGTTACATATGGAATGTATAGTACATTATATCCAGTTTTACGCACATAAATACCAATTGTTGCTGATGTGAGATTCTTTTTCCTATTGTTTGACATGGTGGAATGTACAATGGGTGAATTCCAGTTGGATCACAAGGTATATGGATACTGAATGTTGTTTTTACTCCATTTAGCTGCATTTTATTGAACTAGATGATGCACACCCCCTGTCAGTGCTTGAGATGGGCTTACTATACAAAATATCCAAAATGTTCATTGATATGAATATGCAATAGATGCCCCATTGTGATGTCTGACATGGGGAGGCACCTGATCATTTATGAGATGGAAAATTTATGGACATTTAACTTCATGAAACTGGTAAGATGTCCGCCAAGAACCATATTTATGTTTTCAATTCTTGTTAGTAATCACAACATTTTCTCAGAATTTTGAGTACTCAGTTGGATTTTATGCTTGTGCATCTCAACATGATTAAGCAACATTCTGCAGGTTAATGTTTCACTTCGACGTCAAGACGTTCAGACCACATGAAGTCAATAGAGTGAAGATAAGCTTGGCTTGTGTGTTTGCATTCATGGCAATCGGGTGGCCCTTGATTATCTATAGTACCGGGATCATAGGGTGGATCAAGTTCTGGTTAATGCTGTGGCTAGGGTTTCATTTCTTGGTAAGTATTACTGCTTCACAATCTCTTCTTTATTCAATCGCGGCATTCAACATTGCTTTAAAAAGATGGTTCCATGATATTGTCCCTGTTTTTATGTTGTAGACACACATTTAGTATTAAGTCTTATGGGAGGCTGACACAGTCAGACTTCAGTCTAGGAAAGAAAGTTCCGTTAGTTGCATATCTGCAGCTCCATGTGTATCTGGGAGAAAGCCATGATAATGCATTTGGGAGTAGCAGTCATATTCTCCATCCTTCATTGGTACTCGGGCACAATCTTGGAAGCAGTGGGCCTAATGCCAAGCATAGCCGAACAATCACAGATGTTCGTCCGAGGCTTGATCCCTCAACTCTATGCCATGGCACTCGCTTTACCAATGCAGAGGTTCCTTGAAGCGCAAAACATAATCAGCCCCTTGATTCACATGGCTGTTGGGGTCTTCCTCTTGCATATATTTCTCAGCTGGTTGGTTGTGAGCTTCTTCCACTATGGAGTACTTGGAGCAGCACTGACGTTGAGTCTCTCTTGGTGGATCATGGCCATCATAACTGGGTCTTACATAGTTTTCAGCACAAGTTGTCAGAAAACTTGGACAGGCTTCTCCTGCACCAACACTTTCCAAGACTTCTGGTCCCATGCAAAGCTAACTCTTCATTCGATTGGTATGATGAGCATAGAGATATGGTACACCCTTGGACTTGTACTTGGAGCTGCTTATCTCCCTGATCCTACTGTCTCCATTGATTCTTTTGTAATCTGCATTAACTACTTGAATTGGGACTTCATGTTTATGTTGGGTCTGAGTGCAGCAGCTTGTATTCGAGTAAGCAGCGAACTTGAAGCTGCACATCCAAGGGTTGCAAGATTATCAGCACTGGTTGTCAATGGGACAAGTATCTTCATCAGTTTGATCTTCGTAGCACTCATTTTGACGAGCGGTAACATGTTAGGCAAAGCTTTTACTAATGACCCTGATGTTCTTAAGGGAGTATCAAGTTTGACTCCATTACTTGCAATTTCAGTACTGATTAATGGATTCCAACCAATCCTCTCAGGTAACATAGTGTCTGTTCTTTCTTGTCTTTAACTAACTCCCTACTGACCTTTTAATTTGTTCATTTTATACAGGCATTGCGATTGGGAGAGGGCGAGCTACCTTGGTGGTTTGTGTTTATCTACTCACTTACTACACCATTGGTCTAACCATTGCATCAGTTCTTGGCTTCATGACGGATTTGGGTGTTGTAGGACTTCTATGGGGAATAACAATTGGATTCTTCCTACAGTCTCTCTTCCTACTTGTACTGATTATTAGAACAGACTGGGATATGGAAGTTGAAAAAGTTCGTAATCAGTCAAACAATCATGCAGATGAAGAATCTATAGCATAAGGAACAGCAGAATATTTGGCGTAACACACGGGACACACAAGTTTGTTGTTTGAAATATTCCAGAGTCAACTTTCATCATTTGGATAAATTTTTTTTTTTTCATCGTTGATCCGTTACAGTTTGAGTGGCAAAGCTTGGGATACCGTGATTGAGAACAATTTTGTATCTTTATTGAATTTTGTATGAATGCTTAAATTATATTTTGAATGAATGAGAAACAGTTAGTTATCATGTTGTGTCTTTATTGATTAATTGAACGTTGTCATTATTATATTAAATATTATATTTAGCCCAAAAAATCGGTATCGGAAAAATAGAAAAAAAAAATAAAATAATTTAGATGGCGCTCACATAAGCGCTATCTAAGTTTAACATATATACTACAATAGCGCTTCTTTTAGCGCTATCTAAGAACAATCTAATTACTTCCATAGCGCTTATTTACGCGCTATCTTAGCAGATAAACAAATCTAATTTAAAAAATTCATTTAAATTAAATAGCGCTTTTTTAAGCGCTATTCAAGCTAATTTAAAAAAAAATTAGCGCTTACATAGCGCTTTAGAAGGCGCTATTGAAGTTAATTAAAAAAAAAAATCAACGCTTTTCAAGTACGCGCCTTGCATAGCGCTAAAAAGCGCTATCTAAGCCTATTTTTAAGCGCTATGCAAGCCTATATCTGTAGTAGTGTAAATTATGGAGTTTGGTCCAAAGAGCATGTGCAAACGTCTCAGCTGACACATGATGAAATCTCGAATCATCTAACCATTGCCTGATGTGACCAATAGCCTTTCTATTTAATTTCTTCCACTGTTCTTCTGACATATCCTTGGGTTTAGATGCATCTCCCTCAATTGGAGGGTACAAATCCTTATAGTATAATATGTCTTCCATCTTGGCTTTCCAAATAACATAGTTTGAGCCATTAAGGCTAATCATCCTTGTATTGTTGTTATTTTCCATGTCAACTCTCTTAATTGACAATCTCCCAACAATTGCTCTGATACCACTTTGTTGGGACTAATACCAATAAAACAATACCAAGAAAACAATCTAAAGCAATAATAAACGAGACACCAAGATTTACGTGAGGCCCTTCAATGTGAAGGGAAAAACCATAGGGCAAATCCGAAAGAATCCACTAATCAAATAAGAAGAAGTACAATAACTTCTCAAGCTTTTTTTTTTCCCAAAGCTTGAGTAATACAAGAAGTACATAACACGGGTTACTTCACAGCAAATTAACTCAAAAACTCCTTCAACTTCTTCTACCAAATCAATCGCCAAAAATGAATCGATATCGCAGCCACGCGTCACACTTTGTCGCACAAAATCGCGCCCAAAAAATCATACACAAAGTCACCGTCCACGCGCACACAGCCGCACCAAACACCAAAGAGAATACTATGTTCTCTGTTGCTTATTCACGCAACAGCTTCTCTGAAAACACTATCTCATAAAACTCTGTATTATGCACTTATTTATACTTTTTTGCAGCCACCCAAATAGAACCTTGTTTTTATTTAATTAACCAGCTGCCAAATAGAACTTTGTTTCTATATTCAAATAGAACTTTGTTTCTATTTAATTAACACCGCCTCAAATTAAACTTTGTTTCTATATTCAAATAGAACTTTGTTTATATTTAATTAACACCTCCTCAAATAGAACTTTGTTTTAATTTATTTATGTTTTTGTTTCTTATTGAAAACATTTTTTCCTTATTCAACCAAACATGAAATTATGTTTGATTACTTACCAAAGTTGGATCCACCCTAATGGGCTGGACCTCAACAAAACCATGGTTTCCTATCATTTTCGTTCTGTTGAATAGAAAATAACTTTTTGATGTTATTTTTTTCCTTGAATTTATTTTTCGTATTTCATTTTCTAGTTTACACTTCAACATTTTCTTTTGTGGGGTTTGAGCCATTTAAAAGATTGTTGCGACGAAAAACCATTGGATTTAGTTAGGAATTTTTTTTCCAGTGTTTATCCCTGTAATAGTAAGGGTATTCTTTTATTTTTGGAAGGCAAGCAGAGTTTTACGGTAAGGGTATTACTACTGGTTGCATGGTTTTAGGCTTTTATTACTGAACAATAATTCAATTTTAACCTGTAAAAGGACCCAAGGGGCGGATAAGAATGGTATCACCTCTAGGACTATATACCCATCATTGTTTTACAAGTTCTTTGCCACCATTGGGCACATTGATCATTTCATTTGTGTAGTTTTGAAACATCCATATCACCCATGAGGACATTTGGCACATATCAAGCCTCGACTCACCTTGGCCAGGATTATTGTTAAGGTGATTTCAAATTTGATTGAGTTCTAACAACTTTATTTTAGATGTAACATCTTTTTTATAACATTGAATGTCCTTTTAGGGTTACAATGTTTAATATGTTTTAGTAAATGCTCCGAGTTCGATATTCTTGTAGCGTAAGATTTTTTAAGGCTATTGACAATTACTATTCTCCATCATTGCTCACCTAATTTTTTTTTTATATTTTCAGTGCAATTTTATTAGTAATCTCAAACATTAAAAAAAATTTAATAAAAACTTATTTTCGGTCCCTTTTGAGCGTATGATTTTTTTATTATTATTGACAATTATTATTTCTGTCATTGTAACATGCCCCTACTTTTTTGTTTTCAATGCAATTTTATATGTAATTGCAAACATAAAATAAAATAAATTTTGTTTGTTCAAAAGTGTTATAAAACCTCCAAAAAATACTTGAAATTAATATATAAAACAATAATTCAATGAAAGAATATACCATCAACCAACTCATACAAAATTTGAGGCTCATATAAACCATTTTCTCTATGAAATTGTATTAGGATCTTATAATGTTCGCAAATTTCATATTTTGTTTAGCTTCAACTAGATATTTATCCTAATTATTTTGTGATTTTAGTTATATATTCTAGTTATCGATATTGTGACTTTATTTTAGCTTAAAATTAGACTACACTGGGATTCAATTTGGTATATGCAATGTACTTTTGATAATTATAATTTTTTTATTAGTTACTAACTCAGGTAGAAAAAAAAATTTGGTTCCGCCCTTTGTCATTTCGCTCCCCTTGACTAAAATCACGAGTCTGCCACTGGCTACATTGTCAAGCATTTTACACTGTCATTGCCAATTGTCCATTATTAAACTCAAATTTGTTATGTTGCATGTACACTGAAAACTACATTACGCAGTGTGAGCAAATTCAAGAGGCTATGATAGACGATGTTTGAGGAGGAGAAAGAGATGAAGGAAAGTCAAACAAACTGGGAGAGAAGTTGAGAGAAGTGGAAAAACGTGTTGCCGATTTGAGAGAGCTCGAAAAATCTACCCTCGTTCTCGCTTAGCTGTGGGACACCCTTTTAGGCCAGCGCCTAAATTTGGCACCTTAAACCACTCAGCCAGACTGTCATGTCCCAATGTTTTAGACTACTAATTCAACTTCATATTTATTTATATTTGATGGTTTCACTCCAAATATTACAAATTTGTATTAGAATTAGCTCAAAGAGATGAGATGATGAGACAAGTACAAATTAAGGAACCACATACAGTTTATACAACTAATGTTCTAAAAGGACTTGTTATTTTATTACAACCATTTCAAATCTACAGTAATATATAATGCGAGGTGGGCTTAGGAACTGTGAATGTGTGGTTTTCGTCCTGATTTTTGGAATGTCCAAAATGCCCTCCAAACTCTATTATATTTACAAGAAAAAATCAATAGTTAGATGATTAGTGGCCAGGGGTATTTTTGTCATTTTATATGTACCATTTTACTCTCCTAAATTGATATTATTTACAATAAAAAAATCCGTCCCTCTCAAATATTGTTAACTATACCTAAGCCCCTACCATATTTTATTCGAAGTTCTTAATTATTTGTAAACTATACATAGGCCCTTACAATTATAAATAATTATTCTATTTAGAATTTCGATAATAATTTTTGTTTATTATTGAAAGGTTGTAATAATTAAAAATAAAGTACTGAATATCCGTGCACGTAAAACACGTTGAAACCCTAGTAGTATAAATATAAATGTGGATCTCACAAAGATACATACTCCCTTGTTACCGCTCAACCAATATTATTTAACCTCAATGTATAGTTTCTTTCATTCATTTGTTCAATAAATATCTTGAAGTCCAATACTTTTGGATCTCTTCCGCGGTTCTTCCTGGTATTCTCCCATGCCAGCAATTAGATTCAACCTAGTCATGAATATCAAAACTTGTTGATCAGATTAAACACACGAGAAGTTGGAAAAACAAGTACCATAGATAATCAAACCAATTTCTTCCCAACCAAATTATACATCATGGTAATGAGTGTTTCTTCAGCTTCTGAGAATACCAGCTTAGAGTTTTGACTGATTATCTCTAAAATAAACACCCAATATCACATTACATATCCAACCGAGAAGATGGAATTTCTAATCAAATCATAGTTCAAGGCATGCAATCCATGGAGACTGTTCAATTTGCTAGTTGTAGGTAGGGCTGAACAAAAATCCGATCAAACCGACCGAACCGATCAAAACCGAACCGATTGGTTCGGTTTAAATTCGGTTCGGATCGGTTTTGGTTTTAAAAAATGCAAAACCGAAGTGGTCGGTTCGGTTTCGGTTTCTATGTGATTTTAACCGACCAAACCGAACCGACCGAATATATATAATAAATAATATATATTTTATATATAAATAATATAATATGTTTAAATATTCGGTTCGGTTCGGTTTTATTTCGGTTTTGGTTCGATTTTAGTCGGTTCGGTTTGGTTACGGTTTGCATAAATTAGAATCGGTTCGGTTTCGGATCGGTTTTGTTAATGGTCGGTTCGGTTTCGGTTTGAAAATTTTAAAACCGACCTAAGTCGGTTCGGTTCACGGTTTAGGTGAAAAACTGAACCGACGGTTCGGTTTTCAGCCCTAGTTGTAGGGGAAAGTACATATATAAGTAGCTAGTTGTTACCTCTAGAATCAGCAGAAGTGTCTTGAGAAGAGTGATCCATTTCTGCCACTTTGTTCTTGAAGAAGAGAGACAAGGAGCAGCCAGCGGCGGACCCACGATTTTAGTCGAGGAGGGGCGAAATGGAAAATACGTATTAGTTGATAATAGTAGTTATCAATGGTAAAACCAAAAAAAAATTCTACCTGAGCTAGTAACTAATAAAACAATACAACTATAAAAAATACATTGCATATATCAAATTGAATCCAGTGTAGTTCAATTTTAAGCCAAAATAAGGTCAAATAACCTTAGTAATGAGCAAATGAACATAATAACTAGAATATATAATTATTATCACAAAATAATTAGGATAAATAACTAGGTGTAGCTAATTTTTTTTTGAAATTAGCTCAAAATTTTCATTGAATTCTATAGTTATTATTTTAGATATTTTTGTTGGAGGTTTTATACCACATGTGGAAAATAATTTATTTCTTTAATGTTAATAAATTTGTATTAAACTAAACATTTTTTAATGTTTGCAATTACTAATAAAATTGCATTGAAAATAAAATAAAAATGCACTTGAAGAGTATCGAACTCGAGTCTTTTACTAAAACTAATAAATCTCAAACCACTACACCAACAAATACATGTTCAAACATTAACTGTTATATTGTATTCTAAATTATATAATCAATTTTTTTAAAAACTAAAGTATATATATAAATAATATTTTAAAAGTTGAACTGCCCCCCTCACCCCTTAGTAGGTCCGCCCATGGGAGCAACCCTTCTTTACAGCGAGGAAACACGCAAGGGAGAGGGTGTAACCACCCATCCCCTTGAGATGAATAATGGTGCGTATCTCGAGGAAAATGGTTCCCTCGTGCGTTTCCTCACGGTTAGGGTTGCCAATAAAGATTTTGAAAGACGAATGGAAGATGAGAGAAGTTAAAGACTGGTAGTTGCCATAGTGGGGTTTCTGGTCCTAACATGATTGGTAGTTCAAACTTGGTAAATGGTAGCTTTCATGTTTAGGATCGTATTGATTTCCATAGACCAACAAATTTTTGCCTCCTACTTTTCATTAATTAAGCATGGACTGTCTTATATTAATTAATTAGACCAAATATTATTGCTTTTCTGGTTTTAAAATTTGGATAATTTTAGTATAAATTACAGGTAATGATACTACTAGTGATATTAACATTTGTCTGATATTATATCATTGATATACATGAAATGTATAAGATATAAACACATTTTTTTGTGAAATGTCATGCAGAATGTGGGATTTTATAACACTTAGTGACATCTGACAGAATAGCGATTATTCTGTAGACTAGTTTTAATAGACAATTCACAGGAAAAAGACACAAGAGATTCGCCCAAAACACAGATAAACACCACTGATATTCAATTAAAATTATTCACATCAAAAGTATCTCTAAAGTCAATCCACAAGCCAGGTTTTATAGCTAAAACTCGTTATTATTAGAATTTTACCAAAAATAGCAAAATCTCAATAATCATGCTAAAACAAAATACGTAATAAAAGAAATAATCTAGCAAAATTTTGGCCCAAATCGGGTTCAGAATCACTTCCTAAACGATGAATGAAATATTACCATAAAAGGAAAAACAATTACTTAAATTGGGGATTCGGATGGGGAAACAGTGGATTTTGGCCTCGAAAATATGTGCACGGAGCATAGCTTAGTGGCCACGACGTGCGCACCGAAAAGAGCTTTCTGAATTGGGGTCATATGCGCGATTCTGATACCCGTAGCCAAAATTATGGCCAAAATACCGGAACGCACCTAAAACTGCCCCAATTAGGACAAGATCACGATTTTCTGCCATCTTTACGATAATCTGCCAACTCAAAATATCTCAGTGCCAATAACGTGCTATCTGACAGCTCAACAGCATCTGACTCGAATCCTCCTGCATTACTTAGCTCATATATTCCAAAGTCTCAACCTTTTGATCAATGGTGATACCAGGAGAGGTCTAAATCTTATTCTGTTGTTTCATATGCATGAAGAGACATTAAGAACATTAAAGATGGATGGTGATAGGCACAATTGCTATTAATGTATCAAAGGGAAGTGAATTATAATAAGTGGAACACACACAGTAGTCCCATTTTTTCTCCTACTTTTTGTCATTGTTTTGCTACATCTACAACTGTATAGCTGATCAAAGTTTCTTTCTTAGCTGCAGAGAGAAGATGCGGCTAAGTTATATATGGGGCCATTTCGGGCCAGCCCCGAACTGTGGTGATCACCTTTTGATGTTAAAATCGGTTGGAGAAAGCCAAGCCCTTAGGAGCACACCAATCTCACACACGTACACATTGGCACATGAGAGTTGTATAAGCTCCAACATATATTCTTTGCGATGTTGAACAAAACTCAAATACAAAGAAAAAACAACTCAAGTGAATGTTCATTCACTCTACGAAAATAACTAACAGAGGAAATTTTGATGGAAGGAGGAGGGTTAGTTAAGCTTTCAAAACATTTTTTAAAATGAAGTTTTGCTCTCCCCCAATGATCTTGACTAAAAGTATGTTTTTTCCTCCAAAATTATTCATAATTGGCTTACCCCAACCCAAACTAATATTATTTTTCCTCTAACAATGTTATTAAGCATATGAATTTTTTTCAAATGACAACTTTACCCTTACCAACTTTGCCCAATATTCTTTTACTCGCCTCGTAATCTTGAGCTTAAACTAATCTAAAATATTGCAAACCATTACTAAGCATGCGCCCAGATACAAATTAAAGAAAATTTAGTCTCTACTGGTAAGGATAGTAGCGAGTTTGTGTCAGTAGGCTGTGATTCAAAGCCACATCAAATTTTTATTCCATATTCCAAAATGATCAACCAAAAAATGCTTTGGTAGTAAATAACCATACTGAATTTATGACAGGTAAATGTGATTTACAGTCATGTTGCATACATTGACTGGATGTAATTCAAAATAAAAATAAAACACCTTTGACCTAAAAAACATATGAAAGATAAAATATGCAAACGTGGGCATGTGATTCCAAACAAAGGGGCAAAAGAAAACTAAATACCTAACAACTAAAGCAACAAGATTAGACTTGTCAGAGTTGGATCCTCAATAATCATTCGTTTGGTATTCCGTAAAATAATGCAAATTCATTCATTTGCGGTTATAAAATTAAAATGTATAATCTCTTCATCATCACGTTATGAGATCTTGCATTATTTTACGGGATAAAATGTCATGAATTTTTTTGCAGAGAACTCTCACGTTCACATGTTGGACTATACTTCTTAATAAAATCCATATTTTTAAGAGTTATTATTATGTATAGCTCAGTAGAGTACGTGTTATGTGGAACTCAATAAAGTTCACATTTACAAAAGTTTATTATAATTTAAATTCTTCCAAAGAGTTCTTATTTTTCTTATATATTATTCAGTTACATATTTGAAGAAAAAAAATATATAATGGCCAACGCCACAGTAAGTCCATCGAACCCCATCCATTCCCACTTTTCTGATTCTTACAAAAAATATATATTATTCCCACTTTAAATATATATTATTCATACAAAAATTTTTTTTTACTCAATCAGTCCCTTAACCCTCCCCTCATCTTCCTGATCACATATGAATTCGTCCTCCCTCATCCATTCCCACTTTTCTGATTCTTCTAAAATGGCCAACGCCACAGTAAGTCCATCGAACCCCCACTCGACCAATTCGATCTCTAGCTTGGATTTGAATCTCAAGATGGTTTAGTGCAAATCTATAGATGAAGTCTTCCTTTCTGCCACCATTGGCATCCAGGATTCTAGTTTTCTTGCATTTGTAACATGAGATCCAATTTTCTCTAGTTTGTTTTTTATTATTATGAAGTATAAAGGTTTTGATTTGGTTTGCAGTTAGCAAACAACATATTTATGAAGTAAAAAAGAAGGGGTTGAGATTTTCTTGACATGGGTTTATTATGATCTTTGTTTTTTTATTTGAAAATTTATTTAGTGAATTAGGATAAAAATGATATTGCCTGAAATTATAAAATCAATATAGCTAGGTTGTGTGATTGAGCCAAAATTAGAGAAGACAGAGTTTTCTCTCCAAGTTCAAGAGACATTTCTTCACCATTTCCTCTCTCTCACACCACCTACTTTCTTTCTTACACCACATATATAAACAAAAACCATTCATTTTTTCCCCTCACCATTCAAATCGACAACGGTTCCTCCCTCCCCCATTCGAAATCTCTTCTAAATCTCTCTCCACACTCAAATCTCTTGCAAATCTTCTCCCTCTCCCTAGAAAACTCTAAAAATCCCTTCAAACTCGATAAATATGCATAACTTAACATAACAGAGAAACCCAAACTCAAAACCAAAAAAATGCAAAACAGGGTAACTTTCAAAAACTTTAAACCCTCAATTGAGACTGATTCTCAACCTCATCAAAACACGAAAGTTATGGTACTATGAGTTATCTAATAAACACAACTTGAATCACTTGAAAATGTTTTGAAATGAGCAAGTTATGGTAATTTTACTAAAGTCGTGCAAATCTATCTCGCAATGAAAACGGGATAGTGTTCCTGACTTTCGGCCAACTTATGTGCTCGATCGAGACCGATTCTCAAGTTGATCAAAAACCAAAAGTTGTAGTACTTTGAGTTATCCGATAAACACAATTATGTTCATTTTACTAAAGTTGCGCAAATCTGTCCGAAAAAATTTATGTTCGCAGAGTGCACTGCAGGGTATCTGAGACACCCTGCATTGCACAATGCGTCTGCGAACTTGAGAACTACAACTTGAGATTCAAGTTGTGTTTATTAGATAACTTAGAGTACTACAACTTTTGTGTTTTGATCAACTTGAGAATTGTTGGGAAAATATTGGCTTGAATAGTCCCACATCAAGTAAGGAAGAGTTGTAACAAAAATTTATAAGGAGATGATCCACTCCCTAATAGCAACGAGGCCTTTTGGAGAAAACCCCACACCACCTAGGCTAGATGGAAGGCCCGACTCGATAGGTGGTGTTTAAGTTGGGGACAATATTGTTGCTATGTACAGTGGACCAAAGGGTGTGCGCAAGTGCACGTGCGCGATGCCCCAACAATTGGTATCAAAGCCTTGGGTTTGCAAACCGATGGCACATAAAATGTTTGAAGAAATTCCTGTGAGTTTTTCTTGTTAGTTCTGGTGGGAGCAATGACTTCGGAGAAGGATACAACCAAGATAGAAAAGTTTGATGGGTCAAACTTTGGGTTTTGGAAGGTGCAAGTGGAGGATTATCTTTATTAGAAAGATTTCTACCAACCATTGAAGGATGAGATGCACTTGCACGATGCCCCAACAATTGGTATCAGAGCCTTGGGTTTGCAAACCGAGGGCACAAAAAGTGTTTGAAGAAATTCCTGTGAGTTTTTCTTATTAGTTCGAGTGGGAAAAATGACTTCAAAGAAGGATACAACCAAGATAGAAAAGTTTGATGGGTCAAACTTTGGGTTTTGGAAGGTGCAAGTGGATGATTATCTTTATTAGAAAAATCTCTACCAACCATTGAAGGATGAGAAACCAGACAATATGAAACATGAAAGAATATGAAGTTTCCTTGTAGGATACAATAGGAAGTTTCCTTGTATGTTGCAATAGGAAAATTCCTTTAGGAGACAATAGGAAGTTTCCTTGTATGATACAATAGAAAGTTCCCTAGTAGGAGAACACATGTCTTCCATGCATGAATCTATATATAGATTATTTATGGGAGGTTTGTGTAGACCTAGAGATCTAGAGATTGATAGAGGCTTCATTGGTGATTGTAAACCTTGATTCTCAGATTCATAGTGGATTGTAGTGCGCTCTGTGGACATAGGCAGGTTTGGCCGAACCACGTAAAATTCTTGTGTCCTTTAATTTTCTATTTTATTTAGTTTATTGCATTGGTCTGGTTGCTTGCCTTCGTCTAGATTTTTCTTTGGTGGTTATCTGTTTTATTGAATCCCAAGATCTTAGGATTAGTAGTAACACTAATTCATAACAAGTGGTATCAGAGTCGACTGTTCGGCGGGAACTTGGTGAGGTAGAGGTGCAGGCGGCACATTGTTCAGGGGATCAGGTGCAGGGTAAGTGAGCCAGGTGGAGCATCACAGGTGCGCGGTTTGTCAGATGAATGATCCTGATTAGATTTCAGATCCTTGCCAAGTGAGTATTCTACAAGTCCGAACGAGGTGGAGTTAGTGCGGTGGTTGTGACTAAAGTGGAGCCCAACAATGCTAGGAATAGTCGAGCTCGTACACTGAGTGCTACCCACAGGATCGTGGTCGCACATGAGACTCGAGAAGGAGGTGTATTTCGAGATGTTGCGGACGGGGTGGATGTATTGTAGGATGTGTGACGATTCACGCCAAAAGTGGTGATTGTTGGGATAATGTTTGCTTGAATAGTCCCACATCAGTAAGGAGGAGGAGTCATGATAGTTTATAAGGGAAAGTTCCACTCTTTAATAGCAACGAGGCATTTTGGGGAAAACCCCACACCACCTAGACCTAGATGGAATGCCCGACCCGATAGGTGGTGTTTAAGTTGGGGACAATATTGTTGCTATGTATAGTGGACCATGGGGTGCGAGCAAGTGCATGTGCACGGTGACGCAACAAGAATCAGTCTCGATTGAGCACATAGGTTAGCCAAAAGTCGGGAACACTATCCTATTTTTATTTGACAGATTTGCGCGACTTTAGTAAAATGACCATAACTTGCTCATTTCAAAACATTTTAAAGTGATTCAAGTTGTGCTTATTAGATAACTTAGAGTACTGCAACTTTTGTATTTTATCAACTTTGAAAATTGATCTCAATCGAGCACATAAGTTGGCCGAAAGTCAGGAACACTATCATGTTTTCATTGTGAGACAAATTTGCGCGACTTTAGTAAAATGACCATAACTTGCTCATTTCAAAACGGGTAATTCTAGATGTCGAGGAAAATAGCGAGGGAGGGTGGAGCGCATGTGCAGGAGCTTCCATTGTAAATAAAAAAAAGGGGGGGAATCAAAAATTTGGGGGAGAAATAATGAGGGAATGGGCCCCCTCTCCCCATTTTTCAATCTCGACAGAGACAGAGAAGCTCAGAGAAACCCCAGCCCTCCCTCTCCCTCTCCCCATTTTCCATCTCGACAGAGACAGAGAAGCTCAAAGAAACCCCAGCCCTCCCTCTCCCCAAACGAAGCCAGAGAAAACGAAGCTGCCAAACGAAGCCAGAGAAGATGAAACTCTCCCTCAACACACTCTCCCCATCATCGACTCAAACGAAGCCAGAGAAGATGAAGCTCTCCCTCCCCACCCTCTCGCAAAAGGTAAAGCCGCTACCTACTTTTTACTTGATTTTCCCTCTCATTTTAGGGTTTCACGGAATGGACTATACAAATTATAGGTTATGATCAGGTTGGTTAAGCTTGTTTATCTTTCCTGTGCTTCATTAACATTTCCTAAGCATGGACTTGCTTCATTAACTTTGTTGATTGAAGTATGGGTTGTTAGTTTTGTTGAATGTGGAGTATGGGTTAGTTTTGTTGAATTTGAAGAATGGTATAGGTTGTGTTGGTTGAATCTGACTGAATATTAGATCTTGCATATAATAGATAAGTAGTCCTTCCTTGCTTATCTTTTGACTTGTTGGGTTACTTCATTTGGGCAGACTATGATGAAAAGGCTGAAGATGTTGTTGATTATGAAGACATTGATGAGCAGTATGGACCAGAAACAAACACCCTTTCTGAGGAAGACCATTTACTACCCCAAAAGGAGTATTTCTCTGCTGGAGTTTCTGTTTCTACAATGGAACATAAAATTTTTGTCTTTGATGAAGAGAACTATGACGAGGATGAGGATTTGGGAGTAAATTAAGGTTTTTGAACTAAAGTGTATGAACTGCCTTGTATGAAATTCAGGTTTTGTAAATTAAGGTTGTTGTTTGAAATGTTCTTAAGTTCAAATAATTTGTTCACAAATACAACAGGTTTATTGGTGTGATATGATATTGTTCACAAATGGTTGTTGTATGATATTGGTGTGATTGACTACTTTAAGTAGGTTTTATTTGTTCACAAATGCAACAGTGGAATGGTTCTAGACTCTGCTATCATCATCTCTCTTAGCTATTTCATATCTACCGCAACCATGATTTACAACCAACACATGACACAAGGCCTCCCAGACACAAGGCTCCCCAACAGAGCATCCCAATCGTCCAAGTCTGTAATCTGGACTCCCTAACAGTAAATTCATAGCTAATTCATGTTAGCCATCCAAATTGCTTCATATTGCTCTTAACTACTGACATTGAATACACTTCAAGAATTTGAAGAAAGCTTACATCTTTTTAGCCAAACTACAAATGATAATAGTGGAAAAAAGAATAACAAGAGGATAAGCTTCTTCACTGTAGTCAACAAAAGCATACCATACGGAAGAAAAACAAGAACAATATGAAACACAAATTTCATTGGATTACGAAATATATTCACATAATACATATGTATGTTTACATTACATATCATTACATCATTCGTCCAAGAGCTTAAGAATAAATATTACAACTAAGATAATAATTACTATTATCAAAGTATTGATTAAGTCCCTCGTAAAAGCCCAAGGATCGTTGTTCCCTTGGGTGTCATTTCTTTAATCATTCGATGGACCGGCTTGATCGTCAAAAACACGATCGTTAACTTTGACAACTCGTATGATTCTTCAGCTTCGTCGACTGACATAAACCCCTTGTAAGAAGCACCCATATACCCTGATACCGCGGAAAAACATGCGGGCCAGTTTAGGTATACTCCAGGTTGACGACCTCGATACACAACGTACGCTCTGAATGCCATTCCTGCATTTAAAAAAAATAAATCATAAAAGCAATGCAATGCAACAAATAAGGAATATTTTTTTGAAAATTCAGAAAAAGCAAAGCAACAAAGAAGGATGCTCATTTACTAACTAGAATTCAGATACCTAGTGCATCAGAAATTTCAAAGAGCAAGCACGTGCTCAGGACCCTCCACGCGCACGTGCCTAGGAGGGTCTAGGCATGCCACCAGGCGACCAGACCAGGCCGGCTAGAATCTCTCTTCTTATCCAAAGAAAATAAAACCAAATGAAACCAATTCATCCACCAATTCAAACCCTAGATAGCAACACATAATCTTACAAAACATTAAAACAAGATGTATTTCTACTAGAAATGGTTTATCCCTGGATAGGAATATTTTGAAACATTCATAAAAGCACATTTTACCACTTTGAAATTGAGCTCCGAGCTTAGAAAGCAAAAAACAAATACGAAGAGGAAAAAAGATTCAGCCATATAACGAAATTGTATAAAAAATCTACAGAAAGCAGAAAACACAAAGAAAACATATCATTCATCTATAAGATATTCGGATATTGGACATATAAAAAACCAAAACACCCAAAATCAGAGAAAAGGAACAACCTTTCCTACACAATCAGCAAAGAACCAACCCAAATCAGATCAAAGTGATCACCTTTTTTACAGATATCAAATACCCAGTTGAAGGAACTATCAATACAACAATGAAATGATCAAACCAAAGAAAAACATATCAATAACAAGGTGTAATGAACATACCCATCTCCAGAAAGTGCCAAAAAAATAATCAAAACAAATTAACCCCATATCATAATTTGTATCAAAAAGAAAACTTCAACATAAATTATATCAACAAAACAAAAAAAATCATGAAAAAATATACCTGCAAATTAATGAAGCCTACAAACAGACCCATCCTTCCCTCTCTATCTTTCCTTTAGATCACAAAGTTATTACAAGAAGCAGTTGCAATTTTATAAAAAAAAAAAAAACAAGCAAATTCCCATGGCTGGCAAAGTGAAAATGAACACTAGTTGTTTCTGCAGGAATTGCATAACAAAGCACTTTCTCAACACATCAGTTTTCTTCACGATAGTGAATCCCACACAAAATATGAATTAACCAAATTTACAATATTCGAAAGAGGTGTAAATGTCGAAACTTTACATACAAATTAACCAAACCAAATACCGAAATGGAGCTAAGTATTATCCCTAACCCTCCACAATTAATTCATAAAAGAAGAAACCCTAGATCTAGAAATGAAGGGGAGACTTACCTTCGGTTGAATTTTTCAGTTGGGGAGAGTTTTTCTTCCAGTCTGAGCTTTTCGGCGAGGGAAGGGACGACAGAGCTTCTTCTCTTCTCCTTCTTCGATCGGTTGATGGGGAGAGGGTTGCGAGGGAGAGCTTCAACTTCTCTGGCTTCGCTCGTTTGGCAGCTTCGTCTTCTCTGGCTTCATTTGGGGAGAGGGAGGGCTGGGGTTTCTCTGAGCTTCTATGTCTCTGTCGAGATGGAAAATGAGAGGGAGGGCTAGGGTTTCTCTGAGCTTCTCTGTCTCTGTCGAGATTGAAAATGGGGAGAGGGAGCCCATTCCCTTATTCTTTTCCCCCAAATTTTCGATTCCCCCCCCCCCTTTTTTTTACAATGGAAGCTCTTGCACGTGTGCTCCACCCTCCCTCGCCCATTTCCTCAACATCTAGAATTACCCTTCAAAACATTTTCAAATGATTCAAGTTGTTTTTATTAGATAATTCACAGTACTACAACTTTCATGTTCTTATGAGGTTGAGAATCAGTCTCAATTGAAGGTTTAAATTGGTCGAAAGTTACCCTGTTTTGCATTTTTTTCGTTTTGAGTTTGGATTTCTCTGTCATGCATATTTATTGGTGGTGTGAGAAAGTTCAAAAAAATAAAATAAAATAAAATAAAGAAAATCAATGGTGGTGTGAGAAAGAGGATGTGATGGTGTGGAGTAGTCGCTGCCCAAAAGAATACATAGTTCTAGGCTTATATGTGGGATTTAGTTAGACCAAACAATTTCTTTTGCTCGAGATATGTACTTTAGAGAGAGCAACCCCTTCCTACCCAAACCTTCATATTTATGAGGACGAAAAATTTCAATTATATATTATAGTAACTAGGCCCAGCCCAAAGGGCATCTGGCGAATTTGATGTATTCATGCCATGCCAAAATTATCAATTTTAAGGCCGCTAAATATTCAATTGCCCCTTGTATTTTAGATACTATATACGCATGGGCGGATCTATTCAGGGACCAGGGGGGCAGCTGCCCCCCCCTGAACTTTTAAAAAATTTTAAAAATAAATAAAATAGTTGACTATTAGGGCTATCAACAAAACAAAAAAAAGAAACACATCCCCTTCTCTGTTTTCTCACATGCAGCCGCACAACACAGGGAAGAAGTTCCCCTTCTCTCACGCAGATCCAGTCATGCACAGGCGGCGGCGCGGCAAAGGTTCCTCTTCTCTCACGCTGTCATGCACAAGGTCTTCTCTCACGCAGCACAGCCAGTTCGGTTGTTCCTCTTCTCTCGCGCACAACGGCACAACTGCACAACTGAGCCATGTTTCTTTTCTCTCACCACGCGCAAGGTTTGTTCGATTGTTCCTCTTCAAATGATCAGATTTGATTCTCGAGTCTGCTTTATTATGCTTTATTGGAACCCAATTAGTTCTTTACCTATTATGTATAGGTTATGTAGCGCTCCACATTCTAGAAATTATAGAGGACTTTGAGATGCTAGAAGAAAAAACGGGGGAAAAACTGTGTCAATAAGAGGAAACAAAGAACTAAAGAAGCCCCTGGTCTATTTCGATGGGTGGTTCCCTTGGGTTGTATTCTTGTTGAATGTTCAAACATTACTTACTTAAAACTTTTATCTCAATGATATGATTCCCTTCTTACTATGTTATGATGGTTAGGATAAGGATTACTTTTGCTTACTCTGAAAATTTTGATTTCATTACTTTTGCCTTTATGTTAATTAAATTATTGTGAAGATTGTATAAAGAAAATTTAATTGGATATGCTTGTCTTTCGTCACAATTAAACTATTAAAGCATGGTAGAGTGCCAAACAACATTGGTTGTTCTTCCAAAAGTCTCTTTAATTGGATATGTTTTTTAAGGGATTAATGTATAACCCAGTTTTCTTCGTTACTTTATATACAGATTGAAAATCACGTGACTAAAGAAGAGCTAAGGAGGACAAGGACTACTTGGATTTTGCTTTACACTCTTGTAGCTCAGGTACATTAACATTTTGTTCATGAAAATTAATCTTAAATCTTGTGAATTTGATGTTTTCATAAATATTGTTAGAGTTTGTATGTTTTTCCATGATAACAATGCTTCAAAGTAAATATTATATTTTTATTTACTTAATTAATACTTTATTTACTTAATTAATATTTTATTTATTTTTCCTGTTATGGACAAGTTTTTGAAAAGAAAGTCTGTGTCAGAGTTACCATCCCCTAGCTTACAAAATAATGAAGGTGGTTAGTTAGATACCATCCCCTAGCTTACAAAATAATGAGGGTGGTTAGTTAGATCCAATCTCAAAGCCAATTCACGTGGATTATGATATGTCAAATCTCCCAACAGATCCTGGATCAAGACCTCGAATTTCAGGTTATCATCCTAATGATTAGGACATAATTAGAAGAGCATATTTACAAAGGGGTCCATGTCAGCCTAAGAATCACAATTTTCCACAAAATAAAATGGGAGGTGGGATGAGACGTTTTAATGTGGCTTGGTTCGACCAACATAAGGATTGGTTAGAAAAAGATGTTGCATTTTGTTTATATTGCTATCTCTTCAAACCGAATTTCGAGGATCAAAGTGGTGGCAACACTTTTGTAGTGGAAGGGTTCGATAATTGGAAGAAACCGGATAAATTACGAGGTCATTTGGGAAAGACTCATTATGAAGCTTATACAATGAGTCAAAATTAGATGAAGCAAAAGCAACATATCCAAACATTTTTCATTAAGCAATCAAACCAAGCTAAACTTGAGTATTGGATCCGTTTAAATGCTTCAATTGACTGTATTCGATTTCTTTTGCATCAAGGATTGGCTTTTCATGGTCATGATGAATCTGAAGATTCAAAGAATAGAGGAAACTTTCTTGAACTTTTGGAGTATATAGCTAATCACAATGAAGACATAAAGAAAGTTGTTTTAAAATATGCTCCTGAAAATCACAAGTTGATTTCACCTAAAGTTCAGAAAGACATTACAAAAGCGGTTGCAATTAAGACTTCCGACGTTATTCTTGAAGATCTTGGTGACGCATTATTTGCAGTTTTGGTTGATGAATCTCGTGATTTTTCAATCAAAGAGCAAATGGCTGTTGTTTTACGTTTTTTGAACAAAAAGGGGTGTGTTATTGAACGATTCTTATGTATAACTCATGTTTCTAATACAACCACAATTTTACTGAAGAAGGCACTAGAAAATTTCTTTCCAAGTATAATTTGAGCATAACAAGGTTGCGTCGACATGGTTACGATGGGGCCAGTAATATGCAAGGTGAGTTCAACGGACTTAAAGCACTGATTATGAAAGAAAACCAGCCTGCATTTTATGTCCATTGTTTTACGCATCAGCTTCAACTGACACTTGTACATGTCGTAAAAAACATCCTCGGATCGCATTATTCTTTAACTTAATTTCTACAACAGTGAATATTGTTGGGGTTTCATGCAAACGCAAAGATATTCTTCAAGATAAACAAACTATTGACCTTATTGAGAAACTTAATAGTGGTGAACTTTCAACTGGTAAATGGTTGAACCAAGAGACAACTGTCACACGAGCCAGTGATACTCGATGGGGTTCTCATTATACTACGATAATAAGGTTGATTCTTATGTTTTCTTCGGTGATAGATGTACTTGAAATTGTCGTTGGAGATGGCACCAGCTCAGAACAAAGGGGTGAAGCTTGTGCTTTACTAAAATCAATGCAATGTTTTGATTTTATCCTGATTTTACATATGATGAAGGATGTATTAAGAATAACCAATGAATTATCAAAATCATTGCAAAAAAAAATCAAGACATTGTGAATGCCATCAATCTCGTTGAAATATCTAAGCAAAGGTTCCAAATAATGAGAGAAAATGAATGGGATTCACTCATTGCTGATGTATCTTCATTTTGTGGGAAACATAATATCACCGTTCCTCGAATGGATGATGACTTTGTACCTCGGGGGCGATCACGGCGTAGACAAGAAGTAGTTACAAATCCCCATCACTATCGAGCTGAATTATTTTATACGTGCATAGATATGCAGCTTCAAGAGCTCAATAATCATTTTGACGAGGTGAATACAGAGTTACTTTTGTGTATGACATGCTTAAGTCCAAACAATTCATTTTCAGCATTTGACTACCAGAAGTTGATCCGTCTTGCTCAATTTTATCCAATGGATTTCTCAGATTTTGATTTGATGGTGCTTCAAGATCAATTGAAAACTTATATTATGGATGTGCGATCAAATAGTGAATTTTCAAATATAATCGGTATAGGTGGTGTTGCTAAGAAGATGGTTGAAACAAAAAAAGATGTCGTATATCCAATGGTTTATTTACTCATCACATTATCATTGATTCTACCTGTTGCCACTGCTACAGTTGAAAAAGCATTTTCAGCTATGCATATTGTGAAGAGAGTCGCCTAAGGAATCGAATGGGAGATGACTGGATGAATGATTGTTTGGTGACATATATTGAAAGGGATGTTTTGGATACCATTGAAAATGAAGCCATCATGCAACAATTCAAGAACATGAGATCGCGACGTGAAGATTTGTAAAAATGTGGTTAAATGATATGGTTAGAAAGAAATAGTAGGTGTTTTGAAGGGTCCTTATAAGGACATTCCCTTATAGAAAATATTTTTTGTTCGTATGAGTTGCATAGTTGCAATTTATAGATAATACTTTTTGTAAATTGGCGAGGTGAATTCCTTTCACCTCTCCCATCTTTTGTGAGTAATACAATATCTTATTTTATGGATTAAAAAAAGAAAGTAAATAGTAGTATTTAAATTTGTCACTTAATTTTTTTTTGGAAAAGGGTTATTTTAGTAAATTATTATTATCGAAAAATATTACTTTGTCATTTCGCCCCCCCTGGAGTGAAATTCTGGGTTCGCCTCTGTATATGCGCTGAGGTATTTGATACCAATCACTACCAAGGTACGAATGATGTTAAGCTTTGGTTACCTTGGGCACAAGGTTAGGAGTTTCAATCACGTCCCTTTTTTTTTGGTCTAATTGATGCCACAAATTAGCACCTCGCATTGGGCCCACAAAACTTCAGAGCCAACCATGATAATAAGTGAGATATATCGAACTCAAACTTATAGCAAGTTTTAGATTCCAGTGAGAATAGAATAATGGATGCTTATGGCGCAACACCTTTCCACTAAGGAAGCTTTACTCACTCTTGTAGAGGTATGAGGTTTAACTAAACAAACTTCCAATAAACTAGACCTTGCTGGGATTTAATCCCTGACTTCTGGTCACCATCCACCATAGCTCTTGTTGGTGATGTAAAAAGACCTTAGAGTGTGTTTGGTTTTTTCCATGGAAAACTTAAACTAGTGAAAAGACCATGGAAAAGAGAAGAGGGGAGTCAGCATGAAACTTGTGACTTCCCATCACCTATCATTTCACAAAAAAAAAAAAAAAAAAAAAAAAAAACCTTTAGGGGGAGCTAAGAAAAGCTTTCCATGAAAAACTCAAGAAACCTGGTTATCTTCATCATCATTGGATGAAAACTTTTCTCATTTACTCTTTCATCTCAACTATTTGCATGGTTTTCCATAACATGAGAATCACATGCTTTGGGGGGAGTGAAGAGTTAATGGAATTTTCATTCTCATAATTGATCACAAAATCAAATGATGGATGATGAGTACCAAGGATTGTGATTTCGTTTTTCGAGGTAATTTCGATTTCCTGATTTTAAGAAATATTTCGGTGTGCAAAGAAAAAACTTAAAAATTTCGAGGACACGTGAAATATATAATGATTTTTGACGATATGTTAAATATGTGAAAAAAATAATATGCAAGTAAGTAAATGTATTAAACACATTAAATGAAACCAAAATTCCTATAATTACAAAATCAATGGGTAGTTTAAAAAATCAATATATAAGTAGAACAAGTGATAATTAGGGGGTGGTTTCAAAAATTAATAAATAATTAGAATAAAAAAACTCGAAATTTACGGAAAAAAATCCCAAAATTTTTCAAAAAATGTAAATTTTAGTAGTTTATTTTTGTATTTTTGCGAAAAATCAAAATTTATGAAAAACCTTGAAATTTTTTTAAAAATGCAATTTTTTCTTTCGCCCTTTTTCTTTTCGTAATTTAAAAAAAACGAAAATTTTGGCGAAATTTTGTATAATCTCGTGAAATCACAATCCTTGATGAGTACTACCTCAAATTAGCTTAAACGTAGGTGGTCCCCTCGTGGATTCTTATAAAATAAGATTTCATGCAACCAAACAGACCCTTAATGTCAAAAGAGTGCAGGTCATTACTTACTCTTACTTGAGGGTTACATAGGGGTGTGATACACCAAGCAACGCACAAAGTGCTTTTAGCCAAAATGATTGGGGGTGAAAATCCCTCAATAAAAACATTGTGAAACCACCTAATTTATGCGAAGAAAATGGGTCATTTGCACTTTCCCTTATAATAAATAGCTAATTCAGGGTTACCCTCGAAATGAATTGGTATTGCAGTTTGCCCCTAAGACTAGCAGTCAACGTGCCATGACTATCAAGGCACGAGCTGGTTTAAAAATGGTCACATCTTAAGGACAAAAATGCCCTTAAATGATTTGAGGATTGAGATTCAAAGTTAAACATTCGCAAAATGCACCTAACATATCCTAATCTGAGTGAAGAGATTCAAACTTCCCAACCATTAGGATAATCGATTGAGAAGATAAAAGAGAGGTTGGCTTAAGCAAAGGTATTCAAATTTAAAGCTACATATGAAATTAGAGTTCATCGCCTGTTATTTCACATGGTATTTGAAGTGGGAAAGCTTGAGCAAAACCAATTTTTTAAGTTAGAGTTTCATTACATAAAGGTTAAACAAATCCTTATATCTGAGTTAATTCATCCATAGATTTCAATTTAGAGCACCATCAATAAGGTAAGTCAGTGATTTTCATTTCATCATTTTTGTAGACATTTGTTTAGAGTTGCATGTCATCTCAACCTCTCGCAGGCCTATTATGTTTCAGGGGCATTATTAAATTAAAATTTATTATATGGGGTTAAGTTACTCCAATATGCATTATAAGGGAGCAAACATAATAAAAAATTGTTTTTCCTGTAGATCCCATGCTTGCAGTGTTATCGCACAATCATACAAGTGAATATGAGGTTTGAAGTATGTAAGATTTTGAAGGAGTTTTGAAGTCCAAAGCCAAATATGATGTTTTTGACAAGCCAAGTTCATTGGGTCTACATGTAAGGCACAATGTCAATTATTGTTCATTGTAGATAAAATCAAATGATTAGATGAAATCATCGATTGTTACTATTCAAATGCGTAACAACCTTGCAACAAAGCACAATGTAAATACATCCTTGCAACAAAGTCTAACATAACACATTGTTATAAAATGCCATAGCATCCTTGCAAAATCTGACATGGCACAATGAAAATAAATGTCATAACATTCTTGCAAAATCTTAATACTTGACAGCACAATGTCAATCAACATCCTGACATAGCACAAAACCTAAAGTGTATAAAAGTGTGACTCAGCACAGAGTCTAATAGGCATCCAATAACTTTTAGTACCAAATCAACCTGAAGTTACAAGCATTCAAAACCTACCAACATGAAATGTAATACATTCAACATAACTTCAAACAAGTGTATCATTAACATGCCATACCAATAAGTCTAACAACTATAAGTATGACATACTACACCAAGCATATCACATAATCAACTAGACAACAAAAAGTGAGTCTGACATAAATAAACAAAATGTGATTACATGCAACACAATATTCAAACAAAAAAGAAGTCTTTTACTAAATTTTATGATTGGTCATCTTGGCCTCATAGATCTCTTGCTCCAAGTGTCTTGTCCCCTTGCAAATTGGGTTTGTCCCTCCTGCCCCTACCATTGAATGTGTTCCCAGCCTGGAACACTGGATTCACTAGTAGACTCATTGATGAGGGCCTAACTCCTTGTGCAAAGGGCTGAGTTGGGAACATGTATGTCTGAATGTTGTGTATAGTTGGAGTTGTAGGCATCTGAGGGTAAAAATTTGGTTGTCGTGGAGGATCTGTGGGTGTTTCTTTTGGAGGTTCACCATTTCCTCTTTATATCCACTACCATTCTTTCCACAATTTGGCTTGTTGTTCTCAACCCTCCTGAATCTAGGTCTCTTGAACTTTTTAGATGGTTGTCCACTGTCAGCAGTCTGCTCCCTAGGAAGATTTTTACAGGTTCTAATGTTATGACCCTTCATTCCACACCTTTTGCAACTCTTGGCTTCCTTCTTAACAACTCCATTTTCATCCTCATCCCTTCTTCTCTCTGTCCTTGGTCTCCCTGGAGCTATTTTCACTTGAAGTGACAACACCAAGTATGTTAGCTGTCATATCAAAACAATTTTCAGATATGCATATAAGAAAATGATGGTAATACACACAAGCTATCAAGATAATACTTATTTAATTTCTTTGCCTCATATTTCTGATGCTGACAATACCCTTGAGTATGTCTCCACATAGGCCTTGACAGAATGGTATAGACTGCAATACCTGCATCAAATGCAAATAAGTATGGGAGCAAAAATTATATAAGGAGTTAAGTTACAGAGAAAACTTATATTTACTCTGCCTATGTAGGTCTCTGATTGATGTGAGTCAAGACTCCATGCACACATAATGTTTGTGAGCTCCCATTGCCTACAATCACAATATCTAATAAATGTCTTAACTCTAAACCTAACACCAGTTTCATTATGCTACACTATGATGAAACCATTATTGGACCCATGCAAGCTGAATTGGTTCTTCATTTCCTTGTATTTGTCAAAATGATATGCTTTGAGCATAGCCTACTGTCAAAATAGGACTTGCACCAAATACTATGAAGATGGAAGGCGAAATTGAAGATCAGACAGTGGTGGTGTTGATTGATAGCGGAGCAACGCATAATTTCATTTCAAAGAAGTTAGTCGACAAGGTGTTGTTACCTGTTACAGCGACAGGGGCTTACGGGGTCACCATGGGGTCAGGAGATTTGGTTCAGGGGAGTGGTGTATGTAAAGGGGTGAAATTGATGTTGCAAGGCGTAGAGATTGTAGAAGATTTTCTTCCTTTGGGGTTGGGTAGCTCAGACGTGATTTTGGGCATACAATGGTTAGAGACTTTGGGAACAACTTCTATAAATTGGAAAGAGCAAATTCTTCGCTTTAGGGCGGGTGTAGATACCATTACTCTCAAAGGGAATCCAACTTTGGGAAGAAGTTTGGTCTCCTTAAAAATTATGATGCGGGAAATAAAGCAAGAGGGTCACGGCTTCCTGGTTGAGTTGGGCAGTATGGAGGAACAGGGGAATGATCACTCTTCGTCCACAAATAGCTCAGTTGTGCCTGCAGAAGTATCAGAGGTAATACAGAAGTATTCTATGGTTTTTCAAGTACCATCTGGATTACCTCCTCGGCGAGGTTTCGAGCACGCAATTACATTGCAAGAAGGGTCCAATCCGGTTAATGTCCGACCATACCGTTGTCCTCAAAGCCAGAAGAATGAAATAGAGAAGCTGATTGATGAAATGTTAGAAGCAGGAATTGTGCGACCCAGTGTGAGTCCCTTTTCCAGTCCGGTTTTGTTGGTCAAGAAGAAGGATGGAGGATGGCGGTTCTGCGTGGATTATAGAGCTCTCAATAAACAAACGGTACCTGATCGGTTCCCTATTCCTATTATTGAAGAATTATTGGATGAGCTTCATGGTTCAGTAATATTTTCGAAAATAGACCTCAAGTCGGGTTACCATCAGATTCGATTAAGAGAAGGAGAAGAACCAAAGACGGCTTTCCGAACTCACGAGGGGCATTACGAGTTTTTGGTGATGCCATTCGGCCTTACGAACGCTCCTGCGACTTTTCAGGCTTTAATGAACTCGATATTTCGGCCTTATCTACGTAAGTTTGTTTTGGTCTTCTTCGATGACATTTTGGTTTACAGTAAGGGAGTCACAGAGCACATTCAGCATCTTGAAGTGGTATTGGAGATTTTACAAGCTCAGCAGTTGTATGCAAATCAGAAAAAGTGTGAATTTGGCAGCTCGAAGCTTTGTTATTTGGGACACATCATATCTGAGGATGGGGTTTCGGTTGATCAATCAAAAATTCAGGCTATGTTGGCGTGGCCGTCACCCAGGAATATTACGGAATTAAGGGGATTTTTGGGTCTTACGGGTTACTACCGTAAGTTCATCAGGGAGTATAGTCAGGTTGCTTGGCCCTTGACCTCTCAGTTGAAGAAGGATAGCTTCGCATGGAATGAGGAGGCTGAGTCATCGTTCCAACAGCTGAAGCGCATCATGACGGAGGCTCCCGTATTGGCTATGCCCAATTTTTTCGAAGAATTTATAGTTGAGACTGATGCTTCGGGGTTCGCAGTGGGAGCAGTGTTGATGCAATCCAACCGACCGATAGCATTTTTTAGTCAAGTTTTGGGTCCAAGGGCACGACTTAAATCCATTTATGAGCGCGAACTCATGGCAATTGTGTTGTCAGTGACGAAGTGGCGCGCCTACTTGTTAGGTCGTAAATTCGTCATCCGAACGGATCAGAAGAGTTTAAAATTCCTGATGGAGCAACGGGTTATTGGGCCAGAATACCAAAGATGGGTAAGCAAGCTTTTGGGATATCAATTTGAAATACAGTATAAGGTTGGAGCATCGAATAAAGCTGCTGATGCATTATCCAGAATTTCGCTACCACCTTCGTGTTCCCAACTCAGCTTACCTACTTGGCGCGATTGGGCAGTGTTGAAATCGGAAATTGAGGCTGATTCTTCAATTACAGACATCAAGCAGTCAGTTGTGGATGGTTCGGGTCGCCCTGGCTTTACACTTATCAATGATATCCTGCATTATAAACACAGGTTAGTCATTTCCCCTCACTCATCTCTAATTCCCACCATCTTTCATGAGTTCCATACTTCATCTGTGGGAGGTCATTCCGGAGAAAGTAAGACATACCAGAGAGTGGCTAAAGAAATTTACTGGGTGGGAATGAAGACGACCATTAGGAAATTGGTTAGTGAGTGTGAGGTGTGCCAAAGAAATAAAACCATGGCTACCAGCCCTGCGGGACTTCTTCAGCCGATACCTCTTCCTACACAGGTTTGGGATGAGATTGTTATGGACTTTATAGAAGGATTACCTCTTTCGGGCATGATGGACACAATTATGGTGGTGGTTGATCGGCTCAGCAAGTACGCTCATTTCATTGGGCTGAAACATCCCTTTACTGCCAAGCGAGTAGCTGTGATATTCAGTAAAGAGGTTGTCCGACTTCACGGTATACCATTGTCCATTATTTCGGATAGAGACCGCATTTTCCTTTAGCAACTTTTGGAGTGAATTGTTTCGGGTTCAGGGCACACATTTGAAACACAGTACGGCTTATCATCCACAAACAGACGGACAGTCTGAGGTTGTAAATCGCTGTTTGGAGACTTACTTGAGGTGTTTCACTTCGGAGAAACCCAATTTATGGTCCAAATGGCTTCCGTGGGCAGAGTATTGGTATAATACTTCTCATCATTCAGCTACGGGTTTTACGCCTTTCAAAATTTTATATGGAAGAGATCCTCCAGCTCTGCTGCGTTATAATACTGGGAGAACGGCTGTATCCTCTGTGGAGCTCTTACTGTCAGCAAGGGATGAAATTCTGGATTGTCTACGGACAAATTTATTGCGTGCTCAACAACGCATGAAGTGGTTTGCGGATAAGTCTCGGCGTGAGGAGGTTTTTGAAGTAGGGGATAAAGTTATTCTGAAAATCAGACCTTATAGACAGAGGTCCCTGGTTGAGCGCCATAATCAGAAGCTTTCTCCCCGGTTTTATGGGCCTTTTGAAGTGTTGGCTAAGATTGGTGCGGTTGCTTATAGGCTAGCCCTACCTTCTACTTCTCAAATACATGATGTTTTTCATGTTTCTCAGCTCAAACGAGCCAAGGGACCCTGTTCGGTTAGTTCTTTCCTTCCCTCCCAGTTAACTGATGATTTGGAATTAATGGTTCAGCCTGAGAGTTTGTTAGATGTTCGTCATGTGGTTAAGGGAAATTTGGAGAAAGTTGAAGTCTTAATAAAGTGGCAGGAATTACCTGCTTATGAAGCTACCTGGGAAGATTTTGATTTGCTTGCTCAACAGTTTCCTGCATTCCACCTTGAGGACAAGGTGCGTTATTGGCGCGGGGGTATTGATAGGCCCCCTATTCGGTTCACTTATACTAGGAGGAAACATGCCAATGCAGGAAGGACTGACTGACATTACTGATGAATGCAAGGAAGGACTGACTGACATTACTGATGGATGCAAAAATGCTGGTTGCTATTGATGAAGTAATGCAAGTGGATGCTGTTATGGAATAAATGCTGATAGGGGCAAGTGCTATGGGGACCAAGTGCTATTACAAGTGGATGTTGTTAATAAGAAATGCTGATGGGGATCAAGTGCTATGACTAACTACAATAGAATGTTGTAACAGAATAATATGTGCAGTAGGGACTATAAATAAGAGGAGAATAGAAGAGAGAATTCATTCATTGATTTGTAAAAATTGTTACACAGAGCTTGTGCTCTAGGAGAGATTGAGCTTCTCGAAATGCTCTATTAGGAGAGTAGCCTTCTCGAATTGGCTTGTTACAAGAATTCATGTTACACTTCATTTCTATTGAATACAATTTCATTTCCTGAATTCGTTCCAGTTGAACCTCTGACATTGCAACTCCTTCTTCAATTTCTGCAGTTCTTGGTTGTGATTTGAGCTTTGGCTTACTTGAATTGCTTCAATTGGATTATAACCTGCAGGAAAGAATACAAATATAGGTCAGATCATATCACCTTGTAACAAGTCTATCCACATATTTAATACAATAGAATCAGATAGGATTTAGCTACTGATTGAATTGGGTTGCTTTTGGGGTGGTGTTTGTGGCAGATCCATTTGCTGAGGCCAATGCTGAGGACTCGGGTGCTGGGTCAAAGGAGTATGTGCGTGTCCGCATCCAACAATGAAATGGTAGAAAAAGTCTGACGACAGTGCAAGGCTTGGAGAAGGAATTCAGCTACAACAAGATCCTGAAGGACCTCAAGAAGGAATTCTGCTGCAATGGTACTGTTATCCAAGATCCAGAGCTAGGCCAGGTTTGTGTCGTCTCCATCTGATTTCTGTTCAGTTGCTTTGTACTTCATGTTTATCCCTGTTTGTATGTGAATTTTAGGTTATTCAACTACTAGGTGATCAGCGAAAGAATTTCTGTATGTTCCTCACTCAGGTAATCGATGCCCTTTTACCTGAAAAACACGAATCTGTTTTTTGGTTTGATGCAGTTCTCAAATTTTATAATTATTGTACTTTTTTTATGAACAAGCTGGCATTGTGAAGAAGGAGCATATCAAGATTCATGGTTTCTAAGCAGTGGTTCAAGAACGCTTACTCATGCTACTGAAAATTTCGTAAAATACAACTTTAATACATATGCTTTATGTTAAAAGCGTTGGATGTGCCACACTTTAGTTTCAAACTTGTCTTGCTTGGTCTTTTCATGTTGGAGAGTTAGGTCTGCTCTACAGTCACAATCTCTGTTCCGGATAATAATGTTATCCTTTGTTGCCCATGATGATTGCTCCTTAATCTTTTTTAATCCACAGTTATGATTGGCTTGCTGAGTCCAGCTCTCTATTTGTTGAGATTTAATAAGTTCTTGTGGCTGTTCTGTTGTTGCCAGAGCATTAAAAACTGATTGAATCCATCCCCCAGTTTGCAGGGTAACTAATGGAGATGTCTCTTTCATGTGGTATGGGTGCCTATGCAATTTAGTGTGGTTTATCCAATGATTCTTTCCTATTTGTGTTACTGTACTGGTCTGCACCTGGCTGTGGAGGAGGAGCAATCTCAGATTCTTGACACTGAATAATTTATTCCTTATTGTAAAACAGTGAAATGGATAACTTGCCAATTCATACTTTAGCCTCGAGCATCAAAAGCACTGCTGCTTGACTACCCCTGCAATTTTGGCTTTCAAAAATTTGAACTCTTTTTAATTGCAAGTCATTGAATTAAAGTAGAAGACAGTGGAGTATTGGTATGAATTGCCTCAATTTTTGGTAGGGAGATGAGCACCGACAGCCCTGAAGTAAACCTCTATATCACGGATATATCCACTGAACTGTTGCACCACACCACCAAACACATTATACTCACAACCAAACAGAATGATTGTAACATTAATACAACAGCAGGAAATAACATGAATACAACACCAGGAAACAACTACCCAACATATTCAGCTAGAACAAAACATAGTACAGTTCTAGCATCTCCGTGCTTCTCTAGCATAACGCCAAATCCACCGCCAGTTCATTCTGTTAATAATAAACTTTGTCTGACATCGCGTACAATACGCAATCCAAAACTCTCCATTCTAAGGCTCAACATACATGGTACCCTGGAATCTGATAGAACTCAGTACCTTAGGTACAACTCCCAAACATGGAAGTAACATATAGCGCAAACATTAAGGGTGTGTTTGGTGTACCTAACTATGAACAACAATCAAACATGGAAGCAACATATAGCGTAAACAATAAGGGTTGCATGGAGTTCAATTCCATGTTATCCATGAGAGATCAACCTATTTTTAAGGTTCATTTGATCAAAATGTGGGGACTATCTATCACCAAGTCTCCCCCCAAACAAAAAAGAAAAAAAATAATTTGATTCCCACAATCATGGGAGTAGTTCCACATGCTACATAAAAGCCGCCAACGAGCCACGATCTTGACTTAGCAAAACTACACTGATTGATACATCACTTTGAACACACCATCATGGGTCAACACATCAACATTTTGCTTTCACAACAATGTTTTGCTCAAGACACCTAGCTAGTAGGGGTGGGCATTCCATCCCGTGATCCCGAGCCCGTCCTGATCCCAATCCGTCCCGATTTTTTTGGGTCCTTTTAGAATTGATCAAACTCATCCCGATCCGTCCCGTCCCGATCTAGAGTGGGATGGGATCGAGATGAAGATTTTCAATCCCGCCTATCCCGTCCCGTCCCGTCCCGAATTTATTTATTTAATATTTATTATTATTAATTTTAATCAAAATACTCTTCTAAATTAAAGTTTAGGATGTGTTGAAATTAAATCAATGTAAGATGAAATTCTATATAAAATCTAAATGAATTGAATCATTAATTCTATATGAAATTTAATATTTATTTTCCTTCCAATTTTTTTAATATTTATTATTATTTATGATGTAAGTTATATACATATAAAATTGACATTATTGGTGTATGAGTAATGTGAGATAAAACTCTTTTTGTTATTTTTTATTGGAAGACTATTTAGTACGTGCTCATCCCGTCCCGTCCTGTCCCGATCCCGTTTGAGATGGGACGAGGTCGGGATGAGGTCTATCCCATCCCGTCCCGTCCTGATCCCGAATGAATGGGATGGGATAGGGATGGGTCCATCTCGTCTCATCCCGTCCCGTACCCACCCCTACTAGCTAGCCACCAGTTTAGTACCCACAAAACTAAATCGGGTGTGTAAGATATCCTTACAATCGACGAGCATACAAGGAACCTTCCTACCTTGAAAAGCCACAACCTCTCGATAGTGATAATGTATTTGTGGATTATGTCAAAACTTCAATGATTGTTGTAAAAATATATGGTGTAAACTATGAACGATGTAACGAGTGATGATATTTGGGTCTTAACCATAGTAAAGATCACTTAAAGTTTACTCAACTCATGAAGTCTGAAGATAACTATTGAACGATCAAAGTCAAGGACAAGAATACCAAACTCAACTCATGAAGATAGTCAAAGTTGTAAATAAATACTAAGTCAAAGTTGAAGCAAGATGTCAAAGCAAGTAAGCCAACTCAAAGAGAGGTCAGTCAAGGTTAAAATGAAGTCAAATCATGTTGAATACCAAGATCGTGTGTTTAGATCATGTTTTGAAATTAAAATGTTGATTTTTAGCACATTCAAGTCGACCAGGGTAGCTCAGATGTCACCATCAATTTGTAGAATTTTGGCTCATATTGTTTTTAGTAATAAACAAAAGTTTTCAAATTAGGACTCTTCCCTTGTTTGTTTTGAAAAGTGCAAGGAGTTTCTATTAGTTTGTTTTGGAAAGTGAAAAGAGTTTTTAATTGTTTAGACTCTCAATTCCTAGTTTGGGGTGGAGAACAAGACTCTCCTTTCCTAGTTTGAGGTGGAGAACAAGAGTTCCTAATTTAGGACTATTGCTTTCCTATAAAGCCTTGGTGATTGAAGGAGAATAGTGTTGAGTTTTTTGTGCTGATTTTTTGTGTTGAATTTTACTGTTTCAGGTGCTGATTATTCAATAGTTTTGGTGTTGAATTTTGCTATTTTGGGTGTTGATTATTCAGCTGTTTTGGTGCTGAATTATGTTGTTTCGGGTGCTGATTTTGGGCTGCATTTGTGTTGTGTTTGTGCTGTATTTTCTGCTGCATTTGGACTGGGCTGCATTTGTGTTGTGTTTGTGCTGTATTTTCTGCTGCATTTGGACTGCAATTGTGACTGCAGTGTTTGGGTGGTTGTTGCGTTTCTGTTAGTAAACTCCTGTTTAGTGAAACTTTGTTTCTTTTCATATTGTATTCTTGGATTAATAAGAAGTAGTGCCATCATCACCCGTGGAGTAGTCAATTTGCCAAAACCAGGTAATATCATTGTGTTCGTTGCGTGCTATTGTTATTATTATGCTAGTGCATTTGTGTTTTATTGATAATACAATCAACTAGCCTTTTCAAATGTAACCGTCGGAGCTGAAGACACTAGTCGACTACACTTCTCAAGGAACATAAATTTGCCTATAAATAGACTTGAAGACTTCACTCTTAACAACACTAAGACCTGCCACTACACCGTTCTTAAGAGCAAAAAATTTTAAGATGTTTCAAAGGTAGAAACTCATATGCTCAATATTTGTGAGGGTTATCTAAGGAAAAAAAAAAAAAAATGTCGGAGAAATTTGTGTATTGGTAGATGCCTCCATTGGTGAGTTGCTTAACCTCTAACCACTTCATCTCATCTTGGGATTGAAGCTTTTATCGGGTGAGGGAGTGAACATAAACAATACAGTGTCTCAATCCAACAAAAGAATGTCACCCGAAGAAAGAAACCCAAGTTTAAGCTTGTCTTAACTCATCTATACCTTATTGTGAGTTTCGAGTTCGCCTTGCGAGGTGTTGTGGATGTAATTTGAGGAGCTCTCATTACAACAAACTTTGTACTCTGGATCATGGAGAATTCAATAATAGAAGCTCGTGGTGCATGTTCGCCCATTCATCGTGGAAGTAGTTAATTGAAGCTAATCAAACTTTGATTTAGGTGAACCTCATTACATCAAAGCTTTTGTTTTCATTTGCTTTCTTAACAATAAACATACACTATGATAGTGATGATCATGCATCTAGTATATGCCATGTTTTGTTAATGATGTTGTTCCTCTTATCTTTAATAATCCATCTCATGCTCCAAGTTAGAAAGTTCATTTAAATGATCTTATTGGAAATGTTATTCCATATACTTGTCATGACTATTTTGGTTATTCTTTCAATGTGCTTCAAGATACATACGATGAGTTGTTGCACCCGAGTGTACAAAATTGACCAAGGAGAACACAACACTTAGATGTGATGGTCAAAACAAGATTGAATCCTTAAGAGAAACTAGAGATTCAAGATAAAAAAAACAAAAAAAAAAATCTTGAGCTTCAAACCATATCATCTAGAATTACTCCTATATTAGCACCTAAGAAAGACTCTGATCAGGCAAGTGTCTCATGTTTCTATTGTGGAGAAATCGGGTAGATCGAAATCAGTTTGTTGAAAATGAGAACTTGAGTTATTCAAATATCAATCCAGATTTTTCAATGAGGTTAACTTGGAAAGCAAACAGTAGTTGCATAAACTCGATTATTCATAATGTTTTGAAAGTAAATAGTTATTCTAAATGGTACTAAGATAATGGTGTTCTCGTCATATGACCAGAGATAAGAGAACCCTTAAAGGACTGAAAAGATGAAGTCTTTGATGGTAGTGTAACAATGGAGATTGAGTCGAAGCTAAGATTGTTGGCACATGGATATATTGAGTCCGAAAACATCCCAAAGATAGATAAAGTGGTTCAAGTGTATGGACTCGAGCATAACCTATTTAGTATTGGCCAGCTATTTGATGAAGGAAAGACTTGTGTTTTTATTATGTTCTTCAAGCATAACCATTGTTTTTTTTTGTTATTTAATTTTTCCGTTCGTAACTAAGAGAATTCAAAAATCAATTTGAAACAATAGGCTAAGACGACTCAACTGATGTTGGTTTATTAGCAATGTTTAGTGAAGTCAATGGAGTATATTATATTATCAAAATCAAAAGTTTAGGTTGAATCTCAGATATGAGCATAGCTCAATCGTTTGTATATATACAAATATTCCACAATTTTCAATTATCCATTCAATATACCATTTTTTTGCATGTTTATAATCTGCGAAATTATTGAGAACCACTAATTTTTGCCTGACGAGCGCCACAACATCCTTTTAACAACCATTTTTTTTTTTTTTTTAAAATTCCTTTCCTTTTTGCCTTTTTTTTTTCCATTTTATTTGTGAGAATGCAACTTGGCTCCATTTTAGTTGTAATTTAGCATAATGCAATAACAATAATGAAGTTGAACTATTGGGTCGATTAGATGACTTGATTCAAAATGCTATTGGAGGGCCATAATCCATGGTAAACCCCGGTAAATAACATACAAACAAAGTTTCATGTGATACATACTATTTACTCTTTGAAAAAAAAAAAACACAAATAAAATGAAAGGCAACAAGAAAATGAAAAGAAGAAAAAACAAACAAAGAAACAAAAGCAAATACTAACAAAACAAAAAGCTAAAGCTTCACATTGTTCCATATCTTGATATGTGATTATGGAGGCACAAAAAAAAAAAAAAAAAGACGTGGTCAGGGTTTTGATCGCATGTGTGTTGTTTCTTTACTAAGGAATGGCTCTCGCAGCAAAAACTCCAGTCCTTTCAAGTAATGGTAAAATTGGTGTCTCTACAACAACAAATTTGGCTAGTAATGATGGTAGTTGCAGTTTGAGGGTGGAGATATATGGATACCGATGCGAAGAGCAGCATTCAGTAAGTGTGTTGTTGACGGCTTGATATGGTACTGTAGTTTTCAGGTAATGACCCGAGATGGTTATATTTTAAGTATCCAGAGAATTTCTGTTGGACGTTCTGCTCATGGAAGCTGCCATTATGAATTTTTTTTTTGTTTCATCACTTTTATCGTATTCAAAATATAGAATGCTGGGTGTGTGGTGAATTAGTTGGAACCTCATTTCAGACTGGTGTTATACCTAATGAATAATGATGGTGAAAAGAATTAATGGGACATAATGTATAAATCTCTGTGTTACTACCATTTGGATACTATATATGTTGCGCCTTATTGCGGAAGCGGGTAGACACCAACAATTGCACACAAGTACCACAAGGATCCAATCAATTAAATAGAGCAACTAGCAATGAAAGAAATTAGAGAAAATTAAGAACATACCACAAGAGACACAAGGTTTACGTGGTTCAGCAATTGCCTACGTCCACAGTGAGGTGATTCCACTATATTCAAGAACAAGGTACAAGAAGATGACAATTCTCACACAATCTCTCAACAAGAGATGAAACAATTTCAGCAATTGTCTTTCTCTACTCCTTGTGCATCACAGTTTTTCTAGGAGCAATCATCATAATAAAAACACCTATAGTTCCTAGTATATATAGGGACAACAGTTTTCTATTTGGCAGCAGTTTCCTGTTTCACAGTAGTTTCCTGTTTCACAACAGTTTCCTGTTTCCTAGAATTTATTTCCTGTTCAAAAAACAATTTCCAGAGGTCCAAACAATTTCCTGTTTCAAACAGGAGTCCAAACACTTTCCTGTTTCAAACACGTTTCCTGTTTCACAATTCTCCACCTCGGCGAATTTTTATAAGGAAAAAATGAGCCGAAACAAGGCATGAGAATAAACTGATCAACACTCCATCATAGCTTTGTCACCTCACGAAACCGCCCCGAAGGGCAACGCCCCAAAGGGCCCTCAATCAACATGAGTCAATGTGGAGTAAGCCCAAACAATGTTGGAACTTAACTCCAGGAACAACCTTTGTCAACATATCAGCAGGGTTGTCTTTTGTGTGTACTTTCACCAAAGACACATCACCATCCTCAATGACATCTCGAACAAAGTGATATCGGACGTCAATATGCTTAGTCCTTGCGTGATGAACCTGATTTTTAGCCAAGTGGATGGCACTCTGACTGTCACAGAGAACCTCAACACTATCTTGTTCCACACCCAAGTCATTTACAAGACCTTGAAGCCACAATGCTTCTTTTACACCTTCTGTCAATGCCATATACTCTGCCTCTGTAGTAGAGAGAGCCACTGTATCCTGAAGCATAGATCTCCAACTAACCGGAGCACCGTATATCTGAAATACGTAACCAGTAGTAGATCTTCGTCTATCTAGATCACCAGCATAATCAGAATCAACAAACCCACGAACCTGACATGAATTTCCACCGAAGTCCAAACCCACATCCAAGGTACCTTTTAAGTACCTAAGCATCCATTTCACTGCCTCCCAATGTTTCTTCCCAGGGTTTTCCATATACCTGCTCACAACACTAACAACCTGTGAAATGTCAGGGCGTGTACACACCATAGCATACATTAAACTGCAAACTGCACTAGCATAAGGAACATGCGACATGTATTCCTTTTCTTCCACTGTGACTGGAGATAACTTTCGAGAAAGTCTAAAATGTGAAGCCAAAGGAGTAATAACCGGCTTTGCATTTTCCATGCCAAACCGTGATATGACCTTCTCAAGGTACCCCTTCTGTGAAAGAAATAATTTTTTATTCTCCCTTTCTCTTCTTATCTCCATACCAAGTATTTTCCTTGCAGCACCCATATCCTTCATCTCAAACTCAGAAGCAAGTTGAGACTTCAATTTATTTATCTCCACCATACTCTTACAGGCAATGAGCATATCGTCAACATAGAGCAAAAGATAAATAAAATCGCCACTACGAAGTTTTTTCAAGTAAACACAACAATCATACTTACTTCGTGTGAACCCATGTTTCAACATAAAAGTGTCAAACCGTTTGTACCACTGCCTAGGTGATTGCTTTAACCCATAAAGTGATCTCCTCAAACGACAAACATGGTCTTCTTTTCCAACAACCTTAAAACCTTCCGGCTGATGCATATAAATTTCCTCCTCTAAGTCTCCATGCAAGAAAGCTGTTTTCACATCAAGTTGTTCAAGCTCAAGGTCACCATGAGCTACCAAGCTCAACAACACACGAATAGAAGTGTGTTTTACCACAGGCGAAAATATCTCATTGTAGTCAACGCCTTCCCTCTGAGCAAAACCCTTAGCTACTAATCTTGCCTTGAACTGAGTACCAGACTCTAGAGTAGTCTGTTTCTTCTTAAACACCCACTTGCAGCCAATTGCTTTCCTTCCATTAGGCAACGACACTAGATCCCAAGTATGGTTCTTCTGGAGAGACTCCATTTCACCCTGCATAGCTACTAACCAACTCTGACTATCTGAATGACGCGCGACCTGCTTGTAAGTAGTTGGCTCATCATCTTCCACAGAGAGTGCATATGCAACCAAATCAACTGTATTCAACTGACCATAGTGCTTCAACGGTTCTTCAAAGCCAAATTTTTGAACTTGCTTAACCGATCGTTTTGACCTAGTTAAGGCCAAAGGTTGCTGCTGGGATTGATTATCTTCAACTGGTTGTTGTTCCTCATGGTCTTCAGGCTCATAATTCAGATCATGTGTGCCTGCTTCAACCACTTGTTCATCTGCTGCATCCACAGACGCTTCAACTTCCACTTTCTGAGTGTTACTAGATTCACCACCACTATCAACCAACTCCTTAGCTTTAGTACAAGCTAACAAGGAATTCTCATCAAATGTAACATCTCGACTGATCACAAATTTATTATCCTCTAAACACCATAGACGATAACCCTTCACGCCTTTTGCATACCCCAAGAAAATGGCCTTCTTAGCCCTAGCATCAAGCTTGTTTTCTTTCACATGGTAGTAGGCAATACAACCGAAAACTTTCAGTACACTGTAATCAGCATGTTCACCTGACCACACCTCATAAGGTGTTTTGCAGTCTAATGTAGAATGTGGCGATCTATTAATCAAGAAACACGCGGTGGCTATTGATTCAGCACCATTCTCTGCCAAGACAAGCATTGGAGCGCATACACCTAGCTCTTTCAAGCATAGTACGGTTCAATCTCTCAGCAACTCCATTTTGTTGTGGCGTGTTTCTAACAGTCCAATGTCGAACAATTCCTTCCTGATCACAAAACTGTTTAAAAGTACCCTCAGTATACTCGGTACCATTATCAGACCTCAAAGTCTTCACCTTTCTTCCAGTTCTATTCTCAACCATTGCTCTCCACCTTTTAAATGTCTCAAATACTTCATTCTTGGACTTCAAAAAATATACCCATGTGTAACGGGAATAATCATCAATGAAGGAGACAAAGTACCTGGAACCTCCCTTAGAGGCGACCTTCGCTGGTCCCCACACATCTGTATGCACATAGTCTAGAATACCTCTGCTCCTGTGCTTGCTTGTACTGAATTTTACCCTGCATTGTTTTCGATATACACAATGCTCGCAAAACTCCATAGTCGGTTTCTGCATACCCTTCAGTAACCCTTGCTTGCTCAGTAGAGACAATCATTTTTCTGTCATATGCCCAAGTCGCATGTGCCATAACCTAGTGATTTCCGATGAAGAAGTTCCCACTGCCACATTTCCTGTTACCGTGTTACCCATCAAGGTGTACAAGTTACCTTGTTTGATCCCTTTCATGACAACCAAAGACCCACGGACAACCTTTAAAACTCCACCTACCGCTGTAAACTTACAACCATTGGAGTCTAAAACACCAAGCGAGATAAGATTCTTTTTCAAGGCTGGGACATGCCGCACATCAGTTAAGGTTCTCACAACACCATCATACATCTTAATCCTCATTGTTCCAATTCCAACTGTCTTGCAAGCGTAATCATTACCCATTAGAACAGTACCACCATCAATGTGCTCATAGGTAGTGAACCACTCCCTGTTTGGGCACATATGGTAAGAACACCCAGAGTCAAGGAGCCATCTCCCAGAGATTTTTGTGTTTTCACCTGCAACTGAATAACATTCTTCATCCTTTTCCATACTAGATGCATAACTTGCTTCACTAGTATCACCCTTATCTTGCTTTTTCTTGCCCTTCCAACTGTTATCATGATTACTCTTACCTTGATTTGGACAATTTTTCCTAATATGCCCCCACTCTCTACATTTGTGACATTGTGGACCTCTAGACTTTGATCTAGATTTCCCACTATTTGAAGATGATTTCACTTGAGACCTTCCTCTAACAACCAACCCTTCAGCTTGATCTTTCCCATTACCATTTGATGAAGTTTTCTTCCGAATCTCATTGGACAAGAGTGCACCGGTAGTTTCATCAAATGTAAGTTCATCTTTCCCAAACAAAATTGTTTGTACAAGATTTTCATATGACTGCGGCAAGGAGTAAAGCAATATAATTGCTTGGTCTTCATCCTCAATCTTCACATCCACATCTCTCAAATTTGAGATAATCCGTGTAAACTTGGCGATATGATCACCAATTGGAGTGCCCTCATCCATTGCTAGTCTGTACAATTGGGTTTTCAAGTATAACCTGTTTGATAATGTCTTAGTCATAAACTGTGACTCAAGCTTCAACCAAACATCAGCTACCGTAGTCTCTTCATTAACTAAAAAAACTATGTCTCTATCCAGATACAAGCAAATAGCAGCACGCGCCTCCAAATCCAATTCTTCCCATTCATCATCTGACATGGTTTCAGCCTTTTTATCCTTCCCTAGTAATGCCTTGTGTAATTTCTGAGAAATAAGCAAATTCCTCATTTGTATTCTCCAATATCCGAAATCGTTCTTACCATTAAATTTCTCGATTTCATATTTCCCTACATGTGCCTTGCTCACCTTGGATGCCATTGCAAACAAAACCTGTGACTTTCTAGACAAGAAGCTTCACTAAGATTTTTTTTTTTTTTTTTTCAAACAACTTGTGCACAAACAAATCCTAGCACTTTTGAATATTCACAATCTTGAGTAGAACAATTCAAGATCAATTTCCCTTGAAACGTGTTTCAAACAGGAGTCCAAACACTTTCCTGTTTCAAACACGTTTCTTGTTTCACAATATACTACTATCATAGATTATTATTTTTTTCTTTTACATATGTAGTGTTTATGATGTGGTATTGATCAAATTGACAGGACGGAGAAACATGGCTACTGAATGCACCTGATCAATCTTTAGCATACATCCTAGCAGATAATGGGTTTGACATCTGGATTTCTAATACACGTCGAGCCACATATAGTCACACTTCACTTACTCGATATGATCTGGTTTCATTTTATCTCTGAAACTTCATTAGTTTTTGTTAAAATTGTAACACACTAGTTTTGTTATTAAAAAATTTTGTAATACCACAAAAGTCTTACAAATCATGGCATTACAAATATTAGTAACACCTCAATGTGTTACAACCTTCAACTTTCATAACAGTTGTTCAATGTTATTAATGGTATTGTAGCATGTTACAATATACAAATATTAGTAACACCTCGACTTATTACAAATGTTTTTTTTTTTTTCACAAAAATCAATATGTAAAATTTTATTTGTTTTTAATTAAATAAATAAAAATGTATCAACAAATGAATGACATTCAATGAGATTATAAACCCAAATATTCAAATACCAATGTTAATACCCAAATAATAATTATTTTGCAACCATTACAAGATGAAATAGTTGCAATCAATTACAACATCATTTTTCATATTGAATTAGTATTTAAAAAAAGTACATGTAGAATTGGTTGTTCCTTTGTTTGTGGGCAGATAATACTGGAAGGTTCCTTTGTTTACGATCGGATACTGAAAGCAGATGATTTTGAAAAGGATATACTTCTCCTTAGATCTTTTTAAACAAGCCTTCTAATTGGAAGGCTTCCTTTTGGGTGTGGCGGTAAAGCCACTTTTGTGGGTCAAAGCTAGCAACAAATGGATAAGAGGATAAGAAGCATTTTTTTCTTCTTTATTAAGCTTTAGATTTGGTAAAAATTGGTGGGTTATTTTTGGTGTAAAAGACAACACATATCAAGCTGTTTACAACTTGAATTCACATTGCCAACCAAGAGCCAGACCCCCATATTCCCACCGCCTTCATTTCTTTTATATACATACTTTTGTTCTTCAAAATATTATCCCATTTTTAGCTAGATTTAGAGAGAATAAGTGAGATTTCTCCTAAATATTGTCTTTCCTATTATAAGAGAGAGTATTGTCAATTGTGCTCTCCTTATTTTAGAGAAAAAACTGTTGTACTCCTTTTTCTATAGTGAAATCCTTCAACAATTTGCCAAAATTTTCCTTTTTCTCATTTCTACTTCAGTTGTAATTGTGTGCTCTGGACCACAACGCCCTAACAGTGGTATTGGAGCACCAGGTTTATAGCCGATTTTCGTGCTACTGTTAGATCCAGTGAGTGGAAAGGAGGCATCTTCAATAATGGCAACGAAGTATGAAATAGAGAAGTTCGATGGGAGTAATTTCTCATTGTGGAAAATGAGAATAAAAGCAATTTTGAGGAAAGATAACTGCTTGGCGGCAATTGGACATAGGCCCGAAGAGATCACTGACGACAGCAAGTGGAACGAGATGGATGACAATGTTATTGCTAATCTTCACCTAGCACTAGCCGATGGAGTATTGTCAAGTGCGGCGGAGAAAAAGACAGAAAAAGAGATATGGGATACTCTGACAAAATTGTACGAGGCCAAATCACTACACAACAAAATTTTCTTGAGAAGAAAACTTTACACCCTTCGGATGATGGAGTCAACTATGGTGACTGACCACATCAACACCCTCAACACTTTATTTTCACAGCTCACAGCAATGGGGCATAATATAGAGACGGGTGAACGTGCTGAAATTCTATTTCAAAGTCTACCTGATTCGTATGATCAACTCATCATCAACTTAACCAACAACATTGAAGTTCTAGTCTTCGGTGATATTGCAGCTGTGGTTCTTGAAGAAGAAAGTCGGAGCAAGAGCAAAGAAGATAGACTGGGAGGCTCACAGCAAGCCGAAGCTTTGACAATGACGAGAGGGAGATCAACGGAACGTGGCCCTAGTGGGAGTCACAATCAGAGTAGATCAAAATCCAGAAGTAAGAAGAATGTCAAGTGTCATCTTTGTGGCAAGAAAGGGCACTACAAAAGAGAATGTTGGCATCTCAAGAAGAACGAAGAAGCCAAAGGAAAAGGTCCTGAGTCGTCAAAAGCTCAGGGTTGTGTAGCAAGCACCTCAGATGATGGTGAAATTTTATACAGTGAGGCAATAACAGTTACTGAAGGCAGAAGAAGATTCACTGATGGCTGGCTTATGGACTTAGGAGCAACATGGAATATGACTCCCCGAAAAGAATGGTTTTATCAATATGAACCTATCTCATGAGAACCCGTGTTCATGGGAGACTATCTTGCCTTGGAGATTGCTGGTATTGGTACCATCAAATTGAAGATGTGTGATAGTACGGTTCACACCATCCAGGAGGTACAACATGTGAAAGGCCTGATGAAAAATCTATTGTCTTTGGGACAATTAGATAATAATGGGTGTAAAACCCATATTCAAGATGGGATCATGAAAATAGTTAAAGGCGCGTTTGTAATGATGAAAACGGAAAAGATAGATGCAAATTTGTACATGCTTAAAGGAGAAACACAACAAGAAGGAGAAGCATCCACTGCGTTGGCAAGTTCGGCAAGAATTAACAATGATGTGGCACCGTAAGCTTAGCCACATGTTAGAACGAGGTTTGAAGATTCTTGCTGAACAAAAGCTTCTTCCAAGGCTCAAAAAGGTTTCATTACCCTTTTGTGAGCACTGTGTTACTAGTAAGTAGCACAGATTGAAATTCAGTAGTTCCTCGGCTAGATCAAAGCTATCTTAGAACTGATTCATTCTGATGTTTGGTAAACACCAAATGTGTCCCTAGGAGGAGCAAAATACTTTGTGTCTTTTATTGACGATTACTCCAGGAGATGTTGGGTGTATCCAATCAAGAGGAAGGCAGACGTATTTCCAGTTTTCAAAATATTTAAAGCGCGAGTGGAGCTTGAATCTGAGAAGAAGATCAAGTGTTTAAGGACAGACAATGGAGGAGAATATACTGGTATTGAATTTGATAGCTTCTGTCAACAAGAAGGTATCAAAAGGCAGCTCACGGTGGCATACACTCCACAACAAAATGGAGTAGCAGAGCGGATGAACAGAACCTTGTTAGAACGGACAAGAGCGATGTTGAGAACTGCAGGGATTGCCAAGTCGATTTGGGCAGAAGCAGTCAAGACCGCCTGTTATGTGATCAATCGGTCACCATCAACCGCAGTTGATCTGATAAACGCCAATGGAGATATGGACTGGTAAGCCAGCTGATTATTCTCACTTACATACATTCAGAAGTCCTATTTATGTTATGTACAATGCCCAAGAAACATCAAAGCTTGATCCAAAATCTAGAAAATGTATTTTCTTAGGGTATGCTGATGGAGTCAAGGGGTATCGCCTGTGGGATCCCACTACCCACAAGGTGCTAATCAGCAGGGATGTTGTATTTGTTGAAGATAAGGTACAAGAAAAAGAAAATGATAGCACTTCAAAAGAGAAACCAGAAACTACTACAGTTCAAGTTGAAGAAAGACAAGAACAAGAAGTTCCAGATTCTTCTGAAGCAGCATCAGAGCACGAAAAACAAGAACAAGCTAAGTTTGCAACTCCACAAGTTCGACGGTCAACTCAGGAGAGAAGAAAACCATCTTGGCACTCAGAGTACATCATGGAGGGAAATGTTGCATATTGTCTACTAACAGAGGATGGAGAGTTGTCAACTTTCCATGAGGCTACAAAAAGTCAAGAAGCTTCTCTGTGGATGGTAGCAATGCAATAAGAAATTTAAGCTCTTCATGAAAACAAAACATGGGATCTTGTTCCACTACCACGAGGAAGGAAGGCCATCAGGAACAAATGGGTTTACAAGATCAAACGAGATGGCTATGACCAAGTGGAGCGGTATCGTGCTAGATTGGTGGTGAAAGGATTCGCTCAGAAAGAAGGCATAGACTTCAACAAAATATTCTCTCCTGTTGTTCGACTCACAACGGTTCGAGCAATGCTAGCGACGTGTGCTACATTTGACATGTACTTAGAGCAGTTGGACGTGAAAACTGCATTTCTTCATGGAGAACTTGAAGAAGAGATTTACATGCTCCAACCAGAAGGTTTTGAAGAAAAAGGAAAAGAGAACTTGGTTTGCAGGTTGAACAAATCTCTATACGGTCTCAAACAGGCATCGAGATGTTGGTATAAGAGATTTGATTCCTTCATCATGAGCCTTGGATACAACAGACATAGTTCAAATCCTTGTGCTTACTACAAGAGATTTGGTGATGGTAATTTCATTATTCTGTTGTTGTATGTTGACGACATGTTGGTAGCAAGCCCCAACAAAGATCGTATTATAGACTTAAAGGCACAGTTGGCTAGGGAGTTTGAAATGAAGGACTTGGGACCAGCAAACAAGATTCTAAGGATGCAAATTTACCGAGACAGAAATAATAGGAAGATTTGGCTTTCTCAGAAGAACTACTTGAAGAAAATCTTGCGACGCTTCAACATGCAAGATTGTAAGCCAATTCCTACCCCTCTTCCTATTAGTTTCAAGCTATCTTTAAGTATGAGTCCTAGCAACGAAGCAGAGAGGATGGAAATGTCTCGAGTACCGTACACATCAGCAGTGGGTAGTTTAATATTCGCTATGGTTTGCACAAGACCAAACATTGGACAAGCAGTGGGAGTGGTTAGTCGATACATGGCGAATCCTTGTAAAGAGCATTGGAGTATTGTAAAGAGGATCCTGAGATATGTCAAGGGTACCTCAAATGTTGCATTATGTTATGCAGGTCAGACTTTACTGTCACAGGCTATGTTGATTCAGATTATGCGGGTGATCTTGACAAGAGCAAGTCCACCTTAGGTTATGTGTTTACTCTTGCTGGAGGAGCTGTAAGCTGGGTTTCAAAATTGCAGTCTATCGTGGCTACCTCTACGACGGAGGCATAATATGTCGCAGCTACACAAGCTAGCAAAGAAGCAATATGGTTGCAAATGCTACTGGAGGAGCTCAAACACAAACAAGAGAAGATTGCTCTATTTTGTGATAGTCAGAGCACTTTGCATCTGGCAAAGAATCCAGCATTTCATTCAAAGACAAAGCACATACGAGTTCAGTATCACTTTGTTCGTGAGAAGGTGGAAGAAGGAAGTGTGGATATACAGAAAATCCATACTAAAGACAACCTAGCTGATATGTTAACAAAGCCAATCAACAATGACAAATTTACTTGGTGTCGATCCTCTATTGGCCTAGCGGATACATAAGCGGCATGGAGATGGCAAGTATAGAAAAGATAGAAGGATTACGAAATTGACTTTAAGTGGGAGATATGTGGCGGTAAAGCCACTTTTGTGGGTCAAAGCTGTCAACAAATGGATAAGAGGATACAAAGCATTTTTCTTCTTTATTAAGCTTTAGATTTGGTAAAAAATGGTGGGTTATTTGTGGTGTAAAAGACAACACGTATCAAGCTGTTTACAGCTTGAATTCACATTGCAAACCAAGAGCCAAACCCCCATATTCCCACCGCCTTCATTTCCTTTATATACATACTTTTGTTCTTCAAAATATTATATCATTTTTAACTAGAGTTAGAGAGAATAAGTGAGATTTCTCCTAAATATTGTCATTCTTATTATAAGAGAGTATTGTCAATTGTGCTCTCCTTATTTTAGAGAAAAAAAACTGTTGTAATCTTTTTGCTATAGTGAAATCCTTCTACAATTTACCAAATTTTTCATTTTTCTCTTTTCTACTTCAGTTGTAATTGTGTGCCCCGGACCACAACGCCCTAACATTGGGCAATTCACAGTTATTAGTCTATCCCATGAATACTTATCTTTATTCAATGAAGTATCATCCTTTACAGAGGAAGCAGGTTCCATCTTGTAAATGAACATGCCCCCCAATACACTTTTACATATTCAAGCATGATATTAAGATATTAAATCAAATGTATATGTATGAAATAATTAACGACATACCTGAATGGTGTGATTCCTAAAGTAAAGGATGATTTAGTGTAGGTTGGCTTTGAATGTGAATGCAATCATATACGTCACTTAATTTGGTCTGGAACAAAACATTATATCAAATTAACAAAAGTGTACTGTACTTATTATTACTTCAACGAAAAGTTCAAGAACAAAGCATATCCTATTCACAAATTAGTTCCATGAGGTGAAAAATAAATAGATGTTCTTGCAAGTCTCAGTCATTCAACCTATAAACAGTATCATACTTATTAGTAGATAATTGCTATGGTCAAGCACCCACACTCCTGCACAGTATATTTTGTAAAACTCATTCTTTCAATTTACAAGTACTTCTCTCTTTTCTGAGCAATAGACTTCATCAAATATGTGTTCGTCCCAATGACCAAAGGCCAGTGTCTCGAACAAATGCCTGAAATAGTAAACAAATATGTTCAGCACCTAGGCTTTTTGTATATGACTTTTGAGGACATATTGATTAGAGATCTAGAGGTTTTTAACAAGTATAATTACTGGGTTTTTCATAGAAGGAAAGACATTTCAAAACTTTCATCCCCTGCTCCCGTCACAATTATCTGCAAGGAAATTTCAATTTAAGTAAGATGTCAGTTAATATTACAAACTTTCTGAAACATGCAGATGCATACATTTGGTTAGACAAGCATGGATGTATTTCAACGTAAATGGGTGTGATTGAAAATAGCATTGAATGGCTTACCTGTTCATCAGGTTACATAGCAAGATAAAGTATTCGCAAACTGTGACCAGTTAGAGTTGCCACCTGTTGCAAACGAATTCAACAAGGAAGGTTATAAGAAAACTGCAAACTAGTTCACAATATTTCAAGTTTTTTTTTTTTTTTCATATACAATATATAAACATGTTCCATGTTCTCTAGCTGGACTGATGAACAAAAATTTTGATACAAAACATGTTGCACGTATAGCTAATTTACCTGAACTTCACCAAGATTTGTTCCAACTGATACATATGATCCTTCACGAGTCCATTGGACTGAGCTCACACTATCGTTAGGTCCCAAATCACACTACTCTGTGACTTGAATAAGAATTTTATCAAATGAGACTGAGAATTTGATAGGCCCCCTATTTGATTTACTTATACTAGGAGGAAACATGCCACAGGGAGCCACAGGGAAACAGCGCAAGGGCTGACATAAATACAAGTACTGTCACACGAATGGAAGAAGTGCAAGTTATTGCTGCTATTACTGATGAATGCAAGTGACTGAGGTGTGATTAAGAATAACTGCTGGCTGCTATTACTGAAGTAATGCTATTACTGAGATATGCAAGTGGATGCTGTTACTGAGAAATGCAAGTGGCTGAGATGGGGACCAAGTGCTATGGCTGAATACAATAGAGTGCTGAAACAGAATAATATGCTGAAGTAGTGGACTATAAATAGTAATAGAATAGAAGAGAGAAAGGTCATTCATTGATTTGTAAACTCATTGTACAGATAGCACTAGCTGTCTAGGAGTTCTGGAGCTTCTCGAATAGCTCTAAAAGGAGAATAGCACTCTCTAAGTTGCTATGTACATTGCTTGTTATCCCAATTCAATCTTTCTAATACAATATCACATTTTCTTTTGCTTCACTTCTCTGTCTTCCATATCTGCTACTTGTAATCTGTCTGTTCCCATATCATATCATTGTCTACCATTGTGATTCAATCAATTGCCAATATCTGATCTCTGAAGAACAGTGCTGATCTTGATCAATTGAAATTGCAGCAAAGCTTCAAATCTGCAAGCAAGAATCAAAAGAAAAGTCAGTTCATATCAATTGGTATCAGAGCACTCGATCTTGAGTGAATATGGCTAGCAAGGGTGCATCGACAAGTAATGTGGCAAGATTTGAGGCCATAGAAGAAAGCATTGTAAAGGTTCAAGAACACGTTCAAGAACAAGTGGAATCTTTGAGTGGAGATGTTCAAGAAATGCTCAAGATGATGAAAAATCAACAAGAAACCCTAAAACCATTCTCTACAGCAGAGAAGGATCAGATGCATCCAACAAATGTGGAAGCACAAAGCTTGAACGGAATAGGATGAGGAGTTTCTTCTTCTCAAGGTTATCCATATGATAGGAGACCTAGAAGGTTAGAGATGCCTACCTTTGAAGGATCGAATCCAGATGGACGGATTCTAAAGGATGAAAGATTTTTCTCTTTACAGAGATACAGTAATGAAGAGAAAATGGAAGCAACAGTTATCTCTTTCGAAGGTGATGCCTTGTTGTGGTATCAATGGGAGAGTAAACGAAGGCCAATTTTTTGTTGGGAGGAATTGAAGGGTTTATTATTGAAACAGTTTGGATCGATGCAAGAAGGGTCACTTTGCGAACAGTTTCTTGCCCTTAGACAAGAAGGATCGGTAGCTGAGTACCGTCGAGGCTTCGTTTCGCTGGCTGCACCATTGGAGACTGTCACAGAGGAAGTCTACCTTAGCAAATTCATAAATGGATTGAAACCCTCCATTAGAGCTGAGGTGAGAATGCTTGATCCAGGACATTTGGGTCGGGCCATGGACCTTGCCCAACGGGTTGAAGAGAAACAAAGGGTTATGGGTTTCACCAGATCGGGTTTTCAAAGTTTTAGTAACCGGCCCACGACTGGCCCAAAGCCCTTTACAACCGGTTCATCAGGTCAAATACATCAAAACTCTTCCAGAGATTTTTGACACAAGCAATTTAGATCTCAACCCTATTCACATTCTTCCAGAGAATACGAGAGAAATGGAGGCGACAAGAAAGAAACTCGCCGATTCTCAGATGCAGAGTACCAAGACAAGAGATCGAGGGGGCTATGTTTCAAGTGTGACGAGAAGTATTCGCCGGGTCATTTGTGCAAGAGAAAAGAGGTGAGTGTCCTTATTGCTCAAGCTGATAGTGACGAGGATGAAGAAGGGGATCTACAGGGTGATGAAAATAAAGAGGTAGAGGCGGCTGAAATGAATCAGATCATTGAGGTTTCCCTTAGTTCAGTCATGGGGCTGACCAATCCAAATACCATGAAGATTGAAGGCGAAATTGAAGGTCAGACAGTGGTGGTGTTGATTGATAGTGGTGCAACGCATAACTTCATTTCACGGAAGTTAGTCGACATGGTGGTGTTACCGATTACAGCAACAGGGGTTTACGGTGTCACAATGGGGTCAGGGGAGTGGTGTATGTAAAGGGGTGAAACTGATGTTACAAGGAGTGGAAATTGTAGAAGATTTTCTTCCCTTGGTGTTAGGAAGCTCGGATGTGATTTTGGGTATACAGTGGTTAGAGACATTGGGGACGACTTCTATAAATTGGAAAGATCAAGTTCTTCGATTTAGGGCTGGCTTAGATACCATTACTCTCAAAGGGAATCCGACCTTGGGTCGAAGTTTGGTCTCCTTGAAAACTATGATGCGGGAAATGAAGCAAGAGGGTCACGGCTTTCTTGTTGATTTGGGCAGTATGGAGGGACATGGGAATGATCATTCTTCGTCTACAGATAGATCCATCATGCATGTAGGAGTATCAGAGGTGCTACAAAAGTACTCTACGGTTTTTCAATTACCATCTGGATTACCTCCCCGTCGAGGTTTCGAACACGCAATTACATTGCAGGAAGGTTCCAATCCGGTTAATGTCCGACCATATCGCTACCCTCAAAGTCAGAAAAATGAAATAGAGAAGCTGATTGATGAGATGTTAGAAGCAGGAATTGTGCGACCCAGTGTGAGTCCCTTTTCAAGTCCTGTTTTGTTGGTCAAGAAGAAGGATGGGGGATGGTGTTTCTGCGTGGATTACCGAGCTCTCAACAAACAAACGGTACCTAATCGGTTCCCTATTCCGATTATTGAAGAATTATTAGATGAGCTTCATGGATCGGTGATTTTTTCAAAATTAGACCTCAAGTCCGGTTACCACCAGATTCGATTAAGAGAAGGAGAGGAACCAAAGACGGCTTTCAGAACTCACGAGGGGCTTTACGAGTTTTTGGTGATGCCATTCGGACTTACGAATGCTCCTGCGACATTTCAGGCTTTAATGAACTCGATCTTTCGGCCTTATCTACGTAAGTTTGTCTTGGTATTTTTTGATGATATTTTGGTATACAGTAAGGGAGTCGCAGAGCACATTCAGCATCTTGAAGTGGTACTAGAGGTATTACAAGCACAACATTTGTATGCAAATCAAAAAAAGTGCGAGTTTGGCAGCTCGAGGCTATGTTATTCAGGCTATGTTGGCATGGCCTTCACCCAGGAATATTACGGAACTAAGGGGATTTTTGGGTCTCACGGGGTACTACCGTAAGTTCATCAAGGAGTATAGTCAGGTTGCTTGGCCTTTGACTTCTCAATTGAAAAAAGATAGTTTCGCATGAAATGAGGAAGCCGAGTTATCTTTCCAACAGTTGAAGCGCATCATGACGGAGGCCCCAGTGTTGGCGATGCCGGATTTTTCTGAAGAATTTATTGTTGAGACCGATGCTTCGGGGTTTGCAGTGGGAGCAGTATTGATGCAGTCCAACCGACCGATAACATTTTTTAGTCAAGTTTTGGGTCCAAGGGCAAGACTTAAACCCATATATGAGCGAGAACTCATGGCGATTGTATTGTCAGTGACGAAGTGGCGCGCTTATCTGTTAGGCCGTAAATTCATCATCCGCACGGATCAGAAGAGTTTGAAATTTTTGATGGAGCAACGGGTTATTGGACCGGAATACCAAAGATGGGTGAGTAAGCTTCTAGGCTATCAATTCGAAATTCAGTATAAGATAGGAGCATCGAATAAAGCGGCAGATGCTTTGTCCAGAATATCTCTACCACTTTCCTGTTCTCAAATCAGTTTACCAACTTGGCGCGATTGGACAGTGTTGAAGTCAGAAATTGAGGGTGATTCTTCAATTGCAGACATCAAGAAATCAGTATTGGATGGTTCGGGTCGTCCTGGATTTACAATTGTCAATGACATCCGGTATTATAAAAACAGGTTAGTGATTTCTCCAAACTCTTCTCTGATTCCCACCCTCTTTCATGAATTCCACACTTCTTCTGTGGGGGGTCATTCCGGAGAGACTAAGACATTTCAGAGAGTTGCTAAAGAAATTTACTGGGTGGGGATGAAGGCAGCCATCGGAAAATTGGTAAGTGAATGTGACGTGTGCCAACGCAATAAAACTATGGCCACCAGTCCAGCTGGACTTCTTTAGCCGATTCCTCTTCCTACACAGGTATGGGATGAGATTGCGATGGACTTTATAGAAGGTTTACCTATTTCGGGTATGATGGACACGATTTTGGTGGTGGTGGATCGGCTCAGTAAGTACGCGCACTTCATTGGGTTGAAACACCCATTCACTGCCAAGGGAGTAGCTACGGCATTCTGTAAAGAGGTTGTCAGACTTCATGGTATGCCTATGTCCATTATCTCGGATAGAGACCGTATTTTCCTTAGCAACTTTTGGAGTGAATTGTTTTGAGTCCAGGGCACGCATTTGAAACACAGTACGGCCTATCATCCACAAACAGACGGTCAGTCTGAGGTCATCAATCGCTGTCTGGAGACTTACTTGAGGTGCTTCACTTCTGCGAAACCCAATTTATGGTCTAAGTGACTTCCGTGGGCAGAGTATTGGTATAATACATCTCACCATTCGGCCACGGGTTTTACGCCTTTCAAAATTTTATATGGTAGAGATCCTCCTGCTCTGTGGCGTTATAATACAGGGAGGACGGCTGTGTCTTCTATGGAGCAAATACTGTCAGCCAGGGATGGAATTTTGGAGTGTCTACGGGAAATTTTATTGCGCGCTCAACAACGCATGAAGTGGTTTGCTAATAAATCTCGGCGTGAGGAAGTTTTTGAAGTAGGGGATAAAGTCTTTCTGAAAATCAGGCCTTATAGACAGAGGTCACTGGTACAGCGTCATAATCATAAGCTTTCTCCCAGATTTTATGGGCCTTTTGAAGTGTTGGCTAAAATAGGTTCGGTTGCTTATCGGTTAGCATTACCTTCTTCTTCTCAGATTCATGATGTTTTTCACGTATCTCAGCTCAGACGTGCAAAGGGACCTTGTTCGGTTAGTTCTTCCCTTCCTTCCTAATTAACTGATGAAATGGAATTACTGGTTCAGCCTGAGAGTTTGTTAGATGTCCGCCATGTTGTTAAGGGGAACTCAGACAAAGTGGAAGTCTTAATAAAGTGGCAGGAGTTGCCTGCTTATGAAGCTACTTGGGAAAATTTTGATTTGCTTGCTCAGCAGTTTCCTTCATTCCACCTTGAGGACAAGGTGCGTTATTGGCGCGGGGGTAATGATAGGCCCCCTATTCGATTTACTTATACTAGGAGGAAACATGCCACAGGGAGCCACAGGGAAACAGCGCAAGGGCTGACATAAATACAAGTACTGTCACACGAATGGAAGAAGTGCAAGTTATTGCTACTATTACTGATGAATGCAAGTGACTGAGGTGTGATTAAGAATAACTGCTGGCTGCTATTACTGAAGTAATGCTATTACTGAGATATGCAAGTGGATGCTGTTACTGAGAAATGCAAGTGGCTGAGATGGGGACCAAGTGCTATGGCTGAATACAATAGAGTGCTGAGACAGAATAATATGCTGAAGTAGTGGACTATAAATAGTAATAGAATAGAAGAGAGAAAGGTCATTCATTGATTTGTAAACTCATTGTACAGATAGCACTAGCTGTCTAGGAGTTCTGAAACTTCTCGAATAGCTCTAAAAGGAGAATAGCACTCTCTAAGTTGCTATGTACATTGCTTGTTATCCCAATTCAATCTTTCTAATACAATATCACATTTTCTTTTGCTTCACTTCTCTGTCTTCCATATCTGCTACTTCTAATCTGTCTGTTCCCATATCATATCATTGTCTACCATTGTGATTTAATCAATTGCCAATATCTGATCTCTGAAGAACAGTGCTGATCTTGATCAATTGAAATTGCAGCAAAGCTTCAAATCTGCAAGCAAGAATCAAAAGAAAGGTCAGTTCATATCAGAATTATCAAGTAAACAACTGCATTTGTACAACACTTGAATGCTAAATTAAACCTTCAATACATATCAAATTTCTCCAAATAAGAAAAGTCTTCACCTTGCTGTTTGATGCAGTCCACAAATAAACACAGGTACCCAGTCCCACTGCTAGGACATTTTGCGATGACCAGTCCACAAGGTTAAGATAGAAGTCATCTTGAAGAGAAGGTGCATCTAGTACCTGCAACCAATTTATCCTTCAATTTAAACATACATTTCTGTTGTTTACCAACACTAGCTACCAATGCTAAATCTATCATGGGATCCAATTGTTGTCACTCGTAGTAATCCCAAGAAAGCTCAAAGGAGAAATGAAATTTATGTATCTACAACAAATATATGAAACTGAGGCCTAGGAGATTACACCAACGGATATTCCATAAAACCATTGAACTCCTTCACTTGTTCATCATAAACATACCATTGTTATAAAACAAATACAGAACAGATATATGCTAACACACAAACCTGTAAGACCTGTTCCCATGAGAACCCTTCAGCTACACCTAAAATCTGTCTTGCCTTGACCTCAGTCATCGTCTTGCTTGCTCTTTGAACAACATTCTGTTCTGTTTCTTGCGCAACACCAGATTTTGAGGCATCTGCCATAACAGAGAGTATTCAGTATTCAGGAAATTTCATTTACAGAAACCAAAACAACAACTTGCCGAGCTAAAGAGAAATCTGTACTGCACACTTCGACACCAACATCAGTTTAAATACTATAATGGACAACAAATTGATTGGAAAAATAAAGTTCATAACTAAAAATAAAGTTGAGAGAGACAATATATAGTGAAGAAGGAACCAAGAGAGTAGCTTGTTACAGAGAGATCGATAAACAAGGAAGAAGAGATGACAATCAGTTGCAATGGAAGCTCAGAAGATTACATAAGGATTCAGAAGATTAAGTTCACTAAACTTTTCAACAATGTAGAATTCGTGGATGCTGTTTCAGTTTTTTTTTTTTTTTCCTTCATCTCCTTTACTGTCATTTCTAGTTCTGGTGTTAATGTAGAGACAAGTAGATTAAGACAGTACATTGTGAACCCACCATGCACCGGTTTGATTCGTGTGGGATGCATTCTTTTATGTCAAAACAAAATGATTTGCGTAATTTATGGATTTTGATTGCTAAGGTCAATCAATGCATGTTCAAGACTGAAAATAATCATGTTTTATTCAAGTTATATTGGTTATATCACCGCTTACAGCAAAATAATCATGTATTTACTGGTTAACAAAATACTAATTAGCTAGCTACAGATCAATGATGAAAGATTAATTTGCCAAAATGCATAATGAACAAACTAGACATTATGAAGGACATGAGTTTCAGATTACTATAATTTATTTCTTGATATTTATATACAGGGAAAATACTTGAAACTATTGATCCAAGAACAGAGGATGTAATAGCAAAAATAGCAGAAAGAGACAAGAAAATATCGATTTGGCAGTCAAGACAGCTCAGAAAGCTTTCGACCATGGGAAATGACCTCGTATGCCCAACTATATAAGCATTTTTTGATGCAGAACTATTACAATGTAATTTTGATTAGTACATGTTAAACTCGTTTTGGATTTCTGGACAATGTTAGGAGAGGGGGAGAATAATGATGAAGTTTGCGAACTAGTAGAATAAAACATAGAAAAACTAGCCATGCCACAAAAACATGTACAAATAACTAAAATGTTGAATGATTGATGCCAAAAATTGACATTAATGTCATTGCATGATTTTCGACATCAATCAAACAAATATCTTCTGTTTTTTATTTATTTTTTCCTTCAACCTGCAATACACTTCAACAATACATAGTGAAAGTAGGGGTTATTGACTACTTCATGTGGATTAGAAGACCAATCTGATTTTTAATTTAAAGAATAAATAGAAGAGTAAAATAATGGATGATGAAAATAAACTAAAGTTAAAGAAGAAAGAGAAATAATTTAAAAAGAGAAACAAAGATAAAACTTACTTCTTTAACGGAATTAAATTGTAGTACATGCACTTCTCTACCAAGTAAAAATATAAAGCCAAGAACTACAACTAAAAAAACTCTGTATAAAAAAACTATCATAGAAAAACTATCAAAGAAAAAGTCCCAAAGAAAAAGTCTCAAAGAAAAAAGTCTCCTTTATGAACTCCATGTATAGGGTTTCTATAGGTAAAAAGGGTTTAAGTGAAACAAAGAAATATGATTTGAGTGAAACAAAGAAACATGGTTTGAGTGAAACAAAGAAACATGGTTTGAGTTAAACAATGAAACATGGTTGAATGAAACAAGGAATAGTTGAGTGAAATAAGGAATGGTGTTGGAGTTGAATAAGGAAACATGTCTTGTAGAGATTTTTTTATGATAAAGTTGGCCATGTGGACGTCCAAATCTTTATATTGATTTTATCGAGATCCGTAGTTGTTGTTGCTTTGTGAGCTTGATTTCATGGGTCTTGGAATTGAAATTCTTTAATCCTTATGAATGCATTTGAATTTCCATTGGGTCTTCTAGTTGATGAATTTAGCCTTATTATGCCACTTTATGCATAATTTGATATTTGTGCTTGAATTATTACAAAATGCACAAAAAACACGTAATGAGATATTTTTATTTGATAATTGGACTTAACAATTGTATATTTAGGGGTGTAAAAATCGATGTTTTGGGTGCTTATCACACCACCCCCAAACAACCTTTTGCTAGTCCTCTAGCAAAGAACAACGAAAAGAAAGATAAGAATACAAAACAAAATATTTTTATTTGTCCTAAACTTCTAAAAAAAAAATCAATGCCACTTTTGCTGGTATGACTCGATTGCATTTACAATATGCAACAACGCCTTGAACCTTTAGCATGACACTAAAGGAGGAGTTTTAGCCTCCTGAGTGTTATCCAGGATGACGCCCACAAACACATTTTTTTATATGAAACAAAATCGATGTGTCCTATTTTTCTCAGAGAATGTCATTGTTATTCAACCACATAGAAGACAAGAGATATATGTAACTTCTTACTAAAATGCACATTACAAGTGAACAACTTTGGAACAAGGTGTGTGTATGTGAATAACCAACAAATGCAACTTTTCGTGTCAAAGTAACATACACCCTAATCCACCTTTGGAATAGCCATTTTGATTTCAAAAGTCACCAGTTAATCTCTCTTAAATGATCACTCTGAGTTTGGGTAAAATATTTTATCTCTTGCATGTGAGGAAAAGAGAAAATGCGAAAATTCAAACTTCTCACATGCTCATAAGAATATACAGACATGAAAAAGAATAATAGTCTCATGGAAGGAATGTTGATCACTTGCAAGAATGTCGAGTTATCCACCATAGCGTCTTCTCATCTACTCTCCACTTCTTACCATACCTTACCATAGGGTTAATTAAGACTTCTCTAAAATAAAAATGAATTTGGTTTTTTTTTTATATATATGAGGAAGAGTGGGGTAGATGGTAAGTAAAGAATTGTTTCTGAAAATGTAGAGTCTTCAAATAGATTAATAGGGATCTCATCAATCACATCCTTTTACTCTCCTTTCTTCTCAACCTTTTTTTTTTCCTTCTTTATAACATTTTTTTTTTTGAAGTACCTTGGACTTTGGATTTTCACTTTGCACTCCCATTTTTCTTCATAAATCTTCCTAACATTTTTTAGAAACATAAAGGGAAAAATGAGTTTTTTTTATATATATCAAATAAGGCAAGACAAAGGCTCACATTGGTATTGGATGAAATTTTTAGGAAGATGGTTTTGAGAAGGTTCAGATGGACAAGAAATGCCTAATTTACCTTCTAAGGTTTGGTAATGGTTATAAGTCTCAAATAGACTACGAGACCTATGTTTCTCTTAACTCGAAAAAGATGTCATCCTCAGTGACCAACCAAAAAAAAGGAATAATGAGACTTCACAACAAGTTAATGTCCAATAAAATTTTAAAAGTTATCATATGACTCGGAGTTGTGTAAAAACACTCTGAATAAAATGAAAGGTCTGATAGCTCACAAGGTTAAAATCTCCACTATTATTCCTCTAGATTCTCAAGAAGTTACTTACTTCTATATTCCAAACTACATTTGTGGTCATTGTGCAAAAAATTATTTGTTTCTGAATGCTCGAATGCAATATTTACTCTAGTAATAAACTTCCAACATCTATTTGCCTAAGTGTAATGAATCGAGTAATCCAATCTCATCATAGCTAGGATACCATCATAGCTAGTAATAAACTTTTCAATTTCTCTTCTAATTTCTTGGGTCTTTCTCATGGAGAAGTACTACGCTAGAAACTTTCTAACTAAATCCACCAATGATTTAATGGAACTGGCAGGGAGGGAATTTAGCCATGAGGTGGCCCAATCATCAAGAGAGAAAGGAAACAAGCGAAGTCTAACATTTTCTTCATCTATGTTTTGGTTCTTAAAAGTACTACAAACTTCAAGAAACTTTCCAAGATGGATATATGGGCTTTCTCGATCATGCCCATGAAACTTCGGCAACATATTAATAATATCTGGTCTAATCTCAAATTGAGCTGTCGTGATAGGGGGTAGCTCAATGCATCCGTGCACATTAGTAGCAAGGGAACATGTATTCCCAAATTGGACGTTCTTCCATTTTAGTGTTGATTGGAGAGTGAGGGGAGGTAGGTGGAGATGAATGTGGTGAAGAAGCAAAGAGTGGCTTAGGGTGGTAGAAAAATTTTGGGTACGAACCAAGCGTTTGTTGGGTCGTTTCCAAACTTTCATAAAAGGAAAAAAAAATGGATTGGAAAGATGACAGTGACAAAGCACTAGATCAAGTATCCCTAGACGATTGCTAAGAAGACATACACAAACAACAATCACTTCTGAACCACACAAATGCCGAATCTAAGCAAACAACATTTTAATGGGATTTTATCTTGTTAATCTGTGAGGGACAAGATTGATTGAAACCATCGGGCATTACATTGTTATCTATTATTGTCTGATTAGATAGGGTGCTAACAGATGATCCTAAAATCTTGTATCCAACAATACAAAGTCCAAAATCAGAAGGTCAGAGTTACGCTTGCAAGAAGCCGGATTATTGCACAAGTACAGAAAATCATGTGGTCTAATTAAGAACTGTACCTATGCTACCGCTCTATAGACCGATTGATATGAGAACGATGTGTGTCAAATACGTAGTTAGGGTGTGTGTTCCTAGCCAAAACTGTTAGTTACACCACGTCGTTCTGCGATATGCAGCTTACTAATGACTTGGCATATCAAATGAGTTACCCATGTGGCAGTGGCCTTTCGGAGTTCATTGAATGATTAAACCCAACGTCACGTTTTGTTTTAGTCAACACAAAATTCAGCAGAATAACCTAGGTCTTAGTTGTCTTATGAACATCGTCCTAGTTGTCTCTAACCTTAGTTGATTTTATTATGTGCCTTAGTTTCACACAGCTGGAGTGATGAGGTAGGTGATGAAATCCCACCAGTTTCAAAAACAGGGCTAGGTCTGCCCTCTCTGTGTATGGTAGTTTATTAACGTAAGCAACCGTATAGTTCGTTAAGATGCAGAAACATAAACAAACACCAAACAATGTCTAATCGATATTCACTCAGCATACAAGCCACTAAAACAATGTATTTGAAAGAGATACTAACTTTTGAGCTCGAACACAAGGTCTCCACCGTGGGAGTAGAGAGAAGTGTTATTTGAGAGCTACTCTTCCTAGGTTCAAGCAATTGCTTTCTCCCCCCACAACACCACTTGTTGTCCACTACAAAAAAATTAACCCTTTTCAAAGAACAATTATTTTTTTAAATTTTATTCTGACTTCGATTGCTAACACTAACAATTACCCTAATGCTAAAATAACGCCTAACTATTACAAGTTGCACTCGACCATTTGAGGCATATTAAAAAGAAGTTAATAAAGAATAAACTATCTTCCTCACTAGAACTACAAATAAAAAAAAACAAAAAATAAAAAAGGTCTTCAAGCAAGTCATAGGCAAATTCACAGCTTTATCACCCACTTTTCCAAACAAATTTGTTCAACAGGCAATCGACGTAAAAACAATCTGAAAAAATCACCGAAATTTGTTGTAAACTTTCACGTCAAATGGACGCTGTTTGAGCCATTTGCTGCTGTGTTGTTTCTGTTATATGCTGACAATTACCCAAAAAATGCATAAATATGACAAAAAATTTTAAAGAAAATGGAAAAAGAATTAAAGAAAATAAAAAATCTTCTCTATTGTCTCTAAAGTTGTATCTTTGAGAGTGTCTTCCTTCACCAAGTGATGTGCAATTGCACCATTTGATTGATGCCAAAAATCGGCATTAATGTCGTTGCATGATTTTCGACATCAATAAAAGAAATATCTATTATTTTTAATTATTTTTTTCGTTCAACCTGCAATACACTTCAATAATGCATAGTGGGAGTAGGGGTTATCGACTACTTCACGTGGATTAGAAGACCAATCTAATTTTTAATTTGAAAAATAAATAGAAGAATAAAATAATGGATGGTGAAAATAAACTAAAGTTAAAGAAGAAAGAGAAATAATTGAAAAAGAGAAACAAAGATAAAACTTACTTCTTCAATGAAATTAAACTGTAGTACATGCACTTCTCTACCAAATAAAAATATAAAGCCAAGAACTACAACTAAAAAAACTCTGTAAAAAAAACTATCATAGAAAAACTATCAAAGAAAAAGTCTCATTTATGAACTTTGTGTATGGGGTTTTTATAGATAAAAAGGGTTTGAGTGGAACAATGAAACATGGTTTGAATTAAACAGGGAAACATGGTTTGAGTTAAACAATGAAACATGGTTGAATGAAACAAGGAATGGTTGAGTGAAATAAGGAAACCCGGTTTGAGTTAAACAATGAAACATGGTTGAATGAAATAAGGAATGGTTGAGTGAAACAAGGAATGGTGTTGGACTGAATAAGGAAACATGTCTTGTAGAGATTTTTTTATGATAAAGTTGGCCATGTGGACGTCCAAATCTTCATATTGATTTTCTCGAGATTCGTAGTTGTTGTTGCTTTGTGGGCTTGACTTCATGGGTCTTGGGATTGAAATTCTTTAATCCTTATGAATGCATTTGAATTTCCATTGGGCCTTCTAGTTAGGGATGGCAGGTCCGGTTAACCGGCCCTAATAACCAAAACCGAGGACCGGACCGAGCTTTAAAAAGTGGATTTTCAGTGACCAAGCCCGGAGCGGTTAACCGAAGTCTCGGGTAACCAAGAATTCGGGTCGGTTCGGACCAATTCTCGGGCTTGGGCGGTGGTGAGGAACTGAGACAAAGATACGTGAGGAGGGAGGATGGCTTCATGTTCCAATCTCATCTCAAATTCCCAAATCAACATCCACTGCTTCTTTTCTTCTTTCTCAAATAACCCAACGAGCTCAAAGTTGTCGACGTCGAAAGGAAGATTACCCACGAAGAGTTTCAAGTCGGGGGGAGGGGGAAATTGGCCTCATCCCCACTGTCGACCTCCTCTTGGTCGAATTCAGAGGAAATTGTGACGTTTCGTACAAAGCTAAACGAAAGGGTCTGCTGGTACTTCAAATATAGTTTTAGTGGGGTTTTGAGGGAGAGGGTCGGTGAGAAGAAGATGAGTGAAGTGGGGTTGGTGGTTTTGGAGAAAATTAGGGTTTTGGAGGAGAGGGAAGGGAGGACTAGAGATGAAGACGCCATGGCTATGAAGAAGAGAATAGGAAAAAGCTCCCCTGATAAGGTTTTGAAGAAGAATGAATGGGAGGGAGAGAAGGTTGCGAGAGATTTTTGAGAGGCTGGTGGGATTTGGATGTGGGAGTACCCTTTGGGTGGTGAGATTTTTGAGAGGGTGGTGAGATTTTGAGAGGAGTGTGGATAGGATTTGGATGTGGGTGTACCCTTTGGGTTTGGGGGTTAAAATAAATTTCAACATCATCTACTTTAATATGGTGAGTCAACAACATCTAACCGTTAGATATTTTGAGAGGGTGGTGAGATTTTTTTCTAGTTAATGCTAATATGTGGCTTGTGGATATAGCTTGGGTTGGGCTTTTGATGGGGAGATAGAATCTGCAAGTTAGAGGAAAATGCTTGGGTTTGGGCTTTGGGGATAATGGTCATTTAGTTTTTTTAAAATATTCGGGTCAGGCCGGTTACCCATTGAGCTTTGAGAATAGGAACTGATAACCAGGCCGACGTATTCGGGCCGGGCCAGGCTTTGGGACAGGCTTATAAAATAACAATAGAAAATTGGACCATACCGGACTGCTCAGTCCAGTTCCCGGTCCGGGCCGAGTTTTCGGTCTCTAATGCCCACCCCTACTTCTAGTTGATGAATTTAGCCTTATTGTGTCACTTTATGCATAATTTGAGATTTGTGCTTGAATTCCTACAAAATGCACAAAAAATACGTAATGAGATATTTTTATTTGGTAATTGGACTTAACAATTGTATATTTAAGGGTGTAAAAATCGATGTTTATGGTGTTTATCACACCACCCCAAACAACCTTTTGCTAGTCCTCTAGCAAAGAACAACGAAAAGAAAGATAAGAACACAAAACAAAATATTTTTATTCGTGCTAAACTTCTAAAAAAATTCAATGCCACTTTCGCTGGTACGACTCGATTGCATTTACAATATGCAACAACACCTTGAACCTTTAGCATGACACTAAAGGAGGAGTTTTATCCTCCTAAGTGTTATCCACGATGACACCCACAAACACATTTTTTTATATGAAAAAAAATCGATGTGTGTCCTATTTTTCTCAAAGAATGTCATTGTTATTCAACCACATAGAAGACAAAAGATTTATGTAACTTCTTACTAAAATGCACAATACAAGTGAGCAACTTTGGAACAAGGTGTGTATATGTGAATAACGAATGCAACTTTTCGTGTCAAAGTAACATACATCCTAATTCACCTTTGGAATAGCCGTTTTGATTTCAAAACTCACCAGTTAATCTCTCTGAAATAATCACTCTGTGTTTGGGAAAAATATTTTCTCTCTTGCATGTGAGGAAAAGAGGAAATGTGAAAATTCAAACTTCTCACATGCTCATAAGAATAAACGGACATGAAAGAGAATAATACTCATGGAAGGAATGTTGATCACTTGCAAGAATGTCGAGTTACCCACCATAGCGCCTTCTCATCTACTTTTCACTTCTTAGAATACCTTACCATAGGGTTAATTAGGACTTCTCTAAAATAAAAATGAATCTAGTTTTTTTTTTATATGAGGAAGAATGGGGTAGATGTTAAGTAAAGAGTTGTTTATGAAAATGTAGGGTCTTCAAATAGATTAATAGAGAACTCATTAATCACTTCCTTTTATTCTTGTTTCTTCTCACCTTTATTTATTTATTTTTTTCTTCAGAACTTTTCACTTTGCACTCCCATTTTTCTTCATAAATCTTTCTAAAATTTTTAAAAAACATAAAGGGAAAAATGGGTTTTTTTTTTATATATCTAATAAGGCAATACAAAGGCTCACATTGGTATTGGATGAAATGTTTAGCAAGATGATTTTGCGAAGGTTCAGATGGACAAGAGATGCCTAATTTACCTTCTCAGGTTTGGTAATGGTTATAAGTCTCAAATAGACTACAAGACCTATGTTTCTCTTAACTTGAAAAAGATGTCATCCTCAGTGACCAACCGAAAAAAGGAATAATGAGACTTCACAACAAGTTAATGTCCAATAAAATTTTAAAAATCATCGTATGACTCGAAGTTGTGTAAAAACACTCTGAATAAAATGAATTGTCTGATAGCTCACAAGGTTAAAGTCTCCACTATTATTCCTCTAGATTCTCAAGAAGTTACTTACTTATATATTCCAAACTACATTTGTGGTCATTGTGCAAAACTTTATTTGTTTCTGATCTCTCAAATGCAATATTTACTCTAGTAATAAACTTCCAACATCTATTTGCCTAAGTGTAATGAATCGAGTAATCCAATCTCATCATAGCTAGGATACCACACCATTTTTTATTTTATTAATTATTATTATTACTATTATTATTATTTTTTTAGAAAAATATTTTCAAAATAGGTATGAATTCTGATAAATCTCTCCACCCCCAAACAAATAGAATATTGTCCCCCGTGTTAAACAAATGAAATGAAAAGTGATAAATGAAAATTAGAACCTATTACCTCAGGTGATTTGTTGAACATCTGAACCGTCCCTGCAATGAAAATTAGAACCTATTTATAAATGAATAAATGCATAAACAGACTGAGCTATCTCCCAATAGCGCTAAGTTTAATGTCATTGGACGTAAAGAGGGTGGTGGATACCACCCCCAAATAGGCTTAGTAGAGTAGGAATTTGTGGGTGTGACTAATCCTCATAGTTAGGATCAGTCAACTGAATGGTTTCCACTGACCTTGTGGGAAGTTCATGGTATGGCTTCAGTCGTTGTCCATTTACTTGAAAGAGACTACCATTTGTAGGGTTTTCTACGGTGATGGCACCGTAGTCTTTAACATCACGTACATGAATGGACCAGACCAACGAGTTTTTAGCTTATCTAGAAAGAGATGAAGACGAGAGTTGTAGAGTAGGACTTTCTGACCAAGATGGTACTTTTTTCTCATGATGCTTTTGTCATGTATCCACTTCATTTTATCTTTGTAGTTCTTGGATAAGTCATAAGCATCATACCTCAATTCTTTTAGCTCATCGAGCTGAAGTTTCCTTTTTTACCAGCCATATCGAGGTCAAAGTTTAGACTCATTTTACAGGAAGGTGACAAGGTTTACCAAAGACCAATCTATAGGGAGACATCTCTAAAGGAGTTTTGAATGTTGTTCGGCATGCCCATAAGGCATCCAAAAGACGTAAAGACCAATCTTTCCAATTTGGATTGATAGTCTTTTCGAGGATGTTCTTGATTTAACAATTTGAGACTTCAACTTGACCGCTTGTTTGAGGACGGTAAGAAAGGGGAACTTTGCGAGTAACCCCATACTTTTTAACAAGATGCTCAAAGACGCGGTTACAGAAATGCTTACCCCCATCACTAATGATACCATTGGGAGTGCCAAATCTACTAAAGATAAACTCCCTTATGAATGGAATAACAATTTTGTGATCATTGGTCTTAGTGGCAATGGCCTCTATTCATTTAGAAACGTAATCCACTGCAAGAAAGATTTATTGATACCCATGGGAGGATGGAAATGGTCCCATAAAATCGATGCCCCAAATATCAAAAACTTCAACCACTAGAATAGGATTCAGAGGCGTCATATGCCGACGAGTTATTCGCCCAAGTTGTTGACATTGGTGACAGACTTTACAATACTCATTGGCATCTCAAAAAAATGGTAAGCCAATAAAAATCTGATTGGATAACCTTCTCCGCGGTTTTCTTAGAACTAAAATGCCCACCACAAGCTTGATCATGGCAAATGAGAGAATGCTCAACTGTTCAACTTTTGGAACACATCTTCTGATAAGTTGGTCAGGGCAGTATTTGTACAAATATGGCTCATCCCAAGAATAATACTTGATCCTAGACAAAAACTTGTCACGATCTGGCTTTGATCAGTGTGAATGGAGTTCAGTTGCTAAAAAATTGACAATGTCGGCATACCAAGGAAGCTCTTGCTCTACCAAGAGAAGTTGTTCATCTGGGAAGTCCTCTTGAATAGGCAAGATACAAGTAGATGATTGTGATGTTAGCCTAGACAAGTGGTCGGTGACCGTATTTTCTGTACCTGACTTATCTCGTATTTCAAGATCAAATTCTTGAAGCAAAAGAACCCATCAAATCAAACGAGGTTTGGTGTCCTTCTTATTGAGAAGGTATCTAAGGGTTGCATGGTCAGTGTACACAATGACTTTAGTTCCAATGAGATAGGAACGAAATTTATCTAATGCATAAACAATGGCTAACATCTCTTTCTCCGTAGTCGAGTAATTGAGTTGAGCCTCATTCAGAGTTTTGCTAGCATAGTAGATGACATGAGGAAGTTTGTTAACTTTTTGACCCAAAATTGCACCTACAACGTAGTAAGAGGCATCACATATAATCTCAAAAGGTAGCACCCAATCAGAAGCTCGGATGATAGGAGCTGAGACTGATGCAGAAACACAGATAAGCACTTGTCGTCAAAAAAGAAAGGGAACATCCTTGGCTAAGAGACTACTCAAAGGGCATGCAATCTTTGAGAAATCTTTTATGAAGCGGCGATAAAATCCAGCATGCTCCAAGAAAGATCGCGCATCGTTAAGAGATTTTTAAATCAGAAGAGATGAAATGACATCAATCTTAGCTTTGTCCACCTCAATGCCTTTTGGAGAGACAACGTGCCCAAGAACAATGCTATACTTCACCATGAAGTGACACTTTTCCCAATTTAGAACAAGGCATTTTTCTTTGCAACGCTCTAAGACAAGTGAGAGGTGATGTAGGTATTGGTCAAAAGATGAGCCGCATACTGAAAAATCATCCATAAATATCTCAAGAAAGTTGTCCACCATATCACTGAATATGCTAGACATGCATCTTTGAAATGTTGTGGGTGTGTTGCATAGCCCAAAAGGCATGCGACGATAAGCGCAAATACAAAAAGGACAAGTGAATGTGGTTTTTTCTTGATCTTCTTGTGCAATAGGGATTTGATTGTATCCATAATATCCATCCAAGAAACAATAGTAAGGATGATTGGCTAACCTCTCAAGCATCTGATGAATAAAGGGAAGGGAAAATGATTCTTTCGAGTATTAGAGTCCAACTTATGATAATCAATGCATACTCTCCATCCCTTTTTCACTCTTTGTGGCACAAGTTCCTTGTTCTCATTTTCAACGACTGTAATTCCTAACTTCTTAGGAACCACATGGACCAGGCTAACCCATTGGCTATTAGAGATAACATAGATGATGTTTGCATCCAGGAGTTTCAATACTTCCTTTTCGGCATTTTTCAAAATGGGATTTAGACATCGCTGGGGCTCTTTGGATGTTTTGGTTTAATCTTCCAAATAAATATGATGCTCACAGACAAAAGAGTCAACACCCTTGATGTCATGAATATTCCAAGCAATGGCTGACTTGTGAGCTTTAAGGACTTCCAACAACTTGTCACTTTGTTCCTCAGTGAGATCTGAGACAATAATCACTGGATAACTCTCCACAGGACCGAGAAATGCATATCTCAATTCATTTGGCAAAGGCTTAAGTTCTAGTAATTTCTGAGTGCTTGTGGATGAGTCACTCTCTTGTGACTGTTCTCTAAAGAAAGAAGATGAATACAACTCTTCCTCATATTGATAACGTGATAATGGCTAAGATTCAGGTATATGCATTATGGGCACATTATCCAACATATTGTTGACCTATTCAATAGCCTTGTCCATATCTAGGTTCATACCAAAGTGTGAGAGACAACGAAGCAATATGTCATCTGGTGATGATTGAGTCATAGACTCAAAAGATTGAATAATACACACTTCTTCTTGTTCTTCCTCAATCATATCGATATCATTTCTCCTTTGCAAGGCCTTGAAAATATTCAATTTAACTTTAAGGTTCGCAAAGGAAACAGACATGCTACCGCTTCTACAATTGATGTTAACATCTGCAGTTGCTAAGAAGGGTCGCCCTAAGATGACTGGAATGTGATTATTTGGGCTCGGGCTAGTGTCTAAGATGATGAAATCAATTGGATAATAGAAATCTGCAACTTGAACAATCACATCCAAAATTATTCCTCTAGGGTATCGTTTTGACTCATCTGCTAGCTTAAGAACTACCTTTGTTGGTTGCATGTCCTTTAACCCAAGTTCTAAATATATATGATAAGGTAAGAGATTCACACTCGCTCCTAAGTCGATCAAGGCACGACTTTCAAAGTCTTTTCCAATGAAACATGGTATAGTAGGGGTTCCTGGATCCCTGTACTTAATTACTCCAGTTTGTTGAATAAGCGATGTGACATCGCTTGCAAGGCATGCAGTTTCAGGTACTTTCGTTTTTCTCTTTTTAGTACACATGTCCTTGAAATTTTTTGCGTAGATTGGTACTTGTTGGATAGCAGACAAAAGTGGGATGCTGATTTGTACTTCTTTAAAAATCTCTAGTATTTCTTGAAATTGCTTCTCTTTTTTGTTACCTAAAAGGACTTTGGGAAAAGGTGCCTTAGGTATATACTTTCTTGGCTCTACGGGAAGCTGAGAAGGTGAGTTTAAACCAGTTTGAGAAGAACCTTTAGCGTTCTCAATTGGTTTAGGAACATTCTCTTTGGAAATCACATCAGTTCTCTTAGGTTGTTTTATGTCATTATCAATTGCTCGGCCAGAAGAAAGGGTGGTGACAACTTTAACTTCTCCATGTGAATCAACATTACTACCAATTTCATTAACATGGGCTTGGGGAGCACCTTTTGGATTAGGGATGGGCTGACTAGGGAATGTTACTTTTTCTCTTCCCACGCTCAACTGTTGTTGAAGCTGGTGGATGGCTTGGGAATTAGCAACATTATTTGTCATTAATTGGTGCATCATATCTTCCAATGATGGTTTTGAAGGTTGTAAAGGTGCAACATATTGAGTTTGAGGTACCAAGTCCCAGAAGTTGCTAAGTTGAGGTTGACCATAAGAATTATGAGGGACAGGTACCATAGGAAGGTTCACACGCTGATTTTGCCGGAATGAAAGAGGTCCTCCTTGTGGTGGTTATTGATTTGTTTGCAACTGGTTAGATTGAGGTCCATATTGAATCTGTCTGGGATAAGTGCGTGAGTTGTGGGTTTGTCCACTAGGTTGCCTAGGGTGTTGAAACCCAGGAGGATTTCCTGAACTTCTCGGTGGTTGTTCATAAAAGTCACCACCATAGGAAAGGTTAGAGTGATGTCTATTTGCAGATGTGTATGTTTGACCGAATGTGTTTGATTTGCGTTCACTGTTAAATACACACACATCCTCTTTAGGTTCATTGCCACCTGAAGTTAAAGGGCAATCAGAATCTATATGATCTCTTTTGAGGCAAAAGGTACAAGGGTTATAAGTCTACTCTTTGGCTTTAGAGGTGGACTTTGTCACAATAGATTTCATTTCCTTAGCAAAGTCCTTTAGGAATGTTTTGATGTCTAGTTCGGGATCTTCCTTTGGTAAAAATAGACGTGATTTTCTAGAAGAACTAGGTTTCAAGTCTCTATGGGCCGTAGTTCATTGTCGATAATCATCAGCAAGTTCACTTAAAAAGATATAAGCATCAGTACCAGTTTTACGCATGAATTTCCCTTAATGCATGGATTTGATCATATTTCTAGATTGGACAATCAATCCATTATAGAAACTATGCACTAGCACTCGTTTTTCAAAGCCATAATGGGGGCATTTGATGAGTAAATCTTGATAAGAACAAAGGTTTGGTGCTGATAAACACAAAGAAATATGAGTAAGGTCTCAACCTCCTCCACTTCCATATAATCGAGGATGTCAATTATGTTAGAGACAACCTTAGTGAACTCCACTTCAGCTCCATTAGCCTTCGACTACTCAACAAGTACATACAATTCCAGCTTGGCTCGAATAAGTGAGATGGGAAATCCCCTATTCAAAGCAAAGAAAAAAGTCAAAAAAAAAAGTTACCTCCATTTTATGTTTCACACCTTTGTCAAGGTGGTCTCCAAAAACACGATTAGGCACGGGGGCTTTATCCGTCAACCATTGATACCATGAATTGATATGATTGTGTGCTCTCTCCTGTAAATCAATATCTGAATGCTAGGAGAACCCACCATCCGTATCCATACAAATAGCCCCAGGAATGGGCTCCTTCTAGCTGACTTGTGGGTGGAATCGAGGAGCAACCATTGGTTACTTTAGCAGTGACTGGGACATTGGTGATGACGGACACACCGACCTTCCCCTTCTTGTTAGAAACAACAACAGAAGACACTGGATAGAAGGGAGGAGAGTCAGACAACTCTTTCATACTTGGATCAACAGGAGGAGGATGAGCAGGAGAATTGGAACTTTGACCCTGATCAGCAGCAACCTCGTCAAAAGCCGGATCATACTCGAAGTCGTTCAAAGACAGCTCCAAGTTTGGATCCTGAGACTTCTTCATCGCAAAATGTGCCATCTTGTTAGAAAAGACACGAGCATCCTCATCTGACACCTTGCTAAGGTCTGTCGCACCAGCATAAGCAAGGAGCTCCTTCTCAGATTCACCAAGTGGAGCACGAAGACGGGAAACTTTTTCCCGACTCTTCGCCAAAACCTGTTGCATCTCCTCATCTTCCTGAACAACAAGATGGGAGTCATCCTCATGATTCTTATCTGGAACCACAAGTAGAAGGGTAGTTGGAACATTCCTTCTGCAGAGACGGTTCCAACATAAGAACCCAACCCAACATGCCTCTTCTGTTTTGAAGGCCGACCAACATCGACCAAACCACTTATGACCTTCATTTTGGAAGGACTAGGAGCCCTCAGAGCCCTCTTCTTCCTTGTGATCAGATCTGCATCCCGACCACCAACGCTTAAAAGATGACTCGTCCTTCTTGTGGTCAGATTCGCACCCTGACCACAAATGCTAACAAGAGGACTAGGTTGAGCAACACTAATACCAGAGTCATGTTCATAAACAACCAATGACCATTCCTGAGCATTAAGGCTGTAAAGGCCACTCTCATCGACAACCTCCACCTGGAGTACCTTTTCGAGCGATGTACGAGGAAGTTAAGAAATCGAGCATTTCTCTTGCTCTTCTGTAGTTAGTTGCAAGTTGTTCAGGTTCCTGGGGGTCCTGAATGACATGAGAATGGGTTTACGATCAAGGTCGAAATACCCATATTTCATGGAAGTATAGAATCAGGTCCTCTGCCAATACTTGAAATCATCTTTAGGCTTGCCTAGACAAGTAGACAAAATTAGATAGCAAACACCATTTTTGGTGAACTTCAACGTCATTAGAGAATGCAACACATTCTTGTTCAAATGGATCCCAGCCCACAGAGCATTCACCACAACCAAAACCTTCCAGCCATTGCGACCTAATTGAGTAGGAGGAATACCGATCAAATCCAGATAAGCCCATATGATATCCAAAATTGGGAAATGGATACGAACCCTGAATATTCCAAGGTACAGATAAATGAAACCATCCCTTGGCTGGATAGGCTATCAGCTATCACCATCTCTTGACAGCACAAGATGCAAGTTGGAATGAATAATATGCATGACGGACGTCATCCAAGATGGCTTAGGTTGCCAACATCAAATAAAAAACTCCGCTCAGGCGGTCAAATGATCGACGCTTAGAGATCTCTTGGGATTCATTGTGAAAAGCTTGTTAACTCGGAAAGTATGAGGAAAAAAAACAAACAAGCTTTGCAAATGAAAGAAGGCGTAAATAAGATAACACAACTCTCCTTATATAGGATTAGAAAACAAAAAAGAAAGCTAATGGGAGATCGTGCAGGAAATGATAGTTGCACGAAACCCTAAAGTCATGCCAAAACGAGCTGATTGGTGGCGTAGCAGAGTAGCAATTAAATTTGGCCATTGAGTCAACAGCTGATAACGACATTAAATGTTGCGCAGAAAAGTGATGATGAACCTCGAAAATCAACCACCTGACAGTTAGTGGCCACACAAGCGAATCCACTAACTAGGAGTAGTTGATGATACATCAAACATCTATTTGATCATGACTGAACACGTGGCACAAATAATCTTTCATTTAAGGACAATTAATATGTTTGATCACTAAAGTCCAAAGAGACATTAGTAAGGGACATGACATAGGTTAAAGGCCCGGATATCAGGCCCAAACGAATCTCTCACTAGAGGACATAGACGTTACGAAGGAGACAAGTCATAGCGGGAATCTCTCTCCTTAAGGACATATCTCAATGAAGGCGGAAATCGTTATGAGAAACGTCCCCCTTCATTGCGCCATGCATGCTTAAGTTGCATATAGAGTTATTTATTCTTGTTATAAAAGGTAAAAGAGATACAAGAGGAAGGTACATATGAAAAAACCCTACAATTATATTGTGTCCAAGTTCATCTTATTCCTCAATTTACTGACTTAAGCATCAGAGTATTCGGGAACCAACAAGGTGGTCCTTGCAGTTCAGATCTCTAAAAAAACAAATTTTAACGCATCAAGTAAATCATTGAAATTTGCTAATGGAGTTCATGTAGATACTCTCTCTCATTTGGATTGAGGAAGTAAACATCTCCTTGAAAGGTACGTTTGAATTCTTTATTTTAGTCACTATTTCTGATTACCATGATAATGTAAATTGGGATGTTTTTCTTGTTATGGGAGCACCTCAGTATAAGGATAAAAACATGTTCTGACAAGCTTTGAATACTCGTGCACTTGCACTCACTAATCCTTGGTCTGTAATGTGTGATTTTAGCCAATGGTAATCTGGTTGGATGGTTAAGCCTGTGGTGATTTAACTCCCACGTCTTGGATTCTATACCCACCGACGACATGCTTACCTTTCAAAAAAAAAATGTGTGATTTTAATGCTATCTTGTCAAATGGTGATAAAATGGGAGGTTGCCCTGTAAAAGAGTTACTACTAATGCTTTCAACTCCTATGTTATACTCATTCTCTTATTGATATCCAATGTTGTGGTTCTAGGTTGACACAGAATAATAAAAGGAAATATAAGGAAGGAAACTTGATAAGGTCCCTGCCATTCCTAATTGGATTACCCTTTCTTCTGCTCATAATCAGGTCCGACCCTAACACGGTGCAATAGGTGCAACCACACAGGGCCTCTCATTAAGGATAGTTGGGTAAATTTCGCATTCAAAAGAAGTTGCAAGGATTTTTGGCTAATCCAATGAAAAATAACCACGTCTTCCTCGAGAAAATAACAAGAGCCAACCTCCACGTACATGGAAGTTGGTAACTTTCTATGTTTTTCTTGTCTAATATCCATCTCCAACTTTCATGCCTCAAAGTTTGTTCAGTCATGTGCATGACATAGAAAAAAATGAAAAAAAATTAATAAATGAGTATTTTTACTAATGGACCCTAATTATTACGAATTTTGCACTAGTCCCTTGAATATCAGAGACGATCCTAATCATAAACTAAAATCCATTCGCACGTATGCTCATGGGCAGACCTAATAAGGAGCGAGGGCTCAATTTTTAAAATATTTTTTTATATATACTTTAGTCTTAAAAAAAATTGATTATATAATGTAGAATACAATATGACGATTGTTTATACATATATTTGAACATGGCTTTGTTGGTGTAGTGGTTGGAGGTTTATCATTATTACTAAAAGATTAGTAAACGATACGAGTTCGATACTCTTCAAGTGCATTTTTATTTTATTTTCAATGCAATTTTATTAGTAATTGCAAACATTAAAAAATATTTAGTTTAACATTAAATAAATGAATTATTTTTCACAAGTGGTATAAAACATTCAGCAAAAAAATATTTAAAATAATAACTATAAAATTCAATGAAAATATATACCATTAGCCAACTCGTACAAAATTTGAGCCTCATATAAACTAATTTTTCTATGAAATTATATTATGATCATATTAGTTTCGCAAATTGCAAGTTTTTTTTAGCTACATCTAGATACTTATCCTAATTATTTTGTGATATTAGTTATATATTCTAGTTATTATGCTCGTTCTCTCCTTGCTAATGTTATCGATAGTGATCTTATTTTGGCTTAAAATTGGACTACACTGGATCCAATTTGGTATATGCAATGTATTTTTTTATTAGTTACAAGCTTGGATAGAAAAATAATTTGGCTTTATCATTGATAACTACTATTATCAACTAATCAGCATTTTTTATTTCGCCCTCCCCCCTTCCCGTCAATTAAAATCCTGGCTCCGCCCCAGTTATGCTTTTGACCATATTGCTCTTAGCTTTAATCTTTTTCATGTTCAAACTAATAAGGGTTTCATGCTTTTTAAATTCTTTCAGATGGACCTATGATGAGTCATCCAATGATGTTATAGACAAAGTTTGAGAGGGCAACACTGATTATGATAACACTTCCAATTCTCTCTCCATGCCAAGAAAGTTGAGCATCTCATATGTCTACCCATGTCACTTGGATCCAAAATCACTTTGTCCATATTCAAAGTAACACTTCCAATTCTCTCTCCATGCCAAGAAAGTTGAGCATCTCATATGTCTACCCATGTCACTTGGATCCAAAATCACTTTGTCCATATTCAAAGTTCCATTTCCAGGATCCCGGAGGAATTGAGTTACCTTGATAACAACCCCATCAATTAGGATAATCAACAAGATGAGAGAAATGAACAACCAAATGGATGATCTTTTAAGGAGTAAAGAACGCTATTGGTATAAAAAGATCTAGGGACAATAGGGTGAGATTTGGTGAACATATATAATCAAAAACACTTTCATGTGAGGACCATGGTGAGATGAAGTAAAGTGTCACCACTAGAATTATTAAAAAGCAAGGGAATTGGGTACATAACCATGAGGAGATTGAGGCTTTCTTACTTCATACTTTAATGACTTTTTCAGAACACTTATCTTTACAAAGATCTTGCTATTGATCACTTTTCCCTTGTGATATTTGAAGTAGACAATTAATTCCTTTGTGTCGTTACTTTAATGACCCGTTCCAATTTTTTTTGTCCTTTTGAGAGTGATCAAATTCATCTCGATTTTGTCTCATCCCGTTTCGATCTATAGTGGGATGGAATCATGATGAAGATTTTCAATCCCGCCTATCCTATTTCTTTCAGACCCAAATTTATTTATTTAATATTTATTATTATTAATTTTAATCAAAATACTCTTATAAATTAAAGTTTAGGATGTGTTGAAATTAAATCAATGTAAGATGAAATTCTATATGAAATCTAAATTAATTGAATCATTAATTCTAAATGAAATTTAATATTTATTTGCCTTCCAAAAAAAGTTTAATATTTATTTATGTAATATCTATTATTATTTATGATATAAGTTATATGTATATAAATTTGACATTATTGGAGTGTGAGTAATGTGAGATAAAACTATTTTTATTATTTTTTTTATTGGATGACTATTTAGTACGTGATCATACCGTCCCGATCCCGTTTGAGATTGGACGAGGTCGGGATGAGGTCTATCCCATCCCATCCCATCCCATCCCATCCCGATCCGAATGAACGGGATGGAATAGGGATAGATCCATCTCATCCCATCCCATCCCGTGCACACCCCTAATTGCTTCTGAAGAAGAGATTTGGAATACCATTAAGAGCATTGAAAAGCCCCTAGGCTTGATGGTTTCCAAGCGTATTTCTATGAACACTAGTGGATGTTAAAAGGAAATAGGACCTCTAAGGCAGGAGGAACACTTGATACAAAATTCAAAACAATCTTGAAGCAGAATTCAGAACAGGAATTCAAGTACTCACCTGGAGTGGACAACATGGTTGGTAGAGATGACTATCATATGGATTGCCTAGATGTGGTATGAGTATTACAAGGTTGTAGAGATCACTCAAGTTGGTCCAAATCTATTTTTGCTTCAGCTTTTGAAGAAAATATTTCTAGTGTCAGACACTTCTATTATGTTCATAGGCAGTTTAATTATGAAGCCCATGATATGGCTAAACATGTAAAATGTAACAGACTAGTATTTGCTTGGCTACGTTTAAGTAATATAACACGATTGTTTAACAATAATATTAATAATAAGAAACAATCATCTCCTAAACGATACTTTGAATTTGAAAACGAAAATTCTAAATGTCGAGGAAGTGGGCGAGGAAAACAACGAGGGAGGGAGGGAGCCGTCCATCCCTCTCGGAATGCGCACATGAAAAATGATGGCACACATCCTGAGGGGGATGGACGGCTCCCTCCCTCGCTGTTTTCCTCGCCCACTTCCTCGACAGGTAGAACAGCTCAAAAACGAAACCTGAATAATGCTTATCTTTATATTCGTCCATTTTTCAAACGAATTAGAGAACCACAAAATCCATTAAATGTCAAATGTGCTTGTACGTGGGTTGACCAAATTACCAAAAACCCCTTCGATCCCCTTGCACGTGAGCCTTGTTTGAAATTTATATGATTTATTTTTGTGTAAAAAAAAGTGACACCCTTTTAATGCAAATGCATGTCTACATCTAAATGATAAGAAAGACACATTAAAATATTTGTGAAGCTCTATGATGATACACCAAAATAGACCAATCATCACGATCGTACAGGTGACATATAGATTCATCATGAGGATACAACGCTCAATTTATCGGGCCAGCTCATAAAGCCCAGGAAGAATAAAATCAATTACAAATGCCCATATGAGATCCACCAATGAGAAGACACAAACATGGCCCGAACTCAGGCTCAAACGAATTAGAGCCCAAATCGAGGCCCGACACGAGTCCTCTCATAAATAAGAGGAACATTGCACCAAAAATGAGCCGTTGAGGGAGTTACGCCTCCCCGAATGCATTTCCATTAAGGAGGAGACTGTTACAAGAAACATCTTCTTCCGTTACGCCTCACATGCTTAAGTCGCGCAGAGAGTTAACCACAACCATTATAAAAGGTAAAGAGAACAATCAACACAGGTATGCAACTTTAACTGAGTTTTGTCCAGATTTATTTCATTCTTCCAACAGAGTTACTGACTTAAGCATCGGAGTGCCTTCGGCCACAAAAAAGTGGTATTTGGTAGTCTAATGATTGTTTTGCAGGTTCAAACTTCAAACTCACAGGAAGACGATTTTTGGACGCATCAGTTTGGCACCGTCCATGGGAACGACTAGTTTCCTTTCTAAAAACAGAATACATAGTGACAAAGCTCACCAAAACCTGACAAAAAAACAATAAGCCATCAGAGAAAATAATGCAATCTGCAGATCCTCAATCTAGTAATGATCACGACAACTCTCCCACTAATGCATCACTGACAACTAGAGGAGAAGAAGCAACCGGATCACCGGACCAATGGCGTCTGAGAATGCAGATCCGCAGCACGCAGTAGTCAAGACAACCCAAGCATTTGGCAATGTTACCATGGACCCTCGGGTGTATTTGCTCATAACCCAAATGGGTCACATAATAAAGATGCTGGAGAAGATCACCCAGGAGCGCATTCAGTCAGCCAGTCCTGTTTAGGAACCGCCACAACAAAACTCAGCCAATCGAACTCAAGGGGGTGACGAAGTCCTAGCAGAACTCCAACAAGGAAACTTTGAAAGCAACGAGCTCCCTCGAGGCAAGAATTCGTTGTGTGAAGGGACACTTACCGAAATCCCATTTAGAATACGGGTCACAGATCCCAACATACTATATGAGTTGGCAAAGTCGTCGTTATTTGACGCCCTCATGACAACGAAAATGCCGAAAAAGTCCACTTCACCGAAATTCGAAGTATATGATGGCACTTCCAACCCAACTGACCATCTGAGACACTTCCACCACATGATGACCCTGAAGGAGATCACGAAGTCGATCTTATGTAGGACATTTCCAATTAGCCTCACGTCCACAGCAATGAATTGGTTCAATAGCCTACCGGCCACCGAGGTCAATAAATTCACTTCAAGCTTTGGCCACCGCTTTCATCACCAGATTCATCGGAAGCCGGCGAATGAAGAAAGGGCCACACTACCTCCTGCGTATAGGCAGAATCCCGAAGAAACAATACGGGAATATGTCACCCACTTTACCAATGAATCGACAATAACTGATGGATGTAGCAACGACACAGCCATTGCAACCTTTGTGGATGGATTGAAGAGAGACCCCTTCTTTGATGCTCTTAACCTGGAACCTCCAAAGGGCATGACAATCCTGCTAAAAATAGCACAAAAACATATCTTCCTTGAGGAGAGATGAAGGCGGCCAGGAGAAAAAATGACCAAAAAGGAGAAAAATTTTCAAGGAAACGGGAAAGAAATGAGGAATGAAGACAAAATGACGAACAAAAGGAGGGCAACAACCCATTGAAGAAACATCAAAGTGGCGGAAAAAACGATTCGCTATGACAAGAATTCGAGAAGCTACAACCAATGCAGACTAGACATGAGCGAGTAACGAGTGTGAAAGAGACCACCATGGCTCATCTCTTCTCGAGAATCCATACATCCCTTATCAGTGTATGACGATCACATACAAGTCATATACAACAGTGAAAACAAGTTGAACAAATATACTGAAACACATGGCGAAATGGGATAACGTCAACTGGCTGCTTAGGATGAGAAGAGACCTGGAAAGGAGAGACAAGAAAATATTGTTCCTTTCATAAGGATCATGGGCACGATACCGAAGACTGCTACAATTTAAAAGACGAAATCGAGCACTGGGTTCAGAAAGGATGACTCGACGAGTTCATCGGAATGCCAGATAAACAGCTCACATGGAAGGAGAAAACAGACAATGTTGCAGGATCGAAAGAACAGTCCAGAGAGCTAATATGCACCGCACACTACATAGTCGAAGGAAGCAAAACACACGAAATAGCTAGGTGAACTTTTCACTCGAACTGATTTATATCAGAACAAGAGTACTGACAAAACACTTCACATGTAGAAATTTGCATCAACCAACTAGTACGAGTCAGAAGATCTCACCAGCGGATGCAAGCTTGACCCGAATCACTAACAACAAGGCTGGCAACAACACACTCGACCAAACCCTGATGGTTGACACTAGACACGGAGACAACATCAACATGATTGGACAATTCGGTGCTGATGTGAGCATGACTAGACAATTCAATGCTGATGCGAACATGATTGGACAATTTGGTGTTGACAAAAGCGCAACCAAACAGTTTGGTAATAACATAAGCATGATCAAACAAGCCAATATTACTCAGCCATCGGATAAAAAAACACCTTGAGCATGCCAGTCACAACATCATACACAACATACGAGAACGAAGCAAAGAAAAACAAAACACCAATATCTAATACGAAGGCCAACAACGAGCAAATGAAGACAAAGAAAATCATACTCCTAACCAGAGTAATTTTCTTAATGGCTAAGACTAGTGAAAAAATCAAAAAGGGAATATTAATAAGATTACGAATTCAAAAGCCCCAAATTTTTGTGTGGATAACAAAATAAATACGTCAATGAATTAGCCATACAAAGCAATCAAATGACAAAAGTCGGATACACATAACTTTTGATCTGATCAACCACGAAGTAAAGGAAGGACACCCAAGTCAACTAAACACAATTTTTTTTCGAATCAACCGAAATGTCGAGTTAACGAAGTAAAGGTTGGACACCCGAGTCAACTAAACACAAAAATAAAACTTCGAATCGACCGAGATGTCGAGTTAACCAAGTGAAGGTGTCTTTGGACACCCGAGTTAACTAAACACAAAAAAACTTAAAATAGACCGAGATGTCGAGTTAACGAAGTAAAGGTTGGACACCCGAGTCAACTAAACACATACTTCGAATCGACCGAGATGTCGAGTTAACAAAATAAAGGTTGGACACTGAGTCAATTAATCAAATACTTCGAATCAACCAAGAAATCGAGTTAATTAAGTAAAGGTTGGACACCCGAGTCAACTAAAACACAAAAATTTCGAGTCGACCAAGACGTCGAGTTAATGAAGTAAAAGTTGGACACCCGAGTCAACTAAACACATAAACTTCGAATCGAACAAGATGTCGAGTTAACGAAGTAAAAGTTGGACACTCGAGTCAATTAAACACAAAAACTTCGAGTCGACCAAGACGTCGAGTTAACCAAATGAAAGTTGAACACCCGAGTCAACTAAACACATAAACTTTGAGTCAACCAAGATGTCGAGTTAACAAAGTAAAAGTTGGACACCCGAGTCAACTAAACACATAAACTTCGAGTTGACCAAGATGTCGAGTTAACGAAGTAAAAGTTGGACACACAAATCAACTTACCGCAAAAAAAAAAAAACTTCGAGTCGACCAAGATGTCGAGTTAACGAAGTGAATGCTCAACAAATAAGTTGACTTAACAAAAAGACTTCGAGTTGACAAACACAAAGTTAGAATTAAGGGAGCAAGTCAATGTGATTCAAACAAGTATAGGCAAAAATAACTCTTAGCGGCAAATCAGGAAGGACAACAGGGACCCACCATTGACAAACGATGAGCCTAAGCACAAAAGCAACTATAAAATAATTCAACGCAAAAACCACAACAACCACAACAAAATCGAAAAGAAGAAAAACAACAAAAGTCAATTTTTATTGATTAATACTAATATGTTACATCCGAAGAAGGAGATAAAGAAGTGAAAGAAGAAACAAAAGCAATTGCAGGATCATCACTCGTTGGAACAGGAGAATAACTCTTTTCGGGAGAGGGGTGTAATAATGGCTTTGGGGCGTTCAATGGTAAAAGAAGCGATGGCTCCTCAACTGCTGAAATAGATTCTTCGACATCGTCATCTTCAAAAGCTTCACCGATGAGGTGACGATACTTAGACAAATATTCGCTAAGCCCCTTGATATAATCAAAAAGCTCAACCCGTCCGTCAACAACTTGCTGCCAATCTCAGGCTTCAACTCTACGGAGCCTATCCTAAGCAACAACGAGTTCATTTTTGGCCGCGACAAGCTACCCTTTAGAGAGCATATCAGAAGCATCAGCCTTAACATCATTAAACGCAGTAGTTATCTATTCCACCCGCCTTTCAGCGGTATCACACATAACGGATTGCTACAATTCAGCACGGGAAGCTTCATCAAAAGTTGTTTTCTCAGCGGATAACTCTTTCTCCACATCACGTAGATGGATGAAAACCCCATCTAACTTGGCACTCAAAGAGTCAAGCTTGGAAGCAAACTTATCCCGCATATCCTTCGCCTCCATCAATGACTTTCGAGCAACCCTTGCAACTTTCTCCGAGTTTTCACATTTCATTTTCAACACATCAAATTGAGAAAGAACATGAGAAACACCAGTAATAACGCCGCCAATCTCCTCTCCAGCAGAGTCACTTGATCACGACCAGCTTGACAGACCGAAGCCATCACCCCTGCATAGGCGAGATGATTCATCCCGTCCATTATTTGCTCAAGACCGTGGTTGATGTGATCGAATGGGTCAAGTACAGACATTCAAGGCCTCTCCACCAACCGCTTGTGCCATTTTTACCAACCTACGTGCACCGTCCTGCATGTCAAAATGAGTAAACCAGCAGAACTTGCCATTAGACTTGATATGGATATCCTTCGAGCCAGGCACAGTCCAACTAATTCGTGGATGAAGGACACGAGGATCTGGAAGCACTGAAGAACCACCCCTGACAATAGGAAGACTAAAGGGAATAACAGTAACAATAGAAAAACTACGTTTACCCTCCCATTAAGAAGCATCCGTGGCAAGGGTAATGCTAACGGTAACAGCGGGAACAAGAGAAACCGACAAACAGGAGAGGAAACTAGGAACCCGACTGCATCGCTGACATCAATAGAAGAAGAACCAAAGTGATCCCTGATACTCTGACCACCACCAATGTCTTTAGACTGTCCCACCGCTAGCTGAAGCATCTTTTCATTGATGACCTTGGGATCATCATTAGACAACTCAGCAGAGTTAGAGACACCTAGGCATAAAAAAGCTTCCTCTCATTATCGTCCAGGGACGAGTAGTCTCTTTCTCATTCCTTTGCAACGCGAGCCTCAGCTCCTCAGCCTCCTCGAAAGACTCACGATCTCCTTTTGAAACATCGTCGTGAGAAGGGGTTCGTCAATAGACAACCCCCGTAACATCCTGAACAAGATTCGGATGGGACACAATCCGAGCAGAGCCACGATTATAGAGTTTTTTCTTCCTCGAAACCCGACCAGGGTCTACCGGTAGTCGCCTTGACGGACTCGTAGACCTCGCAAGCTTTATTTTTCGTGAAGCAAGGATCTTGACACCAACAAGAGCATCGAGATCTGTAACACACTGATCCGAGCTCAATTTCCAATCAATGCTAGCATCCCTAACACCAGCACAAGTTGCAATAGCTTTAGCATGAGACTCAGTAAATGAAGTTCGCTCCGTTTCAGTCATAGTATACAAACCACTACGCTCTAAGATACCCTCGGAAAGAAACGCATCCACAGGAAAACGGTGAAGTTTCGAGAATCGATCACTGATCTTCTACTTTTGCCTATTGGGAACTCGGAATGATTGATAAATCAAACGGCCTCACAATCGGAAATGGCAAGAGTTCAAGGAAGGGTAAAACCAATACTGCAACCAATCGCGGATGTCGCCGTTGAGGATATCGAAACAGTATGGAGAATAAGGAAGCATATATCCCTATTCACCAACATACCAACATAGCCCTCACGTAAGAGGAAACCATCACCTTCCAACCATTAGGACACATTTGGACAGGAGAAATGCCCAAGAAGTTCAGATATTCCCAAAATAGCTCTAGAATTGAGAATCGCAAACCGAAAGCTCGAAGAGAATATGCACGAATACAGTGCAATGTACCTAGCCTTCAGATATAAGGGCTATGACCTTGTCCAGGCAGAATAATCTCAAGGTCGGGTAGGAGATTATAATAAGAGCGAAGATTGTCCAGTGTCGCCTGAGAAGCTCTATTGGGAGAATAATGAGTTTCACACGTAGCTAGCGACTTACCACTAAGTTTGTCACCAACATACATTGTTGAAGAACATGGAAGCAATGAAAATGGAAAAGATGAAGGAATGAGCAAACCCTAATTTCAAAGATAGCGTGAAGAGGGAAAACAAATTCGTCACATCTCCTTTTATAGAGCCAAACAATGAAGGGATGGCTCATGGGATAGCGTGCGAGATATGATGGCTATGTAAAGTCGAAAAAATGTGCGCAAAAATGAACGAGCAAACAAAGAATCGAGACACCAACTCGCGAAAAGCTACTGACAACATTAAATACAAGGTAATGATGAAATTGAAAGGCAAACTGTCACGAAGTTAGTGGCCACGTCAGCATGCCCACAAACTAAGGGGGGAGTAGTTGATGATACATCAAAATTGACTAATCATCACGGCCGTACACGTGACATATGGATCCACTACGAGGATACAACGTTCAATCTATCAGGCTATCTCATAAAGCCTAGGAAGAATAAAACCAATTACAGAGGCCCAGAAAAGGTCTACCAATGAGGAGATATAAACAGGGCCTGAACTCAGGCTCGAATGAATTAGAGCCAAAATTTAGTCTCGACACGAGTCCTCTCATAAAGAAGAGGAACATTGCACCAAAAAAGAGCCGTGGAGGGAGTTACGCCTCCCTGAACGCATCTCCATTAAGGAGAAGACTGTTAGAATAAACATCTCCTTCCGTTGCGCTTCACATGCTTAAGTCACGCAGAGAGTTAACCACGACCATTATAAAAGGTAAAGAGAATATTCGACACAGGTATGCAACTTTAACCGAGTTTTGTCCAGATTTACTTCCTTCTTCCAACAGAGTTACTGACTTAAGCATCGGAGTGCCTTCGGTCACCAAAAAGGTTGTCCTTGGCAGTCTAACGATTGTTTTGCAGATCAAACTCACAGAAAGACGATTTTTGGACGTATCACCCTGCATACTTAAATCTTTAAAAACGGCTTTTCAAGCTTTTCTTAAAAAATGTTGTAGCCCCGTGACAGAATTAATAGCTTAAGGTACTTATACTGTTATACATGGTTGTACCAAAAGCCATTGGACATATGCCCTAATATTGGTATTGAATGATTGCAGGAATAAGACAAATATCCTCAAATGTTGAGGAAATAATGGCAACATGTTAGAGAATAATAGGGAGTATCCAATTTGTGCTTCAAAACTTCAGGACAAACAAGAACAATCAAAGTCTGTGAATATTAAAAAGAAAAAATAGAACTATATTAGAAAACGTATAGCATATTTTCCTAAATCCTAATATTCTTGCTCAACTTTTATCGTGCCATAGGACGAAGAGGTGTGTTACTAGAGAGACAACATAAGAAGGTGACGCCGAGGGGGGTGTGACCCAGCAAAAGCAAAAATAATTGACGGTGAAAGTGATCCATCGAAAGCGATGTTGATTTTAAAGTTAAAAACAAGTGCAAGATTTTTTTTGTTTGCAGAATTACAGAACATCACAACAAATTAAAGCAATATCCATGAAATGAATGAATGGTTGGACCACAGAGCAAATTAAAGCAGAGGGTGCGTGAGTCAGTCGACGAGTCCCACAACATTGACTGCCAAAAAAAATAAAAATTTCTCCAGTGATGATTTCAAGTGCGATAGGGAAATCCCCACTTGGAGAGAAGAAAAGCACCATTGTTTGTTTTCAGCTATGAGTATTTTTACTATAGTCCATTCATTTAGTTGAGCTGATAATTGGATGAGATCGAGGTCTGAGTCCATTCATTCAACCACTCGAATTGATTGATATACTTTTCACGAGTGCTCATAATATAAGCTTAAAGTTTGTGTCAAATGTGATGATCACACGGTTCTTGGTTCTTATCATTTCACTTCAAATTGTGTTGGTTGTAATTTATTTGATAGAGGAAAAAATGGAGGCGAGATCAGAGCATTTCAACATCTTAAATCATTTTTTCAGGTTTGGAGTTTTAGCAAAATTTTGTAGACTACTTGTATAATATGCATATAGTTAAGGATTTTATAAAGAAAAAAGGGTAAATAGGATTGGTAATTAGCACAGGCAATACCTAGTCAATTTATACCTAGCAAATGTTGGCTCGAGTTCGAGTGTGCAATAGTCCCACATCGGTTGAAGAGCTACATCATGAAGGTCATAACGATTGGGCTTTTAATGCATTGTATGGAAGAAGAATTTGCATCACTTAAGAATGTGCAAGGATAGTATATAACTTTTCCAATCCTTCAAGCTGGTTCTCCTCGGATTAGTTTTAGATTTTTAATAACCAAAGCAGAAGTACAAGGTTTCTGCCGAGTTTTCAAATCATCAACATATATAATTTTTCTAAAATCTCCAAGTAAAGACTACCAATACTTTGTTATAAAAGTTCAGCCAACTAGTGATGATGTAAGAGAACTTCAGTCATTCAGAAAACATGAAAAATTAGGAAACTTAATTGATTTTAGGTCTGGCTTGTGATTTCGAGAGCCTTGTTAACTCAATAAAAGATGGTAGACTAGCTCAACATTCTCAATCTCAAAACTTCCAATCTTACAAATAAATGGGAGTATTTGAAACTATATTCAACCAATCCCACAGAAAAATTCGAATGGAAAGGCTGGCCGGCTTGTGTTTTCTTTTCAAAATATATTTTCAATCAATTCTGAATTTTATGATTCAGCTATTGCCTTGGTAAAGTGATACTAATGGAAAGAAAGAAAAAAAGATATTGCTATGGTAAAAAATGATACCAGTAGTAGACAGCAATGAACAAAGACGTACGGGAAGAAATAACCAGCAACAACTTTGAAGATTGTCATAAAAGCTGAAAAAACACCATAAACAGACTGATAGAACCCCGACCCAGATTACACAAGGAAACGACTAACTAAAGTCCATAAGCATCATCTACACCCAAACATTCCTAATTTCCAAATCATTCATAAATTTTCATTATCTTCCAATATCAATTAGGCATCAGCAGCAATCTCCCCAGCCTCTGCTGCTGCAAGGACCAGCTCTGGGTGAATGCTACCCATCTCCTCGTAGGTCCCGTCTATCGCATTAGGATGGCCCAAAGCTTTCAGGGCCAAGTGTGCAGCCTTCTGTCCTGAGATCATCATGGCTCCGAATGTTGGTCCCTGCATCAAAAACCATATCAAATTGTTCTCAACTAAATTACGTTACATATAATTAAAAAAAAAAAAATTATCATGTCATCATCATAATAATAAGAACAAAACTTAATTTGTTTATTACTGTAACAATCAGTAAAAAAAAACTCGTACCATTCTTGGAGAACCATCGATCTCAGCAACTTCCATTCCGGTGACGATCATTCCAGGGACGATCTCCCTGGTGAGGCGGACGATAGCATCTTCAGCAGTGTTCATGTCAAGGGCCTTCATCCCAGGAACAGAGTCAATCATGCCCACACTCTTCAATCTCTTGACACCAGTCGCACCAAAAGGACCATCATGACCACAAGAGCTCACCACAATTTTAGCCTCCATCACATTAGGGTCCATGCAAGACTGTGTGTCATGGTTCATGGACACCAAAGCCCAGTTGGTGACAACACCACCAACTCTTCCCTCCTTGATTATCAGATCCTCCGCAGCCACGGCGTTGAAGAGCTTCACATTGGGCTTGGCCAAGAGCTTGCTCATGACGGTGGATGTGAACAAGGCAGCATGCTTGATCACAACGTAGTTGTCAGCCTCGTCGTACTCAATCTCCAACTCATCAAGGAATCTGTGAGCTGGTTTACGTACAACCATGGCAGAGAAGAGCTGTCCACCGAGCCAAGCACCACCTCCTGGGGACACAGATTGCTCGATGATTGCGATGTTAATGTTTGGGTTCTTGCTGAGTTCATAGGCACAGGTAAGTCCAGCAGATCCAGCGCCAACCACAACTACATCGGTGTCGGCATAGGTGATCATATCAGTCATGTAACGACGGGTCATCTCTCGTGAGACAATGGACTCCTTGATGGGGTCGAACTTGAAATCATTGAGATCGTATGGTGGTGGGGTGGTGGAGGCAGACATGGAGATGGGGGAAGATCTAATGGGTTGGGCAATGAGACGAGATGATGGGGTGGAGGTGGGAAGGCCATGGAAGGATGATTGGGTGTCCAAGAATGGGGTCTTAGGCTTGGATGAGATGGAGGAAGAAAAGGCAGCAGCAGTCATGGTTGCCATTGTTCTCAACAAATGCAAAGAAAATGAAAGAGGTTTCGTTTTTGGAAGAGAAAGGAAATACTGAAGAGAATGAGAGAATGGGGGGAGTGTTTATAGGAGAGGGAGACTTGCAGTTGTAGTGGAAATATCTGGAGAGAAGATCAGATAATTGTGTACGTGGCCTTAATTTCAGCGCACCAACAAAGAGCCTGGTTAAATAAAAAATCAGTGTCTTTTTCTCATCAAATAAATAAAGAATGTTGAATAGTATCATATCAGATTGAAATCACGATTTTCATGGACAAGACAAGAAATGTTGAATTGGTTGGATAGAGTTGAGGAATACGATTTGGCTGCGACTTTTTTACACCACTAGTTTTGCTAAAGCACACCACTACTTTTTGAAGAATACCACTAATATAAACCCTGGATCAAATTTTCTCCCTCCCTCTCGACGAATGAACGAATGAACTCTTCTCTCCCACTCTCTTCCCACGAACAATCTAATCTCAACTCTCAACTCTTTCTCTACTCACTGTTGGATACAAAACAAGGGTGTGAAGCTGCAATTTCATGTGTGAATAGGTGTGTCATTTTGTCGTGCGATCTGGGGAAGCTTTGGTGTGTGATTTGCTGCACTTTTGTTCAATTTTGTGTGACTGAAGTTGTGCGATTTGGTGCGTCCTCATCTTCCTTGCTTGTTTGTGTTTGATTGTGGCTATGGCGGTTCGTCTTCAACCAAACCCACAAACTCAAGTAATTTCGAACTGTAAATCTCCATTGAACCCTAATTTCTGCCCTCATTTTGTGAGATTGGATTTGTTCCATCATTATGGCGAACCCGATGAATTGTCATGCCTCATTTTTGCCCCAGTTTTTGCAAATAAATTTAATTTATATTTTTAAAGAAATATTTAGATAATGGATTATTTATGGTAAAGACGAACAAGGATGTTGCTTCTTCTTTGGTTGGTGGTAGTCATGGGGACCATTCAGCTGATAGACGACCAATGACAGTCTCTAAGTGAAGAGTGAGGCTAGGAAACTAGGTTTTGCAACCATGTTTTATAACCAGGATGATGTGGCATCGTTAGAAGAGGTTTTTTATAACCTCGAGATACACATAAACACTTTGGAGATTTCATCATTCTTTCAAGATCACGCCACGTCACCATGGTTACAAAACCTGATTATAAAAACATGGTTTCCTAGCATTTTCGCTAAGTGAAAGGTTATTGAAGTAAAAAAAATAAAAATAAAAACCCCAAGACAATAAAAATAAAATAATGCAAGACCAAAAGGAGAAAAAAAAAGGATGAGGAGGATAGAAGATGAAATGGAGAGTAATTTGATTGAGGCAGAAGAAGTAGCAATAATCCTAATCCTATTGCAAATCAAGCCCAATTATGAATTCAAGGTGGTGTGGTTGGTGAGGGTGTTGTACATGAGGGTGAGCAGGCGGAGGAGTTGGAGGAGGCTGAGGAGTTGGAGGAGGGTGAGGGGGATGAAGAGGTTGGGGATGAGAAGGGTGGTGAGGATGAGGAGGTTGGGGATGATGGGATGACGGAGAGGTTCGGACTGAAGAGGAATCGATTATTTTTGTTGAACCTAGTTCAGATGAAGAGGAAGAACATTACAAAGTTTCATTTCTTGGTGGGCCTAGAGATGTCTCCATATTAGACGATTATGATCAACATGTTTCTCAGGCCATTTGCGATGGTGAGAATGTAATTATAATATATTTAAGTTCTTAAAATATGAAAAATTGGATTTTTTTAATATAATTTGGACACTGGCTAGTTTTTCACATTGCTTGTTATATTTAGGGGCGAATTGAAATGTCGGCAAGGATAAGTAAGGTCAATTGTCTATAAGAGTGGTCTACGTCACTTGATCGAATATTGTAAGGATCACGTGGATAGGGTGATCATTTGTGCTTTTGTCGAGTGTTGGCAATCTGTGACAAACACATGTTTCACCTCCCTTTTGGAGAGATGACTTTCACCATCGATAACGTCTATTGTATCACTCAGTTGTCGATCCTTGGTAAGATGGTTATTTTGATAAAAAAAAAAAAAGTCAAATGAAATCAGAGGAATGTGTGAAATTGTTGGTGAATAGTTTTTGGGGATTAAAATGAGTCAAGCACAAAATCATGTCAAGAAGAGTCTCGGTTTTGTGGAGATGAAGTTTATTAAGGACAATTGTTGTTGAAAAGCGAGTCCAACTGATTCTCTTGAAATGAAAAGACAAGTTGCTAGGGGTTACTTGTTAATTCTTCTAGGCTTGAGTATCTTTGCGGATGAATCTGGAACAAGGGTTTGCATTGAATATTTGAAGTTGCTGATGAATGTGGAAGATGTTGAAAAGTTTGCATGGAGAGTAGGTACTTTGGCGCTTTTGTATTGTCAACAGGGTTGTGCTAGCAAAACGGGTACGAAGCAAATATCAGAATATTTACGGATTTTGTAGGTATATTTAGACTTTGTTGTTCATTTAATTTCCCTTTTAGTGCTTCAGATATTAAACTAATTAATTTGATGTGTTTTATTAATTTATTTATAGGATTGAGTATACGATCATTTTAGGCTTTGAGGTACTGCTAGATCCTTGTGGAATGATCGTCTCCCCACCATGGCTAAGTGTGATTGCCCCCAACTTAGCAGGCTCGTGACTGAAGAAATCATGACTCATAAGGAGCATCTCGATGACATGTCTTCTGAAGATGTATAATTTAGTCATCTAAATACAAGTTTGATCTCAATTCGTCTTTTCCATTAATCGTTTTCATTTTATGGTTAATAATTTCCATGTTTGTATTGTCAAGTTATTTGGGACACTTATGAGAAATCCAAGCGATGAATTCCCTTTCATAGCATCACATAGTTCCAAGGCTGTTTGTTATGCCCCAACGTCAAAGAACCCTATCACCTAGATAAAGTGATGGGATATAAGAAGGGTACAAGTCATTCCAAATCCCTCCATTCGAGCCAAAATGAAGAATAGAGGTCGATCTGGCTATAACTACTCGGTAAATTAAGAAAAAATGTTGTCATTCGCTGAAAATTTGTAGAATCATCTCATATCAACTGACAACCTTGGTGTACCACTGAAGCTTCCTTGGGGTTGCAGCCAGGACTACTTGGAGTGGTTTCATGACACTAGCCACCCTTTCGTCCAACCACATATGATTAGGATGACTTGTCCCTTAAGAAAAAAACTTATTTATATCACACAATTAGGGTAACTGATCTATACTTTCACAAATTTGCATACATTTGAAACACAAAATTAAACATACAATTTAATTGTTTTGATTATGATCAATGGTTTCCTTGCAAAAAAAACTCTTTCATGAGGCTCTTAAGTTGGTGGAAACCTTTATTTAACAAGGCAAGAATGTTGATAAGGATGTGTAGATGTCGAGGCAAAAGAAATTAGGTGAGCTGCTAAGAAAAGTGTATGCACCTGTGGAAGATGAAGACCAACTGGAAGAACAACAAATTGGTTCAAGTGGTGGTGGTGCAAGTCATGCAAATGGTGAAGGTGCTATAGATGGTGGTAGAGGAAGGGGTGGTGGTAACGATGGAGGAAGGGGTGGTGGTGATGGTGCAGGTAAAGGTGGTGATGGTGGATCTACTTGTGGTGATGGTAGAGGAAGCATTGACAATGGTGAAATAGGTGGTGGAGGAAGTGAGGCTAGAATTAAGAAGTGGCATGAAAATATCACTTCAGTGCAACCTACAAAATTTACAAAATAAATAAGAAGATGTGATGTTAAATTTTGATTCTTTTAGTTGTTTATTTTTTGGTCTTCCTAGTAAGTTTTTAATTAATAAAGTGTATGATGAAGCATGTATTGATAGTGATTTATAGCGGATGACATGAATTTGTAAATGATAATTTCAGTATTCGTGTTAAGGCTTTGATGTAATGATTTGTAGTTGGTGAAATAAATTATGATTTCGTTTAACGTTGAATATGGGCATGTTATCCTAAATCATTGTGGATCATGCCAAATAACCAAAATTGGACAGAGTCAGGCTTTTTGTCCAAACGCAGTAGAGCCTACGAAGTCTGTAGTCCAACTCGCATGTGCCATTGAGTTTGGACAAAAAAACCAGACTCTGTCCATTTTTCTAAACTTTTTTTATTACCATTTTTTAACGTTTTTCAATTCCAATGGTTTGTATACACTCCTCACAAATTTATTTAATTGCAAAAACTCATTTTGAAAATTGTCTCAAAGCATCCATATTTTGAGACCTCCGATGTCGATGTCAAAAGTTGACATTGTCGAAGTAGTATGTTTGTAATAAAAACAATTATCTAAGAGTTTATATAAGCCATATAAATTGAAAACAAAAAAAAAAATCAAAAGGAATTGCAAAATTGGACATAGTTTGGTTTTTTTATCCATATGCATCGACTTCTGCGAATCTAATAGTCAAACTCGCAGGCTCCATTGTGTTTGGATTGAAAACCAAACTCTGTCCATTTTTCTAACTTTTTAGTAGCCTTTTTTCAACTTTTTTCAATTTTTATGGGTTGTATACACTTCTAACAAATTGCTTTTATTGCAAAATCACATTTTGGAAATTGTCTCCAAGCATTCGTATTTTGGGACTCCGACTTCGAGGTTTTTAGTCGACTTTGTGGAAATGGTGTGTTTACAATAAAACAAATTCACTAAGAGTGTATATAAGAGATATAAATTTAAAAAACAAAAAAAATTAAAAACTAAAATTGCAAAATTGGATATAGTTTGGTTTTTTTTGGTCCAAACGCAATGGCTCCTGATAATCCAGTAGTCAAACGCGCAGGCTCCACTATGTTTGGATAGAAAGCCAAACTTTGTCCATTTTTATAACTTTTTCGAGTAGCCTTTTTTTCATTTTTTATGGTTTTTATACATTTCTAACAAATTGTTTTTATTACGAAAATAAATTTAGGAAATTGTCTCCAAGCATCTGTATTTCAGGAGCTCCAACATCGAATTTTTTAGTCGACTTCGTCGAAATGGTGTGTTTGCAATAAAAGCATTTTTTTAAAAGTATATGTAAGACATATAAACTGAAAAAACAAAAAACAAAAACTGCTAAATTGGACGTAGTCTGGTTACTGTCCAAACCACAGCAACTCCTGCAAATCCGGTAGTCAAACTGGCAAGCTCCACTGCGTTTGGATAGAAAACCAGACTCTGTCCATTTTTCTAACTTTTTTTAGTAGGATTTTTTCAACTATTTTCAATTTCTATGGTTTCTATACACTCCTAACAAATTGTTTTTATTGTAAAAGCACATTTTGGAAATTGCCTCCACGCGTCCGTATTTCGGAACCTCCGACGTTGATTTTTTTTAGTCGACCTCGTTGAAATTGTGTGTTTGCAATAAAAGTGATTTCTAACAGTGTATATAAGCCATATAAATTGAAAAAACTAAAAACAATTCAAAACAAAAATTGCAAAATTGGACAGAGTTTGGTTTTCTGTCCAAACGTAGCTACTCATGCGAGTTGGATTACAAGATTAGCAAGAGCCTCTGCATTTGGACAAAAATCCTGACTCTATCCATTTTTCTAAACGCAACGAATCCTGTGATTTTTTGTCTTCGACTCGCGTCATCCACAATGAGTTCGTTGGATAGTCGATTTATACCTGGCAATTTGGTTGTTTTTAATTGGTTTTATTTGATGATTTCCCCATACATGAGGAACCGATTTCCACGTGCCCTCTTTTATTTTTCATGTCTAATCAACTTATGGGTTGCATTGGTAATGGTTGAGGAGTGGAGTGTTGACCATCAAATGGTTATCAGGGTTGTGGATATATATATTATGGTGTTGAAGAAGTGAATTTGTGGAGAGGTTTTTTATCTTCCACTACAAATAGATGAGGAGATGACACTTCATCTTCTCAAACTTCTCAAAGGAAAAACTAAACAATGTCGAGTTCTCCATATCATGGTTTCTATCGTCGGGCTCCACGTGTAGACGATGTCCATTTTTCTCCTCCTCCTCTTCCCAGGAACAATGTTCCTCCTCCTTCTATTACGGTTGAAGTTGATCAGCATGCTGAGTTTGAAATCCTATCCCAGGAACGACTCAGAATTTTTAGGTTTGCCTATGAGATTGGGTTGATGCAAGGGAAGACTCCACCTCCAGTTCCTGACGTATTGGCTGAGGCAAGTGTTAGTTGGAAAGATTCTCATGCTCCCACTAATAGTGGAGATGTTTATCATGGGTGCGACAACGACTCCGAAGATGATGACTCGAATGATCGTGTCAACCTTGGGCAGTGTCTTGATGACACACGCCTAGACTTTGACCATTCTAACGAGAATGACGATGCCGACTTCCCTGATCAAGACCTTGATGACCCTAGGGACGTATATGATGACTTTAAGGGTTACGAGTCTGATTAGTTGATGATGTTGTTGTTTGTCGTTTATGGGTTATAGTGTGGTTGAGGAAGGGGTGGCGTTTATTAACTTTATGTTTTTATATTAACTATCTTTATTTTGGTGATCCAATGAAATGATACAATTAGTTGTTTCCGTGTGTGAATATTCATAACATTTACCTAGCATTAGAATTGTTGTATTGTTTGACCATACATGATAATGATTACAAAGTCGATAAAAAATCAATAAAAGCAACCTGGTAAGAGTGTATACAAACCATAGAAGCTGAAAAAAAGTTGAAAAGTGGTAATAAAAAAGTTAGAAAAATGGAGAGGGTGGTTTTCTGTAAAAAAGATAAAAAAAAATAAATAAATAAGAAGAGCCTACAAGTTAGACTAAAGACTTCGCAAGCTCTGCTGCGTTTGGTCAGAAAACTTGACTTGGTCCAAGTTTGCAAAAAAAAAATTCGAATTTTTTTTTTAGTTTTTTCAATTTATGTGGCTTGTATACAATCTTAGGGAATTGCTTTTATTGCAATCACACCATTTCGACGACGTTGACTAAAAAACTCGACCTCGAAGGTCCCGAAATATGGTTGCTTTGAAACAATTTCTAAAATGTGTTTTTGCAATAAAAGCAATTTGTTATGATGTATATAAACATTAGAAATTCAAACAAATTGAAAAAGGGTAATAAAAAAAAAAGTTAGAAAAATGGACAGAGTCTGGTTTCTATTCAAACGCAGCGGTGCCTACAAGTTGGACACAGACTTTGCAAGCTCCACTGCCTTTTGTTGTTTCTAGGCAGTTTTGGTCTCAGTCGCATGTCTTGCTGCCGATCTTTTACTAGTATTCAATGTATTGTGTGAATTGTGTTAGAACCAGGTTTAGTTTCATTTTCTATCCCTAGTTGACTTTGTCTCCAATTTTTCGGATATTTAGATAAATGTTATCATGTTTAATTGATTTTTAGTCGACTTTGTAACCATTACCATGTGGAGTCAAGTTAACCATTACAAATTACAATGTTTATAACCATAACAAGCAATTATAAGATGATATACAACATAAGTAAGATGGAAACACAAAAAATGAAATGTAAAGCACATTTTATTGACATTTAATAATCACAAGGTACAAGTCATCGATGAATGCCAAAACGATGACTTCTCTAACATCTGGATCATCCTATGTTGGTATATGTATACATGTCATTTACAAAAAAGTGCAAAAATTTATTGTGCAAAACAGTTACACAATGTACAAACCCATGCGTGCATCAATCCATTATGTGAACAACCTCGTCCAACTTCTTCATCTTCTTAGAACTGCTCACATTGTACTTCTTGACCATCCTGTCACCAATGTTGAGCTGGTCACTGAATAAACTTTTCTATGATACGGCTTGTGGAAACATGCAAGAGGGCCAAGTAGGTATTGTCCTAGGCAATGGTGGTTTTAATGTCATATGGAGCAAGACAGAGTGGAACTCTAGGCAAGGTGTGCCATGAAAACATACCGATATGTTTTAACTATGACAACGACTGAATATATGGAAACCATGTAGCGTTTTGGTTCCTATAACACACAATCACACACCCATAACGTTTCTCCCTGTGCTCTAGCATATCTTGGTCAATCAACAAACTTTGGTTTGTAATGTGTACATTACCTTCTAGAATTGTCAAAGCATCATGGACTACCTTCACCCCACCCTTTTTCCATATTAAAAACCACAACTCATAGTTAGTTTCTAGCTCCATTAGTAGTTCATTCCTTACCTATTTTCAACCACTTTTCTTGTCATAACCTAGGAAATGGTCTATTCATCGAAATCCACAATTATTATCGGCAACTATATTCTTAATGTTGTGAACATAATCCTGAATCCACGATGAAATTTGCTTCATAAAAGTATTTTTCCACTTCTCCATCTTTTATTTTGGCTTAGAGACACTTTCTTGAGTTTCCAGCTCTATTTGTGTCTTGGCGACTCATAATCGGATAGGTCCCTTTTAGTCGACTTGTCATGCTTGGAAATTTTTTTCTTTTAGGTCTCCCCTTGGTCCGAACAAGTTTGGATGATTCAATCATTAGATTTGAACCCAAACAATTCAACATTAGAAGCTTCCTCTTCAACACCAACTGCTGATCAAGAGTCGATTCATTAAACCTTTGTTTAATGGCATCAACAATTGGGTCTATAATCAAATATGCAATTTCATCAATAGGTGTTTTTCTAAGTTGCATTCAATACATGTCTAAGGTAGCAAATGGAAGTTGTCTAGCAGGAGTAAGATATTGTGTTATTTCATAACAACAAGGCAACCCATGAGTGGTTCAAATCATACATTGACACTTGACTGGGTCATTGCCCATGAAGTCATATTGAGACCTTTGAATTTTCCAATAGCATCAAATCGAGAGCCTTGTGCGAATGGATCCATGAAGTTTGTCCATACATTTAAAGATGTATTTGGTGAATTTTCCAATATTTTCTTTAATTTTGAGTGTGCGCCTTCAACGCAACCAGTTGTTCGTTGGTCAAAATGCATGAAAGTGTTTGTCTGCAAATTATCCAAACACTTCGAGTGTGATGCCAATCTTCTCTCGAACTCAACGATGCCCTTATTCCATTATTCCTCTGAACTTGATCTATACAAGTTCAAGAAAGATTCTATAAAGTCATTCCACCCTTCATTATCCTCAAAATGTTGTTTGCAATTCTTCTGAATATTTGTACTTATGTGTCACTTGCACAACGACTCATTGCTATGGGGAAGATTCGCTCAATGGCTTTGGTCAGATCCAACTCTTTGTCCGTGACAAACACTGTTGGCAATTAGTCTTGCTAAAAAGTCTCCAACAAATTTTCCAATGCCCATGTGCGAGTCTTCCAACTCAAAAAACATAAAACAACATGAAACATTGAAAGTCTTGTCGGTCGACATGGCACCCACAATCTTAAAATTTGGCATCCGATAGTGATTGGTTTTGTAAGAGAAATTCATAAGCATCACTGTTGGGAAATACTTAGCTAATTGAATTGACTCGAGATGCGCCAAGAAAATATTGCTAACTCTACTATCCTTATCCACACTATGCTGCTCAATGTAATTATTCTCGCTCAATAAGTGCATAGTGTGTTGCAAAGTCGTTATGCCTTTCATCTAAAGTAACTTTAGGTGATTAGTGACGTTGTAAACAATCTTGAAATGTGAGATATTGTTGGGAAACATCTATTTAAAATTGGCCAAGATGAAGCGAGGGGCGACACTCGACGTTGGCTAACAAGAGATTTTGCCTGAGGATGATTGTGGGTTCTACATGTTACCGTAGCTTCTAATGATCATTACTTTGGGGCACCTCTCTAAAAAATGGGCAGTCACACTTTTTTGTACCGCTTGATAGACCATTATGAAGCTTCATTTTTCGATTTTGGTTTTTCTTGGGCTTTCTTCCCCTCTTACATCCCAAATGGATCTTTCATCTGCGTCTATGATGATCGGGTTTAGATTTATTGATAATGACAAATTTGTTATTTTCCCTACCAACACCCTGGCACCAAGCTATCAAAGTCGACCTTGATGGAAATACCTACAAAGAATACTCAAATTAGGAACACTAATAAACTTTTTACAAAAATCAATAAACTTGTGAATGAGTATTATATTAGAATTAACCGTACCTCTTATGTAATAAGAAATAAGTTTCAATCATCGACTACCTCTTTCAATGTTCTTTCCTAATTGGTATCAACATTTATATCAACATACTGTCATCACCATCCTTCTACATTAAGTAAATCAAACAAATTATAATTAAATAATATATTAAGAAAGGTAATGAAGAAAAATGATTAAGGCAATGGTTAATTCTAGAAGATTGGTTTCTTCCAAATGTGATTGAAGTATGTCCGGGTTGTTAACATAACTCGTAGCTGTCTCGAAATTTATTACATCGATGATAAGAGCCTATGCACAAAAGATTCATTAACTTATAAGTAAAATCGACAAACAACAACAACAACATGATATTACTATAAATACAACAAGTTCAAAGTTGAGAATGTACTTCAAGTAGAGTGGGTTCTTCTTCTTTTTGAAATTGTTCATCATCTCCGTTTACTCCTATGAATGGAGCACAATGCACACCCTCACTTCTACAACTGTAAGCCTCAAGTCCATCATTATCATCTTCAACCACACCATCATCAGCGTCACTAAACCCATCCATGTTCACGTACAAACTTCACCAAAATTCCTTCCAAATGAAGATAAAAAAGTAGAAGAAACGGGAAATAAATTGGCACAGCCGATAGAGGATGATGTATGCTGACATTTGGCATCGTTTCGGCGAGCTTGGGAGAGAGAAATCGTGCGAGATGCCGCTGAAAGTGCAAGTTGGGTTCGTCTCCAGCTAGTTGGATTGGGCAAACACATAATGGGGTTGGTATGACTGGAAATAGGTTTTTTACTAGACATAATGGTTGATCGGAAAAAGGTTTCTTTTTCCTAGAAAGGAAGTCGGCTAGAATCTAGAACATTGGCTTTTCCAAAAAATGTTTTTGACTTCAAAGGTCCACTAAGAAAAAAAAAATGTGCCCACCTAAACAACTGTGGTTGTGGAAGCATATTTTGTGGTAGTATATCCCTAACAATAACAAGAGGGAGTGCTAAGCTTGGATTTAAATCCAATAGTATTCGAAAAGTTTGTTAAAACATTTTTATAATGGTGGGACCATAGTTACTTTTTTGCCCAAACGCAACGGTCACTGCTAGGATAATGATCCCATATGCAGGATCCGTTGTGTTTAAACATAGTCAAGTTTTATGTCCAAACACAGTGGATACTGCGAGTGGAGAAATTAAACTCGCATGATTCCTTGCATTATGACAGAGATTTTTTGTCCAAACGCAGCGGATTCTGCGAGTTGGTTGATGAAATTCGTAGAATCCTATGCGTTTGGGTGGAAAACCTAACTCTGTCCATTTTTTCTAATATTTTCTGTGGCATTTTTTTTAATATTTCTTATTCCTATGGTTTATATACACACCAAAAATAAATTTATTTTAATTCTTCTATTGCAAAAAATAAATAAATAAATATGGTCTGAAGTCGACATTTTCGAAATGGGGTTCTATTGATTTTATGCGAACTTGCTCAAAACAGGTTATATTACCATTTTCTGGAGTTATGTTTGTGTCCATTACCATGTTTTGTGAGGTAGACAATTAACTTGTTTTGTAATTTCTATCACTTTAATTATCCTTTTTTATCCGTCTTTACAATAACTTCAAATTTAACTGCATCCTGTAATAATAAGGGCAAACCTACTTTCATTAACATTTTTAAACATTTCATAAAAAATATAAAACAAACAACTGCCTAGCACCAATCATCTAGGAGACGCTCAACAAAGTTCTTGAAGGGGTGACACTCGCGACCCTATTTTTTTTTATCGGAGTAGTGGTTTACTAACGAATTCCGACCATGAGGACGATGATGATTCTATGTCCTCTTCTCGTGGTCCTCCTCATCGTCATCTGAAGATGGTGACAAATAGGGGTCGTCATCCCCGAACAAGTCATCTTCCGGATCGCCCATGTCATCCCATTCTTAGTATTTTCTTCTTTGAACATTGCTAATTTCTCTTCATCTTCTCTTATTTCTATTTATTTGGTGATGACTACTGATAGACTACTCCCATTTGCATATTGCTTCACTTAACTAACATTTGTTTTCCCAAACAATTCTATATTGTCATTATACAATGCACCTTGTGATTATGCAATGCATTTGTCTTCCAAAGCATTTGTGGTTTTCCAATGCATGCACCTTGTATTCTAATAGGTTGCACGAATCTCATAGAAGAAGGAAAAAATGGGAAAAAAAATAGGAGGATAGAAAGAAGAAGGAGTTGTCATTGCCAGGGCAAAATCCTCACGTGGGCCAAATCGCATAAAACTCAGTGAGAGGGGGTTTCCCATTCGCAGGAACCCGCACGAGGACCAAATTTTTTTGCCCTCATGCAGGCTCCTAAGAATGGGGAACCCCCACTTGCAAGACTCTGCTTGAGGGCAGGAAAGGAAAAAAATTACTTAAGAGAATAAAGTGAGATGAGAAGAAGAAGAAGAAAGGAAGATAAGAAGAAAAGGACGAAGGCGAGGTGGTGTCGCCGGTGGTGGAGAAGAAGAAAGATAAGATAGGAGAGAATAAGAAAAGAGGAGAAAAAGAAGAAAAACAAAGGAGAAGAGCAAGGGAGGACATGTGTTAGCGTCGGGTGAAGGGGTGTGCCGCCAGTGATGGGGGCATGGCATGGTGGTGCGGCAGCCAGTATGGTGCTGCTCAGTTGGAGTGGATGCTGTGAAGTAAAGAGATAACACAAAGTGTCGAGAGGATGATGAATAATGGTGTAATAGGGTTTATATTGATGGTGTCCTTCAACACATTTGAAAAGAAGGATGGTGGTGTTCTTCAACATAACTGGTAGGGTCAAAAAGCAGGGGCCATACGATTTTCATGGTTTTAACAAACCCACGTATGTTTGTGTTTTGCTCCAACAATCTTTTGTCTCTACCTCAAGCAAGCAAGGTTCATCTCCAATTGGTGTCTTAAAGTTCATATATTTAAGATATTTCAGCTTTCAAGTTTTCAATCCATGACAATCCTCCATAATAAATATTTCGTAATCAAGTTTGAATCAAATTTCTTTCTTTAATAGAATTCCCTGTAATTTTTTAATTTGTACATATTTGAGTTGCAATATCTGAACAATTTATATCTTGCTATACAAATTTAACAAACTATACTTAGCAAGCAAATACACTATTACACCTATGTGTGCTACAGCTCAATAATGGCACACATAGATGGACCCAAAACTTCACATGTATCTTAAGAAAATTACAACCTATTTGTTTTTCTATCTCAAGCATCCAAATAACGTAATGCAGTTATGCCTTTGAAACTAACAAAATTAGTTTTTATTTTTTTTTTTTTTTTAAGAAGTGTTGTAATAAGTTGTCAAGCCTCGATTCCCAAGATACCTAAATATCTGGAATATTGAGACGCGACACGACTTTTTTTTGCTATACTTGCCAATGGTTACACCTGCTAGCACATAACAAAATAACTTAACCCCAACATCACTATACATAGGAGTGAAAATATCTAGGTTATTAGATTTGTTCTCACAATCCCACCCAAGTCATATCGACTTACAAAATACATCAAAACCCAAAATCCTGAGAGTTTAACTTTCCTCTCAACCGTCCGACCAGATAGACGACAACCCGTTCACTCGGCACTTCCTATAAGCACCACTAGCAACCACACCACCACCTGTACTCAGATAAGGGTACACTCATTTACCACAAAACAAGCAAACGGGTCAGCACTAGCTGATATGAGCATAAACAAGCATTTATTTCCAAACAAAAGCATAATAACAATTAAAACCAATAAACAAGTAATAATAATAAATTAACAATGCACTACCACTTTTCATTTTATATGCTCAATCATGATGCAAACATGCACATGAAATGCAATACTCAAATGTGCCTAGGCAGTACTCATTTCCTTCCACAAAATCATTTTTTGTATCTCTCATATCAAAGCGAGCGTTCTGGCGGAAAACCTTCAACCCAAAAATAATACCACACATCCTCATGGCTGCTATTGCCATCTCAACCCCTCCTCAGTTACTAGATATCACCTGCAATGCACTAGCAAAAAGGGAGTGATGAACTATGACGGGTGTTCCTCTTTTGAATGTGGGGGAGAATAAACTCAGACATCCTCACGGCCGCAATAACCATCTCAACCCATCCTCATCTACCATCACCTGCAATGCACCAGTGACTAGGGAACGATGAACTACGATAGGTGTTCATCTTTTGGATGTGGGGTTGACACCGCATTCTTAAGGCCAAGTGCTACTTCCTCTTCAAGGTTTGGCGTAGTTCATTCTCTTAAAACGAGTATCCTCAAGTTCTCAACAGTACCAACATCATAATATCAATATCATAAAAGGGGGGAAAGTACTATGTAGCTAAATTCCACATGAAATCTCAAATACATGCCATAGATGCTTAGTTATGCAATCACTTTCATATGTTATTAAACATCTCAAGCAGTACTCATGCAACTATGCGAGCCATCATTCTCTAATGCAATAAACTTCCACACATCAAGGTATTACCATAACATTTCCAAATCTCATTTTATAACCAAACCTTAAATGCATCAATATTTCAACCAATATCCACATACTCTGAATTACCAATAAATCAAAATTTAAAATGGTATGTAATGCTCACCAAAGTGGAATGGGTTTCTAGAAGCCACTTCAACCTTGACAAAATTCCTAGACTGTGGAACAACGACTTGGCAACTCCAAAAGCTTTCCAAACAAGCCCGGACTCCAGCAGCCCACCCTAAAAAAAGTCCGTATTCCGGCAAAATATTTCCAAACCCCCCAAAAACGATGAAACAGATCCGGTGATCACTCCGACGAAACCCAAATTCCGGTGAAATCTCTTCAAACACCGCCTTACAGTGGTCTGATCATCTCCAAGCAGTGCAGTAGGCCGGAAACTAGTCTGAAAAGTGCCTCCAACACCTATGAACCGAAAATCAAAGCTTACAGACGTAATCACAACCTGAAATCGACGCCGGTAACCTCTCTCTCTTAAAACCTTCAAAATCTATGAATTTCCTGGCCAACCTGCAACTAGCTATGTATGGAGGGTTTCTGACCTCCAAACGCCCCACTGACACAACTAGCTATGTATGGAGGGTTTCTGACCTCCAAACGCCCCACTGACACCACCAGAAAGTCTGATCGGAGTGGATCGGCTTCCAACAACTCCGATCAACTTCTTAAAGTTACAAATGTGATTTTTTTTTTTTTTGTTTTAGCAGGAAAATCGAATGGGGAGGGAGAGAAAAGGAGGAAGAAATGGGAGGAAAATGGTGGAACAACTCCACTAGAATGCTCGATCACAGACCGAGTTGGGGGGAGAAGAGCAATGCAAAGCTCTGCCTTGTGTAGGGAGAAAAAGAGTAAGAAGGAAGAAATAGGGGAAGACCCTTTTTGTACTTGGGTGGCTATTTTCCCCCACTAGAAATCTAAGGGCGCCCTACTTCTTAAACTCTAGAAAAATGAAGTTTTAAAATGAAAATTAAATTCAATTAATTTACACTACTTAAATAAATTCTAAAAAGTCTGAAATTAAGTAAATTAGTCAAAAAAAAAAAATTACGGGTGTTACATAAGTGGTTGCCTACAATATTTTAGAAAGTAAGATATGTAATATTTTTTATGTGTAATATCCTCATCTCACAACGATATGGAGAAGCAAAAGGTGGCATCACTCCTTACATAAGGGTGGTGATTAACCACCTTCATGACAAATAAGGGATTTATCCCACTGAGTTTTTGTACTAGAATTTGTGTATTTATATGGATGTACAGAGAAAAGATGATGTTATGGAAATCAAATGAAAGAAATAAAAAAAAAGTTTACAAAGAGAGAAAAATAGTGAATGAGATAAAAACATAGGGATCAAAGCTAGTTTAAACGTTATCAGCACGACGGCTTCGACAAATTCAGTACAAGGATTTCTCTTCGATCTATATCATTTATTTGGTTTTGTCTTCGATCCGAGCAAGTTGAATGTAAGTATTCTCTAACTTGAACTATTTTGATAATATATGAAGTTGATTATGATCAATCTATGATTACTATTTCGTTCAAAAAGGTTTGACGATTTCGGTTAATTGTGATACACTACATTCTGTCTAATATTTATATAAACGTAAAGTATTGATGTCCTGATTACTTTGATAAGATGTGATTTTAATTAAATATCCTGGATTGTTGAGGTTTCAGTATTTCCCTAAACCTGTTTAGGCTTCATTCTATTTACTTGATTTTAAAATGTTTTACGATTGTTTTAGTGCCAGACATCATGTCCAAATTTAATAAGGTTTTGCTCCAAATTACATAAACATTATGTAAGCATAAATTATTCAGCCTAGACATCATTTTAGCATAATGTAAGGTCTCAGAAACAACATTATTTCCCATGTAGATCACATGCCAATCTCAAAAAGGCCCAAATCTTAATTATTATAGATTCACTGTGTTTATATCATTGGCCAAAGTATTTTGTTTCGTGACTCTATTACCCATACCTAATTGGTTTGGTCTCAAATTATATCATGTGTTATACATCCTCATGACCAAGTTGATCTTTTTGATCGCTAATTAAATTATAAGGAATATTTTGTGTTATGTAATTCAAAATTGTGATTAGACTAATGTTTGAACATTAGATATTTGTTTTTCATGAATCAAATGTGTTCCTATAGTAGTAATATCGAGAGTAATACTTTGCTCACTAATTTAACCAAGTGACTTGTCTCCAAATAGTAATAAATAATGCCAAGATTATGATGGATGAATCAATTGTATTGATATTATGAATCTCATGCTTGACCCACTATCTTATGGTTACCATCTATGACTTTATTAAATGTATGATATTACAATCCGTATATTGTCTAATGAATTGTTGTTTCGACTTTCGAAAACTGGTTGTCTTGATAAAGTATATTTTCCTGGATGATACCTGAAATTCTATATGTTTCTATTTACGGGGCATCACTGTTTTGATATCAAAGCTTGGGAATGCTATACTTTAGTAAGTGACCCTATTTCTTAAGAAATTGCGTTAATCCTTGTTTCTGCTACCTTTTAGTTATCAGTGCCCATGGGATGATCTAATATTTACTGAGGATAAGATTCACATTAAAGACATAAAAGCTCACGAGGAAGAAATCGATCGACAGTCGCTTGAGCTTGATCACATTAAATCAAGCTTGATAAAAGACAATCACATTAAAGACATATACGTATATGCATTGATAAAGGACATGGTAAATGTGACATGACTTTTAGTTATCAAGCTCCTGAGGAAGGATCGTTAGTTATAGCTCATGTCACCTTTATCAATGCATATAAGTAAATGTCATCCACCATGATTTAATATTTATTGAGGAAGAAATGATCGACATCACATTAAAGACATATATGTAATAATCGACAGCCGCTTGAGCTTGATTTAATATTTACTGAGGAAGAAATCGATCGACAAGCCGCTTGAGCTTCTAGAAGAAGTGATCCATCGAATAATTAGGACATGTGTGATCGATCTTAATTTAATATCATACTCCAACACATCTATAATGGGAATGATAACTTGACGAGGTTAGACTCGGAGTCTTTGAGAGTGAATACACCCGTGCCTTTAAGGTTATATGCAACTACACCTCCAATAGTGAATGTACTCCACATCAACCTTACTGTTTGGAATCTGATCCAACCATACCTCTTGGCTATTGTGATGTTTCTAGAATAAGACTAGAGGATGTTGAAGCAACTATAAGACTATCTCCTGATGGTTCTTGTGAAATAGATTGTCCACCATTACGTATATGCATTGATAAAGGACATGGAGAATAATGACAGATAAGTAATGATGTTATAACTAACGAATGAGTTTTCGCGAAATTTCTTTGAATTTCGTGTTTTTTTTAATTTTGAAAAGAAAATGTACAAAAGAAAAACTACAGTCTTTCGAAAAAAATTGGAATATTGAATTTTTTGAAAAAACAGAAAGGACAATAATAAAAGATCCAATATTTCGATCGAAATCTCTGGTCTGAAATCAACTTACTTTTTGTCTCTCTCTGGTCTCTTTTCACCCACTTCACTTCGATCTGATCCACTAGAGAATCCAACAGCAAAGTCATCAACTCCAATCTATCTTTAGTTCTGTTTCAGTAGATAATACAGTAGAGTTTCTTCAATCGATCTTCGCATCAACTTCAATCGGTCCTCTCCTCGTCCACAAAATTGATCTATGCATCAAGCTCAACTTCAATCAATCATGGCTTCATCACTTGATTGACCATTGAGGCTTCAATTCGATCAACAACAATCAGTGTAGTCAAAGCCATCCAAAGTCGCCGCTTAAAGCCAAAATCCAAGCCAAACCATGACATCTCGCTTCACCTTGGTCAAAGCTCAACCACTACCCTGAAGCCACAAAAAGCCACCGACTTTAGCGCTTTTGGTTGAAACACGAAGCCACCAAAGTCATGGCTTCATTAAACAAAAGCATTTTTTGTTTTTGTTTTTGTTTTTCCTCTCATACTTTTTCTCTTTCTCCTTTTTCTCTTTAGAACTTCATAGCTAAATTAAAAGCTTCAATTGAGCAGGAGTTGGAGATCTTGTTCGAGGTACAAATCTTCTTACATTCAACAAAGCTTCACTGGAATTTCCACCATCTTGACCCTGAAGAAGGAACCCACATCTATACATTGATTATCTATGCATCAATAGCAGTGTTCTAAAAATTGCTAGGTGGTAGGCGGGCGGCGAGCAGGGGACTAGCGCTTAGAGGACTAGGCGGGGGCCTAGGTAGTTACTTATTTATTTATTTTAATTTATAAAAGTTAAGCATAATAGTTATAAATTACTTCCAATTCAATGCCTCAATATATATGCAAAATGTATTAAAAAAATAGAGCATTAATTTTTTATTTTTTTTGAACTAGAAATAAAAAAAAATTCTGCCTGGGTGCCCCCCAGCCACCTAGACTGATTTTTAGAACACGGATTAATAATCTATACATTAATCATGTTGTTTGTTTACTTAAGGTGATTGATTATGGAAGAAAACTGTGGGGGCAAGGAAGAGTAGTTTTCGAGAAGACATTGGTTGGAAATATGGTGTTGCAGTGAATGTTAACAAACATCATATCATAGGAAGCAATATGAATACTTACAATGACTTGAGCTAAAGCAGAATGCATATATTTATATGCTTAGATACAAGCAAAAAACATATATTTACATTTTTATATATCGTTTTACTTGCGTAAAGCGATCACTTCTCGCTTCGCTTTCCGCTTAAAGCCAAGCCATGGCAACAACACTCTCTTCTTTTCCTCGGCAGCATCAAAACCCCAAGGCCCCAATTTCTTGAAATCTCTTCCTCGCCCCTTTCCTCCTCGCCAGCATCGGAAGCCCCTTTTGGTTGAACTGTCCTCCTCACTTTTGTTTTCTGCGATTGGCTTCAGTATCCCCCTCCTTGCGGTTAAGGCAACGACTTTGGGCATGGCCATCTCCCATAGTGTGACGAGCGGTGTGTACAAGGCCCGAGAACGAATTTTGAATGGCTAACCGACGATTACGGCTTCATGAAACCTATTGGTCTGAAAGCGCCATAGAGGGCAACAAAAGTCCACAAACCTCCTAATTGACACCAACGAGTAAAATCTCATTGTGCTTCAGAACCCCATGGTAGTAACAAAGAGTGTGCTAAACTATTAGCAGGAATAGAAACTGCGGCTGGCATAAGTGTTAAATGGTGTTTATTGAACATGTTTATGAATTTATGTATTCAGTGCTTTTAGATAAATTTGGCGGTGATTAATAAAGATATTTTCAGAAGTTATTTAATAAAGATATTTTCAGAAGTTATTTAATAAAGATATTTTACTAATTCTATGTAAATATTGAATGTCTAAAATATAGTAGTATACATATGATCATGGTTAATAAAGATATTTTTAGAAGTTGTTTAATAAAGATATTTTACTAATTCTATGTAAATATTCAATGTTTAAAATATAGTAATGTACATATCTGTTATTCTCATTATTAGTATAGAGCCAAATTGGTAAGAAGTTTTTCATCCTTTAATATTTAATAATTACCAAATTATTTACATTTTTTTTTCTAAAAATGATAAAAAAAAAAAAATAGACAAGATCTAATATGATAATTCTCCCAAATCTATTATTATTTTTATTTTTCAAGTGCAATATACTATTGTTAGCTGCATACTCTACCCCAAGAAACTGATTTGCCTCTGTCGGGAACATTTTTCATCAATCTCAGATTCGTGCTTCATTTTAAACAAGTTTTTATTATGCGATCGCAATCCACTTGATTTTGTGATTTTTCTTTGTCGCTAATTTTTTTTATGGACATGGACATCATTTATTTTTACAAATATAAAATTTTATATTTATTAATGTTTGTATGTTTACATTCATCATGCCACCGAAGCTTAGAGATATAGGTTGGGACCATGGTGGAACACTTGATGGGGGAAAACATCTATTTCCAATTATTGTTATAAGCAATTGAATGGTGGTGGCACATCAAGGATAAAAATCACTTGATTGGAGAATACGATGATGTTGAAAATTTTTCAAAGTGTTCAAAAAAATGTGTGTAAATTGATACAACAAGTATTGGAGGGGAACATTACAACTAAGTTATAAAAAATGCAATTGAAAAGTTCAAAGAATTTGTTATGGCGGGACCTAAAAGTCATAATTCATCTAGTTTTGAAGAGGAGATTGTTGTCCATCGTGCTCGACATGAACTTCGGGCAGCAGAATGTGAAAGGAAACAACTTCAGAGGATTGGTAGCACTGGGTGAAGTCTACGTGAACAATTATCCAAGAACAAGGTTGACATTTCTTCTAGTGGTTCGCGTAGTTTATTTAGTCGTTAAAGTATGAAGGTGAATCATGATGTTGAGTCCTATGGGTATCATCCTGAATCTAGCAAGTGTAAAAATATCACAGGACTTTGAGGAAGTGCGAAAAGTAACATGTTAAAGGCAATTAACAATTTCATCTACTTCAATGTAATTCTACCACATGTGGCAAATATATATATATATTACTTGATGAGGAGATAACGGAGTTAGAGGAATGGATTGTGCATTTGAAGCCTAAGTGGTCAAAGTATGAAGTCACAATTAATTGTGATTGTTGGACATGTCCTACAAGGTTTAGCATTATCAACTTCATGATATACTTTGATGGGGTGACCATATTTAGAAAGATGGTAGATGCTTCAAACAAGAAGAAAGATCACAATTATCTATGTGGATTGATGAAGGAAGTTGTTGACTATGTGGGTGAAGAAAATGTTGTGCAAATTATAACTGATAATGGAAGCGTTTTTTTCAAAAGCATGAGTGAAATTGATGAATAGGCCAGAATACAATTTGTATTGGACTCCATTTGCATGCCATAATATTGTCTTGATGTTGAAGAAGACTGGTGACCTAACACCAGTTAAGAGTGTTGTGAAAAAGGCCAAAAAAAATCACTAATTACATTTACAATTACCATAGAATCCTCGCAATGATGAAGAGGTCTTGTGGGGGTGACATCATTAGACCAGGTCTTACTCGATTTGCCACTCATTATGTTGCATAGGAGAGTTTGTTTGAAAAGAAGGATGGGCTTAGAAAAATGTTTGCAAGTGATGAATGAAATGCGTTTGATCAACATAACACTTCTAACGCAAGATTTCTTGAGGGGTTAGTAGGAAGTCTAAGCTTTTGGAACTTCATATGTGAAATTGTGGTGATCCTTAGTCCCATTGTCACAGTCTTTAGAATAGGATGGTGACAAGAAGCCTACTATGAGTTATGTGTTCAATGCAATGATGATGATGAAAGAGCTAGTAAAAAGTAGTAATTGACAACATGGTTCATTCCTTAAAATCATTCAAAAAGGGGAATAACAAAATATACATCCGCTCCATCTAGCTAGCATGTAAATAATAATTTTGTTTATTTATAAGGTACTAAAATTATTTATCTTCAATTTTAGAATTATTTATTTTCATCCTTATGCCATATATTATTTATACCATGGACAATTTATTATCTTTATCCAAAACTTCAATACAATGATAATCTTGGAAATGATGAGAAACCTGAAGAGGCGGTTGAAGACATGGTGATGATATTAATTCCACGTATCGCTGATCCAACATTGGTTCTGCAAGAGGTAAGCTAATGAATATCAATTCACATATTTAGGAATGTGTTCTATTCAAATATGAATTTTATTCGAATTTAACCTTCTACGATTTATCTATAGTTGAAGCTTTTTAGAGAAGCTATGAGATCATTTAATACACCAACCGCTAAAGTGGGAAGGCTTAATGGATAGCTTTTTGTTGTCGAAGTTTATATATTTTTAATACTGATGTAGTCAATTTGTGCTCTCCTTCATGGTCTTGACCTAGACCTGCACAAGGAACGCACGTGAGCCAAAGACCACCGTCTGGCGGCGAATGGCACTCCGATGCTTAAGTTATATAAGGCTTAGGAGAGGCTTAAAGTTGTTTTCTATAGCATACCATCGTTCATCGACCTTATATCTTATTTATAGTGCGAGATTCCATGTTCAGTTAGGCTTTTGGTGACGTAGTTTAGAGAAAGAGATCTTACTAAAAATCCTTTCCTAGTTGGGAGCTGTCCATGTAGAAAATTTTCCCTACATGACTTGTGCTCCTAGATCTGCGAGAGAGGTTTCCTTTTCGGAGTATTGTTTATGCACGGAAGTTTCCCTGCCCGACTTATACCCTAGTATTTGTTTCCTTGTCGAAACCAATGTATTACTGGCTTGCCTGTCTTGGGTAGATCCCTCGGAAACTTACCTTATAGGGCTTACGAGTATTGGGCTAGGCTGTGTGACGTGTGGGCTTAGTAGCTCATTGCAATTTGGGTCCGACCTTCTGGATCCTACCAATAGTAGGCTTAGTGTTGTTTGGGCCTTGCTGAATTGGGTGTGCTTTGTTTTGTTGACGAGATTATCATGTCATGCATACGGTGCTGATCAGAGGACTGTTTGATGTATCATCATCTCTTCCCCTCGAGTTGGTGGGCCAGCTCATTGGTCCGCCAAGTGATTTCATGATGTGTAGTCATGTTGGTTGAGTCTGAATTGTTTCTTTCAGTGGCAAGCTTCATTAATTGGGCGTGCGTCTGCTCAAAAGAGAAAAAGGCGAGACTTTTGTTTTTTATATAGATCTCCTATCTGCGGAGTTTAGCTTCCTTAATCTTTCGAATTCTGAGACTTTATTTTGTCGTACTGCATTCCGTGCTTTTGACTTTGCTCAACTTTCGTAGTTTAAAGCTTGTATAATCTTTCATGGCGGGCCTAAATCATCTTTCCGATGACTTATTTGCTAAGGGGGGGGGCAAGTTCTTTGATGAGAGGTCGCTTTTTGAGTCGAGTCTAGTAATCCTTTGTGAAAGATATGGGATTCCTAATGATTTGATGCTCTTCACTCTGGGCGCCAATCTAACGCCATTGTCCCCTCCAGAGGAGTTCATTTGTCTTCATCGAGGTATGTTTCAATCAGGCGTCCGTTTTCTTGTTATCAAGGAAATTTGGGAGTTCCTAGCGTACCTCGATAGTGCTTCCGCTCAATTGGTGTTGAACGGGTATAGGACTGTGGTCGTCATTCTGATTAGAGCAAAGGACACTGGTGTCCGAGTATTTTCGAAGGCAATCCAACTGCTTACTTCCCCTCGGATAAATAAGCACACCGTATGCGTTTTGACATCGCCGGACTGCTTTGGCAATCTGCCTGACGATTTTAAGTTCTGGAAGAAATATTGTTTCATGGCCTCCGTGGACTCGAAGTATTTTGGAGCTTGCTGGTCGTCCGATCATGCGGGAATTCAGGCAATTGAGTAGGTTCAATTTTGTTTCTGATCTTGCTTGTGTTAAATGCATATCAAATTGACCTTTGTGCTTTTCGTAGGGACAAGTTCTTGATTTTTCCATTGGGGCGGAGACTGTCGTGTCCGAGGGGCATGATGCTCGGGCAAAGGTTCCTATTTCCCTTCCTGACTTGGAGAGGGAATATCTGCAAATGTTGGGGTTTGAAAATGTAACGAAGCTTAATACAGAGCATGCAGAGGTTATGAACAAAATGCTATTACAGGTGGGCATGGAAGCTTCAGATGGTACAAGATTGGGTCGTCCCTTTTCATTGAAAGACTTTGAGTACCGCTCCTCATTGGATCGCAATCCTGCTAGGCCTGCTGAAAAGTTGCTTGATCATCGTTCTTATGGAAAAAGGTCTCCTTCGCGTCATCCGTATTGTCCTTTGTCTCGCTCCCGTCCCCATAGTAAGGTGACGACGGGTCCGAGGAATAACTCGCTTCCTTCTTCCCAGTCAACTGATTCCGAGTCGGCTTGTGAAAGAAAGTCGATCATTGCGAGTAAGGGGAAGCTGTGGATGAGGGTCGTGATGCAATGAAGGGTGGCGCTGGAGTGATTCTGGTCCCGAAGGACCTCCATTCTGGTGCGCGGATCAATCTGTTTGCTCCAGATGTGGTAAAGATGAGCAACCGAGCATGACACCAAGAGGTTGACATTTCTTAAGCTTCTAGGAAGCATATTAACAAGTCGAATAATTTGCTGGCGAACTGTGTTCCGGAGCCAGAAGGAGAGACGCTGGGAGAACATATGGATAAAGGGCAGAAGCATCTCGTACTGGGGATGTCATATGTGAATCAAGTGGTCGTCGCTGGGACTGAAGTCGAGGTTGTTCGTGAGAGAGTGTATATCATGGAACGAGTCTTTGCAAACTTCCAGAAGTCATACTTTGACGCTTTTTACGAGATTGAATCGTTGAGTATGCATCTCGAAGCTCACTTAGATGTTGAAGAGGAGTCCTGGTGTACAAGATTGGAGGCTCGGAGGATTTGCTTGGAAATGCTTGAGTCCGACTTGCCAGGGGCAATGTCTGCAGAAGGATCGGTTCGAGAATGATTTGAACATTGCCTATCGTGACTTACAATTTTCCCAGGAGACTGCGATTGGAGTATAAGCTGAAATACAAGCTCTCAACACTGAGAAGGCCAAGAATGAGTCCGAATGAGGTGTCCGATGTCAGCAGTTGGAGGCTAATGTTGATTTTAATGCCAAGAAAGAGTCTGAATGAGGTGTCTGATGTCAGCAGAAGAACATCTCCTTTTGGCACATAATGAACTAAGCATTGTTAATGATAAGTTGGGTGCCAAGCGTCCAAGACTAACAAGTTGTCGGGCAATTTGGAGTAGCTAGAGCAAGAGCTTGCTGAATCAAGAGTGCGCAAGGAGAAGCTTCTTAAGGCCCAAGGCACGTTTGAGTTCAGCAGAGTCGTGCATGGAAGGTTGAAGCTATTGCAACTTATGAAGGAGGAACATCTCAATTGGGATTTCTCCGATTATAAAGAGGTGGCATATGTGGAATTTGGAGTAGCCTCCGGTCCCTCAAAAGAAGAAGGTGACCCTAACGAGGATGATTGAAAGGAAGCACGTATCAGTGTGTCTCCCACTAAGCCCAGCTCTGTTGTATCTGACTTTCCTCCTGATGAGGAGTGAACTTTGTACTTGTAAATGAATAACATTTTGTACTTGTACATTTTTCTTTTAATTTCCCTATTAGCTTTTATCTGCTTCGTCTTATCGGGATGTTAGTTGTCAGACGAGAGGCCCTGCTAGGTCAGGAAGTCGTATGATTAATCTACTGGTGAAAGTTCTGACTGTTTATGTTGCGATGGTTTGTGCAAATCTGGTCAGAATCTTTTTAGAATTTGAGGAGTGTAATTCACCATTTGATTGACGGCTTAGTTGTATATCGAACCGGCAGTTGATCTAGCTATTGTAAGCGAACTAGTCAGATTGTGGCCCTAGCATGTTGCATCGTTGTAGATGATCGGACAATAGTCCTCGTGAGTCCTCTGGGTTGAGCTTCCAGAGCTCTGATCGGACTTTCAACTCGTTTTTACCTGCTATTGGCGGAATAGGCTTAGTTGGACTAGGGTTTTTATTGCAAGTTATAACTGACTAAACCGGGTTTAGGTTCGACGACCATCGTTTGTGGTTGAACGGTGGTCTCTGGCAAGTCGTCGTGATCATGCATCGAAGGCACTAACAAGACTGCCACTTTCCAACCCATCGTCGTTCGCTTTTGGCGGACTAGGAATTAAAGTGAACCAGAAGTTATGATCACCAGTCGGTCTGACTAAACTTTGGTAGGGTTCGACAATCATTGTCTGTAGTTGGCCAACAATCGCTGGCTAGCCATCGGGGTTAGGCATCATAGCGCTAACTAAGCTCCCACTTTCTAAGCCGTCGGAATCCGCGCGCAATGAACTAGGCTTAGAACAGACCAAAAGCCATTGTCATCAGCGGCCAGTGGCTAAGCTTTTGTCGGGTTCGGCGATCATCGTCTACTTAAGAGCGGTAATTCCTGGCAAGCCATCTTAATTAGACGGCGAGAGCGTTGACTAGGCTCCCACTTTCGAAGACGTCGGAATTCGTTATTGGCGGACTAGGCTTCGAGTGAACCATAAACTATTGTCATCGGTCGTCGCCGACTAAGCTTTGGTTGGGTTCGGTCACTATTGTCCATGTTTAGACAATGATCCCTAGGAAAACTTTCTCGATTAGGCATTAGAGCATTGACTAAGCTGCCACTCTCTAAACTGTTGGCACCCGTTTAACGGACTAGGTGTTAGAGCGGACTAGAAGCTACCATCATAGGTCAAAACCGACTAAGCTTTGGCTAAGTTCGGAGACCATTATCTATAGTTGTGCAATGGTCCCTAGCAATCCATTGCAGCCGGGTGTTACAAATGTTGACTAAGCTCCCATTTTCTAACCCATCATCGTCTGCTTTTGGCAGGCTAGGCGTTAGAGTGGACCAGAAGCTATTGTAATCAGTCGGAGCTGACTAAGCTTTGGTCAGAATAAGATTTCATGCATGCAAGTATGACTTGGGTGTCCTGACTTGCTTAATTCGCCTAGCGATCCGATTCCAGTGTCGGATCGATTGATCGGACTAATAATAGATTGACCAACTTTAATGAACATCGGCGGAATAATAGTAGGGCTAATGCCTATGATTTATTGACAATACTTTGTAGGTGCACTCCTTATTCCATGGGCACTCAAGGCCTTCGCCGTTTGTGTCTTTGCATGTGTTGGGCCAGATCCGGTAGGGCAGAAGCTTGGGCCCACTAGTTGGTGAGGCCCAAGTGGAAAAATCTTTGTAGATCAGTGTGCAATGTGTATGGATCTGCGAAACGGTTTGGTATCGGTTACTCCCCCCAATTAATGTGGCTGCGTGCAGAGCCATAAATTCAATGAATGTGGACTCGTGCAGTTGCAATTGGAACCTTTTCCCTATTTTCCATACAACATTTAATGCTGATATAACTATTGGCTGACACTGCTTCGTAAATCACCTCGCCTATATATAGGCTCATTGTTTTCTATCTCAAGCATTGCAGTGAGCATTGTAGAACATGTTGACCCCTGGCATTACACATTTGAGAGGCATCCCCAACTGGCTCCTTCTGTTTTCCTTTTGAATCCTCTTCGTAAGGTAGGTTGATGGAGCGAGAAGCCTGCTAACCTAGTCCTCCGTTTTGGGAAAGGCAGCACTGTCACTACACCAAAATTGCCCATCCGCAATGGTTTGGGAGCGTGGGGGTAAGCTATTGCCACGGCTTAGAGGCATGGCCATTTGAGGCGTCGCCAAATCACCATTCACGGCTAAAAACCGTGGCAACACATATTAGCAACGGTTTTTCGCTTGATGATTTTCTGCATTTAGCCAAGGTTTTAAGTCGTTGCTAACATAATGGCCACGGTTTGCAGCCGTGGCAAGTGATGGCCACGGTTTTAAGCCGTGGCAAGTGATAGCCACGGTTTTAAGCCGTTGCAAACATGATGGCCACGGTTTTAAGCCATGGCAAGTGATGGCCACGATTTTAAGTCGTGGCAATCATGAAGTACCACGGTTTTAAGCCGTGGCAAGCATGAAGTACCAAGGACATTTTGTATTCAAAATATTCATATAGACAGAAAGAAAAGCCAAAAAAACAAAAAAAAAACAGAGTTAGCAACTCTGTTATGGAGTTAGCAATCCATAACAGAGAGCACCTCCCTGCTCAATGCACATCCTCGCACCTGCAGCTCCAGCCCGCACTCGCACTGCCACACTAAGCAGCACACCCTGCAGTACCCAAGCAGCATGTTGACGTCTGGCCGCAACTTGCCTCACAGCAACAGGCCATCAGCCAGCAAACACCGCCTCGCCCTGTTCGCGACACCACAGACTGTCCCTGCAATTAGGGGTGGGCACGGTCCGGATCGGTTCCAAATTTGGAGGAACCTAACTTGAACCGTTTAAAATTAACGGATCCGGTCCGGATCCCCTCATTTCGAACATTGGAACCGAACCTAACTCGAACCGTTTGGAACGGTTCGGTTCCAAATTCATCATGACTTTTCTTGATCATCTTTTTTCTTACTACTGCTTCCTTGTTTATCAGCAACTTCTAAAGCCTCTTTCTTTTTCGCATCCTTCTTGACTGGTGCCTGCACACAGAGAAACATCAAGTCCTGAACAAGCAAAAATTTCCAAATTCTTATGGATTCAACAGAAAGTCATGATGAAAGTGCTGCAGCAGAACACTCACAGGAGATTTCTTTCCGCCAAAAAGGATCTTGTAGAAGCGTGTCAAAATAACCACAATGACAGAGACAAGTGTACTTATAGTGATGTTTGGTTGTTTCTCTCCCTCTGCAAGAACATCCTGCAACAAGGCATACCATCAATGTCAAAAGACTGACTGCCAAGTTCACTAAATGTACACCACTGCTATTGACCAAAATGAGGTTTGGTAGGATAGTGCACTCACAAGTATCTTGGACTTGTAAGCTTCCAAGAAAGGAATGTCAGCAATTTTGTATAGGAGTTCAAATACTTTCTTCTGCAACAAAATTAGTGGAATACTGTTAGATCAAAATAATAAACTAAAGATGATACAAAATAGTGGTACGAGAAATAGTACCTGGAAGTCCAAGACCCCATTCGCTAGACCTGCTACTTCTTCCTCTACCTCCTTGAGCTTTTCCTTCTCAAATTCAAACTTTGGCTTCTGCGACTTTCTCATCACTTGCTATCAAGAAGAAACAAAGGGAGGATGCGAGAGAAGGATGCAGGTGCGGAGGAGGCGAGAGAAGGATGCAGGTGCAGAGGAGGCGGCATCAAACTCTTTCTCTTCTCCTCTGCGGCTGATTTAACAAGCCTCTCCTCGTACTTGACCGAGTTATCCATCAAACTCTTTTACTTAACTTCAGCCAGGAATGTATCATCGACTGACTCATTAATATTGTTAGACCCTCCATTAATTTCAATCTCTGTAACAGGTACTGGTTCCATCTTGAAGTGGATGACAAATAGGTTTATGCCTGGATGTTCAGCCATGCGCGCGCCATAACATAGAGCTTCACGATCATCATTTCCACCAAAAAACAAGATAGTCACAGACTCACAGTTGAAGAAACGTCGCTTGATAAAATAGGAGGCGAGAGAAGGATGCAGCTGCAGGTGAGGAGGAGGCGACATCAAACTTTTTCTCTTCTCCTCTGCGGCTGCGGGTGCGGTGCGGCTAAAGTCTTTAGTCTTCCAATCCATATTTAGGGTTTTTAAGTAAATGGAATTTGAAACAGGTCCAACCCGGACCGTTTCTTTTTTAAAAATAGGAACCGGGACCGAACCGTTTTATAACGGACCTGGACCGATCCGAACCGTATTTAAAATACAAAATTAAAATCCGGACCGTTTAGAGCAAAACGGTCCGGTTCGGTTTGAACCCGCGGATCCTCGACCCGTTTGCCCACCCCTACCTGCAGTCGTTCCTCGCAGCTGTTCCAGGGTCTGTCTCGGCCCAGCAAATTCATCCAGAGCCGCACAGGAAAACAGGAGCCATGGTGCTCAAGGACAGATGCTAGATTTTGTCTAGCAACATAATCAACGGTACTTGGGCGCTTCTCAAAAACCAATGGACGCGAACCTTTTTCAAGTGTAGATCGCCTACCCACAGATTGCTCATTTCTTTCCATGATCAATACTTCAACCTGTAAAAACATATGATTAAAACCTACATCACTGACTAAATCCACATAGGAAAGGCTAAAGGTTTTCATTCTCAACCTGATTTGAAGATTCCTTTTTGTATCCCCCAAATGCAACTAGGAAGACCTTCTCATTTTGCTGCACAAGAACTAAGCTAAATCCCTGTAACAAAACACTACTATTAAGCTACCATGCCACACTTTTTAGATTGGGGCCAAAAGGGATTCCCGCCAGTTTCATTTTGTGATTGACTGTCAGGATGAGATAGACTGGCCAATTGTGCTGCTTTGGCTAAGAAGGGGGGATTGGGTTTAATGAAGAGTGCATAGATGTGAAAAGGAGATGGAAACTAGACTGAATTGTAGGGATATTCTGAATCACCCTTTTGTTGTGGGAGTCGTCCAAAATTTGAGCAGTTAGTTGATATTCTGAATTGTAGGGAGGTCAGTTCCCCTCCCAATTCCTTGGTTTGCCCTTGGGATCTAAATACAAGAGCATAACTTAACTGAATAAGGCACTACTACTAGGCATGGCATGTGTGTGGTTTTATCATTAAGGTAATATACAAGGGTCCAGAGATACTGATCACCAGATGTCAATAGGTTTAATTATATACTTCTCAAAATTTTCAGCCTCAATAAAATAAGAATTCTCAGCCTCATTAAATGTGTTTATGAAGTATGAACTTACACAAATTATTCTTCAATCATACCTCAATAAAAGATAAGTTGAGAATTCAACATATAGCTTATCCTCTTCGAGTTTCTGACGGATCTTCTCCCTTGCTTTTCTCTCTTCCCCCTTCTCTGCTTTCCGCAAGGCAATTATCCTACAACAGGAAAATGAATCTATTTTAGTTTTAGGGGGCAAACAAATAAATTGCACAGATATGGGTGAAGTGAAACAAGATAATGGTGAAGACTGAAGACAATAAAACATTTTCCAACCAAAAAGATTTTTCGTATCAAGACAAACCATTTTCTTTCTTTATCTTCCTCAATCCGCTTTGCTTCAAGAAGTTCCTTACCTATACGAATTCTCTCCTACAAATAACGGTACTATTAGGTTAGACATTATTAATGCCTGACCAAAAATATCAACAAAATCAACAGAATGCAAAACTCTTTCAAATTTTGTTCAAAATATGTCCTAGAACTATGCATCAACCAAGTTGAAATCCTAAAGAGGGAAAATCAAAAAAGGGAAAAGTCTAATACATCTTAAATATTCAGTAGGTTATAGTGATTACTCAAAAGCATTAGCTGTAAAACCATTAACCTACTAATATTTACATCCTCTTCCATTATGTTTGCTTTTTTTTTCAATCATTTTTTAAATGGCCTTATATAATATACATCAAGTAACTACATTAAAGTTGGCCATAGATCAATAGAGCTTATATAAACACACCTAATGAATGAGTGAGACAATCAAACTTGGGAAGTCAACTTACAATGTGAAAAAGAAAGTGCAAGTAAGAACAGAAAATGTCAATAGATTCTATCAGATGCATTAAATCCATAACTATGCAACTTCCCAATCCCATAATAAAATTTTGAATCAGAAAGAAAAGACAAGTCATTGGTGAACCATAAAATGTCAATGCTCGGAACACCAACAATTAAAGCCATTTTTATATTAAAAACAAGCTTCGTTTTGTTACTATCCAAATGACCCAAAAAAAAAAACTCGCACTGTGTATCTCAATTTATATCACTAGTGTGTATTACTTTCAAATAGTTTGTTTGAGAAGAGCAGCTCAGCCGTAGCTAATTTCTATCAGGAAATATTAAGCAGATCGAAACTAAACAGATTCAACAAATTTTTGTGTGTTTGTTTGATGAACTATTAAGCAGGAAACTAAACAGATTCACTACTTCTTCTTTTTTCTCTTCACACTCTCCTCTGCTCCTCTCTCTCACTCTGATTTTTTAACAAACCCTAAAATGAAAGCATCAACAAACGTTTCTCAAACAATCAACAGAATCATGCATCAACAAAGGGCTAAAACATTACTTCAATCTAACATGTCTTGAAAAAATTCAAAAAAAAAAAACATTCAAGAACCCAATAAGTAAAAAACAAATGCATTACCAGACCAAGCCGTTCCCCGACCTGAAAGATCCTCCACTGATTGATTATGGTTCACTTCTTCTTTCTCTTCACACTCTCCTCTGCTCCTCTCTCTCACTCTGATTTTCTAACAAACCCTAAAACGAAGGAATGGAAGGTTTGCCAAAATGTGAAAGTCTTCTCCACAATCTGATTTGAACCGAAAATGGAGCTCCTCGATCTCTCCTCTTCGCAAATTTTTTTCGCAATGACCGCGCCACTGTTTTTCCCCAATTTTTTTCGCCAAAGCGCGAAATTGCTCCCTCCACACAGCCATGTGCAAAGCTTATAGCCACGATTTTAAACCGTTGGCTGTTAGCCACGGTTTTTGGCCGTAGCAACCCTTTTGGTGTAGTGTATAGCCACGATTTTTATTTCTTTAGCCACGGTTTTAAATCGTTGGCCATTATAGCCACGGTTTTTTGCCGTGGCAACTAAACCAACGGTTTAGAGCCGTGGCCATCTCCCTGTAGCTAAACAGGCCTTTTGGTGTAGTGTGTGAGACCCCAATGATTCCGCTATTTAGGGATATTATTGTCTGCCTTCTTTTGATTCATCACATTTGAAAGGCAGATTGGCAAAGCAAAGAATCAAGCGCATGCTTGCAACCTTCTTCAAGTACTTTACTTTCACCACATTCTCTGGAGGCAGATTGGTGGAGCAAAGTCTTGATGTGTGCGTTAGCAGATGCATATTTGCACTGAACTTAAATGCTTGTAGTGTGTAAACTTCTGTACTAGTCAGTCGGGCAAGCTTTGTAATAACTTTCATTGCAATCAATAAAATTTGTTTTATTTCGTGAATATGTCTCATGCGAACAATTCTTTTAAACTGAAAAAGAAAAACAGAAATAAAAAATGAAATCAAAGAAAAAAGTAATTTGACTCTAAGCGGGGACTAAGCTAACCCGACCTTGAAGAAGGCGCGAATGGTCCTAGCTCAGATTGCATAGTCCCTCTAGCAAAGTATTTTGCTTTTCCAAAGCTAGTGAAGTTATTGAAGAGTGGACTTCGTGCTGGCGGAAAGTTCCTTGTTGATTATCAGCTCTTGGAATAGGCGCCCGTTTGCTAAAGTGGTTTTACTTAGTTTTATATTGGTCTGGATTGACTTTCCAGCTCTGAATTCTGGATCTCCGCATAGCTACGCTTCGGTTGTCGGGGCTTTCTATCTGTCTGTGCAAATTGATTCTCTCCCTTGTCTAGGTCTGATGCTTGATATGTCTGTTCCGCGAGCCCGAGCTGTAATTGGTAGCAATTCAACTATTTCAAGATTGCATTATGGTAATCTCTTACTGCAGATTGATTTCCTCGGATAGTTCCTTGGGCCTGGTTGGTTGTGTATTTGATGCATTGGTGCAGAGTGGAAACTTCTGCCTCCATATGATGAAGCCAAAGCCTTCCTAGAATAATGTTGTAAGTGGACGAAGCCCCAACCACCATAAATTCTTGGACAATGTACTTCCACAATTGTGGCTCTCCTGCCACCACCATTAGATTGATCTTCCCGATAGGGAAGCATTTCTCTCTACTAAATCCAACCATGGGCATAGTGGTGGGGGTTAAGTCTTTGTCTTGGAGTTGCATGTTGCGGAATGCGCTGAGAAACAGGACATTGAGTAAGCTTCCTGTATCCACCAAGGCCCTTTTCACCTCCCACTTCGCAATGAGGATAAAGATGACCGGGGCGTCATTGTAAGGAGAATGTACACCCTAGATATCCCTATCCATAAACGACAATGGTGGGATAGGGCTCTGAACTCATGCATGCTGCACTTGGCAGTCCTTGTATTGGGATGATGTCTGCATCTCGGTGAGCGTTCTCTTGCTGAACCTATTGGATTGTTCTCCCTCGAGACCGACAGCATGAAGGACATAAATGATGCCTGAAGCTTCTTTCTCAATCTCTTTGAGGACATCTTTCCTTTTATTTTTCTGGTCCTGCCTGCTGTCCAAGCTCAGGAACTCCTTGAGCTTGCCGTTTCTGATCCAGTACTTGACTTCTCCTCTGAGGTTTTTGCAATCCTTAGTATCGTGTTCGTCTTCCTTATGGAAGGCTCAATATTTGTTGTTGTCGTGCTAAGTGGGGTCTCCTCGCTGCTTGGGGGCTACTTTAGTTCTTCTCAATTCTTTATGGAATTGAGGATGTCGGATAGACTGAAGTTGAGAGGGGTGATAGATTTGGACCCGACATAATTGGAGGCCTTGTCCTGCCTTGTGCGGCCGTAGTTGATTTTATTGTCATTGCGCTTCTTTTCCCAACATCGTCATCTTTTTTCTTCCCCTCTTTCTTGTCACTGGGGATAGAGGGTTTCTTCTCGGATTTCGCCTCCTTTTTTGCGGTTAGCATCTCGTTTAAAGTGATATATCTCTGGGCACCTTCAGCAGGTCTGCCATGTCAGTTGGGGGGGGGGGGTAAGGAAATCATAGAACTTGCATTTCCTCATAAATGAGGTGAAGGCTGTGATGGCAGTGTCATCGCTACCACCATCGATGAGAGTCAAATCATCGTTGAAGCACGTGACATATTCCCTCAACATTCTCATTCTGTTTGTGTTTTAGGGTTAGCAAATAGTATAGGCCCTTCTTGATACGTTGGCTGCCCACAAAGCGCATGAGGAACGTTGTCGCCAATGTATGGAATGAGTTGATGGACCTTTGAGGGGGTTGTGGAACCAAGTCAGCTGACTTCTTTAGGCTAGTAGGGACAGTGAGGCTAAACAATACGTCAGGATTTGTGGCCCCTAGTCGGATGGGGTTTTGCGAGACGTGTCTGTCGGCTTTGGACGTTGGGTCTTTGTTTGTCGCTCCTCTGCCTTTGGTCTACTGGAAAGCTGCAGGGGCAGCGCGACTTTCCTGAACGTGTTTTCTGGAACCTTCTGGGGACTGGGCTATTCGCTGCTCGCGATCTCCTCCTGCTAAAGGATGTTGTTGCGAGTCCTTGTTGTCACCATATTTCTGGCTCTCAAGGAAAGGTGGTACTACTAATTCTTCTGAGGAACTCTGTCATTCCCCACGGATGATGCCAAACCGATGTGTCAATTTCTACTCTTCTTTCTGGCCTTGACTTAGATCTACACAGGGAACACACATGAGCCAAAGACCACCGTGTGGCAGCCGATGGCACTCCAAAGCTTAAGTTAGATAAGGCTTAGGAGAGGCTTAAATCTGTAAATTGGGTTTCTGTAGCGTACATTTGTTCATTGACCTTATCTCTTATTTATAGTGCCAGTGTCCTTGTTCGACTAGGTTTTTAGTGGCGTAGTTTAGGAAAAAAGATCTAACTGGAGATCCTTTCCTAGTTGGGAGTTGTCCATGTAGAGAAGTTTCTCTATACGACTTGTGCTCCTAGATTTGCGGGAGAGGTTTCCCTTTCAAAGTGTTTTCCATGTGAGGAGGTATCCCTGCCCGACTTATACTCCAGTATTTGTTTTCTAGTCGAAACCAATGTATTGTCGGTCTGCCTGTCTTTAGTCGATCCCTCTGATACTTGCCTTATAGGGCTTACAAGTATTGGGCTTGACCGAGTGACGTGTGGGCTTAGTAGCACGTTGCAATTTGGGTCTGACCTTCTGGATCCTGCCAATAGTGGGCTTAATGTTGTCTGGGCCTTGCTGGATTGGGCGTACACTCAGACTTGCTTTGTTTTGTTGACGAGATTATCATGACACACGTACGGTGATGATCAGAGGATGGTTTGATGTATCATCAAATATTATATTAGTCTATTGATTGTAAAATTTTATAAATTAATATTTGCAGCTGGATGGTGGCATTTGTATGGAAGATCACCCGCCAACTTAAGAACTATTGCCATGAGGATGTTTTCTCAGACTTCATCTTCATTGGGTTGTGAAGAAACAGAAGTACTTTTGGCCTTATTCATAATAAGATAAAGAATAGGCTTGGCTATGAGAATCTGATGAAGTTCGCATTTTTTCACTACAACAAGAAGTTGCATTTGAAATACATAAGTGAATATGGTTCTACAGTTGAAAGTAGAAAACGCATTGACATTGATTAGATTGAAATATTTCAAGATATCGATAATGACGAAATACCAATCCACTCATGTGTAAAAGAGCTTGGTGAACCACACAGTCAATGGGGTGAGATGATAGCTTATCATAGGCAAAGTACACAAACTTTTGAGCCCGACTTTGCTACTTATCAGCAATATCCCAGGAGTTGATCTTGAGGGATACATCACCATATGAAAATGTTTATAAATTGTTATAGTTCTAATATGTCATGGGATCAATATTATCATCAAGCGGCTCTCAATTTTGTTACATTGAACCAATTAGAAACTCATTTTGGTATTGAAAGTTTATTATGTAAGAGTGTGATGAAATTTTATCTTGTATAATATGTAGTTGTATGACAAAATGGCTATTATGAGACTTTTGATATAGTATTTATAAGAATTTCAGTGAACTTGAAATTTATAGTTGTGTATAAGTTTTGTAAATTTTTTTACTATATTGTTAATTATGTCACGAACTGAAGAGATACTTGGTATTTAGGCTTCATTTAATATGCTTATTTACATGCATTTTATTTTTTCACATATTTCATATACTCTTGAAATTTGTTATATATGTTAATGTATCCTTGAAATCTTACGTTTTTTCTTTACACACCGATATATTTCTCGAAATATTTATTAAAATCAGAAAACCAAAATTAACTCTTAAAACAAAATCACAATCCTTGGATATAACCAATTTTTGAAAATAAACAAGTTGTAGCGAGGTTGATATAACATATATGGATTATGGAATATGCCATTTTTAGTAATGTATCGAGTTAGATGTACATACTAATATGATATGTATGATAGTGTGATATCTATGACAGGTTTTGGGGCATAATAAAATGTATGTACATTTTAATTCTTGCTTAATTATGATATAGCTTTCACAAAGGCTAAAACGGGGACATAGAAGAACTTAATGGCTCAACAAATATGTGGTAAAAGCAGTAGTCACTAGCTAATGTAATCACCCTAGAAGAGGTTGTTACAACAATGTTAATCCGTGGCTCATCCTTATTTTAGGAACCATGAGAAGTGATCTAGAACACATGCTACAAAAATCTATTAATTGAAATCTTTGCTTAATTTATTTGTTTACTGCATATATTTTTCTTTGATCGTGCCAAATGATAGACAATCATATTGATCGTGTCTCTACTCATAATATATATTGACAAGTCAGAAATTTTGCACAACACTGGCTTTCCAAATACAAACGGTGTCTACTATAGTTGAACCTGTGCAACTTATTATAGGCTTCGAAAGAGTTCACAATTTATTATTAAATGACACATGTTTATCCAATATGTGTTATATTTCTGTAGTTCCTAAAGAAACTTGCTTTATATGCATTACATCTAATGTTGCAAGCCGACAACTTACATGACATATATTTTTCATTAATTTATTGAAATTATACAACTCTTAGAGTTAGTGTATCACATGTCGCTTTACGTCCGAAGCAAAATTAAGTCACTCTTAGCACACACTCAACTTATAGGTACTTTTGTACTTCTTATTAACCTACACACATTATTACTAGACTCTTTCTGAGTCTATGTCATTCTTATAGACAATAAGCGTGGACCTTTTTGGTCCACTTCACCATGCTAGTTGACCTTTTAGATATTGCACAATATTATTATATGCATTCACTAAATGGTCTCACACGTCATCCACATGCATCCAGTTTATCTGATTTGACGATGTAGCTGACTTTACTTTTCAGTTTTTTATTGTCTTTCCTCGTCGATAGTAGTTGGAGAAATATAGTCTTGGATACCACAAACTTACTGTAGATCCATTTTACAGACCATCAGCTTTATGCGACTATATTTCTAATGTTAGTGGGAGATAAACAAATAGAGAAAGAACAATGTGAATTACTGTGGAATACTTCCACTTTGTCTCATCAGACCATAAAATATTGGAATAATGAGGAAAATATTGCATCTTTAGACAATTACATATCTATTACTTGATGCATTTAATGATGTAGCTAAAGTAGCAAAGTCACATGTGCTAGCTATGAATACATAGTCTAATAAGATAGCTAGGGAATCTACGGCACGCCAAAAGCGTGGTAGACACCTACTCGAAATTGTATCCCTTAAGGCCAAACTAAGAATAAGGCCACTAATAAATTTGTGGTATGCCAGAAGCATGATAGACCTATAGGTTCCAAAGACTAAACTCCCAAAAATGGAAAATTAGTACAAAATTCATCCCCTCCTGAAGAAGTAATTCTTGAAACTCCTGTAGAAGTTGTACAAGCTCAAGAAAAAGTTGTATATGTAGCTCCACCAATAGCATTACATAACACTTTTGAAAAGGTTATGTTTTGCAAAACCCACTTTCACCAAGAACCCCAGAAATGGTTGCCCATATCTGTGCAGTGACAATGAAAGTCCTTGAAGTGACTTCAAAAGCCCTTAAAGAAGCTCAAATACATTATAATAATAATAAAATCTCAATATATTAAAGAGAAATGTGAAATTAAGTGAAATGATCGTTGCCGATATTCACATATATGATAGCTAGCAAAGGACAATGACATACATAATAATGTTAAACTATGAAGAATCTATGAATGTCGACAAAAAAATGATTGGCCAAATGGAAAAATGTTATATAAGTGGAATAAAGTGCCCTTGATAAACTTGGTGTATTTAGACCTATAGTACAAACACCTAAATATGTAAACTATGTGGCTTCAAATGAGTGTTTGGAAAAAAATAAAAAAATGATATTGTCAGATATGAGACAAGACTCGTGGCACAAGGGTTCTTGTAGAAACCCATCATTTGAAGTTTGATGAAACATATTTTTGGAAATAGTTATGACTACATTCTAATATTTATTAAGTCTTGTAGTTTCTGGCAATTTGATATGTGACTTACTAATGTTGTAACTTCTTGTTTGTATGGGGATCTAGACACAAATATTTACATGAAAATCCCTAAAGGGTTTGCTTTGCCTGAAGAAAAGTCAAGAAATATATACTCAATAAATTTAAGACATGCCTTATATGATTTGTTCATATTTCCTCTCCATCTTCCTTACATTCTCCCCATCACCAAACAACTAATAACTATGATTATAGGCGATTTATTTTCGAAATTTAATGCTTACAAAAAAAAAGTGTTAATTAGAGTGGATTTACTACCTCTAACAAACAATTGAGTACGGAAGAAACGAATTTCAAATTTCTTAAGAAGATTACAACACATTCCTTTTCCTACGTAAATTATACAAAAGCTTGATAATTACGAGGTTGGCTCCTTGCAGTACAACCAAAAATTTGGAAGTGCTTGGTTTTTTATACAACTTTGAAGGGTATCACATAATTGACCTTCATGGAAATCAGGGGGAGATTCACACATCAACAAGGGAGGAATTCGGGATGACATTTTTTTTTCATGCTTGTAAATTGTGTACTAAACTTTAAACTTAATTTTCAAAACCATATAGAATTTTCTAAGAAAAAATAAACTTGTTATTACAAAATTGGTTAGTATCATGTGCCTTTATCATTACCATTATTTTCTTCATCAACTAGTAGTAGCCATTAGAGAGCAACAATAGACACAAAATCAGAATTGGGTTTGTTTCTAATCGTGGTCACCAAAATTATAATGGGATTTGAATAAAACAAATAAAAATAATTTGAAAGGGTCTCGACTGAAAAAAGTTAAATCTATTTTTCTACAATGATAATCTTGGAAATGATGAGAAACTTGAAGAGGCAATGGAAGTAGTGATGAGATTAATTTCACGTACCGCTGATCCAAATTTGGTTCTACAAGAGGTAAGCTAATGAATATAAGTTCACATATTCAGGAATATGTTCTATTAAATTATGATTTTTTAAGTGAATTTAACCTTATACGATCTTATCTACAATTGAAGCCTTTTAGAAAAGCAATAGAATCATATAATTTTTAATACACAGCGGATTAGCTTTTTGTTGTCGAAGTTTATATATTTTTAATACTATACTAGCCTATTTTGCAATTGTAAAATTGTATAAATTAATATTTGCAACTGAATGGTGGCATTTGTATGGAAGGTCACCCCCCAACTTAAAGATTATTTCCATGAGGATTTATTCTCATACCTCCTTCATTGGGTTGTGAATGAAACTGGGATCAATATTATCATCAAGCGGCTCTCAATCTTGTTACGTATTAACCAACTAGAAACTCATTTTGGTATTGAAAGTTTATTATATAATAGTGTGATGAAATTTTATCTTGTATAATATGTAGTTGTATGACAAATAACTATTGTGAGACTTTGGATATCATATTGTAAGAATTTCAATGAACTTGAAATTTATAGTTGTGTTTATGAAAATTTTAATTTTGTACTATACTGTTAATTATGTCATGAACTGAAGTGATACTTGGTAGTTAGGCTTCATTTAATATGATTAATATGTTTAATTATTAGCATCTTATTTTTTCATATATTTCATATACCCTTGAAATTTTTTATATAAATTTTTACGTTTTTTCTTTACACACCGAAATATTTCTTAAAATCAGAAAATCAAAATTAACTCGAAGAACGAAATCACAATCCTTGGCTATAACCAATTTTTGAAAATAGATAGGTTGTAGTGAGGTTGATATAACATGTATGGATTAGTGGAATATGCCCTTTTTAGTAAGGTATAAAGTTAGATGTACATAATAGTATGGTATGTATGATAGTGTGATATCTATGACAAGTTTTGGTGCATAATAAATGTGAGTACATTTTAATTCTTGTTTAATTATGATTTAGCTTTCACAAAGGCTAAAACATGGACATAGAAGAACTTAATGGCTCAACATATACGTGGTAGAAACAGTAGTCACTAGCTAATGTAATCACCCTAGAGGTTGTTACAACAATGTTATATATCCATGTCTCATCCTTATTTTGGGAACCACGAGAAGTGCTCTAGAACACATGCTACAAAAATCTATTTATTGAAATCTTTTCTTATTTTATTTGTTTACTGCATATATTTTTCTTTGATGGTGCCAAATGATAGACAATCATATTGATCGTACCACTACTAATAATGTATTGACAAGTCAAAAAATTTGCTCAACACTGGCATTTCAAATACAAACGGTGTCTATCATAGGTGAACTTGTGCAACTTATTATAGGCTCCAGAAGAGCCCACAATTTATTATTAAATGACACATTTATCCAACATGTGTTATATTTCTGCAGTTCCTAAAGAAACTTGCTTCATTTAAAAAATATATGCATTGCATTTAATGTTGGAAGCCATCAACTTACATTACAAATATTTTTCATTAACTTAGTGGAATTATACAACTCTTGGAGTTAGTGTATCACATTTCATATTATGTCACAAGCTTAAATTAATTTACTCTTAGCACACACTCCACTTATAGGTGCTTTTGTACTTCTTATTAATCGAGTCACATTATTATTAAATTCTTTCTGAGTCTTTGTCATTCTTATAGACAATATGTGAAAACCTTTTTGATCCACTTCACCATGCTAGTTGACCTTTTAGATATTGCACAATCTTATTATCTGCATTCACTAAATTGTCTCCCTCACCATCCCCTTGCATCCAGTTTTATATTGACAGTCTATTTGATTTGACAATGCAATCGACTTTGCTTTCCATTTTTTTATTTTTTATTTTTCATTGTCAATAGTAGTTGGAGAAATACGGTTTTGCATACTGGAAACTTACTTCACTGTAGATCAAATTTGCAGACTATCAATTTTATGAGACTATATTCCCAATGTTAGGGGAAGATAAACAAATAGAGAAAAAACAGTGTGAATTATCGTTAATACTTCCATTTTGTCTCATATGGATTGTAAAATATTCCAATAATGATGAAAATATTACATTTTCAGACAATTACACATCTATTACCTGATGCATTTAATGATGTAACTAAAGTAGCAAAGTCATGTGTCAGCTATGAATACACTTGCTCGAATTTGTATTCCTGAAAGACAAAGTTCGAATAAGACAACCAAGTAATCTATGGAACACCTGAAGCGTGGCAGACCTATAGGTCCCAAATACTAAACTCCCGAAAATGGATAATTACTACAAAAATCATGTCTTAATGCTCCTGAATAAGCGATTCTTCAAACTCCTGTAGAAGTTGTACAGGCTCAAGAAGAAGTTGCACGTGCAGCTCCAGTAGTAACATAACACTCGTGAAAAAGTTATGTTTTGTAAAGCCCACTTTCTCCAAAATCCCTAGAAATGGTTGCTCATATCCCTGCAGTGATAATGAAAGTCCTTGAGGTGACTTCAAAAATCCTTGAAGAGGCTCAGACACCTAATAATAATGAGATCTCAATATATTCACATAAATGATAGCTACCTAAATATCAAAGGACGGTGACATACATAATAATGTTAAACCACGAAGAATTTATGAATGTCGACAAGAAAATGATTAGCCAAATGGAAAGACGCTATATAAGTGGAATTGAGTTCCTTTGATAAACGTGGTGTATTTAAACCTATACAAGACTCGTGGCACAAGGTTTTTTTTGCAGAATCCGTCATTTGAAGTTTGATGAAACATATTTTCGGTTATAGATGTGACTACATTCTAATATTTAATAAGTCTTGTAGTTTCTGGCCACTTGATACACGACTTATTTATATGGGGATCTAGACACCAATATTTAATTAAAATCTTAGAAGGATTTACTTTGCCTGAAGCAAAGTCAAGAAAATATATGGTTTGTTCATCTTCCCTTTCCATCTTCCTCACATTCTCTCCATCACAAAACAACTAATAACTGTGATTATAGGCTATTTATTTTCAAAATCAAATGCTTACATAAAAAGTGCTAATTGTATAGTGGATTTACCTCTAACAAACAACTGAGTTCGGAAGAAAAGAATTTAAAAATTCTTAAGAAGCACTACAACAATTAAGGCATTTTTCAAGAAAAAAATGTCCTTGACAAAACTCAAAATTTTGTTGAAAATTACTTTTAATAAGGAAAAAAATTCGTTAGTGGGTTCCTAGAGGCAACCCCGTAACTAAAAGTATTTGCCAAGGAATTACAGTTTTTGTTGGTAAAAGGGATGCTAAGTCAAGAAAATATTTTGTTGGTAATATTGACAACTACCAAGGAAATTCGTTGGTAAAAATCAAATATCGTTACCAACAAATTGTTTGTTGCAAGAACTATTTTATTTACTTACAAAATTTTTCTTGAAAAATCTTAAAATCATCAAGGAAAATTGTCGTTGGCAAAGGTAACAACATTTATCATAGAACTTTTTCGTTGGTAAAATGCATGAATATCAACGAAAGTTGTCATCGGTATCGTTACCAATTACCAAGGAAATTATTTTCATTAAAAAAATTATATATTAAAGTTGTCTAAGAGACGACCTAATCTAGGTCCCAAACTCTAAGGACACCACCCAATACCTCCCAAACTCTAAGGACACCACTCTTGATGATAAGACCCCATTATGGAATTTCATATATAATATATTTATTTTTAGGCTCAACAGGAATCGAACTCCTGACCTATAGTAAAATCTGTTGCAATATTTACCAATTGAGCTATTTGAATAATTGTGTTGTGTGAAGCAACTTTATAGCTTATTAAATCAAATTACTAATTTTTTGCAATAAAAAATCATTGCTACGTATATAATAGAGACCAATATATAATATTTCGTCACTATAAATTAGAACTAAATATTTTCACGATTATAAGATTTATGTTAAATATCTACCACTTTTAGCAATGAAAAAAATTTCACAATAACACCATTATAATTAGCAACAAAATAGTAATAGCATTTCAATGCTATATGTTATTGAAATTGGTTATATCCCCAATGAAATAAAATTAAATTATTGTAAATAATAAAATGAGCCTTAATAAGAAAAAAGTTCATGGAAATTTTATCAATATTTAGCAACGAAATAAATTGTTACCATTAATATTATAATTAACAGTAAAATAATGTTGTATTGTTAAATAAATTTTATTTGATTTTTCAGATGAAATAATATCAATGCTACTAATAAAAAATTTCAACGAATTGATATTTTTCCACTATAAAGAAGCTAGGAGCTTTAAATATAAAAAAATTTCATGAAAAAAATTCATTATAAGTAACCAAATGAATCGTTGCAATAACGTGGTAATTAACTAGAGAAAAATTTAGTTTCATTGTTGAAGAGACACAAACAAGTGTTATAGTGCATTTACTAAGAAAATGTTTGTCAATAATATTAATATTTATTAGGAATGAAATAATTTATTGTAAATGACGTCATTATAACTAAAAAACTAAAATTTCGTTGAAATAGAAATATTTTGTTGCTAAATAATGTTGGTGGGAAATTGGTTTTGGAATGACTATTTTTTGCCACCTCTTTAAAAAGAAAAGTTGCCAACAAAATAGATTTGGTTACAAAAAGTGACAACTCTATGGTTTTTTCAATGAAATTTATTTTTGTTAGAAATAGTAACATATTAACAAGGAAAATAAAATTTGTTAGTAAATAAAACATTTTTTGTAGTGAGTATACCAATTTCCAACAAAATAATGATTTGTCGCTATAAAATAGTTAGTGAACTTTAATGAGAAACAAATTTTCATGAAAATAATTATCAGTTTTTACCTAGAAAACAATTTGTTACGAACAATGTTATAATTACCAACAAAATCTTATTTCATAGCTACAAAGATTTCATTAAAAAAGATATTGTTTCCAACAAAATAAAAAACATTGCCAATAGTGTGACAATTCTCAACGAAATATTACTTTGTTGCTATAAATTAATAAACGAGCTTTAACAAGAAAAAACCTAATGGAAAAAATTATCAATCATTATCAACGAACCGAATCATTACTAATAATGTGATTATTGTCTAGGAAAACATATTTTCTTACTAAAGAGGGATGAATAAGATTTAATATTCGTTAACAAGGAAAATGATTTGTTGTTAAAATTAGTCTTCTTTAGCAACAAAATATTTCATTCCAGATGATATCATAATTACCAAGGAACAAGTATTTTGTGGCCATAAAAATAACTTCATTGTTAAATCAATTTGGCGAGAAATTGGGTTTGGAGGGAATGTTTCCCGCCACCTATTTAACAAGGAATGTTTCCTACAAAATATATTTTGTTGGAAAACAGTAACAAGTTTATGGATTTTTCAAGGAAATTTTTTATTCGTTGACAATGCTACAATATTAACAAGGAAATCAATTTTCGTAACAATAATTTTGTTGGTAAAAGATAGATTTCTTGTAGTGAAGATTACGACTCTTTCTTTTTCCTATGTAAATTATACTAAAGCTTGATAGTTAAAAGGTTGGCTCCTTGTAGAAGTTGAAAATACAACGAAACTTGGAAGTGCTTGGTATTTGATACAACTTTGAAGGGTATCACACAATTGACCTTTATGGAGATCAGAGGGAGATTCACACATCAACAGGGGAGGAATCCGGGGTGACTTGTTTGATTTGATAGAAGATAGAGTTTATAGGGCGGGAGAGGGGAGCAATCTAACCAAGGAATAGATGCAATACTATATTGAGCACAAAATAATGAGAGAGATTTACACATCAGCAGTAAATTGCCACATGCGCATGATACTAAGGCAAATCTATAACAAATCAAAATGATAGTTTAGGTTGAAAATAAAAGACGGCTGAGATTTACCCAAACATAAAGATCTAATGAATTACATAGAGGGAGAATGGGAGGGTATTTGGCTGAAATTTATGTTCGCATAGAACTGAAATAACCCTAGCCAAAGTTGAAAATTCTCTTCCTATCAAACAATTTGAGTGCCGAAGACAAGAGGAATACCCTATTTAATTGATAAGGTGTATAACATTTTCCATTTTTATTGGATCACATGCTAGAATATGTTTTTATCTCTTTATTTCTCTCAATTTCCACTCAAATATAAGAATTTACCAAAATCCTGAAACTCACTACAAAATTACTAAAAAAAGTAACAATATCTTCCTTTTTTCACGCTTGTGAATTGTGTACTAAACTTTTAACTTAATTTTCAAAACCATATAGAATTTTCTAAGAAACGATATTCTTGTTATTACGAAATTGGTCAGCATCATATGCCTTTATCATTGCCATTGTTTTCTTCATCAATTAGTAGTAGCCACTAGAGAGCAGCAATAGCCCCAAAATCAAATTTGGGTTTGTTTCTAATCGTGGTCGCCAAAGTAATGGGATTTGAATCAAACAAATAAAAAGAATTTGAAAGGATCTCAACTAAAAAAGTTCAAATCTATTTTTCTAATGGGGCAACAAATCGATCTTTTGTTTTTCCTGGGACATAAAGAATAGGCCAGAGTGGGTTGTGACCATTGGGGATTGAAACCACACCGCGAGTGGTTGAACCGACCCCTATAAATAATAATAATTATCTATATATAATTTATTTTTCAACTTCTTCGATTTGTTTGTTAGTAGTAAACTATTAACAGTACACTAAAAACTAGATATCATTATGAGCCTTTCTACGCGGTCTGGAGAGAGAACACTGATTAGTGTCATGGGATGTTGTTCAACACATTAGTGTCAACTCTACCACTTTTCATCTTCTCCAAATCCATAGAAATAGGGGTAGAGTTAGCACTCATATGCTAGACACCCTCCCCAATCACTAACAAGACACAAAAACCAGGCTAAGTAGACATTTTTCCAATCATTATAATCAAGCAACAAACTGTAAAATTATGCAAGCTTAAACATTTCAATAAAACCAATCAAACTTTTTTTATAAATTTTCTTTAACTTGAAATAAGAGAAAAGGAAGAAGTTAATATTGGATTTTAAGATGATTAGTGGTGTTCTCTCAGGCACACCTGCATTTTTCGTTACATCCCTTTTCTCTATAAAAAAAATAAAAAATAAAAAAGTAAGTAAGTGAAACAAGCCTATTTTGAAACAATTATTGGTGCAAAGATAATAATGACTTAGTGGATATTTGTGTATTAAATCATAATATGACATGTAGGTGTGCACATTATATTTACCAACAATTTCTATTATAATTTTTTTTTTATAGTGGGGCAATGAATTGGGTCCTCCAAACCTTGTGTACTTTTAGAACAGTATACACGAAATACATGGTTTCTAACATGCATCACTGATTCCACCAAACCCATCGGCGTCGGAGAATATCAGTCACGAACCCTATTCAACTCCATGGACATACTTTATTTTAAAATTTTTAACTGATACACAGTACGTTGAGTATACGGGCCAGTATATTCGATAAATTGTCCATACCTGTCGGAGACTCAGGACCGACCCTGAGGTAGCCGAACAAGGCTATAGCTTAGAGGCCCTGGATTTTTGTCCTGGGCTCCATTTTAATAAATTATATAGAACTACTTGTCATTAAGCATCATATTGGTTGTTGTTTGGTGGTTTAATTGACTAGTCGCGAGTGATCGCTGCTTGTGTATCAAATTATTTATTTTCATGATTAATTAAATGGATTTTTTTTCTATTTTTCAATGATTTTGCATTGAATCTATATACATCGAGCAAGTAGTTGATTGACACAAAAATGAAATAGTGCTAATACTTAAATTTTGTATATCACCTATTTGAGTACATGTAAGGGGTGTGATTATTTTATTTTTATCAAGTGAATTGTGCGGTGATTAATTATCAATTGTAAAAATTATATTGTTGTTTGAATATTGGTCTAACAAAAATACTTTGAATGTAGTTTTGCGTTTGCTACACATGCTATTCACACACCTTAAATACTAAATGGTTTAAATCAATAAATTAAGTTTCAAATTTTTTCAAAATGCAATTAAAAAAATAGAGATTAAATTTATGAATAATATAGAAGGCTTAAAATAATATAAGAGCTTATTTATAGTTTATATATAATTGATGACTTAAAATAAGTTATATTAAGACTTAGATATAATTATACAATATTTGGGAGGGGTTGATTCAAAATATAAAATAGAATCAAGTTGGCAGAGTAAAATGGGAAAGTAAAATCAGGTTGAAAATAACCTGCACTATTCATTTGAAGAATCGTTATAACTGTTTAGATGATTTTGTTATTATTTGCTAGAGGTTTGAAACCCATCTCATGCTTGTTCAACTAATTTTCGTTTCCTCATAATATAATATGGAAATTGCGAGCCCATGTTTTGACTATGCCTAGGGCTCGAAAATCCTAAGGCCTGCACTGAGCACAATCAATACAGTGCAAAATCGATATATTGCACTAAGTATGTAGCAGTTGGCAACCAGTGGGGTATATCAATGGTACAACCAATGTTAACATGTATGAATCTCATTGATCTCTAAGCAAATATATTGATTATTATTAAGTGCTAACTCTATGAAAAGCTAACAACACATAATTCCCAAAGTGATGTTGCAATGAAAGTGATATCTAGTTATTTAAATCCTTGCGTATTCTTCTAGATTTGGAAAAAAATGATTATGAAAGGTTCCAAATTGAGTATATATGTTGTGGTGAATAAATATAAACATGTAGTATAGTATATTTGATAGTGCTTATGTTATCTATTAGTAGTAACATTTTACTAACCTATGGACATTTTGATACTAAACCTTATTTTTCAAGGTTTGAAAATATCTTCTTAGAGTGAGGCTAGGGAACCAGGTTTTGTAATCAGGTTTCATAAACAGGATGATGTGGCATCGTTAGTTGAGGTTTTTTACAACTTCGAGATACACAAACACTTTGGAGATTTCATCATTCATTCAAGATCACGCCACGTCACCATGATTACAAAACCTGGTTGCAAAAACATGGTTTCCTAGCATTTTCGACATTTTCTTAAGCTTGGGAGTGTTTCTCCTCTATGTTTGAAAATGGATGTTGATGCGTCGGGCAGAGGCTTTTTTTGGCGAAAATGGTCGGAGAAAAAGTTTTGATAACATGATGGCACGAAGTAAAAATTTCACCATGTTTGGATAGAAAAACATGGTGGTTTACGAAGGAAAATGTGGGTGTATATAGTCGATCCATATATCACACTCTAAACTAGAGAGCTTCTACAGTGCATTGGTTTTTTGCACTGGTTTTTTGCCTGGTGCTATCAGGCACCGTTGGATTGCATCGAGATTTACTATGAGATTGACTTTGTCAAATCATTTGACTTCCTGCTGAGAGGATGACTAGTTGAGTCGGACAGATGGAATGATCTTAGTGGTTTCTGATCTGAGCACCACGTGCAGCATAAGGATGACACGTACGGCAGTATAGATGATAAGACAACAAAATGGGAAGAAATGTGTGAAGCGGGGCATAGAAGCAATGGAAAACATTTTGTCTTTATTTTAATTAAACTTATTTTGTTGTAATGGAAATTAGATCGTGGTTGGTTTGAAAAATAACTACAAGAATAAACAATAAAACATAGAAGCAAGAAAACATTGTTGTCATGTCCCAGCATATATGTTATTTTTTGTTATATATTTTTAATCAGTCCTTGAAATTAAGTTGTTAAAAACTTGAGAGGTACAGTTATCTTCAACCTCAACATCTATTTTCTGCCATTAAACACATGCTAACAGAAATGAAAAATCTCCTCTTAGTAAACTACCATGAATAGAGTTTCCTTATATAGATTTTCACTATATACAATTGTATATCCCAATTCTAAAGGTCGGCATGGTAAGGCTCCCCACCATGTTTGTATTAAATTCACCAGTATTGTCATACATGGCATAACACTTTATCAATTTTGAATATAGTAGAGGCAAAACTAAAACTAAGGTTAGGTAGCCAACTCACAGCAATTGTCAAGGCTGCGAAAAGTCTATAGAAAAAATGACTACACGCAACAAATCTCCCATTAGGACCAGTTCCAAACACACAACCCAATTTCGCTCAACTCTAGGGAACCACTAATCTATGTAACCCTGTACCACAAGCAAAGAAATTTCAGAACCACCAAGACAACAAAGGACAACACCAAAGAGTATTGCATATTGACTAGATAAAAAAAATCATGGAATCTAAAAGCATACAAGTACTACTAATTGAGTTGTACAAATTCATGAGACTTCTAAATACCAAGTATACAAACAAAAAGAAACAAAGAAAAGCCAACACCTTAACATACTATAAAAACAAATTCAACCTATACTGGACACTCTTTCTTTCCCCCATCTTCTATTTAAAATCACATGGCTATTTGACGATTAATGCTTTTCATATATTTTTCGATGGGAATGGCCATAGTTTTCACTGTCAAATTATTTCTCATGTTTCATGGTAAAGGTCAGAATTTTTCATTTTTTATAGTGCTCGCTTCATCATGTGGGTGTTATATAAGTCATAAGCTAAATTAGGTACCTGAAGTGCCATTAGACATTGAACTTAGGCAATGGCAAGACATTGGGCACCGAGAAGAACTAATGCCCTTTTTTAGCATAGTGGTAACACCACCCGCCCCTCACATAGTCAAATTCTGCAGTCACCAGCTTCACCCTCTTCTTTCGTTCATACACTTGCGTATTGCCAATATCTGAAGGTGTTCCTTGTTGTTTCGTTAAAGAACAGTACACGGGGGGTCCATACAGGCATTAAAGCCCAGTCTTGACTGCCAACAATGTTAGCTTCAAATATCCTTAAATTGCCTAGAAAAGAAATTCCATTTCAAAAGTTGATACCTTTTAATTAGTAAACCTATGTGATGCCCTTTACTTAGTAAAAGAGATAGTACACATACTAAACATTAATCTTAGTCTAGTAAACAACTTCTACATCTTCTATCAAATAGGCAAGTAAAACAATATAACTGGATTTTAACTTGTTTCAGAGCATTGCTATGGTTAATTGGAAATACTAAACGAACAAGGTCAATGCTAAAAAAAATTAACTAGTAACAATGCCATAGCAGCTAAGTCAAGAGAAGATACCTTGGTCCGAAACATGTTGTGAGCAAAGAGACCTTGAATTGCTTCTGCCCAATGCTGCATACAATTCAAGCTCGTGTTTAGTTACAAAAATAGGGGGTCATCAGTATCATCTATTAAATGACACAATATCGCCATCACATACGAGCAGTTATAAATTAACCCTCCTCCATGTTACAAATCATTAATGATGGGGTAGTGTTGTGAAACATGCAAAAGTACCTAATGTTTATCTAGTGAAACACCCTGTGAGGTTTGCATGATAGTTCTCACCACTTCTCTCCATTCCCTTCAATGGTTCCACTTCCTGTAAGAATCATTCAATCGACTCGGCAAAACATAAGACATTTCTTATTAATGTCACCTTTAGGCCAATAATCAGGTCCATCCGACGCCATCCAACTAACACACATAATACATCTTGTGTAATCTATACATTCTATGGTAGCATGTACTACCATAACACTATCCAAAGGTTAAATTACTTCTTACAGAGGAGAAATGGTCACTCCTTTATCCCATGGCCCCAAATATCCAAATTTGAACCAACCTATTTGGGTTCAAGAATAAAACTTTGAATCCCACCAACCGTACAAGCGGGCATAGAAAGCAGGGAAATACATCTTGATCTTGCCAGGATCGCTTGGAGCGGAAATGACAGATTTGAACTTTGATCAATTGATGGAAGAGGAGAAGGTAAACTGAGATTTTTTATCACTAGAGTTTCCTTATATAGATTTTTCTTAATTGTATAGTGTACAATCAGAAAATTGAGCTTTATATAGATGTTTCTGCCTTATTTTTGACAAGTAATGCCTAAAAAATGTTAAATTTTATCATCCAACACAGGAAACAAGGAATCCATCTGAAAGAAGTGATTGACCAGTAACTCCATGAACTAAAATTTCAAACCTGGAAACACAACTAAGAAACTAATTAGGTTCTCATTCCAAACCATAAATCTTGGGAGTTTTTCCCAACTTCGCCAATTAGGCCTCCTATCATCCCAAGTCATCTTACATAAAATTTTAGGTAGCAAATAACCTTCTGAGTAGCCTAGGACAAGAAGAAAGAGAAATAAAACAAATATAAATGAAATATGATTTAAGGCAACAATAATCTCAGATATCAAGTTCTCTATAGACTACTAGACGTGCTTGACAACTACATCTTTACTTGATTTAAGTACCGAAACTTACTATTTTGATCATTTTCAGATTATCATAACAGAAATCAGCCATGGCTGAAGACAAATTACAATCCAATCAACTAAGATAGGGACTTTTGTTAACCAAGAAACAAAATAAGAAACCAACAGGAATAGAAAGTGAGATGAAAAAACAATAGAAAGAACAAATAGTACTTGAATTTGTGAATCTTCATAAATGAAAATTTCAACTTGATTCTTCTTACGAATAAACTGAATAATTTTCTCATTCCAAATTATCCATAATCCAAATCTCCTTGATTATGGAACGATCAGACCAAAATGGTCACTTGTTTTTTTACTCATGCAAATGGAAAAAATGAGGTCTCAATTCACCCAAATTATGTCACTATTCTGGGTTGTTATGTGCTTGTAGTCATGAATCTTAGATTATGCAATAAACTTAGCAAGATTTGCTAAGAACATTGCTAAATGCATGCAACGTTAAGAGTACTGGCGAGATTGGAATGAAGGTAAGTAGTTGCTTGAGTTAGAGCCTAGAACACATCTACAACTATAGGGAGCATAATGTGAGCTGCAGGGCCAAAAAAAGATGGCAGGAGAAACTGTGTTGAAGTGGGTAATTGTTCCACAAGCTTTACTACTTATGAAATAACTGCAGGGGTGGTGTTACACTATCGTGGGGATCCCAAATTCTCATTCTCTACATTATTGGTTATGCAATATTGAGAGGCACCACTAACTAAATCACTACTTTTGGTTAATTTCACTTTTTTCACCTGTGGGCCCAAGTTAATAAAATATAATAGAGTAAGGATTATAGACATATAGCATAAAATCCAGTAAAAAATTTATCCATGTTCTAAGTTATAAGTTACTGACCCTTACTATTTCTACAATTATTGCCGCAATATAGACATGTAAAGCAAATTTCGGTTCCAAAAATACTATTATCTATTGGTTTAAAAGATAGCAGGGTTGAACTTAGACTTGAACGAGTTTAGCGTATATTTTGGGTTTAGACTAAATGATTATCCTTTTTCTCAATGAATCTATTCATATTTTGGCATAGTAAGGCAAAACAATAAATAATAAACAATAAATTCAGCTGTTCCACAGGAAATAATCAGGACTAAAATTTGGTTTCTTTTAGTGCCCCACTCAAAACAAATTCGTGGCTCCGCCCCTGTATATTTGTATGTATACAGGTCAACATTGAAATGGGAGAATTTTTTTTTTGCCTGGTGCTTGGCCACACTTAGCGTGCGGGGCAACATAGGCTAAAATAATAAGATATTTGTAATAAAGTAAAACAACAAAATGCAAACTATAACAAAAGGAATTGATTATATACCTTTGATCTTGAAGCGTGCCAAAATTATGGAAGAAGGATACCAAATCTTTCTCTTTCCTTATCCATCCCTTTTATGAATGGCCCATGTCCTATCTTTATGCTAGAGCCTCCTCTAATCGGGATCATTGGAATTTGCACCTAGAACTAACAATAACTTCAACCCAATCATATATCAAGAACTATGGCAAAAGAACGTAACTAAATACAATAACAATGAAAAGAACAATAACAATAAAAAGGGTTGGAAAGAATCCATGATGGTTCAAAAACTTCGGGAGTTGGAAATAATAGAAGGGTTCAAAGTCCACCAAAACAGCATGCCCATACCCATTTCTGATGCTAAGGAAGACCAAGTTAGGGTGCTCAAGAACATTCTACTGTGGGTTGAAGCTATCTCTGGGCTTCACATTATTTCCGTAAGCCTTCCATGTTTGGAAAGGGGGACCCTAGCAATATGGAGATGGTTATTGTAAACAACCAGAGAAAAATGAATAATATTCTTGCTTGATTTATTCAACATCCACAGTCTCTATATATAGAGGAAACACAATAGCACGGGATCAGATCTGATCCGGTTACACCAAGACAAGGAAACAATCAAGCTGGAGACAGATTTGCTATATCTGTCTAATTATATGAAATCAGGAATGAACAAAAACAGGAAACTAACAGATCAGCCATGCTAAATTAGCTACACAGAATCTGTCTATCTTTTCACGCTCCCCCTCAAGCTGGTGAATAGATGTTAATCGTTCTCTACTTGTCTACAAGAACTCCGAAACTTGATACAGGCAGTCCTTTTATGAACACATCCGCAACTTGTTATGAGGGCACATAGGTTACACATTACTCCCTAGCCTCTTCAATTTTTTTCTTGATAAAATGCCTATCAGCTTCAACGTCATGGTATACTGGATTAGGGGATATACTTATTGCAACCTTGTTGTCACAATACAACTTCATAGGAAACTCAGTAAGGATCTTTAGTTCTTCCATCATTCTTTTAATACATATAAGTTCGCAAATTCCTTGTGCATGAGCTCTGAATTTTACTTATGCACTACTACGAGATACCACTGACTGCTTCTTGCTTCTCCAAGTAACAAGGTTTCCCCATACTTTCATATAGTAGCCAGATGTGGACCTTCTGTCTTCAATCGATCCTGCCCAATCTGCATCCGTGATTCCGTGAATGCCTCCACACTCCTATGTTCATTTTTCTCAAAGTACAATCCTTTGCCAAGAATGGCTTTTAGATATCTTAGGATTCAATAGACAGCCTCAAGATGTTCTTCACACGGAGAATGGATATGCTAGCTAACTACACTCATCGCAAATATGATATTTGGTCTTGTATGGGATAGGTATATCAATCTCCCAACAAGATGTAAGTATCTCCCCTTGTCCACTGGAATGCTGTTATCTGTACGTCTTTCCAAGTTTCAGATTTGGATCCATAGGAGTTTTGGAAGGTATACATCAAAGCATACTCTACTGTATACTTCTTTTGAGAAATAAAAATCCCTTTTTTACTCCTTGCTACCTCTATCCCTAGGAAGTATCTGAGTTGCCCGAGGTCATTAATCACAAACTCTTTTCCCAGTGTAAATTTTAACTTTTATATTTCTTCATCATCGTCTCCCTTTAAGATTATATCATCAACATACACGATAAAGATGGCCTTCTTTCCACTTTTTGAGTGTTTGAAGAAAAGGGTATGATATCCTGAATGTATCCATACCTCCTAACTGACTTCACAAAGCGATCGAACCAGGCCCTTAATGATTGTTTCAAACCGTTGAGGGAATTTTTCAATTTGCAAACCTTTTTGGCATTACTTTCTCCTTCAAAATCGGGAGGTGAATCCATATATACTTCCTCATCAAGCTCTCCATTAAGGAAAACATTTTTAACGTCCATCTGATGTAAGGGCCAATCAATATTAGCTGCTAGAGATAAAAGTACCTTGATAGACTTTAGCTTGGCAACAGGAGCGAATGTTTCAGTGTAATCAAATCAAAAAGTCTGTGTATACCCTTTAGCAACTAGGTGAGCTTTGTGTCAAGCTATCGTCCCATCTGACTTGTATTTGTTAGTGAACACCTATTTGCAACCAACTGGAATTTTTACTTTAAGTAAATCCACTAAGTCCCAAGTCTCATTCCTTTTAAAGCTCTCAACTCTTTATGTACAACATCCTTCCATTTTGGACTTCCCGGGGCTTCTTGAATATTTTTCGAAACCGTGGTTTCAAGGTCCGGAATGCTGGAGACAATTGACTGTAGGATAGAAATTGTGGAGAGGATGTTGTGTACATGTTTGGACTCCCTTTCTAAGGGCTATCGGCAGATCCAATCACTTGGCATAGTATTAGCAGTAATAGTTCCAGATTCAGAATTTACCGTTGGATCGAATTCTTAGCAATGTGGTTGAGGTGTGGAAACCGGTTCTTCCTGAGATTGTCGTCGTCATGAATAAGTACGAAGCTCTGTTTGATTAAGTTTGGGTGAATCTCCCCATGTTTCCATATCGTCTTTTGTTGATGGCTTAATAGGTGACTTTGGGTAAGGAGTAGTTTTGGAAGGATCAAGGACACAGATTTCTGAAGATGTTTAAGGAAGGAGGACCAAATTAGGAGGAGGGATAGAATGAGGGACAAAATCAGGAAGGAATGAATAATCCCAAAGCCTATTTTCACCCAAGTTTTTTTTGTTTTGCAAATTGACAAGTTTCACCATGAAAGGAAAAAACATCTTTATTTTTAAAAAGAAAAGGAGACATAGTTTTTAGGTAAAGGAAAGTAGGATGTCCTAGTCTATTATCCATTATCCCAAAACATTACCTTAAAAGAAACGGAAACAGATGCACTACTTAACGACAGAGCTTGTTTATTCACATGTGAATTGTCATCCAGGTAATGCAGGCCTCCACGCACCTTAGCATTGCCAATGGTCCTCCCCAAGATTAAATCCTGAAACTCACGGTATGAAGGATAGAGTTTAGCCACACAATTTAGATACTTAGTGAATTTACTAATAGATACTAAATTACAAGTCAACTTTGGAACATGAAGAATTTATTGTAGTGTCATATTAGAGAGTTTAATTGACCATTTTCTAGCCACTGAGGACATGGTTCCATCAGCAATTCGAATTTTTAACAGTCTGGAACATGGGGTATATGTAGAAAAAACTTACTACATCCTGTCATATGATCGAAAGCCTTGAAATCAATGATCCAAGGATCATTAAACTTTGAATTTATAGTAAGGGTTGAAAGATAGTCACCTCTCTGAACAACGGAGCAGTTTTGAGTTGATGTAGAGGCACTCGGCTGAGATTGAGACAAAAAACTTGAATCTGTTCAAGTTGTTCTTTGCTGAATTGTGTACCACCTGATTTAGTCTCCTCGAAAACAGCTTGAAGTACTTTGCCTTGTTCTCCTTGTTTGCGTGGCTTCCAATTTATGACATGGGTCAAGAGATTTATGGGTTGGTAGGGACAAATCTTAAGAAGATTTCGGACGAGGCATCTCTGGAAGTGCCTGAGACATCTCTGGCAGTTCCAGTCATGGCTGTTTTTGCCATGAAAGAAAAAAAATTTCAAAGGGTTGGCTCTGATACAACTAGAGAAAAAAGAATAATATTTTTGCTTGATTTATTCGATTACACCAAGACAAGGAAACAATCAAGCTGGAGACAGATTTGCTATATCCGATTACACCTATGATGAGTGGTCCATAACCATCTTATGTTTTTCACCCTTACACGAGCACTTACTTTGAAAATCTATTTCCCTCGTCCTGTTTGCCACCACCCACACCTCCATCACAAGGTAACCACTATACAGTGAGCTCTAGATAATGTGAAAAAACAAAGGTTGTGAGACAGATGATGGCGTTGAAAGAGACAAAATGGGCTGAGAAGGAGCCCGAGGAAGAAGATGAAAGAGCATCTTTGAAGAAAGAAAAGAGAGAATTGGAACTAATCAGACTCCACGTGGACCTTTGGCTATCCAGACCCATATACAACCTAACCTGTTGTGCCACTGCAACCTATCTCCCCATCAACATTATGACACCGCACACCACCACTTGGTACTTATTGTGATCTCGTTTGGGCAGGCTTTTAGGAGTACTTCAAAACAAATTAAGATGACAATGTATTAGGAAATACATCCTATTATTAGGAAACACATCCTATTGTTAGGAAAGTATATTTTAGCATATTGTGTTTCAAGTTTTATGGGGTTAGAAGTTTTATGGGGTTAGGAAACTTTTCGATGGCTAGTGATTTGTTTCCTTGATTTTGGAGGTTTCCTAGTGTATGGTGGTTTCCTATTGTATTTTGACTACAGTATTTATATTGCTGATGAATGAATGAAAGGGGACAATTGTCATGGTATCAAAGCAAGGTTAAAACCAAGCAATAAGCTAAGATTCAATCATGGACAATAAAGAGGAGAAGAAACCAAAACCTAAAGAGAACCAGAAGAACAAGAAGAAGAACAACAAGAACTCAGAATTCGAGTTCTGCAAAGTATGTAAACTAAATCACGATCAAGGCCGACGCCACAATTACTTCCCTAATCACAAGAAATCACTTTCATCCTTTCTCTCTCGCTTCCTCAACAAGCTCTCCGACGTCCAATTCTTCCTCAAGAACCCTACCTTCCTTCGTCCCGAACATGCCTCTCGCAATCGTCTCTGGTGCGTCTTCTGCGATTCAGACATCGAGGAGCTCGGCAGCTTGTTTGCTTGTAGCAAGGCCATTAAGCATCTCGCGAGCGCGGAACATTTGAAGAATTTGAAGCATTTCTTGTGGAGGTATGGTGGTGGAATGGACCGAGTCGACTCGTTTAGGGTTTCCGACTCTGATCTTGCTCAGTGGGAGAGAAGGTGCTGCGCACTGAAGAGCTCATCATCGTCGACGAGTGAAAGGTGTTACGGACCTTCCATGGGAAATTCGAAAGAAAATTTTACGAATGAGAGGACTCAGGTATCTTATCGAGAAAACTCGGAAGTTGCAAACATCTGCACTCCTCTACCTGGGGCTACTTCTTTGTCATATCACACGCAGATTTCTCCACTTCTTTCTGAAGAGCCTAAAGCAAATGTTCATTCTGGGGCTCCTCCGCCCTGGCTTAAAAAAAATGAACTGAATATCCAAGTAAGCACTGGATTACATATGCATGACAAAAAATCTGGACAGTCTCGGAAATTGAATCCAACAATAGGTACCAACAATAAGTACCAACAATGGCAGGCTCTCAATCTTCACATCGGATCAGGTACTAATCGGTTGAATGGTAAGTGGATTATTGACACTGGGTGCTCCAATCATGTTACGGGAGATTCGTCGTATTTGTCGGATCTAAGAACTGTGACTCCCTGTTCTGTTGGCCTCCCAGATGGTCAAAACGTTGTTGCCTTGAAGGAAGGAATTGTCAAGCTTACTGACAAAATTATTCTTAACCATGTTCTTTATGTTCCAAAATTAAATTGTAATTTAATTTCGGCTTCACAATTGAGTGATGATATAAATTGTGAATTCATAACTAACTCCGACTTGTGTGCTATCCAGGACCGACACACGAGGGAGGTAATTGGAACGGGTGACAGAAGGGATGGACTATACTACTTACGGGAGGAGACAAAGGTGAAAGCAGTTTCAGTTGCTCCTTCAACTTCTTTGGAGCTATGGCATCGCAGATTGGGGCATCCTTCTGAGAAAGTGGTGAAGTTGCTTCCTTTTTTTAGCAATTCTAGTGGTAACTTGAATAAAGCATGTGAAGTTTGTCATCGTGCTAAACATTCTAGGGATAGTTTTCCGTTAAGTGACAATCACTCTACTCGCATTTTCGAGTTAGTCCATTGTGATTTATGGGGGCCATATGATACACCATCGTCTTGTGGGGCTCGCTATTTTTTGACACTAGTGGATGACTTCTCCCGCGCTGTGTGGATCTATCTGTTAGTTGATAAAACGGAAGTTTTTAAAATGTTTCTATCCTTTATAGCTATGATTGATAGACAATTTTCTCAGAAATTGAAGATTGTTCGTAGTGATAATGGTACTGAATTTCATTGCCTAAGGGATTATTTTTTGGTCAATGGCATTCTGTTTCAAACTTCTTGTGTGGGGACTCCTCAACAAAATGGCCGGGCAGAAAGGAAACATAAACACATTTTGAATGTTGCTCGTGCCCTACGATTTCAGGGTGGTCTACCGCTTTATTTTTGGGGGGAATGTGCCCTTGCCGCTGCTCATATAATCAATCGGACACCTTCTAGTATTCTTGGCAATAAAACTCCATATGAAGTCTTGTTTGGTAGTCCGCCTTCCTTTGGTGAATTGCGTGTTTTCGGTTCTCTGTGCTTCGCTCATAATCAGAAGGCAAAGGGTGATAAGTTTGCCAGTAGGAGCCGTAAATGTGTCTTTGTGGGATATCCGTTTGGCAAGAAGGGTTGGTATTTGTTTGATTTGGACAAGCAAGATTTTTTTGTGTCAAGGGATGTCAAGTTTTATGAGAATGTCTTCCCATATTTTGATGTTGAGGATCCTAATTTTGCTGCTCGCAATGACATTCATGGTGATTTGCATGAAGGGGTGGCTGTGGATTTTTCGGATTTTTTAGAAAATGCTGAGGAGGTGCAGCAAGTACGCCCTCCCACGCCCAGGGGTGCTCCAGACCAGCAGCCGCAGGCCACCACACAGCTGCAGCCGCCGCCACAGGCCGCCACACCGTCCACACCCAGGCCTGCTCCAGCCCAGCAGCCGCGAGCCATACCACAGCCCACCGCCACATCGTTGCAGCCCGTGCTCTCTGCACCGCAGCCACAGGTGTTGCCTACGCCTTCTCCTACGGATGATTCAGGGGGGGCAGTGTCGGGAGATGCTCCGCCAAGTGAGCATTTAGGTCGTGGCTTTCGAGAAAAGTATTCTTCGGTTAAGCTACGTGACTTTGTTACACACACTACGGTGAAGAAAAATAGTCCATCCTCCGCTTCACCTGCTTCTACATCTTCACCTCCCTCAGGTACACCTTATCCTATAGCACATTATGTTAGTTGTGACAGTTTTTCTGTGAAACACCGAAATTTTATTGCAGCTATTACAGCTGGAAGAGAGCCACAGTCTTTTAAGGAGGTTGTAAAAGATGCAGGGTGGCGCGCCGCTATGCAAGCCGAGATGCGGGCCTTGGAAGACAATGGGACGTGGACTATGGAAAAGTTGCCTTCAGGGAAGAAGGCCCTTGGTAGTCAATGGTTGTATAAGATAAAGTACAAATCTGATGCTAGTATTGAGAGATTGAAGGCTCGTTTGGTTGTTTTCGGTAATCATCAGACCGAAGGGATAGATTATGACGAGACATTCGCTCCAGTGGCAAAGATGACGACTGTTCGCGCATTCCTTGCAATTGCGGCTTCTAAAAATTGGGAGTTGCATCAGATGGATGTACACAATGCTTTTCTGCACGGGGATCTAAATGAGGAGGTCTATATGAAACTCCCTCCTGGCTTTACCTCTGATGAACCTGGTTTGGTGTGTCGGTTGTGTAAATCTCTATATGGATTGAAACAGGCTCCTCGATGTTGGTTTGCTAAGCTCGTGTCAGCTTTAAAAGGGTATGGTTTTTTACAGTCCTATTCTGATTATTCCCTTTTTACTTATAAGAAGGGGCCGGTTCAAATTAATGTGCTCGTGTATGTTGATGATTTAATACTCTCTGGGAATGATTCTGCTGCTTTGGCTCTGTTTAAAAGCTACCTTGGCTCCTGTTTTCATATGAAGGACCTCGGGGTCCTTAAATACTTCCTTGGTATTGAGGTTGCCCGCAGCTCTGCTGGGTTGTTTCTTTGTCAACGTAAATATGCACTTGATATTATTTCGGAGGTGGGTCTCTTGGGTTCGAAGCCTGCTATGTCTCCGATCGAACAAAACCATCAACTGGCGCGTGCCACGGGTTCTCTTCTCTCGGATCCTGAGTCTTATAGGCGTCTGGTGGGGCGTTTGGTCTATTTGGCGGTCACACGTCCTGATTTGACGTACTCGGTTCATGTGCTATCTCAGTTTATGCAGCAACCGCGACAGGAGCATTGGGATGCTGCATTGCGCGTTGTCCGCTATTTGAAAGGTACTCCGGGTTACGGTATTCTCCTGCGCTCGGATAGTGACTTGACTTTGCAAGGTTGGTGTGATTCTGATTGGGCCGCTTGCCCTATTACTCGGAGGTCCCTGACGGGGTGGTTGGTGTTTCTGGGCCATTCTCCGATTGCTTGGAAAACTAAGAAGCAACATACGGTTTCTCGTTCTTCGGCTGAGGCGGAATATCGCTCTATGGCCGCCATAACGTGTGAGTTGAAATGGTTGAAAGGTTTATTATTGAGTTTAGGGGTACTTCATCCCAAGGCCGTTCCCCTCTTTTGTGATAGTCAGTCTGCCATATACATTGCGCAGAACCCCGTCTTTCATGAACGTACGAAGCATATTGAAGTTGATTGTCACTTCGTTCGTGATGCTATTCAGGATGGTCTTATTGCTCATTCGTATGTGCCGACGACTGATCAGTTGGCAGACATTTTCACAAAGGCCTTGGGCAAATCGCAGTTCGATTATCTCCTTGGCAAGTTGGGCATTCTTAACCCTCATGCTCCAACTTGAGGGGGGTATTAGGAAATACATGACTTTATTTTGTGATTATTGTTGAATGGTGAGAGATCACAGTTTGCACAATTATAGAGGTAAATTCAAGGCCAGTTGATCATAGTACACTTTGAATGGAATGTTTCCATCGGATTGGTTCAATGGCTAGACTCTATCCTCGAGAACAAGCTTCTTTTCGTCCAAGTTAATGACAGATTATTTGGGACCATCGTTAGAAATTATTATTTATCTCAAAATTTGGTTTTATTAACGTTAGACTGCTCTGAGATTAAGTTATGTTTTTGCGAATAAATAGTTGTATTATAAACCTGATTGAGGGTGAGTTGAATTCATTGAAGTTTTCTCGAAGCTTTGTCAAATCAGGCTTCTTTATGTTAGTTTTAGTTTATTCGGCTGTGATTACCATCAAAGAGAGAGTAATCACCATGGTTAACATGTAAAGCGTTCCATGAGAGCCAATGCCATGAATATTAGGAGAAATAACATTCATAGGTAACCCCCCCAAGAAATGACCGAAACATCAAAATCCAGCTATTCTTCTCCTTATCAAGAAGACATTGGGATAAAAAAGTATGATAAACTTGGGATCTAACACAAGTAACCAAGAAGAGTCCACCAGCAATCCCTAACCCACCCACCATTTATATCCAAAAAAGGGACTTGCAAGACAAACTACAGTTGGGTAAACCTGACTAAAATCTTCTTCAAATCTCTATCTATAACGAGAATTCACCTGTTAATGTACCTAATTATGTCAATATTTTTCTTTGTCGAGAATACCCTCATCTTGTCCAGTATAAAAGCTAATTAAACAAAACATGGAAATGGGTATTTTTGTACATTCACCTGTCCACCCCCTTAATCCTTTATTTACGGGTGGCTTTAAACTGCTGAAAGTTTCGGCTCAGTGCATTGTCATAAATAAACGCCCTCGCCCTTTGAATATATTCACACCTTTTTTGTTGAATGTGCGACCCCCACAATTGCCACTTGGCACATCAGTGAGAGCCATATTTATTTATTTATTTATTTTTATTTTTTTTTACTGCAGTGCAAAGTAAGACTTGATGGACTTATTAATTTGTTGTTATCCATTTAAGAAAAATGGATTGCGGTATGAAAATTATGGATATAAACAACATTTCCACGGATGCCCAAAAAACCTAGCTAAATGTTAATTTTAGATTTGAATAGTTCACCGTATCTTTAATTTCACAGGCCCTTTTAATTAATCTATGGTGTCATCTTTGTCATTTAACGAAGAAAAGCATGCCCTTTTAATTTGTTGTCATATTTGGTAATCTAGTGACCTATTTGAGAAGTGTCGAATGCACGATCCAAGGACTAGGTATAGCCGTTATATTAAAAGTGTATGACCGTGCCAATGGCACAACTAGTAGACTAGTAATAATAATAAGATCTCAAGTACCAGCATCAACAATGACAAAAAAAAGGTGATTGTTTTAGCTTATATATCCATGGTGTTAGGAACATAAGATATTAACTTAAAGACACATCAAGTTTCTCATGCATATGCTATTAACCAAAATTCTTGATACCTCATCTTCATAAGCATGAATTTGATCAATAGTTGCACAAAAACGTAATAACAGTGATAATATCAAGTAACAATGAGAACAAAGCATAACAGTAACCCTGGTAATACCTTATGTATTAACCGGTATTGGGATTCAAATGAGATAGATAAACATTGAATTAAATAAGAATTGTATTATCAACCAACTAATTATATAGTCAAGGTAAAGAATGAGTGATCAGCCAAAAATTCACAAGTTTACCTTCAACCGGTTTGTTAAAGTGAATCACTATAGTATCACTGCAATGTAAATGATCAAACTTCGTTCGACTACCACACTCTTCACTAACATGATGATACCCAATAGAAGTAGGATAACACTCACCGATGTTGCACATGAGGAAGCAAAAGATATAAAATATTTAAAACAAAACCATTAAAAGCATCAACCTCATTTTTTGGGTAGTAAGGAATGTGATTCTCATGTTTATGGGAATTCAACTCCCACCATTGATCCAAAATTTAGAATTGGTTATAGATGGTACCCAACATTTCAATTGAATTAGCCTTTAAAGTAAGTAGTTCCCTATGGATTCCATACAAACAAACACACCCTACAATGTTATCCATGAGCCTATCACAAAGTTCCCATCTAAATTTGATAATAGAAAGAAATGTAAATTCAACCGATTTAAGTTTATGGTCATATGTTATCTTCAAATGATTAAAACTGATTTCTTGAAAATCATGTTCATTTCAAAACTCAGATGGACATGAAAGAGTAATCACCTTGGTTAGGAGAACACAAAGCTACCTCGAGGAAGACAACAACGTCAATTCTAGAACAAATAGCATCAAAAATTTACCACAATAATCTCACCGAACCATCAAATATTCATTCTTGCTTCTTTCTATTAAAAATAAAAATAAAAATAAAAATAAAACAGGGAGGGAGGGAGGGAGAAAAAGAATAATAAGTTGTGATCAAACACAAAAAGTCACCAACAACACTCTACCAATACTCCATAAACCCGAATTTCTACCCTAGATATGCAAATAAGAAACCAAGTAGGCTTTCATTCCAACTTATGTTTATCCTGGGAGTTCTTCCATACCAAGTATAAAAAGGGCCTCCTGTCCTCCAAGACATCTTAGCGCTACCCTTTGAGGTACGTACCAACCAAAATATAGGCTTTCACAAAAACCTTCTTAGTCAAGGACAAGAAAACTACAAAGGCCAAAAGACAAACAAGATTCAAAGTTTTTGCATAACATAGGTAGACATGGAAGCCTTCTTTTAATAAAGTAAACATGTAAGAAACTAAGCTGAAATTTTGAAACCTTTATATAAATAGTAAGCAAATCTGAGTTCCAACGTGACCACAAAATATGATTTATCTACTTGAGGTTAATAAGTGCATCTTATTTTGGTACCATTCTAAAACATGGGAGTGGTCATTCGGCAAATTATGTGGACTTCTCTTATATAAAAACCAACCCTGGAACTCCATGCAACTTAAAAGCCATAAATCATCTAAGGGAAAAAGCACAAATAACACTTGATTTTGTGAACGTTCATAAATTAAGAATACAACTTGCATCTTTCTACGTATAAAATAAATTGAATAATTCACATTCCTAAATGGTCCATCCATAGTTCCTTGATTATGACCAGATTAGACCATAATGGTCTCTTGCTTTTTTTGGTTTGAACTTTGAACCGAATATTGTTAGTTAATTTTGGACTTGAACTGATCAGACCACAATGGTCTCTTTCTTTTGGGCTTGAATCGAGCAGACCATAATGGTGTCTTGTTTATGGGTTTGAACCAATCAGACCACAAAAGTCTCTTGCCTTTGAGTTTGTACCGAATGTTAACTTTCGGATTGAACATCAGACCACAATAGAATCAAGAATACAACTGGCATCTTCATACGTATAAATTGAACAATTTTCACATTTCCATATGGTCCATCCATAGTTCCTTGATTATGGACCGATCAGACCACAATGCTCTCTTGATTTTTGGTTTGAACCAAATGCATGTTAATTTTGGGTTTCAACTGATCAGACCACAATGGTCTTGCTTTTGGGTTTGAAACGATCATACCACAATGGTCTCTTGTTTTTGGCTTTGAACCGAATGTCAATTTTGGGTTTTGAACCAATCAGACCAGACCACAGTGGTCTCTTGCTTTTGAGTTTGAATCGAATGTTAACTTTCGGATTGAACTGATCAGACCCCGATGAATGTAAGGAAATGGTTGCTTGAGTTGGACCCCGGAATGCTAGATGGGGAGATAAAAACCTTTCCTTTATAAACCCCACGTGCACGTAGGATTCTACACTAACAAAGTTCTAGCTTGGTTTATAAAAAAGAACAAAACTCATTTCCTTTCAGAACCCATACCATATATATTATGAATGTAAGTCGTGGAAAACTGCATGGCATGAATCCATTTCATGCAAACAAGAGTAACCAAAATTGACTTGAGCAATGAAGCCCTCCAGCAGATACAACCGAGTCCAAGATGAGATCATGAGCATCCTCACGAATCCTCATTGCTAACACAATAAACCCTCAGGGAACAAAAAAAAGTACAAAGAATAGCAGGATTGTGAGAATGGTCTTTTAAGTAAAAGGTTTTATGTGTATCCCCAACAAAGTTAACAAAAAACTTTTACCTCTTATAATGAAGCACAAAACAAAATTTCAAGTATTATAACTGATATTAGTTACCAGCATAACATAAAGCTTCAAAATTAAGCCAAAATCAGGTAAACATAAATCTATTATGATGTAAAAGCTTGGAAAAAAACATCTTATAGTTGTCAATATTATGAATAAAGGACATAGATTCTTAATCTGCTTCCTTTTTTGTCCATCCATCCCTTATAAATGACCTTCATTATCTCTTTCCACGTTAGAAACTCTTCCATTTGGGATGAGTAGAATCTGCAACCCCAGATGTGACTATAGTTACAACATAAGGGTTTACATGGATCACCTTAACTATAATCGATAAAAACCTATAGGCAAAGGAACCGTGACTAAACGCATAACAATACCAATACACTAAATTGGTATCATTGGAAGACTATCACAAAATTCAAGACAAATAATGTGTAATAACAAAGAAATTTAAAAGTTTTAAGAAAAGCTATAAAAAGTAATTAGACTTGTTGGTCATATGTTATGTTCAAATTACTACCAACAAAGATAACTTCAGATATCCTCAAATTGCCTAGAAATAAATGCCATTTCAAAAGTCGATTGCCCTACAATTAGTTAAAGGCAATCGACAGACTAAACAAGTTGATTCACATTAAGGACATTTTAAATTAAATAAACTAGTTAACTACAAAACCTTGGAAGCTTCATAAATCAACTTAACAGTAATCTCAGTCTAGTAAACAATTTCTACATCTTCTATCAAATAGGCAAGTAAAAGATAAAACAATATCACTTGATTTTAACTTGTTTGAGAGCATTGTTATTGTTTAATTGGAAATGCTAAACCCAAAAGGACAATGCTTGAAATGTAAGAAGCAGCTAAACCAAGAGAAGATACCTTGGTCCGCAACATGTCGCGAGTGAAGAAATCCTGGAATTGCTTCAGCCCAATGCTCCCTACAATTCAAGCTCATGTATAGTTACAGAAATAGGGGGTCATCAGTATTGTCTATTAAATGCCCCTATATAGCCATCACATATAAAAAGTTAGAAATTAACCCTCCTTCATAATACAAAACATGATGATGGTAACTGTGCTCAAAAAACAATTTGAGATGAAAATATGTGGTGTAACATGCAAAAGTACCTAATGGTTATCTAGTTTAGTGAAATACGCTATCACATTTGCATGGTAGTTCCCACCATTTCTCTCCATTCTCCTCAATGGTTCCAATTCCTGTAAGAATCATTCAATGGACTCTGGCAGAACACAAGATATTGCTTATCAATGTCACCTTTAGGCCAATATTCAGGTCCAACCAGTGCCATCAATACTCCATCAAACTAACAAACATAATACAACTTGTGAGAAATTTATACATTCTACGGTAGCATGTACTACCATAACACTATCCAAAGTTGAATTACTTCTTGCGGAAGGAGAAATGGTCACTCCTTTACCCTATGGATCCAAAATCCAAATTTGAACGGACATGCAACTTCAGATTGGGTTCAAGAGTAAAACTAAGAATCCCACCTACCATACAAGCAGCATAGAAAGCAGGGACATATATCTTAATCTTGCCAGGATCGCTTGGATGGAAATGACAAAGCTTTTGCACTATCAAATTGATGGCAAAGAAGACAGTAAACTGTGATTTTTCAATAGTTTCCTATGTAGATTTTTCTTAATTGTAAATTGTGGAATAGTGTACAATCAGAAATTGAGCATTGTAAATATGTTTATGCCTCATTTCTTATAAGTTAAACCTAAACAAGTTAAATTTTCTCATCCGACACAGCAAACAAGGAATCCATAGAGCAAGTGATTGATCAGTAACTCATAAACTAAAGAGAGCACTTCCTATGTTCTTCCAATTTTTATTTTTTATTTTTTCACTTTCCCGCCAAAAAGAAGGGATTTTTATTTCAAGATCGAAAGAGAGAAGAGAAGAGAATAGGAGATTCTGGGATCGAATCACATCCAACGCTGGATGATATAATGCGTAATGGGGTGATAAAATTTTAAACCTGGAAATGCAAATATATAAGAAACTAGTTAGGTTGTCATTCCAAACCATAAATCTTGGGAATTTTCCCCAACCTCGCCAATTAGGCCTCCCATCATTGCAAGTCATCTTAGATACACTTTGAGGTAGAAAATAGCCTTCTTAGTAGCCTAGGACAAGAAGAATGAGATACTAAACAAATAGAAAATAGCCTTCTTAGTAGCCTAGGACAAGAAGAATGAGATACTTAACAAAAATAAACTAGTATACCGCATAATGGTGAAGATTGTGCTATTGACCTGGTGATGAAGGGAGGATTGTATATAAACATGAATGAGGAGCACAATGAAGGGAGACAGAAAATGCAATGAAGGGGGGACAATGGGAGAGGAGAGATGGATTCTAGTGAAAAGAGAATGGAAGGGGGAGTAAAAAGGAAAAGAACAAAGAGATTGGTAATTTAGTAATTTTGGAATGGGATCACAGTATGAATGACCATTACCACATGCAACATCCAAAGCACAACACATTAACAAAATTTTAGCTAGGAATAATAATTATCATATAAGTAGGAAGACATCTTGATCGGTTAATCCAAAGAAAAATTGAAATAAAATATTTTGTTCAACCAAAAATCAGCTTAAGTTAAGAAAGTTTAACAAAATACTACATTTAGGTAAACAATACCAAACATCGTTAAATCACAATGAGATCAGGTTAAGAAAGTTGAACAAAATAATCCTACATTATTCATCAAACAAAAACATGGATAATCTTTCAACATCCAAACACACAAACTTATTGCAAATTTCAAATTAAGGGCATGCAAAAATCGAGCAAACAGAGAAAACAGACCTTGTCGGTTCGATTCTTAGTTAATACATTACATATCCATTTAAACCCAAACCGATTTATTATCCTTGTTGGTTCGGTTCTCGGTTAATATGTAACTTTTCTTTTACATAAATAAACTACTTGTTTGCCAATCACTAACTTATCTAAGTGACAACGAAGTATGTGATCAGATTGAACCTTTTCTAAACCTCAAATTTACTATATCACCCTGAACCCATATCATATTGATATTCCCCCCATTCTCACAAATTTTAGCCCTTTACAAATCTTGTGATTCTTATGGTGTGCAGTGCACAGTTGTTTCACAAGAAGGATAGCTTAACAAAGTGGTGTTGAAGTCTTTGTGCAACCTTCCCTCACAAGTTTTCCTTAAATTTGTGTTTTGTTTGCTTGGATCACTCTTTCTATGGTCGAATCTCTCACTAATTTGTGTGGATTTCTCTAACTCTACAGTTCTAGGTTGATTCAATCGATTCCCCTTGAATGAACTAACTGAAGTTAACCGATAACCGACAGAACTGATACAAATTACAAAACCTAAGTCTTTGGTTTTAGTTGATGGCGGTTCAGTTTAGGTTAGTTAAAAATCGATTTCACCAAGAAACTGAACCGTGTATGCCCACCCTTACTTCAAATAATTACAACCCAATTTATTTTTCCATGAACCTTAATCATCATTATTCTTGTTCAATCTAAATGTAAAACATGAGGAACACACGACTATAAGTACAATCCCAGGGCCAGACCTACCAATCCATCACATACTGAAAAGAAAATTAGGGGGACCAATATCTAATTTGAAGTTCAACTACTCGCTCATGAATGTATTTCTAGATTGCAAGTGAAGTCAATGGAAACACATTTCTACAAAAAAAAAAACCCTTTCTTTGATTTCTTATAAGCTTGATTTGTGGACTGATTTCTTACAAGAAATAGTGATGCTCGCTTCTTAATATAAAAAATGTAACAAGTGCCATCCTATTCATTTTAAAGCTTAGGATTAGGAGTGACTATTTGATACATTATGTGGACTTATCTATCTATATAGGAACCAATTTGAACCCTTAATCTAATTACATGTCCAATTAAGACGAATGTAAATCACTTTCTAAAAGATGATATTCACTGCAATAAATAGACATCTATGAAAAAATATCCTTATCATTATAGTATGCATTTACAAGCTGCCAACTTTACTAAAAAAAGGCAACTCATCATATTTAGATTTCAAAACTTAGATAAATAGAGAGAGTAATTAGTATTTGCGACCATCACTAGAATTTATTTTAATAAAGGAAATTTAGATTTTAGGTCCCACAATTGATATCATCTTTAAATTTGGTTCTATACTTGTCCAGCATTGAGTCAGGATCCAAGATTACATTGACCATGTTGAACGTCAACTCCTCGTTACAAATATAACACCTAATCACAAGAATGGAATAAATTATGGGACATAAATTCTAAATTTGTCAATAACCAGTCAATATTATTTCAAAACAAAAATTACTGGATAGTTAACGGTGAACGTGGTAGTGTTGGAGAAACTTTGGACCCAAACTCAAAGTTAGTATAAATTATGGGACTCAAACACAAATGAACCCTTTTAATAATTGTTTTGCCTTCTTCCAACACAATTAAAACTCAGAGAAAGGGAAGCGTTCACAATATTTAAAATTGCTTGGGACAAAATATAAAAAAAATCAAAAATAAATAAACTTACGTCATAACAGGGTTATACCTGGAGCTTTATCCATGCAAGCCACTTTGCCTAGGGATGTATATTATGGCATGTATCTCGAGAAAAAACCCGCCAATAGAAAATCCAGGTAGAAGAACCTTACAAACCCTTATTGTTGTATTCCACATTGTGCATCGTGTTTGGATAACAATTGGTAATGGGATGTCAAGATATTTTCTATAACATGACCTCCAAACAAACACCAGAAAATCCTAGTGAGAAAAATTCACATCGCATGGATTTAGTAAATGAGACTTGGGACACGAGAAAAGACTTATTGAAGAACCAAAGAAATTATCAACTATGCATTCTATTCCAAACTTTAGCTATCCGCTGACTACTATTCTTAGTGTTGAACTGATAGCCATGATTTTGTACACATAATACATACTAGTTGTCATCAATTCAAGCAAGAGATTACCATTTTTATCAAGAATATCAGACACACGCAGTACGGCAATTGTACACTCAATTCTAAAGTTTGGCATTTCAAGGCACCCCACCATATTCATACTAAGTTTCAGACGCCCCATCCCAACAATTGTTGTGGCTGCCAAATAGTCAATAGAGAAACAAACAACCTGCAACAAATCTCCCATTAGGACCAGTTCCAACCACATAACCCAACTTCACTCAACTCTCAGGAACCACCTGAGCCAAAAAACCCTGTAAACCATGCCAAATAAACAGTTCAGAACCATCAAGACAAACAAAGGGCAACTCCAAAGAACCATCAAGAAATCATGGAAATTTAAAACAGATAGCCCTGCAATGGGTTAATAGACAGTAGACAGTCTAAACAAGCTGATTCACATTTAAGGTCAATTTAAATTAAATAAATCATTTAACCACAGTGCCTTGAAAGCTTCATAAATCAAACTGACAGTCATTCTAGTCTAGTAAACAAGTTCTACATCTACCAAATAGGCTAGTGAAAAAATATCACTGAATTTTAATTTGTTTGAGAGCATTGTTGTGGTTCATTGTTAATACTAAACCCATAAGATCAATACTCCAAAATTAAGCAGAAACAATGCCACAACAATTAAACTTAGAGAAGATACCTTGGTCCGCAGCATGTTGCGTGCAAAGAGACCCTCAAATTGCTTTTGGGCAATGCTACCTACAATTCAAGCTCGTGTATAGTTACAAAAAGTAGAGAACGTCTATTTGATGATCCAATACAGCCATCACATACGGGCAGTTATAAATTAACCCCCCCTCCATGTTACAAATCATCTGATTGATGACTTAAAAACAATCTGAGATCAAAATTTGAGAGGAAACATGGAAAAGTGTAAATGCTTCTCCTACAATCCATGCTAACTCCTTATACCTGAACCGCTCAATCAAACTTATGAACAAAGGTAGTAGCCATTCAAAGTGTGAGTTTATGTATCAATAATTTTCAAACAATAATGCTAAGAAACCATGTTGAGGTGTATACACCTCGGCAACCCAATATTCTCATTTAGGTCCATTTAATTTAACCAAAAAGAAAAAGGATAAAAAAATATTGAAATTAAGGACTAGAATGAAGACGAAGCCACAGAGCATTGTGATCTTGAGGATTCTTCATCCCAATTTGACATCTTGGGACCGAGCGTGTACGTGACATTAGGGTTTAAGTCGGACTCAGGCAGGTCATTGGGATCTCCGTCGGATCAGATCTCAACTAGGATTCGTTGGGTCTCTTGGGCGATTCATTGGCCGAGGTTGGCGACGCCAATGGTGCCTCGGAGAACTAGAATGGTGATGAAGTCACAGAGGATTGTGATCTTGAGGTTGTTGAAGGTCTTGTGGATCTGACGACCCCATGAGGATGTGCGGTAGGCTATGGTGGTCGTGGGTAGTTCACTTGTGTTGTCCCGAGCGTTCAGGCGGGGGTTTCTTGTTTCGGGTGGGTGGGTAATGGGACTCATTTTAGTGTTAGTGACTTTAGTAGACCCCCCTCCAGTAGGTTAGGGATAATTTCTTTTTTTTTGTTTTTGTTTTAGAACCTCGGTATTGTACTCAATGCACTGCGATGTGTGTGGGTATATGGAGAAATTTAGTACCTGTTTCATGCATTAATAATCAACAAGAATTCGCCGATTTTTAGCCCACACATGTTTCACGTATTAATAGGGCTCCATGCTTATTCCTCCCATTATCTTCTTCATTTTCAGATAAAAATGAGCTGCAATTATGGTTTGGATATGTGAATCCAACATTTTCGACTTGGATTTTTGCTTTGAGCTTCAAGGTGGAGGTGGGTGGGGAGATAATCTTCATGACATGGACCGTGGGCTGCCTCCTATATCAGGTTACTAAGATGTCTAATAACCCTAATCTTGTTAGGAGATTATTGTAGATAACTTTCTTGGTGATTTAATTGCACAATCTTAGCTTCGTGCAACAGATTTGATACTAACGTTATTTTTATTTTACCTTCTTTTTAGGAGAGTGGTGTGGGGAGGCATGAAAGCTCATTTTGTGTAAGGAACATTTTTTACCGTTGTACTCAAGTCGGAGTTTTGAAGCGCTTGTTTTTCCATTTTATTAACTTTATTTTATTGTTCCGTTAGTCATTACTCAGAATATGATCTTACGTTCTTAAGAACTCATGAAGCCAAGAGTACTACAAACCAATAAACATGCTGACATGTTTTTAGAGTTAGTTTTTCTTAAAAAAAAAAACCACCACAATAACACAAAACCTCCAACAATTAAAACTATCAATTTGAATGACACTAGTACGAGTGGGAAAAAAAATCAAATCAAATTCAAATTTTTTATTACGTGGGGATCAAATCATCAATCAAAGTAGAAAGGTGGGGTGTTGATTAATATTAAAGGATCATGCAATTGAAAAACACATTTTCATTATAAGTGAATGTTCTTGATATCACACAATTAAGTGCAATAATATTTCCACCTACTACAACTCTACAACTTTTAATTTTTGTCTCTCATCCCCTTCAAATTGTCCTCCAACAACGAAACCAAACCCTTCATTGCGATGGTTGGGTAATTTTTAATGAGAGAACTAACTGTACATAATTTTGTGTTTAAACACTCTCTGCTCTCTCTACTCTGCACTCACATTCTTCTTCCTCACCTTATTCCTCATCCTCTCCACTCCTTCTTTTAGAGTGAAACTCAAGGATTCTATTTCGATGCTTAGGGGTGTTTGTTTACACATCGAATCATACATTTTTTCTTAATATTTAAAATAATGTGCGTTAATGTCTAAATGATCCATTTGATTAAAGCTCAAATTCAAACAAAAAAATCCACTAATTCTTATTGTTTACCACTTGTCTAGGTTTTGATGGAAAGACCAACAAGTATATAGTAGTACAAATACACCACAATTCAAATTACAACAACCATGTTTACAATTTTTTTTATTTTTTTTATTTTTTTTTTACAATTAGCTGGGACTATGGTCCCCCTTTATTAATAGAAGAAATTAAAGAATAAAAAAATATTCTCACAGAAAGGAGTTTAACATGAACCCAAGAAAAAGGGCCTATAAGGGAAACACCATTCTTAATAATCTAAGAACGAACCATCTTCAAAGCTCATAGTTTCATACCATGTTGACATTGTTTCAATTGCGGAAGCTTTGCGGAGGAATTAATTAGATTTTCTTAAGGAGATTAGGTATGCAACATGCCTATGTATCATACGCATTCTTCAATGGGGCATTGATATTCACATAATTATACACAATATATCATTTAACTTATATATGTTAGTGTTTCGATTATTATATTTTATTCTAATTATTTTGTTTTCATGTTTTTGTAGAAATTTGAGCGTGAACGATAAAATCGCATTAAGGCGACAATTTGAGGAATGATACTCTAATGGTGGTACAAAGTAACGGATCACATATCTAAACCTAACTAAACAAACTTAAGTCCACCCAATTTAACCTAAGCCCAAGCCCAAAAGTTGACCTAGAAATCCAAACCCAACATAACAAGGAAAGGGAAAACCCTATTTAGGTTTTCACCCTCCCTTCTCTTCGGGAAGTCTTTTCATACGTTTCTTTATCCTTTTCTCTTTTTCCAGCGACCAAACCAATCCATCCTGCCGGTGATCCTCGCTCGATAGGAGGACCGGCAGTGCAACCACCTTGCCAACCACCCCATCACCATCCCTGTCCCTCACCGTCCAACAATTCCATCTCTCTGTTCCTTCGTCTCAACACAACCACCATCACAAACCAACAACCAACACTTCACGCCACCTCCATCTTCTTACACCGGGCAGAATAACAATTATCCTGCAGGCTAGTTCTAACAAATAATCCATAGGGAAGAACACAAGAGAATTGCCAAAAAACACAGAGAAATACTCTAATGTTTAATTAAAATTATCAAAATCAAAGGTCTCCTACAATATTGAGGAAGAACTCTATTTATATTGCTCAAATAACTTGAATAATAAGCAGCCTATTCCTAAAAGAAAAATTAGAATCAAATACTAAAATAACAAGGAATCTATTCCTAAAAGAAAAAAATAGAATCAAATACTAAAACAACAAGCAATCTATTCCTAAAAGAAAAAGTAAAGGTTAATCCTAAAAGGAAACTAGAAAGATTCATAATTAAATTGAAAGATTACGAATAAGTTATTTAGTAAATAACTTTAAGAGCAAATTAGGAACCCTAGAAACTCAAATTAGGTACCCTAGAAACCCTTCTGCATCAGTCGCCCCGGGTTGGAAAGAATTTGTCCTCGAGTTCACAACAGCTTCATCAGAATCCTCTGGCGACAGCCCAGGAGGAAGATCCTCTGGCACCAGGTCAGAAAACTCTGCTAGCTCTTGCTGGCATACTGGATTGTCTTTCATTTCCCTTCTCATGAGCTCCATCTGAAAACCTAGCACATACTCCTTTACTATAATAATCAATTCCTTGACTTCATCAACCTAACACAAAATTTCCAATGCATTTTCTTGGGTGACATCGCCTAAGACTCGAACTGCGAGTTCAGGTCCGGGGAATGGGTGCCGTTTGAGAAATGCTTCCGAAACATTCAAAATTTTACCCAATTCTCTTACCTCATCTTTAAATAGAACCTTAAGTGGTTCAATAAGTTTCAACTTCATGTCCTTGGGGAGTCCACCAACATTATGATGGCTCTTGATTGTATGGGAATGGGTCCTCCCACTTCCAGGTGGAGGGCGATTCAATAACATCGGGATACAGTGCTCCTTGAACTAGGAAAACAGGTTTTCTTCCAACTTTGTGCTCTAGATCTTGGGCAAAAGCATCAAAGGTGCTGATGAATTCACGCCCAATTATTTTCCTCTTGGCCTCTGGATCTGTTACACCTTTCAGCTCACCAATAAATTGATCTGTCGCATCAACACATGTAACTGGTAGATGTAGGCCCCTTTCAAAGGTGTCCATGACATGTTCCTACTCTTTGTACCTTAATAAACCATTGTCAACAAAAATGCAGTGAAGCCTATCCCCAATTGCCTTGTGAATAAGGGTAGCTGTAACAGTGGAATCTACACCCCCAGATAAGGCACAGATCACATGCTCTTCTGGACCAACCATTTTGTTGATCACTTTGATTGCTGTTTCTAGCACGTCTTCCATCTTCCAATCAGCAGTTACACCATAAACATTGAAGAGGAATTGTTTAAGTGTTTCCATTCCTTTAGGTGAATGGGTGACCTAAGGATGATACTGAAGAGCATAAAACCTCCTCAGATTATTCTCAATCGCCGCAACAGAACCCTGTTGACTCCTCGCCACAACTCGAAACCCTTCAGGCAACTTCACTGCCTCATCCCCATGACTCATCCAAACACTCTGCTGACTCCCAACCTTATTCCCACCAAACAACCCACTCTCCCCTTTCTGCAAACCATCTGCATCAACAATGTCCAACTCTGCATCAGTGTCATACACATGCTCTTCAAGCTCTTTAGTTTCGTCTACCACGTCTTTCTCAATTAGGAGATTGTTATCCTTCTGAATAGCAGGCTTCCTGCACTCAGTCGCTTTATGTCCATGTTCACCACATCTAAAACATCTAATATTTGAGTTAGAATTACCCTGTGGTGGCTGTTGGGCATGACGAAATTCTTGAGGGCGAACTGGCCAATCGCTTTGATCATTGTTGATTATTGGCCTCCTGTTTTACTGTTTTTCCACAGCAAGTGCATGCTGGTATGTTTCAGAAACAGTCCTCAACGATTGAAGTCGCTGAAATAAGGTTTGAGTATAGCCGAAATGAAGGAAGTGACCCTTCATCTTCTTCTTCATCTTCTCCCAATCAGTGATTTTGGCCTTGCCCTGCCTGTCTCGTGATCGCCTCAACTACTCCCACCACGCAGATGTTCTGCCCTTGAGTTTGATGGCGATCAATTTCACATTGACGCTAGGGGTGGGCATCCCATCCCGCAATCCCGTTCCCGTCCCGATCCCGTCCCGTCCCGATTTTTCCGGGTCTTAATGGGATTGAATAATTTCATCCCGATCCCGTCCCGTCCCGATCTAGAATGGGATGGGATGGGATGAAGATTTTCAATCACGCCAATCCCGTCCCGTCCCGAACTAATTTTTTAATATTAATTATTAATATTTTTATTTACTTATTTATTTATTTTATGAACATTTGCATAAAATGTTCAGGTTTCCAGGCTTCCAGCTGCAGCAGGCTTCCAGCAGGCCCAGCAGACTTCCAGCAAGCCTTCCAGCAGGCCCAGCAAGCTTCCAGCAGGCCCAGCAGGCTTCCAGCAGGCCTTCCAGGCTTCCAGCAGGCCCAGCAGACTTCCAGCAGGCCCAGCAGGCCCAGCAAGCTTCCAGCAGGCCCAGCAGGCTTCCAGCAGGCCTTCCAGGCTTCCAGCAGCAGCAGCAGGCTTCCAGCAGTCCAGGCTTCCCGCTGATCCCGTCCCGTCCCGAACCCGTTTGGGATGGGACGAGGTCGGGATGAGGTTTTTCCCATCCCGTCCCGTCCCGATCCCGTATGAACGGGATGGGATAGGGATGGGCATATCTCGTCCCATCCCGTCCCGTGCCCACCCCTAATTGACGCGATCTGGGACTTCCTTATATTCAAAAATACGTTCTACCTCATTCAACCAATCAACAAATCCTTCGCCCTGTAACGTACCAGAAAATTCGGGCATATCCACTCTGAATTTGAGGTCTCCATGACGATCCTCCCGACCGCGGTGCTCCCAGAATCGAGCACGATGGTGATACGAGTTTTTGAAACTGAAATCAGAATCGTGATTTTCCATCTCACGATCACCGAAATCCTGCGCCGTTAGACGTCGGGTTAACTCTGCAACTTGCCTTTGTAAATCCTCAATCATCACATCCTGAATGTTACGATCACGGTTTGGGGCTTCCTCGTTTGGAACCTGCCCGCGATGACCACGACCACGACCACCAGTAATAGAAACTAATGAAATCTAACCCCAAGAAGATGTTGAAGCTCTGATACCAACTGACGTCGGGCAGAATAGCGATTATCCTGCAGGCTAGTTCTAACAGATAATCCACAGGGAAGAACACAAGAGAATTGCCCAAAGCACAGAGAAATACTCTAATGTTCAATTAAAATTATCAAAATCAAAGGTCTCCTACAATATTGAGGAAGAACTCTATTTATAGTGCTCAAATAACTTGAATAATAAGCAGCCTATTCCTAAAAGAAAAATTAGAATCAAATACTAAAATAACAAGCAATCTATTCCTAAAAGAAAAAGTAAAGGCTAATCCTAAAAGGAAACTAAAAAGACTCCTAATTAAAATGAAAGATTACAAATAAGTTATTTAGTAAATAACTTTAAGAGCAAATTAGGAACCCTAGAAACCCAAATTAGGAACCCTAGAAACTCAAATTAGGAACCCAAGAAACCCTCCTACATCATCTTCCTCACGACCTAATTTTATCATTCTTCCATTCATCACTTCCCTCCTCCCCCACTCTGTCTCGCAGCCGAGTCACAACAGCTCACGCAGAGCAAGCAAAGCAGCAGCAGCAGCAGAGCACGATGAAGACGACCTCGACTCCTCTTTCATTCCCCTAGTTTCCCTCTCTTTCCTGCCCTTCTCTGACCCTTCCTTCATCTCTCTCTCTTGCTTGTAGGTTCACCGAGCAAGAAAAGGAGCAGAAATAGGGAGCACCTCCTCCGTTCTCTTCCTCCTTTCGTCTTCTCTCACTCTATCTCGTATCTTCCTCACTCGGTCTTCATCTCTCTTGCAGGTTCAACAAAGAGGAAGCCCACCGAACGAAGACGCAGGGAGCGGCTCGTTGGAGACGAAGAACAAGACCTTTTGGCGTGAACCAATTGTTTTTCAAAATAGTTGGTTATTTGCACCCGTGTTTTCTCTCTGTACCACCGCACAATCAGTATTGCACAGGATATTGCCACCCCAGATTCTGTTAGAGCCACCACAACAATTTGCACTATTTTCTTGGGATGTGTGTTCATGCAGGAATTGATGGATTCCACCTATACCAGTGTTGAGACATTATCCACCATGATCTTCTAGACCCAGCATTGAGGCGAAGATGAAACCATAGGGTTTCCTAGAGTTTGTCGTATCTAAATTATTGTTTTCTATATGCTTGAATGTTAAACACAATTGATTTCTGAATTTCAATAATTTGCTTTCACCGATTATATCCGGAATAATTATCTAAACTAATCGGTAGTTAGAAGTTCTCTTTGTTGATATTCAAAGCCTACTTTAATCAATTAATTTGAATCTGTGATTGTGTGTGTCGTAGAAAGACATGCAATGCTAGGGGTTTATGCCTTTTGCTAAAATCAATTGCGAACTTAGATTAATCTTTAGATTAGTCATGTTGATTCATGAAAACAATAATTTGGATTACACAAATCTCGAAGAACCTGTGGTGGATTCGATGTCTTGGTCTACTCTCTTTGCATCTTATCAGTTTAATCTTTAAGTGTTCAATTTCATTATCTTAATTTAGTAGTTTACATCTATCGTAACCCCAACTCTAAATTAGTTTAAATAAGTCTTAGAATTCGACTGTCTCGTCAATCCTCGAGGGATCGACCCGTATTTGCCACTATCCACTAGTTAGACAGTTGTGCACTTGTGGTATTACAAGTAGGGTTTATTAATTTATTAATTTAGGTTAATAAATCTCCATCAAGTTTTTGGCGCCGTTGCCGGGGATTGTAACGATACAATCGAAATCTAGGGTTGTTTTTTCTAGTTTATAAATTATGTTTAATTTTATTTTTAGGAATAGTGTTACGATTCACTTTCTTACTTGTTTTATTTGCTTGAGTTTGAATTATTTTTGCATGTATTTTGCAGGCGGTCATACACATAGGAGCTCAAGTGAGAACGAAGTGAAATATTGCGATTCACGAGAAAACTCTCAGAAATTGATTTCTACCCGGCGTCGCAAGTAACCTGAAAGAGGTTCACGCCGGAGGTAACTTCTACCCACCGCATCTGCACGCGGTTTCTGTGTGATTACTTGTGTTTAGCTTGTTATATGTAGTATTGCATGCAAATTTGAATAGTGGCAAAATTGAGTTGAAACTTTCGTGCCCTCTCCCACGGATAGGTTAATCACCATCTATTTTAGGGTTAGAAACCTAGACCTTCACTGTTTAAATTTTGTAGCAAGATAATTATCTAGGATAGGTGTGACGCTCATAGGGACCCTCTTTGGACTTTTGATAGCTTAAAGTGGTCGAGTGGAGGAACATATCCTATCTGGGAACAGTTCTTGAACTGGCATTTCACTTTGAGCTAGAGAGCGAAAAAAAAGGTAGGAGCAACTCTGTAGTGGCGGATTGATAGGAAATTACCATGCGTCTCCCACGGTTAGGTAAATTTAATTGAATTTCAGCCCTGCATTAGTAAAGAAAAACTCTAGGGTCATCTGCCATTCATTTTGTTTGTGCATCATTTAGGGTTCCGTTGTTTTTATTTTTTAGAGTTAGGTCATCTTCATATAGCAGGTTAGGCTTGCGTTTTAAAAAAATTTAATTAAAAAAATATTAAATTAAAATTTTTTTGAAGCCTGTTTAGGAGTGTTGACTTTGAACCTTAGTTTTCCAGTAGTTTATGCATACTTGGGTGCGTGATTCTAAGAGTATACTTGTTCGACAAGAATTCGATGAGTTCTTTGAAGTCCCCATTACCTATTTAGGTTCATCATCCTTATCCACTAAGATGGCTGAGGGAAAAGCCTTTAAGGATTACTTCACCCCTCTTCTTAGTAGTGCTCCGTCTTGCATTGTCTTACCTAAGACAAATGCAAATAGTTTCGAACTCAAACCATCTATTATTCATCTGCTGCCTTCTTTTTATGGTTTCGAGAAAGAAGACCCTTATCTTCATGTCAAAGAGTTTCTTGACATCTGCGCCACCCTGAAGTACCAGAACTTTTCTGACGATTCGGTCCGTCTTAGGTTGTTTCCCTTTTCTTTGAAAGATAAGGCGAAATCTTGGTTCAATGCATTAGAGACAAGATCCATCACATCATGGGATGCGTTGTCAAGAAAGTTTTTGACAAAGTACTTCCCCCATTCATAAAACGAATGCCCTCCGACGAGATTTATCTAATTTTCAAAAAATAAAGGGCGAACATTTTTATGAATGTTGGGAAAGGTTCAATAAGCTGATTGTCAGGTGTCCCCATCACGGATTCGAGAAGTGGCGGCTAGTTCAATACTTCCAAAATGGTTTAACCCCTCAAAACCGTCGTATGATTGATGCTAGTAGTGGTGGGTTATTAATGAAGATGAGTGTCAATGAGATATGGGAATTTTTTGAAAATCTTTCTGAAAATTCTCAACAATGGGATTATTCGAGAAATGAGTCTAATAGGCGTAAGAGCGGTATATGTGAAGTTAGAGATACATCTTTTCACCCCCTTCTGCCTCAAAGTTAGAGACAGTTGTTATGACCACGGCTCAAAAGATAGATGCACTTTTGAATTTGACTCAACCTGCACTTCTCGCAAACGCTTTATCTGAAGTCTGTGCTGCATGTTCAAGTCCTGGTCATTCAATAGCTAATTGTGACTTGCAAAACGATTATCCCGCATACTATGCTGAGCAAGTCAACTCTTTTAATGCGATGCGGCGACCTAGCAATAATCTGCAACCTAACTATTACAATTCACGGTTCGCCAAACATCCAAGTTTCTCCTGAGCCCATGGCCCACACCAAGGGGGGCCTGTTGTTTTCTCCCAGGCTCCTCATGCCCCTAGCACTGTTAGGCCCCACCTTAACCAAGTTCCTCCATCCAACACATCAAGTTTAGAGGAAACGGTTAATCGGTTTTTGCAGCTCTCAGAAAGTATAATTGAGCAAAATTCCAAGGATATATCTGAGTTGAAAGCCATGACTCAACACCAATCTCAAGTTCTCAATAGACTTGAGATAGCTATGGTAAGATTACTCAGTCTTCTTCTGAGAGAGAGACAGGGAGATTTCTTAATCAACCTGTTCCAAACCCAAAGGGCCAATTCATAGTTGGTAGTACATCTGAGTTATGCAATGAAGATGTCAAATCTATTACTACCCTTAGGAGTGGAAAATAGGTTGACAATCGGGTACAAGTGCCCTATTTGAGTGTCGTTGCGCCCCCGTCTAAGTCAAAGCAAGTTGCATCTCCATCAAACAAAGAGGCTGATAAAGCCTCACCTTCTACAGATGCTCTTGTTGACTCTGACCCCACTCAGACATCTTATTTGCCCCGTTTCCGTCACGATTAGCTCCGACAAAGAAAGGAACAAATGTAAACGACATAATGGAAAATTTTAAACAAGTTCACATAAATATCCCATTACTCGATGCTATCAAGCAAGTTCCTAGTTATGCCAAGTTTTTTAAGGATCTTTGTACACAGAAGCGGAAGCTACCTGTGCAAAAAAGAGCCTTCCTCACCGAGCAAGTGAGCTCAATTATTCAACACAAAACCCCGCCTAAGTATAGGGATCCTGGTTGCCCGACTATTTTTTGTATTATCGGTGATCATATGATAGATAAGGCATTATTGGATTTAGGGACGAGTGTTAATTTATTTCCATATTCTGTTTATGAGCAATTAGGTCTCGGCGGGTTAAAACCAACTAGAGTAACACTGCAATTGGCAGATAGGTCTGTCAGAGTCCCTCGTGGTGTTATAGAGGATGTGATTATCAACGTTGAAAAATTCTATTACCCTGTGGACTTTATAGTTCTTGATACACAACATGTTCACAATCCCTCTAGTCACATTCCAGTCATTTTGGGTCGACCATTTTTGGCCACATCCAATGCCATTATTAACTGCAGGAATGGAATTATGAAATTGTCATTTGGCAACATGACTGTCAAACTCAATGTTTTTAATGTTAGTCAACAACCTCCCGAGTCCGAGGATATCTATGAGGTTGACATGATTGAGAGTTTGGTGGAAAATTCCTTTCCGTAGTCCGCCTTAGATGATCCCTTAGAGGCTTGTTTGACTCATTTTGGTTTAGACTTCGATGTTAATAATTTCATTAGGGAAATGAATGTTTTGCTTGATGCATCCCCTAGTATGGTTCTTGTTTCTTCATGGAAGTCTAAAGTGGAACCCCTTCCACTTAGTGAGTTAAAACCCATCCCTTCGGTTGAGAAACCACCCATGCTTGACCTTAAACCATTACCTAGCACCCTCAAGTATAAGTTTTTAGGTTCTGGTGATACTTACCTATTATTATTTCATCGACATTGACTGTTGAACAGGAAAGTAAGTTGCTAAACGTTCTTAAAAAACATAAGGCATCACTTGGGTGGACTATAGTGGATATTAAAGAAATAAGTCCAACTATTTGCATGCATCGTATTCATATGGAAGATAATGCCAAAGCTTCACGTGAAATGCAACGTAGACTTAATCCTAATCTTAAGGAGGTTGTCCGAGCCGAAATGCTCAAATTGTTGGATGTTGGTATTATTTACCCCATTTCAGATAGCTCTTGGGTCAGTCCAGTTCAGGTTGTTCCCAAGAAATCGGGGGTGATTGTAGTCACAAATGATAAGAATGAGTTAGTGTCTACCCGCATGACCACTGGATGGCGAGTGTGTATTGACTACCGTAAGTTGAACTCAAGCACGAGAAAATATCATTTTCTTCTCCCCTTTATTGACCAGATGCTTGAGAGGTTAGTCGGACATGATTACTATTGTTTTCTTGATGGTATTCCGGTTATAACCAAATCCCCATCACACCCGAGGATCAAGAGAAAACCACATTCACTTGCCCTTTTGGGACTTTTGCATATCGGAGAATGCCTTTTGGGTTGTGTAATTCACCCGCCACCTTTCAGAGGTGTATGCTTAGTATTTTCTCGGATATGGTAGAAAGGTTTCTTGAGGTGTTCATAGATGAGTTCTCAATGTTTGGGGATTCGTTTGATGAGTGTTTGCATCATTTAACCCTAGTGTTAAATAGGTGTGAAGAGAAAAGTCTTGTCTTGAATTGGGAGAAATGTCATTTTATAGTTAGGCAAGGTATAGTTCTTAGGCACATAATTTCTAACAAGGGCATTGAAGTTGACAAAGCAAAAATTGATTTAATCTTGAGTCTTCCACCACCGAAGATGGTGAAAGACATTAGATCTTTTCTAGGCCATGCTGGTTTTTACCGTAGGTTCATTAAGGATTTTAGCAAGGCTACTCATCCTTTATGCAATTTACTTGCTAAGGACTCTGCCTTCGTCTTTGATGAAGACTGTTTGAAAGCCTTTGAAAAGCTTAAACAATTGTTGACTTCAGCTCCAATCATCTAACCTACTAATTGGAATTTACCTTTTGAGCTTATGTGTGATGCTTCTTATTTTGCGGTTGGAGCTTTCTTAGGACAACGGGTGGACAAAAAGCCTCATGTTATTTATTATGCCAGTAGAACTCTACAAGATGCGCAACTTAATTACTCCACCACGGAGAAGGAGTTACTCACTATTGTCTTTGCATTGGACAAATTTAGGTCATACCTTATAGGATCCAAAGTTATCATTTTTACTGATCATGCAGTGTTGAAGTACTTTTTTTTTAAAATGGATGATAAGCCACACTTGATTCGTTGGGTCCTATTGCTACAGGAGTTTGATATTGAGATTAGGGACAAGAAGGGTTCTGAAAATGTTGTAGCTGACCATTTGTCTAGACTTCTTGTAAAATCATCTATTGCAGATGTGCCCTTGAATGAATCCTTTCCTGATGAGCAATTACTCGCTATCTCCCAGTTACCTTGGTATGCAGATATTGTGAATTACCTTGTTACATGTCAACTCCCTTCTAATTGGTCTAAACAAGATAAGACTAAATTTCTTGCTGAGGTCAGACATTTCTTCTGGGACGATCCTTATTTATTTAAGTATTGTCCCGATCAGGTCATTAGGAGATGTGTTCCAGGGAGTGAATTTCATAGTATCATTTCCTTTTGCCATGATCAGGCGTGTGGAGGTCACTTTAGTTATAAAAACACTGCTACAAAAGTTCTGTAGTGTGGCTTTTATTGGCCAACTATTTTTCGTGACACCCATGCATTTTGTGCTACATGTGATAGACGCCAACGAATGGGTTCCATTTCTCGTAGGAATATGATGCCTCTTACTAATATTCTCATTGTAGAGATTTTTTTATGTTTGGGGCATTGATTTCATGGGACCTTTCCCTCCATCATTTGGCTATCTTTACATTCTTCTAGCTATTGTTATGTTTCCAAATGGGTAGAGGCGGTACCTTGTAAAACGAATGACCACAAGGTTGTGGTCAAATTTCTGAAAGATAACATCTTCTCCCGTTTTGGTACTCCACGTGTTGTTATGAGTGATGGTGGTTCTCACTTTTGTAATAGACCGTTTGAACTGCTAGTTAAAAAATACTCCATCACTCATAAAGTAGGTACTCCATATCATCCATAAACAAGTAGGCAAGTTGAAATATCCAATCGGGAAATTAAACACATTTTAGAGAAAATTGTTCGACCAGACCGTAAGGATTGGTCACAACGTCTGAATGACGCTCTTTGGGCTTATAGGACATCGTTTAAGACCCCGCTTGGAATGTCTCCATATAGACTTGTTTTTGGTAAGGCATGTCATTTGCCTGTGGAATTGGAACATCGTGCTTATTGGGCTATCAAAACCTTTAATTTTGATATAGGTGAGGCTGGATCACATCGTAAGCTCCAACTTAATGAGTTAGAAAAGATTAGGAATGATGCTTACCAAAGTGCTAAAATCTACAAAGAATGAATGAAGGTGTTTCATGATAAATCCATTCTTTGCAAATCCTTTGAACCTTTTCAAAAGGTTTTGTTATTTAACTCTCGGTTGCATCTATTTCCTCGCAAATTGCGATCTCGATGGTCTGGACCTTACACGGTGAAAATAGTGTTGCTACATGGAGCTGTGGAGATTGTTGATCCCAAAGATGGTCGTGTTTTTAAAGTCAATGGTCAGCATCTTAAACCATTCTTAGAGATGCCTACATCAGAAGTCGAGGTTGATGTATTGTTATTAGAGGATCCTGTGTACTCAGATTGAGGAAGAATATATGTCGGGTTGACGACGTTAAACCAAGCGCTTTTGGGAGGCAGCCCAACTTCGGTTGTGTCATTATGGTTAGTCTGGTATGATTTTCGAGTTATTTCTAGTTGCATTCCACTCATATTCGTTTGCTCCGTAACAATTTTGACTTACAACTGATGCATGTAATTTTTTCATTTAATAATTTTTGAGTCTTGTATTGTTTTTATCAATTTATCATGGCGAGTACACAGTTCTTATGTTTTTAAGTGTTCATTGGTGGACGATTTCGTCGAAATTGGTAAAATCTTTTCCATGGTAATATCACTCTAACTCTCATCTTTTCTTTTTCCTGCATTTGTCATGATCGTCATTTTATACATTGAGGACAATGTTTGGTTTAGGTTTGGGGGTGAGGATTCTGAGTTTTGCTGCATTCTTCAAAAATTTTGAACTGAAATATATTTCACAATTGACTATTGTATTCTACTCAATCTCCATTGAATACATAGTTAATATGATTGTGTGAAAATTTTTCGATTTGAAAATGCATTCAAATTCTAAGTTTCTTTCCAATGAAGAGGATGTGCTTTTAAGTATGCCTTTAAATTTGAGGAATGCATCCTTTCACTTAACACTTTTATATATCAATAGGAAAACATATGGTTTGATATTATCTTTAAGTTCAATATATTTCACAAGATGTCTCAACTCGACTATTCTTGCACTATAAGCCAAGTTAGCATAATTTGAAGTTAATCGATAAGATATTAACTAAAAAACTTTAGAATAATAGTGCAGACTTAACCCATGTGAGTTTCAAGACATTCTATTAATTTTTCTTGAGGGTTATTAAATGAACTCTGACTTTTCTTAAGTCCGCATTATCTCGTTGATGATCTCATTATCCTTGTTTCTTTTATTGATTGCTTTAAGAATGATGCTAAAATTGAATTATTACACTAGAACTTCTTGGTTTATTTAGTTGAGATGTCATAATACCGACTAGAGCTTAGGAAGTGATATAGGCATTTTTTTTCTTTGAATCGTTATTTAGCCTTTTAGCCTACCTAATGATAAATATCCGTTTGCAGCCCTTGAGCCTTTAAATAGACTTTTTCTTTTCTAACCCCATCTCCATTACCTACTCCAGTTATGGAGTAATATCCCATATTATTTTTATCCTTACCCAATGTCGCTGAGAATGTGTATGGTTGATGTATTTTTGGAATGGGCAAATAAAAAAAAAGTTAAAACTTAATATTCCATGAATTCTCGGGACTAAAATGTTTCATTGCGCGGAAGGGGAAAACATGTCTTTTGAAAAAAAAAAATGAAGAAGAATTTTGAAGGAAGAAAAAGTAATTGTGTACAATATTGGTTTATTCTTCAGAGCTCCGTGTGTTTATTAAAGGGTGTATCCATTCTTAGAGAATTTTCTTGTATCCTTTTTCATTCTTGTTAGCCAAAATCTTAGCCTCATTACAACCTAATTGATCTTAAGTAAAGGTCTTGTTCATAGACGTAGAGATAAAATAGACAAGAACTATGGTGTGTGATTCAACATTCTCAAAGTAATTGATATCCCTGTCCATGAGATGATATTCATTTCATTCTTTTAAAAGTCTGTTTTTCATGATTATATGTGAGATGTTTGTGTTTCCATAATTTATTCTCTTTCTCACATATAAACTGAGTGATAACTAACCAATCTCTGAGTGATTCATTTCTGAGTGACAAGAGAGATTTGTAGTCGAAGCGTACTATCCAAATGTTATCTTGTCGTATCTTTACTGAGAAAAAGAAAGTTATGTTGATAAGGCCATGCACACATACACTTCGAGTTGAGAATAATTAATGAAATTTATTTAACCTTTGGGTACTATTAAATCATTGTTAGATTTTTTGATATATTATTCTAACAATGTTAGTTGTTTTTTAGAATTTTTGGCAATCAGATGATTACTCTGAGGATATTAGATAGAGTGATCAATTTACCATATTTTGAAAATTTATTGAGTCATAATGTTTGTGGGTAACATTTCTGAAAACCCTCAAGAGACTATAACTTGTCCACTAGAGGTAATCTAGAGGTTTAAAGTCTCGTTGCACGTTTAAGGTAAATGCAACCGATGATTCCTGCGAAAGTGATTTAGAATTTTATTTTTATTGTTTTGCTCGAGGACTAGCAAAATATAGGTTTGGGGGTATTTGATATTCACGTAATTATTACACAATATGTCCCTTAATTTATATATGTTAGTGTTTCGATTATTATATTTTGTTCTAATTATTTTGTTTTCATGTTTTTGTAGGAATTTGAGCGTGAACAATGAAATCGCATTAAGGCGATAATTTGAGGAATGATACTCTAATGGTGGTACAAAGTAGCGGGTCACATATCTAAACCTAACCTAAACAAACTTAAGTCACTTAATTTAACCTAAACCCAAGCCCAAAATCTGACCTAGAAATCAAAACCCAACATAACAAGGAAAGGGAGAACCCTATTTAGGTTTTCTCTCTCCCTTCTCTTCGGGGGGTCTTTTCCTACGTTTCTTTATCCTTCTCTCTTTTTCTAGCAACCGAACCAATCCATCATGCCGCCAATCCTCGCTCGATAGGAGGACCAGTAGTGCAACCACCTCATCACAATCCATGTCTCTCACCGTCCAGCAATTCCATCTCTCTGTTCCTTTGTCTCAAGACAACCACCATCGCAAACCAACAGCCAACACTCCACGCCACCTCTATCTTCCTCACGACCTTTTCTTCTCCTTATTCCATTCATCACCTCTCTCTCTCCCCCCACTTTGTCTCGCAGCCGAGTCACAGCAGCTCACGCAAAGCAAGCAAAGCAGCAGTAGCAGAGCACGAGGAAGATGACCCGGCTCCTCTTTCGTTCCCCCAGTTTCTCTCTCTCTCCTGCCCTTCTCTCACCCTTCCTTCATCTCTCTCTCTTGCTTGCAGGTTCACCGAGCAAGAAAAAGAGCAGAAACAGGGAGCACCTTTCTGCTTCACCTCCCCCGTTCTCTACCTCCTTTCGTCTTCTCTCTCTCTATCTCATATCTTCCTCACTTGGTCTTCATCTCTCTTGCACGTTCAGCGAAGAGGAAGCCCACCGAATGAAGACGCAGGGAGCGGCTCGTTGGAGGCGAAGAACACGACCTTTTTATGGGAACCAATTATTTTTCAAAATAGTTGGTTATTTGCACTCGTGTTTTTCGTTATGTACCACCGCATAATCAGTATTGCACAGGATATTGCCACCCCAGATTCTATCAGAGCCACCACAACCATTTGCACTCTTTCTTGGGACGCGTTTTCATGCAGGAATTGATGGATTCCGCCTATACCAATTTTTGACGTCATCCACCATGATCTTCTAGACCCAGCGCCGAGGCGAAGATGAAACCACAGGGTTTCCTAGAGTTTGTCGCATCAAAATTTATTGTTTTCTATATGCTTGAATGTTAAATACAATTGATTTATGAATTTCAATAATTTGCTTTCACCGATTATATCCGGAATAATTATCTAGACTAATCGGTAGTTAGAAGTTCCCTTTGTTGATATTCAAAGCCTGCTTTAATCAATTAATTTGAATCTGTGATTGTGTGTGCCCTAGAAAGACATGCAATGCTAGGGGTTTATGCCTTGTTGAAATCAATTACGAATTTAGATTAATCTTTAGATTAGACGTGTTGATTCTTGAAAACAATCGTTTGGATTACACAAATCTCGAAGAACCTGTGGTGGATTCGATGTCTCAGTCCACTCTCTTAGCATCTTATCAGTTTAATCTTTAAGTGTTCAATTTCATTATCTTAATTTAGTAATTTACATATGCTGTAACCCCAACTCTAAATTAGTTTAAATAAGTCTTAGAATTCGACTGTCTCGTCAATCCTCGTGGGATCAACCTGTATTTGCCACTATCTACTAGTTAGACAGCCGTGCACTTGCGGTATTACTAGTAGAGTTTATTAACTTATTAATTTAGGTTAATAAAATCTCCATCGGGCATTCTATTGGTAGGAAAATAAGTAAAGAATTAGTAAAAATTATTTGGTATCTAATATTTTTAATGTGTAATGTCCTCATCTCACAACCAAGTGAAAAAGCAAGAGATGGCATCATCTCATCCCCTTCTAGTTGTCCTCCAACAACGAAACCAAACCCTTCATTGCGGTGGTTGGGTAATTTTTAATGAGAGAACTAACTGTACTTAATTTTGTGTTTAAACACTCCATGCTCTCTATTCTGCACTCACATTGTTCTTCCTCACCTTGTTCGTCATCTTTGCTCCCTTTAGAGTGAAACTCAAGGATTCTATTTCTATGCTTAGGGGTGTTTGTTTACACATCGAATCAGTTTTGTCTGAATATTTAAAATAATGTGCGTTAATGTCTAAATGATCCGTTTGATAAAAGCTCAAATTCAAACCAGAAAATCCTCTAATTCTTATTGTTTACCACTTGTCTATGTTTTGATGGAAAGACCAACAAGTATATAGTAGTAAAAATACACCACAATTCAAGTTATGACAACCATGTTTACATAGTTTTTTTTTTTGGTATAAGTTGGGACTATGGTCCCCCTTTGTCAATAGAAGAAATTGAAGTATAAAACAATCCTTACAACAAGGAGTTTAACTTGAACCAAAAACAAAAAACTAGCCTTTAGGAAACACCATTCTTAACAATCTAAGAACAAACCATATTCAAAGCTCATAGTCTCATACCATGTTGACTTGTTTCAATTTGGGAAACTTCGTAGAGGAATTGATTAGATTTTCCTAAGGAGATTTGGTATGCTACATTCCTAAACAAATATCATAGTATCATATTGCATTCTTCAATGGGACAATCCACTGGTAAGTTCACAATGAGAAAGAATTTTTTTTTATCAAGTTGTTTGGATTCAATATATTTTTTGTTGGCATAACTGGGTTATCATTGGCTTTAAATCAGACCAAATTTTAATACAAAAGCAATTCAACCATTGTATGGCGGTAGCTATGAGCAAGACATTCACTCTCCTTGTGAGAGGTAGCAGATTCGAGATTTACCAGTTAGGATTTTGTGATTTTTCGCCCGATTATTAGGAGCACATGTACTCCGTCGTTGGTAAGCCTTCAGGTATTGAATATAGCTTTTTAAATGGATTGGATCGAAGAGAAGTGAAAGCAAGTCTTCATGAAAGGTGGAGGCGATGGACGAAGCGAAAGCAAGTCTCCATGCAACTGCTTAGATGGGCTGAATCGGAGCAAACGAAAGCAAGTTGATACGTGTAAGTCTGATGTAAGACTAGTAGAGTTAGTTAGGACTGAATGAGTCAATAACTAAAATAAAAGGTGGTGGTAGTCAGTTCTAATTTATAAGAGTTTGTTTAGGAGTTGTTACTGAGAGTCCCAAGTTTCTTGTAGTTCTACTGTAGAAGTCCTCTCTTATACAAAAAAGTGTCATGAATAAGAAAAGCATCAAAGAATCTATTTCAATCTCCTCATCTTATCTCTTCTGGAGTCAGGATAAGACTTGAAATTTAGTGAATTGTTATCTTTTACTCTCTTTTTCCTATCTCTTTTATTTATTCACGTACTAAATTGGAATTAGAGTATGTTTCAAATTTGGCTTTTTAAAAATAAAAACAAATGTGTGTTTACCTGGTTTTGAACCCTGGACCTCTCTCCTATTTTGATTTTTGAATCACTCTCTAATATTTAGTCCCATATCTATTATATAACTCTTTGTGGTAGAGTTTATAAGGAGATAGTTAGGACTTGGATTTAGACCCCTTGGGGGTACCACTCTTTTATGAGGAGGGGAGAGATAGACTCTCGCGCCCGCCGCCGTCCGTCCGGTCGGGCGGGTCGGGTCGTTTAGAAAGTAAACCATTTTTTTGCTGAAAATTTATTTAAACGAAAAATAAACTTTTGAACTTCTGAAGAGGACCGAATCTAGACAGGATGTTTCTCTCTAAAACACGTTTGGCATAAATCCCGCCGCGAATCTTTCTCCACGATTTGATACACGATTGATGCCAATGTATACAGACGCGTTTTCGTATGTATGATTTTCAATCTATTAATACCATCTCGATTTTGAGTTTTATAAGAATGAAAAACAAAGCAAATAAAACAGTTCTTAAAAAGAGTTTTAAGCAAAGGTGCTGTCGTTCTTAAAATCAGTCCTTTTCGAGTAGAAGCTTTCGTTCTTAAAAATCAGTTTTAGAAAATAAGCTTTCAAGTTTTCAATGGTATTGGTGATTCCGAGCAAATAAGGAGATTAAGGGTGAATTGTATACCGTTCATCTACTGTGCAATTTTTGAACGAGACAGAGGAAGATTCTGGGCTGTTTTATCCTGGGGACGGCGGGGCTACAACACTGCTTGCACAATTTTGGGCAGAGCCACGAAACGTCTTAAAGAGAGCGACCTAGTCCGCGACTCAACTCAAGCAAAATTGGTACCATCATTCCTTCCTTTTAATTCGAATTTACAACATATTTTCCAACAAATTTAAGACGTTATACTATGTCTGCCATGAATTCAATTACTGAAATTTGCTGCAAAAGACCTTAATAGGCCCTTTTCGTTTTGAGGACCAACACTTTAAAAGATGGAGACAAAAGATGTTGTTTTTTCTAACAACACAAAAGGTTGCATATGTTTGTAATACTGAAAAACCCACAATGCCTGCTGAACCTACGGAAACCCAAACTAAAGAATTAGACCGTTGGATTGAAAATGATTTTTTATGTAAAAATTTTATCCTGAATGGTCTGTCTGGTGATCTTTATGATTATTACTGTTCTGAACAAACTGCAAAAGATATTTGGGAAGCCCTTAGAAAGAAATATGACACTGAGGAGGCTGGCACAAAGAAGTATGCTGTCACTCGCTATCTGAAATTTCAAATGACTGATGATAAGTCTGTGGAAACCCAATCACACGAGCTTCAAAAGATTGCTCATGAAATTATATCTGAGGGAATGACTTTAGATGAGCAATTTTAAGTAGCTGTTGTGATAGACAAATTGATCCCTAGCTGGAAAGATTTTAAGAATGTCCTTAGGCATAAAACTAAAGAGTTTTCCCTAGAAAGCCTGATAACCCGACTTCGTATTGAGGAGGAAGCCAGGAAACAAGATCAGAAAGATGAAGTTCTGATTATTTCAAACCCTAAGAAATCTACCCCTGTGTCTCTGAAACCCAATGGAAAGACAATGAAAAATCAGAATAACAAAAATCGGAACTATCAGAATCGGAACCAACAGAACCGGAACAATTAGAACCGCAACCTTCAGAATCAGAATCCTCCGCGAAATCAGAATGGACAGAAACATCCCTCCAAGAATGATTCAGCACAGTTCCTTTGCTACACATGTGGTAGGCCAGGGCATATGGCCAGGAACTGCCGGAACAGATCTCGCCTTGCACCTCAGGCGAACCTAACCGAAGACCAACTTATTGCCATGATCTCTGAGATCAATTTTGTTGGTGGATCCGAGGGATGGTGGGTTGACACTGGTGCTTCTCGACATGTCTGCTATGATCGAGAAATGTTCAAGTCCTATTTTGAAGCTGAGGACAAGAAAGTGCTGTTGGGTGATTCCCACTCCACTATAGTTGCTGGAACTGGAACAGTAGAACTGAAGTTTACCTCTGGAAAGACAGTTATCCTGAAAGACGTCTTGCATACTCCAGAGATGAGAAAGAACCTAGTATCTGGTTTTCTTCTGAACAAGGCTGGGTTTACTCAAATTATAGGGGCTGATTTATACACCATTACAAAGAATAATGTATTTGTGGGGAAAGGGTATGCTACTGATGGAATGTTTAAGTTAAATGTTGAAGCGAATAAAATTTCTAGTTCTGCTTACATGTTGTGCACTTTTAATATCTGGCATGCTAGACTTTGTCATGTTAATAAGCGTATTATTAAAAACATGAGTAACTTAGGACTAATTCCAAAATTGTCCTTAAATGATTTTGAAAAGTGCAACTATTGTAGTCAAGCTAAGATAACCAAAACACCACATAAATCTGTTGTTAGAGAATCTGAACCCTTAGATTTGATACACTCAGATATATGTGAACTTGATGGTATCTTGACTAGAAATGGAAAACGTTATTTTATTACATTTATTGATGACTGTTCTGATTATACCTTTGTTTACTTAATGAAAAATAAAAGTGATGCCTTTGACATGTTTAAATTATTTTTGACTGAAGTTGAAAATCAATATAATAGAAAGATTAAGAGACTTAGGAGTGATAGAGGCACTGAATATGATAGCAGTACTTTCATAGAGTTCTATAATTCTCAAGGAATTATTCATGAAACAACTGCACCATATTCTCCTGAGATGAATGGCAAAGCTGAAAGGAAAAATAGAACTCTTACCGAGTTAGTAGTTGCCATAATGCTTAACTCCGGTGCTGCTTCGCACTGGTGGGGAGAAATTATATTGACAGTCTGTTATGTGCTAAATAGAGTCCCCAAATCGAAAAGTAAAACATCTCCATATGAGATTCTGAAAAATAGACAACCAAACTTGTCTTATTTGAAAACTTGGGGTTGCTTAGCTTATGCTAGAATTCCTGATCCTAAAAGGAACAAGCTTGCTAGTAGGGCATATGAATGTGTATTCATAGGATATGCCATGAATAGCAAAGCTTATAGATTCTATAATCTTAAAGATCAAGTTATTATAGAATCAAACGACGTTGACTTTTATGAAAATAAATTTCCTTTTATTTCGAGGAATAGTGGGGGTACATCATCAAACAACGTACCCTTGATCAGGGTAAATGAAACTGATAAAGCCACAGAATCTGAGCCAAGAAGAAGTAAACGGAAACGAACTTCTAAAAACTTTGGCCCCGATTACTATGTCTTTTCAGTCGAAGAGGATCCCCTTAGTTTTCAAGAGGCTCTATCCTCTATAGATGCCAATTTTTGGGAAGAAGCTATTGATGATGAAATGTACTCTCTTGAGTCTAATAGAACTTGGCATTTAGTTGATTTGCCACCAGGTTGCAAGTCAATAGGATGTAAATGGATATTTAAGAAGAAATTGAAACCCGATGGTAATGTTGACAAGTTCAAGGCTCGTCTCGTAGCCAAAGGGTATAGTCAGCGAGAAAATGTTGACTTCTTTGACACATATTCTCCTGTAACCAGGATTACATCTATTCGAGTGTTAATTTCTCTTGCTGCAATACATAATCTAGTCTTGCACCAAATGGACGTTAAGACTGCGTTTCTTAATGGCGATTTGGAAGAAGAACATGGATCAACCTGAAGGTTTTGTTATTCTAGGACAAGAACATAAAGTTTGCAAACTAGATAAATCACTTTATGGTTTGAAACAAGCTCCAAAACAATGGCATGAAAAATTTGATAATCTTGTTATCGCACATGACTTTAAAGTGAACGAAAGTGACAAATGCATTTACTATAAAGATGAAAATGACATTTGCACTATTATATGTCTTTATGTGGATGACTTACTTATCTTTGGTTCTAATATCCATGCCGTGAATAAAGTGAAAGCTTTATTGTGTGCAAACTTTGATATGAAAGACCTTGGAGAAGCGAGTGTAATCTTTGGTATCAAGATTACTAGGTCTGAAAAGGGAATTTCTTTGGATCAATCACACTATATAGAGAAGATCCTAAATAAATATAATTACTCTGACTGTAAACCTGCATGTACCCCTTATGATTCTAGTGTAAAATTGCTCAAGAACACCGGTGACGGTGTTAGACAATCTGAGTATGCGAGCATAATTGGTAGTCTTAGATATGCTACCGATTGCACTAAACCCGACATAGCTTATGCCGTTGGATTACTATGCAGATTTACCAGTAGACCTAGTATAGAGCATTGGCATGCAATTGAACGGGTCATGAGGTACCTGAAGAGGACTAAGAACCTCGGATTACATTATAAGAAGTTTCCCGCTGTCCTTGAAGGATATAGCGATGTTGATTGGAACACCCTTTCAGATGACTCCAAAGCCACCAGTGGCTATATTTTCAATATAGCTGGTGGAGCCGTTTCTTGGAAATCAAAGAAACAGACCATTTTGGCACAGTCCACGATGGAGTCAGAGATTATAGCACTAGCCACGGCTAGTGAAGAAGCAGGTTGGTTGAGAAACCTGCTAGCAGAGATCCCTTTATGGGAAAGACCGATTCCAGCTGTCTTGATCCATTGCGATAGTACCGCGGCTATTGCAAAAATACAGAACCGTTATTATAACGGCAAGAAACGACAAATACGTCATAAGCACAGCACAGTTAGAGAGTTTCTATCTACTGGTGCTGTGAGAGTGGATCATGTACGAACTGATGAGAACTTGGCTGATCCTTTGACGAAAGGATTAGCTAGAGAGAAGGTTTTCAAAACCTCGAAAGGAATGAGACTAATGCCCTTAGACTGATGAGTTATTCACGATGGTAACCCAACCTATAGACTGGAGATCCCAAGAAATAGGTTCAATGGGTAATAACAAGTCGTGAATGATATGATGTGAATCATGCTGACAAAATAACAATCTCATTCCTAGACTACAGCATGAATTCCTGAAGCGATAGTAGGATGAGTTTAAAAAACTCTTAATGAGGTCTATACTCTATGTGGAGTGGAGTACCTAGCTACAGGAGTATTCTTGATAGACTCACCTAAGTGATTGTGGAAGTTTGGCCGCTTCCTATGGAATTTGTGGGCAAAATTCCTAGAGCCTTCACTACACTGGGATATACGTGCATGGCCGTAAAGCACAGGCTTTTTAGACTTCACCCTGGTAAGGTTGTGCGTGTAATGTCTGTTAGAGATAGAGTTCAAAACTACGAGTTACTCTAGTATATTCTAAAGCATGAACACTACGCAAGAGTTCAAGTCGAAAGACACTTTTGCTTATGCACAATCTTATATTTTATAGATTGCTCGATGAAAATTGTTTTTAAAAAATCCAAGTGGGGGATTGTTGCAAATTTGGCTTTTTAAAAATAAAAACAAATGTGTGTTTACCTGATTTTGAACCCTGGACCTCTCTCCTATTTTGATATTTGAATCACTCTCTAATATTTAGTCTCATATCTATTATATAACTCTTTGTGGTAGAGTTTATAAGGAGATAGTTAGGACTTGGGTTTGGACCCCTTGGGGGTACCACTCTTTTATGAGGAGGGGAGAGATAGACTCTCGCGCCCGCCGCCGCCGCCGTCCATCCGGTCGGGCGGGTCGGGTCGGGTCGTTTAGAGAGCAAACCATTTTTTTGCTGAAAATTTATTTAAACGAAAAATAAACTTTTTAACTTCTGAAGAGGACCGAATCTAGACAGGATGTATCTGGACGGTCTCTCTAAAACACGTTTGGCATAAATCCCGCCGCGAATCTTTCTCCACGATTTGATACGCGATTGATGCCAATGTATACAGACAGTATTTCGTTTTCATATGTATGATTTTCAATCCGGTCGGGCGGGTCGGGTCGGGTCGTTTAGAGAGCAAACCATTTTTTTGCTGAAAATTTATTTAAACGAAAAATAAACTTTTGAACTTCTGAAGAGGACCGAATCTAGACAGGATGTATCTGGACGGTCTCTCTAAAACATGTTTGGCATAAATCCCGCCGCGAATCTTTCTCCACGATTTGATACGCGATTGATGCCAATGTATACAGACGGTATTTCGTTTTCGTATGTATGATTTTCAATCTATAAATACCATCTCGATTTTGAGTTTTATAAGAATGAAAAACAAAGCAAATAAAACAGTTCTTAAAAAGAGTTTTAAGCAAAGGTGTTGTCGTTCTTAAAATCAGTCTTTTTCGAGTAGAAGCTTTCGTTCTTAAAAATCAGTTTTAGAAAAGAAGCTTTCAAGTTTTCAATGGTATTGGTGATTCCGAGCAAATAAGGAGATTAAGGGTGAATTATATACCGTTTATCTACTGTGCAATTTTTGAACGAGACAGAGGAAGATTCTGGGCTGTTTTATCCTGGGGACGGCGGGGCTACAACACTGCTTGCACAATTTTGGGCAGAGCCGCGAAACGTCTTAAAGAGAGCGACCTAGTCCGCGACTCAACTCAAGCAAAATTTGTACCATCGTTCCTTCCTTTTAATTCGAATTTACAGCATATTTTTCAACAGAGTAAGTGTATGGATGGAAGAAAGTGCAGTTCCGCATACTCACTTGAAGGATTTGGCAGAGACTGTGACACATCATGGCACATCCATAGATCGAATCGAAAACAAGCTGGATCACTACATGGCAGAGATTGGGTCTCAACTAGCAAATTTGTCATTGCATATGCAGGAGAATTCTGAGCCTCATTTACCACCTCAAGATTCTTTTTCTCAGATTCAGGAAATTCGACCACCTCTCCTTCCAACTCCTTCAAACTAGCGTGGGCCTAAGGTCAAATTTTTCTAAATACGACGGGGAAAACGAGCCTACTAGGTGGATCCTATAGGCCGAACAATACTTTTTGTTCTACCAAATTCCTCCACTTCAACAACTCCTAATTGCATCATTTCATCTGATGGGAGATGCATTGTAGTACTTTAAATGGCTTCAACACATTGTTTCGCTTACTAATTGGGGTGCTTTTGTGGAAGCTCTTGAAAAACGATTTGGGCCATTAGAATTTGAAGATCTGGAAGGGGAACTTGCTAAGCTCTGACAAACATATTCCGTAATAGCTTATTAGAAACGCTTGCAAATCTTTGTCAAATTGTGTAGTGGGTCTTTCTGAAGGATGAGATTCGATATATTTTGAAGCTTCTTCGTCTTGCTTCGCTCTCAGAAGCAATTGGGTTGGCACGTACTCAAGAGGCACACCTTGCTGCACAACCCCGCAATTTTGCAAACAACAGACCATTGTTACGCACTCCATCTATTGGAACAAGCTCCATTGTTAATTCTTCATCTACCCCACCAGTCCAGACTATTTCGTATGAAGCTATGAAGGAGAGGCGAGACAAAGGGCTATGTTACTACCGTGATGAGAAATTTTGGCCAGGTCATCGTTGTAAATCCCAAACTCTATTCATGCTTGAAAGTCAGCCAACCAACGATGAGGATATGGATTGCTCTGATGATTTCCCACAAAACACATCAGAGGAGCAACCTACAATTTCCTTGTACTCCAAATCCACAAATCATGCGGGTTACTGGGCTCCTACTTCAACCTCCTCTTTCCATTCTTATTGATATGGGTTCTTCTACGCATAATTTTGTGGATCCAAGAATGGCGCAAAGGGATGGACTGCAGGTCACACACGATTAAAGTTTTGATGTCATGGTAGCTAATGGCGAGGAGTTGGCCAGTGTGGGCCATTGTTCAAGAGCACAAGTATCAATTCAAGGCGTCTCATTGAGCGTGGATTTTTACTTGCTACCATTGGGAGGTTGCGATGCAGTCTTGGGGACCCACTGGTTACAAACCTTTTTTGGGATTTCAAACAGCTAAATATGGAGTTCCAATCTGATGGCCGAACCCACAAAATCCTTTGGGATAAGGTACCACATACCTACTCCATGTGCAAATCCATTTCCAAGTTGGGTAAGAATTCTAATTGTGGCTATCTTTTATTTCACATATCTGCTTCTGATTCCATACATCCCCAACATGATCAACAACCCAATCCCAAATTACAATCTATTTTAGATGATTATCATGATGTATTTCAAGTCCCCACCACGTAGATCTCATGACCACCAAATTCACCTACAACCTGGAACTAAGCCAATCAATGCAAGGCTTTTTCGATATCCATACTTCCAGAAAATAGAAATTGAACTGCTAATTGCAGAGATGTTGCATGATGGCATCATCCGACCAAAGCAAAGTGCTTTCTCTTCCCCAGTTATTCTTGTTAAAAAGAAAGATAACAGTTGGCGGTTTTGTGTAGATTATAGGTCGTGTAATCGTCACACTATCAAGGATCGCTTTCCAATATCGGTAGTCGATGAACTGCTAGATGAATTGCATGGACCACAAATCTTTTCCAAACTTGATTTACGATCCAGGTACCATCAAATTCGGGTGGCTGATGTTGATATTTCGAAGACCGCCTTTCACACCCATGATGGCCATTATGAGTTCCTTGTGATGCCATTTGGCTTGACAAATGTACCTTACACTTTTCAAAGTCTAATGAATGAGGTATTTCATCCTTTCATTCGCCACTTCATTTTAGTATTTTTTTTTATGATATAATAGTTTACAGCAAGAGTCTAGAAGATCATAATACCACCTGACCAAAATATTGGAGTTATTGCGCGAAAATTATCTATTTGCAAAGGTATCTAAATGTGTCTTTGGCACAAGTCGGGTGGCATATTTGGGCCATATTGTATCTGGAAATGGCGTGGAAGTGGATAGTAGCAAAATTGAATACATATTGTCATGGCCTACTCCAACCAACCAGCGTGCACTTCGTCGTTACCTCGGCTCGAGTGGCTATTACAGAAAATTTATCTGTAACTATGGTTGTATAGCAGAGCCATTGACTAATCTCTTGCACAAGGATACATTTGCTTGGAATCAAGATGCTGACAATGCTTTTAAGCAGCTCAAATCAGCACTAGCAAATCCGCCATTGCTTGCACTTCCAAATTTCCAAAGGCCATTCACCATTGAGTGTGATGCATCGGGTGGAGGGATTGAAGTTGTTCTAATGCAAGAAGGACGCCCTTTAGCGTACCTAAGTCATGATTTAAGAGGTAACAAGTTATCTTTGTCCATTTATGATAAAAAAAACTATATGCACTTATCCTTCTGTGGGGAAATGGAAACCATATCTTCTGGGCAGCAGATTTGTGATCCGTACTGGTCATTAGAGCTTAACATACTTGTTGGAACAACGAATTGGGACCACGTACCCAACAACAGCGTTGGCCCTACAAATTGATGGGTTTGGACTTTACAGTGGAATATCGAAGCGGCAGCACGAATCGAGCAGCTGATGCTTTATCTCGATTACCAGAATGTCAAGGAATTTAAGTTGTTCTTCCTTCATGGTTAACTGAAATACAGGATGAACAACGTGCTTTTGCTACTATACAGTCAAAGATACAACAGATTTCCAGCTATCCACACAGGCACACACATTATACAATTCGTAATGGACTTCTATACTATCAAAATCGCCTCTATTTGGACAACAACTCACCCACTTGTCTCAAAATTATTCAAGACCAAGTGGTAGGTACTCAGGCATACGCTTTGTCGGATTGCACGTGATTTTTATTGGAGGGGAATGGCCATCCATGTTCGCTCTTATGTTCGGGAATGTGATGTGTGCCAACGAATGAAACCAGATATTGTTGCATATCCTGGTTTGCTGCACCCATTTCCTATTCCATCCCAGATGTCCATGGATTTTATTGAAGGTCTTCCAAATTCAGCAGGCAAGTCAACAATATTTGTCGCGGTTGATCGTCTCACAAAATATGCTCATTTTTTTGCCATCTCACATCCCTTCACTGCTCTTAGTATTGCAAAAGTTTTCTTTGACAATGTATTTAAACTCCATGGCATTCCAAAGACAATTACTTCTGATCGAGATCGAGTTTTCCTTATCTCCTTTTGGTGAGAATTATTTAAGCTGCATGGAACAATTTTACAATACAGCTCTTCGTACCACCCGCAGACAGATGGCCAGACTGAGGTAACGAATCACTATTTGGAAACGTATTTAAGATGTTTTACGCATGTTAGACCATCAGATTGGGCTAAATGGTTACCTGTGGCAGAATATTGGCACAACACAAGTCATCACTCAGCCACCAATATGACACCCTTTGAAGCTGTATATGGTTACAAGCCTCCACGTCTTTTGTCAAATATCATGGGATCTTCAACTGATGGAGCAGTGAATATGTCTTTACGAAACAAAGATGAAATTGTTAGCCTCCTCAAGGAAAACCTTGAACAAGCACAAAACCGCATGAAGTGTTTGGCAGATAAGCATCGAACTGAGCGTAAGTTATGTGTAGGAGATTGGGTGTACTTGAGACTACAACCTTATAGACAATCCAGTGTGTCTTTTTGGCGAGCACTTAAACTAGCAACACGGTACTATGGGTCCTATGAAATTTTGGAGCGGATAGGGAAGGTTGCTCACAAGTTGGACCTCCCTGTAGAAGCTTAAATTCATCATGTCTCTCAATTAAAGAAGAAACTTGGTTCTCGAGTGGTAACTCAATCAAAACTACCACCAACAGATGCCCAAATTGTTGTCACACCAGTTCCTCATGCCGTTTTGGGAGAACGTCTTATAAGAGTTGGACGAAGGGATGTCAAGGAGGTGTTGGTACATTGGACTGGAGGTACAGCAGCTGAAGCAACTTGGCACCATTTGCTTAATCTCAAACGTACATTTCCAAACCTTGTGGGCAAGGTTCTCTAAGAGGGAGGCATTGATACGTGTAAGTCTGATGTAAGACTAGTAGAGGTAGTTAGGACTGAATGAGTCAATAACTGAAATAAGAAGTGGTGGTAGTCAGTTCTGATTTCTAGGAGTTTGTTTAGGAGTTGCTACTGAGAGTCCAAGTTTCTTGTAGTTCTATTGTAGAAGTCCTCTGTTATATAAAGGACTGTCATGAATAAGAAAAGAATCAGAGAATTTAATTCAATCTCCTCATCTTATCTCGCCACGAGTCAGGCTAAGACTTGAAATTTAGTCAATTGTTATCTTTTACTAACTTTTTCCTATCTCTTTTATTTATTCACATATTACAAGTCTTCATGCAAAATGAAGGCGATGGACCGGAGTGAAAGCAAATCTCCATACACGATGGAAGCGATGAGGATATTAAGTGGCAACAATATTATAGTTTTGGACCTGATTTAGTTAGCCCTATAGAGTCAATCATGTAGCCTTTGAGCATTGATTAATAAATAAATAAGAAGGTCAACTTCCCAATTTATAGTTTATTTAAAAAAAAAGTTGCCCAGTACATGTTTGATGAAATGCTCCTATGGTCTTTTTAGCATGTATAAATTGTTCAAGGTGTTGTTGTCTTTGTATTTGTCAATCCCTATTATCAGTTTACAAAAATTGACTTTTAACATTGAATCAACCATGCACTCAAGAGTCAAATAATACTAACTATTCTGTTGTAAATGTCCTCAAGTTTATTAGATTTGAGAAAATGGTTTGTCACGTCCCGATTTTTGAGAAAAACGAAAATCCTAAAATCCACGTAGGATTATCCGTTTTCCCAAAACTCGGGACGTGAAATTCAATAACAACAGAGACATTTAGCAGCAAAGACAAAAAATTACAGTTTAGAAAATAGGAACCAACTAAAATTTATAATAAAACTCTAACCAGGAAAAATGACGTCGCTAGCCCCACTAGCGAAACTCCCGTATCGCTGCTCAAAAGTCTCTGAACCTGAAAAGCTAATCGGCTACATTCTCAAAGGAATGTACCCAAGAAGCAAAAGCTCACTTGGGTCAGCAATAAAGCTGGTGTGAGAAATCTTCATTCCAAAAATCAATAAAATCGCACGTGATAAACATCAAGCTAAACACAAACAACAAACCATCACACCAATAGGTAGTTCCTCAACGAGGCAAAGGTGTGATGCAAGAAAACACAGTTCCAAGAATTTAGTTCCTCAACGAGGCAATCATATCATCATCCTAATATGTAAATATGCATTTACCTGTACTTACCATATAGGAGTTGACAATGGCAAGTCGGACCTGCAGAAATATTAGTGGACTTGCCATCCTGCATAAAAAGAATTAGAAACAATGCAACGTCATCTATTCTTTTTATTTGAATTAGATTCATCTTTTTAACGGATTGATCACTTAGACGATACCACATTCGCACCACCTCCGTGCCGAACATACATGCCCGTATGCCTCTCTCATATAAAGGAGGACTACTCCGTCATCCATGCCTAAGTGGGGACATCACATACAGGCATGCATCGCGGATACCCCTAACTATATGAGTACCAAAAGCCACCCTTGGGCTATCAATGCGCATAAACTCACGTCACATTTTTTACGGATAAATATCAAAGCCTATTTTAGGCATACAAACTCACCACATTTCCGCAAGACTAACCCGAAGGTTATTTTAGTTTCTCTAGTAAGAAATGGGTGCCCCAACTCCGCAAGACGACCCACTGGTCATTTAGTTTCTCTAGTAAGAGAGGGGAAATCATAAACAAAAGAGATGTGGTAGTTCTAAGTGATACAAGCCCAAGTGTTTTATATTTTCAGAAATCCAGGTTTACCAATATCATTTATTTTTCATAATACAGAATTCCTCCACAATGACATTTTGTCAAGCATGATTTGATTCACAATCTATTCACCCACATTTTTGGGGAAAACATAGCATATTCATTCATCAGGCTATGTAACAATATGGCACTCAAGCCACTCCTTGATTCAAATATCTAAATTCTTCATAATGCATAAACAAGTCAATATGCATACAAATCTCCAATTTATCACAATGCATTAATATTCATCAACCATTCAAACACCAACCAAACAAAGTCACACCCAATCAATAAAATGGTAAACATGGGTGACCCCAAACATGCACCCAGCAAACTAGGAAAATCTCACACATCAAACAGATCACAAATATTGGAAAGTAAGCGTTTGCAACACAAAACACCACAAATAAGACAACTTCATTCTCAACATGTCTGAAATCTCACAATTGGATTTCTTGAAATGAAACTCGTCATTTCCATACAAGCAATATACATACAGTATACATATACACCAAATAACACAAAACTTTCAATCGCACATTCAGAGCTATTTAATAGACATAGCAGCAAATATAGAATTCATCAGTAAATAAACAAGGGTTTTGCAAGAATCAGGAAATAAGAAAAACTCAAAGAGAAAGAATGAAGAAAACTCACAGATTTTAAATCTTATAGCGTCCACCCCATTATAACACTCCCTCTGCCTCTTGCATGCTCCGTCAATGTTTTTCTCAGACCTGCTGCAATTTACGGTATTCAACATGCAACAACTTGTTCGTTTCCAGTGTATTTGGTAGATCTCCACTATGAGTAGTCACCACGAGATAATTGTATTTGGTTCTCCTTGCCATCTAATGCTGATTACTATGAACATTCTCTCCCTTTATCTATGTTGCATGAAAACAAAGGCAAATGTCATTTGTCTCCCACAGAAGTGTCCTTTTAGTTGGAGCTTCTTATAGTTCCATATTACACAACGCAGTCCCTTACTCAGCCATATACTATGTTAAATGCCACATCCTCCTGAATTAGACAACTTAAATATAAAATGGCAACAGACTGTATGAATCTGTAACCTTAACTCGAATTCGATTTCACAACTAATGATTTCTTTAATAAACTTTTCTTTGCAAAAGTTGCATTTCAGCTCTTCTAATATGCATTATTTTCATGTGAATTTCATTTTGTAATAAAATCAAATGCATTAAGGTGTTATCTTGCATAATCACTAATACAGTCAATGAACCAACCCACTTTATCATCAATAGTATAATCTAATCCAATCCAATCAAAGGGGTTCGCCTATCTACTGCTCGATACGAATTGCCCCAAGCAACAATATCCACATTCAACACAACCTCAATAAAATTTGCACATGCATGTTAAACCGTCGCCAAGATTCAACATTTACGGGCATTTTATTTAGTTCCTAACTCATAATCACCCTCACTGAAACATGAATTGTCAATGCAATTAACACTATAATCTTCTCACCAAACAAACACACATTCAATCAAACAACACCGCAAATTAATAAACAAAAAGAGCAAAAACATAAATCTTATAGTGCTTTTCTTCTTCTCTTTGGTGTGACAATCAGCCACCAAGCCCTCTCCTCTTCATCTCACCATCACCGATCACCCATATTGACACCATTTCACCCTCTCTGTTGCCTGGAATCATCACGCCATCTTCTGATCAGTTCTCGCTCTTTCACAACTTCTTTCATCGCCATCTCTTCTTTTATTTTCCATCACAAAATAGAAACAACCATCATGATCCGATCATTCGACTTTCTTTCTTCCTCCATATGTTGCAACTTCGGTAAGAGCAGAACAGGGGAGATACATGTAGTCAGTGCTACCAAAGCTTTCTCAGCAGCTTCACAAACAAAACGTTTATCTTGTGAAGACTTGAGAAGAAGCTGCACAAGCTGATTCCATGCCAAACACATCGGACAGAGCCACACCTAAAGGGAGGGACAGAGATCGCAGTACAGCAGCAGTTTCAGGCTTGCAGCAGCAGTGCAGACAGCAAGTCGCAGCAAGTAGATCGTTTTCTTCCTCACTTCACTTCGATCTTCTCTCTTTCTCTTTCTCTTTCGTTCTCCTGTATCTTGCCTATCTCTTCGGTCATGGAGAATCGCTTGGCAGAGACGAGACAACGGACTGTGACTTGGTAGATGCAGTGTTCTAATGGCGAGATGAGCTCTTCGTCTTCTTCTTCGCTTCGCAGCGCAAACGAGAGGGAGGAAGAGAGACCAAGATAGAGGGAGGCAGAGAAATCTGTTTAGGAGAGAAAACATGAAGGAGAAAAGGGGAAAAGAAGAAGGAGAAAGAAAAGAAAAAGAATAGGGTTTTCTCTTTATAGGGTGGGTGGCTATTCGCCCCCACTAAAATTCTGAGAGCACCCGCCCTTTAACTCACCAAATAGAACCCTAATTTCGAAATTCACATTAATTAAATGTAACCCTATTTTATTTAATTCAAAATAAAATAAAATAGTTTTATGAAATTGAGGGGTGTTACATTATACACACGTTAAATGGAATCTCGTCCCGAGATTCGAAAGGTAAGAAAGTTAACTGAATTTCGAAAAATACTAGTTGTCAAACAAAAGAAGATTTTGAAACACAATTTCAATTGAATTTTTAGAAACATAAATTGTTTATTGTTTTTAGAAAAGTAGGGGTGTTACATGGTTCTTCTCAATTTTACTAGTATCTTTGCAAAGATTGGTTTTTGTGTTGATAGGGATTAATTTTGCTTGAAAATATGAGAAGAGAAGGGGTTGGATTATGTTACTTATAATGGAAATTGATTTTGATTGTTTTAGGTAGGTTAAAGATGTTCAACATTTCAAACATAGAAACCCATAAGAATCCTTTAAGATCCATCAAACTCCAATCCTTTACAATCTGTTAGATTTTGTATAATTCATTAAAATCCTTTGAAATCCTTTAAAATCCATGAGCTTTAAAATTCTTCGCAATCCATTAAAATCCTAAATTGAATACACCCCCTTAGATTAGATGTAACTAGGAGCGACCAATATTTGATATGGCATCAGTGTTTGAGCGACTCACGACTTCTCGCCCTCAGTTCTGTGACTTCCACTTCAACTCAACACAACTAGTCTATCATCTAAAATCCTCTGATCTCATCTTATTTTCCAAAGCTTTTAAAGGTCAAGTCTACATCTTAGAAGACCAAGAAGCAAAATCTGAAGATCAGACTAGTACTCCTTTTAAGGTTTCAAGGATGATATTTCATTCCCAATCCCATTCACAATGATCGCAAGAATTTTATTTTACCCATTTGGAAAATCTACTTTTTCCCTAGCGGGTTCTTCAAATGGCCTCATTTGCTTTTTCTATAAAGGTTTGTACTTCACATACAATGATCCTGATGACTCAAGTTCCTCTTACATGTCCAAGTATGAATCAAACATATACGTATATAATCCGGCTAATCGTGAATACAATACACTCAAGTCCCTGATTATTTGGTGAGAAATGCGGGTGCCTGGGGGTTTGGGTTTAGTATCTCTATAAAGACTTCAAAGTAGTATTGGTATGTTGTTCGCTGGATGAAGAAGAAGACCCTGATAATTTTTTACTGCACGCTAAAATTTTTGTATGTATAATACAAGGAGGGAATGAATCCAGTTCGTGGAGACCTGTGGGTTGTATTAACAAAAGTGTAGAAACTGCTGGAAGTTCAGCGATGCCCGTTAATGGCTCACTTGTTATAATAATATTGATTTAGGAAAAGATATTCCAATGGGTATTCTTTCTTTCGATCTGGTGCATGAAAGGGTTGAGGTTGCTCCAATTCCTGTATTTATTTTTGTTGGAAATTTTGTATTTCCAATTTTATTGAATTAGTAAATCGTGTGTTATGTAAACTCACTACATAAGGTCCCTTATGTAAGTCTTGGACCAACAATTGTGTTTTCTAGGAACAAGTACGTAACGTTTCATTTGCTATAAGTAGAATCTCAAATATGTCATTTGAGATATCCAAAAGATTAGAAAATCATCATTACAACAACAACCTAGCACTAAGAATAAGAGTTTACATTCAAATCAAGCATGTTCTTTCTTGTTCATCTCAAAGTCAATTCTTATTTCTATTCGCCTGAGTTTTTGTCCTAAAGTGCATTAGGAACAGAGACAAATTTGTTGTATCTTTGGAGACTAACGACCATCAACGTTGCACCGAAACGGGTCGAATATAGTCTTAAGGACATTGCATTAAGCAAGCCTCATATTATCCTATCCCCTTAGGGTTACTGTTACAGATTGTTTTCCAACAATCTTAAGACAATAATATAATCTGTATCAGTATCATACTTTCATACAACTTCAGCCAAACATATCCAAAGTACTAAAAATTCTGGTCAAATCCAAAGTCTAGAACTTTGGTCAATACATGTTTGGTTTTCAGACTTTGAGTCTGTGTTGTACACTATACGTAGCCATACATATCCAAAACACTAAAACTTTGGTCAAATCCAAAGTACACACTTTGGTAAAAAAATGTAATGGCTTACAGACTTCGAGTCTGTGTCATCTACTGTTTACTACAATAAAATTTTATTTGTGCAAATTTGTTTTGTGCAGTACGTGTTTTTATTTGTACAATTAATTTCAACATACTGTTTTGTACGATAAGTGTTAGAGTTTATATATTTTGGAACTCTATCAATATTACTGTTTTTATTATAATAATTTCTACAAATTAGATACAGAGTTTATAAATTAATGAACCATGATTAAAATACTGTTTTTACAGTACTTAATCTAATTAAATTTTTTGTGTGACTGAATTAAATTTATTTGTATTATTATTAAGAACAAATAAATTGCATTTTTTGTGTATCAAACAAGGGCGAATGTTATCGAGAGTTCAAAGCAGCAGAAGAACTCTCACAAAAGGAAGCGTTCTTTAAATAATGGGGGAATAAACTTAAAGCCCAAAAGCCATGCAAACTTTAAAAGGTTTAAGGGCTATTGCTATGTTTGTGGCAAGAAGGGGCATCTTGCGAAGGATTACATAAACTGTAAGGATGAAGACAACGAAAGACAGTCTACTCGAGCAAACTTTTTAGAAGCTCTTGTCTGTCTTATAGAAAGGTTACATATTATCGCTAATGCATCTGAGGTTAACCTCGTTAATCATCCTCGCACATGGTGGCTTGACACTGGTGCCACCCACTATATCTACAGTGATAAGACCATGTTTTCAACTTTTGAAAAGTTGAATAACGATGACAAGGTCTTCATGGGAAATGATTCAGTCTCGGCAATTGAAGGCAAAGGATTAGTGGTATTAAAATATACCTCAGCCAAGAACGTCATGATGAAAGACGTCTTGCATGTTCCAGTGATTAGAAAAAATTTAATCTTTGGTTGTCTTCTAGTAGAGAATAACTTTAAAATAGTTTTTGAGTTAGGGAAATTTGTCCTGTCCAAAAACGGAATATATGTGAGACGTGGTTACCTTACAGATGGTCTTTTCAAGGCAAATGTAATGGTCATTAGTAATGCAAGATCTGTTTCGTATTTGCTTGAGTCCTCTTTACTGTGGCATGATAGACTAAGTCATGTAAATTTTAAGAAAATGAAGAAGTTGGCTAGTCTAGGGTTAATCCCTAAATTTGATAATAAACAATCTTTTCATTCAGTACAAATAAACACTGAAATTTTGGGTTTAGTACACATAGATTTATGTGATTTCAAATCAATTCCTACTCGAGGTGGGAAGAAATATTTTATCACATTTATCGATGATTGTTCACGGTATTGTTATGTGTATTTATTAAATAGCAAAGACGAAACAATCAATACATTTTTTGTAAGATATAAAATTGAAGTCGAAAATCAGTTAAATAAAAAGATCAAAATATTGAGATCTGATAGAGAAGGTGAATATGAATCTCCATTTGCAGAGATTTGAAAACAAAATGGTATTATAAACCAAACTACTGTTCCTTACTCACCACAATCAAATGGAGTTGTTGAAAGAAAAAACAGAACCTTGAAAGACATGATTAATACCATGCTTATCAACTCCAGTCTACCTGAGAACTTGTGTGGGGAAGCACTCCATATGGCAAATCGTATTTTAAATCTAGTGCTCCACAAGAAATTTGATGAATTACCATATGAGATATGGAAAGGTAGACGACCATCCTATAAACAAATTTAAGTGTGGGCGTGCTTAGCAAATGTTTCTGTTCCACCACCCAAAAGGAACAAACTATGAGCAAAAATGGTTGATTGTTATTTTTTAGGAAATGCCGAAAATAGCAGTGCATACAGGGTTTTGGTGTTTAAATTTGATATCAATGATATTCATGTTAATACTATCATTGAGTCTAGAGATGCAGTGTTTTTTTAGACGGTATTTCCTCATAGAAAGGATTACATATAATCAACACCTCGTATGACTTCTGAGTTTTCTAGTGCTCCAAAAAGAACACATGACGTGTCAAATGAAGGGAGTGAGCAAAATATCAATTCTAATGAAAATAGAAATGATGATTTTCTTAGACGTAGCAAAAGAACTCGAAAATCCAAAACATTTGGTCCCGATTTTCTAACTTATATGTTAGAAACAAAGCCTCAAACTTATAAAGAAGTAATGTCTACTTCTGAAGCTTCTTTCTGGAATGAAGCTATAAATAGTGAGATAGAATCCATTATGCACAATCATGCTTGGGAATTGGTTAATCTTCCTCCTGGACAAAAACTAATTGGGTGCAACTGGATCTTCAAACGTAAAATGAAACCTGATGGTTCCATTGATAAATACAAAGCTCGATTAGTAGTTAAAGGGTATAGTAAAAGAAGGCTTAGACTATTTTGACACTTATTCTCCGGTGACAAGGATAACATCAATTAGGATGTTAATTGCCATCGCAACACTTTACAATTTGGAAATTCACCAAATGGATGTAAAAACAATGTTCTTGAATGAAGAATTAAATGAATAAATATATATGGATCAACCAGAAGGGTTCCGAGACAAGGGACAAGATTACAAAGTATGTAAACTTGTTTGATCCTTATATGGTCTAAACCAAGCTCCTAAACAATGGCACGAGAAGTTTGATGGAGTCATATTGAAAAATGAATTCGACATAAATGTGTCTACATAAAGAAAATCAATAATGACTATGTGATAGTTTGTCTTTATGTTGATGATATGCTCATCTTTGGGACTAATAGTCAAGTTATTAAGTCTACCAAATTTATGGTAACTAAACATTTCTATATGAAAGATCTAAGTGAAGCAGACGTAATTTTGGAAATCAAAATACTGCGAACACCTGATGGGTTAGCTTTGTCTCAATCACATTACATTTAGAATGTAATATACAAGTTCAAACAATATAGAATAAAGAAATCTAATAATCCATTCCATCACTCTCAGGTACTACATAAGCATACAGGTCGAAGTGTTTCACAACTCGAGCACTCTTTCATTATTGGAAGTTTAATGTATTTGATGAATTGTACGAGACCTGATATAGCTTATATTGTGAGTAGACTAAGTATATATACTTGTAAACCGAGTAATGCTCACTGACATGCTTTGCTTAAGGTTTTAGGGTATTTGAAAAATATTCAAACTATGCATTGCACTATAGTAGATATTCTAGTGTCCTTGAGGGATACAGTGATGCAAATTGGATTTCTGATTCTGAATCAGTAAAATCCACCAGTGGTTATGTGTTTACTATGGCAGACGGTGTCGTATCCTAGAAATCTTCTAAACAAACATGTATAGCTAGATCCACAATGGAATCTGAGATCATAGCCTTAGACAAGATTGGGAAAGAAGCAGAGTGGTTCGTCAATTTTTAGAAGACATTCCATTATGGCCACAACCAGTACCGTCCATATGCATACATTGTGACAATCAAGCCTCTATATGTAGAGCTCACAATTTTATGTACAACGGTCGATCACGACACATACGTCGAAGGCATCACACCGTGCGGCAGTTGCTCTCTAATGGCATAATGTCCATTGAATTTGTGAAATCAAAAAATAACCTAGCGGATCCATTTAATAAAGATTTATCTAGAGAGCGTATGGATTGCGCTTCGAGGAGAGTGGGTTTAAAAGCCTAATACACACGAATTCTCATATATGGAAACCTTACTAAGCGATTGGAAATCCTATGGACTTAGTTCAAAAGGAAAAGTAGTGATGTATAATTCAATTGTTAAGCACTTAAGAGTATAATACTCTTTCCATTCCTATGAAGCACCAAGTGCAAACCTACTGTGATCAAAAGGATAAACAATGATACATTGTTTTTAAATGACGTATATATCTTGCAAAAGGCAAGTGGGGTATTATAGGATACTTCTTATGGAAGCTATCACCTATGTAAGTGTGAGCTGGGTCGGCTCTACGAGATTTTTATCAGGCTAAAATCTCTAGTAGCACTTACAGAACCGAAAATTGTTCAGGACCAAAATGAACACAACCGAGAATAGAATTTGAATGGAATAATAAAAATGTAAAGTGTATTGACTAGTTTTACATCAACAACTGACAGTTCAAGACGAAATAGTTCACTGATTAGTTAAGTAATTCCGATACTCTTTTACTAAGGAAAGTTCAAAGTGAAAGCTACCTATCCTGATGTGGCATTAATCCACGTACTCTTGAGATGTCACGATTTTCTCATTCAAGTGGGGGATTATTGAAAATGTTGTATTTCCAATTTTATTGAATTAATAAATCGTGTGTTATGTAAACTCACTACATAAGGTCCCTTATGTAAGTCTTTGACCAACTCTTGTGTCTTCTGGGAACATGTACGTAATGTTTTATTTGCTATAAGTATAATCTCAAATTGGCCATTTGAGATATCCAAAAGATTAGCAATTCATCATTACAACAACAACCTAGCACTTAGAAGAAGAGTTTGCATCCAAATCAAACAGGTTCTTTCTTGTTAATTTCAAAGTCAATTCTTATTTCTATTCGCCTGAGTTTCTGCCCCAAAGTGCATTAGGAACAGAGACGAAATTGTTGTATCTTGGGAAACTAACGACCATCAACGTTGCACCGAGATGGGTCGAATATTGTCTTAAGGACATTGCATTAAGTAAGCCTCAGATTATCCGATCCCCTCACTGTTACTGTTATAGATTGTTTTCCAACAATTGTTTCTTGTCCAATTTCAAAAATGATACTTGGGGAGTTGGGAGGTTGTCTTTGTATATCAGATTGTTCTCTGAATAATTGTGTGATATGGGTTATGAACAATGAATATTTGGACCAAACACTTCACGATGACCAAATATATTACAGACAAACATGTTCACAAAATCAATAGTTTCCATTCAGAAGGACGGTGACGTTCTATTACTCTATGACTCAAACTTTTTGCTTTCTTGCAACCTTAAAAGTAGAAAAGATACTAATCAACAACTTGAAGGCTATCAAGCTCTTCTGGCGATTCTGAAATGGTGATCACAAAACTTTTCCTTACTTTTGGAGCTTATTTGGCCGTAAAGATTTCAGATTTTGTTTATAGTTCTTTGGTTTTTTATTTATTTGATTCAATACACCATTTTTTTTATCTTATATGCATGCTATCTTTGTGCGCTTTTTGTTTGTTTGTTGTGCAGGCTTTATATGTGACGTGGCATACATGATCTTTACCGTTAAGCTCATGTAACAGCCTTGTGTGGGCGGTCTTTGAGGCTGACGAGCTACCATGTGTGGGTTAGCGCAGAGGCTGGTAGGCTACTTAGGTGTTATAGTCCCACATCGCTTGGCTGAGGGAAAGGGATGTGCTATATATGTGCGAGGTTGGATCCCATTGGTATGACGCGTTTAAAAGCCGTGCGGGTGGTTAAGCCCAAAGCGGACATTATCATACCATGTAAATCGGGTCGTTACAACTCATAATAAAGAGATCTAAGTCACTTAATTAGATTTAACATTGGGGAATCAAACTTGTGATTACTTGTCTTGGGAACAAAAATTAGAGAGTTCATGTGATTAGTCAAACAAAACTAAATCTTAGAAGAGACGTGTAAACAAAAGATAGAAGCATGTTTCCAGTGAGGGTGAAATGAGTCTTCTAAAAACAAAGGCGAAGGAGGATCAAAGAATTCTGGTTTTAGATCAGCAGGTGGTTCGACTTATGAGAATGACTAGATATCATTAGAAAACTACCTAATCTACCGATGCTCCATAAAACCCATTGATGATTTTTTTTTTTTTTTTTTTTTTTTTTTTTACAAATGCCTTGTGTCACAACTATCTTCTTGCCTAGCCAAGTGAGGTGCTTGAGAAAATAAAGCCCGTGACATTTGGTAGATGAAGAGATGGAGTGCAGAGAGTTGATAGTCTTACCAAGATGGTACAAAGTACTCAACAACTAATTACTTCTAGGGGAGGAGACCAGGCACGGAGCCACGTGTTGGCACTCTTGCCCCCACTGACTTTTGAGAGAATTTTTTTTTTTTTTTTTTTAATGTATACCCCAAATCCCTTCTATTCTTGTGTTCTTGTTGCCATTTGACCTCACCTTCTATTCTACTCTCTCTCAACCAACCAAACAAACCTGAAACCTCTCTTCTTTCTTTCTATCCATTCCCTCTCTATTCCCTGGGGTGTGGTGTGGTTTGAAATTCGGCTAGCATACATACATACATTCCTTCCTTCTTCTCTTTCTCTGGTAATTATTTCTTATTTGTTTGATTTTTATGAATACATACAATTTTTTTTTCTTTTTCTTAACATGTCAGTGTTGGATTTGGATTCTGATGAATTGGGTATGATTTTTTTTGTTGTTGGGAAAAAGGGTTTAATAAACCTCTTTTAAGTATTAGTATTTCTATGATTTTGATAATCAAGCTTTGTTATGTTGTTGTTACTTTGGTAGAATAATTGATGGTTTTCATTTTGAAAGAGTGATTGTAATTGGGTTTATTTATTTATTTAATTTGCAAGGCTAAAGATGTTATAATCACAGTGAAAAGGTTTTGAAAGCTTTACAGAATGGGCTGCTTTCATTCACATGCCAGAAAGCAGTTCCCTTCATGTGAGGACCCTTTGGCTCTCGCATCCGAAACAAATTGTAAGTTTACTTTACTAATATTGAAATTAATTTAGTTAATTTGGCTTTGTTGATTGTATTTCTCATGCAAAATATTTATGTGTGGCAGTTCTGGATACTGCTTCAGTAATCTGTTTATCTGAAATTTTCTTGAATTGAAATGTCGATGTTCTCTTTCACTGTACAGAATTTGCTTTTAAAAACCATCCATATATGTGGCCAATGTAGTATCTAGCACATAAGTGCGAATCATGATTCCCATCCAGCCCTTTTTCCATGTCTCTTTCATTTCACATGAAAAAAGTAGTTGTGATTTATGAAAAGCTAGACTTTGTTTATTTTTCTCCTAAAACAAAATTAAATTATAACCAAGTACACAAAGTAGGCGAAATTGAGAGATTGGGATGACCATCAAAGCTGCTACCCTTTTTTTGACTTTATATTATATTTATCATATTTAATTAATTATGACATCACTCCGCCCCCCCTCAACAAAAATTTTGGCTCCGTCACTGGGAGACGTCATTGAAAGCAGCCCTCATAGTATTAGCAACTAATGCAAGATTCCCAAGTTTCTTTTTGAGAATGTTCAGAAAACCCTACAATGAACGGAGATGAGAAACCAGAGACTAGAAATGGTTATTAATTAAGACTGTCAGTTTGACAAAAAAAAAAAAAAAAAAAAAAAACCATTCAAACTATAGGGGGCGGCGTTCTTTGTGCTCGGCTATTTGGACTTCATCCATGTCCAACTTTAACTTTGAATCAAATTCAACTTTCTTAACCTATGGACTCTGTGATTCCAGATTATATATACTATTCTATGAACCAGGAAAATTTAGTAGAATTTAAGGTGCACCACGCTATGATGATTGATTTGTTCAGCCCGTACCTCCCTTTTTCATCTCCACACCGCCATGAGTCTGCAAATTAATTAATGGGGTCCACTGATCAGCTCCAACAACTTGGTTAAGAATAATTGCCTCAATGATCAAAACAAGCCAAACAAAGGGAAAATGATACAGAGTAGTCCATATGGTCCAATCAATTATCAATGAATAAAAAAAGATGCATGAAATAAATGAGAATCAAAATGGTGGTGAATTGAAAGCTTCTTTCATTTAGTTCTTGAAATGCTCAACAATGTCCACCACCCGCCAATCATATTATCATCTCACATCTCCTCAACTCCCGAGCGTATTCCCCAAGAGATCACAAGGCATACTTTCATGCATCCTTACCAATTATTTGTTTTGGTGGGTGGGTGCATCTTAATCTTATGGAAACAATTCTCTCTCTCTCTCTGTGGGTGATGCACAACAATTTACATTTGTGTTTCATCCCAACTAAAAACAATTATAGTGACTGGACTCTGCACTTTACAAGGTTTGTGATAAAATGTTAGACACAAAAGAATTGATTTGTGTGTATTGTTCTGTCCTTTCTCATTCACAATCTCCTGTTTATATACAAACTAATTCAGAGAATATTGTGAGAATATTCACAATATAATCTGCTAATTTCCTTAAAACTATTATACAATATTGACTCTATAAGCAACCTTCCTAATACAAATATTCCCAATCAATCAGGATATTCGCAATATATTCTCAATACCCCCCTCAAGTTGGTGCATGGAGATCCCGTATGCCCAACTTGCGAAGTAGAAACTCATATTGTCGTTTGCCCAACGCTTTTGTGAAAATGTCAGCGAGTTGCGCATTGGACGGGACATAGGTGGGATTGATATTTCCGGCAACAATCTCATCACGGACAAAGTGACAATCCACTTCAATGTGTTTTGTCCGTTCATGAAATACGAGATTTTGAGATATATGAAGAGTCGCCTGACTATCACAATGAAGAGACATAGAACGTGTGTGGGACATCCCGAGGCTAGCTAAAATAGCTTTTAGCCATTTCAACTCACATGTAGTCATAGCCATAGACCGGTATTCTGCCTCTGCGGAGGAACGGGATACTGTATGTTGCTTCTTTGTCTTCCAAGATACTGGCGAGTTCCCAATAAACACTAACCACCCAGTGAGGGATCGCCTAGTCAATGGGCATCCGGCCCAGTCAGCGTCACACCACCCATGTAACTGCATGTCACACTTACTACTCAAATGTATACCTTGACCCGGATTACCTTTTAAGTACCGGACCACCCGCAAAGCAGCTTCCCAGTGGTCTGCCCGAGGACGTTGCATAAATTGAGATAAAACATGAACACTATAAGATAATTCAGGTCGAGTAAAACACAAATAAATTAGCCGCCCCACCAAGCGACGATAAGGCTCGGGATCAGCGAGCTCTTGACTCGTAGACAAGGCGAGTCGATGATTCTGTTCCAGTGGCACAGCCGCGGGCCTTGCTCCCAGCAATCCGGCCTCAGAAATGATGTCAAGCGCGTATTTGCGTTGACAAAGTACAAACCCATCTGGTCCGCGTGCCACTTCTACCCCCAAGAAATACTTTAAAGGACCCAGATCTTTCATGTAGAAACAAGCACTGAGGTAACCCTTGAATTTCTGTATATCAACCGGATTACGCCCAGAGATGATAAGGTCGTCGACATAAACAAGAACACTGAGCTGAACCGCACCTCTCTGTAGAGTAAACAAAGAATAATCTGAATAAGATTGCTGAAAACCATAATTCTTTAAAGCAGTTGACAGTTTAGCGAACCAGCACCGGGGTGCCTGCTTCAGCCCATATAATGATTTCCTAAGCTTGCACACCTTCCCGAAAGTCCCCACCTGAAAATCGGGTGGTAATTTCATGTATACCTCCTCCGTAAGGTCACCATGGAGAAATGCATTATGAACATCCATCTGATGGACTTCCCAATTCATGGCAGCCGCAACGGCAAGAAAGACCCTCACTGTAACCATCTTAGCTACTGGAACAAATGTCTCTGTATAATCAATTCCTTCAATTTGATGATTCCCAAGAATAACCAGTCGAGCCTTCAATCGCTCAATGGTACCATCAGAATTATACTTGATCTTGTATACCCACTTGCATCCTAGAGCTTTCTTTCCTGGTGGCAATTCTGCTACAACCCAGGTTTCATTAATCTCAAGTGCCTCAATTTCTCGTCGCATGGCATCCCTCCAGTGGCTGTCTTTCACAGCCTCAGAATAGCACACAGGTTCCCGATTTGCTGTCAAGGCTGCAAGAAAATGTCTATGTCGCATAGAAAAATTATCACAATTCACATAATGTGCTATAGGATAGGGTGTACCTGAGGAATGCCGTGGTACGGGTGAAGGTGGTACGGATGGACTCATTTTTCGAATGGTATGAGTAACATAATCACGGAGTCGTACCGAGGCTTGCCTTCTGCGTTGACCCCTGCCCAACACATCTTCCTGACTTGCGTCCGGGTTGTCCTCCTGGTTTGCACAAACCGGCTGCCCAGCAGCCTCATCCGGCTGTACAACCGCCTCGACACCAGCATTTGCCCCATCCTCGACACACGCCGACTGCCCAGCAGCCCCATCCGGCTGAACAAACTCCTCGGCACATGCCGACTGCCCAACAGCCCCATCCGGCTGTACAAACTCCTCGACACCCCCCCTCAAAACAGGCGTAGATGTTTTCTCAAACTCCTCGTGAACAGCCTCGATATTAGGTAGACCATCTGGTCTAAATTAAAATTATTTGCAAAAGGAAAAACTCCTTCCGAGAATACAACATTACGAGAAACAAAGAAATCTCGTTTCTCCAAGTCATACAAACGCCACCCCTTTTTTCCATAAGGATACCCAACAAAGACGCACCTTCGACTTCTACTGGCAAACTTATCCCCCGTCTGTACATGCGCATAACACAAGGACCCCAAAATGCGCAAGTGATCGTAAGTGGGTGTGCTGCCATACAAGACACTATAAAGTGTTTTCCCATTCAAGACCAAGGAGGGAGTCCTATTTATCAAGTATCCAGCCGTCAACACACATTCTCCCCAAAATTCAATAGGAAGAGAGCCTTGAAAACACAGCGCCCGAGCTACGTTCAAAATATGTTGGTGTTTCCGTTCAACCCGCCCATTTTGTTGAGGTGTTCCCACACAGGTCGTTTGAAAAACAATCCCATGATCAAGAAAATATTGTCGCAGGCAAGTGAATTTAGTGCCGTTATCACTCCTCAAAATTTTTACCTCTTTATCAAATTGTCTCTTAACCATCGAGAAAAACATTTGAAGAGTATGGGAGACCTCTTTCTTATCAACAAGTAAATAAATCCATACAGCACGGGAAAAATCATCAACAATGGTCAAAAAATAAGAAGCACCACAAGAAGAAGTTGTTCGATAAGGTCCCCATAAATTAGTGTGAATAAGTTCAAAAATAGTCGAAGCTTTATGTTCACTAACAGGAAACTTATCTCTACTTTGCTTTGCCCTCTGGCAGACGTCACAGTTTTTATTCAAGCGATTTTTCTTTTCACTAAAACTGACGTCGGGAACTAACTTTGTTACCTGTAGAGATGGATGACCCAGTCGCTGGTGCCATAGATCAAGAGACACCACACTATTGGCCTTTATTGCGTGAATCTGTGGCAGCCCCCGGAAGTAATAGAGTCCATCGCGTCGTTCACCCGCACCAATCAGCATCCTCGAAGTGCGGTCCTGTATAACACACAGATCATTAGTGAATTGGACAAAACAGTTATAGTGATCAGTCAATTGCGACACAGAAATTAAATTGCAAGTTAGCCCTGGCACATAAAGAACATTTTGCAAACAGAAATTTCTGTCAAGAAGGATCGTCCCCTCTTTAGTGGCGATAGCTCTACTCCCATCTGGCAATCCCACGGGACATTGAGCAATCTCCCTTAAGTCACGAAGATCCTCGATCGTGCCAGTCATGTGATTTGAAGCTCCCGTGTCAATAATCAAAGGCTTACCAATCATCTTATCGGTCGTTGTGAATTTTGACCCGCCCAGCATTTGGAGAAGTGTCTGTCACTGGGTGGTATTCAGCCCGGGCAGTGGAGATGCATTTGTCTCAGTCACTCCTGCCCCAGAAGAACCTGTCTGAGCTGCATTGGCACCGCCAGCCATGAGCGATGTTCAAAGAGAAATCTCGAACCGCCGTAGAAAGAATCAAAGCTGTACTCACGACAGCCAGAGAAGATAAACTCTCCCCTTTTTTTATTTATTTAATATATTCCTTGTTTTTTTATTTATTTATTTAATATATTCCTTTTTTTTTTTTCTCGTTTCTTTTCTTTCTTTTACTTATTCATTACACAAACAGAGAAACATAAACAGAGACAGAGACAGAGGGAGTTCTGGTGGTGGTGGTGGTGGTTTTCTGCTGCTTCTTCTCGAGACAGAGACAGAGACAGAGAGAGGGAGTTCTTCTCTTCGACAGAGAGAGGGAGTTCTTCTCTTCGACAGAGACAGAGAAAGGAGAGGGAGATCTCGCTGATCTCTTCTCGCTGATTTCTTCTCTTTTGCTGCTTCTTCGACAGAGAAAGGAGTCTGTTGATCTCGCTGATCTCTTCCTCTCTGTGCGATGGCGACGGTTCCTGGAGCTTTGATTTGGGAGATCGTGAAGCAGAGACAGAGACAGAAAGGTTCAGTTCAGTTCGGCAATGGAAGCCGAAAGGTTCAGTTCAGTTCAGCAAGGTTCACCGTTCAGGTTCGATTAGGATCGATTAGGATCGATCAGGTTCCTGGAGCTTCGATCAGGATCGATTAGAGGTTCGATCAGGTTCGATAGTTCATTCTTCGATCAGAGGTTTCGATAGTTTAGAGGTTCGATCAGATCTGAATCGCACAGGTTCGTCGATCAGGCCAGAGGTTCTTCTTCTTCGTTCCTTCTTATTCAAAGAAACCTTTTTCATTCAAAGAGGTTTCGATCAGGTACCTGTTCTCCCTTTATGATACTCGTATGATAGGCTCTGATACCATGATCTCCCAAATCAAAGCTCCAGGAACCGTCGCCATCGCACAGAGAGGAAGATCCAAACCTCAGGATATTCGCAATATATTCTCAATAGTTTGGCTTAGTTTTTCATCCCAACTTCCCCTAACATTTGTATTCTTCTTCTGTATGCTTGGATCTGGAGAAGAAACTGTGTATCTCAATTAAGGGTACTATACCCTTGAGACTCAAGCATATTAGAGCGATTTTTTTACTCTCAATCCAAACCAACAACACAATTGCATTTTTTATTTTTTATTTTTTATTTTTTATTTTTTTTCCCCCTTCGGCAACTATACTTATCTTGCATTTTTCTAAATGTCAAACTAGAAAGTAGAGAATTCTATTAGTAGAAAAAATAATAAAAAATCATGGTTTCATACTGGCTTAAAATTGTTAGCGCGTTTTCAGTCGGTCCTCGATCTAAGAGTCAATATAACAAACCCCATTTTCTATGGTCGTTTAATGAATGCCAAAGAGGGTGGTGGCAAGAATGAGTATGTACCACTTTCTTTAATCGATATAAGGTCAGTAAACTTTAAAAACCGATCCGCTATAAAGAAGTGTATGTCATTGCTGCACTTTGGGAATTTTTGTTCAACCCATCAACATGTTGGTGTAAGTACATGTCCAGTTTGGCTTAGATATCTTGACATAATTCAACTCGTTTGACTCATGAAAATTGAACTTTTGAGCAATGCTTCGGTAACATACATTAATTTGTATGTATGATACATACATAAATTTGGATGTATGTTACATCCACAGAGTTATTATCATCCTATGTATATTAACTTACTACTTGCTATATATAAAGTCACAATCATATGACCAAAGTTATCATTCATCACTTAGTTGTTCATATGGAATAACAAAGTTTCTACCCACATAAGTTATCAACCAAATTCATCACAAAAGTTACCAACCTTCAAACCTGAAGTTATCTAGATCCACTGTTCATCCAAAACCTATGAATGCATATAATAATTTAGTTATGTATTATGATATTTCCACGAGTCGGAGAGCAGCTGCTCCAAAATAAGGGCAAGCCTTTTTAGCTATGATTATACTCGTGAGTCGTGATATTCACTATATTATTGCTTGTGATTCTAACCACACTATCCTTGCTGCAGTGAAGAAGTCATCTCCCATTAGAAATGGGCTACTCCCCTCATGAAGAATTTCTGTCATGGCTCATGATACGAACATATTGTATTACTTTTCACTTTCTGCTGTCCCTAATGATGAAAAGTTGATGCATCCAAGAGGCTGCATGCAATCTGAGATCAACTTTTCTAATTGTCGAGGAAACTGGCGAGGGAGCCTCCGTCGCACGAGTTTCGTTTAAAAAAAAGAAGAAAAAGAGAAATCGATTTGGGTGAATCTAAAGAGGAGGGAACAGTCTCCCTCTCCCCAAATACATCTCGACAGAGAAGAGAAGAGAGGACCGAAGCTCTCCCTCTCCCCAAACGAAACTCGACAGAGCAGGTGATCCTAAGACCGAAGCTCGACAGTGAAGAAAAGATCGAAGCTCTCCCTTTCCCCAAACCAAACTTGACAGAGAAGAGAAGACCGAAGCTCTCCATCGCCACCCTCTCCCCATCATCAACTCAACCGACCGAAGAAGGAGAAGAGAAGAAGCTCCCTCGCGCATTCCCTCGCCGAAAAGCTCTCCCCATCAGAAAAAACTCAACCGAAGGTAAGTCTCCCCTTCATTTCTGGGTGATTTCTTGTGGTGGGTTTCTAGATCTAGGGTTTCTACTTTCTCTAGGGTTGATTTCAGGTGACGGGTTTCTAGATCTAGGCGTCTGTATTAATTGTAGATTCACAAGTTTCTTCTATTTCTCTGTTTAGATGAAAAATTGTAACTTAGTGAAGCCAATTTTTTTATTTCTTCTCAAAACTTTGTAATTCTGATCTGTCGATAGCATGAAGCGGGTTTTTTGGCTGGTTTGTGTTCTCAGAATGTCACTGATAATATCTTGATGAACATTTTTATCAAAAAAAAAAAAAAAAAGGTTGGTGGATTGTGTTTTTTGAGTTGTTTGATTTCCATTGCTACTTCATGAAACAATTGTTTTTTGACAAGTTTTGTTTACTTGCTTCTTTTCATTGACACTGAATTCTCAAGTCAAGTAAGCTCGCCAATGATTCAGGTTTTCGCCGAATGATGTAATGATGTGTAATGTAAAATTTCAAATACTGAGTTGGTGATTGAAGGCTTGGCATTGCTAGCAATGCTTGGTGATGATTTTAATATTCCTGGGAAAGGTTATGATGCTAGAATTATTTGTTAGATTTTAAATGAGAAATCTGTTATCTGATTTTTTTTTTTTTGAAATTTTATTGAGAAATTTATATGAGCTATCTTGGCAAGCAGCAAGAGTTTTTTTTTGAAGTGTTGTAGTTTTCTTTTTTATTGGCCTGAATGCTTGTAGTTGAATCTCTTTGTTGAAATTCATGATTTCTATTCTTGTTTTTGGATTTCAAGCAAATGACTAAATTAATTCTAACGTGTTTTATCTTTTGTAGGAACAAAGTGATATTATTTAGGATTTTCAAAGCAAATGGCATTCAAAGTATACGTTGTGTATCGTGGTCGTAAACCCAAAGTATACTTGTACTGTTCAAGATGTTAATTATCTGAGGTATCAGGGTATAAGGGTGCTTTCTATAAGGGGTTTATGTCAGCCGCCGAAGCATACGAATCATATGAGTTGTGGGTTCGCTCAGAAGCGGCGAGAAAATACCAGGAGGAATCGCGCAACAATGAAGATGTGAAAGTTAACGATCGAGTTTTTGACGATCAAGCCGATGGTGTCAATGATCAAAGAAATGGCACCCAAGGGAACAACGATCCTTGGGCTTTTACGAGGGACTTAATCAACACTTTGTTAATAGTAATTATTATATTACTTGTACTATTTAATCTTAAGATGTTGGCCGAATGATGTAATGATGTGTAATGTAATATGTATTATGTGAATATATTTTGTAATCCAATCCAATGTGTGTTTCATATTGTTCTTGTTTTTCTTCCGTATAGTATGCTTATATGCTAAGGCTTAGTTAGAGAAAGAGAGATTCATTAAACAAAGCATTTGAGATTTTAGAATCTGTGGACTTTAAAATGTAAATGCTGTAATTTTCATTTCAATTTACTTCTTGTTCTTCTTTCCATCTTCGGTAAGTTGGGTCGATCATATCTGTTTAGATGAAAAATTGTTCACTCCTCCGCGCAATCGCGCCAACATCAAGACCTGAACTTCATTGTCTTGAAAACAACTAGACTTGTTGTAGAGACTGACTGACACTACATCAAATTGACATTTCTGTAACAACCCCCAAAACAGTATCATTTTTGAAGTGTAACAATCCACCTAACAATTTTACACATTTTCACAAACAAAATGATACAATAATTGTATCACCATGAAGAGTATGGTTATAAAAGTGATACTATTCATGGTGATCCAACTTATTGTATCATTTTTTTGTTTTACTTTTTTTCATTTTTTGACTAAATATAGTTTTGACTTGAAATTGTTTGGTGAATCGTAACATCTCAAAAGTGATACTGTTTTGAGAGTTGTTACAAAAGTGTCAATTTGGTGTAGTGTGAGAAAAAAAGAGAAGAAAAAGTGTATCAAAAGGGAGAATTAATCTGAATGGATAAAATTCAGACCAATGCACATAGTTATTATTGAAGTTCTATAATCCATTAAATTAATATATATTAGCCACCACAGTAGGAGTAGTTTTTATTGTTTCATGTCATGAGTTCTTTGATGATTATGTTTACAATCACCACCACCATCCCCACCGAGGACTTGCTGCTATCACATGTGGATGGAAAAACCAAATACTCGGTCCAGTCTGGTCATGATTTTCTTTATTTAGCACCAAGTGATTGTAAAGTAATACATTGTAAACTAATACTGAGTGAAATAAATAAGAGTGAGGCTAGGGAATCAGGTTTTGCAAGTAGGCTCTGTAATCAGATTGGTGTGGGGCATCATTAGAGGAGGGGTTTTACAACCTTGAGATACACATAAACACTTTGAGAATTTCATCATTATTTCAAGATCACGCCACGTCACCATGGTTACAAAACCTGATTTTATAACATTTTTGAATAAATAACAACAAAAATGCTAGAAAATCAGGTTTTTGCATCCAAGGTGACGTGGCGTGATTTTGAAAGAATGATCAAATCTCTAAAGTGTTTATGTGTATCTCAAGATATGAAAAACTTCCTCTACTGATACCACCTACATCATCTTGGTTGCAAAACCTAATTCCCTAGCTAGCATCACTCAAATAACAGTGCAAAATGATTTCAATGTGAATGCTCCTCCTATATATCAGGAATTTGGCTTCTCTTCATTAAAAGGGAAAGAAGAAAGTTATACACTGTTGTCGGTTTAATTATCTCACTATCTTATAGCAGAAGATAGACACAAAGTTTGGTACAGATGGTGCAACCTACTTGCTTAATTAATTACATGCAAGGAACATCATGTGGTCCAATACCATGAATGGAAAAAATGCATGTACAGCTGGAAGGTGATAACACAGAGAATGCAAGAGGAGAAAAGAGAGGGATAAAAAAATAAAAGAAGCTTATCTTTTTAATTGGGAAATGCAAAGTCTAAACTCACGTAACCGTTTCAGTCGTCACTGCCAACACAGCTAAAATATAGAAAATAAATGTACGTACGGTGCCACAGCTTATAAATAGAATCCAAAAATAATTCAAGATAATGTAAAGCACAAATAGGAGATGAAGATCAACAACTACATTTCATTTTGCATAATACTCCTCTCCTGCAATATATCGTAAACACACTTGTTTGAAAATAGGAAAAAACATACATGCCATACAGTTGACCTGATGTTTACATGCGGCATAAAGTGCTTATTATTAACCCGCGCACGCTTGCACAAGATCTGTGCGATGAGCTAATTGAACAGGAAAAATTAACCTAAGTCCTTTGCATGAAGGTATATTCTCCTGGAATTGTTCAAACATTGTTAAACCCAAAAGCTACAAGCCCTAGAACATCTCCAACACCCAAGTCCCTTATTGTCATGTAATAGTACTGCAAGCAATCACAATAAACCTACAAAGGATTTGAAGGGTGGACTTCTTACTCAATTCAACACCCATGTACTCAAAACAATGAGAAATGACTATAACACAAGCAAGACAAAAATTATCACGAGGTGCATATATTCTAAAACAAACATCCCATTGGATATATATATATATATATATATATATATATATATATATATATATATATATATATATATATATGTTCTTCCGACCTAAGTTTTGTTCTTCAATTGTGCTAATATCAAACTTTTATAAGGATAACACAAACACAAGTTTTCCACCACAAAGAACTTATCCGGTGTCAAGTAAAGGGCTCAACCAGTAAACTTAAGTTCATATATTTGAAATAAGGCCCGAAGAAAAAAAATTAAATATGCAAGCAAGTAGTAGAGCAAATCCATTCCCAATTCAAATGGTAATGGTTTCAAGATTGGCTTTGAACCACTCAACTCTAGTGACATATCAGTGCAATTTCTCCATGTAAAGTCTGAAAAACTAACAGAAGATAAGCTTCGAAACCGATCTCTTACCAAAAGACCCATAATACAGGTAAGAACTGAGGCAGTTTCCAACCTCATTCATCTCTAAAGATACATAAATAATGACATCACAATAAAACTTATAACAAGACAAGTGGGGTGGTGTGTGTTTATCTCATCAAGAAATATGCATGATAGTTAAGAGAGACACACCATTCCATCATCTACGTGCCTGCAACTGCAACTGCAGCTCCCACACCTCAACCTATCTCATCTCAAAGATAATACTGCAAATAAGATATTTAATAATAAATCAATTAAGAAATTCAATTAAAAAAAAGCTCTTATTTTGTTTTTTGTTGGAATTGAAGAAATGGATATGATCTTCGTGTTGTTATAAATTGAGGTGCTTGGTTCCACCATATGCCATCAACTTCTCCGGCCCATTTAGTTGTGTAAGAAATTCTTTTCGTTCAAGTTAATAAAGTTCTTGCCATGGATGCATCTTACTCATCAGTACCTTCAATGGTGAGTAACCAACCAACCAACAATCCTCATATTGTTCTTCTGTCTGTCATTGTTTCTCTTACGATACTGGTTTGAGGTGATAATGTTGAGGGAAGATGGTTGTCTATAATTTTTAGTTACTATCAAGAAAATGGGTTTGGTAGATCAAGGTAATAGGTGTGCACATGCATAGTGCATGCTTGTGGATAACATGGGTTTGCACTTCTATGGTCTTGCATGAATTGGTTCAAGCTTTAGAAACTTGACGCCAAATGTTTGAATCAATTTTTTTTATATTTTAATGCTTTGGGGGGAATACAACTTCCTACTGAAATGGGCTAGCATGGTGTAATGGGCACTTGAATAACCTAGCCACAGATTGCAAAGGTGTTTCATTGAGTTCCATGTAACAGAGTAGAGGGTAGTTTTTGTTGAAACTTATAATATATTGGCGTATACCATATACACACTGTTCTACTGTCTCTCTTAGCATCTGTGAGAGGAAAAAGAAAATATATTCATATAGTTGCAAGAAGTAACCTTGTAGGTTACAGGTTTCAACAAATAGAATGTTGTGATTATAAGCTTAAGTGGTAGTTCGGTGTGACTAGTTGGTCAAAGATCTTATTTAAGCTTAAATAATATAGAATTCTTGGAATGATTAGTTGATTAAGACCTTTTTTTTAAATTTAATACTGGGGCCTGTCTTTGAATTGTTTACCATGCATGGCACTGTGAGGGCTACTAGGCCATTCTGATATGTTGTTAATTTTGTCTCCCGAAAAGGATTCAAAAGTCTGTCTGGCACATACAAACGAGTAATTATTTCTTCTTTCCTGTGTTTTATCATAATTTTTTTAATCTGGATTATCTTCCTGTGGCGCAGATACAGAGCCATATCATTTAAGAAAACCTCATTTTAATCGTCTACGCAAGATAATCATATATTGAGTTTGTCTATTCAGTTCTTGAACTAGAAATGATTTCTTGAAAGAGGTTTTGGATTCTTGCCATGGAGTCTTAAGTGACTTTTTTCTATGATAATATAAGGGGTTGGCAGGATTATAAAATGCTGGGGTGCCTGGAAAAGTGATTTTGCCGTCTCTGGTGTTGGATCAGATTATATCAGAATACCCATCCTCTTTATTTATTTATTTATTTTTATTTTTTTGTGAAAATGGCGCACACTTTCAAGCCAATTCCATAATGAATGTTTGGCCCACCACTTAATTAGTCTCCAAACACAAATTTCAGACTCACTCTCTATGTTAATTATGGTCTAATGATATGCAAATACTATATGTGCAGTTATTGGAAGAAGAAGGAAGGTTTGAATTAGAAGTAGCAGAGGTGCAAGCATGGTGGAACACAGAGAGGTTCAAGCTAACCCGCCGCCCTTACTCAGCTAGAGATGTTGTCTCCCTTCGAGGCAGCCTAAGACAGAACTATGGATCCAACGAGCTTGCCAAGAAGCTATGGAGAACTCTCAAGACACACCAAGCCAATGGAACAGCATCGAGAACTTTTGGTGCACTTGACCCTGTTCAAGTCACTATGATGGCTAAGCACCTAGACACCATTTATGTCTCAGGCTGGCAATGTTCATCCACCCACACCTCCACCAATGAACCAGGACCTGACCTTGCAGACTATCCTTATGACACTGTTCCAAATAAGGTTGAACACCTTTTCTTTGCTCAACAATATCATGACAGGAAGCAAAGGGAAGCTAGGATGAGCATGAGCAGAGATGAAAGAGCTAGAACTCCTTATGTGGACTACTTGAAACCCATAATAGCTGATGGGGACACAGGTTTCGGTGGTGCCACTGCAACTGTTAAGCTTTGCAAGCTTTTTGTGGAGCGTGGAGCTGCTGGTGTGCATATTGAAGACCAATCTTCAGTGACAAAGAAATGTGGTCACATGGCTGGGAAGGTCTTGGTTTCAGTTAGTGAACATATAAATAGGCTTGTTGCCGCCAGGCTGCAGTTTGACATCATGGGGGTTGAAACAGTCCTAGTGGCACGAACTGATGCAGTGGGTGCTACATTGATTCAGAGCAATATCGACACTAGGGACCATCAATTCATTTTGGGCAATACAAATCCAAATCTAAAAGGGAAGAGCTTAGCCACTCTTCTAAGGGAAGCGATGAGTGCTGGTAAGACAGGGGCTGAGCTTCAAGAAATTGAGGACAATTGGATATCCATGGCTCGATTGAAAACCTTCTCTGAGTGTGTTATCGATGCTATTAAGAATATGAACATAGGAGAAGAGGAGAAGAGGAGGAGGCTGAATGAATGGATGAACCATTCAGCATATGACAAGTGCCTCCCAAATGAACAAGGCAGAGAAATAGCAGAGAGGTTGGGACTTAATAACCTCTTCTGGGATTGGGACTTGCCTAGAACTAGGGAAGGGTTCTACAGGTTTAAAGGATCAGTCATGGCAGCAGTTGTACGCGGATGGGCTTTTGCTCCTCATGCCGATATTATTTGGATGGAAACTGCAAGTCCAGACTTGGTTGAGTGTACTAGCTTTGCTGAAGGGGTGAAGTCTGCGCAACCAGAGATAATGTTGGCTTATAATCTGTCCCCATCATTCAATTGGGATGCTTCAGGAATGACTGATGCACAGATGATGGATTTCATTCCAAGGATTGCAAAGCTAGGCTTTTGTTGGCAATTCATAACACTGGCTGGGTTCCATGCTGATGCACTAGTGGTTGATACTTTCGCAAAGGATTATGCTAGGAGGGGGATGCTGGCTTATGTTGAAAGGATCCAAAGAGAGGAGAGGAACAATGGAGTTGATACTCTGGCTCATCAGAAGTGGTCTGGTGCTAATTATTACGACAGGGTGCTTAAGACTGTTCAGGGAGGTATCTCTTCCACTGCTGCCATGGGTAAAGGCAAGTTAACTAACTCTCTCTTTTTTTTTTTTTTACTTGGAAATTCATTTCACATCCTTGACTGTATCCATTGTTCCACACACACATAGCATCGGAATATGTAGCGATTGATTCTTAAAAACTTATGTTATTTACAGGTGTGACCGAGGAACAATTCAAGGAAACATGGACTCGACCAGGTAGCATGGGAGTGAGTGAAGGGAATATTATTGTGGCAAAGGCAAGAATGTAGGAGAACCTCGGCATTTGTTGTTTGGTTTTTGTAACATGGAGCACGTAGAATAATGCATGTAATAATTCCATCCATGGGATTAGGCTTATTATTTCGGCATTTTAAGCCAGGATCTTCTGATTAGGGTATCTCCTTTAAGCACTGTGAAGCTTATCTAGAGGAAGATTCAAGATATTTGTTGTGTTTTTTGTTTCAGATGTTATCTCTATATATTAAAACCATGTGATTATAAAATGCTTCTCTTTTGTTATTTTACTACTACAATGGTTGGAATTGTTTGTGATATTTTATTTTACTTTATTAATTGTTATTTACTTTTTTCAATCCCCAAAACCCATTGGGTGAACAGAAACTTTGAAACCGCATCTTTATTCTAGGTAGAGTGCCAAGATTGCACCTCGCTCGTTTCCTCGCCAATTAGAATTCCCCGTTTGGAAATCTACAATCCATTGTATTTGTACTGTTCTAGACTCTACGACCAACACACTTTTGGACATATGTTAGAATGAGAACGAAGATTTAAGTTTTTTTTAACCATTACTATTTTTTTTCCCGAGATATGATTACGATTTTAATTAGGTCTTACGATTTTCTTCGAGATGAAATGTTTCAGATACGAAATATTCAATCTCAACCTTAACTTGTCAATGGTGTTTTTGTCATCTATTTTGAAAACAAAAAATTAAGACACATTGTCCACTAATCTTGGGAAGCAGACTAGAATATGGAATAATTATGGGGGTGCTTAGCAATTAGCTACTTATTGTGGGGGTAAGAGCAATTAATCATTTTTTTTAATTTGAACAATACATAAATAACTTTGTAAAACACCAACTACTAAACAAAACTCCATCTAATCTATGGGGGAAGAAATGGACCTACAAAGTATTTTGTAGAAGCAGAAAAGATAAATATATGGGGGGCAAATCAAATTGATATATAAAATTAATGAGCAAAAACTAATTGATTAAGTATAAAATTATCTATATTACAATTAAGAGTGGTGTTTTACTATTCATTGCTGACTGGGACAAAGTCAAATTGAAATAATTAGAGATAAAAGATTGTTAGGATTAAAAGTTGGGAAATGTATTGAATTTGAGGGTTGAGATTCATTTCCCATGATAACATATTTGTAAATATAAAACATGTAAAAGGGCAAAAATAATGAAAAACTTTTGAAAAAAGTTGGTGGAATGTACATGTGGTGGAGAGAGAAAATATTGTGTTTTGCTTTTAGCAAAATGAAAATTATCATAACTATCTACATCGTTATCGGATTTTGGTAAAATTAATATCGTTGAAATGCATTTTTTAAGATCTTTCCAACAAAATCAATGATCAGCACAAGCGCTAAAATTTTAAAAATATATATTCTATAATTAAAAAAAACATATCTTCACGTTTTTAATATTTGTCAAAGCAATGAGATGGGCCGATCATACCAGAAAAAATGAGTCGGACATCTTAATGCACATTTAAACAAAAACTCTAAACTTCATATTTTGGTGAATTCAAATATTGGGGGAGAACTCATTCTCGACGTTTAAATTTTTTCCCCAACTGATTCAAATTTGACTGAGTCTAACTCTAAAATTTATAATTTATATATTTACCTTAAAATAAGCTTATACTCCAATACTGATTCAGAGCCAAAATGGGATAGTGAAAGAGATGTTTAGTACAAAATATTTAGCAAAAATAAAATTATATTGAGTGTCAACGGCACGGGGCATACTCTAGTATCTGAACAAAACAAATTAGCTTTCACGTTGATTACCAAATAACAATAACCCACAGATGAACCTCGAGATACAAATACTATCTTGAGCAAAACTTAATGGATAAAAAATGTCATGTATCTCCACAAAAATCTTGTGAATAAAATACAAATCTAGACCTCAAGATACTAATTAATCTTGAGAAAATACTTTAAAAAAATTATTCTTCCTTGAAGTAGCAAGAGTGGTTGGGGTTGCTAGTGGCCGGTGTCGATGGTGAGAAAGTAAACTAAATCAAGCAGAGAGGGAGGGAGAGGAAGAGAGGAAAAGACAAGGCGGTTGCCGGTGTCACATTAAACATGTAGAGGGAGCAAAAGAGAGGTAAGAAGCGAGCGTCGCAGATAACATAGGGAGAGAAAAAGGGGTGGGGTGGGATGATGTTGGGGCCCCCAAGTAGATCCGTGCCTGCCCAAAATAAGGAAACGCTTGAAATCTACAATCGCCATAAGAACAGATATAGATTCCACCTCTAAGATTATAAGAACGCAAATCTATTGAATCACTAAGGTGACATTTGTTTTTTCAAGTGCTTAGAAACTAACTTCTAACTGGAGTTAGAAGTTCTAAACGAGTTTCTAAATGAGCTATTTGTTTTGCTTCTGAATGGGTTGCTGATTAGAAGCTACAAAATTAAAAAGTGTTTATTTTTAGGTGTTGAATGAGAACTGTTTGACAATTTTACCCCACTGAGGAGGCACGTACAGGAATGGAGACATGGTGAGTTGGAAACTCGACATATATGGTGGTGATCATTTTATTTGTTAAAGCTTTCAAAACTACATGCTACATAATGAAAACTAAAAAATATATATGAGAGGGAGAGTTGGAGAGATTAAGAAAAACTTAGAAAATACAGAGAAATAAACGCAAAGATGAAGGAGAGAAACGAGATAAGTTTCTTACCGTTGAAGAGTCATTGTGAAGGTAGGTAGAATGACAATGTTTAGTGAAGAGAATAAGTTTCTTCCCTACTTGTTTTTAAAAAGATGGGGGCAACATTTGTCATTACAAAATTATTTTAAGGTTACTATCGAAATAAGTTTGAGTCAGCACTCAATGCTAAGTGATCAGCACCTCCCTGGTGCTTGCTCCAATCAGAAGTCAAAACTAAAAATAAACACTCTAAACAAGGCGGCCCACTTCTTATTAAGACTTTTAACTCTATCCAGAAGAAAAACAAACACTCTCTAAGTAGCACAATCTACTCGAGAATCTATCCTTAGGCCAATGGAGCACCAAGTGCAAGAAGTGCACCTGAAATGAAACACGCATTGTAATGGTAACTTTGTGAGGATGTCTGTGATAATCTCATGTGGAAGATGATCACTCTCCATTTCTTCTCTTCTATTATCCTCTTTCGATCAACTTGATCACCTCCGTACCATTGAGACTCACCCATTGCAAAGTCTGAGCTTGAGCACTCTGCATTAGAAAATAAATGGAAATGGGGTGCCTCATTATTAGACACATGTTAGAATGAGGAGGATGAATGAGGATTAAGTTTTTTTTAACAATTGCTAGATTTTTTCTCAAGATACGATTACTATTTCAATCAGGCTCTGTGATTTTCTTCGAGATGAGATGTTTGATATACGAAATATTCAATCTGAACCTTGACTTGTCAAGGGTGTTTTTGTCATCTATTTTGAAAACAAAAAATCAAGACACGCTATCCACTAATCTTGGGGGCAGACTGGAATATGGAATAATTATGGGGGTACTTGGCAAATAGCTACTTATTGTGGGGGATGAAAGCAATTAGTCATTTTGTTTTTTATTTGAACAATACATAAATAACTATGTAAAACACCAACTGCTAAACAAAACTCCATCTAATCTATGAGGGAAGAAATTGACCCTACAAGCTATTTTGTAGGAGCAGAAAAGATAAATATATGGGGGCAAATCAAGATGGTATATAAAATTAATGGGCAAAAACTAATTTGACCAAATATAAAATTAAGTTGTGAACAAAACAAATTGGCTTAACGTGCATTGACTATCACAAGGCTCACGTCATTACAATATAACAATAACCCACAGATGAACATTGAGATACAAATACTATCTTGAGGAAAACTTAATGGATAAAAAATGTCATGTATCTCCACAAAAATCTTGTGAATAAAATACAAAACTAGACCTCAAGATACAAATTCATCTTGAGAAAATACTTAAAAAAAAACATTATTCTTCCTTGAAGTAGCAAAAGTGGTTGGGGTTGCTGGTGGTCGGTGCCGACGGTGAGAAAGTGAACAAAATCAAGCAGGGAGGGAGGGAGAGGATGAGACAAGGCGGTTGCCGGTGTCACATTAAACAAGTAGAGGGAGCAAAAGACAGGAAAGAAGCGGGCGTCGCAGAGAACATAGGGATAGAGAAAGGGGTGGGGTGGGGTGGGGTGGGGTGGGGTGGGATGGTGTTGGGGCCCCGAAATAGATCCGTGCCTGCCCAAACTAAGGAAACACTTGAAATCTATAATCGCCATAAGAACGGATATAGATTCCACTTCTAGGATTATAAGAATGCAAATCCATTGAATCACTAAGGTGGCGTTTGTTTTTTTTAAGTGCTTATAAACTAACTTCTAATAGGAGTTAGAAGTTCTGAACGAGCTTCTGAATGAATTATTTGTTTTGCTTTTGAATGAGCTGCTGATTAGAAGCTGTAAAATTAAAAGATGTTTGTTTTTAGGTGTTGAATGTGAACTGTTTGACAATTTTACCCCACTGAGGAGACACGTACACGAATGGAGACATGGTGGTTTGGAAACCCGACATATATGGTGGTGATCATTTTATTTGTAAAAGTTTTCAAAACTACATACTCAATATCGAAAACTAAATGCTACGTAATAAAAACTAAATGCTACATAATGAAAACTGAAAAATATACATGAGAGAGATAGATGAAGAAAAGCTTAGAAAATACAGAGAAATAAACACAAAGATGAAGGAGAGAAACGAGATAACACTACTACAAATATTAGCTTAGGTAACGCCACTTAGATAGCGCGTTTTTAAAAGAGCTATCCAAGTGGGCACTAGGATAGCGCTTATTTGTCTTTAAAAAAAAAAAAACACTACAATAGCGCTTTTAATTTTTTTTTCAGTTAAGCGCTATCTTAGTTATGTCTTAGATAGCGCTTTAAAAAACGCTATGAGAAAAAACGTTACCAAAGCTACCATAGCGCTTCCGAAGCGCTATGCTACTTACATTTAGGATAGCGCTTCGGAATATCACTACTAAAGCGCTTATATAGCGCTATCTTAGTTTAGCAATTAAAAAAAAATTTTAATTATCACTACTATAGCGCTTATATAGCGTTATCTTAGTCTAATAATTAAAAAAAATCAAATATCAAATTAAATCTCAAAACCCCCCCTAAACCCCTAAACCTAACAAAAAAAGCCCGCCTAAACCCCTAAACCACCGAAGCAGCGCCCCTGTTCTCCTAAACCTAACAAAAAAAAAAAAGAAACGGCGCCCCTAAACCACCGAAACAGCCACCGTTCAAGCTGCCTCCAAAACCACCGTTCTCCATCGACTTCTCCAGCCAAGCAGCGGTTTCTCCAGCCACCGTTATCGGTTGCTTCGCACTCGGCTTCAGCTCACACAACGACTGCCAAACATTGCAGCCACCGTTACCTGCTGCACTTTACCTGATAAAGAATCTGTTTCAGGTTGGTTTGGTCTCTCTTTTGTGGTTGCCTCATCATTTTCTGGTAGATGAGGCAAATTAGATACTTCTTGTTTATTTGTTACTCAAACGAAAGGGCAAAAAAGAGTAGTTGTTCAAATGTTCAATTTATGGAGATGATTCTTGTTGTTTCTGATGTCCATGGTAGCTCTCACCATCCCTCACTGTTTTTGTTTTTTATATTCAGTTTACTCAGTATTAGTTAGAACTTTCATTAGTATATAAATGCAACGTAGGGTTCTTTGTTGGCATTAAAATTGTCTTCTTATCTTCTTTGCTTATGAAACAATTACTTCTGATGAATCTTCTTTGCAACTGTTCTGTAACTTTCTGCAATTTAGTCTTTAATATCTTGGAAATGTGAGGGATGGTGAGAGTGTTACTGAAATCAGAGGTAAATGCTTGATGCATAAAGCTGCAGAGTAATTGGCTCTGAATCATAAGGCCAACACTTGTTTTGGCTTTATCTGTTCCTGTGGTGTTAAGTTACCAAGAGAAAAAATAAAGATCGTAATTTTGTCGAATGTAGGAAAGCAGGACCACTCTACCCATGTTGGGTCTATTCTGACATCATTTTAAGCATTATTCTATATAAGCATGCTTTTGAGTCATTCGGAGTAGTCAACTTTGAACTTACAAACATAAAACTCCATATAGGCATATAGCTTTATGTTCAAAATGTTGACATATTAGTGTTTCATGTGTAGTATCTAATGGAATGGAATGAATGTGTTATTAAAAATGTATAGTTATACTCGTATGAATGAATTATTGTTTCAAAGATATATGGACTGTTTTGTTGAAAAAATCTTTCAATCAAATTGTGACAGAGTGTATTAATATAACTTATTCAAAATGAAAATGTAGTACTCCGTATATGTTTCTTCATATTTTGATTCCGACCAGGTTTCTAAGTCATTTCTCTATGATTTATTGTTACGAAATTGTTTGGATTCGATCTTTGTCTTCTCTTTGTGTATGATAGATTGGACAAATATAAATATTTCATGCTTAGCTTCCACTAATTAAAGTGACTGTTCATAGAATTGTGTGCTAGTAAGAATCTTGCTAAGTCCCAAGAGTGGAAAGAACAAGTAAAAAATGTGGATTCATGGCAATTGAGATTGATGTATTGATGTTTTTTTGTAGTATTGTTTTTAATGGATCGAGAATGGGTAAATGCGGATCGATTATCTGAAGAGTACAAGAAAGGGGTGGAAGAGTTTTGTGCTTATGCAACTAAGAATGCTAAAAATCCAATGTTCATTAAATGTCTGTGTCGAAAATGTTTAAATGTAAAAGAGGTTAGTGGTCAAATGAAGTTGCACGAGCATTTAATGTGTCATGGTATATTTGCTATCTCATTATCCTTTGCAATATTGGCTTGTTACTTATGATTTTGTGTATTAATTCACGCTTATACTCTTTATTTTACAGGATCATGACTGCTAGATCCCCGAGCAAGCGCCAGAGCAAGGGTCGTGCTCGAGAGAACGGTCGAGGGGATGGTCAAAATGATTCTAGAGGAGGTGAGACAGGAGGTTCAACTGGAAATAGTGGCTTGTCCCAGGTTCAGTCTCGAGGAATAGTCACTATGGTGAGTGTTAAGAAAAGAAGGGCCAAAGGAGATGTAATAAAGGTGAATTGGAATGAAATGGGCCAACCTACTGTGCCATCATTTCTGGCCATTTGCCTTTAGAGTATTCCAGACGTGTCCGAGGATGTGGATGAAGGCTAAAGGCTACCAACCTACAGTGCCATCATCTTGTGGTTCTAGTCATAAGGATAATTTCAATGTGGATGATGATGACATGAATTCTGATGATGACCTTGATTTTCCGGATGAGGTTCCGAATGAGGTTCTTCCTGAGGTATATTTAATTTTCAAACTTGGCTAATAAATATGTTTATTGGATAAAATACTAACATATTTTTCGTTTCTAGGGTCCTATTAGATGTTATTTGTATGTTGAGAACCCTCGTAGACATGTTGGGCAAGGTATTTTGCATAATCGCCCGAATGAAATTCTTCATGGTGTTCCACTACCAGAAGGTTGAACATATTACTTTAAGATTTATATACCGACTTAGTGTGTGTGTGTTGTTATACTTATACAATGCCATGATGCAATTTCAGGTTATGCGAGGATACAATTTGAAGTGGCGGTAGAATTTGAGAAACATTCAGCGGTGCCGCAATGTACAGACGAAGTTAGGACTGTAGGAGAAGTTGTTGGCCATTTCATTTCGTGGCCAAAAAAGCTGGTGTCTTTGAGAATAGAGGTACAATTATTTATGTATTAAGTATTTTCTCCTTTTTTCTTGCGATTAGGAGCATGTCTGGGATATCTTTGTTGTTTGTTGTTCATGTTGATGAAATTATTTAGATTGCTAGGAATTGATAAGGAACATATAGCTTATTTAGATTGCTAAAAAGCTATTCTTGAAATTGATAAGGAGAACATATAGCTTAGTGCTAGAAAGCTATTCTTGAAAGTAGGAGAACATATAGCTCAAATTCAATACTTACCTCACAAGTTAATTTTTGATTTGCAGTGCCCACCTCCTAAGAATAAGAAGATGGATAAGAGGAACGATGCTAATAAGCCTATCATGAAAAGTGTAGAATCAACGGTTTGTGCTAAGCCATTAGGATATCCTAAGTGTGGAGATTCTCCTCATAATTCCATGGTATTGCATATTTTGCGTTTCTTACCCTCAAACATCATGAATGGTGGTATCGAAGTTCCCATGACAGCATATTTTGACGGGGAGCCTTGGAACGAATGCATTGTTCATGAACATGTCGTGGAGATTCTAAAGGATCGATGGTTACGTGCCTCAAGCATCGCTTTCTATATAAGGTGATAAAACTAGTAAAATAAATTTATTTGATGTTAATGTTTTAAAAAACTTTATTTGTCCTTATGCATTGCTTCTTTTTTTAGATGGCCTTAGATAAATTCCAGCATAATGTTTAATATGCCATCTTAATATTAATGTGGTGTTAACTTGGTTTGTGGAAGGACCTAAAAGAGAAAGCTAGTTATTTTGTTGATTCCTTATGATTATTGAAAGTGCAGTCAAGTATCAATGATGGTTAGATATAGTTCAAAGCTAGTAGGATTGTAATACTTTATTAAAAAGATATAGCTCAGTCTTATTGGACCATTTGATATAAATATTTTAGAAAACTTTATTTATTCTTATACATTGTTGATTGTTGAAGGTATTTGGGTGAAGTCTATCTATCCGAAAATGTCGAGTTAGCGGGGAAGTTTTCTTTTGTGTCGCCCCATATTACACCTATGCTAGGTAATGGGACATCGTCCAATCATTTGGCCGAATGTTTGTTGAAGCATACAGGAAAAGACCATCTATTATTGGTGCCGCATAATGTTGGGTGAGTTCAATATAAATAAGATTCAATTATGTGTTTATTAAGTATCAGGATGTCTAAATTTTTTGAAACATTATGCAGTCAACATTGGGTATTGATTGGTATCAATACCAAAACAGAGATGATATACTTTATGGATCCAGCTCCGGGTACGAAGATCGCACAACGCGTTGACTTGAAAAACTTTGTTGAAAGGTAAATACATGTTCTAGTTTTATTTTTACATTACAAATGTATACATATTACATATGTATAATATTACTTTATACAAAATAGTGCATTGAGAAGTTATCGGACTCGTCGAGGCGGCTCTATAACAAAGGCTGCAATGAACAGATTTAATTGGGCAAACATTCAGGTAAATATTTTACAGTACTAAAAATTATTTTATATAATAAGACATGGTAACAAATTGCATATAATTAATTGGATGTTTATTTCTCATAGTGTCCAAAGCAGATTGAGATGGATGGCATCCATTGCGGTCATTATATTTGTTGCTATATTGAGGATCTCTTGAATTCTGGTGATACAAGTATTCCTGTTTATGTAAGTAAATAGTTTTATTGAATTACTTTATTTGTTGATTTTTGAAGTATTTGATATCATCTAACTATATATTGATTGTATATAAACAAATCTAATTTAAAAAATTCATTTAAATTAAATAGCGCATAAAAACGCGCTATGGTAGTTAATAAAAAAAATTCACCGAAATTATATTGAAGCTAATTAAAAAAAAATCAACAAAATTAAATAGTGCTCATCAAAGCGCTATTCAAGCTAATTTAAAAAAAAAAAATTAGCGCTTACATAGCGCTTTCTAAGGCGCTATTGAAGTTAATTAAAAAAAAAATCAACGCTTAGATAGCGCTATATTAAGCGCTATCTAACGAAGCGCTATTCAAGTACGCGCCTTGCATAGTGCCTTTTTGAGCGCTATCGAAGCTACCATAGCGGTAGCTTAGATAGCGCTAAAAAGCGCTACCTAAGCCTATTTTTAAGCGCTATGCAAGCCTATATTTGTAGTAGTGTAAGTTTCTTACCGTTGAAGAGTTCTTGTGAAAGTAGGTAGAACAACAATGTTTGGTAAAGATAATGAATGTGTGCCGTCAAAATTTAGCCCTACTTGTTTTTAAGAAGATGAGTGCAACATTTGTCATTACAAAATTATTTTAAGGTTAATATCGGAATAATTTTGAGTCAGCACTCAATGCTAAGTGATCAGCACCTCCCTGATGTTTGCTCCAATCAGAAGTCAAAACTAAAAATAAACACTCTAAACAAGGCGGCCTACTTCTTATTAATACTTTTGACTCTATCGATAAGCAAAAACAAACACCCTCTAAGTAGCACAATCTGCTCGAGAATCTATCCTTAGGCCAATGGAGCACCAAGTGCAAGAAGCTGAAACGAAACATGCATCGTAATGGTAACTTTGTGAGGATCTCTATGATGATCTCGTGTGGAAGATGATCACTCTCCATTTCTTATCTTCTATTCTCCTCTTTCGATCAACTTGATCACCTTCGTACCATTGAGACTCACCGATTGCAGAGTCTGAGCTTGAGCACTCTGCATTAGAAAAGAAATGGAAATGGGGTGCCTCATTATTAGACACGCATGCCCAACCTCGGTTGTGAATTTCACAATTTTCACTCTAGTGTAAGCTCCTGCGCGCAGTCATTTGTAATACATGCACGAAGAGGGCTGACCAGGTTGCGCCAAATGTCCAGATATTGATCACTGGTAGTTAGACTTTTGTCCCTCTTCTTCACTTTGGTCCTGTTTTCTCTAAATGAGTTTGGTTCTTTAACTAGTGTATAGTAACTCAAAGGTTACACATTAATAAATAAAGAACTGAATGGAGAAGAACAATGAAGGAAGAAGTATGTTGAGTATGCTTGCTGGAAGTTAATTATATAAAGGTTACATAGTGCCTTCCACGAGTGAAACACTGAAGTTGGTCCTTAATACTAGGAAACAAGAGTCCAAATAAAAACTAACTATACAATTGTGCTACTGGTGTTGTGTATATCTACATAACTGTACAACTAGTGTTTGTGCATATCTAGATTAATATATACTGCTTGTAGTTGTTGTGGTTTCTCATAATTTTCTTCCCCTCAAGTTGGAGTGCATGTGGATGTCAAGAATACCCATGTTGCTAATAAGTCGTAAAAAGACATCATTTCCATGTATCTTAGAGAACAAATCAACAACTTGACATGGTGATGGGATGTATCGAGGAAGCAATAACTTCTTTTGAATCTCACGCAAAATGACAGTCGGATTCAATATGTTTTTTTTTTCCTTCATGAAAAATTGGATTTTGAGATATGTGAATAGTTGCTCGATTATCACAAAACATGGTCATAGGAAAATGGTGTGGAATACCAAAATCACCAAGCAAGTACTTCAACCATTGAAGTTCACATGAAAAATTTGCCATTGATCTATACTCAGCCTCTGCAAAAGAATGAGGTATTGTCTTACTTTTTTGTCTTCCAAGAGATATGGTTGGAACTAAGGAAGGTGCAATAACCACCAGTAGACTGGCAAGTGAGGGGCAACCAACCCGAGTCACAAAAATCAGTGACTTCATATCCAACTACACGATATGTCTCGAGCAACGATATTGTCCCAAATTTAGACACCCGCCACCCCCGGGTATGGGGTTTTTACGAACGGAGCTCAACTTTTCAAATGCTCCCAAAAAGCCTCGTCGCTATTAAGACATATCCAACTTCATATATACTTAACTCTACTTGGTCCCTTAGTTGATGTGGGACTAAGTTGAGCCAACCCCATTTTTAACAAGTATGCCTTTGTTGATAGAACATTTGAGATACTAAAGTATGTGAGTAGCAGCATCCATGTGCGGAGTATGAGGGGAATGGGTGAATTGACTAAGATAGTAGAAAAAGCAGGTTTAGAGTAAATAAGTCTCAAACCATTGCCGACAGGCTTGTTTGAGTTCATGGAAGGACTTGTTGAGTTTACAGTACTCTCTGCTCCCCCTGTTTAGCAAATCCTGGAGGTAAAGTTATGTATACGTTTCATCTAAATCCCCTTGTAGAAATGCATTATGAACATCCAATTGGTGAATGGACCATTTTATTTATAGCAGCAATAGAAAGAAGCAAACAATTAGTGACTAGCTTAGCAACAGGTGTAAAAGTATCATGATTATCTTCTCCTTCAATCTGACTATACCTTTTAGCAACCAAACAGGCCTCTTAGCGTTCAATGGAACCATCTGAGTGATACTTGATCTTGAAAATCCACTTACAGCCTATAGGCTTGTGATTTGACGTCAATAAAACAAAGTCCATGTATGATTCTATTCTAATGCTTCAATTTCAGCAGCCATTGCATCTCCCATTATGGAATTTTGACAGCTTGAGAGACTGATTTGGGCTGGACAATAGATGACACTATAGACAGGAAGGCTTTATGGGACAAAGAAAATTTAGTGTTGGAAACATACAAAGCCATAGGATGTGGATAGAAACTTAGTTACCTTCGAGTCCGATTGAATTTGATTTGTCGAATGAGGGAGAGCGGGACAGTCATTGAGGTATAATAGTGGGTTTCTTGTCCTAGATGATCGAGATGAGGTAGGAACAATAAGAGGTGAAACAAGTATTTGAACTTCCTATTGTGAAGTCCTACGCTGTATGGTGTTACTTGAAGAGGTTGATAGCTGTGGTGTGTGGATTCAATGGTGTTGGTGTTGTGGGTAGTGTGATCTGATGACGACTCTGGTATACTTGTAATGGCTGGACTGTTTTTTGTTGGATTGGTAACTGTGGGACAGATTGGTTTGATGAAGTGTAAATTTTTTTGGAGGCAACATCAAAGATGTGGTACGCTTTCTAAGCATAGGGATGTCCAACAAAAATCCGGTTTCCCTCTTAATCAAATTTGCTTTTGATACGAGTGTTATGGGCAAAACACAAGCAACCAAAAAAACGAAGATGACCATAACTGGGTGGTGTGTTGAAAATAATTTCATATGGAGATTTTCCACCTAACAAAGGGGTGGTTAGTTTGTTGATGAATAGGCTGAAGCAAGAATGCATTCACCTCAAAAGGAGCTTTGCTACAGAGCGAGGGAGGGAGCGAGGGAAAGGGGGCGAGGGGTGGGTGGTAACCACCCATCCGCCTCGAGATGAGCACATCAAATTTGAGATGTGTGATGACGCTCATCTCGAGGCGGATGGGTGGCTTTCACCCATCCCTCGCTCCCTCCCTCGTTCCCTCCCTCGACCCCTAGAATTTTCCCCTCAAAAGATAATTGAAGATGAGCTTGAAAACGTAAACCGAGTGCAATGTTAAGTAGGTGACAATGTTTTCTCTCCACTACTGTTAAGAAAATAATCGTAAAATTGTTATTGAATTGTTGTTTTAATTCCTTGACTAAATACAATCTTATATAAACTAACTTTGCGCTAACCTTGTGGAAACACGAAACCTAAGACTTTTTATTCTATTCTGACTTTCCTAACATATTCTATACTGACTGACTTTCCTAACATATTATTTTCTGACTTTTCTAACATATTCTATACTGACTTTCCTTACATATTCTTTTATGACTTTCCTAACATATTCATATTTTCTACCTAACTTACTACCTCTTCCAAATTTTATTTAATTCTTCAATACACCACAACTTAAATTCTTTGTCCTAACCATCAAGTATTATCTAATTTCTCAAAAGTAAGTGAGGTATATGATTCACAACATTAGCTTTATCATCCTTGCTCAAAATTCAACTCAATCAATGATCTAATGCGCGCTAATCCATATCTAGATCAAATCAATCCCCTTATTGGTTAAATTAATTTTCCGTAAGAACCGATCGTAACAATATGCCTTGTTCTAACTAGAGAAAAAAAATGTAACACAAAAAAGAGCAATAATCAAGAATAATCGATCAAGTACCTATTTCAGGGTTGGATTGATCCTACAACCTAATTATAATAATTTGAGCAAAACCACATTTTCCATGTCTTCTTCCTTTTCTTGCAAGAGAGAAAAGAAAAAAAAAAATCTTCCATAAGAAATTTTCATTAAAAAAAAGCAATTTTAAATTGTTATAAAATTTAAAATTTGGCAATAGTAGTAAACAAGTGCATAAATGATTATTTATTTTTTTTTTTTTTATCAAAAAACCGAAATTGTATAAGTTAAAAGGAAAAACCATTTAGGGTCAGAGTACATCCCATCTCAAAACCGTCTTTACTACTATTATCATTAGCATAGGCTGATTCAGCTAGCCAATGAGCTATTAAGTTCATATTTTTTCTAATGTAATTTGATCTAAAACATTCAAAGAAATCTAGTTTGTGTTTTAGATGATGTTGTGCCATGATAAGTGCTCATTGCTACCATTGATCACTCCGGTAATGATTTGTTATTAGTTATCACTACAATTTTATTGTACCCTTTTGCAATCACCCATTCACTTGCTACTCTAACCCCTTCCAGTTCAGCCACAAAACTTCTTGTAATGTCTTTTCTACACCATCCTTTATTAATGCCTATTATCTTACCATCTGCATCAGTCACATAGAAAACAAAAGAACCATCACACTTGTTTCTGTAGAAAGCATCATTAGTGACAAGCATAATAAAATCATAATCTGCCAATTTTTTGACTTGCTAAAAAACCTTTGAATAGCATAATTATTTGCAATTGTATCTTCTTGTAGTATGTCAGTGCGAACATCAGTAATACCTACTTGTTGTTCCATATTACTTGAAACCCGTCAAAGATTTTTTGAGCAATTGGCTAATCTTACTATCACCTGTCCTCTAAATTGTTTGTGTTTATATACCAACTTGTTTCTCGCTTGCCAAATATGATCAAGGATTGGAGCTGTTCTAACCATACTTTTTTTTCTCTATCATGCCCTCTGTTGGGCATAAACCATAAAAAATCTAGAAAAAATAACCCATGAGAAAAATTCACTCTATCCCATCTAACTGGTATGCTAAAAATACTCCAAACTTGTACAAAAAGAAGACATTGAAAAAGACATGCCTTGACATTTCCTTTTCTGTGTTGCAAAGTGGGTATTCATCGCTCACTACTAAGTGGTGTTGTTTAAGAACCTCTCCCATAGTGAGTAATCCTTTATATATTTTCTAGAGAAATAATTGAACTGGGGGGGGGATCTTGAGTTTCCAAATACCTTGCAGTAATCTCCTATCATCGCCCCTAGATGAAGAAACATTAGTCAAAACCACCATCTCACTCCTAAATGATTTATAAGCTGATTTCACATTGAAAACTCCTTTAGTTTCATGCTTCCAAATGAGTACATCATGCTCCTCCGAATGTCTAATGGGGATGTCAATAATGGTCATAGCAACTTGTTGAAGGATAAAAAAAAGTCAATAGTAGGCTAGCCCCATTCTTTATGCCCTTCCGTCATTTTGAACAATTAGGTCGCTCACAAAATCAAACATAGATATGGTAGAGGGAGACACATAATTCTTCAGAGAGAAGAAATCAGATAACCACGGGTCCACCTATATATGAAAGACTTCCCATTAGCAACTGTCCACAAGAAGACTTTTTTAGGGTGTTTAAAGTTTTCCCCAAACTTCTCCAAAGGAAGGAGGATCCCGATTCGGTAAAACAAGCTTGGAAGAGGCTAAAGTTATTGAAGTAAATAGACTTGAGGAGTGCTGACGAAAGATCATACAGATGCTCTAAAATTCTAACAACCATATTAGACAGCAACAAGATTTTTAGGTCTGGAAAGATGGATGTTAACCCCACCGATATTTTTCGAAGCATGTACTAAATCACATTTAGCAAGAAAGGGGGCTTTACTGTTTTTGGTATCCCTCTACCAAAAAGACATGTTTAACGAATCCAACTTCTTAAAAATAGATATTTGGAGGAAAAAAAATTGCATAGGGTAAATGAGAATTGAAGAAGATACTGATTTAATCAAAGTCGTTCTACCATCCTGAGGCAAGAGTATATATCTCCAGCCAACGAAGTATCTTTTAACTCTATTAATGAAATAAGTGAAATTTTTAGTTTTGTTTTCTGGTGAGGATTAAAGGGAGGCCCAAATATTTTTCTTTTTTGTTTAAAGTTGTCATACCCATAACCCTAAAAATCATGCATTGATGTCTATGGTGGACATTAGAGGTAACATAATAGATGATTTGTCAAAATTTATTAATTGACCAGACACGACACAATAATCATTAAGAATCTTTTTCACTTGATGGCATTGATCAAGAAAGGCTTTGCAAAAAAAGACGAGGTCATCTAATAATAAGTGATTGATTTCTAGGGAAGATCTTCTGGTTTTAAAACCATCAATCTCTCTATTGGCCTGAAATTGTATCATCACTCTGGAAAGAGTCTCAGCAAGAACAATGAACGGGAAAGAGGAAAGAGGGTCCCCTTGTCTAATACCTCTATTGGGTTTGATGAAAGCATCGGGTTTACCAATGATAAAAGCATCTTATGCCATTGAAGAAAGGTAACAATGTAAGAGACTACACCAATTAATAGAAAAGGCAAGTGTAGAGAAAACATCAAGAAGAGAAACTCATTCAACACTATCATAAACCTTGGCCATGTCCATCTTCATGTTGATCCACCCATGTTTTCTCCTTCTATATTTTTAAAATTGATGCATCACCTCCTGAACCACCCTCATATTATCACCAAGGAGTCGACTTGGGAAAAAAAAACCTTAAAATGGCGAGATTAATTTAGGGAGGACTTTTAGGTGGTTTGCCTAAATTTTAGAGAAAATTTTGTAGCAGAGGCTTATGGGTCTGAATAGTGAAACTTGAGTTGGAATTTCAGGGTTTGAATTCGGATCAGAAGATGTGAAAATATCCTGAAAATAATCTTTGATGATGGTTGTCACATCTTCTCTATTAGAAACTCACTGACCCTGTTTGTTTTTAAGTTTGGATATGAAATTCTTCTTACCCTTCAGAATGGTGGAATTGTGAAATAATCAGTGTTCTAAAAATCGGCCTAGGCATTAGAGAAACGCCCAGATTAATGGTTGGGCGGGTTCTGAGCGGTTTATGCGGGGTCTAGGCAGTCTAGGCAGTTTGGGCTAGTTTTTTATTTTTATTATTTTTTGTAATAAGGTTGATTGTGTTCTTATTTTATTTTTCTTTCCTCTTTTTTGGAAATAAAAAATTTAATTGTTTTTTATTCAGTAAATGTCTGAATGTAGCAAAGGATGATTACTTAATGGAATTCTCAAAGGATCTGCCGGTACCAATTTTAATAATGTAAAAGAAATATAAAGTACTCATCATGACCAACTTCAATCATTTGAGTAGGTTTGGATATTTGTCCACAAATTCAACTTTGTATAAAGTACTCATCATGACCAACTTCAATCATTTGAGTTTTAATAAATTTTGTTCATGATTGTTAATTTTTCATGTTTTTTTAAAATTTGCATATGTATCTTGACATTAAATTGGATGTAATTGATAAGGTATTATGCTTAACTTTTGTAAATTATTAAAGTTATAATACAAAACCTAAAGCCGCCTAGGCCCCTAGGCACTAGGCACCTGCTCGCCGCTCGCCCACCGCCTAACGCTTTTTAGAACACTGGAAAGAGTTGAATATTTTTATCACCAAGAGAAACATAGTTGTTTCTGGAATGTTGTTTTCAAAATGACTCCTCCCGGAGCAAGAGTTATTCAAGGAAATTGTTGAGATTAATCAGTTCAATGATGTCTTGTTCGATAATGGGAAGAGAAAGTAAACGATCAATCCAACTTCTCACGCCATTCATAAGATGAAAAATATTCCCAAAGTGTTCATTGTTTCATATAGAAAGGTAATGGGAGGGGCGACTTGAGATTAACCCGTGCATAAATGATTAGATAAAAAAGAAGCATAAACTTACATCACATACCCTTACTTTGAGATGATGAGAGACTGGATGGTTATAATGAAGGAGTTAGGCACTACTCAATTCGATTGTCTCGTATAACTTGCTTGGAAGTTGAAAAGAGAAAGATCAAAAGTGAAGGAAATCGTAGGAAAGCAAGGTCGAGGCAAAAAGAATTTATTGGGCTTCAAAAATGATGTAAATGCTTTTGTGTTCAGCGTTTGATAGAAAAAGTGTTTTTACATTCAATTTCCAACCCTAGTTCAATTCTAAGTCGTCGATTATGACCCAATGGATCAAAGCCATCTCCAAATTATAAAACACCCAATCGATGATGTAAAGTTTAGTTGTAACTACGTCTTCGATCTTAAATTGGTAGATCTAATCCATATATTCCAAAGTGTGACTTCAAAATCATAAAACCTCCCAATTGATGGTGTATATTAAAATCTTGTAAATTTCAAAATGTGTGCTTAGTGATCTTTATACATAATGAAGCAATGCAAATGTAAAAAGGAAAAATGTACAAAAAATAGGAATTTTTTTATTTATTTTTAATTGGTTTTCATTTTGTGATTTCCATTCTTAAGATTGCCTTTGATTTTATCTATACGGATCTTTTTTCTTCAGTTTGGCGCTTTTTTATTTAAAAAACCTTATTAAAGATCATTTTATTCCATTTTGCCTTTTTTTTGGTTTAGCCTAATGTACCTTATAAAACACATATTACTTTTTTTGTCTTTTTTTAATAAAAGCATATAGCATATATTACTAATAAGAATTACATAATTGTTGTCATAATTGAGGTTTCTCCAGATAAAATTACAAAACCAAAGGTTGTAAAGAGAAAGCAGACGTTGTATACTGCTAATGAGAGGTCGCCACACCCAGTCAATGGCTACTCGATGTTGCCTCTGGTCATCCTGCAAAATAGAGAGAAGTATCCCTGAGTCTCCCATCAAAAAACATGTCCTCCACTGCTTGGCGTGGATAAGAAAAAGAGTCGCCTCCGCTGCATGGCACTCCGCCATAGTACTATCCATCACCTTCCCTATGATTGGGCAAACAACTCGCGCAATCACCTCTCCATGCATGTTAACTACCAAAACTCTGACCGCTATCATGTCTGGATCCATGGAATAAGGAACAGGTTTGGGCGAAAAATCTTGCATTATATGTGACCACTATCATGTCTGGATCCAGGGAATAAGGAACAGGTTTGAGCTGTGAGGATCTAAGGTTAAGTCTGTGATATCTCGCTGAATGGATTTGGACCTGAATCATTGCTATCCGGGAAGTGGTATTTCAGTGTGAGGCCCAATAGAAGATGGTGAAAAGGAATAGGAATTTGACCGAGTGTCGATGACAGCTGTTTCAAGGACCTGATGAATCGAGATCGGATTGTTAATGTCAACAGTGGTAATAAGGGCACCCCAACGACTCGTGTAAGTAGAATTAGTAGAAAACCACTGGTGCTTCCAAGTAGACCAAATGCTATGAAAAGACAACTGAAACATCTAAACGTTGAATTTGGTCTTGTGAAAATACGGTTGTTACGTGTCTGCCAAATGGTCTGAATAAAAGTTGTAAACTGAGAAAGCATTTGTTCTTTTATCTCTGAGTGGGTGTTCATAGTGTCCCTCGCGAACTTAAGGAAGAGGGAAGTACAAGGAACCCCAAAGTTATCATTAAGCCAATCAATTGGGATGGGCGAGACAAGCCAGAGTTGGTGAATGACCAGACAGAGGAAGAACAAATGAGTAACATCTTTTGTGTGGCTATAACAAAAAATACAACAATCATTTAAGGGTGCGTGAAGTCGAGACATGTTAGTCATGGTGTGGAGGATATTTTGACTAAGCTTCAGAATAGAAAAAGGGCAGAGGGAATCTCCTTGATTCTCCACAATTCTCTTAACATCTTAGCATCCATGTTAATAATGGGAGGGCTTTAGGCGGAGCATTCTGATTGCTCTAAAGTGAACACCTTGGTAGCGTTTTTGACAGAGAAAATACATTTTTTATCCAGGAGCCAGATCAACATGTCAAGTTGGTCCGAGCATCTGATCAGAAGCCACAAGGGCAGGGAAGATGGAAGATGCTACAAAAAAAAGGGAAGATGGAATTGATCAAGTTGTTATTCCATTGGGGTGTTGACAATTGGGAATGGTCCACAACTTTGGAGTTCTATTGGGCAAATATGAGGCGTGGAGTTTGAGAATACACTTAGCCAGAAGCAATCCTGGTTTTACCCAACACTCCCTCCAAAGGTCGATGTTATCACCTGATAAAACTTGCCATTTAATATAACGCTTCATTCTTGCCAATGCAGTGAGGTTGCATCTTCAAGCAAAAGAAGCCGAGAATGGAAGTTTGGAAATTTGGAAGAGGCTTTTTATGTTAAAATAAAGTGTTTTAAGTTGGATAACATGAGTGTTATGAGGGGAAGGGATGACTTGCCACATGCCTTTTGCCATTAAGGCAAGGTTTTTATTCCTCATTGAGGGGATATTAAGGCCGCCTAGATGACGAGGTTTAGTGATGTGATCCCATGTAAACATGTGCTTAGCTTTGCTAGCTGTTGTCCCGTTCCATTAGAAATTGCAAAGGAGAACATCAATTTTTGTAGTGATTGAGTTGGGAAGAAGGAAAGTTTGCATGTTGTAAACCAGGATCGAGTTGAGGAAAGCTTTGATTATAACTGTTATACCCGCTTGAAAAAGCGCTTTGGATTTCAAGCTTGAGAGCTTGACATTGATTTTATCAATAAGGAATTGGAAATCATTGGCCTTTCTATTTGATATGAGAAGAGGCAAGCAAAGATATTTGTCCTTAGGATTGTAGAACTTTTATCCTAGGATCCTATTAATCATCTTCACATGCTTCGGGTGAACATTTGAGCTGTAGTACACCAAAGATTTGTAAAATTAACCCCTTGACCCGAAGAGACGATATTGTTGAAAAATGTCTTTGACCGAGTGGGCTTCATCTAGGGATGCTCGACAAAAAAAATGTGAGATCGTCTGCATAAAGAGAAGAGGAATGACATTTGATCTTGATGCCTTTGATCAGCCTATCAGCTTCTACTCGGGCAACAAGACGGGACAAAGCTTCAGCAACCAGAATGAAAATCTATGGTGACAATGGATCCCCTTGTCGAATGCCCCTGAAAGGATTGATGGAATAGAGGGGTGAGACGTTAAGAAGGACCTGAAGGGAAGTGGTGGAGATGCATTGCTCAATAAGTTGAATCCATCCTTCAGTAAACCCCAGTTGTCAAAGAATTTGTATCAAGAAATATCATTCCACTCTATCATAGGCCTTGGACATATCAATCTTAATGGCCATCCAACCTTTTTTTTCTTCCGGAAATGCATCATTTGAAAAACAATCTCATGAACGAGACTGACGTTATCCGCAATAGATCGCCCTGGAAGGAAGGCCCCTTGATTGGGAGAGATGATGTTATCTACTAAGAGCTTCATGCGATTTGCTATGATCTTGGAGATCACCTTATAGATAATGTTACAAAGGCTTATAGGTCGGAATTTATCCGGAGTGACAGGGTTTCCAACTTTTGAGATAAGAGCGATCAAGGTTTCATTGAGCTTGGGTTCCCTCTGACGGGTAGTGAAAAAGTGTTGAACTACCTCGCAAACATCCGACTTCACAATATCCCAATAATATTGAAAGAAGTAGGCATGTAAGCCATTAGGACTTGCAGCTTTATGGCTGCCATATCAAAAACAAATTTTTGAATCTCAGAGTCTGTAGGTATGGAGAATTGAGGAAAATAGATAAAGAATTTCAGGATTGGGATATGAGCTCGAAGATTGGAAAATGTTTTCAAATTTGATGTTGAGAACTTTACCAACATTGTCATGGCTCGAATGTCAGACATTAGACTCATCTTTCAAGCAAAGAATGAAGATTCGTTTCCGACACAATAAACATGAAAACACCCTTTTGAATGTTATATATATATATATATGTTCTTAATTTTTCTTTTGTTTGATATAAGATAACTTCTCCAAGTTGGACTTATGTTAAAGGGGAAAAAAACAAACAAAATAGAAAGCAAGATCAGGGGTGACCAAACACTACACCAAATTGACATATTTGTAACAACTTAAAAAATAGTAATACTTTTGAGCTGTTACAATCCATCAAACAATTTCAAGTCAAAACTAAATTTAGTCAAAAAAGTGAAAAACAGTTACACAAAAAAAGTGATATAATAAATTAGATCACCATGAATAGTATCACTTGTATGACCATACTATTCATGGCGATACAATTATTTTATCACTTTGTTTGTGAAAAATGTGTAAAATTGCTTTGTGAATTGTTATAGCTAAAAAATGTTACTGTTTTGAGGGTTGTTACAAAAATGACAATTTAGTGTAGTGAAATAATTTGGAACATTTCTTGATTATATTTTGATTAATGGATTGTTTTGTAGTTACACCAAATCAAAAATAGAAGCTAGACTATTCTAACATAAAATCAAATTCTTAGAATCTGAACTCAAGAAACCACACATCATATAAATTTTGATTGAAAATACATTCAAATTTTTTCTTAATTGTTATCACTAAAACACAAATGTTATAAAGACAAACCCATGCTGAGTATAATTAAAACATGACCCTATTTTCACTTGTCAGGTCTAAGCTCACTTGTTCAATGAAATAGCAATAAATATAATACTAATTTTAGTCCTGTACTTATTAAATGGGTATGAAACTGCTTTCACATAATGATTAAACATTAAAGAAAATACTAACTTCTTCACAAGTACTCGTCAAGCGAGGTAATTTAACCAAATTTTCCATCTTTTAATATAACATTAATTGTTATGCATTATACTTACTTTTTTCAAAATAGATTTGTGCAAGTAGTATATTATACTAGCGTACATGTATTCAGGGGCGGACCTACTAAGGGACAAGGGGGCAGCTCCCCCCGTAACAACTCTAATTTTCATAATTACAAAATTTTGTATTTTTCTTCGTATTTAAATTTTAACCAACTATTACTTTATTACTTTTTTAATAATATCGGCATGTGTCATAATAATACATGGTTAACAAAATCATTAATTTGGTTGTAAATAAAAACTAATTAGCACTATTGTTCTTATTAATGTTGACTTTTATTAATTGCTTGTAATAAATTAAATACTAAAAAAGGGGGTGCAAATATAACTATCTACTTAGAACCCTAAGTGGGATGTCTTTGGGCTTAACTTGGGTTGCGACTCTCTTTGGTCGTGTACAATGGTTGGAGTGAAGAAAAAAGATAGAGAAGAGAAATGGGAGAGAAAAAAGAAAAGAAAATGAGAGAGAGAAAGATAGATAGAGAAAAATATAGATGATGAAAAAGAAGACAAAATAGATGAAGAGAATGATAAATTGAAGAAGATAAAATTAAGAGAAGAAAGAGAATAATAAGGGAAGGAAAAAGAGATGAGAAAATAAAATAAAAAGAGAGAAATAAAGAAAGATAAGGGGAAGTGACATGTACTTGTGTGAGTGATGTGCACGTGTTTGTGCTTCGAGAAATTGATTGGGTATTCACATCCTTGTTATGATTTTCGACTTTGGGGGATTGTGGCTTTTATGATATTCATTGTGCAATCAAATAAGTGAGTTTCTTCATTATTTCATTTATTTATTTATTTTTAAAATAACCTATAAATATAATGGAAGGTTTTTTTTTTTTTTTTTTTTTTGTATTTGGTTTGCGGAAAATACAATATTTGTGAGTATTTCTCACTTTTAATTACGCTATATTTGTTATTATTTTAAAATATCTTTGAATTGTGTGAAATACATGTATGTCATTTTATTTCTTACTTTTAACATTTCATTTGACAAGCAAAGATACAATTCAACTTGAGGATATTTATTGAATGTAATATGTATATTGACAGTATTGATTGATATTATACATTGTAATACTATCACTGTTGTTAGTATATGATATATTATTGTTACTAGTCTTATTATTGAAGATCTAAGTTATTCGATTGGTGATGAATAAATAATGATGATGACCCAATGTTATATTATTGTCATCATTGTTACTATTAAATGATATTCTATTAGTAGTGAATGATGAAGATGATGACCCGTGATGTAGATAATTTTGTACTCTTTGGATAACAAACAAATAAATTAGGTTCATGATTTACTATTTAAAACTTAAGTGTTAGAAATGTGTGAATTATTGATTATTAGGGGATTTATATTTTATTTTTATAGTTATTGTGTCTTTTATAATAATATATTGGGAACTATTGAAATATTTTTATTCTCGAATCAAAGTGGATAAAATTGAATTTGAGAGTTGGTATGAATGAAAAACTGGGCATTTTATTGGAGGAGTTTTTTTTTTTTTAGGTAGTTAAGCTGAAGTGAGTGAGACCATAATTTATAAATTTATGTAAATGACTCGGAGTTATATTGGAGATTTTTTCAAAGTTTCTCTTCATGGGTTCTTAGAATTGAAAGTATATTGTTACAATTCATATATTATCGATATAAAGATCTCCATACAATTTATAAATTTAAGTATATATTATTTCTAACAATTCATATTTTTTCATATACAATTCATATTTTTTCAAATAATATACTTAAGTCAACATGTGCTTCTAACAATTCATATACAATATATACAATTCATAATTTATAAATTCTATGTGGATATAAAGATTTCATTTTTCTCAAAAATTGGGCGTGACAACCTCTCCTCCTCTCAACTTTTCAAAATAATTTAAGTATATATCTAGCATTTTCAAAAAACTTTAATATATAACACAATTTTATGTTATTAAAAAAATTTTGCAAAATTTTATTTTATATGCTTCTTGGCCTAGTGATTGGTTATTTAAAGTTTTTACTAATTGATCTATGTTCGATTCTCTTGGAGTGATAGATTTGTTTTTGGTATATTTCACTCCCTCTCAATTCATGATATTTTTTATGCATTTCCACGGCTAATTAATTACAAACATTAAAAAAAGGTTAATTGCAATTTCCCGCTATAATACATGTTATAGTAAGTGTTGCCCCTAATTAACATTCATATTGCATTTCCCCCCTAAAACTAACAGTCAACGTGCCTTGACCGTCTATTTTCAAAACAGATTACCAAAATACCCCTGAGAAATCAAAGGCGGAGATTGAATCTTTCGTATCTCAAACATCTCATCTCGAGGAAAATCCTAAGCCCCAATTGAAATCATAATTGTATCTCGAGGAAAATTCAGCAGTTGATTTTATAAATCTTTCATCATAAAGAACTCATCTCGAGGAAAATCTAACGGTTCAAATTTAATTATGCACGCATCTCGAAAAAAACTAACGCTTCAGCACACAACTCGAGGAAATCTAGCTATTCCACATCTCGAGGAAATTTGACGGTCCAGCATACATCTCGAGGAAGATCTAACGATTTAGCATGCATTTCGAGAAAAATCATATACCACACATCTCGAGAAAACCTAACGGTCCAACACGCATCTCAAGGAAATCTGACAGTCCTACGCACATTTCGAGGAAAATTGATGGTTCAGATTTATTCAAACACACATCTTGAGAAAATCTGAAGTTTGAATAAATTGCCCCCCGTATAATAAATTACTAGCAATAACTTAACCCTATAAAATAAATTTGAATTTAACTTTGCCCCATGAAACATAACAGACTTGAAAGATGATCAAGAAAATTTTGATTATCTTTTTCCTCCTCCTCCTCTATCTCGCAGCTTCCTCCTCCTCCTCCCTATTTTGTTTCAGGGGGCAAAATTAAATTAAAAATTATTCAAACTTTAGATTTTCCTCGAGATGCGTGTAAGAATAAATCTGACTGTCATAGTTTCCTCGAGATGTGCTTGATCATTAGTTTTTCTCAAGATGTGCGTCGAACCATCATATTTTCCTCCAGATGCGCATCAGATCATCATATTTGCCTCGAGATACATGTTGAATTGTTATTTTTTCTTGAGATGCGTGCATAATTAAATTTGGAATGTTAGATTTACGATGTGTGTACGATTAAATTTGGAACATTAGATTTCCTCGAGATGGGTTCTTTTAGATGAAAGATTTTTTTAAAATCAACTGTTAGATTTATCTCGAGATACGATTATGATTTCAATTGGGCCTTAGGATTTTTCTCGAGATGAGATGTTCGAGATACGAAAAATTCAATCTCAGCCTTCGATTTCTCATGAGTATTTTGATAATTTGTTTTGAAAACAGATGATCAAGGCATGTTGACTGTTAGTCTTAGGGGGGAAGTACAAAATGAATGTTAATTGAGGGCAAAGCTGAATATGGCATATATTATAGGGGGGAAATTTCAATTAACCCTAAAAAATGTGTATGTTCACAAGTGGTATAAAATCAACAAAAATATATATATATATATATTATAAACCCACAACAAAAAATATATTTGAAATAAATATCTAAATAATAACAATAGAATCTAATGAAAATGTATAGCAATGGTAATCTCATACAAAATTTAATGGTTAGATTGGCTCGTAAAATTTGTTTTTCCTATACAATTAAATTAGGATTTTATTACTTTCGCATATTTCATATTTTATTACTTTAAACTTAATTATATTATATTTTAATTATGTATTCTAGTTATTACACTCATTTGACTTTGCTATGGTTGTCGACAAAGTGACCTTATGGCTTAAAATATGACTTTAAGGTTCAATTGGATATATACAATGCATGTGTACATTTTCTTTTATAGTTGGAGAGCAATTAATATTTTATGATTTTTGTGTCTACTTGTAGATGTTATTTAGAGTTTGTTATTAAATTATCAACCTAGGGCATAAAAATCGATGGCTCCGCCTTGAATAATTATTATTATCGATCAATAACCTTTTTCCATTCCCAACTCCCCACCCCGCCCCTCCCAACTACATTCCCGGGCCCATCCTTGCATGTATTAGCTATGTTGTTAGCATGATAGAAAGATTAACATTAAATTTTAAGAATTTTCAAAATATCTGACAAAAAAATAATCTTTTCCAACATTAACACCCCCTTATAACCTAATTACATGTCAAAACTTCACTAAGCTAAATACACACTATACATAACTGATGATACATAAAAAGGGTCACACCTCTAAGCTACACACGTGTCATGATGATTTCAAGGAAACATGGGCCCCGACATCAGCCCAACACTAATCCAGTCGAAGTGGTTCTAAGCCCGCTCAATTCAGTCCACCAGACTGACTGAAACTCTCACAGGATGCTAGGCTCACACGTCTCACAGCTATCCTCAATACCCATAAGTCCTACTACGGCAAGTATCTCGAGGATCAGCTTCGGACGGGAAATTACAGTTTCTCTCTGCTTCGAACTAGGAAGCAAATGCCAAGTACCTTCCACACTGGGAATCTTCCTTCTATGGATTTCTCTCGCATTGGAAACTATCTCCCGCGTATCTAAGAGCACGAGGCTAACATGGAACTTCCTTCGTACAACACGACTCCTAATTAGAAAATTATCTCCATGAAGATCTCATTCCTAAACTACGTGTACGATGGCTTGGTAACTAGGGCTCCTTACACTATAAATAAGACATGAGGTTGGTAAGCTAAGGTACGCTACAAATTTCCTGTTACAGCATTACGCCTTCCTCATATCTTGTGTGACTGTAGCATCAGAGTGCCATCGGCCACCACAACGGTGGTCTGTGGCTCACGTGTGTTACTTGTGCAGGTCAGCAGATCAACAGGGATTAGGTCAAAACTTCGAGCGAAAAACGACTGCATTAGTTTGGCTCCGTCCATGGGCACGATAGAGTTCTTAACTTTTCATTAACGTCGTCTCCTTTTAAAAACCCAGAGAGATGGTGACTATTAGATCACGCAACAACAGAGAACATGGGGACACATCAATTGCTCCGGTTGGCACAGAACCGTCACTTTCAACGGTTCCAGTCATACACGAGCTACAGACTCAAGCCCCCGTGCCGACGATAGCAATAGAGAACTCTCGAATCAATGGGCTGACATCTCAAATACAACAGATAGCCAAGGCGATGGAGGTGCTCACGCGACCAAATCTAACTCCTACCAATGGAGATTAGGAGCAGCACGGACCTCCACTTCCAGAAGATGATAGGGAGCAAGCGCAGGAGTGCCAAGCCTTCGCTAGTTCTCATTAGACTAAGGGAGGTTGTGTGGCTAACACCGAGCTCGCAGCCAGAACAAAAAGGCTCGGCCTTGGGAACCCCCTCCGCAGAGGGGCACACGATCCGGACGTACTGTACCGTCTCTCCGTCCCGCCATTTGTAGACCGGATCATGAATGAGGCCCTTCCGAGAAAGTTCACTCCCCCGAAGCTCTTCTCCTACGACGAAACTGCCAATCATTTCGACCACCTACACCATTACCAGCACGTAATGGCCTTTAAAGAAGGATATGAATCCGTCATGTGTAGAACTTTTCCCACCAGTCTAAAAAACTCAGCACTGACGTTGTTCCATAGCCTTCCACCGAAGTCGATCGACTCCTTCAAAATACCGGCAAAAGAATTCCTGACATGTTTCGTTGGGAGCCAGCATTTCCGAAAAGGCACGCACTACATACTCTTTCTAAAGCAGAGGTCCGGCGAGATATTCCGAAAATACGTCACGCACTTTAATAACAAGCTGACCCTCATTGACAGGTGCAGTGACGATACAGCTACACTAATCTGTTAACCACTCTGAAGGAACAATACGTGGAAGCCAACCTACGGCACGAGGCTACCACTAATCTGCACTAAAACAGATAGAATGCTCCCAGATTCAACTACATACTACGAGGCAGCCTGAGCCAGTGCCGGGGCAAGCAACAGTAGATGCATCACCTTCAAATAGCACGGGAGGTATCTGTTCTTCCGCCCAGCGAAACGGAAAGGCCATGGCAAGCGGGAACACATCCCCACACGTACCTTCGGTACAACGATTGGGCCCTCTACAAGGTTTACTCTTCAGTAACCTTTATACGATCCTAAAGGGCAATCTGAATTCACTTCAAGGTCACGATCAATTTCTCCCTGTCAACAGTTAGTCTGCTTTTAGTTGTTTATTTCCCTTTCCATAATTAATGTAGAGTTTTAGTTCTTAAAGGCTTATGTGATTTACAATCATTTAAGAAATAAATTTAGAATTACAAAAATAAACTCTATTGATTATTGGAAAGATGTAACAATAAACACCTTGAGGCAAATATAAAAGACTACATACTACAAGCATCTGAATACAGTGCGACATTAAGAAAAGGATCCGTTAAAACAATTCTACTGCGAGAAGCAACCGAAGAAAACTTGCAGATTCTCCGATGCGAGCAATTTGGAAGTGACATCAAAGATACGCTAACGGAATTTGCTCGATCCCTTCCCAAGATAGACAAAGTGTAAGAGGGGATTGAAAGGACTGAGCAGTCAGATTGCTCCATCAAATCACTCAGGAAAGTGTTTGTACGACGACATTGTGGACCTCACAACGGGCTGCTGATTTCCTCAAGAGACATCCAACTTCCTCAAATAGCTTAGAAGAAGGCAGATGGGGATGGCCAAAAGCAGCGATGCAGTCACAGTCTCCCATTGCTATCAAGCGAGGCGACTTTTCACATGTGCGATACCAAGAGTGACTGAGAAATACCACACCCGGAGACATCGCACATCGACTAACATTTCGATCAACTACTGGTTAGCAGCGGGATACGAGCACACGAAGCAAAAGTGGTACGATGTAAGACCAAGGCATCTCCCTTGGGCGAAATCGGTACTATTTCTCCGTGATATGAAAAGAAATTACGAGACCTCAGCAGGTTAACTACATGCTCACCCATAACAGGTGACCACGCATAACAACAACTATCGCTATGCCTGATCAGTGCAAATGTCAGAACATTCGGAAACTCCAGAGTCGGAGATTCACCTTCAGCCTTTGGAAAACTCAAAACATTTTCTTCAATCTTTGGAAAACCCAATGCGTTCTCTTCAAGTAAGAACATTATAAAAGATAAGCTCTGTGAAAGATAATGCTTACAACGAATGGAAAACACCATTATATAGACATGATGGTTCACCAAGCGGACACTCCAGCATTAACTGCCAAGCATTAAATACCGTATGGGAAACGGGGAGACAACGGTTCCTGAGGAAACTGTGCAGATCATGTCAATCAAATTAATGGCGTTGCACGCAACCCCATCAATTGAGGGGAGTAACCGATACTCAATCGTCATGTAGCCTATGTCGTACACGTGTTACTTGCATGTACTATGCCGTACACGCAGCGCACCATGCTGGAAACCCTAGCCCTTCCTCCGTGGGCCCATGGGCTCAACCTATTATTCAAACAATATTCTGTCACATGTTTGGCACGAGCACGAGAAACCCTAGTCAACTCTGACATACAGATTTTACCTACAGATCACTAGCTGATTTAAGGTAAGTTCGTCCACCCCATGCACCATGCTGATTGACTAGGTTCGCACGCCCCCTAGCAGGCGGAACTTCTTTTCAAATTAGACAAGCTTAGTCAGCCAAGGTTGACGACAATTGCTTCTAATTCAACCCAACACCTAGTTCGCTTAGAATTGGCATTGACGGTTTAGGAGGTGGGAGTCTAATCAGCGTTATCACGTCCGGTAACGACAACTTGCCAAGGATCATTTCCCCCCTCGCGGTCAATGAGCGCCGAACCTAATCAGGTAAGCCTAGCTGGTGACGACTAGCAACGAAAACTTCTGATCAAAGCCCAGACTTGTAGCCCCCACTGTGCGGGTGTAGATGGTTTGTAAGGTGGGAGCCTAGTCAGTTCCGAACTGATACTAACGGCTCACCATAGGACCACCACTTTTCAGCCTGGCCGTCGAATCACCAATCCCAGACCTGTAGCCCCCACTGCGCGGGTGTAGATGGTTTGGAAGTCAGTACCAAACTGATTCCGACGGCTCGCCATGGGACCAATGCTTTTCAGCGTGGCCGCCAAATCACCGACCTCAGACCTGTAGCCCCCACTACGTGGGTGTAGATGGTTTAAAAAGTGGGAGCCTAGTCAGTCCCGAACTGATTCTGACGGCTCACCACGAGACCAATGCTTTTCAGCGTGACCGCCAAATCACCGACCCTGGACTTGTAGCCCCCACTGTGTGGGTGTAGATAGTCTAGAAGGTGGAAGCCTAGTCAGCTACGACCTGATTCTGACGGCTTGCCACGGGACTTTTTCTTTTCAGCGAGGCCGCCGAAAACTCCCAAATTTGTAGTTTAATGAGCACAGATGTAGATAATTTGGAAGGTGGAGCCTAGTAAATCTCGAACTGATTCCGATGGCTTGCCATGGGACCACTGCTTTTCTGCCTGGTCGCCAAATTCCTCTATCAAATTCGTAGCCCCTACCGTGCGGGGAAGGTGTAGATGGTTTGAAAGGTGGGAGCCTAGTCAGTCATGAATTGATTCCGACGGCTTGCCATGAGACCACTCCTTTTCAGCCTAGTCACCAAACTTTTACTCCCCGAATCTTTAGTCTGCTTTTCTCAGTCATAAACGATTCAGAAGGTGGAAGCCTAGTCAGTCCTGAACTGATTTCAATGGCTTGCCACGGGACCACTGCTTTTTCAATCTGGTCGCCAAATTGTTACTCCTCGAATATATAGTCTACTTCGCTCGGTCATAGATGATTCGAAAAGTGGGAGTCTCAAGCAACTCACCACGCATCCTCCTCTTTTATTCAAAACAACAGTCGCAAACATGAATCTAGCTGAGCCAGCATCTTCACGCTCAAACGAACTGACATTCTATTATTAGCGAATGCCATTCGTGCCAATACAAAGATCGTACGGCCAATGCCCAGATAAAAACTTCTTAGGATGCCAACCCGAGCTTACGGCGTCTGACTCAACACGAACGCTTTGACACATACACTCGGCCATCGCAACTCACCCATAACAACAACTACAACCGACCTGAATCAGACAAATAGGGTAAGCCTCAAACAGCTTACCTTGGGGACAAGACACAACTCGGGCGATTCAACCCCTAGCTAAATTGTCCGCAACATGCCCACCATCAGACATGACTACACAACAATGACCCTAAGTCGTTTACAACACAAAAGCAGTCAAGCTCTATATCATAGACAGACCAGCCAATGTCCTATTGATTCAACCAGCCCATGCCAAAGCAAGACGACAATGCGAAATGAAAAACATGCAATAGAGACGACAAATGCAAAACGGATAAAACTGTTTTCATTAATGATTAAAACGAAAAGGGGTACAAGCACACCAAGTTTACTCCTTATCAGGAGAAGGTACAGAAAGGAAGAGCTAAGCTTGGTGGAAAATGGAGCAGGAGTTGCGTCCACGTGCGCCACAACCTTAACGTCAGGGCCTAAACTGTCTTCCTCGCCCGATGACGCAGAGGTAACAGACAAGTCTACATAGGACATCTTCTTATAGCGACCGAGATCCCATTCTGGATGCTCTTCCTTTATCAGCGCCAACAGCTCTAGCCGGTCATGTACAACCCAACAAAACTCACATTTTCCTTGTTCCCGAAGAAGTTCTTCCTCTCGCACCTTCGCATCAACAACTTCATGCTCCTATAGCTCTAACTTGCTAGTCAGCGTGTCGACCTGAGACTGCTATGTGGCCAGACCGCTCTTCATAGCACTAAGCTCATGCCACTCCAATTCGAGTTGGTCTTCTGCCTTCCTTGTCTTTCGAGCATAGAACTCCACATCAGATTTCAATTGTTGTTTCTCAGCAGCCCAGTCGACTTCCTTCGAAACACTCTCTTCAGCAAGATACCGCAGTTCAGAACACGTATTTGCCGCAGCTTCCTGCGCAACCTCGACTTCTTGGTTGATACGGCTCAATTCCCGACAGATCACGTTCAAGGTCCTCAAAACGAGCCCTCTAAATCTCAGCAATCACGACTGACAGATCCAGCCTATGCTCCTCGGCCTGCTTTTTCAGCTGCTCAATTTCATAGAGCACGTCAGAATATAACACCTGCATGTGCAAGAAGACACGCTCCAAGGTGTATACCCTCTTGCGGGCCGCCTCAACTTTCTTCCCAACAATGGTCACGTGGCTCAAGTGAGACATACCCAGCATAAGGTACTTTAAACCCTTTTCCATACCCCTTCCAGCGTATCCTCCTCGGGCCTCAGAGCACAATCCATTAGCCAGCTATGATGCATGCTTATATGCTTCCTCGAAGCATACTCCATGTCAACCTCTTGGTGCCAGACCAGTGAACTCATATTCACCAAGTCATGTGCAAACAGGCGTACTCGTGCACCCGGATGAAGCTTTCCTAGATCAGGAATCATGCCAGCGCCACCCTTCACGGTTGCCACCATCCTCAGGCTTTCCTTCGTAGCCTTCCCCTTGTCACTAATAGCTGACCCTTTATTACGAGATGACTCAACGGGGTCCGGAGGTAGAAGATGAAACGAATTATCCAAAGGACCTTTCAACACTTTTAGTTGTGGCTTAGAGTGAGACCGTGAGCAACTCGGACTATAGGAGACATGGCCAGTGTCACGACCACTCTCAGGCAATGCAACAATGGGGCAATCAAATTCTACAGCCTCAGGCGAATCTTCGCGGGAGCCTTTTATCGGAACGGTCCCACGTGAATTAGCACCAGCAGAAGCTGCCATTGCAATCCACACCAGACGTTCATTCACAGCTTCGACCTGTGCGTCACTAAGGTTCGACCTGTCTACAACTTCTACAAATCGCAATTACTCTTTCTCCAAGCCATAAACATCAGTCTCCGCCCCAACAAGCCTAACAGACTTGCATTATTTTCCCACTGGAGCGGGTCGTGCCAAAGACGACCCAGTCCTCACACGAGACTTCTTCCTCTCAAAGGAGAAAAACATTTTAGACGGCTCCTCCGCATCAGACAGAACATGAGCTCTGGCCCCAACAGCCTTCCTCTTCCTTGAAGAGGCCCCATCTTCCAACTTAATTCACGATGTTCAATACAGAATGAGGGCAACGTGCCAATTATCCCACAGCCTAATATGGGTGACGTTGGAAACTCTTATGACATCGACCGTGTTCCTCTTTAGCAAGCCACAGAACGTCTTTATGGTGTTTTGCTCGGCTAAGGTAAGAGGAGTAGTAGGAAACCTTCCTGCGAAGAAACACAAACAACGACTAGCCAGCCCGCAATCAAGCATATCAAAGTCACGCAAAAAGGGTTGAACTTACGAAGCGGTTTGAACTATCACTCGAGCGAATGACCCTTGCATCGAAAAAATTTGAATCCGCAGGAGCCAAGAAGCATTATTTCTACCAGAACTTGAAGTCATCAGGCAGATTAACGAAGCAAGCCGACAACGTCATCTTACAGACATCGTTACTCTTCAGCCGAGGAGAAGTCGATAACTGAATTACCCTCGGAGTCACGTTGACACCGCCCTCCTTGGCACTGAGTAGAAACATGAGGATGATCCTATATCCATTAGGCCCCAGCTGAGACGGAGGAATCCCTAGAAGATCTAGGAACTCCCAAGTCACGACCAGAACTGGAAAGTGCACTCCCGTTTGAAGCATCCCACGATGCAAGCAGATGAAATCGATCGGAGGCGACATTGGCGTTTGGTCACCCGTCAGGACATACAACGGCAAATCCTCAGGGATCCCAAACTTTGTACGGTTTTCAGCAAGGCCAGGCTCGGACATCAATCTGTCTTCGAAAAACTCCAAGCCCTTGGCCAAGATTGTGTCATCAAGAAGGTTTTGTTGGGCCATAAAGAAGATGAACAATTTTTTCTAATCAGAAAGATATCTTCGAAAGCAAAGAAAGTAGAAGACTGAGGCTCTACACTGCGGATGACCTAAATAGATGGTGGGTTCCGACCTCTTTTCCGTTGAACCAACGCATGTTCAATTATTGCAGCGCGCGACTCAAACAACGATTCAGACTCAATCATTATGAGCGACGCATCCTTTCAAGAGATGACTTAGCGAACCGGTGTGACGCCCCACTAACTCGGGGGGAGTAGTTGATGATACATAAAAAAAAGTTGTCACACCTCTAAGCCACACACGTGTCATAATGATCTCGAGGAAATACGGGCCCCAGCATCAGCCCAACGCTGATCTGGCCCAAGCGGTTCTATGCCCGCTCAAATCAGTCCGCCAGGAGGACCCGAACTCTCACAGCATGCTAGGCCCACACGTCTCACAACTATCCTCAATACCCATAAGTCCTACTAAGGCAAGTATCTCGAGGATCAGCTTCGAACGAACAACTACAACTGTTTTCTGCTTTTTACTAGGAAGCAAATGCCAGAATACCTTCCACGCTGGGAATCTTCCTTCTACGAATTTCTCTCGCATTGGAAACTATCTCTCACGTATCTAAGAACACGAGGCTAATAGGAAACTTCCCTCGTATAGCACGACTCCTAATTAGAGAAAGATCTCCTTCCTAAACTACGCCTACGATGGCCTGGTAGAATCAGAACTCCTTGCACTATAAATAAGACATGAGGTTGGTAAGCTAAGGTACGCTACAAATTTTCTATTACATCATTACACCTTCCTCAGATTCTTGTTTGACTTTAGCATTGGAGTGTCATCGGCCATTACAACGGTGGTCCGTGGCTCACGTGTGTTACTTGTGCAGTTCAGTGAGAATTAGGTCAAATCTAATAGCGGAAAACGATTACATCAATAACAATTGTGATTTATCAATAGATTGTGCATGACATAATAACATTTTATTAGAATTTCTTTTTCTTGTTAGTATAATTCTATTTTCTTGTTTTAATGTGCTAGACATGCAGACTGTATCTCCTAAATTGAAGTGGTCATGTTTCCATTATTGTTTCTGACGTCAAAACCTTCCAATTATCTTATCTTTATCTCTTGCACAGGTTTCTCAAATACGAGAAGAACAAGCATGGTGGATGGCCTTGTTCATATTCTTCCTCTACCCATTGTTAATCTCGAGTGATTTGTACAGCTAGTTTGGCAAAAATAGTTAACTGTTTGTGACATTAAGTGTCATTTCACTCGAACAAATATTTCACGGATTCCGCTCTCATGTATCAAAATAAATTATACTCTGATATTTTTGCAAATCACGAATAAGGAAGAACACATGTACAGCTAATCATCAAAATTCATATCATGATATGATTTGGTTTGTGGCTAGACATCAAGCATTGCAAAATACCAATGCTGCTGAACAGCTTGATGCATTCATGGTATAAACTACAACATTCGTGTTAAGTAAATTATCTCAAACCCTCACTAATTTGCTATAACTTACACTCAAAAGATCAATACAATGTTCACAATTAACTTTAAATCCAAAACCATATATTATTTCCGATGTGAACAAAAAATCTGATGAAATGTGAAAACCAAAGCTAAGAATAAGAGAAAGTAGTCACCCTTGTTTTTATGTTCTCACTTTTTACTCCATGGTTTCAAGATTGAGAGTACGACGATGATTGCAATTATTAGAAGCATGATGATAGCTATCATCATACATTTTCTTGATTTCTTCTGCAAGCTCTTCGCTGTTAATAGGGCATCATTTCCTGATTGAACATGACCCACTGCGTTTGTCACCTGAAAAATGAACAACTGAGATTAGTTACAAAGGATTGTCTAGGTATGATTACGAATTTATAATACTTGTTCTTAATAACGCCCCTAAACTAATAGCATAAAACCATCAAATGGAAGGTTGTAAGAACATATATTTGGTCTATGGAATGTGACTTGATATGTCTGATGATTATAAATCTGCAGCCCTAGGGTCTCTGATCAGAGAACTGCTAAAATGAGATTGAAATGTCAATCTAAACAAGAACAGATTAACCATCCTTGCCAGTTTTCGGAGGTGGAGATATCACACCAATCACTATTACTGCTACTACCGTTAGACTAATAGTAAGGACAATGCACAGCCATTTTCTGGGGTTCTTTTGCAGCTTTTTGCTGTTTGGCAAATGATTATTATAAACCTGGACAAGATTCTAATTTGGAGCACATGAAGCTTCAACACAAATAATTAAATGATATTTTGCAGTGCTAACCTGAGTTTCAATGTTGTCTAACAAGTCTCCCTGTGCCTCAACTAGAACGGCCATATCAAGAAAAACCTGATGCAAGTCCAGAAGCTTCTTCTCGATTTCCTGCACTGCATCGTGTCTTTCCTGAATCTCTTCCACAGTAGCCAGCACCTGCAATGAAGCACCAACTTTTAACAATGTCCAAAAGGACCAGAAAATTTCATGAGTACCATGGTATTTCTCTAATGAGAATCACCTCAGACTCTGTTTTTTTCTTATGGAATACACAATATAAGTGCAGAAATTCTAAATGGCGAGGAAAACAGCGAGGGAGGGGGGTGTGACCGCTCATCCCCCTCGAGATGCACGCCTGCATCCTCGAAATGCGCAGCAGCGTGAATCTCGAGGGGGATGAGTGGTCACACCCCCTCCCTCGCTGTTTTCCTCGCCCCTTTCCTCGACAGTTAGACAGGTTCATATAAGTGGCAAAAAGAAAACTAGCAAGATAAATGGCACACACAAGTATTAAAAAAAAAAAAATTTTAAATAGAATCCGCATGTTAGATGCATATACTGAGGGAAACATACAGTATCTGGTGTCAGTAAATAAGTGACATGAAAACAGTAGACGCACCTCTCCTCTCCCCATTTCCTGAATTGCTTTGTGAAAGATTTGTTCACTGTTGCCAGTCTCTATCAGCTGATCAATTGTCTAGTGAAGAGTGTAAACCAGTTAGATCCTCTATGAAATTAATTGCGTGTGCATGTGAACAGGTATTACCAATTTGTGGAGCCAGTCTCACCTCATCATCTGGTTGACTGCCAGTAACTGCTCATTCAGAAAGATGGCAAAAGTTAAGTACTCATAACTAAAATAAGCACAGTGCAGGGGTCATAGATGATAAGACTATCAAGAAGGTGAAATATTAGTAAACATAGAGACAATACCTGTAAAAACTCTTCTCTCAACAACCTCACGATATTCGTTTTGAATATTTTGCCTAAGAATCTGAAACAGAAGGGCGTAGGAAATGCTTTATGGATGATAATAGCAGCAATAAGATGAAAAACACTAGGAAACCTCAGAGGTAATAAATACCTGAAAATCAGTCATTCTCTCTTTCAACTTTTTCTTCAAGGAACTGTGGATCGGAACAAAAATCTGTCAACATGCCTTGCTTTAACGCGTGGAATTCAAAATAGAAATTTAATACTGTAACTCACTTAGTCATAGCCGTCCTCGAACGATCAACACCTGTTCGTGCCTCACAGCCAGGTTTCTGCCGGTTGGCGAGATTCTTGATAAGGACAGATAAGAGAGTCAGTAAATACCAAACTTGAATCCATAGACTACTACCTTTGTGAACACAAAAACAAGTCATACATCTTTGTCTATTTCATCTAGTTTTTCTTTGATTTTACGTGCGATCTTTCCCACTTCGTCAATATCTTTTGCCATTCGCTGCTTGATTGCTGAAAGATAACTGAAAAGTGTTTTAGAGTAGAGTGACAATACCTATGAGTTAAAAAAGAAGCAAAATTTCTAAGCTGGGATTAAATAGCTTGCATGCTGATATTTTCAAGTTCACAATAAGGAAGTTCAATGGTCTGAAACATTAGAGAACAAATGGAAGTTGGGATATTCTATATTCAACATCATATGGAGTGGAAATGTGGCCTAGGCAAAAGAAAGTTAATATAGAGGGAATGGGGTTTCCTTTGTATCTATATTTTCGATTTAGTTTTGGTTCTAACAGTCTGTGCAGGTGGTCATAACAGCGAAACACCTAAATCCTTCTAGTATGATTTGAGTTTGTTCTTGACCTAAAATTCTTTGATTGTTTGTTTGTGCAGATTTGGGAATTTCGACAAAATGAATTTGCTTACATAAAAAAATATGTACGTACTACCTTAAGTCAAGTACCACCAAGTAGCAATGATAGATAGTCAATGTTGCAATTTGATGTTAAAAGCACTGAAGACAATGATATAGAGACAGAATCATACCTTTCATAGTAGAGGCTTTTGTAACAGACTTGGACTCCTCATTAGTATTCTGTAAATCATTCAGCAGTTTTGAGTTAAAGAGTCATATTTGAAGTTCGGCAGGCACAGATGATGTTCATCTTCATGTACTGCTCTAGAGTTGGGGACTATGAGAACCTTTAGACCACTGATTGAAAGACCTCCCTTTTACTGAGTCAGATTTTGTCAGCAGTATTGCCATGTTGCCTCAGAATCAGTATACTACAATCCTGTGCTCATATAATGTAGAACCATACAATCCCCTCCTCTTAAAAATGATGAATCATCTAATTTAATTTTGAAATGGTCCATGTACCTATATGTTTCTTACCATATGGGCCTTGTATTAGCAATGTTCCTGAATTTTGGGGATCAGGAATACACTCACATACAAGAAGTGAGCAGTATGGGACAATGAAAATATTTACGTAGCATATGCCAATATTGACAGTGAAGATGTTATTGGTTCAGAAACTACATGCTAAATGTTAACTTGAAAGAGAAATATCATACCTGAAGTTTTGCAAGCAACTGATTGAGTTTGTCCATTTGTTTCTCGAGCTCTTTAAACTAAACATGCACAGAACAAAATCGCATTTGAATATCAGAATCAATTAATGATAACGTACATCATGCAGGGGTTTTATAATTTGGTTAAATCTTCCTGTGCTTTTTTTTTTTTTTTTTTTTTCAATAACAGATTACCGTATTTGAAGAGACGCTGCTCTTTGAATTGACAATTTTATTTTTATATTTTTCTTTTAGAAAAAAAAGTATCGGAAACATTGTTTGTGACCTCAGAATTCAGTGTTTTGAAACTTAGAGAAAACTAAAATAATATAGGCAGACCTGCTTAAAGAAAGCTTCCATTGCCACATCGGTGCCACTTGGTTGAGGATGCAGTCCCATCTCGACATCTCTAGCAGGATGTTCTCTGCTTCCACTAACAAATGAATCCTACCCAAAAAAAAAAAAAAGAGTCAAGCTGTTGAATAATTTAAATAAACTACACTTATTTAAAAAATTAAAGTTGACAACATAAATCCTATTTTGTCATTGAACTTTATCAAACATAGTTATTTCAATTAAAACTGTCTTGAAGTTCATCAAACTGTCCAGTAAACCAACAACAATTAGAACGAAAACATTGACTGTAACTATAAAACCAACAACAGTAACATCCAGTTGAGTTTTAAGAACTTTTTAATACACTAGAATTGGTATTAATAATCATCAATATGCTGTCATGGTTTGTTGATAAAACATGTTCTTTGCAGAGATGGTATAAGAAAATTCATTACAAAGTGTAAAAAATATAACAACCAAATTAACTCTGAAAACAATAAACAAAAACAGCTTGACATAGAGAGAGAATGATCACCGTGAGCAAATTGTTCATCTTGATCGACTGAGACACAGAGTCAGAGAGATAGAAAGAACCAGAACGATGACCTTGATGGTGGAAGTGATGAAGAAAGAAGCCAAGCTGGAAGTAGCCAAAGAGAGTTTTTTTTTGGTTAAAAGGCAGGAAATGGAGAGTTAAGTCCTCAATTGTGTATTAGTTTTATATGTTGGCCAGCAAAATATATATAATTTGACGTTATAAACATGGAATCTTCAGGTTTAGGAACTTGACTGGGTCTCGGTCCGGGTCCGGCCCCAACCCAACGCATTACTGGACATTTTTCTTCTGTCCATGGTTGTCTCTCCTCTCTGTATAAATTTGAGATGCCTGCGCCCACCTAATCCACAAGAAAAATGTCAAAGTCTTTTACTCTGAAGCACCTCTCATGTAAAACTAGTCAAACAACACGTATTTTTCCTCCTATAGATATAAGAATTTTACATACACTCCAATTTGCACCCACTTAATTCAAGATTTTAGGAAGAGCAAAAAGGTATCAAATTGAGTCCATGAAGGAATTAAAAATTCATATGAAAAGGCAGGTGCTACTGGTCAACCACATTAGCAACTTTTGTTTTTTTAAGTTTGAAATTTGTGAGGGAGTTGGTCTTATCTCTACTTCAACAAATCAAAGGCCAATTGTTATGTTGTGATGTCAAAGACTCCCCCGGGCAAGTCATTTGGCTTAGTCATCATCTAATTTAGAATTAGCAAATTGATCCATCAAAATTTCTACAATATTGACTGAAAATAAACATGGATATTAACATCAACTAACCATAAGGTGGAGTCAAGTAGACTAACTCAAGAAATTTGACTCATAACACACAATTTCGCAAACCCTGAGGTTGGGTTTTAATTTTATTTGTTTTAGCCATGCTATGTGAAACTGGGTGTCTTGACATTTAATACTCGGGACAAGTTTGTAGAACGTAAAACAGAAAGAGAAAATATTGTTCTTGGGATAGATTGTCATGCATTTGGCAGCAGCACCCTCCATGGATAAGGAAACTATTCTTCTTGGTTGACCTTGCCTTACCATAGGATGAGCCTCTATGGCAGCTCGGGTTCCACAGGCAAGTGTAAGGATTTTTTCAACTATGCCACAACATAATCTCATGACTTTGCTTCATGTCTTTTGGTCTCATCTGGCATTATACAAGAAACTCCATGCTTGCACAAGCTCATAACTATCAAGTGCATCAACATGTCTGTCACAGGCAAACATCGGACCCATTATTCTTGGAAGGAGGCCGGTATATGAACCTGCTATAACCACTAAATAAGTTTGCAGTGCAATATTTGGGAAAAAGAATGAAAACCACTGCAGGGCCATTTGTGTGAAACTCGAAGAACATGACAACTGTGGATCCTCTTAGAAAATGCACCAACTGTCCACCTGATAAAGACACCTAGCTAATTAATGCAGTCTTGTTTCATTGCCAATGCCCTTTGCATATTCACAAACATGACCAAATCTCCAAGACAATAACACAGGACAGAAACATTCTGTTTAAAGTCTGGCACCAATCCAAATCAAGTGAATAAGGCCATGATAAGTTACCATTTGATAAATAATCCAAACTGAAAATGCCACCTTGTCGTAACCAGGCCCAACACCTATTACAAAGCATATACAGAAATGCGATATGAATGACAATACCTCTGTAATTCATCCATTAATCACAAATTATTCTGACAGGCTGTTTAGGAACCAGAAGTACAATCACACTTCTATGCCTCATAGTTGTATTACTGTTACAGTAGATTTTGTAAGAGTCTGGTCTGTGGTTAAACCAAACGCTCAATCAGAGTTGAAGCAAAACATACTTGATTGCATGTTAGCTTACTACAGTAAGTGGAAATATGGAACAAATCATGAAAATGCCACAATAGAAAAACACATCCGAGTTCTGGGCATCAGAGGCAGATTCAAGATATTCCAACCCTCTGAAGCAACGCAGTTACTCTAACAGAACAAAATAGTGCCAGGGTTCTGAAATCGGTAAAGCTGTTGCTAGGGCTGAAACAAATGCTGCTACTGAGTGGGGCCAAGCTACTTATTCTCGGGCAATAGTGAGGCCACGATAAAGATAAAGTCCAAATTCAACCAAATGATAAGATTATTGGTAATCCACTAAAGAAAAAAGATAAACCAATACACATTAAAAGATAACATCAAGATAGATAGCAAATCATGCATCAAATTACTGCAACTCATAGCCATATCCCAAGGCTCCATATGTCATATATGACTAGTGTATTATCTATCTTAAAGTGTGTTTCGCTGGGGGTGTAGGGGAACAAAGCTGGGTGGAAGAGATAGGAAAGGAAAAGTGAATTTGAGGTTGTTAATTCCCATGTACGTGAGAATTTTATTCCTTAAGGGGGCAAGGATCGTACAGTGTCATCTCCAACCTCACTTTCCCTCTTCCTTCCCATCTTCTCCAGTCCAATCCTTCATTCCCTACATTACCATAGAATGAGACTCCATTAACCACACACCCCAAGTCTTTGATTACCTTTGGCATGTAACATCCCACTAGCTTGTGGAGAAACCAAAATCAACACTAGGTTGAATTCTCCACCCTATTTCACCTCATTGTTACCAAAATATGGCTTTTAAAGCATGAAGAGACCTAAAGATGATGACTATACCATCGTGAAAACAAAAGAGGGGAGGTTCACAGATTCCACCATATCTTATAGTGAGAGGAGAGAGAGAGAAAGATCCAACTTTCTGGGCCCAAAGCAAGGGCTCACAGATAAAACACCATTAGTAGAGCAACCCACCTCCATGTACAAGGTAACAGACAATCATAGCAGAGCAACCCACGATTTAAGTAAAAAATAAAAAATCATCCTCAACCACCATTTCCTCCTTTATCCACTCCAGCTCCTCCTCCTTCCTCCTTTCTACGTCCCCCCAATTCTCACCAGCTATATTCGAAAATTTTATAGGAAGAGGATGGTCGCTTGACTGAATGGAATTTAGAGAAATCATGTCCACTGCAAAACTTGGGAGTTCAGAGACCGCAATGAGTAATACCACATTGTGTAATAGATGGCTATGAGGATGGATCCCAGCAAGTATCATTGTCAAAATTTTGAGATTCTAAGGTGAGATTACCAGGGGCTGGTAATCGAATTCGGATAATAGGATATTTACAGTTTCAAACAGAGAAATTTCTTAATGAAATTCTGCAAGGTTTGTGAAACTTCTGGCAATAAGCACTCTATGGAGGTTGTAAATTGACGGGATTGTTGGAAAGTTGAAACCTTTGACAGTGACTCTGGTTTTCTCTGGCGTGAAGAACAACATGATAAGGATTGTGAGTGGAGGTCTGGAGGATATATAGATGAGGAGAGGAAAACCAATTAACTCAGCAAATCGAAAGATAATCAACTCAGCCTGATTAGTAGGTTGGCGAGTAGCAAGTACTTGGGGGTACTCACCGCTTTAATAGCAGGATTTCATATGTTGGAGAAGGAAAGAAGGGACCAAATGGAGATTCCAAGGGAATAATGAGTCTTAAGTAATTCAATATTATGGCTGACCACAGAAGGCTCCTTTAACAGAATCCATGGAAATTGATGGAACTCAAACAGACAACTTCCAATTATCAATTTGATAGTATCCACTTCAACGTATATCAGCAAAGAGTGCTGTACTCACATCCAAAACGTTTCACAGAAGTATGGCAGAGAATTAAAGAGGTTCCAAGGAACACATCGCCAGGGACAGCTTCCCAATGGAAATTTTAAACAAAACCGCTTTGATGATAATGGCCTTTTTCATTGGAGATCAAATACAATTATCATCTCTCTAGTTCTTAAGAAGAATGAAGCAAAGGGATGTGGCTGACTACCGCCAATAAACCGTCTTAAAATCATTGTCAAAATATTATCTTTTTTACTTCAAACAACCATGACCACTCTCATCTTGCCTTCCCAAACAACAGACTTAATTATCTAAGAGCTCAAGAGGCTTACGCCAAAGAAGCCTTCCTTGTATTCTCATCGTGGGATAGGCTTTCTCAACTATGATATCTAAAGCTCAGCAGTTAGGGATGATTGCTGGATTTGAGGTTAAGGAAGGTGGGACGAGAGTTCAAGTTCTCCAACAGAAGTTACCCTTGAACTTTTGGCAGCAAATTCAGGATTGTCTAATCTCTTAGAATTATCCTCAATGGGTGACAAGATTTGTCTGGCCGAAGGATAAACCTCCGCAAGTGTTTTATTCGCGATTGGTGGAGCTACTAATGTCCATTAGCTTGCAGACATCCTTCACTGCAAAAGTGGATCTTTCCCCTCCAAATATCTGGGCCTCAACCTTGGAGCAAGACACAAATAAATCTAAATCATGGCAGTGTAAATTCATCACTAAACAAGGAAGGTTAGTCCTTCATTAAATCCACCCTTGCAACTAACCAAATACAAAGCTTTCCCTAATCTCCATTCCAGAGAAAGTAGGCTACTCCACTGAAAAAGCAACCCGAGATTTCTATAAGGGGCACTAGCACAAAAGCTTGCAAATTTCACTTTATGGCTTGAAGTAAGGTCTGCCCTCCTAAGCACAAGGAGGATTAGAAATAAAGAAGTTAAGGATAATGGCTAATACACTGCTAGGAAGTGGATATTAACGAACCTCAATCACTTTGGAAGACGATGATTGCAAGAAAATATAATAGCAATCCAAAAGATTGGTTTACCAAGAAAATCACAACCCTAATGGTTATGGACTCTTGAATGTTGTTCTCAACATGTAACAGCAAGTAGTTGGGGGCAACATCTCTTGCGCTGAATTCAGGCAACAATGTTTCGTTTTGGTACAATAACTTGATCAGTGAAGGCCTTCTCCATTCATCCTTCCCTCAGCACAACATATCTACCAAAAAGATGACCACATGGCAGAGTTCCATTACTGATCAGTGATATTATTGCAACTTGGTCTTGCAAAGAAATCTGAATGACTGAGAAATACAGGAAGATATCAACCTATTTAAGTTACTTCACCAACTTTGAATAGTGATGAAGATAGTAAAGGATTCTTGGTTAGTACTTTGTATTCTTATGCCACAAAATCAACAGCAGTCCAATTTCTCCATGCGGATAATATGGAATGAAAAAGCTCATACTTTTTTGTGGTTTTTCCTTTGAAAGATCAAACACACAAATTTCTATTGAGGGAAAAAAGAAGTATAAGGTGAATTCTCACAAAAGCAAACAGAGAAAGGGAAAATAAAAACCTATGTAATAGTTACCAGAAATTCTAAATGGCGAGGAAACCAGCGAGGGAGGGGGTGCAACCCTCCATCCCCCTCAGGATGCGTGCCTTCCATCCCCCTTCGCGCATCCCAAAGGGGATGGAGGGTTGCACCCCCCTCCCTCGCTGGTTTCCTCGCCATTTAGACGGGCTCAATAGTTACATCTTCCCAATTAAATTAAACATGAACCTGTCAAAAGAGACTTGATGAATAGCTTTGTGGGCTTTTCCCAGTTCAAAGACTTGATGAATAGCTTTGTGGGATGTTCCCCAGTTCAACCTGTCAAAAGAGACTTGCTGAATAGCTTTGTGGGCTGTTTCCCAGTTCCTCCTTGATATATAGAAGGCATTCCTGAGGAGTCACAAAGTGAACGCCACTCTCCCAAATCCATTTTCTCACAGGAGTAAGGTTTCGGTTTCCAGCCTTCAATAAAAAAGCTCATACCATCTCCAACCTTCAAAGAAAAGGGACATCCATCCCCAATAGATGTTGCTTGTGCAACCAGCAAAAAGAGACCTAACCACCTATTAGTCTCTTGCAGTTACAAGGCCCTGAAGCAAGTTCAGGATAGCTTCTTGAGGGAATTCGAGGAGCAATAGATTGTCCAAGGAACACTCACCAAGTGAATTGTGAATTGGAATGGATAAGGTACTTCTTCAGATGCCGGATCTTTGGAAGAACGCTACAGTCACATATTCAATGGGATTATCTCTTTGACAGCTAGAGCAGTTTCGAATATTAAAATGGCAATACAGGCAAGTTCAGGGACCTCTCTAGCACATTGCTATCGATGACTTCATGTTTGGGTGGCAGAATTTTGTGATTCCTTAATTACCTCAATCTCTTAGCTTACCGCCATGAGAAATTTGAAACTCTTTTTCACTAACCCGCTATCATTAATGAAATCTTAATTAAATGATAAACAAATATAAGAAATTTTAATGTCAGTAGTTCCAATGACACCCACAAGGAAAAAGTCAAAGACAACCTAAACCCACCTTCTGATGCCTCAGTGATAGCCCCCAGTACCAACCCCCTCGAATAAAAGTAGTAAATCTGATAACCATGTTTTCCCGCAGTGAAGGCCACCATTCAATGTTATTGTCAACTGCATTTACCAGAAAATTCAGCACGCTTCAGCTATTTTCTTCAATTACCATTGCCAACCCATAGTCTTCTCCCTACAATGTTCCTCTTTCTTTATGCAATCAATATAACCACCAAAGAGCTTCTTCTTTTCTTTTTCTTTTTTTAAATTCCTGGTTTCGCTCACTCAACTATCTCTATCTTCATGATCCCCGTCGTTCAGTCTATTTCTTCAAAGAGAAATCAAATCCATTTTCTTTGAAAATGGTTAGTTCTCTCTCATCCAAACATCTTCTTTTCTTTCTTTCTGTGCTTTATTTGCATCATTCCCGTCCTTCAAATTTCAAAAAAAATAGTCTGTATCTTATCTCTCATGCTACCTCAACAAAATCTCTCAATTTTATTTTTTTTATCACCTACATAATCCATACAGCTTTTATTTATTTTTATGCGTTTAATTTTTTTTTATTGATCAGTCCAGCAAGAAAAAAATTTAGAATAGAAGTGGGCAAATGTGGGAGAGAAATTCACTGAAACCCAAGCAAAAGCGAAGAACCTAAATAAGTTTTAGAACAGAACAAAAGATCACCCAACCTATGTTATTAAATCAATGATTAATCAGCAATTAATCGCCAATAAATCTCTTCTCGCTAGTAGAGCGTTACGATTTTTGAATTAATCGTTTGAATAATCCCTTGGCTGAATAATCGATGATTTTTTGTTGCTTTACCCATTAATCACGATTATTCGCTTTCAAAACTCACAGATTAATCAGTACATAGCAATGTTTCATAAACAAGGGAGAAAAATTAAGGTTTTTATTTTATTTATTACCTTAACCTCATCAATATGTACCCATAGAGTGTGTGAAGAAGCTATATATATATATAAGAAGAGAAAAGAATGATGAAACGAATATCAAGCAAAACTAAAGAATATGGAGTATTTGATATTGAAATTCTTGAGTTTGTTACAATTTGCCTTAAATTGTGAGTGATGTCTACTATTTCAATACACATTAAATATTTTTTTTAAGTAAACATATTACTTTGAAGGATAAAGAAAATATGTGTATAAATTAATTCCGATTAGTTCAGATCCTGATTAATTTAATATCGCTCCTTAACCGATTAGGGTCCAATTAAAGATTTAATTACATAGCACCCAACCAAAACACAAAGTCGTCAAACTTGAGCATTACTCTGGATTTTTTACGCCTCTATTCTCTTTGCTATACCATTCTTCTTTCTGATTTCCCATATTATGCGTATAATTTACCCTCGTGATGAACGCCATATGAACAAATGTTTGAACCGCCTCACCAAATTTAGCAAAAATGAATCTTCATTTTCGTGTTTTTGTCCATATCTTTTGTTTAAAATGGACTGGCCCACTGAAGATGTGCATGAGAGAGTTGATGTCCATTTTACATTATTCACAAATAACTTGTTTAAAAGGTAGAACAATGGTGTAGTTTGATGCAATTATAGATGACTAACGGCATGGTCATAGACATAGAAGGTGTCAAGGAACAACCATAGAACAAGAAGGCACAATTATAAATTAGAGTTGAAGATGTGAACACAGAACATCAAATGTGTTGGGCACAACCATAGATGGGAAAGGCATGTGTATGGATTAAGAAGGCATCAAGGCACCACCATAAATCAATAATAAAGTAGGCAAGGTAGTTGCAGTTTTAGCAAATTAAGGGTTAATTTGTGTTTGGATCCTATAGTTTGTACCAGTTTTGAGTTTAGATTCAAAGTTTGTCCCGTTGATTGTTACTCTCCATTACAAACATAGGATCTAAACGCAAAATTGGTATAAATTGTAGGACATGAAGTATAAATTTATCTGTAACAAATTCATTATATTTTCAAAAAAAAAAAATTCATTCAATTACTAGATGAAGAGTTAACAGTCAACGTGATCTTGGAACCCAGACTCAAAGCTAAATAAGAACTTGGGAGCCAAACTCAAACTTGGTACAAAGTAAATATAGGACCCAAACAAAAATTAATTTTATTATTAGATTGGCAGCAACCACGACAATAAGACTGAAATTTGAAGATATTGAACAACGTATCCACCAAATAATTGTTATTGGCAATGTAAATCAATGGACAAAATCCAATGGCCATGGAGTATAGATATAGTTAAGGGCATTGGGAAAATTTAATTGGTGAACTCGATCGAATGGTAGCTGCCACCACCGATAGCACACTCCACAGGCGCTCTAATATGAGTTTAAGCGGCAAGCAGTGTTTTAAAAAGCGATTTTGACTCGAGGCGACTCGCAAGAAAAATGCCCCGATACGTACGAGTTACCCCTAAAAACAAGGCGAACGTATTTCATTTATAACTCGTACAAGTCGACTCGTTTTGAGGCGTACGAGTCACTCTGATCTTGATATCTTATTTTTTGCAGATCTTGAAAATGATCTAAGGCATGAAATCATCCCCAAATCGAAATCTAATTTATTTGTTTGTGTTTGTAGGTTTCAAGCTCGTTTCAGTGAAGAAGGGGAAGAAGTGGAAGAAAGAAGAAAGGAAAAAAGAAGACTTGTGTCTGTGACAACCGATTGTGCAGTTGTGTCGCCAGTAGATAGTCAATCATTTCACTATTTGAGAGAAGGAAAAGAAGAAAAAGGGGAAAAAGAATATGGGGAAAAAGAAGAAAAACTGAACTTACAAGGTCAAGTGATTATCTTCTTCCACTTCTTCAATCTTCACTGCATGGATCTCTGATTCTTCTTCTTATGATGCATCGATCTTTGATTCTTCTTCTTCCGATCCTCTATGCTTTGAAAAGCCATTTAAGATGTAGAGACCATTGGTGGAAGGGTCTGTATCGGCCAAGAAAAGGATGAAGTTAAGTTTGTTTTGTTGTAGTTTACTGTGTTGTGTTTCTTGGAGAAAGAAGAAGGTCAAGACTCAAGTGTTGAGAAGTGTGTGTTGTGTAACTTGTGTTTCTTGGAGAAAGGAAAAAGGTCAAGGGTTGGGAAGTGTGTTGTTTCTTGGAGATAGTGTGTTGTTTCTTGGAGATAGAGAATGTCGAGATAGATATTTCAAGATAGAGAATGTCGAGATAGATATTTCAAGATAGAAAATGTGGAGATAGATATTTCTTGGAGATCGAGTGAGAGTGAGAGAATGTGGAGATAATTTCATTATTTAATTTGGTTTAACTTACTGATTTCACTACCAACTGGAGAGAGAATTCCATTAGCTCAAGGTAAGACTCAATATGTTAATGTGTAAAACATCCATTAATTATTTGTAATATTTTACTTTACAATGCCAATTGCTCAATTAAATACAGGACTCAATTTATGATTATAAGTGGAGAATGGAGATAGAGAACTTCATTGTTTAATTGCAATTGGTATGGCATGCTCAAAATGACAATTAATAAGTTTTAAGTATTTAGGTCAATAGCCATTATTTGATTGAAAATTGACTTTTGTACATTGTGACTTGTTCAAATATATTAAATCTTCATTGAGAAATCCCTATCTTAAATCAAAACATTGTTTTAAACATGATTTCTACAATTCTCTTATCATAAATGCATTTACAATCTTCAAAGTATAATTTTTGTTGGGACATATCAACCTATTTGAGAATAGAATCAGTATGATTGGTGAGGATCATCAATTCAATTGCAAATGCATTCATTGTTCTCATCTAATCTTCAAAATATTTTTTTAAATTTGTTTGTAACTTTTTATATATTTTTTTGTATCATTTTTTCTAGAAAAAAACGCCTAGCTTCGCCTGGGTACGCCTTGAGGCACCGCTTCGCCTCGAAAAAAGCTTGACCGCCTCGAGGCTGAAAAACGCTTTTTAAAACATTGGTGGCAAGGATATCATAAAATTTGTATCATTGCTATTCTTGGATGAATTACAATAACCACAGACATGGACATACAAACCTAGGATTCTACATAGAAAAAATAGTTAAGAGTGACAAATCAAATGAATCTAAATCTGGAACCTAGGGGTGGGCACGGTCCGGATCGGGTTCCAAATTTTGAGGAACCTAACTCGAACCGTTTACATTTTAACGAATCCAGTCCGGTCCGGATCCCTTCATTTTGACGATTGGGACCGAACCTAACTCGAACCGTTTGGAACGGTTCGGTTCCTACGGTTCCAAATGGTTCCTGCATCAGTCATGCACAAATCCTCTCAGAATCAAACATCACTGATGCACAAATCCACTCAGAATCAAACATAAAGAAGAAAAAAGAGATACCCATTGAATCCACTCAGAATCAAGCATGCAAAAAGAGATACCCATTGAAGAAAATGAACAAAACAAATGAATTCCAACTGAATCTAGAGCAGAAAAAAAATGGAATTTGGTGAATGAGAAATTACCAGTAACAAGTTATGAGAGTTCTTTACAGCAAAATACATAGTCCTAATTAAAAAGATGTAAACTTCACCATTTCTGATTCCATCAGACCTAAATTTAAGTCCGGGAAGAATTTAAAGAGCTAAAGGTACAGTTGTAGTCTCATGTTCCTTTCCTCCCCATAACCACCATGTCAAATTGGTAAACATCACAGCCATTCTTTTCCTATATAAACATACAAATCCAATCAATTCAACTAAATTCAAGCCTTTTAGAGACCAAAAGTCGATCTTCGAACAAACTACAATAATCCAACATAAGGGGTGTTTTCAATGAAGCTAATTGAAGAACCACCAATCAATCCAACAACAACAGGAGTTGGAGAAACAACTGAACCCAAAAAGGGAGAACCTTGAAATCACTATTTATTCTCTTCTTCCTCCCCCCTTCATTCCTCTTCATCCATGATGACACATCACACACACAAACACTCACCGGCAACCCACCTCGCCATTATCTTTTTCTCTCGTTTACAGACACCACAATGTCACCATCTCACCGTTTTTCATCCCACAGTCCATGTCGCCAGCGACCCACCTTCGACCTCTACCTCCAGCCAGTGCTTGCAACCATCACAACCAAGGACAATCTCCCTCCCATCTCGCCCGCTCCCTCTCTTTTTACAGATCGTAATCTCTTATTTTCTCCTTCACAATAGCCATCAAACTCCTCGCCATAGACCAATCACCTCGCAGCCACCACGCCATCAACCACAAACAGACTTGGATCTCCTCATCTTCACTTGTTCTTCTTCTTGTTCTTCACAGTATATCCACAATGAGACCCGCGATTGCAACCCCGATATGGTCGTCAATCTTGAAGATCTTCTGGTGAGAGGAGAGCTCGGAATTTGGCTTGTTTACGCTCGCCAACACGACATGGGTCTTGGATTGGAGCCCGATTGCTGCTAACCCTTGCTTCACTGCCTCCATCGCGTACTCCAACTGGAACAACCTTCCCATCTTGGTCTTGGATCAGAGATTTCTTTCTCTTCAAGACAGAGTTGAAGAGGGTGGAAGAAAAAAATAAGGTGAGAGTGAGAAGAGAGAGAAGGCATAGGGTAGGGGTGCATGCGTTTGGAATGCTACAGACTTTAGGGTTTTTTAGGGTTGAAACCAATACGGGTTGGAACCGGACCATTTGGAATTAAGTATTAGGAATCGGACTCGAACCGTTACACAATGGATCCGAACCGTTTCTCAATTTATAAATTTAAAAACCGAACCGTTTGAAGCAAAACGGTCCGGTTCGATTTGGATCCGCGGTTCCTCGACCCGTTTGCCCACCCCTACTGAACCTGCGGTAATATTGAGAATTACTCTACCGTTCCAACTATCATCTAACCATCCAAAAAATATTCATATGATGCATGCCCCCACTGTATTATTATCATGCATGTGTCATGTACTTTATGACAAGTTGAAATCTTGTTCTAGTTTAAGCTATCATTCTCCCAAGAAGAACTGTTTCTTGAATATGGTCACAAGCCGTCATTTAGACAACTCATAGGGAAGAGTTAAGAGAAAAAATTTTAAGGTTCCTCCGAAGACCTTGACAAGAATCCCTTATATTAGCTCATGCTAATTCTGTCTTTCCTTTCTGTTATCCAAGAGTGATGAAAATATCAATGCCACAATGAAAGGAGCGTTGGTGCCTAATAATTCAGCTTAACATTGCCAAAAAGACTTAATGCAATAGTCTCTAATCTCTCATTAACATTGCCAAAAAGACTGAGGCCTAATAATTCAGCTTAATGTGCTCACAAAAAAACTGGGAGCTACAGAGCATTTCAAAATTGAAAGTCCAATAACAGTTACTACAACATCAAAACATCATACAGATAAAATAAAATAAAAATTTTTAAAAAACTTTTAAATGGATATTAATCAATCAAAGCGAACAAAGTTCATTACTTCAATAACTTGTAATTAGTTAACTCAAAACAAAATGGGGCATCCTATAAAGCAAAAGACCACATTAATCCGAACTGACCTCAATTCATTTCCAACTTGAAGGCCAGAATCCATGAATCCCATATCCTGTCTTCCAATTATCCAAGTAAACCACCTTCTTAACAGCCCAGAACGAAAGCAAGAGCGCAACAATCATGACTCCCCTCTGAGCCTGCCTGTTCTTCACATGAACAAGCACATGTGTAACCAATGCCAGGGACAACCCCACAATAGTATACAAGAAGCCGACAGCAAACCCCTCTGCTCCAAGCTGCATTCCTGATCCCTGATAGAAGAAAACAATCTTCGAGGGATCGTTTCGATCCGACATAAACAAGGGCATTTTTCTAATTATATTGTGCATCGCCCCAGAAACACTGAAGAAGTAAACAAAGACGGCGAACGCCAACCAGACCTTAGAATCATTTAACAATGTCTCCCCTGCAATGACCTTCTTTATAAAGAAAGGCGCAGAGAGGAGCATCAGGAAAGCAATAAGCCCTAATTGTCTCTTGGAAACAATTGGGGGTCTTTCAATGGTGCCAACAGTGAGCTCAGTCTTGGCTTCCACAAACTCCGCCATCGACTCAGCCATACGGGCAAAATCGCTCTGTTCCATGGGTTCAGAATCTTTGAGATTGTGAACATGGGGGCCGACATGGCGGACATGGGGGAGTGAATTGACCCCAAAGAGGGCGAAACTGGATTGGGATTCTTTGAATTCGATCTCGCAGAAAAAGAGCTTGGATTCGGATGGGGTGTCTCTGTTGTTGGTGAGGAAGGCGTGGGCGACGAGGTCGAATTCGAAGCGGAGCTCTCGGAGGTGGAGCTCTTGCTTGTCGTGGAGTTGTGTGGCGTCGAAGAAGATGACGAGAGAGTAGGATCTGGGGGATTTGGCGGAGATCAGGAATCGGTTCAGGGATCGGTCGTCGAGGTGGATTACGCCCGATCTGGACTGGGATTGAAGGGTTAGGAGCTCCGCGACTCGGTCTGAGTCTGACTCGGCGGAGGACGTGGTGATGGAGGCATGGAAGAGGGTAAAGGAAAGGAAGAGGAGAATAATAAGAGAAGGTTTTAGAGAGATGTATTGCATTTTGTTTGTTTCCATCATGCTCGTTGGTTCTCAGTTTAGGTTTTAGGAGAAGAAGAAGAAGACGATGACTAGGGAATGACACTGGAAAAATAGTGAGGCCCAACCCAGGGTTTTTAGGACCCGGGGGGCTCATGCGCACAAATTGAGTAGGTCATGCGCATGTATTACCGCCGTTGGATCTGATGCATGGCTCAGATCGATGGATTTGAATATATGTTTATTTCATAGTTTTGTGCAAAGGGAAAAAAATCCACTAAGGACCTAAACAAGGAGTGGGAGAACAGGAACGATCTCTTTCTGCCTCCTCTGCATACAATCTCTTTCTACCTTCTCTCTAACACACTCATCTAGCCCATGATTTCCAGAGATAAACGAGTTCAATAGAGAAACCATCATCCCTTCAAGGAGAGAAACGTAGTTCTTCAAATCGAAGAGAGAAACCATCATCCCTTCAAACACTCTCTCAAGGGTTTCGACGAAGAAATCTCAAGGGTTTCAATTGAAGAGAAGAAATCTTCAAGGGTTTTGAAGAAAATGCAGTAAAGAAACATCTAGGGTTTCGGAGAGTGAAGGAGCATCTAGGTTCAATTCTTTCCAACTCCAACTGAAAATCTAGGGTTTCGACTGAGAAGAAATGAGGTAATTTTTTTTATGTTATTGCCTCACCTTCCTGTTATAAAAATATTATCCATCTTTCGATTAGAACGATTTGCAATAACCATGCAATTTGCAAAGTGGATCCAAGCGTATTTCATCAATTGTAGAAACCATTTGCAATAACCCTCCTGCGTGTTTCATCATGGATCCAAGCGTGCTATACAAAGAAACTTTGATATTGCTATAATAGAAGCAAAATATGGGATGTGAGCTTGGGAATGATTCATGGTTCTTAGTTAATATAATCATATTCTTTCCTCAATTGTAGAAACCATTGTTGACCCTGTCTATCTATGTGTTTTCCTTTTGATAGTCATAATCATGAAAGTGGAAAGGATGTGAGACGTGCTAATGAGTCATTAGCTTTCATGATCACTATATTGAATTCGATGTTTCTCATGTTCCTCTGCTTGCTTGCTTGCTTGCTTGCAAACAGAGCTTTTTGTTTACAAGTTCTGAAGCAGTACTTTGGATTTACCCAATATCTATTTTACAGGTAAAATCAATAGAAACTTTGCAATGGGTTTCTATTTCTGTATGTTTACTCCAATGGGTACAAGTCTTCTCTTCATTTTGTGAGTTCTTATTGATGAAATAGTTTTGCCCCTATTTTTCAAGCTTTGAAGCAGAGTGTTTTGGTTTGCAATATCCATTTCAAACAATTTTCTCTGGCAATCAGATAACAATTTTCACCATTTTTTACACATTGTTATCTGACCTGCAGATAACAATTTTTCACAAAACCAAAACCTAAACCCTGACATTGGTGTATGCTTTCTGTTATGTTCCTTTTGTATTGTAGAGATTGTGTAGAATACCATGAACAACACTTCACGATGATCATACGAGGTCTTCTTTTGATTCACATAGCAAAAGAGTTTATGCATATATAAATCAGACTTCACTACATGTCAGATTCTGAGTTCATAAGAGCAAAAAATCAAAAGAAACAAAAAACTCCATGTCAGATTCTGAGTTCATAAGAGCATATATAAATCAGACTTCACTACAAAAAAACTCATTCTGGTTTATGTAGATTTGAAGGCACCTTCACATTATAACAAAAAACTCATTCTGGTTTATGCAGATTTGAAGGCACCTTCACATTAAAACTCTATACTGTCAGACTTCACTACATGTCAAAGTTGAACAAAAAAACTCCATACATGTCAGACTTCACTACATTATAACAAAAACTCTATATTGTCAGACTTCACTACATTCAAATTCTCTACATAGTTTTCCAAAGCCTACTGTATTACATTCAAATTCTCATTCAAATTCAGAGCTGAGCAAAAAATTCCAAAGCCTTGAGCTGAACTGAACAAAAAACTATTACATTCCAAAGCCTACTGTATTTCTTTCATATCTGTCTATAACCCAGAATGGAGATGGTAGCAATACAGAGCTGAACAAAAAAATCACTACAGAGCTATACAGATCTTAACAAACAATTCCAGCAATTAATATAGCAAAAGCATTTTACATCAAACCAAAAGGAAGAGTCGTTCCTTCTACAGAGTCGTTACTTTCCAAACTCAAACTCAAGCTCAAACCCTCACCCGGGTGTGCTTGTGTTTGGAGGTTGAAAGGGTACATTGACATTGCATACACCTTCTCCATCAACATTAAAGTTTGTGTTATCACCCTACAAGAAAATATACACATAATTATATAAGTGTCACAATTGGAAATATACATTTAGTTAGTATGAATTAAAGCAAGATTACCTTTGAGGACGAGGTATTTGTTCTCTTAGCCTTTCCTATACGTATCTCATGTAGGGGTTTCATTCGTTTTGAACCTTTTCGGCCTTCTTTTTTCTTCAAACCTTTCATATTTCCCATTTGGAACACACTATTTTGCTTCAAAGCTTCTTGGGGTGCACTGTCATTGTTCATGATGACCTCTTGATGCAACCTTGTATATTCATCTATAAACCTCTCCATGTTGGCACGTGTGTCCTTATTCAACGAAGCTTAAAATGTCATTCGTAGAAGATATGATTAGATCCTATGAACCCAATCACTTACATTTTCTTCCGTACTTGGACTCACTTCATTTGATACACGTTTACCTTTCACTCCCCTTGTCCATCTATCCAATATGTACATTTTCGGAATTTCCATGAGATCAAGTCGGCCAAACACTTTCAAAACATGACAACACAATATTCTCGTTGTCTTAAATTTCATGCAATTACAATTTGCCACATTCAAGCTAGGGTCACAAAACACCTTAAATTCCTTCTCTTTTTTATCATGAAAGCAACAATGTACTCGTGTTTATTTTGATCTTCCTTTTTTATCAAAGCCATTGATGCAAGATCATATTCTTCATGGAAAAGTTTGAAAATTGAAGGTGTGTAGATTTGTGAGGTTTGTTTCAACAAAGGGGATCTAGATAATCCCAATGTAGGCACTTTTTGCCTTGCAAAAAATTCAACTTCCAACTCATTATTCCTCTTTTGCTCTAATACCCTATCAAAATGTTTGAAAAAACATGAAATATTCAAGTCGGATTTCAAGTGATCTTTCAAGTCACTATTGAACGATTCACTTAGTTGTGTACTTCGCATCCCTAAGGTCATTGTGTTTTTCATATAACACTTAGCCCATTTCTCCTTTAAAGCATATATGCGACCCAACCATTCATTATCTTTTAAGTCAAAATCGTGAAGCATTTTTCGCCAATTGACTTCATCCAAGTACTCAAACATACACCTTTTTAACTTCTTAAAAAAACCAACATTCTTGTTCTTCATGTGGCCTCCCAAATGCTTGATTGCATTTTGCATTATGTGCCAAGTGCACAACCCATGATATGTTTTTGAGCATCCTATAGCTAAAACATTTCCTATCGTAGCATCTTGGTCAGTGAAGATGGTACGTGGTCTCTTACCACCATGTGCCTTCACAAAAGTTTCAATAAAGTCATAGAAATGACTCAATGGTCTCATCGTATAAAAGTGTTACACCAAGAATCACAATTTTTCTATGATTATTAAATCCAGTGAACACTCCCAAAGGTCTGAATTCTCTATTAGTGCCAAAAGTGGTATCAAATGTTACCACATCACCAAAGTCCGCATAATCTGCAAGCATTTTAGAATATGCCCAAAATATATTAGTAACTAAATCATCACTATCCAGCTGAAATGAATAATAAAATGAAGCATTTTTTTAGTTTTGTTGCTCAAAATACCGTAGAATACCTCCAAGCTCTCCATTGACCATCTCTTTCTGTCTCATTGATCTTAGGTAAGTTTTTTGATCTTCTAATAGAAACCCAAGATTACCTCTACATCCTGCTTCCCTACTCAAAAGTTCTTGTGTAGCTTTAGGAGTTATACCTGAGTCAGAAGCCAATTCAATCGCTAAGGCTTGTGATATGTTTACCTCCCTATGCGACCTTAGCATATGGGTCGTCCCATTGGGCTCCAAATCATGATTGTTCTCGGTAATAAATTCTTTGACTCTGTATTTGCCAGTCACTCTATCCAAACCTAGTTTGAACATTACTTTGCAGTCAGTTCTAACATCCCATCTTTGTTGAGTGACAACACCTTATCTATTTTACACCTTTCTTGAGACCATGCTTACAACAAACATACACTGCATTGATAATTATCTTATCTATTCTACTCTTATTCGAGTACTCCTTCCTAACTCCAAAGCCCATTTTTTTCCCATAATTTTTCCAGTATTCCCAACCACATTCTAATGAATCAAACATCATGCCCACACTTGGATCATCAACATCCATTGCATCCATGCCAACTAACACAAATATTCTGCATTTTGCAAAATTGCTCTCATCAATGATAAATTGTTACACATATAATCAAAACATCACAAATATTCCTAGGAGGCTGAAGAAACTGGAAAGAGAACAGAATTCGTGTGCATTCAAGAAAAACAAACAAAAATCAGATAACAAGCCTTACCACTGCAAACTCTTATCACATTCAAATTCTATCACTACTGCAAACAATCAGGAAAATCTATCACCACGGCAAACAAGCCTTACCACTTCAAACTCTATCATCACTGCAAACAATCAGGAAAATCTATCATGAGGGTTCCAAGTTTTAACAAAACCTGAAGAACACATACAAAACTTCAAGGAAAAAAAAATTATGAACTCGTTTGCATTGTTCTTTACGAGTTCATAATTTTTTTTTCATTGAAGTTTTGAAGTAAGAAAAACCCGTTTTGTAAGAAAAATTAAGGAAAACCCGTTTTGTAAGAAAAACCCGTTCACACACCCACAAGCCTCCAAAAGACTTTCCAAGAATATTATGATGCTTTATTTTGTTTTCCAACTAGTTAGTAGTTTCCTAATAGCTAGGATTGCTTGAAAACAACTATTTGCTCTCTGTGGCCATTGGCATTTAGGATTAGTCAGTTGAGGGTTTGTGTTGAAAACCCAGCATCAATGTAGATTGATTTCTTTCTTTTAACATCTGACTCTGCCTGCATCGATTCATGTAATCAAGATGAGAGCCAAATTGGAAAAAATGTAAAGAAAAACATAGATTGATCTAGAGCAACACAATATGGTTGTTTACGCACGTCTTATAATGAAAAAAAGAGATGGCTACCTGATAAGCGGACTGCAAGAAAATTCGTCGACACAAGAACAAGAAGACTAACACAATGACGCAAAAGCTGAGTCCCATCCTTACCCATCGAATCCTGTTTTAAGAGTGGTACCGATGAGCACACCATTTAAAGACACAACTTCTTAATAGATAAAATGACATTGAGCAAATGGCAAAGGAAGTTTACCAATATCCATGAGTTGAGTGTGCTAAGCCCTTCTTTGGTCCCAAGCAAGAATCCTACATTCAACCTGCAGACTACATGGCTTTTTCAGGTCGGTGTTTGCAACCAGTTTCGCCGCCAAATCTCGAGCAAGAGGGAGGAAGAGAAGGGGGTGGTTGTACGTTGGTGTTTGGAGCCTGATTCGACGCCGAAACTCAAGCAAGAGGAAGGAAGAAACCTCTTCTTCTTCACGGTCTATTTCCCGCCACTCTCCCTTCCCAAAACGTTTCATTCCCCTACAAAACATTTGTTAAATACTTTCTTTTGAAATCCATCGATCTGAGCCGTTCAACAGATCAGACGGCTGTAATAGATTAATGAAAATTTTCTTTTGAAATCCATCAATCTGAGTCGTCCATCAGATCTAACGGCGGTAAAACATGTGCATGACCTCCTCCTACGCTTTGTGCGCATGAGCCCCCCCCCCCCCCGGATCCGGGTTTTTATGGGTTGTCCTGTGGTCTTTAATATTTTTGTCTTTTCTGCTAGGTTTAGGGAGTGTTTTTTTTTTTAAGAAGAAAATGAAAAGTCTTGGGACACTCTCTTTAGGGCGTTTGTTTTTAGTTATGATTAGAAATTCAACTTCTGATTGAAATAAGCAACATGGAGTGTTAATCACTTATCACTAAATGCTTAATGAAAATTCATTTCAATAATAACCTCATAATAAATTTGTAATCACTATTGTGCGACCCATTTTCTCAATATCTCCTCTCTATCACGCAAGCAGTGTTGCCACCACCACCCTCCCGTCCTCCTCTTCATTTTTTCTTTCTCTTGAGCTTGTATAAGGAATGGATATGGATATAGTTTTGTTTTTTTACGGTAGCGGAAAAGGAATCTTCATGGTGTTTGGGGAAAGAAAGCGGGTGGAGATGGAGAGTTAATATTAGTGATTTGTGGTGGTGGACAAAAATGTCTAAAAACTTCAAATCAGCACCTAAAAACAAACACAGTGAAATAAATAGTTTATTCATAAGCTCATTCGGAACCTCCAACTCCAATCGAAACACTTAAAAAAAACACCACCTTAGTCTCTTGTGATGTTATGATGGTGTATGGGCGTACACCTGACAAGATAACTCATAAACCCATTTATACTATTTCAGTTTCAATTATTCATCCTTGCACTACTAAAAAAATTGGTGTGTTGGTCTAAGCACATACACAAAATCTAGTCGCAAAAACAAAATATAACTAAAACTAAAACAATTGTTATGAAGGCAAGGCGAGAACTTGAAGCGTCCATTAGCGGAAAACTTGTTGCGACCAACCTATTTGGCTTTGCCAAACACAATTTTGGCCTCATCACCATAACTCTTTCCAGTTACCCTTGTTGCGGCAACCACTTTTAATGTTTGTCGCTAGAACCATTACTAAAATTGAAATTTTACTAATAAAACAATTTATTTTTATTTTAATAAAAAAGAAAAAAATCTCGGTTACCCAGTACCCCGGTTACGATCTCACCAATCCGGGCTCGGACCTTTAAAATCCATTTTTAAATCCTTGGTCTAGTCCTCGGTCTTGGCAATTCAGGCCGGTTAACCGGACCGGTCCAGCCCAAAAAAATTATTGACTTCACTTGGACAATTTGAGCTGTTTTGAGGAAAAAAAATACTTCAGAAGATAAAAATAAAATCTTTGGCCAAAGTCTTCATTGTTGACTTCTTATTCATTTGCTTACATTGCTGGTCTTTCTGTATGTTTGTGACTAACCTAACTATGTGATCACCAACTATAGCATTTCATTGGTGTTTTCCGTGAAACCCTTGGTGAACCTAGATAATAGACATGTTTTGTTTTGGCTGGTCACAAGAAAAAGACATGTAACTAGAACAAAGTTGTTAGAACTATCCCCCTTCTCGGAGATTATTTTGTTATGGGAGTAGTAGTTAAACATGATTAATTAGAGTAGTTTAAACTCTAAAGTAAGATTCAAGGAAAGACAAAACTCCATAGTTTAGTTCATAGCCCATTTTAGCATTCATAATACTAAATGTTAATAATGGTTAATAAAGATCTAAAAAAATTAAAAAACCAATTTTAGCATTTAGATACTGCAAGAAATATATTTTTGTGATCTCAACATATTTGTTATGTTACATTATGCGAATATGAAATAAATGTCCCTATTGAGTCTGAAGCTTTTGATAATGGGGGTGATAGCCAAAGGTGTACCAGTTGACTTGGTAGAGGTGTGGTGGATGGAATCACATGTTACGAGTTTGAACCCGGCCGACGGCATGGGTGGGAATGGTTGAGGGTTAAAAAAAGATAATGGGGATGATATAACATGGTGCAAGATGCATTGGGTGCACCAAACTTGATTGAGGGATGCATGTCCAAATGACTGCATGCATGTTGGATTGGAAAGATGGAGAACTAAACAATGTTAAGGCTGAAATGTGGGTGCTCCAAGGTGGAAAAAAATGGATACTTGAGAAACAACTAATGTATCTAAAACTAAGAAAAATGTTGAAAAGCTTCCACCATATTTTCCTTTGACACAGAGGCTCCAACGGTTGTGCATACACTCAAGGACATATTTTGCTAAGTAGCAAAATCGCCGATTACTCGGTATTGGACACTAGACCGAGTTATGTTTTTTGAAAATTTCTACTGAAAATCAGAGTAAAGAAATTGGTGAATCGGCCAAGTTTTGGTAATAACTCGGGCTATGACAACTTAATTGGAAAACTCGAGTTTTTTTTTTTTTTGGTAGGTTTTTTTTACTTGGAATTGTGTTATAGTTAAGTAAATACATTTGACATGTTTGAGAGTTTTCTGTTATCATAACTTTATTTTAACAATAGTAATACTCACTTATATATGATATGTATCATACAATGTTATTCGAAATGATATAAATTGATATTATTGTCTCAGTTTTTCTTCAAAAACTAGCCGAGTAATCAGATGACTCGATATTCAATCCCCGAGTAGCTACCTAAGATATCTGGATGGAGGGGTGGAGACAAGCTTTAATAGACAAGGGAGGAGACCGAAACAATTTTTCATATTGGTCCCTGCCAAAATTTTGAGATTTAGAGGCCTCTAATTTTTGTATTATTATACACAAGTAAGGCCCCATTTTGCATTAAATTTTTATTGTTTTCTCTAGTGATTGGGTATCAATATACTATTATCATGCTGAGGGTTCAATTCACATAGCCCACACTTATGTTTTATTTTTATTTTCAATTTTTTAATCAAAGTATAAAAGGGGACCAAATTTTCAAAGTTCGCAATGGGCTGCAAAATCTTAGGACTAGCCCTAACGGGAAGTTATCCGTGTTCATAGGAAGTGGCCCTCCTTTAAACAAGGTCACTTTGCATGACCTAACTGATGGAGAGTGGGAACAAGCTCGCTTATATTTTCTAAGAAAATGTGATGAAGTACATTATTTATTAAGAAATACATTCTCAAATTTTGTGATTGTTAATATAAAATTAAGGGCGTGATTGGTCACACGGAAAATTAAATTTTCCTGAGAAAACTATTTTTCCCATTGTTTTGCTTTGAAAAGAAAAATAAAGAAAAATTTTCCTAGAGGAAATATTTTCTAGGTGTTTTGTTGAAATTTTGGACTCCGGAAATTTTTTCCAGTTGTGCCTATTTTCACACTTATTGTGTGAAATTTTTTTGCTTAGCTTCCATCAAGCAAAATTTTCAAGTCATAAAAATCTTGCTTGACCAAAGTTTACCTTGAGAAATATTTGCTAGACAAAATTTCCTTTTCTAACCAAAATTTTTCTCACACCCAAACGTCATTTAATAATTTAAATGAAATTTTGTATAGGAAACATAAACAAATGATTTGGGATGGTCGTAACGGGCGGATTAGTACTCTACAAGTGGATCACATTCATAATGATCAGGTGTTAGAACTTCTATTTTTTGGAGTAATCAATCTAGAGACCAAACGCAACCAAAAATACACCTTAATGATCACATATTCTGCACTCCAGTCTTTACCTTCATATAGTTTCTTATTTGGTTATAGCCATGTTTCCCAAAGTATAAACTAAGGCGTTAAATTATAAAGCAGCCCAATTTGAGTTTCTTATTTCGCTCTCCTAAACCACACTTTCAGCATGGTATACACCTCTGTAGTGCTCTTGGTGTGAACATCAAAGATAACATCGAAGTGAGCCCAAACCTTCCCAGCCAATTCACCTTTGATATACAGGTGCTTCATATGTTTTCCATCCGATACTAAACAACAACTGCACTTCGAAGCTAGATTGGATCCAACTCTACACACCTCTCCATCAACTGGTATTGCCTCTTAAAAAATTTCCACACAAAAGTGGAACTTTTGGTAGGAAGCTGCGTATTCCACAAAATTTTGTATGCACGGTCCACCTCACAATGGTTCATGAACGTCTCATATGTTGTCCGTATCGATAACTGCCCATTCATTGCTAGGAATCCATACCCGAATAAGATTTTACTAACCTAAATTAATAGGCTAATTTAACTTGATTGTAATACTGCAACTGCACGGTTATCTAACTAGTAGACAATGGCAAATACAAGTCGATCCCGCTAGGATTGAATACACAATCGAAAACTAAAATCTATTTAGACTAATTTAAAGTGGGGATGCAACGATTGGAAATTTATAAACTAATGGAATTAAACTAAACAACTAATAATTGAATTAACAAAGATAACTGAGAAGCGAACCAAGGCATAGAATCCACCATAGATTTTTCAAGAATTGTTTTACCTAACTTGTTGTTTTCATAAAGCGTGAACCACTGATGAGTGCATAAAAGTGCACTCTGAACATCACTTTTTCTATGTGTAATTTTTATATTATTTGGTTAATTGAAGTATTTTTATAATAATTTTCTACTTAGCTATATGATGTGTATTTTGATATTTGGTAGGCATTTTAATGGTATGCTAAGGAGAAAAAGAAACTAATATCAAGTGGAAGGCCTAGTCGTTAAAGATGAAAGCCCAATTTAATAAAGATTTTTAGGTCGAAACCCATCAGGAAAGAGAACAAAAATTAAAAGGAAATAAGGGTTAATATAAGGAGTTTTTGGCTTGAAGAAACCCCCCAGCCCATGCTACATAATTTTCTTCTCGTTGGTTGCGACTACATACATCATATTCTCAGCTGCTGCATGAACATCCCGATTCCCTATTGTGCTTTAATTGCTAGCTCTCTAGGCTGCAATCTCTTTCTATTGGCTATTGTGTGAATCTGTTGAGCTGCGACTGGGTTGCAAGTAGTTGCTGTTGTGCATGAAAACTCTGATTTGTGGCATGATCTCTTTCTACGAGAAGGAGTAAACAAAAAAGCGGTTGTGTGAGTCTTTTGTTGGCTACAAGTAAATCCTTTGTTGTTGTGATTGCTCTCTTTCTTGATTGAAGCTGTTGCGTGATCTATCTTGATCTTGGTTATGATCTTTCTTGTTCCGTGGCTGCGAATCAGCCCTTTTTTGCTGTGATTTTGCTCTTGATGTAGTCGATTTCTGCTCTACTTTTTCGTTGCTTACCTAGACCTTCACAGGTAGCAAACGTGAGCCGAGGACCACCGTGTGGTGGTCGATGACACTCCGATGCTTAAGTTAGATAAGGCTTAGGAGAGGCTTAAAACTGTAAACTGAGATTATATTGCGTACCTCTAGTTCATCGATCTTATCTCCATTTTATAGAGTAAGAGTCATTGTTCGGTTAGGCCTTTAGTGGCGTAGTTTAGGGAAAAAGATCTTCATGTGGAGATCCTTTCCTAATTGGGAGTTGTCCATGTGGGATAGTTTCCTTACATGACTCGTGCTTTTAGATTTGCAGGAGAGGTTTCCCTTCCTGAGTGTTGTCCATGCAAGAAAGTTTCCTTGTCCAACTTATACTCTAATATATGTTTCTTAGTCGGATCCAATGTGTTGCTGGCATGCTTGTCTTGGGTAGATCTCTCAGATACTTGCCTTAGAGGTCTTACGAGTATTTGGCCTGACCGTGTGACGTGTGGGCTTACTTGCTCATTGCAACTTAGACCTGACTGTCTGGATCCTGCCAATAATCGGCTTAGTATTGTTTGGGTCTCACTGGATTGAGCATGCAGTCGGGTCTGTTTTGTTTTGTTGATGAGATTATCATGACACGTGTACGGTGTTGATCAGAGGACGATTTGATGTATCATCGGCTACTCCCCCCGAGTTAATGGGTCATTTTATTAGTCCACTAGGTCATTTCATGAAGCAGTTGTGCAGTCATGATGATTGAATCTGAGTGATTTCCTCGAGCTGCGAATTGCATTAAGTGAGTGTGTGCCAACTTGAAAGCAGGAAAGGCGGGAGTTCAGTTTTCTATATTGATCTCCTGCCTATGGAGTATAGCTCATTTACTTTTTCGATCTCAAAGATTTTGTTTTGTTGTATTGTTTGTTGCTTTTTTGACTTTGATTAACCTTCGTATTCGAAAGCTTGTACTTTCTCTCATGGCAGACTGAGATAAGTTTTTTGATGAATTGTTCGCCAAGGGCCATAGGTTTTTTTAGGAGAGGTTGCTATCTGAATCTGATATGGAAGTCCTCCGTAAGACATACGTGATTCTTGATGATCTGGTGCTCTGCACTCTGGGTGTCGATCTGACGCCAATGTACCCTCTTGAGGGTTTTATATGTCTTCACCGAGGTATGATTCAATCAGGTGTCCACTTTCCTGTTATCAAGGAGATCTAGAAGTTCCTGGCGTACCTCGACATTGCACCCTCTCAACTTGTGCCGAACGGGTATATGACTTTGATTGCCATTCTAATTAGGACTAAGGACGTTGGTGTCCAAGTGTATTTGATGGCGATGCAATTGCTTACTTTTCCTCTGATAAATGAGCACGTTGTGTGTGTGCTAACGTCGTCAGACTATTTTGGCAAACTGCCTGATGATTTTAAATCATGGCAGAAGTTATGTTTCATGGCTCCTGCGGACTTCACGTACTTTGAGCTTGCTGGTCGTCCGGTCGAGCATGAATTTAGACCATTGAGTAAGTTGACTCATTCTTGGGTCTTACTTGTGTTAACTGCATATTAGATTGACCTGTTATGGTTTCTGCATGGAAATTCTCTACTTCGCCTCATTCTACTGAAGATAAAACAACTTTGGACACGTTCCGCGATATGCCTCGTCTGGAGATAGAAGATGTCGTTAAGGCTTCTAATATTGAATGCAGCGGACTGTGAGATCATTGGCATGTGGCTCCTACTCTTTTTCGGGTAATGAAGCCAAAGCCTGAAGGTGCGTCTGTTTCGCAGAAGAGGGAGCTTCCCAAGATCAAGGTTCCAAGCCTTTCGAAAATGGCAGAAATAGATGAGGCGCTTCCTTCTCCTGTGCATCCGAAGAGATCTCATGCTTTGTCTAGGTCCATCTGCGAGCGTCTGGCCTCGTCCAAAGGATGTGATGTTGTTTGGAAATAGCCTGATGAGACTGATATTTTTTATGGGCTTGATGCACAAGCCGCGACCCCTTTCTCCCTTCTTGGCTTGGAGAGAGAGTATCTACAAATGGTGGGCATGGAGGATGTTACCAAATTGAGCACCCAACAGCCAAAGTTTCTAAATCAAATGCTGCTGTAGGCGGGCTTGGAAGCCTTGAATGGTCGCTATTTTTCAATATATGCTCCGCCTTTGAATGGATCATGGACCTATTCAAGAGTCGTCTAATCATAGGCATCATGGTGTAGGATCCCCTTCTTGTCGCCCGTACCGTGCTCCATCTTATTCCCGTCCTCATGTTCAACTGACGACAGTTCCAAGGAATAACTCGCTTCCCTTTTCTCTATCAACTGATGCTAGACTGACACGTGAAAGAGAGCCGGTTGTTGTGGGCAAAGGGAAAGCAGTTGATGAGGGCCCTGATGCAGTGAAGACGGATAAGTGCAGTGGTGGAGTTATTCTGGTTCCGAATGATCTTCATCCGGATGCTAGATCAGTCTGTTTGCTCCAGATGTAATAAGGATGAGCAACCAAGCTTGGCATCATGAGGTTGACATCTCTTACGATGCTAGGAAGCACATCAGCAAGTGGAATGACTAGCTGGCGAACTTCGCTCCGGAGCCAGTGGGAGAGATGCTAGAAGAGTGTTTAGATAAATGGAATAAACGTCTTGTGCTGGGGATATTATATCTAAACCAAGTGGCCGCATCTGGAATTGAAGTTGAGACCACTCGTGAGAGAGTGTATACCATGGAGCTGGTCTTTACAAACTTGCAGAAGTCATACTCCGACACTCTCAACAAGATTGATTCCTTGAGGAAGCAACTCAAAGCTTTCTCAGATACTGAAGCAAAGTCCAAGTCTATTGGGTCGGAGACTCAGAAGGCTTGCTTGGAGGCTCTTGAGTCCGACTTGGTGGGGCAGTGTCCGCGAGGGATCGGTTCGAGAACGAATTGGACCTTGTCCGTCATCACTGGCAACTTGCCCATGATTCTGGGGCCGGAGTGCAGGCTTTGCATGTTGGGTTCAAGAAAGATTCCAAATGGATTGTTCGATGTCAGTAGGTAGAGGTCGACGTTGAGTTCAAGGCCAAGAGTGCACGGATTGTTGGAAAGCAGTTCCAACTAGAGCAGAACGAGCAGAATATCACTAATGATAAGGTGGATACTGAGCAGTCCAATAATGAAATGTTGTTGGGCAAGCTGAAGCGCCTGAAGCAAGAGCTCGCTGAGTCAAGAGGTCGCGAAGAGAAGCTTCTCAATGCCCAGGGCACGTTCGAATTCAGCAAAGTCATGCATGAAAGGCTGGAGCTGTTGCATCTGATGAATGAAGAGCATCCCGACGGGGATCTCTCCTATTATAATGATATTGCATATGCAGAGTTTGGGGTGACTTCAGATTCGTCTAAAGAAGAAGGCAGCCTTGATGAGGGGGATCGAAAGGCCTTACGTATAGATGTGTCTCCTGCTTCTTCCCCTGCCAAGTCTGGTTTTGTTGTATCTGACTCTCCTCTTGATGAGGGGTGAATTTTTACTCAAGTTTGCAAATGAATAGTATTTTGCACTTTTTTTTGTCTTCCTTTGTTTTTTCTGCTAGATTTACCTACTTTGTCTTATTAATTGTCAGACGAGAAGCTCTGTTAGGCTAGGAAGCTTTATCATTGATTTGCTGTTGAGAGCTTTGATTTCTTGTGCTACAATAGCTTGTGCAATTCTGGTTTGGCTCATTTTTAGAGATTGGGGAATGTAATACACCCATTGTCTGGCGACTTGGTTATCTATTGGCCCAACAGTTGTTGTTGTTGTTATAAGTGTATTAGTCAGACTGTAGTCCCAACGCTTGCACCCTTATAAATGATTGGACAATAGTCCTTGAGAGTCGCCTAGGTCGAGTTTTAAGAACTCTAACCAGACTTTTGACTCGTCTTTGTTTGTTATTCATAGAATAGGCTTAATTGGACAGGGGGTTGTTATCGCCAGTTATGATAGACTAAACCGAGGTCAGGTTTCGGTTACCATGGTGGTCACTTGCAAGCCATCTTGATCAGGCGTCGAGGGCACTGATTAGACTCCCACTTTGCAATCCATCTTGATCCGTTCGTGGCGGACTAGGAATTGGAGCGAGTGCCAGTAGTTATCATCGTCAGTCGTTCTGACTAAACTTTTTGTGGGGGTTCGGCGATCATTATCTGTAGTTAGCCAATGATCCCTGGCAAGCCATCTTCACCATGCTACATGAGCACCGAATAACCTCTCACTTCTAGGCCGTCGAAATCTGTGCGCAAACTAGGCTTCAAGCAGACCAAAACCATTATCATCAGCGGCCACTGACTAAGCTTTGGTTGGGGTTCAATGATCATTGTCTGCGTACAAGTAGTGACACCTAGCAATCAATCTTAATCAGGCATCGAGAGCGCTGACTAACTCCCATTTTCAAGGCCATTGAAATCTGTTATTTGCAGACTAGGCTTCGAACAGACTAGAAGCCATAGTCGTCGATCGTCACGGACTAAGCTTCGGTCGGGTTTGGTCTCTATTGCCCATGTGTGAACAATGATCCCCGACAAGTTGTCTTGATCAAACATCAGAGCGCTGACTAAGCTGCCACTTTCTAAACCGTTGACACTCGTTTAATTTAACGGACTGGGCGGTACAGCGTACCATAAGCTATTGTCATAGGTCAAAACCGACTAAGCTTTGGTTAGAATACGATTCTGGGAGTATAATTCTGAGTTGGGTGTCCTGACTTACTTAGCTGGCATATAAAATCCTGGGTATGTAAGTCTGACTTGGGTGTCCTGACTTACTTAGCTCGCAAATAAAAGCCTGGGCGTGTAAGTCTGACTTGGGTGTCCTGACTTACTTGTCTCGCTTATAAGATTCTGGGTGTGTAAGTCGAACTTGGGTGTCCTAACTTACTTTGCTCGCATATAAGATTCTAGGCATGTAAGTCTGACTTAGGTGTCCTAACTTACTTGACTCGCCTTGCGGTCTGACTCTAGATCGGATCGATTGATGACGTATAATAGATTGACCGGCTTTAATAAACAACGAAATAATAATGGAGCTGATGCATTGAGTTTAATGATAACACTATGAGGCACACTCCTTATTCTGTGGGTGCTCAGGGCCTTTGTTGTTTGTTCTTCTGTGTGTGCTGAGTCGGATCAGCGTGCTAGGGATACGGTGCATTATGCGAGATGGTTTAGTATCGATTACTACGAGTGCCGAGCCTTGATAAAATTTTCTATTATGTGGTGCCGCCTAATCTGGGTGGGCACCGGGTTGATCCCATGAGATCTTAAAATATCTTTTTACATTGCAAAGAATAATTACGGACTTCCTCTCGGGGGTCAGCTGTCTTCCCTTTTTTGGTGCTCGAGTACTCTTTCATCCGTTTACCGCTGTCGAGGGATTGTCCTCGCAACTAGTTTATGGTTGATGGGAGTGTTGGAGGTCGTGACCCTCGTTCCTGGGGTGGTATCTCTGCGTCACCCCAGGCATTACATACTTGAGAGGCGTCTCCATTTGGCAGCACGGTGAAACCTCGACGATTTCGTTGTTCTGGGACGTTTTTGTCAGCTTTCTGTCGCTTCCTTCTGTTCCTCTTCATGAGGCAGACTGACGGAGCAAACATCCATCTTCATGTAATTTGCTTGTCACATCCAAATCGTCTTTTTGGGGTGATTCGATGGAGCATTTAATTGAGTGCATTCTTTCGTCCTCTGTCGCAAACGTTTTACTTTAACCACCTTCTCTTCTGGAGTCAGATTAATGGATCAGAGTCTCGGATAGATGCTTGCATCAGACTTAGATACTTGTAGTGTATGAATTGATGTACTAGTTGGTCGACAAGCTTTGTAATAATTTTCAATGCAATCAATAGAATCTGTTTTATTTCTGGAATGTGTCTTGTACGAACAACTCTTCTAAATTGAAATGAAAAACAGAAAACAAGAAACGAAATCAAAGTAACAAAAAATTTATTACCGAGCGAAGACTAAGCTAATCTGACCCTGAATGAAGCACAAATGGTCTTGGCTCGAATTGCATGGTCTCTCTAGTGAATTTTTAAAAAAAAAAAAAAACTAACAAAGTTACTGAATAGTGGACTTTGTGCAGGCCGACAGTTCTTTGGTGATTAACAGCTCTTGGAGTTGGTGCCCATTTGATGAAGTATCGTTACTTAGCTCTTTGTTAGTCTGGATTGTGTTGGTAGCTTTTACTTTTGGATCTCCTCATAGTTGTGCATTGGTTATCGGGGCTCTTCCGCCCTCATAGAGTGATTAAATAGTCTAGGCCTGATGCCTGACATGTTGGTTCTGTGGGCCCGAGCTGTAACTGGCAACAAATCAGCTTCTTCAGGGCTGTATAATGGCAATCACTTGCTACTGGCTAATCCCTTTGGATAGTCCCTTGGGCATGGTTGGCTGTATATTTTATACATAGGTGCAGGGTGGATACCACTGTTTCCATATGATGAAGCCACGACCTTCCCAAAATTATGTTGTACGTGGACAGGGTACTTCCGTAACTGTGGCTTTCCTGCCACCACTATTAGATTGATCTTCCTGATGGGGAAGCACTTCTCTCCACTGAATCCGACCATAGGGTGGGTGGTGGGCATTATATTTTTGTCCTGCAACTGCATGTTTCGGAATGCATTGAGGAGCATGACATTTAGTGAGTTTCTAGTGTCCACCAAAGCACTTTTTACCTCCCACTTAGTGATAAGGACGAAGATGACCAGAGCATCATTGTGAGGAGAATGTACCCCCTGGAGATTCCTCTCCTTAAACGTTAGTGATTGGAACTCGTGCGTGTTGCACTTGTCGGTCTTCATAGTGAGATTGTGTTCGCATCTCAGTCAGTGTCCTCTTGCAGGACCTTTTTTATTGCTCTCCTTCGTTACCGACCCAGTGGAGGACGTAAATGACGCCAGGAGCTTCATTTTCAATCTCCTTGATAGCATTCGCTCTTTCCCTGCCTCTTGTCCGAGCCTAAGAACTCCTTTAACTTGCCTTTCCTGATCCAACACTCAACTTTTCCTCAGAGGTTTCTGCAATCCTCATTACATGTCTGCCTTCCTTGTGGTAGGCGTAGTATTTGTTGTTGTCGGGCCAAGCAGGGTCTTTTCGCTGCTTAGGCGGCCACTTCAACTCTTCCCAATCCTTGATGGAATCTAGGATGTTGAACAGACATGTATTTAAAGCGGTGAAAGACCTGGACCCGACATAATTCGAGGCCTTATCCTGCCTGGGCGGCCCAAGTCGGTCTTGCTGTCTGTGCGCTTCCTCTTGTTACTATCATCGTCCTCTTTCCTTTTCCCCTATATTTTATCCTTTGGAACAAAGGGATTCTTCTCTGACTCCGCCACTCTCTTGGCGGCCAACATTTCATTTAAAGTGATGTATCTCTGGGCATCTTTGAGCAAGTCAGTCATATTGATTGGTGGGTCCTGGGTAAGGAAGTCATAAAGCTTGCCTCTTCTGAGACCTGAAATGAATGTCGTGATGGCGGTGTCATCACTACAACCATCAATGAGGGTCAACTCATCATTAAAATGAGTGACGTACTCCATCAACGTCTCGTTCTGTCTTTGCTTTAGCGTCAGCAGATAATGCGGGCCCTTTCTTAGCCATTGGATGCCCACGAAGCGTGTAAGGAACGCCAATGCCAACGTCTGAAATGAATCAATGGATTTCGAAGGAAGCCTGTGAACCATGTCAGTGCTGATGTCTTCAAGCTTGCGTGGAATGACCAGCACATTATTGCATCAGACCCTTCCTTGAGCGCCATAACGTGCTAGAAGTGGCGCAAGTGATTTGAGGGGTCTCCCGTCCCGTCGTAAAACTCCAACTTCGGTGGGGTGTATTTCTTTGACAGTGATTCGTCCATGAATGGAGGGACCGTGAGATTAAACAACACATCTAGGTTTGCAGCTCCGTTGCGGATTGGGTTGTGCAAGACGAGCCTGTCGGCTTTGGACGATGGGTCTCTATTGACTGCGCCTCCGCCTCTTATCTATTGAGAACTTGTTGGGGCAGTGCGACTCTCCTGAACACGTTCTCTGGAACTTTTTGGGCAGCAGGCCCTTACCTGCTCACATTCTTTTTATGTAGGTCCTCTGTTTGAGAGCCTCCAGCTTTTCTGCGATTAGTTGGATCTGTCTTGAAAGCATGTCCACCCTTGGGTCTGAAGAGGTTCATCCTGTGGCGGTGGTGGAACTGGCGACGCTCTGCCAGTTTGAGCATTTGAAGGCTCGGTAGTATCTTTATTGTTGCGAGACTTCGTTGTCACTATCTCGTTGATTCTCTGGAAAAGGTGGAACTACTGTTCTTTCTGAGGAAATCTGTTGTTGCGAGATTTCGTTGTCCAAACTGATGTAGTCAATTAATTTCTCCTTCCTTACTACTTACCTAAACCTGCATAGGTAGCAAACGTGAGCCAAGGACCATCGTGTGGTGGCCGATGTCACTTCGATGGTTAAGTTAGATAAGGCTTATATTGTAAACTGGGATTATATTGTGTACGTCTAGTTCATCGACCTTATTTCCTTTTTATAGAGTGGGAGTCCTTGTTCTGCTAAGCCTTTGGTGGCGTAGTTTAGGGAAATAGATCTTGCTATGGAGATCATTTCCTAATGAGAGTTGTCCATGTGAGATAGTTTCCCTACAAGATTCGTGCTCCTAGATCTACGGGAGAGGTTTCATTTCCTTAGTGTTGTCCATGCAAAGAAGTTTCCTTGCCCGACTTATACTCTAATATATGTTTCGTAGTCGGATCCAATGTGTTGATGGCCTGCCTTTCTTGGGTAGATCTCTCATATACTTTCCTTAGAGGTCTTACGAGTATTGGGCTTGACTGTGTGACGTGTGGCTTTAATGGCTCATTGTAACTTGGACCTGACTGTCTGGATCCTGCCAATAACGGGCTTAGTATTGTTTGGGCCTCGCTGGATTGAGCATGCAGTCGGGCCTACTTTGTTCTAATGACGAGATTATCATGACACGTGTACGGTGCTGATCAGAGGACGGTTTGATGTATCATCAGCTCTTGTAGGTTGTGAGTGTGAAGAGAGGGAAGAAGAGTTGTGATTGAAGAAAGATAGCCCTTTCTGACTGTTGCATTTGAAGAGAGCAATTTGTCTATCTGGCATGAAGTTATTGTTCTTTTCTTGTGGTGGCTACTGCTTGGAGAAGAAGATTCTACTGCATAAAGATTTGTTCCTTCTTGGGTTTGTGAAATTGTAGAAAGTGGGTTGCGATTGAAGAGAGAATAAAATCTTTGTTCTACTGCAATTGAGTTATCTAATTGTGCGTTGCTACGAAGAAGGGTCGTCTTGTTGTTTTTCGTCTCCCCGAATTTGAATTTTCAACCAGTTTGCCTATTTTCTCTACTCTCTAATGGTGTATTTGAAAATATTTTTTTATTGCATTATGTGTAACTAAATAATTTAGTTATGGTAGATTGAAGCACTAGTTATGAATCGTTTGGAATTTTGACATGCCTTGCTATAACTATTTTGTGATGTTTAATTTATTATTATTATTTTTTTTATTTCATCATTCATGTGGATTTTATTTATGCGTGATCATCATATACATGATTTGTATGAAGATTTTTTGCATGGGTAAATTTAGATGATCGCGTTTTGGGCCTATGCTAAGTGACAAAGAAAACCAAGTAAGATTGATTATTGGAATTAATCAACATGAATGATCAAAATAGATACCATGTTTTGGGTTTTATGTTTTGTTAATTCCCATTGATTTATGCGTTATTGATGAGCAAATTAGTGGATACCATGCTAAATACATTTTGAATGAAAAGATAGAGTAGACACCCATGCCTAATTCGTTGTTTAGGGAAATCACTAGCTTATGGATTAGACGCTCATGTCCTTAGGTTGGCAAAATTTGAGCATTAGATTGTATCATTGTATATGACGTTGTTCAAAGGAAGATGACTAGTGATGGATATCGAATGCCTAACTTATTTTCTCATTATTTGAACTCTAGTGTTACATTTATTTTTGTTTGAACATTATTTTTATACCTTGTCTTTATTTTAAGTTTAACAATTATCCTTTTCATATTAAATTTCATTGAAGTAGAAGTGTTAGGAAATCAGTTTTAAACATAATTAATCTAGTCCTGGTGGGAATGATCCCGTTCTTGCTATCTATACTATTTGTCTGATCTTGTACAATTGCGAGTTAAAACGTACATTTAGAAGCTTATTAATTAGGTTAATATTTGTACAACAAGTTTTAGGGATGAACAATCTCTTGCTTGCATCGATGATGTGATCCTTAATAACATTAGGATTAATCTAAATTACAACTAATTTCTGCAAAAGTCGAAACCCCTAGTATTGAGTGTCTTGCAACGCACAAACAATTACAGGTTTAACTTAATCAATTAAAAAATGCTTCGATTATTAAGAAAGAGTACTCTAACTACCAACTAGTCTAGATTTCAAGTCCGAACATAATCGGTAAAAGCAATTTATTAATGTTCAGAATTTAATTGTATTTAACAATGAAGCATAAAGAAAACAGTAAAATAAGTTCAAAAAACTCTATAACCCCTTGGTTTCATCTTCGCCTCGACGGGGCTTAGAAGACAATGGTGGAGGTGGTTGCAGCGGCAACATTGGTCAACTCCATCTCCTCTTTATCCTTGTTTCAAGCTCTTATTTATAGCTTCCAAATCTTGTTCTCCCTAGCTTGGAGAAGAGGAAATTCAGAAAAAGAAATAAAGTTGTCTCCTCTTAGGATTCAGATTATACCAGGCTGTCAACTTGTGACGTGATTTTCTCTATGAAGTTGGTAGAATAGGATAAAACTAGAGTATGCCCCGTGTTGTTGGCACTCCATATAATTTTATTTTTGCTAAATATTTTGTACTGAACACCTCTTTTACTATCCCCATTTTGGCTCTGAATCAGTATTGAAGTGTAAACTTATTTTAAGGTAAATATATATATATATATATATATTATAAATTTTAGAGTTAGACTCAGTCAAATTTGAATCAGCTGGGGAAAAAATTTAAACGCCGAGAATGAGTTCTCCCCCAATCTTTGAATTCACAAAAACATGAAGTTTAGAGTTTTTGTTTAAATGTGCATTAAGATGTCCGACTCATTTTTTATGGTATGATCAGCTTGTCTCATTGCTTTGAAAAATATTAAAAACGTGAATACTTTATATGTTTTTTATTTATAGAATATATATTTTTAAAATTTTAGCGCTCGTGTTGATCATCGATTTTGTTGGAAAGATCTTAAAAATGCATTTCAACGATATTAACTTTACCAAAATTTGATATCGATGTAGATAGTTATGATAATTTTCACTTTGCTAAAAGCAAAACACAATATTTTCTCTCTCCGCCACATGTACATTCCATCAACTTTTTTCAAAAGTTTTTCATTATTTTTTCCCTTCTACATGTTTTATATTTACAAATACCCCATCATGGAAAATGAATCTCAGTCCTCAAATTCAATACATTTCCCAACTTTCAATCCTAACCATCTTTTATCGTTAATCCTTTTGATTTGACTTTGTCCCAGTCAACAATGAATAGTAAAACACCACTCTGAATTGTAATATAGATGGCAAACATATGAATTGTAGTCCTATATATTAGCATTCCATAGCTACAAGAATCATGTGATTTTGACATCTGTAGCTTAGGATATGCCCAAACTCCTTAAATCTATTCAGAGGGCGATGGGATAGAAAGTTTCTAAAAGTATAAAAAAAAAGATAGGTTGCCTAATTTCCAAAAAGAATCTTCCGAATATGTTTTTTGACTTTCCGCTTTGATATGATTTCATCATTTAAGCTCTCAGTCCTATAAAAACACAAAAATGAAATAATAGAATATAATACAATATTTGAAACACTAACACAAATATAAATTATAAGGTAATTTATGTATAAATTACGTGAATGTCAAATATCCCCAAACCTATATTTTGCTAGTCCTCGAGCAAAACAAAAATAAAATAAAATCCTAACTCACTTTCGCAGGAATCATCGATTGCACTAATCTTAAACCTTCAACAAGGCTTTGAACCCCTAGATTACCTCTTGTGGACGAGTTATAATTTCGACAGTAGTATATCAATAGACTTTGACAATAATTTAATAGTAAAAGGTTAAATAAATTTCATCATCATTCTCAACTCGAAGCGTGTGTGTGTATAACCTAATCAACATAACTCTCTATTTCAAGTAAAGATATGACTAGATAACCTTTAAAAAATATGCTTCGACCGCAAATCTCTTATGTCACTAAAAAATAAAATATTAAAAAATTGGGTATTTGTACTCAGTTTATATGTGAGGAAAAGAGTAAATTATGGAAACACAAACATGTCATATATAATTATCATGAAAAAACTGAATTTTCAAATATGAAATGAATATGATATCATGGACAGGAATATCAATTACTTTTGAGAATGTTGGATCAAACATCATAGTTCTTGTCTATTCAATCTCCAGATCTACGAAATGGACCTTTACTTAAGATCAATTAGGTATTTATTAGGTTGTAATGGGGCTTGGATTATAACTAACAAGAATAATAAAAGGATATACAAAAATTCTATGAGAATGGATACACTATTTAATAAATACTTAGGGCATGGAAGAATAAATCAATGTTGTACGTCATTAATCTTTCTTTTTTCTCAATTCGTCTTCATACTTTGGTTTGAAGCATCAATAAAAAAAAAATTTATCACGAAATGTTTTCTCCTTCTACGTAAAAAAACATTTCAACCTTGAGAATTCATGGAATATCTAGCTTCACCTCTTTTCTATTTGCTCATTCCAAATATAGATCTGACCATGAACATTCTCAAAGAAATTGGGTATGGATAAAAAATAATATGGGGTATTACTCCATAATTAGAATAGGTAATGGAAACTGGACTAGCAAAGAAAAGACTTTTGAAAGGCTCAAAGGGCTGCAAACAAATGGTTATTACTAAGTAGGCTAAATGTCTAAAGAACGATTCAAAGAAAAATGCATATCACTTCTTAAGCTCTAGTCGGAATTATGACATCTCAACTAAATAAACCAAGAACTTTTAGTGTAATGATTTGATTTTAATATCATTTTCAAAGCAATCATTAAGAGAAACAAGAATAATGGGATCATCAACAAGATAATGTGGATTCAAGAAAAATCATAGTTTATTGAATAGCCCTCTAAAAAAAATAAAATGGCTCAAAACTTACAAAGTTAAGTCTCCACTATTAGTCTAAGGTTTTCTAGTTAAATATTTCACTCATCAACTTCAAATTATGCTAACTTCGCTTATAGTGCAAGGATAGTCGAGTTGAAAAATCTCATGAAATATATTTAACTTAAAGATAATATCAAACCTTATGTATTACCTATTAATATATCAATGTGACAATTGATAGTATACATTTCCTCAAATTTAAAGGCATCAAACACTTCGAAAGCATATTCTCTACATTAGAAATAAACATTCTACAAGCCCATGAAAAAGACTCAAAATACATATTTTTTTTCAAAGTTTCAAACTATACATCAAGTCATTTCACAGCTACCTACATATTTTTCTTAGCAAGTCAATTATTTATGTTATTCAACAACCTGGTAATAATCCGTAGTCCAACTATTACAACCCAGGTTTCGCCAAGCACCCAAATCCCTTATGGACCCATGGCCTACACCAAGGGGGACATGTTATTGTCTCCCAGGCTCATCAAGCCCCTAACTCTGTTAAAACTAAATTTAATCAAGTTCTTCCATCCAACATATCCAGTTTAGAGAAAGCAGTTAATTGTTTAATGCACCACAATAAAGTATGACTGAATAGAATTCACAGGTTATATCAGAGTTAAAAGCCACGATTCAACACTAACATCAAGCCATCAATAAACTTGAGATAGTTGTGAGTCAGATTGCTCAGGCATTCCCTGAGAGAGGGTCGCTAATATTTTCTAGTCAACATTCCAAACCCAAAGAGTCAATTCATAATTGGTCGCACGTTTGAGCACTGCAATGAAGATGTCAAATCTATCATTACTCTTAGGAGTGGAAAACAAGTTGACCATCCGGTACGAATGATCGATACGAGTGTCACTGCGTACCCGTCTAAGTCAAAAGCAAGTTGCATCTCCATCTGACAAGGAGGCTGATAAGGCCTCACCTTCTAAGGATAATCCTCTTGACTCTGACCCCAGTCAATCATCTTATTTGCCTAAAACACCGTTTCAAGCATTGGTTAGCTCTGACAAAGAAATGAACAAATGTCAACGATGTAATAAATTTTTTTTAAACAAGTTCATATTAATATCCCATTGCTCGATGCTATTAATCAACTTTCTGCCTATGTCAAGTTTTTGAAGGATCTTTGCACACAGAATTGAAAGCTACATGTGGAAAAGAAAACCTTCTCGAGAAGACATGCTCCATGGTATACATCCTCTCACGAGCCGCCTCAACTTCCGTCCCAGCGACGGCCACCTGGCTCATGTGTGATCCATCAGCCAACTATGACGCCTACTTATATGTTTCCTTGAAGCATAATCTGCATCAACCTCCCGATGCCAGGCCTGATTGTTGATCTTCACTACGTCCGGGAAAAACAGACTTATCCACGTGTCCGGATGAGGAATTACGCCAACACCACCCTTCGTAGTCGCCACTGCTCCCAGCCCTCCTCCGTAGTCTTTCCTTTGTCATCAACAGTCAACCCTTTATTGCGAGACGACTTAGTGGGATCCGAAGGGAGTGAAGGAAGCGAGTTGTCCAATGGACCCTCCATCACCCTGAGATGCGGCCTGGAGCAAGATGAGAAACAATGCAGACTATGAGAAACTTGACCTGTGTCACGACAACCACTATCAGACAACCCACCAGTGGAATGATTAGACTCCAGAACATCAGGCGAATCCTCATCAGGACCCTTTAGCAAAACGGTCCCAAACGGATCAACACCAATAGAAGCTGCCGTAGCAGCCAACATCAACTTTTCGCTCAAAGCTTCTACCTGTTCGGCACTAAGATTAGATGCATCTTCAACACCTGCTAATCGTAGGTGGTCCCTCTCCCAGCCGGACACTTCGACCTCCGCCCTGGCAAGCCAATCAGGTTCACGCTCCTCACTTACTAGAGCGGATTGTTTGGAAAATGACCCAATCCTAACACGAGACTTCTTCGAACTTACAAAGGAGACAAGAGTCTCAGTAAACCCCTCCATGTCAAAAAAAACAAGAGCCTTAACTTCGGCTACTTTCCTTTTTCTAGAAGAGGCCCCACATTCGGACTTAACTCGCAATGATCGGTAAAGAGTGGGGGGCCTCATGCCAGTTGTCCCACAGTCCGCTGCGAATAAAGTTGGTGGTACATATGACCTCCTCCACATTCTTCTTCGGCAAGTCACAAAACTTCTTTATAATGTTTCTCTCCTTTGGGGTAAAATGAGTAGTGGGGAACCTCCCTGCGAAGAAACACGAGCAACGGTTAGCATACAATCAGTGCAACGGAATCGAAAGATAAAGTTACACTTACGAAGTGGCTTAAACTCTCGTTCGAGCAGACAACCCTTGAATTGGAAATACTTTGAATCCACAGGAGCCAAGAAGCAGTACTTCTGCCAGGACTTGAAGTCATCCGGCAAATTCTCAAAGCAAACCAGCGATGTCATCTTATGAATGGCGTGATCGTTCAGTCGAGGATAAGTCAACAACTGGATCACCCACGGAGTCACGCATACACTAGCTTCCTTCGCTCAGATCAAAGTGAGAAAAACGATCATATACCCATTGGGTACCAACTGGGCAGAATGGATTTCAAGAAAATCCAAGAAGTATTAAATTGCGACAAGAATAGGAAAGCGGACTCCAGTTTGGAGCATCCCACGGTGCAAACAGATAAACCCCGCCGGTGGAAACATCAGAGTTTGATTATCCTTCAGAGCATATAGTGGCAGGTCCTCAGGGACTCCGAACTTCTGCCAGATTTTAGCAAGGCCCGATTAAAAAAGAAACCTGTCTTCAAAAAACTCAAGGCCCTTGGCCAATGTGGCGCCATCACGATGGTTTTGGTGAGCCATGAAGAAGATGAATAATTTTTTCAATCAGAAAATGAACAGAGCAAAATCTCTAAGAGTGAAGAAAATAGAGGAGTCAGTCTCCGCATAGAGGAAGACCTAAGTAGGGATTGGGCTCTCGCCTCTTCTCCACTGAATCGACGCACAATTAATTAATGAAGCGTGTGACTCAAGCAACGATTCAGACTCAATCATAATGAGCAGCGTATCTTTTCAAGAAGTGACTTAGCGAACCGATCTGACTGCTCACTAACTCGGGGTGAGTAGCTGATGATACAACAAAACGGTCCCTCTTTTACACCGTACACGTGTCATGATGATCTCGAGGAATGACAGGCACTAGCGTCATCCCAACACTGATCCGGCCAAAGTGGTTCTAAGGCCGCCCAATGCAGTCCGTCGAACGGACTGTAATTTTTACAGCCTATTAAGCCCACGTGTCTCAAATTCATCCTCAATACCCGTAAGCCTTGCTAAGGCAAGTATCTCGAGGATCAGCTTCAGACAGGCCATTACAACAACTATTTGCTTCCAACTAGGAAGTGGATTACAGAGTATATATCACACATGGAGACTTCTACCTATATACTACTCTCAGAACAGGAACTATCTCCCGTGTATCTAGGTACACACAGCTAATAGGGAAACTTCCCTCCACAGCACGACTCCTAATTAGATAAGGATCTCCACAAAGATCTTCTTTCCTAAACTACGCCATCGATGGCCTAGTCGAACTAGGACTCCAACATTATAAATTAGACATAAGGTTAATAAGCTAAGGTACGCTACAAATTCTCTGTTTACAACATTACGCCTTCCTCAGATCCATGTCTAACTTTAGCATCGGAGTGCCATCGGCCACTACAACAGTGTTCCATGGTTCATGTGGTTCCTTGTGCAAGTCAGCAGGTCAAGGTCAAAGCAGAGAGCAAAAAATTACTGCATCACTATTATAGATATATTTTTTTAAATTATACTATTATTAATTTCAACTTAATTTTAATTTGACAAATTATAAGAATTTGAAGTTTTTAAATATTTTTTAGGATTTGGGGGATGACATGGATGGCCCCAAATATAGGAGGAAGGAAGATGCCAAGTTAAATTAGGGGCATGTATAGGGAGTTCCATTGGAGCATTTTTTTTCCCCATATGAGATTCTAAATTAGTTTTTTGGCTAATTTACGAGATCCCATAGAGAAGCTAAGAGGTGAACCTAATTATTGAAGTCATTAACCTCCAAAAGTATTCTCAGTAAGTTCCTATGCTTTTGTTGATAATTAGGACTACGACCTTTGTGGATTATTAGCACTACAATACATATAAGATGTTTGGTAGTTCACATCTTGATTGTAAGCAAGACAATAAACATTAAGAATTACTTTAAAGCTGCAACACTTATTTATATTAACTTTATCAAATGGCTGTTGCTAAATAACACCACCACTTCTCCTGATAGACACCGCCATTAGGCTATTTTCTGAAGAACACCACCGCCTTTCTGAAGGACACTACCACTATTAAAGGACACCACCTATAAAAGGAAAAAAATACCCTAACTCCTCTATCTTTCATCTCTCCCTCACTTCTTCTGTCATCAAGAACCATCACCATCGCACCACTACCTCGCCCCCATCAACCAAACCACCACACCACCAACCGACCTCTTCTTCAAGCTCTTCTCACCCTCTCTTCTCCTTTCTTTCTCTCTTTTCTTATCTCCCTCTCTTCCTCTATTCTCCACTAATTCTCATTTCCGTCAAGAACCATCACCACCCTTTCGGCCTACTACACCACCTCCTCATCACCTCTCCCTATTTTTCTAATGTGTTTTTTCTTCTTTACCTCTCTTATTTTCTTTTTCTTTTTCCGTTACTTTCTTCACAACACAAACACTAATTGGAATTAACAAACACAAATTGAAATTTTAGACTGTAAATTTTGGATACAAATTGGATTTAATAAACACAAATGGAATTAATAAGAAGATGCCTAATATTTACAACGCTTTGGTAGTTAAAGGTCAAGATATTGTTGCCCAAGAAATTAATGTGATTTGTGAGGTACAACAATTGTTAGGAAATAATTGAGTTAGACCTGTAGCTATGAGTGCTACAGATGGTCTGATGAGAAATACAATTCGTTATATTTCGACTATAAAAAATATTTTCTAATATTAATATTAGTAATAAAAATTCACCTATTTTTTCTGAACCAACTTCCTTGCCCAACATGGCATTCCAATTTGGTATGAACATACCCATATGGTTTTTCATAACGTGAGATTGTGTATCAAGGGAGCTGGCTTAGACAAAATATCTTTTCGATCAAGGAGTACCTCTGAATATCTCTCAGCAATTCATTTTATTGTCGCAATACGAAAGCACAAAAACAAACAATAAACAGTAAATTTTTCATTAATATTTAAAAATATTACAAAACAAATACAAAAAAATATATTATTTGTCTTAGACACGGTCAACAAAGTCTTTGAGGGGATGGTGTTTGCGGCCCTCTTCATCGGAGGAGTAGTAGTCCACTAACGCACCATCAACATCATCATCGTCCTCATCAGAGGACTGTGATGATTCGCTGTCCTCTTCCTCATCTAACAATTTTTCATCATCTGAAGACGATGATATGTGGAGGGGGGGGGGAGTCCTCATACCAAACAGAGTCATATTTGGGATCTCCAATTTCATCCAATTCTTCGTCGAATGATTGTTTTTTCAACATTGGCCTTTTTCTCTTCATATTCTCTTATTTCTCTTGAGGTTATGAATATTAATAGATGACTCTCCTATAATGCTCAACTTAAATGAATTAGTTATGAATTTGTCTTCCCAATGAATTCTATTTGTCTTCTCAAGTAATTTTCTTGTGATTATGCAACCATGGTGGTTTTCTAAAGTATACTTGAATGTCATGGAGAAAGGAAAAAATGAAAAAACTTCCCCGAGATACTCAAAATGCAGTGGCAAAATCGAGCCCAATAATAACAATCGCAACAATCAGATGCGAATGTGACCGTACAAATCGCAGAAATTCAGCAATTGTATGAAACAAAGTCAAGTTTTTGGCCAAAATGCAGCGGCTCAGACGAGGATAAGACAGAAGCTCGTCGGATCCGCTGCATTTGGACAGAAAAAATCTTTGTTTTTTACCAACACGTAACGGATCGTGCAAGCACTATTCATCGCTACCGCTGCGTTTGGACAGAAAACAGACTCTGTCCAAAATTATAATTTTTTGTGTCTGTACCTTTTTTATTATTTTATTATTTTTTCAATTTCTATGGGTTTGATATAGTATTGTCACTACACCAAATTGGCACTTTTGTAACAACTCTCAAAACAGTATCACTTTTGAGATGTTACAATCCACCAAACAATTTCAAATCAAAACTAAATTTAGTTAAAAAATTGAAAAACAGTAACACAAAAAAAATGATACAATAAGTTGGATCACCATGAATAGTATCACTTTTATAACCATACTCTTCATGGTGATACTATTATTGTATCATTTTGTTTGTGAAAATGTGTAAAATTGTTAGGTGAATTGTTACACTTCAAAAGTGATACTGTTTTGGGGGTTGTTACAAAAATGCCAATATGGTGTAGTGTGTCATATTTGATTTATTGTTAAACCCCACTTTTGTACAGCCCAACTTGAGATGGTCAAAAATGGGGTTTAACAATAAATCAAATATGTCAATATTGTATCAAACCCATAGAAATTGAAAAAAAAAACCCAAAAAAATATTCAAATACAAAAAACTAAAAAATGGACAGTGTCTGTTTTCTGTCCAAACGAAACGGTTGATGCGAGGATTTTAATTCTTGTCGCAGTAACCGTTGTGTTTGGACATAAAATAGGCTATGTTTTTTTGGCATAAACACATCGGTTGTTGCGACAGTAACTCAATGCCTCGCATCAGCCGCTGCGTTTGGACAGAAAACAGACTCTGTTCATTTTTATTTTTTTTGTATTTGAATCTTTTTTTTTTTTTTTTTTTATTCTTATGGGTCTGCTACAATATTTACATATTTGGTTTATTGCTAAATCACACTTTTGACCATCTCAAGTTGGGGTGTACAAAAGTGGGTTAATAAATCAATTATGTCAATACTGTATCAAACTCATAGAAATTGAAAAAAAATAAAAATAAGGTTCAAACAAAAAAAATTGAAAATTTGGACAGAGTCAGTTTTCTGTCCAAACGCAGTGGCTCGTGCGAGCTTATTACTCATCTCGTACCCAGTGTTCTAAAAAGCGCTAGGCGGTGAGCGGGCGGCGAGCAGGTGCCTAGCTCCCAGAGGCCTAGGCGGTTTTAGGTTTTGTATTAGAACTTTAATAATTTACATAAGTTAAATATAATACTTTATCAATTACATCCAATTTAATGCTAAGATACATATGCAAAATTTATAAACATGAAAAATTAACAATCATGAACAAAATTTATCAAAACTCAAATGACTGAAGTGGTCACGATGAGTACTTTATACAAAGTTGAATTTGTGGACAAATATCCAAACCTACTCTTTTATCTTTTTCAAATTGCATGAATGACCTCAGTCATTTTTTATAAAATCTATATTACTAAAATTGGTATCGACTGATCCTTTGAGAATTCCATTAAGTAATCATCAGTTGCTACATTCAAACATATATTGAATAAAAACAATTAAATTGTTTCTTTCCAAAAAAAGGGAAAGAAAAATAAAATAAGAACACAATCAACCTTATTAAAAAAAACCCGCCCAGACCCGCCTAGGCGCCTACCCGATTTTTCACCCGCCCAGCTATTAATCTGGGTGTTTCTCTAACGCCTAGCGCCCAGGTGCCGCCTAGGCCCTTTTTTAGAACACTGCTCGTACCAGCCAATATGTTTATATCTTTCTAGGGATTTTGGACAATGTCGTGTGAGCAGTTGCGTTCAGGTTTGTCACATTCACATTTTAGGCTGCGATTATGTGTTTATTGCTCGCCGTAACCCCTGCGTTTGGGTACAAATTCTTACTACTCAATTATGTTTCAGGGCACTTACAAGTGTTATTTTCAAATCCTTGAGAAGTCTTAAACAGTGAGGGCCCCTCTCCCATTTTTTATTCATTCTGGCAGCTGAAGTCTTGAGCAGAAATTAATAAGTAGAAGTTTAATTTTTAATTTGAAGGGAAAAAATAAAATATTTTGTGAAGCAAATATGCCAATGGAAATGTTTTTGTTGTGGTTTTATATACTATGCATGCAAATACTCACAAAATTCTTAACTTCATTATATCCCAAAATTCCTATGTATACAAACTAAACATATCGACATCTCTCGGATCAGACACATTACAATTACAATTGAATTCCTATATATACAAAGTAAACATGTGGGCATCTCGGAATCTCTCGAATCAGACACATTTGATAGTGTTGAGGCGGTAGTTGTGTTCTAGTTGCACCACCAATATGAGAAATATGAGTGCACCTCACATTCGTTCTATAAACTGAGGTAGTGACTGTGTTCTAGCACCATCGATAAATTTTTCTCCTTCGCCCTCGTGGTGGTTCCTGCGAATGTGGGTTTCACACTCGCAAGAACCACCGCGAGGGCGAAGGAGAAAAAAATAGAGCAAAAAAAAATCCAGTGGAGGAGGAGAAGTGGTGGTGATGGGGAGGAAGAGGAAAGGTGGTGGGGTGAAGGGGTGGAGAAGGATAGGTGGTGGGGTAAAGGGGAGGAGGAACATGAGAGGTGGTGGTGGTGATGGGAAGGAAGAGGAAAGATGGTGGGGTAAAGGGGTAGAGGAGGATAGGTGGTAGAGTGAATGAGAGGAGCAAGAAAGGTGGCGAAGATGAGCAGAAGAGGTGGCAAGGTTGTGGTGGTGAATGGGAAGAGGCGCAGAGGTGCGAGGTGGTGGTGGTGATGGGGAGGAGGAGGAGAGATGGTGAGGGTGAAGGGGTGGAGGAGTAGAGGTGATGGGGTGAAGGGGTAAAGGGAAGGAGGAGAGGTGGCAGTGGGTGGCGAAGTTGTGGGGTGAAGGGGAGGAGAGGAGGAGGAGGAGGTGGCGATTGGAGAAGAAATGAAGATAATAGAAGATGAGGGTTAGGGTTAGAGTTTTCTTTTTCTTATATAGTGATGGTGTCCTTCAGTAAATAAATAAATAAAAAATTGTGGGTAGTGGTGTCCATCAGTATAAATGGTAGTGTTATTTAGCAGCAGCCTTACCAAATATAAGAAGGCCATCAACAAATATAGTGTGAGTGATTGAAGGGGAATAAAATTTAGATTTAACCCTTGAAATCAAAGACATTGACTCAACTTTGTGACTCATTCTGTATACAGCTTTAGTCACTTAGACAAGCATGAAAAGTGATAAAGGGTCTCCTTGTCTCATACCTCTATTATGGGTGAATCATCATGCCTGTATTGGGCTTCAAATAGTCATGGGCATTTTTAAAAATTATCTTAGCCTAGGTTGTATATCAACTAATCCAATTGGGTAAAATTCAACCCGATCTCAACAATTTTATGTTTTCCTTGTGCTACCTAAAATGAGTTTTTATTTTTGCCAAGAAATTGTCACAACTATAAACATCGAGTGATTTTAATTTATTTTTCTTCTTATCCAAGCAAGTATTTGCTCTAGCAATAAACACCAAACCATAACATGAAAAGCTTTAGCTGAGTTTAACCAAGATTATTAGTGATGTAAGATTGTGTTGGGGTGTCCCTTATCACTCACCAATAACATGAAAACGTGTGTCCAACTATCAGAAAGAGGATGCATGGGTCCACACAATCTTTGGTTCCTAAAATAACAGGTTGCATTTCTTGAATAAAAATAATACCCCATTCATTGACATCTCAATTACACCTACCTAACATATTTCTAGAAAATACAAAGATCTTAAAATCTAATATTATACTAGTGAAAATGATCCATTCCTTGCAAGGCCGGGGATGGACATTTTGATATTGTACATGTGTTAAGACTGAAGATGCTGTTTTTATTTTAGTTTTTTTAGGTGGTAAAAGCTTTAATTTATTTGTTTGACTATTAGAAAACAAGTTTTGAATTATATTGAGTATTCAAGCAGAATTGTATTTTTTCAAATGAGATGTTGGAGTTTGAATTGGATGACTTTATTTGTTCTTATTTGAAGCATCATATTGAGCCCCCTTTCCTTTTGGTTCGTGTCGATGCACTCTTAATGGCAAGCTAAGTAGTGCACCAAAAAGGCAAAAAATGAAACAAAACATTGGAGAACAACCTTGAATACCTGTAGTATTGCTCAAGGTTTGGGCCTGTAGGTAATTGAGAAATCGATATTAGCTAAAGCTTCCTCATGGGTAATTAATTAATACAGGCATACACAAATGGATTGATTGACTTTGTTTGAAGCCATGGACACCCGGCATTTTAAGAAGAGAGAAGATAAATTTTAAAACTTTAAAACAGAAAAAAGTTTTACAGAGATGAGGAAACCGAGATTTACTCTTTCAACACAAAGTCATCAACGACACCACCAACCAATAATTTACATGTCCCCTACAACCAACCATAAAACCAAATAGAGAATCAAAATGACCTCCAGTACCCTTCTCTTCCTTTTGTTGTTGTTCTCATCATCCCATCCCATTTAAAAACTTCTCTACCCCTCTTTTTAGGAGGTTCCACATTTTGTTGTCCAAATTTGTTTCTTCCATTCCATTCCATTCTTCTTCTTCTTCTTCTTCACCCCCTTCTCTCATTATCACAATCCCATTAATCTTACTCAAATATAGACACTTTGATGCTCCCAAACTCCCTCCAATAGAGTTATTGGAGAAAATACATATGGACAATTAAGCATGAAGATTTGTGAGGAGGAGGGAGAGGATTAAGGGGGGATTCTCTTTTGAATCTCCATTCTTGCATTCTTCTCACAAAAAAACTTCTTTCTTCACGGGTAACAAATTATATCCTTATGTTGCTTTCATTGTTCATTCATCATTTCATTTCTAACAAAACCTTAATATATTTTGACTTCCTTTATTCCCTTAGGAATTGCTGGTTTGGATTCATGGGAACAAAAATGAAAGGGATTAAAGGTTTCTACAAAGGAATCACCAATATGTTTGGTATTATTTATTTTCTACAATTTTATTATTATTATTATTATTTTTTTGGTGGAATTTTATTTTGCTAATTAGGGGAGCTAAATGGGAGGATTGGGATTTTTTTGGTTCTAGTTGTGAAGGAAAGGGAGTTGGAGATAGGTTATCCTACAGATGTTACGCATGTGGCACATATTGGTTGGGATGGCCAGGATAATAACAATGCACCTAGTTGGGTTTGTATCCGGCTACACTTGATTAAAATGTTTATATTGAGCACTACTACAGTGCCTGGTGGTGTGTCTGATGTTGTGCCTGGTGCCACCAGACACCGTTTATCTGTCGCGAGATATAAAATAATTCACATCTCGAGGCAGATGGACGGTGTCTGGTGGCCACCAGGCACAACAACAGGCACAAGTCCATGCACCCTAGATTTTTCAGTTTATATTTGCATTCAAAATTTATTTTATTTTATGGCTAATTTTTTTTTGAAAAATTTAGATGAAAGAGTTCAAGACATCTTCGGATTTCTCAGCGCTAAATGTTGGTGAGTTAGGCGTCGGAGAAAGTAGGGGGGTCTCGATATCCGGTAGAGGTATGTTGGGTCTCGATATCATATTTGTTTGAAATATTTCTGGTTAATATATATAATTTTTTTTTTCAATACACATTTTTTATCATCCTTTAGATGATTCCTCCATTTGATTTGATTTTTCTGATCTTTCTTCAAACTGAAATTAATTCAATAATAAAATGAAATAAGCAAGGAAATATATTCATGTAACAAAAACGTAGTAATCTAAATTTTATAAATTAAAAATTAAGCATATAAATTAGGGTAAAGATAGTGATCTTGGAAACTGGAAAAAACTCTGTAAAATCTAGCAATGTTTAACTTAAGTTTGGGAAACAGGAAATTTAGTGAGTGATCACTTTTTTTTTTTTTTTTTTTTTCTCTTTTTAATAACGAAAGGGATGTACAACTATGGATTCTGTTTTTGTTGATTTTCTTGAAAAATGTACTTAAATAAAATACGTTACTCTCATGAAGAAAAAAGATTGAGGGTGTGCTAATGCCATATTAGCTAAGTTCTTAGGGTATTTTGGCCAATGCAAAGAAGAAGATACCCTCCCCTAATAATGAGGTATTGTGGTTGCTTCACATGCTAAAATGGGATAAAGTATGGCACTTTGACAGCCAACCATTCAACATTACCTTCATAAGAAGGAACTCCAGAGTCTCAATTTAGGCTTCAAGCATGAAAGATACTTGTGAACAACACCACAAATCAATTAATCAATTAAACATGCATTATTGTTGTTCCAACTTACAACTCTTAGTCATAAGTTCTAACCAAAACCATTTAATTTCAAAGACACCATAGCTTTCTTTGCATTTGAAGTGACTAGCTATTAACATTTGCTACTATTCATATACTTGATTATGAACAGAATTTCAGCAACCCATGCGGTCTTCCGATGTTCACAACGAATCTTCATCTGTAAAGAGTACGAAGAAGTACAAGCGTAAAAAAATCAAATCAGCGGCATCCACCCCGAGGTCATCATCCACGAGATCCTCAAGAACAAAGACAAAATTTACAAAGGCTGTTGTTGAAATGGAATCAGCAACCACTGTACAATATTGAGGAGCCGTCGCAAAGCTATAATCACTGTTAATGATAGACCATGCAACTTTTTGATTGTACAAAGAAGAGAGTGAAGTGCCATTTGTAGTTTGGGATGTTCATATTTGAAAGGATGAAATGAGAAAGGGAGAAGAAGGACAGGGGTTGGCAAGGCAAGCAAAGGGCATCTATGTGATTAAATTTGAGTAGTTAGGTGAGAGGTAACATCTAATTAAGGTTAATTAGTTTGCCCAGTGTTTGGGTACGGTGCTCTATGCATTTTGATCCAATGTCAAGGTCAAAAGAAAAAGATGGAATCATATGTTTTGATTTGGATTGAAACAAGTTCTTGCTTGAATTGTTCAACCAACCTTATTCAATCAAGTGGAACATAGTAGTGTAAAGTTTATGATTGTTGAAAAGATCGTTGTGAACTTGTGTTCAACATAATGATTGAATAACAAATAACTAATTGATGATACATCAAATTAGGGGTGGGTGCGAGACGGGATGAACCCATTCCTATTCCATCCCATTCATTCGAAATCAGGGTGGGATAGACCTCATCCCATCCCAAACGGGTTCGGGTCGGGATCAGCATGCTCAGTCTGTTGATAAATTATTTTGACAATTTATAACATAATAAACACAATTTGTAACATATTACAGCATATAACATAATAACATATTTCAACAAAACATAATAAATACACTCTCTAGCATAATAAACATAGTAATGTGCAACATATTACTATGTTGTAACATAAAAAAAACATAGACTTCATTCACAATCTGTAACATAAACATAGATTTCATTCACAAACATAATACACAACTTGTAACATAATAAACTTCATTCTGTAACACAATAATACACAACCTGTAACATTATGCCCAAACTTTATATGGGCATCCAAACAATTGCAATTCTAAAATAAATATTAAAATTATTAATAATAAATATTAAATAATCAGTATGGGACGGGACGAGATTGGCGGGATTGAAAATCTTCATCCCATCCCATCCCATTCTAGATCGGGACGGGACGGGATCGGGATGAGATTAATCAATCCCAATAAGACTAAAAAAAATCAGGACAGAATAGGACGAGATCGGGATGGGATCGGGATCGCGGGATGTGATGCCCACCCCTACATCAAATAGTCATTTAATCACGATCGTGCACGTGGTAAAAAACACATAGGAACATACACTTTAATCTCAACACGGATAATAGGCTCGGTCTTAGAAGCCCAAAGAGGCAGGCCAGGTCATTAAAGCCCAAAAAATTCTTTAATAATAATCATAGGGGTGAGCATCCCATCTAGCGATCTCGTCCCATATCGATTTTTTTGGGTCCTATTAGGATTGATCAATCCCATCCCGATCTCGATCCCGTCTCGTCCTGATCTAGAATGGGATGGGATCGGGATGAAGATTTTCAATCCCGCCCATCTCGTCCTGAACCGAATTCTTTTAATATTTATAATGACTATGTAGTGTGAAACTATTTGTTGATATGACTATTTTATTTGTTGTCTTATTTATTGACATGACTATTTTATTCTCACAAACTTCCATGTGACTTACCAAGATAATGAATCTAACTCAAACTCTCTCCCTTTTTTTTCATCTTCCTAACTCATGACGACAACATTGTGTGCTCCTCATAGTTTTTAAATGACAAATCCATTGATCATTTTCTTTAGCAATGTACAAAAAAATGACTATCTTCAATAGTGGTTCTAAAAAAACAAAGTAAAAACTAATGAAATGGAAAATTAATAATCAATGGCTTAAAGTTATATCGTTGTTCTTAGAGTTGTGTGTTTGGTAAATCCAAAATTTTCAATCTTGCATGTTAAATTTTCAATACAAAATTTAGTACATGTCCATCCCGTCCCGTTCCGAACCCGTTTGGGACGGGACAAGGTCGGGATGAGGTCTATCCTGTCCCAATCTCGAACAAATGGGATGGGATAAGGATGAGGTCCATCCCGTCCCGTGCCCACCCCTAATAGATCATGAACAAAGTTAAAGGCCCAAGCCCCAAGCCCAACATATCTCTTCCCTTAGAAAAGAGAGACGTTACGAATGAGACAAACCGTGGTGGGAATCACTCCTCGAATGACGTATCTCAATGAAGAAGGAAATCGTTGTGAGAAACGTTTCCTCTCATCGCACCCTACATGCTTAAGTCGCACAGAGAGTTAATTACGCACATTATATAAGGTAAAGGAGAGATCCACGAAAGAGGTATGCAAACACAACACAATTATACTCTGTCCAAATTCATTTTTTCCCACAACTAACTGACTTAAGAATCATATATTCTTCGGCTACCTAACAGGTGGTCTTTGACAATCTAACCTTGTTTTGTAGGTCAGATCTCTAGGAGGACAGATTTGGACGCATCAGTTTGGTGCCATATGTGGGGAACGACAGTTTTCTTTAAAAAAAAAAAGAGTTTTGTTTGTAGTTTCTTTAGTACAAATCAGTAACAAAAAGATTTAGTGCAAATGAAACCTCTTACAATTCTCAACTTAGCAACAATCAAGGCAATCATTCTACTGGTGAAACTCAATTACCTTGTGGGCATATCCCAAGTCCAGCATTGGGAGAACCTATTATACAAGGTAGTGCAGTACCACCAACAAGCCCATGCATTTGGGGGGTACTATGACAGATCCTCGTGTGGACCAACGTTTGGCCTAGATGGCTTATCTAGCTAAAATGGTCGAAAAAATTACTCAAGAACGTGTTCCACCTGTCGAACACGTCAGAACGCCACTTTAGCAAAATTCTGCCAACCATGTCCAAGAGAACCAAGAAGCTCCTGTAGAGTTTCGGAGAACGAACTTCGAAGGAAGTGAACCTCAAGGAGATGGATCCCAGACTGATGGAGTTCTTCCACAGATCCCATTCAGGATTTGAGTCACAAATCCCAATATGCTTTATGAGTTGGCCAGGCCACCCTTCTCCGATGTGATCATGAAGACTCCACTGCCAAAAAAGTTCACTCCACCAAAGTTTGATACTTACGATGCCATCAGACCATCTGCATCACTTCCACCATGTGATGGCACTGAAGGAAAACACAAAGTCCATCATATATAGAACCTTTTCGATTAGCCTCACTCCACGGCGATGAGTTGGTTCAATAGCCTTCCGCCCAGATCAATAGATTTTTTCCAAGCATTGGTACGGCCTTCATCACAAGGTTCATTGACAGTCAACAGATTAAAAAGGGTCCTCATTATTTGCTTCACATCAAGCAAAACCCGACGAGACTCTTAGGGAATACGTTATATGTTTCACTAATGAGCTAACCATGATCAATGGATGCAGTGGCGATATGGCTGTGACCACTTTCACTTTCGGACTCAATGGAGAACCATTTGACAACTCCCTTAACCTGGATCCTCCAAGGAGCATGGCGGTCTTGCTAAAAAGTGCTAAAAAATACATCGCTCTTGGGGAGATGTGGGCCGCCAAGAAGAAAAGTCAGTCTGACAAAAGGCTTTCCCCAACGAATCGGTAAAGAAGAAAAAAAATGGGACTATAAACTGCAGGAAGACATCGGTCAATCCAAGACCTCAGACTAACAGCAGGTTCAAATTTGGCAAATAGAAATTCAGGAAGCTACAGTCCGAAAGAGCCAGGCACGAACGGTCGACCCACTCGGTTAACACGAAGTACAAATCGCTCATGTTCTAAAAACAAATTTGGCAACTATGGGGAGATCCGGCCAGACAAGATAAGAACAAATACTATTCTTTCCACAAGGACCATAGACATGATACTAAAAACTGCTACAACTTGAAGAATGAAATCGAGTACTCTGTCCAGAGAGAACAACTCAATGAATTTATCAGGCTGAAAGACAAACAATCCAAAATAAAAGAGAAAGCTGATGCCACCGCAGAGTCAAACGAACATACCAAAAAACTGATATACGTCTTACATGGCGTAGCCGGAGAGAGGGAACGCTTTAATCGATCATGAAAGCGATATGTCAGGGATTTACGGACAAGAATATGACATCCAGACTTTCCTGTTGAACGCGCCAGAATCGACTACCCAACTCTAGTTTTTTCACAAAAAGATGCACAACGAGTTCATTTTCCCCATAATGACTCCCTAGTAATTTTAGTATCGATAGCCAAGTGGGAAGTCAAAAGAGTGCTCTTACACGGGTAGCTCAGCCAACCTATTGTTCCTGATGGCATTTCTCAAAATGCAGTTTAAAAAGAGGGACTTAAACCCACTGACCAGCCTATGGTGAGTTTCAATGGCGAACAATGCCACCCACTCGGACTAATCTGATTACCAGTCGTGGCAGGAACACCAGGTAAACAATGAGTCCTATTAACGGACTCCTTCATTGTAGACACGTCATGAGCATACAACATGCTTCTAGGAAGACATTGGCTACATGAAATGGGTGCAGTATCTTCCACCATGCATCAATGCCTAAAGTATAGCACTGGTGACATCGTTGGATTCATCAAAAAGATCAACCGGCTGTGCGTCAATGTCATTACGCAACAATGAAAGTCCCTAACAAATAGCAATCACAGTCAAGACAAGAAGGGCCATCACAACGGCCCGATCAACCAAAGATGGATCATGATCTCCCAGAGGATAATGCAACTCCAACTAGTCTAAGAGGACATCCAAATACCACCCAACCGAAAAAAGAGACGATACTGATCCATCTTAATGGTGAAGAAGGGAGTAAAACAGTTCGGATCAATACAAAAGTTCACCCAAAGCTAACTAAACAACTGATCAAACTGCTGAAGGATAACCATGACGTCTTCGTTTGGACAATGAAGGACATAGTTGACATTGACCCCTCCGTCATCACTCATAGATTGCAGGTCAATTCGGATAAGAAGCCAGTCCGACAAAAAAGAAGGGCAATTGCCCCAGAGCGTAATCAAGCCATCAACGACGAGGTGCATAATTTATTAAATGCAGGGATGATCAAGGAATTCTACTACCGAGACTGGTTGGCCAATACAATTTTGGTTAAGAAGAACGAAAAATGGAGGGTATACGTGGACTATACGAACCTCAACAAAGTCTGCCCGAAAGATAGCTTTCCAGTTCCACGTATAGATTAGATAGTGGATGCAACCTCCGGACACAAAATTTTAAGCTCCATGGACGAATATTCTGGTTACAATAGATACAAATGCATCCACCGGATCAGGAGAAAACATCTTTCATAACAGAAAGAGGTACGTACTCTACCGAGTGATGCCATTCAGACTAAAGGATGTAGGAGCTACGTACCAACGTCTTGTGAACATAATGTCCAGAAATCAGATTGGCAAGACCATTGAGGTATACATTGATGACATGTTATTCAAGCGTCGACATGAAGACAGCCACATCAACAACCTTCAGCAAGCCTTCTCTTAGTTTTGCAAATACAAAATGAAGCTGAACCAAGAAAAGTGCACGTTAAGAGTAAAATCAGGAAAGTTCCTTGGGTACATGGTCAATCAGAAAGGGATCGAAGCTTATCCGAAACAGATACAAGCGCTTCTCAACATGCAATCACCAACCGACATCAAAGATATACAAAACCTCAATCATAAGATAACAGCCTTGAACAGGTTCATCTCCAGATCATCAGACAAATGCCTTCCTTTCTTCAAGATCTTGAAAGGGAACAAAATGTTCAAATAGAATGAAGAATGCAAACATGTTTTACAAAGCCCGAAGGCATACATGGGGAGTACTAAACTATTATCAAAGCCAAAACAAGGCGAGACATTATACTTGTACCTGTCAGTATCCGAACATGCAATCAAGGAATGAGATTTCTCGAAATTTCGCAAGTAATTTTGTTTTTTTTTTAATTCCAAAAAAAAGGGAGAAATGTAATTTTACATTTTCGAGGGTTTTTCAAAAAATTTTAAGGTTTTTTGTCAAATATGGTGTTTTTCGTAAAAAAAAATTTCCATAAAAAAAACTATCAAAAGTTACATTTTTTCAAGGTTTTTTCGAAAAAATTTGGAGTTTTTTTTCTTAAATTTGGAGTTTTTTTTTCTAATTATCAAATTTTTTTAATTATTTATTGATTTTTGAACCACCTCCCTAATTTTTCTAATTATCATTTCTTCTAATTATATACTAATTTTATAAAACCACCCCTAAATTTACTAATTATATATAGATTTTTTTGTTTTTTTCATTTCTTGGTATTTAGGCTTTATTTAATGTGTTTAATAGATTTATTATTTGCATATTAATTTTTTTCACATATTTCATATACCCTCGAAAATCTTTATATATATTTCATGTATTCTTGAAATTTTTATGTTTTTTCTTTACAAACCGAAATATTTCTTAAAATTAAGAGACCGAAATTAACTCAAAAAATGAAATCACAATCCTTGCACATAGTCAGTTCAACATTGATACGCGAGGAGAACGACACACAAAAGCCAGTATACTACGTCAGCAAGACATTTGCGGACGCAAAAGTTAACTACCCAGCTCTGGAGAAAGTAGCATTGGCCCTGGTCGTATACTTCAGAAAGCCGTGGCCGTACTTCCAGACCCACCCCATCACTGTCATGACCGAACACCCACTTAGTACTACATAAACCAAAGCTGTCTGGAAGAATGGTGAAGTAGGCAATAGAGCTCGACCAATTTGATATCAATTATGCTCCTCAGACCGCAATAAAAGTTCAGGCATTAGTGGACTTTATCGTTGAATTCACGGGTAGTAACGAGCATCAATCGAACAACAATAAGGAGCAAGAAATTGTTGAACCCAATACTCAAGCATGGATACTGCGTTATGATAGAACATCCAATGAGAATGGGAATAAAGCTGGAATAACTGTGTATAGCTCGGAATGAGTGACATTGGAAAAGGCCATAAAATGTTTCAAGGTCTCAAACAATAAAACTGAGTATGAAACAGTAATAGTCGGATTACAGCTGGTTAAATATCTTGGAATAAAAGAAGTTAGCATTTTCACCGACTCCAAATTGGTGGTCAATCAATTGAACGACGAATTCCAAGTGAAAGATGTGCGATTGAAAGTATATCATCAAAAGCTAAGCGAACTGATCGAAAGCTTCAAAGTAATCACCATTCAACGATGCATAAGAACGGAAAACCAGAGAGCAGACAGCTTAGCTAAAGAAGCATCATGTGCTGAGGAGACTGAAAATCCACTTATTACAATATAAGAAAGCTCAGTTCTGGATAACCATGCACAATAAATGTTTACAACATATTAGGAAAACAATTGGATAACTCCAATCCTAGCGTGCATAGAAAACGAAGGACTATCAACAGACAAGATAGAGGCTGGTAAGCTACGAAATATTGCATCATGTTATACACTGATTAACGACAGACTTTACAGGCTGCTAAGATGTCTTTCACCCTACGATGCCGACTATGTTATCCGAAAAATTCATTTCGGCATATGCGGGAATCATCTAGGAGGAAGAACACTAGCTCACAAAGCTTTAACATCGGGATACTACTTACCAACAGTGCAACAAGATGCAAATGAACTAGTTCGAACATGTGACAAATGCCAACTATTTGCTCCGTATACACATATGCTAGGACAAAACCTAATCCTGATGAGTAGTCCGTGGCCATTCACAAAATAGGGAATGAACATCATAGGCCCACTTCCAATATCCGACAGGAAGAAGTTCCTTCTTGTAGCAGTGGACTACTTCACCAATTAGGTAGAAGTTGAACCACTGTCAAAGATAGTAGAAGCTCAGAACGAAAACGTTTTATGGAAGGACATCATATATAGATTCGGAGTCCTTAGAGTAATTCTCATTGACTATGGTACCCAATTCGAAGGAAAAAGTCAAAAAGTTGTGTGAAAACTTGAGCATCAAACACCACTTTTCAACACCTGCTCATCCACAAGCTAATGGACAAGTGGAAATGACTTACCAAACAATCCTAGAAGCAATCAAGAAAAAGCTTGAAGCTTAAAAAGGATTATGGGTGTCTGAATTGCCAGGCATCCTCTGGGCCTATAGGAAAACGAAGATAACTCGGATCGGAGAAACACCATTTGCCCTAACCTATGGATCCGAGGCAATAATATCAGTGGAGATTGACATGCCAACCTTCAAAACTAAAGAGTTCTGAATAGAAGACAACAACGAAGCATTGCGTGTTGGACTAAACATTTTTGCTGAAAAACGAGACAAAGCTTCAATCAAAGTCGCAGCCTACCAACTGAGAATGGCCAATTAGTATAATAAAAAAGTCAAACCCCGCACATTCAAAAGCAGTGATTGGGTACTTAGAAAGATCCAACTCAACACAAAAGAACCAAGTGCGGGGAAACTGAATTGAAATTGGGAAGGACCATACAAAGTTGTGAAAATCAATAGACTAGGATCATACTGGTTGGAAAATTTGAAGGGAGAGCAACTCAAAAGACCATGGAATGTAAAACATTTGAAAATGTACTATCAATAAACTATCACATTCCAAAAATCTTCCATCTCTTATTCCAGTAGACTAAACTAGTTAGACTAGGAAATTATTTATAAATCTTCTAGTCTGATCATCACGTTGGACCACGAAGTGTACCAAATTAGTCTAGACATTCAAGTCATACTTAAATAAATTTTCTGGTCTGATCACCATATCGGACCATGAAACATACCAAATTGGTCTGGACATCCAAATCAGACTTAAACAAATTTTATGGTCCGATCACCATGTCGGACCACGAAACATACCAAAGTAGTCTTGACATCCAAGTCAAACTTAATCAAATTTCTTGGTACAATCACCATGTCGGACCACGAAACATACCAAAGTATTTTGGACATCCAAGTCAGACTTAAACAAAATTTTTGGTCTGATCACCATGTCGGACCCCGAAACATACTAAAATAGTATGGACATCCAAGTCGGACTTAATCAAATTTCTTGTCCAATCACCATGTCAGACCACGAAACATATCAAATTAGTCTGGACATCCAAGTTACACTTAATCAAATTTCCTAGTTCTATTGCCATGTTAGACCATCAAACATACCAAAGTAGTCTGGACATCCAAGTCAGAATTAATCAAATTTCCTGGTCTGATCATCATGTCAGACTACGAAACATATCAAAATAGTCAAGACATCAAAGTCAAGCTTAATCAAATTTTCTGGTCGGATCACCATGTCGGACCACGAAACACATCAAATTAGTATTGACATCCAAGTCAGAATTATTAATAAACCTCTTAGTCCGATCACCATGTCGGACCGTGGAGTGTACTAAATTAGTTGGGGCATTCAAGTAAGAGTTATTTAGAAATCTCCTTGTCCGATCATCATGACGGACAAAAAAGAATATGAGAACAAGTCAGGACAACAAAGTTAGACTAAGTGCATAAGCAGAAAATATTCGTGTTTGACAAACAAGTCGGACAAGAAAATATATTCAACCAGTCGGGACCACAGAGTCAAACCAAATATCATCTTTTCAGTTTAAGAACTAAGTCAAAAAATAGAAGCTCCACAAAGAAGGATTACCAAGTCCACATTCATAGATTTATATAAGTCTAAACTACCAAGTCAGACAAGGACGTCTATGAAGAAGCCCAAACAATAGAGCCGGGTTTTATTATCTAAGTCTATACCACAGAGATAGCCTAGACGTTAAAGCCAATTACATCTACCACATCTTCTAGATCAAAGTCAAGACTAAAGTATCTATTAGAAAAGACATACAAGTCGGACAGCGATTATTACAAGAAAGGAAGGCAGAGTAACAAAAACACACAAATATCAAAAGAATAATATTCATTAATAGTCTAATCTATTACATCAGTGGATGAAGTTAAAACAACAACAGTTGGAGAGGAAGTAACTGTATCAGCACCAATAGGGTTAGTTGGAAGGGATTGAACATTATCTTCAACAGCACGATCAGCAGGAGGAAATGGAGTCTTGTTACCAGTAGCAAGAGTAGACGTAGGTGGAGCTTTATCTTCAATAACATGATCAGTGGGAAGAGACAAGGACTTGTCAATAGTGGTAGGATCAGAAGAAAGAGACAACACTTGACCTTCATCAACCGTATCATTTGGAAGATTCGAACTAGGTTCTTCTTCGTCCTCAGACGGAGTAGATACATCATCGAAGACTTGGTCAGCCATAGCACGATATTTCGACATATCACATCTAATCTCCGACTCAATGTAGTCAATGATTTCAATCCTACCATTGACAATCTTACCCCACTCTAATGCCATTGCAGTAGCCTTAGCCTTTTTCGATAAGGAAGAAAGTTCTTATTTGGTTCGAACAAGCTCCTCCTCAAATCCAGAAAGCTTCTTCATAGCTTGCTCCTTACCATTTCTCTCTTCGGGAAACTGATTTTTAACAGAAACAAGTTCCGCAACAGGCTGCTCAACTCGCTCTTCAGGAGTCTTATGAGTAACAGATTGCGACTCAACAATTCACAGTGATTGATAACGAGTAGCCTTCTCACCGAGTAGCTCACTTTCAACAACAACCAACCTTCCCGGAGGCGATTCATCTCCTCATTCGTAATAGTAAGCTCTGAAGCATACTTATCACCGGTTTGACTACCGAAACTTCGGTGATGACAGAAACACTACTCTTACCTTTCTTCTTCAAAATAGCAGGGGCGGGCTTCAGACAAGGAGGAGGAGAAACAGAGAAATACCTCAACCTCAGATCAGCCAGACGAGGAGGATGAGACTTGGAGCTCTGACCACGATCAACTTCAACCTCCTCAAAGGTATGATTATAGTCAAAGTCAGCCAAGGTTTTCTCAGTATTCGGATTCCGAGGATGCTCCATTGCAAGTTGTGTCATCTTATTCGTAATGACACAAGCATCATCATATGAAACCTTGCTGAGGTCAGGTACGCCAACAGTAGAAAGAAGCATTTTCTCGTACTCACTCAACGGACATGAGACTTCCACCTTCATTCTCTTCACAACCTGATCCAATTCTTTAGCCTCTTGAGTAGCAAGGCGAGCATCATCTTCGTCATTCTTTCTAGAAGAAGTTGGAAGAGGAGCAGTCCGAACAGTCTTTGGAGTAGAGCCAACAAGCCTATTCTGTTTTAAAGGGCGGACAAGACTAACCAACTCGCTCGTAACTATCCTCTTCGATGGGTTAGCAGGTCTAGGAGCCTTCCTCTTCCTAGTGGTCGGACTAGCACCACCAATGACAATAGAAGCAGTGGGATCCCAAACTTTCTCAACGGGACTCGCTTTCTCATCAACACTAGCATCACCAATGCTAGCAAGAGAAGTACGCTCCTCCGCCACGTAAAAAATAACAAGAGAGCCAGCACGGGCAACAACGATGTTGGAGTTACGATTTGAAGAACCAAAGAACACTCCAAAGCAGTTAGACTGTACAAACCACTCCATTTAACAACATCCGGCCTGAGGAGTTTTCCCAGACGTACATGAGGAAGCGAGATAAACAACTTCCTCACTTCCTCTTCCACGTCAGTCAGATACAGATCATTCCACTCCTGGGTTTCCTAAACAACCTCAAAATGGGCCTGTTGTCAAGCATAAAATACCTAGGTTTCATTGAAGCGTAAAACCAGGGCTCGACCAGAACCTAAAATCATCATTCGGCTTCCCCAAACAAGTAGGTGAATGAAGAAAGAAAACGCAATTCGTGTTAACCTTAAACAACACCACAACGTGCATAGTCTTTTTGTTTAAAGAAATTACAGACTGCAGGGCTCTCACCATAATTCCAACCATGACCCTCTAGCTATTGGGACCCATTTGAGTAGGAGGAATACCAAAAAAATCTAAAAAAACCCAGAAGATTTCTGGAACTGAAATACGTAGACCAACCTTAAACATCCCAGGGTAAAATGTAATATAACTCGGTCTCGGACGAGCAAGGCTGTCACCCTTTCTAGGCAGAACAAGTTCCAAGTCCGACGGAATAGAAAACGTCTTCGAACATAATTCAAAATTTCATGTGCTGACTACCTAGGCTCGAAAAAAGACCTCACAGAGTGCCAATTTATCATCACTCAGGGTTATGTTGGAAGTCATGACAAAGAGTTGAAGAATACATAAAATGAAAGAAAAAAGAACAAATGAGCTCTAAAAATGTAGATAGTGTTGGGCAATGAAAAGACAAACCAACGGGAAATCGTGCACGATATGATGGCTGCACGAAATCCTCGAAATCACACCAAAATGAACAGACTAATGACATAGTGAAATAGAAACCGAATCAACAGCTATTGACAACATTTAAATGTAGTATAGAATAATAATGATGACTTAAAAAAGCCAACTGCTGAAGAATTAGTGGCCATGCGAGCATGCCCATACTAGGGGGGGTAGCGGATTATACATCAAATAGTCCTCTAATCATGACCGTACACATGGCAAAGATCATCCATGAAAAACAAACACTTCAATCACAACACGGATAACAGGCCCAGTCCTAGAAGCCCAAAGAGATAGGCCCGGTCATTAAAGCCCAAAAAGGTCTTTAATAATAGACCATGAACAAAATTAAAAGCCAAGCCCCATGCCCAATGGACTCTTCCTTTAAAGAAGAGAGATGTTATGAAGGAGACAAGTCGTGGCGGGAATCAGTCCCCCAATGACGTATCTCAATGAAGGAGGATGCCGTTGTGAGAAAAGTCTCCCCTAATCGTGCCCTACATGCTTAAGTCACGCAAAGAGTTAATTATGCGCATTATATAAGGTAAAGGATAGATCCACAAAAGATGTATGCAAACACAACACAACTATACTCTATCCAAATTCATTCTCTCCCACAGTTAACTGACTTAAACATCGGAGTGCCTTAGACTACCTAACAGGTGGCCTTTGGTAATCTAACCTTGTTTTGCAGGTCAGATCTCTAGGATGACAGATTTGGACGCATCACTAATGAATTAAATAAAGGATATATTGATCATTCCCATTAATTTTTTCACCTGATGCTTATTAGTGTATTATGTTGTATTGTTCGTAAACTTGTGGCATACCTAGATGGTGGGTTAAAACTTTTCTTCTAAGCGTGTAAGTATTGGAGTAGGAAGCTCTTGCTAATGTTGGAAGAACTTGATTAGGTTTGTTGTTCAGTCACATCTCTTTTATAAAATATTTTATTTTCTATAGTTTTAGTTTCTTTCTCTCAATCATATAAGAAGGAGGGATTTTGAAAGAAGTCTGACTTGAGATCTATGAGTCTTCAAGACCTTATTTAGTATGTTACGCGAAATTGAGAAATGAATTTTTAGCACTATACTGCATTTGCTTCAAGATTTTAAATTTTTATTTCTTAGACAAAGGTTGACATGCCTGCCAACAAGACAGTCAATCTCATAACCATTAGATACGTTTGGGCACATGCGTGGCTAAGGGGCATGTATTCAATTATAATGGACTATGAAGGATTTTAAAACGCATGGATCTTAAAAGATATAAAAGGATTTTACGAAATCCACATGGATTTTGATGTATTTTAAAGGATTGGATTCTGGTGGATTTTACAGGATTCTTACGGATTTTTATGGACTATTGTGAGTTTGATATTCGTCGTAGAAAGCTATGAAAGAACACCTCCTACTGAAATCATTGCTTGGGACATACCATGTTGAAATCAGTTCTTCATCTAATTCATCGAATTTTCAATAGATCTCTACAGCCTTTAGAAGAGATCCATCTCTAGACAAAAAAACATGCACTTTTGCATCAACCTGTACCCAACTACACCCAAGCTATTTTTTATACCGTTACTAGACATTATTGTCCTGATCTTAGCAACATCTTCTTACATCTTTTTGGCAACATAAATATTGGATATCAATATATAAGACGATTCCATTTAGAGTTAAAGCTCGAAGAGTTCCCTTGCATCATTTTCTCCCATTTCCACATTTTCATGCTTGCAACTCATCCAATTATGTCCCAATTTTGATTACACGATAATGAATCTCCTTGTAATCTTTTTTCTTTCTAATAGCAATGTTAGCAATCTGATGGATTTGGAGCAAAAAATGATATGGAATTTTCTCGAAAAGCTTTCATACTTCATTATTTTCAGTAATGCTTAGGATGCTAGAGTATGGTAATTCCTTATTATCGAAACCAAAACCTGAGAAGCTGATGGAAGACAGTGACATTTACAGTAAGAATCAACTAAAGTGTTGCAAATGGCAAATGTTTATCCATTACCCAATTTAACAATATGGGCATGAATCTGAATGAGAATATTCTCCATGGTGGTATTTACATTATAACAAGAAATCAATGTGTTGATAGAAATAATATTTTTATGAAGCATTTCATCAAACAAATGGCTTGTTTTAACTATACCATAGCAAAAGAACACAGACAAAAAATGAAAAGGGCATCAAAACTCACAAATTTGAAGGTCTTATTGAAATATTAAATGTTATGTGTTTTGCAATAGTAGTTGTATGTCTGTATGAATGTTAATGAGTTCGACTGTGACGAGGATGCAAGGTGGAAATAGTGGGTGAACTAGATGTTTAGATATTCCACTATAGTATTTGTTCCTCTTTTCGCCTTTAATCGAAAGATTACATGTATGCAAAAGGAAACTTTTGCTCTTTCCCTTCCTAGTCTTCTTCCTTGCTTGCGTACCTTTTGTTTGCAATCAATTCAAAGCTATTGGGCACTGACATTTGTGTTGCTTGGAGGGGTAGAATAGGTTAAGTTATTTGGGTTAAAAAAATACTTTTGCTATGAGAGAATAGGTTAAGTTATTTCAACAACTACTTAATTTATTCTATTAAGATGTCCATGTTTGGCATTTTCACTGAAATCAAGATAGAGAATAGGTTAGATTATTTCATGTTTTGCATTAGTTTATTCTATTCACTGAAATTCTATTGAGATGTCCACTTAGTAATTAATTAATAGACCTCAATTTGTAAATGCCCCAATTAGACCCTAATTGAAAAATTCATTTTTTTTAAATAATTTCATTTAGTATAGGTGTTTGTTTTAATCTTTTAAATTACATTTCGGGAATTATATGAATAAAAAAAAAACTCGCCCTTAAGAGGATAATATTCTTATGTATTGGATTGTTAGATCAATTGGAATGAAATCAACAACATTTTATTGAAATATTATAGAGCTCTTATTCTATTTTTTATTGATATTTGCATACTCATGCTATGATTCAGTTATTTATTTATTTATTTATTTATTTATTTATTAACATTGTACAATGGGATTTATTGACAAGAAAAATGTGATTTATTGACATGTACAGTGGGACTTCAATGTTAGAATATTCCTAGCATACATTAGAATACAGTGTTGAATAACCTAGCATACATTTGCATGCATTTGTATACAGTGTGATTTACATATGCATACAGTGAAACTTCAATGTTAAGCATGTACACAATGTGATTTACATTTGCATACAAAATGCTCTACTCTGGAGGTACTGTATTTCTTGCTCATAGTGGACTTTGTCAAAATTTTATTGTCTACTCAAACATTTAGCATGTGAAACAATGTTGTAGTGGTTCATTTTATATATTTGCATTTTAAGTATTGCAAATGCAATATTATTGTGTATGACAGAGTTTAGTGCTGGAAAAAAAATTAAGAAAACAAAGTAAATTTTGAAAAAAAAATTTATGTTTTGTTGCCTACTCAAACATTTAGCATGTGGAGTAATGTTATAGTGGTTTATTGTGTTTTATGCCATTTTAATGAATTACAAATGCAAATTTATGAGGTATGACAAATTTTAGTATTGGGAAATTTTTTATAAACAAGATAGACTGTTAAAATTCAACAAAAATATTGTAATTAATTTAGTTTAAGCTACCAAATATTTTATTTATGTAGGCAACAAAACTTAAGGTTGATTATGTTTTAACAAGTTTTAAACTTTTATCGTGCCAACGGCACCGAGAATACCCTAGTATATATATATATAAAGAATAAATTAAGGTTAGCATTCCTTGGGAAAATATCAGTGCTTTGAAAGCAGCCGCAAAGACTCTCAATATGGGTTCCTTGTGTACATACACAGTGGACATATCCTCAGCTTCTTGCTATGATTTTTGAACAAAATAGGTCTATAATTTTTAGTCAATCCTATTGCATTCAAGCATCCAAGGATGTAACGTATGTGTTAAATGGGGCGGATCACTAGTCTTCACTCTTTAGCATGAAAGGGAAGGTAAATGGATGTAATACTAGTCGTCAGCATGAGAGGGATGACATGATGGAGATTGATTTGTATTTCAATAACCATTAAATAGCAGAAAGAGAGAATTATAGGATGATATTAGTAAAGGCAATTGAGTTGTGGATTTTCCACAGAAAGCTCTAATTTCTTGGGAACTACAACCGCATCAATCAAACTAGTGTATTCCTATTTGAAGCTGATAGGCTATATTACAGATGAAAGACTGGTTGGCACTCATCGATTAAAAGCAGTACTACCAAATAATGTGGCTGTACCTAAAGGCGAATGCCTAGCTAATTGTTTCTCCCGACTTACCAAATGAAGCTTCAAGTTCAAGCTACAAAAAAATCTCTTTTCATGAAGAATTGACATGCTAACTCAGAATATATTTTGATCGCTACTAAAGTGGTCATGTTTCAGTATTCAGGACAAACAACTTAGAATGGAATGCTTTACTTATTGTACCTTGATTAAAGTTTCTGGGCTAATTACCAATCTCAAGCCCAAGACTGTAAACAGGGTAGGCTGAAGTTGACATGGTGGTCGGAATATAATTTTTTTTTCTCCTTTATTTCTGAATTAGAGGCTTCCCCTTCCAGCATCATTTCTATTCATCTAAAGGAAAAAAAAAAAAAAAAAAAAAAAATCCTATAATTGGTAAGGTGACAGAAAGGTCGATACATACCAAAATGCTGGTCATTCGCAGGAGTGGACCGCTCATGTGCTTTCTATAGTCTCTCAGGAGATTAAGCAACTGTCCACAATTGCTTTTTGTTGAGAAGCATTTCCCAGTTGTTTACAGGTGTTGGATATTGGAATTACTGACACCTATTCTTAATACATGTTGGTCCACAAATTAAACAAAATTCAATTTTGTCGAGGGTTAGCTTGGGGAAAATATTGATATTTGCTATTGATACTAAAGTGACTCCCTGATGTGGGGCAACACTGAAGGGATCTTTAATGACATTCACTTCTCACCATGTATGTTCAATTGGGATAGTAGTACCCTTGTTGTGGTGGTCAGTGAGCCATTTTTCACTGACATCCAAGTTTTAATGAAATACTTTTGCTGAGGAATTTGGCTGGGGAGAGATGAAAGAATCTTTGGAAAACTAGTACCGCCCATAATATATATCTGCCACAGCATCAAGCCCTTACTCTTGGATTGAGCACATTGTTCTTAAATGGAGATATATAGTTACTTCGAAGAGCTAAATCTTGTTTAGATAGGTTGATCCATTTGTTAATCAAATGGGAGGAAAGAATTCTACTGATCACCGAAACATAATAATTTATGCTTATCTAGATGATTTTGAGTATGATCTGTATTTTGTTTATTTTTCGAACATGTGAATTCAAAGATATCTATTTTGGGTATCTGTGATGTTTTAGTGAAGTTTCGTTTGTTGTATTGATTAATATGTCAAATTTATATGGCATACAAGCTATTAGGGTGGAATTGAACTTTTGGGGATGTTGTAATTCACAATCGAAGTCGAAATATGAAATAGAGATTCATATATACATGAGGATATGGGTAGGTTTAGCACTACATTTTTCAGAGTTTCAATCAATTGATTATTTCATTAGAAATATTACGTTGCACACTTTTTATTCATATATAGAACACAATATTTCGTCATGAATTGAGGGAGTTATGATCGTTTGGAATTGGCCATGTTTCAATTAAGTTGCAGGTTGTTTGAGGAAGACGATGACATCAGTTGATTTTGACTTATTTTGACCGAAACTTTGACTAGGTCAAAAAATTAGTCTGTAGCTCCGATTTTGATACCGTTTTCACTGTTGTGATCCGTGCGTCGAGGTCTATTTTTAAAATGCCTAAAATAAGACTTGATTATTTATCCGTAAAAAATGTGACGTGAGATTTTATGCTCATTGATAGCTCAGTAGTGGTTTTTATGGTACTCATATAGTTAGGAGCATCCGGAAATGCATGCCCGTATGTGATGTTCCTACTTAGGCATGGATGACAAAAAAGTTCTCTTTTATATGAGAGATGCATACGGACATGTATGTTCGACATGGAGGTGGTGCGAATGTGGTATAGTCTAAGGTGATCAATTCATTTTAAATGAATAATTTGTTTATGATAAATAATTTGTGGTTTGATGAATTCAGATTAATTGAGATATTAAGTCTACATGTTTTTCTAACTATTTCATGCAAGATGGCAAGTCTATTAACATTTTTGCTAGTCAAACTTGCCATGGTCAAACTCCACAATGTAAGTATAAGTAAAATAAATATTTACGTTAAATATGATAGGAACTTATTTGAATGACATGTTTGCTGCATTTAAATTCATGTTATCGTACGTAAACTTATTGATTTTAGAGATAAATATTTCTCATATCAGCTTAATGGCTAATCCAAATGGGCTATGGCTTCTTGGGTACCTTCCTCTTGGAATATAGCCAACTAGCTATGTTTCAAGATTAATAGGTTTTGGGCAAGGTTAAATAAGTTTGTTTCGTAAGTGGCGGACGCCAACAGACTATTAACATGTTTTGAGATAACTTTCATGCTTCGACTTTGAGGAAATTGGATAATCCTACGTGACTATAAGGATTTTGTTTTCTCAAAATTTAGGTCCTGACAAGAACTTTACTAATGTATTGCACACTGGGTAGTCGCTTAAATTCAGGAATGCCCGAAACACAGAGCTGGGCATAGATACAAGTAAAAATCCTTGTGGAGTAGAAGTTTTCATCAATCTCAATTCAACCATTGTGTGACATATTACATCACAGCTATGATTATGAAAATGATACTATTGGCAATCCAAATAATGTTAAAACACAACTGAACTTAGCATCATCTTCTTTGGCTCCTCATGGAACTGAAGCACACGACCATTTGAAAACCTTTTGGGGAAAAACAACACAAACAACAAAAAAGAAACTCTACCAATGGAAGAACCAAGTAATATTGCCAAACAAATATTCAATGCAAGCAAATAATCAATGCAAAATAAAGGACACTAAGATATACGTGGAAAACCCTTCAAGGTAAAGGGTAAAAAACCACGGGGCAAATCCAATCAATCCACTAATCAATAAAAGAAGTACAATGTTCTTCTCAAGCCTTTTGCCCAAGGCTTGAGAAATACAAGGAGCAATAAAAGGGTTACCTCATAAGAGCTTCAAACAACTCTCAATCAAAGGAAGAATACACCGAAACAAACGACACCAAAATTCGACAAGAAACGGATCCAAAACACACTTGTGAGTCTTCAATCAAACCCCAACAATCAACTCCTCATTCATTTCTTTCTTCTCTCACAATGGAGACACGCGCACGCAGCCGTCACGTCACAGCCGTCGCACAAAACAAAATGCATTGAGATCGGAAAAACACCAACGACAAAAGCACTCTGCTGGGCCGACACTGATACTGAAGGACGAAAGCTGGATTAGAATAATTAATCCTTTTCTTGGCAATCGATCTTTTACAACGAGAAGTAATGATCTTTTGGTTATCTTTACATTCTATCCAGTGATGGAACAAAAAAATCACAAATTCTTTCATTAGCTTTTCATTAAATCAAAAAAGAGCAATTTGAATTTATAGAATTCTACAGGGTTGAATAAAAATTCAATTGACCATTTCATATAATTGCTATGCTTAGTGTGCGACTCGTTTGGTTTTTTATTTTATTAAATTAAGAATTAGGTTGGGACTAAAAAACAGGAGACCAACCAAAAGTATGAACTAATAATTATAGAACCAATAACCAACCCATTGCTTCGTATTATCTGGATCCAAAGAACCAGTCACTATATGATGTATCAATCATATCGTTGCAACAACTGATATATTTTTCACAAAAAATAAAAGATAAATCAATGATTATAAGTATAAGGTTGTGAAACAAAAATAGGAGGATATGGATAAATGGAAGGGCAAGAGAAAGAGAAAAATAAAATATCAATGATATGTGATTCCAAATATGATGTATGGTCTGCAAATCATCGCAATGTAACATAACATAAATAAGGATTCGCTTTTAATTAGTAAAATTCAGTAATTAGACGTATCCAAGCTTAATAATAATAATAAAGAGAGCGCCGAGTCAATAAAGATTGGGAATATTGGCTCAGAAACAAATTAGGAGCTCTATTGCAAAGTTTAGACCTAACCATTAATTGAGAAGGGATGGGAACGACGGAACCCGTGACTGCAAAAGATTTTATTGAAAAGGAATCCGAATGATTCATCAGGTAGGATGGCGGAACAAACCTAGAATTCATTTATTCTGATTCTGAGAGGTCCCAGAATGACCTTACGAGTGAAAGAGACATTGAAAGAATATACATTAGCCCACGAAAGATTCAAATACATATATTTGTAATTTTTTTAATCGTTTTATTCGCGAGGAGATGGATGAGAAGAAACTCTCATGTCTGGTTTTGCAGTAGAGATGACATTGAGAAACAACCATTAACTATAACCCCAAAAGAACCAGATTCCATAAACAACATAGAGGAAGAATGAAGGGAATATCTTATTGAGGAAGAATGATACTGGAAAAAGCATTTTCTTTCGTTTGTTCCAGCTTATCTTATGATTTGAACGAGTCGCACATACACCCTAGTACATGTTCCTCGATGCTAAAGAATCCCCGAAGAGCGAGGGATTTTTTGACATTTTTAATTGGTTGTCTTGTGTTTCTAATAAGTTGTTTAATAGTTGGCATGCTGAATCATATACAAAATGGGCTGGTTTAGATAAATCCTAATCGGATGATTATGTTTTTTTTTTTCTTCTATTTAGTACACATCAAAAGAATTTAAAACTTATTGTGATGAACATGGTATACGGCATGAGATGACAGTTCCTCGCACTCCACAGCATAATAGAGTGGTAGAGAGAATGAAGCGGACTATTGTTGAAAGGGTCTGATGCATGCTTCACATGGCTTGGTTCCCGAAGGTGGTTTTGGGCTGAAACTGCTCGTACTGCTTGTTATCTCATCAATAGGTCTCCTTCAATTCCTTTGGATGGTGATATTTCAGAAAGAGTGTCGAGAGGTAAAGATATTTTATACTCTGGTGTTTGGGTGTAAAACATTTGTTCATGTACCCAAGGAACAAAGATCAAAGCTTGATGAGAAGGCATTTCCATGTATTTTCATTGGCTATGGAGATGAACAGTTTGGATAAAGATCGTGGGACCCTGAGAATAAGAAGATTATTAGAAGCATAGATGTGGTCTTTTATGAAGATCATACCATTGCAGATTTTGAGAAAGTTGAAAAGCCCAAGCAGACAGAGAGTGAGGTACCAGATCTTACCCCACTTCCTCCTCCTTCGTCGCATGTTGAAAATGGGGGAGAGATGCCAAATGATATAGTAAGTGACCATATGCCTGAAAATGAAGTTGTTGGTGATGATATAGTAAGTGACCAGATGAAACTGAGCAAGAAGAGCAACCCCTTTAGCAAGAAATAGTAGAGCCTCACCTAAGAAGGTCTACTAGAGAGCGTCAACCATCAAAGAAGTACCCCGATTCTGATTATGCTTTGCTTACAGAAGAATGTGAGCTAAAACATTTGCAAGAAGTACTAGCTCATAAAGATAAAAATAGTTGGATGAAGGCTATGCAAGATGAGATGAGTTCCTTGCATAAGAATGATATTTATGAGTTAGTTGAGATTCCAAAAGGTAGAAAACCTTTAAAGCACAAATAGGTGTACAAGCTGAAAAGGGACAGTGATAGGAAAAATGTGAAGCACAAAGCTCGGTTAGTGGTGAAAGGCTTTGCGCAAAAGAAAGGGATAGACTCTGATGAGATATTCTCACCAGTTGTGAAGATGACCTCTATTAGACTAGTGTTGAGTCTTGCAACTAGCCTGGATCTTGAGATTGAGCAGTTAGATGTTAAAACTATGTTTCTTCATGGAGACTTGCATGAAAAAATTTACATGGCACAACCAGAAGGTTTTGAAGTGAAAGGGAAAGAGCATATGGTTTGCAAATTGAAGAAAAGTCTTTATGGGTTGAAACAAGCTCCAAGACAGTGGTATAAGAAGTTTGACTCATTTATGGTGGGTCATGGGCACAAGAGAACACTTATAGATCATTGTGTTTATGTCAGATATTTTTTGCCCAGTAGCTTTATTATTCTCTTGATTTATGTTGATGATATGCTAATTGTTGAAAAAAATGTTGATATGATTGGCAGATTGAAGAAAGATTTGTTTATGTCTTTTGATATGAAAGACTTGGGACTAGATCAACACATTTTGGGAATGAAGATTGTACGTGACAGAAAAACTAAGAAGTTGTGGTTGACACAAGAAAAATATGTTGAACGGGTGCTTGAAAGGTTCAACATGAATGATGCTAAGCCTGTGAGCACTCCACTTGCTAATCACTTCAAGTTAAGTGCCAAGTTATCTCCTAGGACTGAGAAAGAAAAGAAGAAGATGACATGTATTCTATACTCCTCTGCTGTAGGGTGTTTGATGTATGTGATGGTTTGTACAAGACCAGATATTTCTCAAGCAGTTGGCGTTGTGAGTCGATATCTTGATAATCCAGGAAAAGAACATTGGGATGCAGTTAAATGGATTCTGATGTACTTGAAGGGTACTTCAAAGCTTTGTTTATGCTTTGGTAATTCAGGAGCCGTATTGGAAGGGTTCACAGATGCAAATATTGCATGTGATCTTGGCAGGAAGATGTCTATTTCAGGTTATGTTTTCACTTTTGTAGGGGGAGTTGTATCTTGACAGTCTAGATTGCAAAAGTTTGTTGCCTTGTCAACGACTGAAAATGAATACATTGCCATTACTGAAGCAGGGAAGGAAATATTATGATTGAAAAGATTACTCAATGAATTGGGTGTGAATCAAAATAAATATGTTGTGCATTGTGACAGTTAGAGTGCCATAGAGCTGAGCAAGAATGCCACATGCCATGGGCGTACCAAGCATATTGATACTCGTTACCAGTGGATACGTGATGTTCTTGAGAAGAATTGTTTCCAACTTGAGAAGATTCACACTAGCAAAAATCCTTCTGACATGAAGACAAAAGTGGTTCCTAAAGAGAAACATGAGTTCTGTAGAGAGCTCATTGGAATGGCCTAACGTACTTAGGCTATGGTTCCTCCTTATGGTCTGGAGGGGGAGATTTGTTGGGTTGGGTCCATCCCATTAGGGTGGACTAGGTCCTGAATTTAAAATCGCAACTAGGGTAACTATTGATGCTTATAAATATTAGAAAAGAAAGAAAAAAAATTTGTTTTGTACGACGGCTGCATGTGCATGTCTGCATTGTGAGAGAAGAAAGAAGGGAAGAAGAAGCTGATGGTTCCGCGGGGACTTGGTGAGATGGAGGTGGTGCATGCAGCACATTGTTCAAGGGATCAGGCACTAGGTAGCGAGCCAGGTAGAGCATTGCATGTGAGCGGTCTGAGGTGGAGGTGCAGGCAACACATTGTTCAGGGGAGTCAGGCGTGAGGTAGAGAGCCAGGTAGAGCATCGCATGTGCGCGATTCGCTAGATGAATGGATCTAGATTAGGTTCCAGATCCTTGTCAAGAGAAGGTATCCTACAAGTCCGGACGTGGTGGAGTTAGTGCGGTGGTTGCGACTAAGATGGAGCCAACAACGCCGGGATAGCAGCCCGTACACCGAGTGCTACCCACAGGATCATGGTCGCACATGAGAATCGAGGAGGAGGTGTACTTCGAGATGTTGCAGACCAGTGGATGGATTGTAGGATGTGTAACGATTCGCGCCAAAGATGGAGATTGTTGGGATGGAGTTGGCTTGAATAGTCCCACATCAAGTAAGGTGGAGTTGTCACTGAGGTTTATAAAGAAGTAGTCCACTCCCTAATAGCAACGAGGCATTTTAAGGGAAAAACCCCACACCACCTAGGCCCAGATGGAAGGTCCGATATGGTGGAGTTTAAGTTGGGGACAATATCGTTGTTATGTATAGTGGACCTAGGTGCGCGCACGCGCTCGACGTGCCAACAAGTGGTATCAAAGCCGATGGTTCGGCCTTCGGCTTGGCGAGTTGGAAGTGCAGAATAGCACGTTGTGGTGTATCTTACCTTGGGCCCAGGTAGCCTCAATATGTTTCGCCAAGGTGGAGATTGTTGGAGATGTTGGCTCAACATAGTCCTACATCAAGTAGTGACCAACATCATGTGAGGAATATAAGTGATTTGATATGTTTTAATAAGTGACAAGGCCTTTTGGGAGCATTGAAAAAAAAAGTTGAGCTCCGTTCGTAAAAACCCCATGCCCGAGCGGTGGTGGGTGTTTAAATTGGGGACAATATCGTTGCTCGAGACATATCGTGTAGTGGTGGTGCTGGGGGTTTCGCTTCTTCACCCCCGAGCACAACAGGTTAGTCCTCGAGAAATGATAGTAAATTTTTGGTTTGTCATTTATTGATCAGAACTGGAAAAAAAAAAGTATGTACTTTTGTCCACTAAACCAGGGATGATAGCTCTTTATGGAAAAGACAAACTAATCAACAGTGTGTACAGATATATAGTATCTAGTATTTGGCTATGTAAGAACACCGACACGCCTAGCAGTGTGTACAAAGCCAATATTATCTAGTATTTGGCTATGTAAAAATACCAACACACCTGTACACTATAATATTATTTACATTTTCAACAATATATTTATATTATTTTTCTTTCATTTGTAAACCAGTAGTGCTACGTATATACTATATGTTCATAACAGTTGTAAAGAATTGAAAATTTTGAAAGATACGGGGAAAAGTTGATGATCTAACAATAGAGTGTCCGTGTATCTGAGCATCCAATAGGTATCTGATCTAGGGAACTTTTTTGAAAATGAAGTGTCCTTGAACATAGGTATTGATGTGAACATGTAGTATATTAGCTAATGAATCAGGTCTTGATATGATCCAGAAGAGTCCGTCTAAATGGCGAGGAAACCAGCGAGGAGGGTTGCATCCCTCCCCCTCGCTGGTTTCCTCGCCAATTAGAATTCCCGGATCCAGAATAAAGAATGGAAAACAAGAGTTTTGTTGTTGTTGAAAATATGGCTTTTTAAAATAAAAGAAAAAGGGTGTGAACCTGGTTTTGATCTATGGATCTCTCTAATTTTAGTCCCACATCTTCTATACAACTCATTGTGGAAGAGTTTATAAGGAGATTGTTTGGGCTTGGGTATGGACCCCTTGGGGGTACCACACTTTTGTGAAGAGGGGAGAAATAGCGACCGCCGCTGCCGTCCGGCCAGTCGGGTCAAGAACAACCCATTCTTTTTACTGAAAAATATTTTTTTTTATTTGCTGCCAGAGAAGGAAGACTGAGTCCACGCCATACGTTGCGCCACAGTTAAATCCCACACATTTTTTTGTCCATGCATCTAGACGTGATTTTGTCCACGCGTCTAGACGTTTTCCACGTTTAAATCTCACACGTTTTCCTCGTTTTTTTGTCCACGCGTCTAGATGGGATTTTGTATCTCAGATACATACTTCTCCCTATAAATACAACACAAATTCAGAGCTTTAGAACATAAGAAAAACCAAAACATTTTGCAAACAAGAGAAGGGTTTTTTCAATCAGAGAAGAGTTTTTGCAAACAAGAGCTTTAGTATTTTTCAATCAGAGAAGAGTTTTTTCTTGTTGTTGATTTATATACATTGTATTGGTGATTCCGAGCAAACAAGAGATTAAGGGTGGATAGTATTCCGCTCATCAACAGTGCATTTGTTTGAACGAGACCGATAAAATTATGGGTTGTTTTATCCTGGGGACGACGGGGCTACAAGACTGCTTGCACACTTTTAGGCAGAGCCGCGAAACATCTTAAAGAGAGCGACTTAGTCCGCGACTCAACCCAAGAACAATTGGTAACTTCGTTCCTATCTTTTAATTTGAATTACTACAGTTACAACAATTTTAAGACGAATTTATTTCTGCCATGACTACAATTACTGAACTTGCTGCAAAAGACCTTAACAAGCCCTTTCGCTTTGAGGGCCAACATTTTAAAAGATGGAGACAAAAGATGTTGTTCTTCCTAACGACACAAAAGGTTGCTTATATATGTAATACTGAAAAACCTTTATTGCCTGCTGAACCTGATGAAACCCACACTAAATAATTAGATCGTTGGATTGAAGATGATTTTTTGTGTAAGAATTTTATCTTGAATGGCCTTTCTGGTGATCTATATGATTATTATTGTTCTGAAAAAAAACGCTAAAGATATTTGGGAAGCCCTTAGAAAAAAATATGACACTGAAGAGGCTGGCACAAAGAAATATGTTGTTCTTCGTTATCTGAAATTCCAAATGATTGATGATAAGTCTGTGGAAACTCAATCACACGAGCTTCAAAAAATTGCTCATGAAATTATATCTGAGGGAATGATCTTAGATGAGCAATTTCAAGTAGCTGTTGTGATAGACAAATTGCCCCCTAGCTGGAAAGATTTTAAGAATGTCCTTAGGCATAAAACCAAAGAGTTTTCCCTAGAAAGCCTGATTACCCGACTTCGTATTGAGGAGGAAGCCCGAAAACAAGATCAGAAAGATGAAGTTTTGATTATTTCAAACTCAAAAAAATCTACCCCTGTGGCTCTGAAACCCAATGGAAAGACTATGAAAAATCAGAGTCACAATAAAAATCGAAACAATCAGAATATGAACCATCAGAACCGGAACAACCAAAACCGCAACCATCAGAATCAGAATCCTCCGCGAAATTAGAATGGACAAAAACACCCCTCAAGGACTGAATCAGCACAGTTCCTATGCTACACCTGTGGTAGGCCAGGGCATATGGCCAGGAACTGCCGAAACGGATCTCGTCCTGCACCTCAGGCGAACCTAACCGAAGACCAACTTATTGCCATGATCTCTGAGATCAACTTTGTTGGTGGATCCGAGGGATGGTGGGTTGACACTGGTGCTTCTCGCCATGTCTGCTATGATCGAGAAATGTTCAAGTCCTATTCTGAAGCCGAGGACAAGAAAGTATTGTTGGGTGATTCTCACTCCACTATCGTTGCTGGAACTGGAGTAGTAGAACTAAAGTTTTCCTCTGGAAAGACTGTTATCCTGAAGGATGTCCTGCATACTCCAGAGATGAGGAAGAACTTAGTCTTTGGTTACCTTCTGAACAAGGCTGGGTTTACTCAAATTATAGGGGCTGATTTGTATACTATCACGAAGAATAATGTATTTGTGGGGAAAGGGGATGCCACTGATGGAATGTTTAAGTTAAATGTTGATGCAAATAAAATTTCTAGTTCTGCTTACATGTTGTGTACTTTTAATATTTGGCATGCTAGACTTTGTCATGTTAATAAGCGTATTATTAAAAACATGAGTAACTTAGGACTAATTCCAAAATTATCCTTAAATGATTTTGAAAAGTGCAACTTTTGTAGCCAAGCTAAGATAACCAAAACACCACATAAATCTGTTGTTATAGAATCTGAACCTTTAGATTTGATACACTTAGATATATGTGAACTTGATGGTGTTTTGACTAGAAATGGAAAACGTTATTTTATTACGTTTATTGATGATTGTTCTGATTATACCTTTGTTTACTTAACGAAAAATAAGAGTGAAGCCTTTGACATTTTTAAATTATTTTAAACCGAAGTTGAAAATCAATATAATAGAAAGATAAAGAGACTTAGGAGTGATTGAGGCACTGAATATGACAGCAGTACTTTCATAGAGTTTTATAATTCTCAAGGAATTATTCATGAAAAAACTGCACCGTATTCTCCTGAGATGAATGGCAAAGCTGAAAGAAAAAATAGAACTCTTATTGAGTTAGTAGTTGCCATTCTAATTAACTCCGGTGCTGCATCGCACTGGTGGGGATAAATTATTTTGATGGTCTGTTACGTGCTAAATAGAGTCCCCAAATCGAAAAGTAAAACCTCTCCCTATGAGATTTTGAAAAATAGACAACCAAACTTGTCATATTTGAAAACTTGGGGTTGTTTAACTTATGTTAAAATTCTTGATCCTAAAAGGAATAAGCTTGCCAGTAGGGCATATGAATGTGTACTCATAGGATATGCCATGAACAACAAAGCTTATAGATTTTGTAATCTTAAAGATCACGTTATTATAGAATCAAACGACGTTGACTTCTATGAAGATAAATTTCCTTTTATTTCGAGGAATAGTGGGGGTACATCCTCAAATAACGTGCCCTTGATAAGGATGAATGAAACCGATAAAGCCACATAATCTGAGCCTAGGAGAAGTAAACGAAAACGAACCTCTAAAAACTATGGCCCCGATTACTATGTCTTTACAGTCGAGGAGGATCCCCTTAGTTTTCAAGAAGCCTTATCCTCTATATATGCCAATTTTTGGGAAGAGACTATTGATGATGAAATGTACTCTCTTGAGTCTAATAGAACCTGGCATTTAGTTGATTTTCCACCAGGTTGCAAGACAATAGGAGGTAAATGGGTATTTAAGAAGAAATTGAAACCCGATGGTAATGTTGAAAAGTTTAAGGCTCGTCTTGTAGCCAAAGGGTTTAGACAGAGAGAAAATGTTGACTTCTTTGACACATATTCTACTGTTACTAGAATTACATCTATTCGAGTGTTAATTTCTCTTGCTGCAATACATAACCTAGTATTGCACCAAATGGATGTTAAGACTGTGTTTCTTAATGGCGATTTGGAAGAAGAAATTTACATGGACCAACCTGAAGGTTTTGTTATTCCGGGGCAAGAACATAAAGTTTGCAAACTTGATAAATCCCTTTACGGTTTGAAACAAGCTCCAAAACAATGGCATGAAAAATTTGATAATCTTGTTATCACACATGACTTTAAAGTGAACGAAAGTGACAAATGCATTTATTATAAATCTAAAAATGGCATTTGCACTATTATATGTCTATATGTGGATGACTTGCTTATCTTTGGTTCTAATATCCATGCCGTGAATAAAGTCAAAGCTTTATTATGTGCGAACTTTGATATGAAAGACCTTGGAGAAGCAAGTGTAATCCTTGGTATCAAGATTATTAGGTCTGAAAAGGGAATTTCTTTGGATCAATCACACTATATAGAGAAGATCCTAAATAAATATAATTACTCTGACTGTAAACCTGCATGTACTCCTTATGATCCTAGTGTAAGGTTGTTCAAGAACACCGGTAACGGTGTTAGACAATCTGAGTATGCGAGCATCATTGGTAGTCTTAGATATGTTACTGATTGCACTAGACCCGACATAGCTTATGACGTGGGATTACTATGCAGATTTACCAGTAGACCTAGTATACAACATTGGCATGCAATTGAAAGGGTCATGAGGTACCTGAAGAGGACTAAGAACCTCAGATTACATTATCAGAAGTTTCCCGCTGTCCTTGAAGGATATGGCGATGCTGATTAGAACACCCTCTCATATGACTCCAAAGCCACCAGTGGCTATATTTTCAGTATAGCTGGTGGAGTTGTTTCTTGGAAATCAAAGAAACAAACCATTCTGGCACAGTCCACGATGGAGTCAGAGATGATAGCACTAGCCACGGCTAGTGAAGAAGCAGGTTGGTTAAGAAACCTGTTAGCATAAATCCCTTTATGGGAAAGACCGATTCCAGCTGTCTTGATCCATTGCGATAGTACCGCGGCTATTGCAAAAATACAGAACCGTTATTATAACGGCAAGAGACGACAAATACGTTGTAAGCACAGTACAGTTAGAGAGTTTCTGACTACTGGTGCTGTGAGAGTGGATCATGTACGAACTGATGCGAACTTGGCTGATCCTTTGACGAAAGGATTAACTAGAGAGAAGGTTTTCAAAACCTCGAAAGGAATGGGACTAATGCCCTTAGATTTGATGAGTTATTCACGATGATAACCCAACCTATAGACTGGAGATCCCAAGAAATAGGTTCAATGGTAATAACAAGTCGTGAATGATATGAAGTGAATCATGCTGAGAGAATAACAATCTCATTCCTAGATTAAAGCATGAGTTTCTGAAGCGATAGTAGGATGAGTTAAAAACTCTTAATGAGATCTATACTCTATTTGGAGTGGAGTACCTAGCTACGGGAGTACTCTTGATACACTCACCTAAGTGATTGTGGAAGTTTGGCCGCTTCCTATGGAATTTGTAGGCAAAATTCCTAGAGCCTTCACTATACTGGGATATACGTGCATGGCCGTAAGGCACGACTTTTTAGACTTCACCCTGGTAAGGTTATGCGTGTAATGTCTATTAGAGATAGAGTTCAAAACTACGAGTTACTCTAGTATAATCTAAAGCATGAACACTACGCAAGAGTTCAAGTCGAAATACATTTTTGTTTATGCACAATCTTATATTTTTTAGATTGCTCGATGAAAATTGTTTTTAAAAATCCAATTGGGGGATTGTTGAAAATATGACTTTTTAAAATAAAAGACAATGGGTGTGAACCTGGTTTTGATATTTGGATCTCTCTCTAATTTTAGTCCCACATATTCTATACAACTCATTGTGAAAGAGTTTATAAGGAGATTGTTTGAACTTGGGTATGGACCCCTTGGGGGTACCACACTTTTGTGAGGAGGGGAGAGATAGCGACTCGCGCGGCGCCGCCGCCGTCCGACGGATCGGGTCGGGTCAGGAACAACCCATTATTTTTACTGAAAATATTTTTTTTATTTGCTGCCAGAGAACGAAGACTGAGTCCACGCCATACGTTGCGCCACAATTAAATCTCACACGTTTTTTTGTCCATGCATCTAGACGGGATTTTGTCCACGCGTCTAGACGTTTTCCACGTTTAAATCTCACACGTTTTTCCCGTTTTTTGTCCATGCATCTGGACGGGATTTTGTATCTCAGATACATACTTCTCCCTATAAATACAACACAAATTCAGAGCTTTAGAACATAAGAAAAACCAAAACATTTTGCAAACAAGAGAAGAGTTTTTTCAATCAGAGAAGAGTTTTTGCAAACAAGAGCTTTAGTATTTTTCAATCAGAGAAGAGTTTTTTCTTGTTGTTGATTTATATACATTGTATTGGTGATTCCGAGCAAACAAGAGATTAAGGGTGGATAGTATTCCGTTCATCAACAGTGCATTTGTTTGAACGAGACAGATAAAATTATGAGTTGTTTTATCCTGGGGATGACGGGGCTACAAGACTGCTTGCACACTTTTGAGCAGAGCCGCAAAACGTCTTAAAGAGAGCGACCTAATCCACTACTTAACCCAAAAACAATTGGTAACTTCGTTCCTATCTTTTAATTTGAATTACTACAATTACAACAATTGTCTCCTTTCACAAGATTCAGGTTGATCACTAAGACATATAATGATAATGACGTTTTGGTTCACAAGCCTATCATTCCTCATATCACATCGATATACTTCTCAAGTATTTAAAATTTTGGTCTTTTCAAAGCATTACTATTCCTGAGTGCAGGTTCAGTGATTCATGCCATGTCGGATGAGCAAGATATGCCTTCAGTGACGCGAACGAACTCCTTTTGTCTGTACACAATATAGTCTATATTTTAAAAAAAAAATTGTTATGACATTCTTAATCAACTGGTCTTTAACATTATTATTTGTCCCTTGTTTATAACTCCTCTTCCTAATGAATCTGCTAACCACTGTCACTACATATAAACAAAGCTCTATTCAGTAAATATGGCAATAATGAAAGATAAATTTATTCATTTTGCTAGTAGCTGAAACAACCTGCTAGTGGATAGTAAAATACTGATTGATAAATTAATGATGAGTCAGTGAAAATGGGCAACAAACAAAAGATGAAATTATTATTACTAACCTTGATAGTAGCCAACATCCTTATCTATCCATGCATAAACTGCTTGAATATCCCAAAGTTTTGACAAATTTTCTTGCTTCTCATAAAATACTAAAGTCCTGTCAGTGTGAACGACGTCGAGACCTAGAATATATGGAGTCAAAAGCTTAGAACTATGACAATATGTTGATACACATTAAATCTTACTAAAAGCAACTATAACGTAAAACAATACATTTAGTGATAAAAATTGTAAATTTAACATGGTATAACCTGAAAGGAACTTGTTCACAGACACAAGGTAACTACACAAATCACAAATCAATTTAACAGGGTATAACCACAACTGTGGCTTGTGAAACGGTGGTTTTCTCTAAACGCGCAACCTGTTAGAAAGGTTTCACGAGTCATTGCATTAAACATACTAATGTACAAGTACAACATCGCACAAACCTCCAACATGGCATTACTGGCTCACACTACCCCAGTGGAATGCTAGAGAGGCTTGAACAAAAGTACCTCCTACTTCGATCACCATGTCGGACCACGAAACATACCAAAGTAGTCTGGACATCCAAGTCAGACTTAATCAAATTTTCTGGTACAATCACCATGACGGACCACGAAACATACCAAAGTAGTATTGACATCCAAGTCAAACTTAAACATATTTTCTGGTCCGATCACCATGTCAGACCCCGAAACATACCAAAATAGTATGGACATCCAAGTCGGACTTAATCAAATTCCTGGTCCAATCACCATGCCAGACCACGAAACATATCAAATTAGTCTGGACATCCAAGTTACACTTAATCAAATTTCCGGGTTCGTTTGCCATGTTGGACCATGAAACATACCAAAGTAGTCTGGACATCCGAGTCAGACTTAATCAAATTTTTTGGTCCGACCATCATGTTGGACTACGAAACATATCAAAATAGTCAGGACATCCAAGTCAGGCTTAATCAAATTTTTTTGGTCAGATCACCATGTCGGACCACGAAACACATCAAATTAGTATTGATATCCAAGTCAGAATTATTAATAAACCTCTTGGTCCGATCACCATGTCGGACTGCGGAGTGTACTAAATTAGTCGGGGCATTCAAGTCAGAGTTCTTTATAAATCTCCTTGTCCGATCATCGTGACGGAGAAAAAAGAATATGAGAACTACTCAGGACAACAAAGTTAGACTAAGTGCATAAGTAAAAAATATTTGTGTTTAACAAATAAATCGGACAAGAAAATATATTCAACCAGCCGGGACCACATAGTCAAACCAAATATCATCTTTTCAGTTCAAGAACTAAGTCAAAAAAACAGGAGCTCCATAAAGAAGGATTACCAAGTCCACATTCATAGAATTATATGAGTCTAAACTACCAAGTCAGACAACGACGTCTATGAAGAAGCCCAGACAATAGAGCTAGGTTATATTATCTAAGTCTACACCACAGAGTTAGCCTAGATGTTAAATCTAATTACATCTACCACATCTTCTTGATCAAAGTCAAGACTAAAGTATCTATTAGAAAAGACATACAAGTCGGACAACGAATATTACAAGAAAAAAAGGCAGAGTAACAAAAAACACACAAATATCAAAAGAATAATATTCATTAATAGTCTAATCTATTACATCAGGGGATGAAGTTAAAACAACAACAGTTGGAGATGAAGTAACCATATCAGCACCAGTAGGGTCAGTTGGAAGAGATTGAATATTATCTTCAACAGCACGATCAACAGGAGGAAATGGAGTCTTGTCTTCAGTAGCAAGAGCAGACGGAGGTGGAGCTTTATCTTCAATAACAGGATTAGTGGGAAGAGACAAGGCTTGACCTTAATCAATCGGATCATTTGGAAGATTCGAACTAGGTTCTTCCCCGTCCTCACACGGAGTAGATACATCCTCGAAGACTTGGTCAGCTATAACACGATATTTTGACATATCACATCTCTTCACCGACTCAATGTAGTCAATGATTTCAATCCTACCATTGACAATCTTACCCCACTCTACTGCCATTGCAGTAGCCTTAGGCTTTTCCGATAAGGCAGAAAGTTCCTATTTAGTCCGAACAAGCTCCTCCTCAAATCCAGAAAGCTTCTTCATAGTTTGCTCCTTACCATTTCTCTCTTTGGTAAACTGCCTTTTAACGGAAACAAGTTTTGCAACAAGCTGTTCAACTCGCTCTTCAGCAGTCTTACGAGTAGCAGACTACGACTCAACAATTCGCAGTGATTGATCATGAGTAGCCTTCTCACCGGGTAGATCACTTTCAACAACAACCAACCGCCCTAGAGGCGATTCATCTCCTCATTCGTAATAGTAAGCTCAGAAGCATACTTATCACCGGTTTGACTACCGAAACTTCAGTGATGACAGAAACACTACTCTTATCTTTCTTCTTCAAAACAGCAGGGGTGGGCTTCGGATGAGGAAGAGGAGAAACAAATAACTCCCTCAACCTCAAATCAACAGGACGGGAAGGAGGAGACTTGGAGCTCTGACCATGATCAACTTCAACCTCATCAAAGGCATGATTACAGTCAAAGTCAGCCAAGGTCCTATCAGTATTCGGATTCTGGGGCCGCTCCATTGCTAGTTGTGTCATCTTATTCGTAATGACACAAGCATAATCATCTGAAACCTTGCTGAGATCAGGTACGCCAGCAGTAGAAAGAAGCGTTTTCTAGTACTCACTCAACGGACAAGATACTTCCACCTTCGTTCTCTTCACAACCCGATCCAATTCTTCAGCCTTTTGAGTCGCAAGGCGAGCACCATCTTAATCATCCTTTCTATAAGAAGTTGGAGGAGGAGCAGTCCGAACAATCCTCGGAGCAAAGCCAACAAGCCTATTCTATTTTAAAAGGCGGACAAGACTAACCCACTCGCTTGTAACTAGCCTCTTCAATGGGTTAGCAGGCCTAGGAGCCTTCCTTTTCTTAGTGGTCGGACTAGGACCACCAATGACAATAGAAGCATTGGGATCCCTAACTTTCTCGACGGGACTCGCTTTCCCATAAACACTAGCATCACCAATGCTACCAAGGGCAATACGCTCCTCCGCCACTTCAAAAATAACAAGAGAGCCAGCACAGGCAACAGTGATGTGGGAGTTATGATTTGACGAACCAATGAACACTCCAAAGCAGTTGGATTGTACAAACCACTCCATTCAACGACATCTGGCCTGAAGAGTTTTTCAAGACGTACATGAAGAAGCGAAAAAAACAGCTTCCTTACTTCCTCCTCCGCGTCAATCTGATACAGATCATTCCACTCCTGGGTTCCCTGAACGACCTCAGAATGGGCTTGTTGTCAAGCATGAAATACCTAGACTTCATCAAAGCATAAAACCAAGGCTCGACCAGAACCTAAAATCATCATTTGGCTTCCCCAAACAAGTAGGTGAATGAAGAAAGAAAATGCAATTCGTGTTAACCTTAAACAACACCACAACATGCATAGTCTTTTCGTTTAAAGAAATACCAGACTGCAGGGCTCTCACCATAATTCCAACCATGACCCTCCAGCTATTGGGACCCATTTGAGCAGGAGGAATACCAACAAAATCCAAAAAAACCCAGAAGATCTCCAGAACTGAAATATGGAGACCATCCTTAAACATCCCAGGGTAAAGTGTAATATAACTCGGTCTCGGACGAGCAAGACTGTCACCCTTTTTGGGCAGAACAAGTTCCAAGTCCGTCGGAATAGAAAATGTCTGACGAGCATAATCCAAAATTTCATGTGTTGCATGCCTAGGCTCGAAAAAAGGCCTCACAGAGTGCCAATTTATCATCACTTTGGGTTATGTTGGAAGTCATGACAAAGAGTTGAAGAATACATAAAATAAAAGAAAGAAGAACAAATGAGCTCTAAAAATGTAGGTAGTGTAAAAAATATAACATAGATCTCTGCCCATATTCTATAGTGTTGGGCAATTAAAAGACAACCAATGGGAAATCATGCACGATATGATGGCTGCACGAAATCCCAGAAATCACACCAAAATGAACAAATTAACGACATAGTGAAATAGAAGCCGAATCAACAGTTGTTGACAACATTTAAATGCAGTATAAAAAAATAATGATGACCTAAGAAAGCAAATTGCCGAAGAGTTAGTGGCCACGCAAGCATGCCCATACTAGGGGGAGTAGCGGATGATACATCAAATAGTATTCTAATCATGATTGTACACATTACGGGTAGGCACGGGACGGGATGGGACGGGATGGGACGAGATGGACCCATCCCTATCCCATCTCGTTCATTTGGGATCGGGACGGGATGGGACAGATGAGCACGTACTAAATAGTCCTCCAATAAAAAATAACAAAAAGAGTTTTATCTCACATTACTCACACACCAGTAATGTCAAACTTATATACATATAACTTACATCATAAATAATAATAGATATTAAATAAATAAATATTAAACTTTTTTTTGGAAGGCAAATAAATATTAAATTTCAATTAGAATTAATGATTCAATTTATTTAGATTTCATATAGAATTTCATCTTACATTGATGTAATTTCAACACATCCTAAACTTTAATTTAGAAGAGTATTTTGATTAAAATTAATAATAATTATTATTAAATAAATAAATTCGGGATGGGATTGGTTGGATAGGCGGGATTGAAAACCTTCATCCCGATCCCATCCAACTCTAGATTGGGACGGGACGGGATCGGGATGAGTTTGATCAATCCTAAAAGGACCCAAAAAAATCGGGACGGGACGAGTTCGGGATCGCGGGATGTGATGCCCACCCTTAGTACACATGGCAAAGATCATCCATGAAGAGCAAACACTTCAATCTCAACACGGATAACAGGCCCAGTCCTAGAAGCCCAAAGAGGCAGGCCCCGTCATTAAAGTCCAAAAAGGTCTTAAATAATAAACCATGAACAAAATTAAAGGCCCAACGGACTCTTCCTTTAAAGAAGTTAGATGTTATGAAGGAGACAAGTCGTGGCGGGAATCACTCCCCCAATAACGTATCTCAATGAAGAAGGAGGCCATTGTGAAAAAGGTCTCCCCTCAACGTGTCCTACATGCTTAAGTCATGCAGAGAGTTAATTATGCACATTATATAAGGTAAAGGATAGATCCATAAAAGATGTATGCAAACACAATACAACACAACTATACTCTGTTCAAATTCATTCTCTCCCACAGTTAACTAACTTAAGCATCGGAGTGCTTTCGACCACTTAACTGGTGGTCTTTGGCAATCTAACCTTGTTTTGCAGGTCAGATTTCTAGGACGACAGATTTGGACGCATCACTAATGAATTAAATAAGGGAGATATTGATCATTCCCATTAATTTGTTCACCTGATGCTTATTAGTGTATTATGTTGCATTGTTCGTAAACTTGTGGTATACCTAGATGGTGGGTTAAACCTTTTCTTCTAAGCGCGTAAGTATTGGAGTAGGAAGCTCTTGCTAATGTTGGAAGAACTTGATTAGGTTTGTTGTTCAGTCACATCTCTTTTATACAAAATTTTATTTTCTATAGTTTTAGTTTCTTTCTCTCAATCATATAAGAAAGAGGGATTTCAAAAAAAGTATGACATGAGATCTATGAGTCTTCAAGATCCTATTTAGTATGTTACGCAAAATTCAGAAATGAATTTTTAGCACTATATTGCATTTGCTTCAAGATTTTAAATTTTTTTGTTTTTTAGACAAAGGTTGACATGCTTGCCAAAAAGACAGTCAATCTCATAACCATTATTAGATACGTTTGGGCGCATGCATGGCTAAGGGGCATGTATTCAATTATAATGGATTGTGAAGGATTTTAAAACACATGGATCTTAAAAGATTTAAAAGGATTTTACGAAATCCACATGGATTTTGATGTATTTTAAAGGATTGGATTATGATGGATTTTACAAGATTCTTACAGATTTTTATGGATTCTTATGAGTTTGTTATTAGTCGTAGGAAGCTATGAAAGAACACTTCCTACTGAAATCATTGCTTGGGACATGCCATGTTGAAATTAGTTCCTCACCCAATTCATCTAATTTTCAATAGATCTCTACGGCTTTTGGAAGAGATCCATCTCTAGACAAAAAAAAAAAATGCACTTTTGCATCAACCTGAAACCAACTACACCCAAGCTATTTTTTATACCGTTACTAGACATTATTGACCTAACCTTAGCAACATCTTCTTACATCTCTTTGGCAACATAAATATTGGATATCAATATATAAGTCGATTCCATTTAGGGTTAAAGCTCGAAGAGTTCCCTTGCATCATTTTCTCCCATTTTCACATTTTCATGCTTGCAACTCATCCAACTATGTCCCAATTTTGATTACAAGATAATGAATCTTATTGTAATCTTTTTTTTCTTTCTAGTAGGAATGTTAGCAATCCGATGGATTTGGAGCAAAAAATGATACGGAGTTTTCTCGAAAAGCTTTCATACTTCATTATTGTAGTAATGCTTAGGAAGCTAGAGTATGGGAATTCCTTATTATCGAAACCAAAACCTGAGAAGATAATTGAAGACAGTGACATTTACAATAAGAATTAACTAAAGTGTTGCAAATGGCAAGTGTTGATCCATCACCCAATTTAACAATATGGCCATGAATCTGAATGACAATATTTTCCATGGTGGTATTTACATTATAACAAGAAATCAATGTGTTGATAGAGAAAATATTTTTATGAGGCATTTCATCAAACAAATGGCGTGTTTTAACTATACCATAGCTAAAGAACACAGACAAAAGATGAAAAAGGGCATCAAGACTCACAAATTTGAAAGTCTTATTGAAATATTAAATGTTATGTGTTCTGCAGTAGTAGTTGTATGTCTGTATGAATGTTAATGAGTTTGACTGTAACAAGGATGCAGGGTGGAAATAGTGGGTGAACTAGATGTTTAGATATTCCACTGTAGTACTTGTTCCTCTTTTCGCCTTTAATCAAAAGATTACATGTATGCAAAAGGAAACTTTTACTCTTTCCCTTCTTAGTCTTCTTCCTGGTTTGCGTACCTTTTGTTTGCAATCAATTCAAAGCTATTGGGCACTGACATTTGGGTTGCTTGGAGGGGTAGATTCGTAAAAAGTGGATGATGGGTTCAATTGAAATTAGGATGAGGAGTTTGTTGATCTTCGTCGTAAAGAACAAAAACCCACTACACCATAATTGCTCATTAATAGCATATGACAATAGCATTTTTTCACTTAGTGCTATGAAAAGGCCAAAATTTGTTCAATTTGTACTCCCTTCATCACATTGTTAAAATGCTATCAAAAGTGGGTTGGGCGGGAGATATATTTCACAAAAAAGAAACAAAAGAAAGAAATAAGCAAGGAAGGAAACAAAGGAAAGAACGAAAGGCCAAAGTTCCTCTACCTCTCTGTCTCCCTCTCCGATCTACTATCATCTCCCTCTCCCTATCCGTTCTGCTTTCCCTCTCCAATCTGCTATCCTTCTAGTTGTCAACCCCCTATCTGACTACCTATTTCACTGTGCTCTCCCTCTCCGACGTGCAATACTTCTCGCCGTGTTCTCCCTCTCCGTTTCAAGTTTCAGGACTCTGGTTCTCAACACACTCACTCTCTCTTGCTTTGCTTTGCTTTCACTGCAACAATCACTCACTCTTCTTTTCCCTCTTCTCAATCGGAACGAACAGGTACTTTCTTTCTCTCAAATCCCAAATTTCTCCCTACTTTTTTTTCCTCCCAATACTTTTATTTAAGAATTTTGGTTCACTTTAGGGCTTTATAACTTGACTAGAAATGTTAAAGATCAATTTTTTTTAAGACCCCTTTGTTTATCTAGATAGGAATGCAAAACCCCACTGTTTTACAATGTGTCAAATGTCCTATTTTGCAGACCCTTTGGTTTTTTTTCTCATTCTGTAGTTTGAAATAGATAATAAAAACACGATCTTGGCAACATTAGACTTTGGAATTCAGAGTTTTGTGTGTGTGTGTGTGTGGTAGATTGTCGATGTTGTTGTCTTTCTCTCGATGTATATAATTTGGTTTTGATGGAAGGTTGTGGATGGACATTCATATTGTTTTCTATAACCAGAGCAACTGCTTAGTTGGTGCGAAATTTGTCCCACATTCTAAGTCGTTCACAGTGAAAGTGGGGGTCGGGTGTTTTCTCTGCGGCAGGTAATCTTATGAATAAAATTGTAACTTAACAAGATATTGTTAATGCATTATGTGTATGAAGAAAGTGATTTATGTCTTATTGACGAAATTTATATTATTTTAGATTAGAGAATCATAAATTATCGAACCCAAGTAGAATTATTTCTCGATATACTTGCAACTACGAACTTGCTATTACTACAAAATGCAAAATCATGTTTACAACAATCCACTGGCTCACTCCTGTTGTGAGTTATGACTGAAAAGTGTTTTGGAGTCCACTTGTTTTTTTTTCACTAAAAAAAGGAAAGGTTTTTCAAATTTGATCATCTCGTTGATACTGCCCATGAAAATCCTAGTTTTCGTGCCAACCAATGATAGTGTCTGCTTTACTTTTTCTTCGCTTGGGTGGCCTCATATTTAATGTCCTTATTAAGGATTCTGACATTGGCAATAATAAACTTCAGATTATTTCTTTTTCATTTTATGTAATTTGTTATTCTATGTCTTTTGTTTGGCCAATGTTGCAGGTTCAAAGAGAAATATTATTAGCTGCTCAATGAAATCTTATACTCTCAGAATTGACTAAGGTTGAGGTTGATAGCCTCAAGACTCGTCCTCGTATTGATTTTTCTTCCATTTTTGGAACGGTGAGCTTCCTACCCTTTTGAAGTAGAACTTTCTTTATTTTTTACCTTAACCGTCTGTCACCTTATGGTTGATGCAAACAACACTGCTTTAGGTACAACCAATTGTTGATGATGTCCGCAGTAGAGGCGATGTTGCAGTTGTCGAGTTTGTTCTTTTACATCTTTCTCTTCTATGTTTTATTGCTTGATATCGTGAATAAGTTTTATTCAGTTGTACAAAGTTAGGAGACAAAGACTGAAAATTCTGTTAATTTCTGTAGTTATACTGCGAAATTTGACATAGTTAAACTGGATAAAATAGTTGAGCAAGTTGTTGATCTTCCAGATCCAAAGGTAAGATTTATTTCAAGTCAATTATGATTTCAAACATTAGAGTTGACTTATTCCAATCAGAGAAATATTAGATGTAAAATTATGCTCATATTATCTTCACCAAACCAGATAATACATTTTCACTCTTTCCTCTGTGTGAAATTTTCACCTTATTTAGTGAGAAACTTATGCCAATCAAGCCTCTTTCACATACTGTAGATTTACTGATCTCTGATTATTGATGGAAGTTCGCTCAATGTATTTCCTTTTTACGATCATTGAAGTCATTGCTTTATCTCTAGAAATTAAATCTTTTACTGGAATAACAGAAAGAAGGTTTGGTAATGCATGTCTATGTTAATTCTTGCTATATTGTCTTCTTTGGCATAAATGCAGCTTGATCCAGCTGTGAGGAAAGCATTTTATGTAGCATATGACAACATACGTGCATTCCATATGGCCCAAAAGAGCGCTAAGAGAACTGTTGAGAACATGAAAGTAAGTAACGATTAGTCACTTATTCTCTGTTAACGGATTAGTGTGGGTGTTGATTGCATAGGATTTGTTTAATAAGTAATCCCGTGCTTGAATGCGAGATCTGTGATTGAAAATTAACTCATAATGGCATGTGCTTAAATTTGATCAGGGTGTTAGATTCAAACGGGTGACTATTGGTATTTACGTTCCAGGAGGAACAACAGTGTTACCTTCAACAACCTTGATGCTTTCAGTGGTATCTGACCAAATTCTCTCTTATTTTCATTTTTGTGTTGGTTCCACGACATATTATGTAATATTAAACATGAATATTGATGCTCATGTGACACTATTTGGTTGACAATGTTTTTATTCTCTACACTAGCCTGCACAAATTGCTGGGTGCAAAACTGTCGTCCTTGCAACACCTCCCAGTGCGGATGGGGGCATCTGCAAGGTACACTCTTGTGCCCTGTCAAAAAGTTGACCATGACACTAGTTATCCCTTTTACAAGTTAATAATTACATCCTTACACGAGGTGCTATATTGTGCCAAAAAAGCTGGCGTGACTCATATCCTTAAAGCTGGGGGAGCGCAGGTCTAAACTTTGAAGATCTATTTATGAATTGTAGGTTAATCAACTATTATGGTGTTTAATCAATTTTTCTGTGCAAGCCATTTCAGCCATGGCTTGAGGAACCACGTCTTTCCCTAAGGTACTGTTTTATCTAGATTTTCTCCGCTATTATTTCCTATTGCATGCTAACTATTTATGAACATTCATGCTGACTATTTATGAATTGTACTAGTTCATCATTCTGTGCAATGTTTTTAGATGTTGAGACATGGTGTGAGGCGTTACTAAGTAATACCTTGTGCTGCATGATTCATAACATAGATTCTTCAAGTTTTCATTTTTCAACTAGATTTAAATACTTAATCAACATCAACCAACATTTTTCATTTATTTCAGCATCATCCTCCTCGTGATTTAACATTGACATGCCTTCTTTGATCCAATGCTCATCAACTAGATGAAGTGGACTCTTGCCATTATCTGGAACATTAGTACACACTAGATATAAATAATTATCAAATTTTTTTATCCAATTACAAAATAAAAATAAATACAAGAAAAGTAAAATCCTAGAAGATAAATACTTCCTTATTGTTTTTTTCAAATATTTGTTTCACTTTGAGGTTGTGCACAAGATCCATCACTATTCTTTTGCCAGCACTTGCCATATCCAGTATTAGGATTAAGAGCATTATAAGTGTACCTTACCAAATCTACAGAAGGAACATTGACATCCAAGCTCTCATCTTACTAAAATGGGGTCAAGGTTGGGCTGCACCTTCCTTTGCTTGTTTATTTTCTTCAATTGTATATTATACATAACAAAGATGAGAGCGTTTAGTCTTTGTTGTTCTAACTCGTTTCTCTCTTTTCGAGATCTTTTTTTTAGTGAGTGGGAGTGTGTGTATTTTCGCCTATATAATGCCCATTAAAAAATTAGAATGCTTATGTTATATGTAAAATTCATTCATATGAAAATCCATTAAGTTTAATGGGTGGGATGTGGGAATCTGTTCAAAGGTAAATATTTACAACCATAAGAGTTATATTTATCATTTATGAACTAATTTAATCAAGTAGTAAATACTATACTACTTTTACTGGTTATGCATTTACTATTTATTATACTTCATTTGTTGTACTCCATCTAAATAATCTCGATAGATGAAAGACTATGTAACAATGACACGGATATGAGGTGTCGGACACGTAGTCCAAAAAACACAATACGGGATACGTTGCGGTACATGCCTGTACATTTTAGTATTATTTACTTTGTCATCACTCAATAAGTTTTGAATTATAGTCATCATTCGCTTGTCGGTCAATATTGCTACTCATGTATTGCTAACTTTCCATAATATGTTTGTAACATTAGTAAAGAAATGAAAATTTCAAAAATATGTGAAAAAGTTGATAGTCTAAGCATGGAATGTCCAATGTGAGTATTAGTGAGAGTCAATACGAGTATCTAACATGATACGTGTCGACACATTTTTTTTCTTCATAGAAATAGTGTCATTGTTACATAGATCGGAGATAAAAGATAGGACATGGAGCAAACATTCTCAAGTAATAAATAATGTAGTTATCATTTGTTAAGTTCTTAGGCAGATGTGGTCTAATAGAATATCAATGACAATATCCTTTCTTTCTGACACAATCACACAATCCTTGCTGAATGGCAAGGGGCACAAAGTTATAAAGTTTTTCCTTCATAGGCGTGAAATCGTAAAGGAACCTCTCATTGTCATCTTTACATAAGTGTTCATGAATTATGCAATTAGCAGATACCATCAAATAGTTAGATCAAGTTTAAAACTCTTGGGGAGGGCTGAGGGCTCATTATAAACCTACCGATACAACTGATGGGTTTCTTGTTTTTCCTCATAGAAAGTGTGGGTAAAGGATTTAGATATATAATTGTCAATGGTGGTTTTACTTTGTGGTAGAGAAAACATTTCTAGAAGATGTTAATGATTAAAATGGTGTCGACTGTGGAGCACTTACTCCATTACACATTTAATTTTCATATGCTCATCATGCTAAGTAGTATTGCATGCATTTTCCTATAATTTCAAAACCTGGTACGCTTTGTAAGCCCACCAAACCTGCTGCTGCCAACTCCCATGCATTATCAACCCTGTTTAACCAGTTTGGGGAGGCTTCTGTAACATAGTAATTCACTGGGAGTTTTGATATTGATTAGTCTGAGTAATCATCCATGAGACGATAACATGGTTTAGAGGTATAGAATGGGAAAAGAAAAAAACTTGGGAGAAGGTGAGATGAGGTTGGAATTATGGAGAAGGATTGGAGTTGTCGAGGAAAGAGCATTGGAATAATCAGTGACTTTTTTTTGTTTGAACGTCCAGATGATGCACTGACATTCTTTGTTTTAAATCGTCGGCATCTTGTGGTATCTACTGAATCCAGTAAATTAGGCTGAAAAATCACTGTTTACATACTATGGACCGGACAGTGATTCTGTGTTTGTTATGCTAATGCAGACAGCGACATGTATAGCAAATAAAATGGTCCAGGCATGGTTTTGGATTTTGTTGAATTTTACTACAGATACAACCAAATTTTCCATCTGTTTAAAGGTAACATAGATTCAAGATTGGCTCATTTTACTCCCTTATTATTGTCTGTCATAAACTTTTCAGGGGGGATGGAAAAATTTTGACGAGGAAAAAAGACAAGGTCATCTTCAACTTACAGTGCAGACTTTTTACTATTTGTCGCTATAACTTCCAAGTCCGATGATGTTAACGGAGGAGGGTATGAATACTTTCAAATGTACTTTTCCTCTCTACCTGGTAATGAATGTGCCTATGATATTGTTTAGCAACTTTTCCCTTATGAATAAAGATAAAATGCATTGCTTGAGAGAAAGGCTAAATAGATGGTTGAGGCATGTTTTTGTGCTGAAATTATGTTACGCATACATGATAATCGATTGTTATTTTGCATTTCGAGGCCATGCACACAATTGCTTTCATGCCATAGATCATTGATTAAGTTACTGATGGATACCTGTTTTATTGAGCTGAAAGTTTGAGTGTGCAATTTTATCTTAGCGAGAATTACATAAATCTGATCTCAATCAGATTGTTGGTCAGGATTTTTGTATTGTCATTATCCATTTGAGGCCTTCTACTACCTTGACTAGTTGAAATTTCCAGGGAATAGAAGTGACTCGGCCAACATACTTGCTGAGGTTTCTGAGCAGCTTTTTCATCAAGTTTGCGGAGCCTATATAATTTAATGCTTCTCTAACTTTAGTGAATATGATTTGAAGATATACTTGCCTCACGCTACTGCATTTATAGTGACTAGGGTTATTAATAAATTTCTGACTGTGGCTATCAATGTGTTGACTGAGGTGTTTTCTATCAGCAATTGGTTACTGATGTTGGGAGTGGTACACAGTAGGGTCATGAGTCGGCTAAGCTTGTGGCTGATGGGGATGATGGCAATGATTCCGAAGAGTACAAGGAGGATAAATCTGTATCTGGTAAATATGCCGGTGTTTGAGTTAGATTGTAGTAGTTGATTTCGTTTGCTTTTTTGTTATTAGCAAGTTAGGAACTTGATTATTCTTGTTGTATGAGAGCTCGTCCTCTTTGATTATGCTCTGAATTTTTTTTGTAGCAGTGAAGAAGAGGAGGTCAAGTGTCACAATGGTGTTCTCATGCACTTCCAAAGAAGGTAAAAGTTCTCTTTAATTGTGGTTTTGTATTTTTTTTTTGATTGAGGACTAGGCTTAGGCATGTCTTTTTGGGGCAATTTATATTGGTAATGTGAAGTAGGAAGAGAGCTCTTGGTGTCTTTTTGGGGCACTATCCTGTTCATTTACATTTTGAACTAGAACTCAATGTAGATTTTCTCCACTTTCTACTCCCTTGGTAATGAAATTAATGATTTTTTAGAGGGCAAGCTGAGAAAGAGTTCAAAGTAGAAGTTGAAGCAATTGGACATGTTAGACATAAGAATTTGGTGAGGTATCACTTCAATTCAGCATTTGGAGCTTACAAGTATCACTTCAATTCATTTGGAGCTTACAGGTATCACTTCAATTCAGCAATTGGACGTGTTAGACATAGAAGTTGAAGCAATTGGAGCTTACAGGTATCACTTCAATTCATTTTTCTGTCAATAATTTTTCTTTGTATAAGTTGGGAGGTTTACTCATCTTGATTTTATACTTTCGGTTTGAGAGTGTGGTTAAATTTCAGCATTTTTACTCTTTCATTTGGTGTTATTGATCAGAATGCTTGTGTATGAGTATGTAGACAACGGTAATCTTGACCAATGGCTCCATGGTGATGTAGGCCATGTCAGCTCTCTCACATGGGAAATCAGAATGAACATTATCCTTGGAACAACTAAAGGGTACAACGAAAATTTCCTAAATTTCGTATGTTATAGTTGTATATCAACACAAGTATTAGGCAAATATTTACAACTAACCATGTTTTTGTAGTTTGGCCTACCTTCTCGGGGGTTTGGAACCAAAGGTTGTCCATCGAGATGTAAAGTCCAGCAACATTTTATTAAATCGACAATGGAATCCTAAGGTGTCAGATTTTGGGCTTGCAAAGCTATTATGTTCAAAAATAGTTACGTGACTGCTACTCAGGTGATGGGAACATATGGGTTAGTATCTTTCTTATACAAGTTCTCTGTCCTTCATCCAATATCTACTCTGCATTTAGCAAAATAGTTATGGTGGACATTTGGATTTTGTAGCTATGTAGCAGTTGAATATGCTTGCATGGGTATGTTGAAGCTTTTCTACTTCAGCTTCAATTTGAGTATGAAATTCGAGACTGAATCAACTAATGATCGGAGGCTTTATAGGCTTGTAATTAGGACTAATAGACAGGCTATGCACAACCAGATCTGGAGAGAGGCCAGGCATTTCATTGGTTGACAATGCAAATATGTCTCTGAATTCTTGTAAAAATGAAGTTCGTCGTGTTTCCTCCCGTTTCGACATAGAATATGCTATAAAACCTAGGAGTTAATTTCTGGATGTTGATTATAGTCGACCCCCTGTGATTACAGTCGACCCCCTGTGCTATAAAACCTAGGAGTTAATTTCTAGAAGGAGCCCTGTTGATTACAATCGACCCCATGGAGAGGTCGATGCTGAAACTTTAAAAGACTTCAAATTTGTAACCTTTCTCCTTTTCGTTTGATCTAGACTTAAAATTCTATTTGCAGGTGAATTTGGTTGATTGGTTGAAGACCATGGTTGGAAATAGGAAATTTGAGGAAGTAGTGGATCCTAAGTTACCGGAGATGCCAACTTCAAAGGCTCTTAAACGGATTCTTTTTGTTGCTCTTCGCTGTGTTGACCCAGATGCACAAAAAAGACCCAAAATGGGACTAGTAATCCACATGCTTGAAGCCGAAATCACTGCACCATTCTGTGACGATTGGACCCCTCTCTTGTATTCAACTTTCACGTTCATTCAAGGTAACTCAAGTTACTCTTTCTTGCTTTGCTTTGCTTTCACTGCAATCAAATCACTCGATTTCGTTTTTTTTTACAATTCTTGATTGATTTTTTTCTTCACTTTTCAGTTTGTTTTGATGAATATGTGTTTTGGATCTCTGGTTTTGTAGGTGTCTGAAATGTGCTTTATAAGTACTTTTATTGATCTCAATAAGGGATTATTGTTTCTACAATCACCACGGTGCCAAGTATGAGACTGTCCAACAAATTTATGTCAAATTCATGTAATGGTGGGAGTGAAGAGATCAATTTTCATTGAGATATAGTGTAGTACTTTTGAGACAATGTTGTCATTGAGATAATATTTTTATCGTATTGTATTCAAATCTTGATGGTAGTTCGTATGTTTATGAGATGATTAATATCTATTTTGGATCATTTGGATGTTTTACATATAATATATGCAATATTATCTTCTATAGTTAAAAAAATCAGTGTTATAAAAAGTCATTTGATAGCACTTGGTGAGTGCTATTATGAAAAGAAAAAAAAAAGGACTTGAGAAATGCTATAGAAACTAATACAATAGCATTTGTTAAATGCTACGTGAGGTAAGACGATATTAGTAACTAGACAATAGCATTTCTAAAGCGTTGTCACCAGTTAAACAACAACAATTTTTAAACGCTATTATAGGTTTAACCATAGCACTTTTAAAACGCTATTACAAGCTAAACAATAGCATTTGAAAAACGCTATAAATGATCCTACTTACAATAGCGTTTCAAAAACGCTATAAATAACACAGTACCTATTATAGCTCTGGGAGACACAGCGTTTACTAAAACGCTATGATATCCTACAATAGTGTTTTTGAAACGCTATGAATAAGCATTTGTTGTGTAGTGACCATAGAAGAAGATAGAGAAATAGAAATGGGAGAAAGAGAGAATACAAATTCTTCGAAATATAAGGGGGGAATGTTGGATTTGGAATGACTCTTGCTATTTATACTTTCCACTCATAAATCCTTCAAAATCCACAACTTTCATAAATCCTTTAAAATCCACTATTTTTTTAATACCCCTTGATTTTGGTGGACTTTTGAAAATGATGAATTGAACACCCCTTGATTTTGATGAATTTTTAAAACAATCATTTGAATACCCCTGGATTTACATGGAGTCTTTCAAATACTTAATTAAATACCCTTAAATTTTTGAAATCCTTCACAATCCTTAATTGAATACATCCCCCTAAATCTCAGTTTCACATAACAAGACTGCAATGTTTCAGATATGGGTGGGCACAGGACGGGATGGGACGAGATATACCCATCCCGTTCATACGGGATCGGGACGGGACGGGACGGGATCAGCGTGCTGCCTGTGACTGCTGCGAAGATTATCATCATATAAGAGCGTGAAAAATAACTTTCTTATAATTAGATATAGAGCGTGAAAAATTACTTTCTTAAACCTACAAGCAAATTGCAGGAATCTGGAAATAGTTATGGATAACACCTAAGCAGTGAAATACCCACCAATATAGAGGCAACCCCATGGAAAACCCAAGGTCTCGTAAACCAGATCAGCTTTTGAATATACGTTCTCTGACACTACAAGATAACTCCTATTGCCCGAGGGTGAGTAGCATATTACCTAGCAGGCTTTAGTCTTAAACCAAATTAATAATGGATAAAAAATATATGTCTGAATATGTCTCTCAAGATGCTTATAACATTGTATACGTAACGAGTACGTGATTGATTGCAAACCTCCCTCAAGTGCTAATCTAGTTGGGATGTTTGGGAAAGTTCAATTTGCTTTTGTTTTCATCTATTTTCTGCTTGAAACTTCAGATAAACCCAGAAATGATAGCCTCAAGAGACACTCATATATAGTCTAAATCGATATTACATAATATATAAAATCCAAAATAAAATAAATGAAATTCAAATGCAATCTTGAACATCAAAATATGAAGATCTCAGAAATGATTCAAATGCAAACACCATGAGTTTCTGTCAGTCATCTTTAAGTTTATATGAATAAAAATAAATAAATAAATAAAATATTAATAATAAATATTAAAAAATTAGCTCAAGACGGGACGGGATTGGCGGGATTGAAAATCTTCATCTCATCCCATCCCATCCCATTCTAGATTGGGACGGGATCGGGATGAAATTATTCAATCCGATTAAGATCCGAAAAAATCGGGACGGGACGGGACGGGATCGGGACGAGATCGGGATTGCGGGATGGGATGCTCACCCCTAGTTTCAGCAAAAAACAAAAATTAAATGAAAAAATAAAAAAAAAAATCCAAATGCAGCCTGTTATGCTGCAAGAGTAGTACTCGGATTTGCAATAGGAGTTGTGCCTAGATTAAATACAGTTCCAAAATGAACCTTGTAAAAGAGGTTTTTATTTTATTTTTTAGGGTGGGGTTCTAATGGAAGCAAGTTCTAAGGGTTGTAAATTACTGAAAATCCTAAGAAATATAAGTGGAATGAAATGAGGAGAAAACTCAAGGAATTGAAATGGCCCCCTTGAGGTATTGTATAGTGTTGAATGGATGAGAGTAGTAAGAGGAAAGATGACGGAGAGTGGGAGAATGAAAAGGTTGAGTGGGGAGGGAGAAAACGCCTAGTTGTATGAGAGTTGGAGAAGATTGTGGTGAAACATAGTAATGGTAGTGAAACTAGGCTGGTGGTATGACCGAGTGGAAATGATGGATATACATAGTAAGCGTCCATGTGCACCTATAAAACTATTTCATATAACCACATTGTTGTACAAACCGTTTAAAACCCAATGGGCCGTCCGATGGCAAAAGTGGGCCGTATCTACGGATGTAGAAACCTTTGGTGGTCAACACTCATACCTACGCGTACTTTGTAATTTCAGAGTTTTACAAGGATTTCTCCTTCTATTCAAGGAATATATAATAGTTATATCAAATTGATCATCTCCAATAAAGTAAGTTCTCAAATTGATCCAAGGAAATCCATAAAGAAGAGAAGAGAAAAAGTTAGCAAAGAGGAGTGATCAAGAAGAGGAAAATAACATAAGATGATGAAGACTATCAAAGACGATACAGGCACTGATCTAGTGAACTTGAGGCGAGCAATATACGAGACTATCATGTCGAGCCTCGACTTCGAGCAGGCTGGACACAAACTACTCAAACTCAACCTTAAACCAGGCCAAGAGATGGAAATATGCACAATGCTGATTGAATGCTGCTCTGGTGAACGATCCTACCTTCCCTTCTATGGTCTTCTGGGCCAAAGGTTTTGCATGATCAAGAAAACATACCAAGAAGGGTTCAAGAAATGTTTCTTGAAACAGTATTCAATCGCACATAAGCTCGAAACCAATAATCTTCGCAATTTAGCAATGTTGTTTGCAAATTTGCTTGCTACTGCTGCACTGGGCTGGGATCTTTTGGGTTACATAAGATTGACGGAGGAAGATACTACGTCTGCTTCTCGTATTTTTATAAAATATTTGTTTCTCGAGTTGTCTGAAATTCTTGGTGTGCGCCTGCTGAACAAGAGGCTTACTGATCCTGCAATGGACTGCTTCTTTGAAGAGTCTATTTTTCCTAAAGATAGTCCAAGGAACACAAAGTTTGTGATAAACTTCTTTACATGTATCGGGCTTGGTTGCATTACGAACAAGTTACACGAGTATTTGAAGAATTTGCAGGAACAAGGCAGAAGCCTAAAGAGGAAAAGAAGGGATCTCAGAACATGGGCTCTGGTTAATTGAACTTGTTAGTGATTGCTCTCATTGTCAAGAATTCTGCAGTGTTTGCTAATGATCAGCATATTTCAATTTATGTTCCATCCATCGCTGTTCCCGATCTTAATTTGCTATAAATTATTATTATTTTTTCACTACATGTAGCGAGATTCTGAGGTTCAGCTTCAAACTTCTCTGTTTGATTCATTGTTCAGTTTTCTTGTTCATTCATGTTTAAGATTGAAAGTGAATCACTGACACCAATGGCTTAGTTTCGAGTACGTGCATAACTGATGTTACATTTGACTAATCCTTTCCTATAGAACTTTAACTGGCTATCATGAAATGAAATGTACTGAAGTCGAAACTTACAAGATCTGGCGAGAACTTTTAAGCGGCTAGGTGAATTTTGCCATAACGTACAAAGATAGAATTATGTGAAGTTACTATTCAGATAATGGTAAACAAAAATAATGAACTGAATGGAGAAACAATAAACGACCACCAGTTTGCAACTTTTCTTTTTGGAAGATACTACTACAACCAGTCATCTCTATATTTTAAGTAAAAAATTTATTGATTATAGCAATATCCTCAATTTTCTGTATATTTCATCAACATTACAAACAACAAATGGCAACATAATATAAATATTCACAACATTAACTTACAACAGAAATTTTTTTGATACAAACATGTAAAGTGAGTAGATGAATTTCACATACAACAATTGCTTCTTCCATAAATATTACAGGGTTAAAGGGGATTACTGTGTAGGCTTCCTCCAAGCGATGATGATTCATTGTATGAGAATTGACATTATTTTGTCCCTGACTCATGCCGCTGATTACAAAAATCTCCTGCTCTGAGTAGGCAGAAAAATCAAACAAATATTTGCCTCCATATGTTGCAATTCAAGATTTTTACGGTTTCTTGGCCTGCAATAACATTGTAAATGAGCAAAACACACACCCAAAAAAAAAAAAAAAAAAAAACCCTCGAGGACATGGTATGCAGGATATAACATACTAGTATATGAAAAAAATGCAGTCTTAAAGTAATAAGAAGCAACTTAAACACAACATCTTCTAATCACTTATCTGATGTAAGCATTATTATGAGTTAGTAATATTAATATTAAGTATAATTAGGCCTATTCAGTAAAGCCCCAAAATAATAGTTCGGACATTATTAGGCCAATTAGGGTTGGATCAATTACTTTGACAAAGAAAATACGAATATTAAAAATAAGGCAAGGAATTGTTAATTGTTTTCCAGTTGACCGAATCTTATTTGTTTAGCTTTTATAAAGCAACTATTTCAATTCTTACTTTGTTTATTTCAATTTATTTCATAGTTCTATCAATTGGTAACAAATCCGAAACACTCCTTTTCAGACAAATACGCATAAGAGAAAGCTTGGAAGATGACAGAAGAATAGAGAATCAAGGCAATTGAAGCCATGAAATGATAGAAGACTTCGAAAAGTATCTTGGACACTGAAATAGAACAAGAGAGGATCCGCAGAGAAGAATATTATAATAGCAAACTAATAGGGCTGCAACAATGGATCCAAGAAGAGATCAAGACGAAGGTAGAGAAAGCGATAGAAAAGTCGGTTGAGAAGGCAATGGAAAGGGAGACGAAGAGGATGAAACTGATGATCAAGGAACTTATGTCAAGTAAGAAAGAAACCAATGGACACCAACAAACAACACCACCAGCTTCGACAACACCACACCTATAAGGAGTGACCGCCAGCCCCTAGGTAGCACCCCCAACCACCGCCGACAACCCGCCTCTACAAGCATTACCGCACCACCCCCTCGATCGACTTGGGCGGTCGCCACTCCCAAGCCCCGTCGTCCCCTCCTTAAGAATCCACCCCGCCCATTTTCCTGACGCCTTCCTCCAACCCCCTCATCCTCCCTCGCAGACCTCCCACTATCTCAACACCATCCCCGCCATCTGGCGTGGTTCCCCATCCCAACCACCACCCTTCCACACCTCTCTTTCACCTCGCCCTGAAACCCTCTCTTTGAACCATATGTCATCCCACACCATAATTCACAGCTTTATCTAGGACAAACAATATTTGATCCAAAGTTTGGTCGTTGGTTGAACCCTAACTTTCTTTCCAAATACCAACTTCCCACCTACTCCACTTTTCCATCACATCATCATTTTCCCCTCACATTTGACTCTTACAGTGAGGTGCCCGTGCAGTTTGGAGTATCTCCTCAACTTTTTATTGCAGATATGACTGATTTACCACAGGGACGTGACAAACACTGGGTAGCAGAACAACAGAGAGATCCGAATCCGCTTTGGCCGCTTGCAGAAGATAGAGGACAGTTTCGACATCCTTTATGTCAAGATAGAAGATTTGGCGGAGGTGGTAATCCTCCTTTCGACCCCTAATCGAGATGAAATTGATGAACAAGCATTTCTGGACCAATTGCCTTTAGTTAATGGCGAATGCGAACTCATCTCCTTAATGACAGAAGGCACAACTTGCACCCTTGAAGCTTGTGGATAAGTTTCTTCAAACCGGAGAGGTTGATGTAAGCAGTATTATGTATTAGTTTAGTATATAAATATTAAGTATAATTGGGCCTACTCAGTAAAGCCCTAGTTAGGCAATTATTAGCTAATTAGGGTTAGGTCAATTAGTTTGACAAAGAAGTTAGGAATATTATAAATAAGACAAATGATTGTTCATTGTTTTTTAGTTTTTTTAATGAAAGAATAATTATTTTTCTTATTTGTTTAGCTTATATCATAGTGCTATTTCAATTCTTACTTCGTTCATTTCAATTTATTTCAGTTGAGGGAAAAAATTGCTTTGATGGTCTCCCATTTGATTCTATAGTCAGTATACTTAATTTACTGTAATGTTGTGAACCTTAAGAATGGCCTGCTCCATCAATGGATCCCTCAGGCTATGTTTGGCTGTGTGAGAAAATGTCGGTTTCAGCTTGGATGGGGTGATAAAGAAAAATGTTGATCCATAGTTGCATTCAAGGTGGGCAAAAGAACTTCTCACTCTTCCTTGTCACAAATGAATTTCTTATGGGATGAGAAAACAGGGTAAAAATCCAAATTAGGTTTACAAATGAAAATTAATTTAATAGTCAACATTTCAGGATTTCCCCGCAAAAAGATTTTGATGTAACCAAGCACAATCCATATTCATTACTGTTTATGATTCCAAAGAGTTATCAATGTGAATAACTGAGTCAAGGACACAAGTTTATTGCAACGTTTGGCACAGGTGTGCACACAATTGTCCTGAAACTCATTATCTTTCAAGGTTTTAGGAAATGCTAAAAAGGGCTTCGCTAGTTCTCTAATATGATACTGCACGCACATCCATTCAAAATAAATAAATGAAGAATTAAAAATAAAAACAGTTTGCTTACCTTTTTGAGATATTTTTTGTGAAGCTTCATTGCCCCACTGCAAGCTTTTTTTGCATCAAGATTTCCAGTTATGTCATTCAATATCTGAGAGGAAGAATTCAACATCAATGCAAGGCCATGAGGAGCATCATAATACCCACCAAATATATTTTTACACATTGTTCATTTTGTTATCTCGAATACAGTTTCAACATTAAGTAAATCATTGGAAGATGGAACTTTTTTCTAGTTTTTTCCACAGATGTTTTAACTTGCAAGTTAATTGTCATTAACAAATGAATAACCTATTGACCAACTTCTGATAGGACTCAGAAGCCGCTAGCGGAAGTTTGATGAAGGTATCGGTCAAAAGAAGTGCCGAAAACACTTTTCTATCATGAGTTGCTTTAGATCAGTGTTTATATTTGCATCATGGATGCAACTTTTTAAGGCGTATAAGTAAAACTTGTTCCCCCGACCGAACAGCTTTCATGTTCGTTTACAAGCAATTCAGCTTATATACTAATGTGTATAATAGTGATTACCTTAACAACGTCATCTAGACCTCTTGCTTCTGTCATTAACTTTGAGCTCTTAGCTTTCAAAACACTCGCAACAAGAAAAACTGAAATAGGTAAGGGTGCTGCTTTTGCTCCATTCTTTATATTCTCCCTCTCAAATTTCCCACACTGGCGAGTAGACTTTGCTTTTCCTTTAGATCCCTCACCCTTTTCACCACCTGAGTCATTATTCTCTTCGTACATTGCAAAGAAATCAGGATCATACTCGAGGGCCCACATCATCTGTACAATACACCAGCATTAATGCCCTAGCACAAAGTAACCAGATCCCATGAATCAATATCATATTCACACATAAAAACACCCACCAAACATATCTAATAGCTAGATCTACGGCCAGTACTAACATTTTATCCTTGTTTACTAAGTTATCCAAATTTTAGCACTTCAATTTTGCAGTTCTCTAGTTAGTCAAACTTTCATTGTTATATTTGTGTTACGGTGGATCTTGTGCATCATTCAATTGCCAGCCTGGCCAAAAAATAACTTACAAAGCCCACCTATAGGATTAGATTCATAGAAGTTTCAACATTTAGATATATTTTTTGCAAAATTCAGTTTCATTTCGAAAGAGTTGACATGAAATGCTACTTCAACTTCGTTCTGCATATTGTTACACAAAATCTTTGTTGATTTTGAAAGATATCAAGTACCATCGAATTTCAAGTGCGATGCCACAATATCCTATTAAGTGTGAATTATATAATTTGAACATTTCAATCAACCGGTTTATGTTAAACCAGTTTAAAAAGTCAATCCAAATTGTTGATGGCCATGATTTGTTTTATTAGCAACTATCTTAGCATGTTGTAGGATTGAAAGGGAAAACAAAGAATGAAATCTACTTTGGTTGCTCGATGAAAGAGAAGAATCTGAAAGTAGGTTGTGAAAATGACTATATCTTAGTTATTTTTGGTTGAAGGAAAAAAAAATTACAAATCATGGAAATTAGTGAATAAAATTGTGGGGAGAGAGAGAGGGTGAGAAGGTAGAAGATGAACTTTGACCACATGTTATCTCTGAAATCATGGAAAATATTTTCTTGTGTGTGAAGGGTAAATGGGTAATGGGTATTAGCATTTTTTTTAAATATTTTAGTCTGATTTAACAGTTACGAATTGGTTTCATATTAGGTTCAAAGTTTGTTTATTGTTTTAGAAGTTAGGTTTAGGTTGCCTATTGTTAGTTTCGTTGATTGCGGAAAACAAGTTTATTTTATTTATCAGTATAATTCATTTATCGTCAATTTATTTTATTCAATTATTGCATTATTTTCAATGCATTCTATTTGAAAAGTTCACTATCAATTAGTATCGTAACCGAATGATCTTTAAAACAATTTTTTTAAAGAATATTTAAAAAAATATTTGAAAGATGACAGAAGAAGAATTTGCGAAGATGTGCCTGGTATTCGAAGAATTCAGGCAAAATTCAAAGACTACAGAGAAGTATCGAAGAGGTTGTATCAAAGGTTCAATAGGCTGGATTAGAAGTTGGAGAACTTCATCTCAGGCAAGAAAGAAACCATGGGACAAACCGGCAGCGCTGTGGGGGCCCACGCCAAGCACCAACAGCAACGATGCACAACTCGTTTCTATCGATCAACAACCACAAATCACTGTCCTCCTTCCAGCTGTCTCTAGCCACCACCCTACTGCCATCGATCAGATACCCGCAAAGCCAGTTGGATAGACCCCATCAACTTCACACCACCTTACTGCCAGTTCTATCGTAAACCAACAGACATACCCCATCATCGATTGAAACCTACAATCACTCTGCCTCCATGATCGATCGACGCCCCTTCCATCTTCAGTCGATCGACGACAGTCCTCCATCGATCGCCAATCTGCCAACCCTCGATCTCCTCCCTGCCCCTCAATCGAACTCCTACCCATCCTCAACCTGCTTCCCCTTTTCTTCTGCCGATCACCCTCTTCCCCATCCACTATCATCGCAACCCTCCCATCGCGTCCATCAACAATCTTCTCCCAGTTTCAATCGAATTGGAGAATAAAAGAATTTTTCACCACAGTACCTGCTTAATTTTATTACAAGCCCTAATCAAAATTTTAATTTGTCCTATGGTTATTTACACCCACCACTATGTTCGTACCACCACATCTATTTGCGCCCTCTTTTAATAAGGACAAAGCTATTCGTCCCCATCATCTTTGCCTATACAACCATAAGTTACAGCTTATAACTTTGATTCTCATGTTGTTTACCACCATTAGACGACACACTTAACACCGTAGAATACATTCTTGGATCCAATTTGGGACAATTTTATGGCTAATTTAGGGGAGAAATTTGTGCGCCTTATTCAATTCATGAAGTCGGTTTCCTTGTGACATTCAAACATTATTTTTTGAAGCGAAATTTTGATTTGATTGTTCATAATGCAAGCAATTACAAAGAGAAAGTTCGAGGTTGTCCCTGCTGTTTGTGCACTTCACCGTCTGTTTTTTCAGTCGTTGTTTGTGTTCCTTGGACAATTGTTTCTTCAACCTGAGGAGGTTGATGTAATTGGATATTTTAGCAACAATACTATTTTAGCAGTATTAAGAGTTATAGTATTATTGTAATTAGCTAATAGTTAGGACATTTCTTTCCTATTAGATTTAGGTTTAGGGTTTGTTTCTATTGCTAGTTAGTTGATTGATGAAAATAAGTTTATTTTATTTATCAGTTTAATTCGTTAATTGTTTTATTTCGTTTATCATCAATTTATTTTATTGAATTATTGCATTGTTTTCAATTCAATTTATTTTACAAATTCAATTCTATCATAATCAATGGGCTAGAGCCAACATAGTTCGAAGTAGGGCTTTGCTTTTGCAATTATAAGTTGGCCTTGTCCCAAAGGTATATTTTTGTTATGCAACCATTGAGAGGCAGAATTGAATAATGACATCAAGCTTGTCATTTTATCTGGGTTTTTATTTCTGTTGCAAAATACCATCTGAATGTTTTACCTTTGAAAACTCAAGAAATAGTCATCTTCGACATATTAGCTACTGAATCCATGTTATCATTAGCACTAGGGATTTCTTAGTATGTGGTTGAAGAAAATGTTCTTTTGCTGATCTGAATGTGGTACATATAAACATGCCAAATAATAGTTCTTTTCAATGTTAATTTCAAGAAATACAGTAATCGTTATTCCTACTAGAATCCATATTAACTTGAAACTCCAGAATTAATTCCAAAAAACATACTGTCAAAATGATAAAACTGAATTAATTAAAACAATTATAATAGAAATAATGTGACAAGAACAGAAATGGGATGATGGTAATAAAGGATTGTGTATGTAAATGTTGCTAGGAAATGGGAAATCGGGTTAGGAGTTCACTGAGCCATACCTCCCAAAGGTACAATGAGTCACCAAATGAGAACTCTCGGCGAAACAAAACCATAAGCATACGAAATGCAAACAGATAGTCCCCTCCACCCAGCGTCTCTGTACTCCAAATCAAGACACATTTCTAGTTAATTTCTGAGCAGAGATTTATAATCAAATAAAAAGTAGTTTGCACAGAAAAACACATTCCATTATACCATATTGTAAGAATCACCCAAAACTTTTAATTGGTGAAATTCGTTATCAGAACCATCAGAGTTATTTTCTTCATGAACACAGGTTAAGGTTATGTATGTTACCATCTAGAAGTACGTTGTCTTGGACGACTAGCGCTAGCCGGCATACTGGACAACTTGTGAAGTGCCCACGGTGAGCCCCCGCTCACTTCGTGAGATTAATAGAGAAATTCTCTTTATACCACTTAACGTGGATCTCGAAGCACATAAACAAGCTGAAACTTGGAAACATTATTTTTGTTGTTGGTTTTTAATTTTTCTAAAATTTTAGCACAGTTTTCATTTAGTCATGTGTATATAGGGTCCTTAATTTACAATGAAAATTGAGGGAGTCTTCCTGGTTAGTAAAAACTAGTTTTGTCACTAATGGCCAATACCTATATCTATATTCACATTTTGAAGACTTCGTAAGCATGAAGAGCATTGAGAAGAAGTTGGTGAAAATAGATTATTCTCATCTCACATATTGTTACCATTGCATAACATGGAGGAAAACCTAAAGAGTCTGAGAGGTCATGGACAGGAAATCCAGTCTCTTGAGAATCTCATATTAATGTGTGGGAGTTTTCTCTTATCCAGTTATTAAAAAATCAAAATGAAGTAAATATGAAAATCAAGAAATCATTATTATCATTAAGAAATCAGAAACTCATAATGGGATTATATTTTTATTGATAAATAAATAACAAAAAAAATTAATTTTAGAAAATCAAGCGGTTCAAAGAAAAGTCCAACTTACATAGGCATAAAGATTTCAACTTTTATTAACTTTGCTTAGGGGTAAGGCTGAATAAGTTCTAAGGTTTTTTTTTTCTTCATAGAAGTCTCCCCTCAGTTGAATAATAGATCATGAACTTTTGGAGATTGCACAAATATTCATACCTAACATCATGGAATAGTAAAAATAAATAAAAAATAAAAAAAAACACACAAATGACAGAGACCACCAGTAGTGTTACAACTTGACACGAGTGACAGCTACTAACGATTTCCAGTTCGCCCTTTGCAAGCATGCAATGTCGCTAGTCAAATATGGTAGTCTTGTTACACCCCTCCCCTGCCCAAACTTTTCCTCACTTAACCACTCTTCCATGGAGGTTTTGGGTTGTACTTGAATTAAAAGCCTTGAAAATCATAACCATGATATTCAACGTGATACTAATGCAGACACCCCTAGTGCCTATGCATACCTTCCAAGGGTTACGCAAGTGCTACAATCGTTAAGCTAGAAAATCAAGCCATCCCCAATACTGTCGCCAACTTAAACACCCTCCATAGAGTTTTAAGGTGTGTTTAAGGAGTCACCACACTTGAGAACATTTGCAGTGTTTGGTTCCTACTCAATGTGAGATTGAACAGATGAATCGAACTTGCTATTGCATAGTTAGGGCAGCATGTTATACTTCTAGTTTCAAACTCTATGAAAATTTATTTCCTTATATATATATATATATATCAGTGTTCTAAAAAATGGTCTAGGTGGCCGCCTAGGCGCTAGGCGTCAGAGAAACGCCCAGATTAATGGCTGGGTGGGGTGAAAAATCAAGTAGGCGCCTAGGCGGGTTCTGGGCGGTTTGGGTGGGTTTTTTTTCCTAGTTGAAAAAATTTATGTGAACAAGGAGATTGGTTGTTCTCAGGCCGACGAAAGAGGATGCTAAGACTAATTTGAATAAGGCTGACTGTGTTTTTATTTTATTTTCTTTCACCTTTTTTGGAAAGAAACAATTTAATTATTTTTTATTCAGTATATGTCTGAATGTAGCAAAGGATAATTATTTAACTTTAGTAATGCAGATTTTATCAAACGTGACTGAGGTCATTCATGCAATTTGAAAAAAAATAAAATAGTAGGTTTGGATATTTGTCCACAAATTCAACTTTGTATAAAGTGCTCATCATGACCAACTTCAGTTTTGAAATTTAATAAATTTTGTTCACGATTATTAATTTTTCATGTTTATAAAATTTGCATATGTATCTTGGCATTAAATTGATAAGGTATTATGCTTAATTTTTGTAAATTGTTAAAGTTACAATACAAAATCTAAAACCGCCTAGGCACCTGCTCTCCGCCCGCCCACCGCCTAGCGCTTTTTATAACACTGATATATATATATTACAAATCATGATGGTTTTTGAGGTTGGAGATAAAAGATGGTTGAAATTTACCCAAATAAAAGAATCTAACAGATCGTATCGAACTTAAAGCACACAGAATGTATGGGTTCAATTATCATACTCAACATTTTGATATTTATTTATTTTTCTTCAATTGTTGATGGTGGTGATTAGGCATGTAAGTATGAAGGATAAAAACTTAAGGGTGATAATGTTTTAACATGTTTTAAACTTTTATCATGTCAACGAAACCGGGAAAACCCTAGTATAAATATAAAAGGAATAAATTAAGGTTAGCATTCCTTGGGAAAATATCAGTGCTTTGAGAGCCGCCGCAAAGACTCTCAATATGGGTTCCTTATGTACATACACAGTGGACATATCCTCAGCTTCTTGCTATGATTTTTGAACAAAATAGGTCTATAATTTTTAATCAATCCTATTGCATTCAAGCATCCAAGGATGTAATGTATGTGTTAAATGGGGCGGATCACTAGTCTTTACTCTTTAGCGTGAAAGGGAAGGTAAATGGATGTAATACTAGTCTTCAGCATGATAGGGATGACATGATGGAGATTGATTTATATTTCAATAACCATTAAATAGTAGAAAGAGAGAATTAGGATGATATTAGTAAAGGCAACTGAGTTGTGGATTTTCCACAGAAAGCTCTAATTTCTTGGGAACTACAACCGTATCAAACTAGTGTATTCCTATTTGAAGCTGATAGGCTATATTACAGATGAACGACTGGTTGGCACTCATCGATTAAAAGCAGTACTACCAAATAATGTGGCTGCACCTAAAGGCGAATGCCTAGCTAATTGTTTCTCCCGACTTACTAAATGAAGCTTCAAGTTCAAGCTACAAAAGAATCTCCTTTCATGAATAGTTGACATGCTAACTCAGAATATATTTCGATCGCTACTAAAGTGGTCATGTTTCAGTATCCAGGACAAACAACTTAGAATGGAATGCTTTACTTATTGTACCTTGATTAAAGTTTCTGGGCTAATTACCAATCTCAAGCCCAAGACTGAAAACAGGGTAGGCTGAAGTTGGAATCCAACGCTTTTCACATGTAACTCCTTTCTGAGCTAGGACAGAAAATAAGTTTGCCAGGCAAAAGTAGGAATGATGTTTGGACTTGGATCACTAAGAAAGATGCAATGCTTGAGCAAGGTAGTCAGTTATAATACATAAGAAAACATTAGTCAAAATTTAAGCCTTCAACGAGATAGAAACGAGGCAACATGGTGGTCGGAATATAATTTTTTTTTCTCCTTTATTTCTGAATTAGAGGCTTTCCCTTCCAGCATCATTTCTATTCATCTAAAGGAAAAAAAAAATCCTATAACTGGTAACGTGACAGAAAGGTCAATACATACCAAAATGCTGGTCATTCGCAGGAGTGGACCGCTCATGTGCTTTCTATAGTCTCTCAGGAGATTAAGCAACTGTCCACAATTACTTTTTGTTGAGAAGCATTTCCCAGCTGTTTACAGGTGTTGGATATTGGAATTACTGACACCTATTCTTAATACATGTTGGTCCACAAATTAAACAAAATTCATATTTGCTGACCGGCAGCTTGGGGGAAATATTGATATTTGCTATTGATACTAAAGTGACCCCCTTGATGTGGGGCAACACTAAAGGGATCTTTAATGACATTCACTTCTCAGCATGTATGTTCAATTGAGATAGTAGTGCATCATGATGTATTCTTGTTGTGGTGGTTAGTAAGCCATTCTTCACTGACATCCAAGTTTTAATGAAATACTTTTGCTGGGGAATTTGGCTGGGGAGAGATGAAAGAATCTTTAGGAAACTAGTACCACCCTTAATATATCTGCCACAGCATCAAGCCCTTACTCTTGGATTGAGCACAGTTGTTCTTAAATGGAGATATATAGTTACTTCAAAGAGCTAAATCTTGTTTAGATAGGTTGATCCCTTTGCTAATCAAAAGGAAGGAAAGAAATCTACTGATCACCGGAACATAAAAATTTATGCTTATCGCGTATGAGTTATCCCAAATATTGTTATGCACAGTAATCTTCAATCTAAAATTCTCTCAGTGAATATAAAACATAGATGAGAATAAGAAAATCTCAGAATGGTAAGTACCTAAATGTTGGTGTAGCTTTGGGTCAAGAACTTGAGTGATTGATGCTAGATTGCTAAGTTGTGTTTCCACCCCGACAGAGCTCTCTGTGCATCTGAAATTTCCTCGCTTTAAATTCAAATAACAAGACATAACATAAGCATCTTGAAAATAGAATAATAAGAAGGAAATATAAAATAATTCCCTAGATGAGTAACACTAACACATTAAATTTCCCTACTTCATTTTTCCTATTAACAAGTAAATAATCGAAATTTCCTATTAGCTATGTAGACAAACTGAGAAAATAGAAACATGTAAGTAGACATGCTAACAAAAAGTAACGAAAATGCAAAGAGTCCATATAATATGCACCCAGCCATAAGGTGCAGACTCTTTCTCCGTTTAGAACTATAACGACCACATTTTTTTATTATAAAAATAAACTTTATAGATTAATTTCGTCGCTAAATAAAATGGTTCGTTTACTGAAAATAAAAAGAGAGATTTGTTTATAATTTAATGAAAGCATGATATTTGTGAAATACATAAAATAGTTAATTTTTGTAGAGTATAATTAATGCGTTTAGTGAGCATGATTTATTTATATAATATTTTCATAAATAAAATGATTTTGATTATTTGTTTAAATACTTATTTTTTTAAAAATAGGTGTAAATAACCACGCTAGGTTTTTAGTTTTTACCTAGCTGTGGTGCTAGCCGTCAAGAAAGGGGGAGGTTATCTTCTCTACAGATAAAAGAAAATGAGAAAAGAGAAAACAAGGAGAAGAAAAGAAAAGAAAGAAGGAAAGAACTTTATCTTCTCCTTAGCTTGTTTGGCTGCCACAAGGACCCTAAAGAAACAGAGCAGAGCAAGAACCTTAAAGTTCATCACTTGCTGCCATGTCAAAGAGGACGGTTTGAGAGCCCAAGGAGAAAAATGTGACCCTTGGACCCGCCATTAGGGATGGCGAGCATGATTTTGGTGTTGCACATATTTTTGCATCCTTCAATGACACCTCATTCATGTTATACTTATTTGTCAGGTTTGAACCATGGTCCATATTATTGGTGAGTTCCTTCTTTCTCTCTTTTCGAATTTTGAATAGCTGAAGTGGGAATTAGATGATTTTGAGTATGATCTGTATTTTGTTTATTTTCCGAACATGTGAATTCAAAGATTTTTATTTTGGGTATCTGTGATGTTTTAGTGAAGTTTCGTTTGTGGTATTGATTAATATGTCAAATTTATATGGCATACAAGTTATTAGGGTGGAATTGAACTTTTGGGGATGTTGTAATTCGCAATTGAAGTGGAAATATGAAATAGAGATTTATATATACATGAGCATATGGGTAGGTTTAGCACTTCATTACTTCCACATTTTTCAAAGTTTCAATCAATTGATTATTTCATTAGAAATATTACGTTGCAAACTTTCTATTCATATATAGAACACAATATTTCGTCGTGAATTGAGGGAGTTATAATCGTTTGGAATTGGCCATGTTTCAATGAAGTTGCAGGTTGTTTGAGGAAGACGATGACATCATTTGATTTTGACTTATTTTGACCTAAAATTTGACTAGGTCAAAAAATTAGTCTGTAGCTCCGATTTTGATACCGTTGTGATCCGTGCGTCGAGGTCTATTTTTTAAATGCCTAAAATAAGACTTGATTATTTATCCGTAAAAAATGTGACGTGAGATTTTATGCGCAGTGATAGCTCAATAGTGGTTTTTATAGTACTCATATAGTTAGGAGCATCCGGGAATGCATGCCCGTACGAGATGTTCCTGCTTAGGCATGGACGACAAAGAAGTTTTCCTTTATATGAGAGATGCATACGGACATGTATATTCGGTATGGAGGTGGTGCGAATGTAGTATAGTCTAAGGTGATCAATTCATTTTAAATGAATAATTTGTTTAAGATAAATAATTTATGGTTTGATGAATTCTAATTAATTGAGATATTAAGTCTACATGTTTTTCTAACCATTTCATGCAAGATGGCAAGTCTACTAACATTTTTGCTAGTCAGACTTGCCATGGTCAAACTCCACAATGTAAGTATAAGTAAAATAAATATTTACGTTAAATATGATAAGAACTTATTTGAATGACATGTTTGCCTCATTGAGGAACTACATATCTTTTAGTTATTTTCTTTTGCATTTAAATTCATGTTATCGTATGTAAACTTATTGATTTTAGAGATAAATATTTCTCATACCAGCTTAATTGTTAATCCAAATGGGCTTTGGCTTCTTGGGTACCTTCCTCTTGGAATGTAGTCAACTAGCTATGTTTCAAGATTAATAGGTTTTGGGCGAGATTAAATAAGCTTGTTTCGTAAGTGGCGGACGCCAACAGACTATTACCATGTTTTGAAATAATTTTCATGCTTCGACTTTGAGGAAATCGGATAATCCTACGTGAATATAAGGATTTTGTTTTCTCAAAATTCAGGTCTTGACAAGAACTTTACTAATGTATTGCACACTGAGTAGTTGCTAAAATTATGGAAAGCCCGAAACACAGAGTTAGGTATAGATACAAGTAAAAACCCTTGTGGAGTAGAAGTTTGCATCAATCTCAATTCAACCATTGTGTGACATCTTTGGTTGATTCACTTGTGTATCAGATTAACAGTGGATCCTACACAGTTGAAATGTTGTTCGAGATTATAATTTATCCTATACACTTAGCTAAATCATAACGAATTGTAGAAAGACTGAGTTGACTGATTTAATTAATAAGGACTAACAACTTCATCAAATGTTGGATAACCATTACAAAAATATGGATTCCATTTGCTATATTTTTGGGTTGTTTGGTCAGACAAGAACAAGACACGAAATTGGTGACTAAAGTTCTCACTTTCATTTGGAATTGGGATTCATGTTTTTATGTTTCAAAGTGGTTGATTTAGTAAACTTGGTTTTTGATCATGTACACATCACAATAGTCTCCAATTCCATTTTTGTGGTCTTCGTCTTATGCTGTAGTTTACCTCTTTGTATCTTCCTCTCTTATATTATAGAGAAAATTTATAATAAAATAAATAAACAAACAAACAGATAGATAATATATAAATAAAAAACCTCTTCTCCAAACTTGAAATAAAAAATAATAATAAAAAAAACAAAAAAAAAACGCAAAAGTATATGTATTGCCTGAAGGCTGCAGAAGAACTACGAAGCGGCTTAATAGATTTGATGCAATGCAAATAAAACATAAAATGAGGATATGTACCAATCTACGCATTAGGCGCTCAAAGCACCAAAATGCATCTGCTTCGTCATCAAGTAGGATTATCATTGGGGAGCACAGATCACTCATTCCTGAAATTTCACAGGAAAGAACACATCTTACAAAATTATCACATAAAGTACAGGTATATCATTTGAATCAAGGAAGGAGAACTAAAACACTGAAAACAAAGCAAATAAGTAAGCCGCTGAAAAAAATTGGTGTCAACGAAAAGTATCATCTTAGAAATATTTCCCCAGAATGTATAATGTGCAAATCGATGAAAAGTTGCAAACATGTGAATCATCTTAGCCACTATGTTAAATGCGTAAAATGCCTATGGAAAATACACTCATTGATGCATTTTCTCATAAACATTCACCATGGACACAATAACTATTCTCGCTTGAAATGTTTGAGTATCATAACCTATACTGATAATATTAATGACTGACCATCATTTTTTTGCTAGCACCTGGAGTTGTTAATGATTTTTTTTTCTTTTTTAAAGGCTAAACAACCATTAACAGGCATTTACATAAATCAATCCCGAATCGAATACCAACCAGCTTCAAAATGGATTCAATCTGAAAAATAATCACAGGAAGATAAACTAATTTTCTGCATTTTTAAATCTCATTACTCTGTAGAGGAATTCTAAGAAAATTCTTTCGTAACTTCTTGTTTGTTTATTTACAAACTTTTATCAACAAATAAACCAAAATTTGTGTTGAATGAAAGCTAGGATCTAGTGAAAGGCTCACTATACCTAGACCAAAATTTTACATCATGTGTTTCTATTATGCACAGAGCTCCAGTCAAACATAGATGAGGAGTACTGAGAATCTTTTAGTATTCCCCAAGTGTATCCCAAACTCACAGTCAAACATAGATGAGGAGTACTGAGAATTTTTAGTATTCCCCAAGTGTATCCCAAACCCACAGTTAACTTTAACTTCTTTTTACCTTTTGTCATCCTACATTGACATGTGTCCCCATAATCCAAAACAAAATACTACTTTCTCATTCATTAAAATAAGCATTTAACTAAACTTAAATTCGTGTTTGGTTATTAAAAAAAGGAAAAAAAATCCCTTAAGTTTTTATCTAAGGAACCCTAGTTTTCCTGAGGCTTTCATGTTTAAGCATCTTGATTCCTGATCTTTTCTATTGATTTCTTGAGCCTCCGTAGTTCACTAGAGAGAATCACACAACGTTAGTATTTTCCATCTTTACGCCTATGGGACCAAGAAAACAACATCAACAAGCACACAACATGGACATAACAAGAACACTGGCAAAAACAAACTAAACTCCTTCCGACACCTCTGTAACGACCCACTCTCATGCCACCAACACTACCCCCACTTAACCACCGTGTAAAGGTGTGGGGAATTTTAGCTCAAAAAATCATTGATTAAATTGAACCTGGAGATTGAACCATTGACCTGTGATACCATCGATCATAACGTCCATGGAGCCTAAAAGGCCTCGGTGTCGTAAGGTGGTCACTAATCTCAAGTTGGTTACTGATCCAACCAATGTGAGTCTTCATGGGGTAAAGCCTAGCATATTTTGTCTTTAATGCCCACGAGATCACTCAAATCCCTCTCAAGGTGAATCTGCACAAATATATCTTGCACTGTGGCTCTGAACGCAAAGGTGATTTTAAAGTTAAATCCACTTTTCAAATCTCTTTTCACTAGATACTCTGATCAAGCATCTTATTCTAGTGCATCTATATCTCCTTACATCCATACATATAAAGATTTCTATGTCCTGTCCCAACCCAAATGTTTGTTTAAAATTAGCCAAGGATATCCTTCTCAATACTAGTAAATTGAAACACAACCACATGCTTATTGATGAAGTTTGCACTATATGTGAAGAATCTAAATGAGATGACTTCATTTTTCCCCATTTTGTTCTCCAAGTTGAATTTTACTAGTCTCTCTCCATAATTTCACTATATTTTCACGTAAACCAAATTTGGGTAACAAGTTTTGGTTGCTTTACTCCAAACATTTTTTTAAAGGAATAAACTTACTCTTGAAGATTAAATTTGTCAATAATACGCTCATAACAGTGGTAAAGAACTGAAAATTTTGAAAGATACGGGGAAAAGTTGATGATCTAACAATAGTGTTCGTATATCTGAGCATCCAATAGGTATCTCATCTAGGGAACTTTTTTGAAAATGAAGTGTCCTTGAACATAGGTATTGGTGTGAACATGTAGCAGATTAGCTAATGAATCAGGTCTTGATATGATCCAGAATAAAGAATGGAAAGCAGGAGTTTTGTTATCTCCTTTCACAAGATTCAGCTTGATCACTAAGACGTATAATGATAATGACGTTTTGGTTCACAAGCCTATCATTCCTCATATCACATCGATATACTTCTCAAGTATTTAAAATTTTGGTCTTTTCAAAGCATTACTATTCCTATTCCTGAGTGCAGGTTCGGTGATTCATGCCATGTTGGATGAGTAAGATATGCCTTCAGTGACGCGAACGAACTCCTTTTGTCTGTACACAATATAGTCTATATTTAAAAAAAAATTTAATAAAAAATTGTTATGACATTCTTAATCAACTGGTCTTTAACATTATTATTTGTCTCTTGTTTATAACTCCTCTTCCTAATGAACCTGCTAACCACTGTCACTACATATAAACAAAGCTCTATTCAGTAAAAATGGCAATAATGAAAGATAAATTTATTCCTCTTGCTAGTAGCTGAAACAACCTGCTAGTGGATGGTAAAATACAGATTGATAAATGACGAGTCAGTGAAAATGGGTAACAAACAAAAGATGAAATCATTATTACTAACCTTGACAGTAGCCAACATCCTTATCTATCCATGCATAAACTGCTAGAATATCCCAAAGTTTTGACAAATTTTCTTGCTTCTCATAAAATACTAAAGTCCTGTCAGTGCGAAGGACGTCGAGACCTAGAATATATATGGGGCCGAAAGGTTAGAACTATGACAATATGTTGATACAATTAAATCTTACTAAAAGCAACTATAACGTAAAATAATACATATAGTGATAAAAATAGTCAATTTAACATGGTATAACCTGAAAGGAACTTGTTCACAGAGACAAGGTAACTACACAAATCAATTTAACAGGGTATAACCACAACTGTGGTTTGAGAAACGGTGATTTTCTCTAAACGCACAACCTGTTAGAAAGGTTTCACGAGTCATTGCATTAAACATACCAACGTACAAGTACAACATCGCACAAACCTCCAGCATGGCATTACTGGCTCACACTACCCCAGTGGAATGCTAGAGAGGCTTGAACAAAAGTACCTCCTACTTCGATACCATGTCAAATATCTAACTCATCCAAAAGCTCAACTGTTCAAGAAAACATCACTTATGCATAATTGCATATCAAAGGAGGGCCCATGGGGGTTTTAGAATATAATGTTGCACAGGTAGCTAACATATATTGTGGTATATGGCATACCATCCTTCACAAACACAAGTGCCAAGCACCAATATAACTATAGATGTTGTCATTAGGGATCACACGAGCAAGATCCAATGTCCCAAGCAACATAAAACTGAAGAACATCCACTTTTTGGAATCTAAAGGTCACCACTCCAATTTAGATTCTGAACTCAAAATCATAATTTCAGTATGCAATCAGAACTTTTGATGGTCACTTAAATAAGCATCAAAGTCAAAACCTAGACCATTATTTGTAACAGTTACTACCAGTGTGAGAAATCATGGTAATGCCAAAATATGTCTGAGTTAAAGAATTGTACATTTATAAACAGCTATCGTTCACTATAAAATTATATCCATATCACTCAAAAGATGTAATAAAATTATATCCATAGGCTACTTCTTGCAATGGAAAAGCAAGTTTGTCCTTATGAACCATTTTCTCTTGAACTGACGTTCAAAGTATCCCTATCCTTTACATTCTTTTTTGGAGCTCAGATGTAGCACACTATTTTTCAGTTGGTTGAGTGATTCACAGAAAGTGTACTTTAACATCTAATCATCGTCTAAAACATTCAAAACGTTTGAACTGGAGTTCTCGCTCCAAGGCAAGTACAAGGTAGAATAGAACAGAGACAGGTGAGCCAAGAAAGTGATTAAGAAACAAGGGGAAAAACAGATATTCTACTAATCACATAGCGTTGCGCCGGCCCACTCTCCTAGCAACGATACTTGTCTCCAACTTATATACAACGGCCCTATCATGGGCTTTTGGGTGCAGGGTTCATCTGTAAAGATCTCTTTGCTAAGAGAGATACAAGACTCCACCTTATGAGTCAACACTAGTCACACCTGGGACTATTACTTACACTCAACTTGAGCCACACTCATCCAACATGTCTGCATGGGGTTCACAATCTTGTCCGTCCGTATTATTTCTAAAACCCTTACATTGAAATTTTTTGAATTTCAAAAGAAGTTTTGTAGTAGGATAAAAAACTATATCCCAAGTTTTGGCCAAGAACAATTGAGAGACGATGCAGACAATTTCAAAGACCTTCAACAATTGGGAATTTGAGAAAAGTGTGAAAGACGGCACGACTTTCCTCAACCCTTCAATTATTTTTTCTTTGTGTCCTACCTTAATCAATGTTACTAAATCACACTAAAAAAAAGAGAGAAAAAGAAATACCAGGAAATTGCACTATTAAGTGTCAATTTAAAACTCCTAAGCAATTATCATTTTTCAATACAACAGAGGCGCAATAATAAGGCAAGCATTTATCAAGTAAATGTAAACATTAAGACTAGAGAATGCTACAACTTTCTCAATCAACCAACAACTGTAGCCATCATATAGTTTTAAGAGGTCAATTACAAGTCACAATTTACACACAAAAAAGTTCCGCAATCATCCCAGATGAATTAGGTACAACATTATTTTACCAATTTAGGTCAATTTCTGAATGTCATAGTGACTCATAATACCAGTCTCCACTCTATGCAAATGGAAAGTAACGTTTTGTTTATTCTCCACACAGAGGAATTATGATTGGGTAGATTCTTTGTTTATATGTATTAATGTTCTCTCCTATTGCTCTTGTACTTTACTGAATTCTCTCTCACTATTGCCATTTTCTTAATCGCTAGAGGGTTTTTTATTTTTACCAGGTAAAAAGAATCAACACACTGCAATAAAAACTTGACCTACCTATTTGATGTAACGTAAGCTTCCACTGTATTACTTTCTTCTCTTGGGTCTGTTTCTGATGACTGCTAGAGTCTGTTTCTGATGTACTAGATAAATCTGATGCAATACTATGAGATGTGTCACTTTCAGTTTGACAATTTTCAGATGTAGATGAAGCTGCAAATTTTTCTGGATTTGCCTCCAACAGTACAAGGGGATCTCGAATAGGCTCGCCATCTTCAGTGATTATAGGTGCTGTAATTATTCTGCCGCTGCCCACAACGGGATCCATCTGCCGGCATATCTCTTTCCATGTAGCATATTGAACCCTGGAGTTGCATGTGAGGAAAAAAGTATTAGTGGCAAATTTTAAAAACAACATGACACTTGAATAAAAAGAACAAAGGTGAATGGTCATGAAAGCAAAAGCCCTAAAGTGTGCTTCTTTCTTTCAGGAGCTCTGATATTCATCCAAAAGCAATAGTACTCTGTCCATTAGGTGACAAAATTCAAACTCGATCAGGCAATTTTTGCATCAATGTTTATTTTCTTCTTTGGAACTTAATCAGTGGATTAGGTGTCTCACAAATCAATAACCAACAACAAATCATAATGGAACTGAGAGGATCTATGATTAGTTACGGATTAACCAGGCCTGCAGCATATCACACATATGCTGTGATCAAGTGTAAATACTCGCTGCTACTTATATACTCCCAATTCAATTGCACTTGTGACTACCATCTAATTACATTTATTAGGTGCATATTCTGTTGTAAGATTTTCAATGACAAAAATCCGAAAAACTAATAAGAGTTTAAAACAATTGAGGCTAGATCGAGCATCTAAACTCTTGTATCAAGATCCGAGGCCAACAATAGATTTCTCCAACTATCATGGGCTCAAAGAAATGCAAAAGTTTAGGCTAAGTCATTTCATGGGCTTAGTACAGCTTTAGACCAATATTCAGCTTAAGTTCTGAAGCATGTGGGTTCATGTCAAAGACCTGTTTGGTTTTTCCACAACTCTGTCACATACAAGGCACAAAGTCAGCACCCGGCGGCAAGAAAGCTTGAGGCTATTGTCAACGTCAAGGCCACTATATTGTACATATATTTTCCCCAACGTAAACACCCAAATCCACTTGGGCCATTGAAGAAGTACAGACTCTTCGGAAAACTTGTCGTATCCGCGTCTGACACCGACACTCGCTCAACACACCTCTGACACGCGTCAGACACTTGGTCAACGTGTCGATAGGTGAGACATGTGGTCAATGTGGTTAAGGTGTCGGACACGCCTCCGATACATTTGAAACTTGGTCATGACACAGTCAAGACTCGAAAACTAACTTTGTTTTATTTTGTACTTTTAAATGTTTGCAAATAACCACCTAATTTAATGGTTGTTGATCTATTTGAAATGAATGACTCTTTCAATTGTGATTTAAGATAAACATGGAAAAAAGCCAGTAAAGCACCTCTATGCTTCTTCTCTAATTTGCTTCTTCTTTCTCTCATCTACTATATTTTTTCTCTACTTTATTTTTTCTTGCAACAGAGTGTCTATCTAGGAAATCACTTTATTAGATTATTATTTATGTTCATATGGCTTATTAAAAAAAAATAGTATGATGTGTCAATGTGTCTTCGAGTCCTAATTTTTGGAAAATTGTCGAATCAGCTTGTCGTGTCTGTGTCCATGCATTGTGTGGGGTTTTGTCTCAAAATACCTCGATACATGAAGGATAGACAACTAATTATAAGCCACTTGCCTAATCGCCCCACATGATATGGACTAAACAATCCAATACTGCATGCCCATCATCACCTTGAACGCCAGCCTAAGCGTGTAAGAAATGCACATCCCTGCGCTCCATCTCCATGGGAGATGGGGTGTGACAATAGAACAAGCTTGGTAGAACGAGACCCATATTGTTTGATGCCTATGTTGTTTTGGGCAATTGGTATGGTCTGAAACCTACTAAGGTAGCCTAGCTTGCCATTGTTCTTTTTTTTCTTATGAAAAGTCCGTAATCCATAGAATATGAATTTGTGCATGCTACTGAAACTTTTTTTTATGTATACACTAATAATTGCTAGGAATTGAAGTCAGAAATTGCTAAAAACATGACATTACCAAGTAATTTAAAATATTGAACATTATAATTATATCTATAGACCATAAAGCATTAAAAAGTTCATGGTATAGCTAGGTGAATTATTTTTTTGTTTTTGAAAGTTACATGTTAAAAAGAGTACAAGATGATGAAACAAATACAAAATTTTTTTGATGAATTTGGGCTTTGGAAGGAATATATGAAAAATAGTGTCATGGAACATGCGGAACGTTTGAGGTAAAAGTAAGAAATTGAAAACTACATGAAACGAAAATCATTTTGTTGCAAGCTATATACCAACACCTATGTACCAACGACTCTTTTCAAAAAGTTTCCCTTGTCGGACACACATTGGATATTGATACTCCAAAACCCGGACATTCGTTAGACACTCAATGCTTAGATAATCAACTTTTTCACATATCTTCCAAAAGCTTCAAACCTTTATAAATGTTACAAGCATATTATGAAAAGTTATATGGCGCTACTAATTTACAAGTTAAAAATACGACTCCTAATATAAAACTTATTGGTGAAAAGTAAATAATAGGGCAATGTAAAGGTGTGTCCCCATATTGTGTTTATTCAGTCGAGGTGTCTGACACCTCACACATTGTATCCATCTCAGTGTCATTGTTAATTGAACTCACACCCATCTGGTCATGTGAACAATGTGCATGATGCATGATAATATGCTATATAATGTCAACAAAGTAAGGGTATGACTTTGATGTATTACGCCTGTAGAATTTATACTAAAACTGATGCATCAGAAATTAAATTAAACATTGACTTTTAAGTATCAGGTAAAAATCGAGTACAAGTTTTGAAGTTCTTGAAAGCTGGACTGACTTTGGTTAAGAGAGTTACCTACGGCGTTCCCGTATGTCTTCCCGCTCTTCATAGATACTAATAGGATCATAGCAACCAAGTAGAAATTCCCAAACCTCTCCTCTTATTGATGGATGGATACCCTATGTCACAAAACTTATATTGTTAACATCTAAAATTACATTTATAGACCATAATGGCCAACAACTACGAGTAGCTTAAGTGGCTCAATCTGTTTTATAATTTAGAACAATGCCCACATTATGAAAATTTCCATTAATTACAAGGCTATATCCTTTTAAAACATGAAACACAAAAACAATGTTGAATCACTACCAAGTCAAGAATCTGAGTTAGCATGTGACTAATTAGCACCCTTCCTTCTGACACGAGCTTGGCGAGTGTGACTTACACGAGTGAGATGAGCAAAGCGAGTGTCTCAATCGGGATATTTTAATCAATCCAAAAATCAAAAAGAAAGGCCATGTCAAAAGAAATGGTTTATAGCTCATTTTCTCTCCCAGAGGAATACATTTATAGACTTACATAAAATTGACCAAGTTCATATATTGGAGCTAACTGATGTGGGAATGATACTGCTATCAGAAGACTGTTACCAAAAGAGAGATTTGAATGAATTACGACAATTGTAACTAACAGGAGTTAAGAAGGTCATGGTTTGCTGGACTGAACCAGTGACAATGTTAAAAGCAAATCATAAAGTCATCATCAATGCCTTAAAAGTAACTAACTGATGCTAGCCAGGACGAATCCTAATTCTACATTCAGCTCCTCTCAGAGCTATATCTCTTTGTCTTGACATCACTCTCTGTGCACTACCTAGCAAATGATTATATCATCTTTTGTTAAATTTTTTATAAAAATTTTCCACACTAGTTTCTGTCTCTTTTCGCATTCTCTAGCCATTACTTTCTGTATACTAGCGAACCAATCATTATGAGACTTGATATCATGTTCAAAAGCGATAACTTTTCATTGATGCGCCCCTCTTGGATCTTTGGTGGCATCATAGATCTTTATTGTACACTCTAAGCAAGGTAAGTTCTAGAATGAATTCATTTAATACTTCCTTTCTACATCAATACTTTTGTCTAATACCATAGGGTTGCACAACAGAGTAAACAAAAATAAAATGATGGAAAAAACTACCGCTAAACATCTTTGAATTTATAGTATCTACAAATTGTCACAGAACATATCCATTTCCTACTGAATATGCAGAGAAGGCATAAGAAAAAGTTGTATCAGCAAATTAAGAAGTGATGACTTACTCCGCGTTGGATTCGGCTAAGCGTTCTGCCTATATCAAAATGACCTTCTGGACTAAATGCAGCACGCCATCTTCTTTCACTCAGAGTTTTTCCTGCCTGCATCAAGAGATGAGACAAGTAGTACTCATTGGATCTATCTGGAAGCAATATGCAAAATCATAATGCAAAAAGATATTGGCATTATGAATAAAATATTTTTGCAGTTATATGGAAACATTATCTTCAACTTAATGTGCTACAAGTGTTCAACTTTCATTTTACAGAATTTCTATATCCAATGCCCTTTCACAATGAAGTAACTTGTCTAAGAATCACATGGTATCTCAACATGGAAGGCCCCTCACTGGTCACTGGTATACTGTCATATAACACTAATCCGTTATTTATTTACCGATTAGTTCTTAAACTAACTAGTCCTAACTGTTCCATCACCCTTTTAAAACTAAATTTGTAAATTTATTATGTCTTCTCTACATCATGTCTAAACACAACCAATTTGTTTATGAATGGTGCAACTTGATCCTAGAAATTCAACAAAATAAGCAGTGAAAGTTGTAATTGTCCATCTAACCAAAACTGAAATGAGACTCACATAGACACTCAAAAAATGCAAAACAAAACGTAAAAATCTGATGAATGAAATGAAGAGGGAAAAGAAGCAATAAAATGTAAAATTTTGGAATTTTTGAAATGAAACACAAACCTTGATCTTGAAACGAGTCTTGGGGACGTCGGTGCAATCGGGCCGAACTTGGTAAAAAGAATCCGTAGGAGCACCACCGTCTCTCCACATACTGAAATAATTGAAAACCCTAGAAGAAGATTCTAACCAGCAAGGCAAGCGAGAGAGAGAGAGAGCGTGAAATAAAGCTGATCCCTTCCTCTCAATAGGAATAGGAATAGGAATATGAATGAAAAATCAAAGCTGTTGCAAAGAAGAAGAGATCATCAGATCGGCTGCTTGCTTGCTGATGAGCTTCGAAGATCAATAAAGATATCTCTTCTTCTGTGTTTCCATTTTTTTTTTGGTTAGTTGGAGGTGGAAGCCAGGTTGTTGTAGCGATGCTTCATGGTTGTTATTTCCGTCAAAGAGAGAAAACGAGAACGAGAAACAACTACTCTATTTGTCTCAACATCTCACCTCACGAGTTAACAATTAACGCCCCTGGCTTCAACTGGTGGGAGATTAAGAGTGATTTTCGCGGCAAGGCAAGAAGAGAAGCAATAGGACAAGAAGGAAACACACATTATCGACCTTCCTTTGTTGTTGGGTCCTTCTAGGGAGCGAGGGAAGGAGCAAGGGTAAGGGACGCCCCCTCATTGTGCATTTCGAGGCAATTTTGTTTATCTCGAGGTCACCTTACCCTCACTCCTTCCCTCGCTCCCTAGAATTTATGTTGTTGGCAATACCGCCATATCTACTGCTCGTACCATTACACTCTCCCACACCATCAATATAAATAGTAATTCACTCTCAAATCGACTTCTTTCCTCTATGCCCTAATCAAAAAATAAATAAAAATATATTTTCACCTATTCGCCTGGACCTATGAGAGGATAAGCCTAAACCTTGTATTGGTCTAGGAGAGGATTTGGCAAAACTTCTCATCGATCTAGGTGAGGTTTAGGCTTATCCTTGCATAAGTCTGGGCTAATGGATAAAAAGGAACTTTTTTTCGGACAGATTTGCACGACTTTAGTAAAATAATCATAACTTTCTCATTTTAAAACATTTTCAAGTGATTCAAATTGTGTTTATTAGATAACTCATAGTATTATAATTTTTTTGTTTTGATGATCTTGAGAATCGGTCTCGATCGAGCATATAAGTTAGCCGAAAGTCAAGGACACTACCTCGTTTTCATTGCGAGATAGATTTGCGCAACTATACTAAAATGACCATAACTTGCTCATTTCAAAATATTTTCAAGTGATTCAAATTGTATTTATTAGATAACTCGGAGTACTACAGTTTTCGTGTTTTGATGAGCTTGATCTCAATTAAGGGTTTAAATTGATCGAAAGTTACCTTGTTTTTATGTTACTATTTTTTTCAAAAACAGTTTTTTGAATGATGTCTTTAGTAAGAAAAAAAAAATACATGGTGAATGACACAGCATATATGGTGGTGTAGAGTAGTTATTGCCTTCTTTGTTTTCTTCATTCAAATCTTGTCCTCTTTTTTTTTTCTTTTTTTTATCCAAGTTTTGCTTTTCACTTAATTACAACATTGATCCAGTCAACTTTTTTCAGACTTAAAAATTAATAAAGTTTAAAATTATGTATCTCTAATTTAGTAGATGAGAATAATAATTAGTGCTAGACTGGATCAACCCCATTTTTAATCTTTCTGTCTTGTTTAACATGTTTGGCTAGACTTGCAAGTATCGTTTCATACAGAACCTTTTTTGGGATTGGATTTTGGATTACAAATCAAAAATCATGTGTGATATTACGAATATATATCCATAGCGAATAGCCAGCCAGCCAGCCCAACAGCCATGGGGCAAGCTTTAGTTTATCTTCAACAACAGTAGTCCGGCGGCTCATATTCACCCATTAACTCAACTAATAGTGTTTACACTCATCCTGTTAAACACCTTACCATTCCTTTCCCCTAGCTTGCTTGTTTGTGGGACTCATTGATTTAGTAAATATATTATTTTCAACTCATGTGACTATATATGGACATGAGAATAGATTCTCTTGGAGATGAATTGATTTGGCACACGAACAAAAATGGAGTTTTTTCTCTGTTAAGATTGTTGTTAAAGCAAGTATCGATGCATGCACCTTCCTCAAATGATTTGGACCATCTCGCTCTATCTCTCCCAAATTTGGAGGAATATCCAACCCCAGCGGCCCCAACACTCTTTTCAACACTTATTATGTACGTTCCCATTCATGACTTATGCCCTATTTGCAACTGATTTGACCTGATCAAACCACCTTTCACTTGGTTTTTTCAATATACTATCATCACTACTAGGTGGTTGCCAGTCATCTCATGTTCAACTACTGCTTGAAATTTAAATTCAGTATTAATTGGATATGTTTAAAAGTCGAGCAAACTTAATGGTTTAACTAAAAGGTTCGCTGCTTTTTTGCCCTCTAAAAATATCTAGTACATCAGAAATTTGGTGGTCTACCAACAATTTCCGTGCAGTTTGCAAGCAAACATTGAGGTCCTGGCATAAACATTTCTTTGCAGGTGATCACAAAGCAAGTCTGTCTGAAAAAAGTAGCTTATTAGATGCGGCTTTGGTAGGATGTTCATTCAAAGGAGCTTCAAAACCCGATGGAGCTCCCAAGTGAACATGCATGGACGATCGTCCCTCAAGGTGCTCAGCGCGAGGTTCATAACCTGGAGGGAAAGGAAAACTTTGTTCTTGGATCGAGTCCGAATTCATGTTCCGTGCCAAGACAATGGTGGTACTATTATCCAATTGGTCCACCTGCCCCAATTTCTTAGAAACACCCGATTTCACTTGCCTTTGTTTTAACATGAGAGTGGACCTGGTTGGGAAAATTGAGAAATTGGGCCAGATGAGAGATCGGTCTCTTTGCACCTTTTTTGGCTTGTGTTACTAGCCCTGTTCTCTTGCTTTGCAAACTTGTCAATGAGAGGGTTCAAATTGAAAATGTCCTTCTCCACTGCCTCGAGATATGAGATTTGATCAGTAGCATCTTCATGTTCCTGGACACTTTTCTCAACTCAACTCTTATGCCCTTCCAGCTGAACTCCAACTTCCAGTGAGTCAACACAATGATCCGAGTTCGCTACCAAGGTTGGAGAGATAATTGGAAGGTATTTTCCCCTTATCCAACAAACAAGATCGTGAGAACTCGGCCGTCGAAGATGCACTACTCGGAACAAAACTCGGTTACACAGGTAGTGGTAGCACATGCTCTACGACCTGTGGGAGAGAAGGATCAGAAGAGACCTGAGATTTGGGTTTCCAAACTTGATGCTGCTGTCTGCAAACGCTCTGTTGGGTATTAACAAACACTAGAATTGAAGAGCCCACCCGGCAGTGCTACCGGTGACCAACAGATCTTGGAGTCAATCATGGACCTCACCGAAAAGGCCCCATTAGCTCCAACAAGATGCTCTACCTGAGGAAGAGGTACCCCAAGGACTCTAGAGAGGAAATCAAACAGAGATTCTTGCCTAATATTAGCTGATTTCTTCGGCTCCTTCCTAACAGCTGAAGAATTGAGATGACCGAAACTGTTGTTTGAAACCGCCTGAGCATAAGACCTAGGACAGTGAGGGGGATGCGCACTGAAGTCTTGACTTTGGAAGTTTTAGGCCTAGGCTTCAGCTGCTTCTGATGCATCAAAGTTGCCCTTGTCACTAGCTTGGCAAGAGTTAACTAGCCTTTGCCATATTGATCAGCTAGAACCCTCAAAGTCTTGAATCCAGAACGCCAGCCAACCATGATTGAGAGAAAACATCACCTTTGTTTGACTCTTTCACCACTATCATCCACCGATTCTTTTCCTTCCACCTTGCAAAAAAGTTGTGTTTGTCTGCTGTCACAACTTTCTCGAGCTGAGAACCTAACCAAATTCACATATCAGAATCCAAGAAAACCATAACCCAAAACCTCGTACTTGATTCAAAGAGGAAAAAACCATCTATGGTCTTTAGAGTTCCAAACTCCTTCCCTTCGATTTTAACTAGTGATTGACTATCATCATCATTTGCCATCTTCAGATCGATCCACCTCAAAGTTGCCCCTTTCATTACCCCATGTATCTCAAGCACCTGTACATCCCTCGTGCAACCATTGTGTGAAATCTGTGTGTTGTTTGAGTTGCAGAGAAGTAGCAAAGGGAGGTACGAGCATATATTATATATTGCCGAGCAAGAGTACCGATCTGCCTGCACACTGAATCAGAGTAGATCTCGCCTCACCTCACCTCGCTGAGTCGAAGTCGAATAAGCTCTCGCCTTGCTCAGAAGAAGAAACCTCGCTGAGTCGGAATAGATCCCGCCTCGTTGAGTCAGAGTAGATCTCGCCCTGCTCAGAAGCCCTCGCCTTCGCCTGCCCGCTGAGTCGGAGGTAAAGAAGAAGCCCCTCGCCTCGCTCAAAAGAAGCCCTCGCTTCGCTCAAAAGAAGCCCTCGCTTCGCTCAAAAGAAGCCCTCGCTTCGCTTAGAACCCTCGCTGAGTCGGAGTCGAAGAATAAGCCCTCGTTCATAACCCTCGTTGAATCGGAGTCGAAGAAGAAGCCCTCACCAAATCCCTCGCTGAGTCACCAAAGCCCTCGTTGAGTCGCTCAAAACCCCCACTAAACCCTTCAAAGTTTGATTCAGTCAGTTGACATTACTAAGCAGATGATTACAACTTTAACAAAAAATGGCCTATTTGATTCGTTGTTATTGGTAGTATTGTGGTTGCCATGACTGAAATATTATCCTAGAGCACAAGAACATGATAATCACTTTTGAGAAAATCATCTAATGTATTATTTTATTCGTTATTTTAATTTTCATTCTCACTCGCTTCTCCTAACCCAAACAGAACCCAACCTTCACCCAATCATTCTCTCATTTTACAATTACAATATCACTAGTAGTTCTTATCCTTCAACTCCTCTTTTTCTCCACCAAAACTTAACCTCCACCCTTTCTTTACCCAAACAAAACTTCATTAGATTCCTCAAAAATCAAAACATCTAGCACTAACATCCACTTCTTTCATTGTATTTGTGACAATGGGATTTGGGGGTGGGGGTTCAAGGGAGAAGTAGAAAAAAGAGAAAAGAAAGGATTGGGAGGGGGTGCAATTTAGGGTTTTAGGGTTTAAGAAATTAAACTCAATTAAAAAACTCAAGGTAAGGGTAAAATGTGCAAAAATTAGTCTTTAACGGTCAATGACATGGACTTAACGGTTTCATAAAAAAACTAGTGTTAGACTCAATTAGTTTTCAAGCCGAGGGTCAAACTCTAATAGGTATAAACTAACGAGTGTCAAACTCAAAAAAACCCTATATTAAAAGAGAAAGTGTAATATAATTTTTTGACTTCCCAAAATGCATCTACATCAATTAAACTATCACACTTATACCCCTATTTAATTTCAAAAAAAAAAAAAAAACCTTAATTCAACACAAACTCAGAATTCCCTAATTATCTTCATTTAACTAAGTTGTTAAAAATTTTCCTTATATAATTTCTTCATTACGCAAAATCATATTTTATGCATGGAGAGTTTAATAATTAAACCAAATCAAATTTGCCTTCTCATAATTTTTTAAGGTTATATTACACTATTTAAAATCAGTTGAAAATGAAAAGTGCGTGAACTGTGTGCACAATGTATGTTTTAATGTCCCACCAATGTTCTAATAAAAAAGGCTTAAACGTTAAAAGTTAGAAAAACGCCTAGATTAATGGCTGGGCGGGGTGATAAATCGGATAGGCATCTAGGCAAGTTCTGAGCTGTTGTTTTTTTATTTTTTTCTGGGTGTAAATAACAATAGTGGAAACAAATAACTGAAAAAATAATATCACCCCGATCGATCACTAGTTCCCATCGATCTTGGTTTTGCCAATTGCAAAACAGAAGAAAAGAAAAGTAGAAGAAGAAGAAGAGAGAAGAGAGTCTCCAGACGCTCCAGCCAAGCCGTCAAGACATCTCTCCGAGCTCTGTCCAGAGTCTCCAGACGCTCTAGCCAGTGCATTTCCAGTGACTCTGTCCGTTGATCTCTGTCCAGTGACTCCGAGCTCTCTCCAGCTCCAGCCACAACACAACAGGAGTACATCCATTTATAGTTAGCAACTTCCTCTTGTTGTTAGAAACTTCTTGCAGAAAAGAATAAAATTGTGTTGGTAGATTTGGAAGTATATATCACTCACTGTAGGGGTGAGGTCAATCCCTTAATGTAGAGGTTTTAGATGAAACAAAATTTTAGGTTTGAGTTGCAGGTTGTGCATTTAGTTCACAGAGCTAAAAGTTTGATTATAGTGCCAATTTATCCATTTGGTTGCCACAGTGATTTAGCTTCCCCTGAAGTGAACCAGACTCTCATGTTTTATTTCTTGTTTGTTACTCAAAAAATTTGGTTGTCAAACCAGACTCTGTTCTATTATGAATGACTGCAATGGCAAGAGTTGGGTTTAGGAGTAACCTAAAATTATATCATTTTTGGTTGTCAGATCAGATAATTTATTTCATTGGCTGAACTCTTCTTATTAAAAAGCTTATAAGCATATCAAATCTGTTGTCTGAGTTCCAGCTTTGTTTACCATCATGCACTTTAGTACCATACTAGAGGTCATCACCCTACTGTAACTGATCCTTTGCTACCTGTTTTTTTTTTTTTTTTTTGCTTTTTTTTTTATGTAACTGTAACTGATACTTTGCATTTTTTTTTCTTTGCTACCTACTTCGTAACTGAAAACATTGATGTAGCATTATTATCATCAAAGCATTTCATTATTTCAATTGCTATACAATGAAAGTGGAGGCATAATATCTACTGGACATTCATTCTAGTATCACTTGATATCCATCTCTGTTCCACCAATTGGAAGGCTTCCAAAATCTGTTTCTTGATTCTCAGTGGACATTATTCTTTCCTAAATGGTGGTCAGTATTGTAACTTACCAGTATTGTGCTATATCAATAAACCAATAATCATACAAGACATTAAGCTCTTCTTCAAAGTATTAACCGAGATTTTGAATAAAGTCCACTGGTTGGGAGCTTGTGGCTCTTTTATTGATTTCCAAAAGCATTCTTGAAAGTTGAAACATGCAAATCACTGATATATTAAGCTGAATTTCTGGCAGGTTGAGGCTGAATTTCTGGCAACTTGAAGTTGAATTTCTGGCAGGTCTGAAAGCACCTTAGTTTTGAAGCTTGAAGCTTGAAGCTTGAAACACCTTAGTTTTGATTATTCTTCATGTCCATTCCTCTTCATCTTCATGGAAGAAGGATCCAAAAATCTAGAACCAAATATTGACAATTTGTTTTTTTAGATGTTATGTTGGTACCATCAACTTGGATGAAGGTGGTGAATGAAGATATCATTGAGCTTGGATTAGGTGAGGATATGTGGGAAGACCGCATTGCTTGGAGAACCAAAATTCATGTAGCCGACCCAGAAAATATCGAGAATGGGCTTTGATGATGATGATGATGATGTTGGTACCATCAATTATGTAATTTTTTCTCACTATAAAACTCTATGTTATGCTATTATGAATTTAAGCTTAATTTTTCATGTTTATAAATTTTGCATATGTATCTTCTATCTTGGCATTAAATTGGAAGTAATTGATAAGGTATTATACTTAACTTTTGTAAATTATAAAAGTTATAATACAAAACCTAAAACCGCCTAGGCCCCTGACGCTAGGCACCTGCCCCCCGCCTACAGCCTAGCATTTTTTAGAACACCGTGTCCCACTAAAACTAATTCTTTGAAGAGTTCATCAATTTTTGAAGTTCATATAGGGAGCTTGACGTGATTGTTGGATCTTCTATAGTTGATTGTTTTTTGCTTAGACCCGTTGATTATTTTTATTGATTCACTGAAAGTGCAGTCTTAGGCTTCAATGCATCCAACTATTAGTCGTCATCTCCTTTATAGTTTGTGGCACAACAAACTCGTGTGATCCTCTTTTATATCATTGTTGACCTCAATCACCTTTATGTCGTTATTGTTAATGGTTCGTGCAATTATTTTTCAAACAAGATTGAAGAAACGAGAATTGTCACAAGACACATTACGAGTGTAGCCTTGGCCATCGTAAAAGTTCGGTATCAATGACTATGATAGATAATCATAGAGCTTTTACCAATTACTCAATCTAAGTTATTGATTTTAATAAGTTGTATAACAATAAGATACTTATAAAAGGGTTTTAACTTCAACCTTTTCATCAAATCTTGGGGTGGAAAGGGGCTTTGTGTTCAAAACATGTGAAACCATAAAACTGAAGAATGGTCTATTAATGAACAATAATTGTTTTTATTTATTACAAAGTCTTGATGTTCCTAAAAAGCCCTTTTTCCCATTTCAAAATACAGGTTATTTTAGTGGGCCTAAACAATAAAAAGATGAATACATTTTATTTCCTAAGTTGTCCTTTATGCAAGTTCTCAAGTTTTTTTTTTTTTTTTTTTAATTGGCTGGATTGTTGGCCATTTTTTGTTTATTTATTAATTCATGACCGAAGGCTACATCATTGATCCTATAAGGCTAATCAAACTAGGCTCGAATCCTACAATATTATTGCCACTTAATATCCCCATCGCCTCCGATCCGATCCTCAAATTGTCTAGCTGTTTAAAAAATATTCGCATGTATATTTTGCCAAGTTAGTATCTTTCTAGAAATCCCGTCAAGTAGTTTAACAATTTGATAATGAATTTGTCTTTAGGAAAATCATTGTTTTCAAGATTCTCTCATTATTTCTTTATCTTTTTTTTTTTTTTTTTTTTTTGCAAAATAAAAAACCAGGCAAGTATTCCAGTCCAAATTACGATAATACGTTCTCATATTCTGGAAAATTTTGTTTAACCATATATATGTGAACAAATGAAAGCAATGTGAGTACTAAGTCCATAGTTATTATTAATATTAGAAAAATGTGGACTATTTGTGTGAAATAAAATCTAGTCTTTGGAATATATTAGTAGAGGGTGTAATGCCCAACTTAAAAGCCCTTGTTCCCATTTCAAAATTACAGGTTATTCAGTGGGGCTAAGCAATAAAAAGAAGAATACATTTATTTCCTACATTGTCCTTTATGCAAGTTTTCAAGTTGTCCTGTTGTTTAAATAATAATAATAATAATAATAATAATAATAATAATGAAACTCATGGCATTTTGCATGTATATTTTGCCAAGTTAGCATCTTTGTAGAAATCCCGCCAAATATTTTAACAATTCAACAATGAATTTGTCTTGCAAATCGTTGTGTTAAGATTCTCTCTGTTTATTTCTTTTTCTTTTTCGATTTTTTGCAAAATCAAAACTAAGCAAGTATTCTAGTCAAACTACCATTATATTCTCATATTCTTGAAAATTTTTGTTTAACATATATAAGTGAACAAATGCACATAATGTGCGCACTAAATCCATAGTTATTGTTAATATTAGAAAAATGTGGACTATTTGTGCTTAAGAAAAAAAGAAAAAAAATATCTTTTAAAATATATTAGTAGAGGATGTAATGTTCAACCTCAAACTCCTGCCAAATAGGCTTTTGATGTAAGACGTGGCTCATATTATAAAAATTAGCTATTTGGTAATAATATGTATATTTATTAAAAAAAAATTACAAATACGGTAATATTTTATTCCAAACAAGTTGTGTAAAATACACAAGTAATGCTCAATCACAACTTAATATAATATTTTATTCAAAATAAGTTGTGTAAAACACATAATTAACAGGGCCAGCCCTAAGATTTCGCAAGCCCTAGGCGACACTGTAGGATGGGGGGCATATTTTATTGAGATGAAAAAAAAATGTGAAAAAAAAAAATCCAATCCACCAAGTCACTTAACAAACATATAAAACAAATATAAGTACAATACATACTAAAATTACATAATGGGGCCCCTAACTTATTTGAAAAGGGCCCCTAAAATTCATCAAAAAATTGGGGTCCTAGGTAATCTCCTAATTGGGCTACCCTCGGGTCAGATCTGATAATTAACACTCAAAGATTTGTGTAAAAAAATGAGTGCTCACTCAGCGAGCACTCTAAATAATATATATTTGCAATCAGAAAAGAGTGAAGAAAATGATGAAAGAAATGTAGTCTATTGATATTTTCCTAATAATTAGGGAAATTCTAGAATAGCCAATAGTACGTAAAATTAGAGAACATCTCAATGCCACCTTCTTCTTTAAATAACGTTTACCCAAGACTTATGACATTTGCATATAACCAAAACACATTCTCCATAAGTATAGTAAACCTTAAATCGAAGTGATATAGATCTAAGAGAGATAGTGTCAAATTGGATTTATGCAAGCCATTGCAAAAATAAGTAGATGCTTTTACAACGTATGGTGCCACATCATTTGCCTAATAACTCCCAGTTGACTTACTAAGTTTATTAAGTTTATAAAATGCATTTACCGAGGTTTGCAGTATGAGTTAGAAATAGTAGCATCTCCAATAATGATCTATATATAAGTAAAAAAAAATGATCTCTTCGTACATTTGGGCTAACGGATGGGATAAGGAACAAATATTTATGACAAAGAAAGTTACAAATGCCTTTACTTCCTATTTCATCCACCTAGAAATTTCAAAGTACATTGATATTTTGTGGGATATTCTATTATTCATATAGATAATTAGAAGGAAAAAAAAACTCGCTTCGAAGAAGGATAGAACCTTGAGGATGTGTATTGACTATAGGAAGCTGAACAAGATGACTATCAAGAACAAGTACCCGTTACCTCGAATTGATGATCTTCTTGATCAGTTGAGGGGAGCAGTGGTGTTTTCTCAGTTTTACTTGAGAACTGGATATCATCAGATGGGTGTTGAAGAACATAGTATTCCTCTCACGGCTTTTTGTACGAGATGGATTGTATGAGTTTCCCGTCATGCCTTTTGGTTTGACAAATGCTCCAGCCTTTTTTATGGACCTGATGAACCAGATCTTTCGACCATACTTGGACAAATTCGTCATTATTTTTATCGATGACATTTTGGTTTACTCTCGTAGTGAAGCAGAGCATCGCAGGACAGTGTTGCAGACCTTGAGAGATCAGAAATTGTACGTGAAATTTAGCAAGTGCCATTTTTTGGAAAAAGATGTGAAATTCTTAGGGCATGTTGTTTCTAGTCAGGGTATAGCAGTAGATCCTGATAAGGTGAAAGCAGTGAAAGATTGGAAACAACCTACTAATTCAATAGAGGTGAGAAGCTTTTTAGGGTTAGCTGGTTATTATAGAAGATTTATTGAGAAGTTTTCTCTTATTGCTGCCCCTTTGACTGAGTTGACCCTCAAAAATGTTCAGTTTATTTGGACCAATGAGTGTGAAAAGGCTTTTCAGGAATTGAAGCACAGATTAACCACTGCGCCTATTCTGACTATTCCAGTGTAAGGTGGGAAGTTGGTGGTCTTCACTGATGCTAGTGGCATAGGTTTGGGTTGTGTACTAATGCAAAATCAGAAGGTAGTGTCGTACGCCTCACGACAATTGAAGCCTCATGAGAGGCGATATCCTACCCATGACTTGGAATTAGCGGCAATTGTGTTTGCTTTGAAGATGTGGTGACACTACCTTTATGGGGAGCATTTTGAGTTGTTCACGGATCACAAGAGTCTCAAGTATTTGTTTTCGCAGAAAGAGCTTAATATGAGACAACAAAGGTAAGTGAAGTTCATTAGTAGTTATGATTTTGAGATCCTTTACCACCCAGGTAAGGGAAATGTGGTAGCCGATGCTCTTAGTCAGCAACACACCATTATGGCTTCACTCATGGTAGAGGAATGGAAGTCTCTTGAGGTTATTTTCTTCTTGTGATGTTCAGCTTGTCCAGGGAGCGAACACGGCTTATGTTGGTAATTTATCTGTTCGACTTTCTTTGATCAGCAGAGTTTCAGAGGAGCAACATAAGGATTCTCGTTTGATGAGAAAATTAGAGGACTTAGTGCTTGACAATTTAAATGATTGTCCCTCAGAGTGGTCAGTTGAGTCTGATAGTGGTTTGAGATTTCAAGGGAGACTTTGTGTGCCCGAGATTGAGGGAGAAAGAAATTATGGATGAGGCTCATAAGTCACGTTTTACCATTCACCCGAGAGGCACAAAAATGTATCATGATTTGAAGCGAACTTTCTGGTGGGACGGTATGAAGAAGGATGTGGGAGATAATGTATCACGGTGTTTCACTTGTCAACAAGTGAAAGCTGAGCATCAGCGGCCCTTAGGTTTGTTACAGCCATTAGAAATACCTATCTGAAAATGGGAGAATATTTCTATGGACTTTGTTGATGGTTTACCGAGGACCCGACGAGGTAATGAGTCAATTTGGGTTATAGTTGACCATTTGACTAAGTCGGCGCATTTTGTTCCGGTTGGTGTGCACCGCACTACCGAACAGTTAGCCAGACGATACATTCGGGAGGTAGTTAGACTTCACGGAGTACCAGTGTCCATTGTGTCTGACAGAGATCCCTTGTTTGTCGTTGAGTTTTGGGAGAGTTTTCAGCGAGCCATGGGGACGAGACTAGATTTGAATACAACTTATCATCCTCAGACTGATAGTCAGACGGAGCGGGTGAATCAGGTTCTAGAGGATATGCTTCGGGCATGTGTGCTCGATTTTGGTGGTAGTTGGGAGGATTATTTACCTCTCATCGAATTTGCTTATAACAACAATTACCATTCTAGTATTGGCATGGCCCCGTTTGAGGCTATATATGGGAGACCATGTCGATCACCATCCTATTGGGCGGAGGTTGGCGACATAGTCTTGTTGGGGCCAGGGATGGTTCGGGAGACATCGAAGAAGGTGCAGATTATTAGAGAACGGATCAGAACTGCTCAAAACTGACAGAAGAGTAACGCTGACCACAAGCGTAAGGGGGTAGAATTTCAGGTTGGGGACCTTGTCTTTCTCAAGGTTTCACCTATGAGCGGTGTATTGAGGTTCGGTAGGAAATGGAAGTTAAGCCCTAGATTTGTGGGACCATTTGAGATCATTGCTCGAGTAGGGAGTTTAGCCTATAGACTCGCCTTGCCACCTAGCTTATCAGTTGTTCATGATGTGTTTCACATTTCCATGTTGAGAAAGTGTGAAAGATCCTGCTCATATCGTCCAACCCACAGAAATTGAGATTAATGACGACTTCACCCAAGTAATACGACTGATCAAGATTGTGGATCATGATGTGAAACAACTCCGTAGAAGGATAGTGAATTTGGTGAAAGTGCAGTGGAGTGAGAATGAGAATGATGTAACTTGGGAGCAAGTGGACAAGGTGAAACAATTGCACCCGGAGCTGTTCATCCAGTGAATATCGGGACGAGATTCATTTTGAGGTGTGTATAATGTAACAACCATAATTAATGCACATTTAAATTTATTTATTTTGGATTTATTATATTTGAGGTTAGGTCATATAATAACTAAATAAATAAGGGGGTGTCACTATAACCTTTTTGCAAACCCTAACCTTGTAGGGTTTTGTCTTTAGGTTGGTTAAATAGAGATATTTGGTTCTTCTCAGCCACATAGAAAATCTGTAGAAAAAAAAAGGGAAAGAAGAATAAGACAAAGAGCAAAATGGAGAAAGAAAAATAAAAGTAAAATGTGAGTTCTTTACTTCTTTCTTTTTATAAAAAGTTCTATTAGTTCATCATCTACAAAATCTTTGAATATAATTTGTTATTGATTTTGTGATTTAGGTTAGATCTACAAAGGGGTTTAGGTTGGGTAGATGATGTCATCAATTTTATAAAAGGGGATAAGACACATGATGTGAATAGGAAGGCAAAACAAAAGTTCTAGTATGATATCGTAGGAGAATTTATGAAAATTTTGGAATTTCTATAATTTCTGGATATTGTAGGAGAAAAAAAAGGGGGGTTTAGGTTTTGTAGATGATGTCATCGATTTCATAAAGGGGATGAGACACATGATGTGAATAGGAAAATTGTGATATTGTATGAGAAAAAAAAGGTTTTGTTGTCAGAGTTGGTAGTTGAACCTTTATTATTTGTTTATGTTATCATTATGTCCCATATACAATGATGCTTGTAGGTTTTGTTTGGTTTGATGTTATATTAACACATTCTGGAGTTTTTTTTTTTCCTAAATTGCAATTCAGTTTGTGACCAACCTCAAGCTGTCCGTACCAACCTTTTTGGTCAAACTTAGTTTAATGCTAAAAAGAAATGACTTATTTTAATGAAAGAGATGATACTTATTTTAATGCTACATTAGTCATTGGTTCCTAAATTGATTTGTGCTTTATGAATACCCATGTCATGCAAGTTGGCTTTATACTTTATGAATACCCATATCATGCAAGTTGCTTTATGCTTTATGGATACTCATTTTAATGTTATAGTGGTCATGTAAGTTGTTTTATGGATATTGATTTTTAATGAAATAGTTCCCATGTAAGGGTGTTTTCCTTAGAATTACAAGGATGGTGGAAAGACATGAATGCATTCTATATCTTGTTGACATGTCCATATGATTGATGAATTGTAAGTATATGGTGTGCCCTACTTATGAATGACAAAATGTCATTGGAAAGGAAAAACTGAAATATCAGAAATAAATGATATTGATAAACTCGGATTCTTGAAAATTTAATCACCTGAAATTGTATCACTTAGAACTATCACACCTCTTTTTGTTTATTATTTTCCCTCTTTCACTAGAGAAACTAAATAACCTGCGGGTCGTCTTGCGGAGGTGGGGTGCCAATTTCTTATAGAGAAACTAAAATAACATTCGGGTAGTCTTGCGGAAATGAGGTGAATTTTTATGCCTAAAATAGACTTTGAGATTTATCCGTAAAAAATGTGACGTGACTTTATGAGCATTGATAGCCCAAGAGTGACTTTTGGTACTCATATAGTTAGGAGTATCCGGTAATGCATGCCTGTATGTAATGTGTCCCCACTTGGGCATGGATGACGGATAAGTCTTCTTTTATATGAGAGAGGCATACAAGCATGTATGTTCGGCACGGAGGTGGTGCGAATGTGGTATCGTCTAAGTGATCAATCCGTTAAAAATGAATAATATGCTTAAGTCAAATAATGAACGAATATAACTGTTTTGATAAATAAATTACATCTATATTGTTTGTAACATTTTTCATGCAGGATGACAAGTCCACTAATATTTTTGCAGGTCAAATTTGTCATATTCAACATCTACAGAGTAAGTACAAGTAAATACATATTTACTTATTAGGACGACATAATTGCCTCGTGGAGGAACTACTTGTTTGTTTTGGCTATTTTATCGTATTATATTTTTCTGTCATGCCATGCTATTTCTTTTATTGATATTTTTTTGGAACAAAGAACTTCACACCAGCTTAATTGCCGACCCAAGTGGGCTTTGGCTTCTTGGGTACATTCCTTTAGGAATGTAGCCGACTAGCTTGTTTCAGGATTTAGTAATTTCGGGCGAGCTTAAAAAGGTTCGTTTCGTACGTGACGAGCATTGCTGGGAGTTACACGTTGTTCGAGAGTTAGGTCATTTTGTTTGTAGGTGACAGTTTAATCTTTTGTAATATAACTTGGAGTTTTGATTTATTATTTATTGGAAGATATACATTCGTGATTTGTTGAACTTATTAGAGTTGGTTCTACGAGACTTACTATATTTTTCTTCCATTTGATGGGCTTTTTAGTTCAGTTGTTTTATTTCTCTTTAATCTGAAAAATTGTGCATTTGATTATTTCTCATAGATGCCAACTGTTACTTTTAGTGAATGACAATTCATGTCCCGAATTTTGGGAAAAACGGATAATCCTACGTGAATTTTGAGATTTTCGTTTCTTCGAAAATCGGGGCGTGACACTAATGTTAGCATATGGCAGTCACAATATTTGACAAGAATAGGCCATCGATGATTTTGACAAGAATAGGTCGTCCAAGAAACACTCCAATTGTCATGGTTGTCGGAGTAAGCAATATTCTGATGTCGGTGCTTTCATGGTTGTTCCAAGCAAGTAGACATGTCAACTAAGTTGGTAACGTGTATAGTAAATTAAAAATAATAAATCTCCATCTGAAGCATTCATTTTACAAGATTTTTCTTTTACTTTATTCTAAAGAATTTTTATTTATTTAAAAAGAGAAATCTATATTACAATTAAGAGTGGTGTTTTACTATACATTGCTGACTGGGATAAAGTCAAATCGAAAGAATTAGAGATAAAAGATGGTTAGGATTAAAAGTTGGAAAATGTATTGAATTTGAGGGTTGAGATTCATTTCCCATGATGACATATTTGTAAATATAAAACATGTAGAAGGGCAAAAGTAGGGGTGGGCACGGGACGGGATGGGACGAGATAGACCCATCCTTATCCCATCTCGTTCATACGGGATCGGGATGGGACGGGATGGGAAAAACCCTATCCCGACCTCGTCCCATCCTAAATGGGTTCGGGACGGGACGGGACGGGATTAGCATGCTCTGCTTAATCATAGCATACTACAACAATTACAACATATTCTGAGCAGTATCATAATCTAAGCAGTATCACCATGAAGACATAACATTACTAAAAAACGAAAGATTTATACACTAAGCAATATACTAACTGAATACGACCATGAACATCCATTCTGCTCCTGAATCTTACATTCAACCTGATTCAATCCCATTAGATCCACATGCATACTTACAATGCAAGTGTTGTGTTAAGCTGGATGTAGAGAGTCTAAAACATCTTATTATTGTTGATCGAAGGCGACCTTACAAGGAGAGTTTGGAGATATTTTGAGCCATTATGATGTGGAAGTCCCGAGATCAAACAAAGTTGTACTCGCTGCTCAAGGCCTGGTTCATAAGTAACAAACGGGTTCTCTCATTGTGGGTGTCTATTTAATTTGACACCTATGTTTGTGTTATGAGATATGGCTTCAACACAACAAGGAGTTATTCGATAACAAATATGGAGCACATGCTGGCTACGTCATTCTGAATGTGAGGCATTGGTTGAGGGTTTGCTATGTAAGTGTTTGTTCCAAAGAAAATCAGTACTAAGCCAAAAATCTTACATGTTCTGAGGCTGGAGATTAAACAAGTCATGTTAGAATTGGTATTAAGCCTTCATTGGAACTTCCTTCCTGTAAGCTGGTATATATGCATTCCCTTAATATATATGCAATCCTAAAATAAATAAATAAATAAAAATATTAATAATAAATATTAAAAAAATTAGCTCGGGACGGGACGAGATTGACGGGATTGAAAATCTTCATCCCATCCCATCCCATCCTATTCTAAATCGGGACAGGATCGGGATGAAATTATTCAATCCCATTAAGACCCGAAAAAATCGGGACGGTATCGAGATCGCGGGATGTGATGCCCACCCCTAGGCAAAAGTAATGAAAAACTTTTGAAAAAAGTTGGTGGAGTGTGCATGTGGTGGAGAGAGAATATATTGTGTTTTGCTTTTAGCAAAATGAAAATTATCATAACTATCTACATCGTTATCGAATTTTGGTAAAATTAATATAGTTGAAATGCATTTTTTAAGATCTTTCCAACAAAATCAATGATCAACACGAGCGCTAAAATTTTAAAAATATATATTCTATAATTAAAAAACATATAAAGTATTTCACGTTTTTAATATTTGTCAAAGCAATGAGACGGGCCGATCATACCAGAAAAAATGAGTCGGGCATCTTAATGCACATTTAAACAAAAACTCTAAAATTCATATTTTGGTGAATTCAAATATTGGGGGAGAACTCATTCTCGACGTTTAAATTTTTTCCCCAATTGATTCAAATTTGACTGAGTCTAACTCTAAAATTTATAATTTATATATTTAACTTAAAATAAGTTTATACTTCAATACTAATTCAGAGCCAAAATGAAGATAGTGAAAGAGGTGTTTAGTACAAAATATTTAGCAAAAATAAAATTATATGGAGTGCCAACGGCACGGGGCATACTCTAGTATTAAACATTTCTAAATGAAGCTATTAATGTTCACAATATCTTATATAACAAAAAATAGGGTGGAGGAACAGTGAAGTTGCTTCCTCAGGACGCCAGGTCACATTTTTCTTTCCAAAAAAATACCCATACTCATTTGCTTTAACTACGAAAAAGCCCATCAACCTGTCTGACATGGTACCCTCCCCCATGAATTAATGTTGGTGTACAGTTGGTAGAACCTGTCTAACTGTCGAGGAAACCAGCGAGGAAAACAACGAGGGGGTGTGATCACTCATCCCCCTCGAGATTCACGCTTCTGCGCATCTCGAAGATGCAGGCTTGCATCTCGAAGGGGATGAACGGTCACACCCCCTCCCTCGCTGTTTTCCTCGCTGGTTTCCTCGCCATTTAGAATTTCTGCAGTTGGTATCATCTCTCTCGTAACAAAGGAAAATTCTAAATGGCGAGGAAATGGGCGAGGGGGTGGGTGTGACTGCTCATCTCCCTCGAGATGCGCGCCCATTTTCTTGACGCTTAAATAGGGTGGAGGAACAGTGAAGCTGCTGCCTCAAGCAGGTCACATTTTTCTTTCCCGAAAATATCCATACTCATTTGCTTTAACTACAAAAATGCCCCTCAGCTGTCAGACATGGTACTCTCCCCCATGCATGTTGGTGCATAGTTGGTTTCATTCACTTACGAGCCCTTCTAGGGAGCGAGCGAGGGGATCCCACCCATCCCTCGCTCCCTTTTCCTCGCTCCCTAGAATTTTAGTTCACTTAAGGGGGAGGTATTCAATTCGGGATTTGAATAGACTCTGAATAATTTTAAATCTCGTGGATTTTAAAAGGTTTCAAATGATTTTACAAAATTCAGATGAATTTTGTAGATTTTATAAAGGTTTGTTATGAATTTCTATGAATTCTTATAAATATGTTATTAATCATAGGAAGCAATGAAAGAACATCACCTACATTGTTATTCATGCCAACACAAATCATAAAACATCAATTAAACAATTGTTTGTATGTTACAAAAATTTTACTTCAAATTAAAAAAAAAAAATTCAAATACATTGAAGATGGTCTAAAAGTAATACAAATAACTATTTTACTTCAATTTGTTATTCTAGCCACCGCCACCTCTCATTCTCTCTTATTCTTCATCTTCTTTTTCAATCACCACCACCACCACACTATCGCCACCTCTCCTCTTCTTCTCCATCAATCACCACCGCCACCTCTCATCCCACCTCCTTCCATTTTCGTCTTCTTATTTTCAACCTCCTCCCCTTAACTTTTTTTTTCCTTCTCCTCATTCACTTTTTTTTTGTCTGTGTTTTTTTTTCTCCTATCTTCTTTTTCTTCTTTTTGCCCTCACAAAGGTTCTAGCAAGTGGGGTTGTGGTGTCCTTCAGTAAAAATGATGGTGTTATTTAACAATAGCCAATAAAAATCCGTTGAAATATGAGAGGGAAAACTTGGATTTGAAATAACTCGTGTTATATATAAATTTCACTCACAAATTCTTCAAAATTCACAACTTTAACAAATTCATTAAAATTCACTACTTTTTTAATATTCCTGATTTTGGTAGACTTTTGAAAAACATGAATTGAATACCCCTGATTTTAATGAATTTTAAAACAATCCTTTAAAATTCGTATTTAAATACCCTTATATTTATATATATTATTTTAAATCCTTAATTAAATATCCCTGAATTTTAATAAATTTTAAAATCATTCACAATCCATTAAAATTTGTAATTGAATACCACCCTGAATATCCCTCCACACAAATTATAAAATCCTCCTCGCCCAAAACAGTCTTCCACACATTCAAACACTTTGGAAACAAAGGTAAACTCATGGCGATTAAGCTTGATCTTGAGAAAACGTTTGACCGCATGAAGTGGGACTGCATCGAAGCCCTGAGCTGATGACTAGGTATCACAGGAAAATGGGATCGGTTAGCTATGACCTCCAGTCATACCCACTCTAGAATCAAGATCAATGGAGAATTTAACGAGGAAATCAATCTCACTCAAGGTCTGTGCCAAGGTGATCCACCTTCCCCATACCTTTTTATCATTTGTACGGACTACCTGTCCTCCCTCTTGAATGAAGCCAGGGCCTATAACAAGCAAATTTTGAGATCAAAATCTCAAAAAATAGGAATCCCATCTCTCACCTTCTGTTCGTTGATGACTGCCTCTTATTCAGCAAGGTGGACATTGAAACAACGTTGGTGGTTAAAGAATGTCAAGACAGATTCTCCTAAACATCGGGGCAATGCATTAATTTTTTAGAAGTCCAGTGTCATCTTTAACCCCAAAGTGCACCCAAAACAGATAAAGATTGTGGCTAAAAGATGAAGTTTTTGTTTTTCCCAAGAGCTGCCTCATAACAAGTTTCTACAGGCCTTATCGATGGGATCATGAACTTGGGAATGGGAGAAGTTGAGATCTCATGGCATGGATGGGCACGGCACTAAGTGTTGATTGAATGAGATTGACTCTCCTTCTCCCTGGTTTGGATTAGTTTACCTTTCAATCTTTGAAGTCTCTTCTCTTCCTTTCTTTGATATCAGCAAGTAGGGTGTGGTCCAGTTTGTTCTCGAGTGTGGGGATACCCACACCTTTCCTTTCTTTGATAAGACGTGCCTCATTAAATTATGCAAATAGCTTGCTTAATTATTCTTGAGAAAATAAAGCTTTTTTTTACAAAGTATTAAACCAAAAAGGAAAATTATTTATGTGACGATAATGTTAGAGAAAAAATAAGGATTGCAATGAGTATATGTGCGTTAGGGAACTTACATGCTTCATTTTAAAAGATTTCGCATTTCCAAGCAATGAAATCTTTTTAACCTTTTTTTTTCCCACCACATAAGAAACTCTTTGGTTTAATTCCTATTTTATCTCTATTCTCTTGAGTTCATGATATAGGGCCTAAACGATCTCGAACACTGGATGTTTGCGCCAATATTTTGGAATGCCAAAAATGCACTCCAAGTTAACATATAATCACTTGGAGTACCTTGGGGTAAGAGCCGGATTTAAAAAGTTCATGAACAAAATGGTAAGTCATAATTTGTTTTCGTATTTGATAATTTAGTGACTAATTTGGAAAGTATCAGAGACAAGACCCAATGACTAGAGTGGCATGTAAAAGGCACGACACTATATCGTGCCAACGACATGGATACACGCTATGTGGAAAGTGTTGGCATGGCTAGTCGGCACGACCAAAAAACCAGGGTGTCATGTCGAAGGTATGACACGGTACCTGTGCTGATGGCACGAGTACACATTATGTGAAAAGTGTGCGGCCCAGCCGGCTGATACACTAGTATCAATAAGAAAAACCTTACAACTCTTTGTTTGTTAGTATTTCATATGTAAATTTAGTACATAGTATAAAAGCAAGTAATAGGCCCTCAAGTTATCTTGGAACATATATGATCACTATGATGCTCCAGTAGTTGGGATCTTGAAATTTAAAAAATAAATAAAAAAATAAAAAATCCATGGTGTCAAAAATAAATTAGAAAACACCAGTCACTCTAAAAAAACCAAACCTAGATTTCATATGTATAGTTTGTGCTCCCAGCCTTCCTCAGCAAAGAGTAAAACCATGACAAGGTAAGCATGCTAAGCACAAAGACATCACTGAAGGTCGTTTAAATTAAAAGAGTGTCTTATGCATGAATTGAACACAAAACATCTAATACTGATGGCATTGTGATACACTGTTTTATCCACAACCTTCCCACCCTCTAAGGCCATAACATGTCACAATTTTCCTAATCAGTGAGAGAAGAAACTCTCCCTGATTTTTGCTATCAATTAGTAGTGACCAAACCCCGAGCTCAATTCCTGCAACCTTCTAAAAAAAGCAATCACAACATTAAAAAGTTTTCCTACATGCTTAAAACAATCCAAATCAGACCAAAACAATGAAGTCCAACACAATAAACATTGAGCTTAATTATGTTGAAACTAAATATCAATCAACATGCATGAGGCTGGGTACATAACATCACCTAGAAACCAAAATGACCCATCTCTAAAGAATGTGAAGCTCAAAAAAAAATAAAAAATATCTCATACTTCGTTTGGAGACGCAATTCTAGAAAACAGAACAATGGGTTATTTTTGCAAGACCTAAGCAATTCCCTGCTATTGTACAAGGACACAAAACCTCTGTAAGAGTCATTCTTTTTATCGCTAATATATATATATATATATTACTAAAAAACCAGATCAAAGTACAACCTGTGGATTGGATCCATTATACACAGTCAGCTTGGGAGCTTCCTTCATCAAGACTACCCGAGCCCTTATATTGCTAAACTATTAATACACACCATACTAAAACCATAATCTCTAATATGCAAAAGGTGTCCTTGTATTTCGTATGCAAGCTGGTGACTCGTTGCATTTGCAAAGAAATCAGGTGCCTAGGATGAGACTGAGTTCAGCTTTAGTACCAAGGATCCACACCTGCTACCATTTAATTTTGACACATTGTTGCAAGAGAAATTTCAGCACCTGGGCTGCATACCTAAATCCAGCCTATTGGACACGTTGGGAGCCACTTCCATTAGAGTCAATGATCAAGCAATTTTTATGATCATCTATTGCAGTGTCTGCTATGAACGACTCTTTATTCTGCGGGCACATAGTCCACTTCGATTCTAATCCACTCCTCTGATTCAAAAAAATGAGGAAAGGTAGAAGTAACATCAGTCTGGCAGGGGTGGATCCACTGCTTGGATAAGGAGGTCAATTGACCCCCTTAGGTTTTGAAAAAAATCCATTGAAGTAGTTATAATTTCACTATTGCCCCCATTTGAAAATTTATCTTGGCCCCTTTGAAATTTCAGATTGCCCTGTCTAATAAAAAAAAATCACAGATCCCTAATCGCAAAAGAAACTAAGCCTCTTGCGTCTGCGTCTTGCAATATCTTCTTCAGTTTTTCTCCATCTCTGTCTTGCCAAATAGGTGAGTTTGTTTGATGTTATTGTTTCTCCATCTTTGCCTTATTGATTTTATGCCATGGTCTTGCGTCTTGTTGATGTTGTCTCCATCTCTTGGTCTCCGTATCGCGTTTGTTTGATGTTCTTGTTTTTTTCCTCCCCTGCTCTTTGGCGATCCAAACTCGACTAACCCCTCCATCTCTGTCTTGTTGATTTTATGCCCCTGCTTTTTGGCGATCCAAACTCGACTAAGAACTTCAAGAGCTCAACACTGTTTCAATGAAGTGAATACTGAGCTGTTTTTATGTCTTTCGTGCTTGAGTCCAAATGATTCTTCTCGAATTTGATAAGGAAAAACTGATTCACTTTGCTCAGTTTTATCCAAATGATTTATCATAAATACAACTCGATGTTCTTGATAATCAGTTGGAGACATTTATCATTGATGTGAGGTCGAATAGCGAGTTGTTGAAGTTGACAGGAATTAGCAATCTTGCTAAAAATATGGTAAGGAAAAAAAAATGTCATTCTGTATCATTTGATCTATAGGCTTATTACTTTAGCCTTAATATTACCAGTTGCAACTGCCAGAGTCGAGATAGCTTTTTCTACTATGAAGATAGTCAAGAATCGACTACATAATCGCATGGGAGATCAATGGATGACAGATAGTTTGATTATATATGTTGAGAAAGATATATTTAATGGTCTCGATGATGAGGTGATTATCCAGTATTACCAAAACATGAGAACCTGCAGAGAGCTTCTACCTAAATCTACCGTGCATCTAAATTGACTCATTAAGTATGTTTATCTTGTACTACTTTTGAAACTCTGTTTTAATCATATTTATCTATTTATTTTAATAATTAAATTATTTATGATTTATTTATTTTTTTGCCTCCCTTTATCTGCAATCCTGGATTCGCCCCTGTAGTCTGGTGCTCTAGGATACTAGTCTGATCATTGGATTGAGAATGGTGAGGGAGAAGAACTTCCCAAGCCTTAAAAGAGTGTTAAACAATAAGTTTCTACCTTTATTTATGAACCACCTTTTCACCTTTAAAAATATTGTTATTTCTAGTTTTCCAGGTCACATAAAAAACACCAGCACGGACCTGAAAGCTTTTGTCAATCGAAAAACCTGCTGAAAACATTGCTTTAAAATAATATTGGATCAAATTTTCAAATTCAAGGGGCACATTATTCCATAGAATTGGACACGGCGAAGTGAGGCATAGTTGTGATGCAAAAACACAGTGAAAAATAGATGGCATGCTGTTGCAAATTCAATCAAGTAGGAAGATAGGATAAAAAAAACATAGTTATTATTTACCATATGAGAATTTTAACCCTTTCAGGTAAAACGGATTTCCAAAGTTTTTTGAGAAAAACTTTGTTAAGAGGAAGATAGAAGAGGACTCCTTCCCTTGATTTTCCAATTTATAGAAAAGTTTTATAAGCTTGTCGAACTATGAATTTTCTAGTTTTGGAAGGTGTCCACATGGGGGTATCATGATCAACTGGAGAAGAGTGCCAGCAAGTGACAATGTGTTGAGTAATTTCCCGATCCAAGTAAAAGTGTAAGAGAGGAGTATCCAGATGATCCGATTATTAATCTTGTGGAAAAACTTATCCAAGGTGGTAAGATTACTGGTTGGGTGGTATTGTGTATAGTCTGCTAACCTAGGTATATTGGGCACCCAAGGTTCCCTCCTAATTTCCATGAATAGCAAGAATAAAAGCAAGTGACAAGCTTCTTCAAACCTCCTTGTTGTGGGGTAAAGTTTTGAAGAGAGAGTGAAAGGTGAAAATATAAGGTTTTTAAGAAAACTGGTACAAAATTTCAAGCTTTTCCAAATATACCATAAAGAATTTGAAGGAGAGCATTATTCACAGCATCCATTAAAGGTATGTTCAACCCTCTCTACATGTGAGATTAGTTGATTTATGCCATTGCCATAAGTGAGGAAATTTTCTCTCAAGGTCGCGATGCCACAAAAAATCCGTCGCATGATTATCAATTTGGGTAGTTGTGGCTGTAGGCAACTTTATCTGAGCATGCTATAAACAGGAATAGCAGTTGCTACAACTTTGATCATGATTGTGCAACCCGATTGTGATAGCAAAGAAGCTTTCCAAGATGACAGACAATCTGCTTTGTATCTTATCCACTATATATTCAAAATCTTGGATTTTGAATCGAGAGAGAGAAAATAATAGGTACGTATGTACCCCTAAATATTTCTCCTGCTGGTGGAAGGCTTTAGCATTTAACCTGCTATAACCTGCCTAAAGAGTTTGAACAATCTATAATGGAGATTGGGTGAGACAAATATAGATGATTTGTTAAAACTGATAATACCTCCTGAAGCCTTGCAGTAAATGTTAAGGAGCTCCTTGGTGTGCAGACTGTAATGACCCCCAATTTTAACAAATGATAATGTTTTAGGGCATATTTATTTTGAGATTGGGTGTATATATAATAAATAAATAAAAGGGTGTCCATATAATGTTGTGCAAACCCTAATCTTGTAGGGTTTTGCCATTAGGTTGGTTAAATAGAGATTTGATTCTTCCCAGCCGCAAACAAAGTCTGTAAAAAAAAAAAAAAAAAAAAAAAAAAGAACTGAAGAAGCATAAAGGAAGAAGGGAAAGGAAGATAAAAGTAAGCAGGTGAGTTCTTTACTCATTCTCTTTATAAAAATTCTATTAGTTTTCTTCATTCTCTTTATTATAAATATTTATTATATAATCTTTGAATACAATTGAAGTTCAGTTTTTATGAGTGTGATTTTTAAAACAAAAAAGTAGTGATTGTGAGTTTTTCTCACTCTTATATTATATTTTGTTAGATATGTACTGGTAGAATTATCGAATATTAGTAGAAGTAAGTGTGCTTGATTCTCTAGTTCTCTTTAGATATATAAATCCATGAATTTCGGGTTAGATTTTAATACATAAATAAATCTATAAATTCATGTAGTATTGTATTATAATTTTCGTGAAAAATAGTTGAATTAAAAGAGAACTAAGATTTTGTTAAATTTAGTAATAGAAAACAGTTTTGCGCAGTGTAAAGTTTTGTAGTCGATCAAGATCTTCCCGTAGTCAAAATGGAAAAATGCTTTCAAATTTAATCCGTAATTTGACAACATCCAAGGAAAAATTATAGTTTTAGTTCGAGTTCATCCAACGGTGGGATTTACCTCGAGACAGGGAAAACCACCACTGATCAGATTGTAGAAATCCTATGATCTTTACCGAGTTTATTCAATAATGTTATTTGAGTGTAATACTATTGAAATTGATATTATCCCTATCATTGATCTGTATTTCCTATGACATAAAAAACTTATAGATTAGAGGTATGTATGTGTAGGAGAAGAAGATGACGCAAATAGAGTTGGGCTGGACTGAATAGTTATTGTGCTGTAAAACTAATTGGACTGGACTGAATAGTTAAGCCCAAGAATCTGAATAGTTGTTTGCTGGATAATGATTTCGATTGGGCTGAATAGTTAAGCCCAGAACTGAATTGATTGGTTTAATTGAATAAAGGTATGGATTGGATTTCTAATATACTGATAGAATTAAATTTAATTGGGCTTACCAAATATGGATTGATTTGAGTGTATAATATACAGTTGAGAAAATCCTTTGATTGAAATGAAATTATAAGAATTGAAATGCTGATTGATTCGTGTATTCTTATTATTCTGTGAGATTGTGACTTGAACTTTGATTGTTATGCAAATTACTTTGCTAAGAAGTGGGAATTATTTTTATTGTGTGGACTTCGATTCCCACTTTAATACAGAAAGTTGATATATGAAGATGTTGATTTTCTCCAAAATAATGGGGGAATATTGTGATGAAATTGTTGATTATTGCCAAATGTCAAATGATATGTTTTCCTAAAACGATGGGTGAACTTGTCTTTGATTGACAAGGTGCCAATATTTAAGGATTATGAGATATCACAATAAATTACAAAAAAAGTGATATTCCCCAAAGAATGGGTGGATTTGTTTATGATTGACAAAAATGTCAAGCGATATGAGTAAATTTGAATTTATCGCTTTAAATAACATCGAATTGTATCACTTGGAACTACCACATCTCTTTGATGTTTATGATTTCCTCTCTCTTATAGAGAAACTAAATAACCTTCGGGTTGTCTTGCGAATGTGGGGCACCTCTTTTGTATAAAGAAACTAAAATAACTTTCAGGTTAGTCTTGCGAAAAGATGGTGATTTTGAAATTTCTAAAATAGGCAGTGTTCTAAAAATCGGCCTAGGCGGCGCCTAGGCGCTAGAAGGTGGAAAACTGCCCAGATTAATGGCTGGGAGGGCAGTCTGGGCGGATCTGGGCAGTTTGGGCGGTTCTGGGCAGTCTGGGCGGGATCTAGGCGGGGTCTAGGCGGACTCTAGGCGGGGTCTAGGTGGTCTGGGCGATTTTTATTTATTTTATTTTTTAATAAGGCTGATTGTGTTCTTATTTTATTTTTCTTTCCTATTTTTTAGAAATAAACTATTTAATTGTTTTTTATTCAGTATATGTCTAAATGTAGCAAAGGATGATTACTTAATGGAATTCTCAAAGGATCTGCCGGTACCAATTTTACTAATTTAGATTTTATCAAACATAACTGAGGTTATTCATGCAATTTGAAGAAAAATAAAAGAATACACAAATTCAAATTTATATAAAGTACCCATCATGACCAACTTCAGTCATTTGAGTTTTAATAAATTTTGTTCATGATTGTTAATTTTTCATGTTTTTAAATTTTGCATATGTATATTGGCGTTAAATTGGATGTAATTAATAAGGTATTATGCTTAACTTTTGTAAATTATTAAAGTTATAATACAAAACTTAAGACCAACTAGGCGCCGCCTAGGCCCCTGGGCGCTAGGCACCTACTCGCCGCCCGCCCAGCGCCTAGCGATTTTTAGAACACTGAAAATAGGCTTATTATTTGTACGTCAAAAGTGTGACATGATCTATGCGCATTGTTAGCCCAAGAGTGGCTTTTATTATACTCATATAGTTAGGGGTATCCGGTGATACATGCCTGTATGTGATGTGTCCCCACTTGGGCATAGATGACGGAGAAATCATCTTTTATATGAGAGAGGCATACATGCATGTATGTTCGGCACGAAGGTGGTGCGAATGTGGTATAGTCTAACTGATCAATTCATTATAAACGGATAACTGGGTCAAAATAAATAATTTATCGATAAATTTTGAGTAAATAGAATAATACAATTATTGTCTTATAATCACTTAGTGCAGGATGACAAGTCTGCTAACATTCTCTATAGGTCTGACTTGCCATGGTTAGTTTCCACTGGACAAGTGTATTTAAGGTAAATAGTTATGAAAATATGTTGGAAACTGTAATTAGCTTTATACATTCGCCTCATGGAGGAACTACCTATTTTGTTTTAGTTATTTTGTAGCACTATATTTTCCTGTCATGCCATGCTATTTTTTTTATTGATTTTTGGCAACGAAGAATTTTACACCAGCTTAATTGCTAACCCAAGTGGGTTTTGGCTTCTTGGGTACATTCCTTTGGGAATGTAGCCGACTACCTTGTTTTAGGATATAGTAGTTTCGGGTGAGCTTAGAAAAGTTTGTTTCGTACGTGACAAGCATTGCTAGGGAGTTGCACGTTGTTCAAGAGTTTAGGTCTTTTTGTTTGTTAGGTGACAGTTTAATCTTTTGTAATAGAACTTGGAGTTTTTATTATTTATTTAGTAGGAGAGATACATTCATTATTAGTTGAACTCGTCAGAGTTGGTTCTACGAGATTTAATATATTTTTTCTTCATTTTGATGGGATTTTTAGATCAGTTGTTTTATTTCCCTTTAATCTGGTGAATTGTGCATATGATTATTTCTCGTGGATGCCAACTGTTGCTTTTAGTGAATGACATTCATGTCCCGAATTTTGGGAAAAATGAATAATCCCATGCGGATATTAGGATTTCGTTTTCTTGAAAATCGGGGTGTGACAGTTTTGTATCAGAGCACAGTTTACCCTAGGCTAGGGAGAGTCTAGGGGATCCTCGGAATGTGGTTATGGTTAAGCTGTAGAGTATCTTGTTGAAATGGTGAAGAATCAGTGATGTCTAGTTTTCTTTACTCGGTAGGGACATCGGAGAGAGAAATCCGAGATGTAGAAGTGGTAAGAGATTATGGGGATGTATTTCAGAAAATTCCTGACTTGCCACCTAGGCGATAAGTTGAGTTTCGAATCGATTTAGTACCTATAACCGCTCCTATCTCTAAGGCGGCGTACTAGATGGCACCGAAGAAGTTGAACGAGATGAAAGTCCAGCTGGATGAGATGTTGCAAATAGGGTAATTTTAGTATTTTTGCTTTGATTTATTTCAGATATACTTATTGACATGTTTATTCATGTTAATGTATATATGTGTAATCCTTTGAAGGTGTGTATGAACTAGGTTCATACGACCTAGTAATTCTCTGTGGGGAGCACTCGCAATTTTCGTTTCGAAGAAGGATGGTACCTTGAGGATGTGTATTGACTATAGGGAGCTGAACAAGATGACTATCAAGAACAAGTACCCGTTGCTTCGAATTGATGATCTTCTTGATCAGTTGAGGGGAAAAGTGGTGTTTTCTCACTTTGACTTAAGAATTTGATATCATCAGATGGGTGTTGAAGAACATAGTATTCCTCTCACGGCTTTTCATACAAGATATGGATTGTATGAGTTCCCTGTCATACCTTTTGGGTTGACAAATGCCCCAGCCTTTTTCATGGACTTGATGAACCAGATCTTTTGACCATACTTGAACAAATTCGTCATTATTTTTATCGATGACATTTTGGTTTACTCCCGTAGTGAAGCAGAGCACAGAGATCATCTCAGGACAGTGTTGTAGACTTTGAGAGATCAAAATTGTACGCGAAATTTAGCAAGTGCCATTTTTGGGAGAAAAATGTGAAATTCTTAGGGCATGTTGTTTCTAGACGTATAGCAGTAGATCCTGATTAGGTGAAAGCAGTGAGGGATTGGAAACAACCTACTACTGCAAAGGAGGTGAGAAACTTCTTAGGGTTAGCTGGTTATTATAGAAGATTTATCGAGAAGTTTTCTTTTATTGCTGCCTCTTTGACTAGGTTGACCCGCAAGAATGTTCAGATTATTTGGACCAATGAGTGTGATAAGGCTTTTCAGAAGTTGAAGCACCGATTAACCACTGCGCCCATTCTGATTATTCCAGTGCAAGGTGGGAAGTTGGTGGTCTTCATTGATGCTAGTGGCACAGGTCTGGGTTGTGTATTAATGCAGAATCAGAAGGTTGTGTCGTACGCCTCACGACAATTGAAGCCTCATGAGATGCGATATCCTACCCATGATTTGGAATTAGCGGCAGCTGTATTTACTTTGAAGATGTGGCGACACTACCTTTATGGGGAACATTTTTAGTTGTTCACGGATCACAAGAGTCTCAAGTATTTGTTTTCGCAGAAGGAGCTGAATATGAGACAACAAAATTGGGTGGAGTTCATTAGTAGTTATGATTTTCAGATCCTTTACCACCCAGGTAAGGGAAATGTGGTAGCCGATGCTCTTAGTCGACAACACACTGTTATGGTTTCACTCATGGAGGAGGAATGGAAGTCTCTTGAGGCTATTTCTTCTTGTGATGTTCAGCTTGTCCAGGGGACGAACACGACTTATGTTGGTAGTTTATCTGTTCGACCTTATTTGATCAGCAAGGTTCTAGAGGAGAAACATAAGGATTCTCGTTTGTTGAAAAAATTAGAGGACTTGGTGCTTGATAATTTAGATGATTGTCCCTCAGAGTGGTCAGTTGAGTCCGATGGTGGCTTGAGATATCACAGGAGACTTTGTGTGCTCGAGATTGAGGGGTTGAAAAAAGAAATTATGGATGAGGCTCATAAGTCACGTTTTACCATTCACTCGGGAGGCACAAAAATGTATCATGATCTGAAGCGAACTTTCTGGTGGAACGGTATGAAGAAGGATGTGGGAGATTATGTATCACGGTGTTTCACTTGTCAATAAGTGAAGGCCAAGCATCAGCGGCCCTCAGGTTTGTTGCAGCCATTGGAGATTCCTATCTAGAAATGGGATAATATTTCTATGGACTTTGTAGATGGCTTACCGAAGACTCGACGAGGTAACGAGTCGATTTGGGTCATAGTTGACCGTTTGATTAAGTCCGCACATTTTGTTTCGGTTGGTGTGCACCATACTACCGAATAGTTAGCCAGACGATACATCTGTGAGGTAGTTAGGCTTCACGGGGTACCCGTGTCCATTGTGTCTAACAGAGATCCCTTGTTTGCATCTGAGTTCTGGGAGAGTTTTCAGCGAGCCATGGGGACGAGATTAGATTTGAGTACAACTTATCATCCTCAGACTGATGGTCAGACGGAACGGGTGAATCAGGTTCTCGAGGATATGCTTCGGGCATGAGTGCTCGATTTTGGTGGTAGTTGAGAGGATTATTTACCTCTCATAGAGTTTGCTTATAACAACAGTTATCATTCTAGTATTGGCATGGCCCCATTTGAGGCTTTATATGGGAGACCTTGTCGATCACCATCCTGTTTGGCGGAGGTTGGTGACATAATTTTGTGGGGCCAGAGGTTCTCCGGGAGACATCGGAGAGGGTGCAGATTATTAGAAAGCTAATCAAAACTGCACAAAGTCGATAGAAGAGTTACGCTGACCGGAAGCGTAAGGGGGTAGAATTTCAGGTTGGGGACCTTGTCTTTCTCAAGGTTTCACCTATGAGTGACGTATTGAGGTTCGGTAAGAAAGGGAAGTTAAGTCCTAGATTTGTGCAACCATTTGAGATTATTGCTCGAGTAGGGAGTTTAGCCTATAGACTCGCCTTGCCAACGAGCTTATCGACTGTTCATGATGTGTTTCACATTTCCATGTTGAGGAAGTGTGTGAAGGATCCTGCTCACATCGTCCAACCCATAGAAATCGAGATTAATGACGACTTCACCCAAGTAACACGACCGATCAAGATTGTGGATCATGATGTGAAACAACTCCGTAGAAGGATAGTGAATTTGGTGAAAGTTCAGTGGAGTGAAAAGGAGAATGATGTAACTTGGGAGCTAGAGGACAAGGTGAAACAATTGCACCTGGAGCTATTCATCCAGTGAATCTCAGGACGATATTCCTTTTGAGGTGTGTATAATGTAATGACCCCTAATTTTGACATATGATAATGTTTTAGGGCATATTTATTTTGAGATTGGGTGTATAATAAATAAATAAAATGGTGTCCATATAATGTTGTGCAAACCCTAATCTTGTAGGGTTTTGCCTTTAGGTTGGTTAAATAGAGATTTGATTCTTCCCAGCCGCATACAAAGTCTGTAAAAAAAAAAACTGAAGAAGCAGAAAGGAAAAAGGGAAAGGAAGAGAAAAGTAAGCAGGTGAGTTCTTTACTCATTCTCTTTATAAAAATTCTATTAGTTTTTATTTTATTTTTTATTATAAAGATTTATTATATAATTTTTTAATATAATTGAAGTTTAGTTTTTATGAGTGTGATTTTTAAAACAAAAAAGTAGTGATTGTGAGTTTTTCTCACTCTTATATTATATTTTGTTAGATATGTACTGGTAGAATTATCGAATATTAGTAGAAGTAAGTGTGCTTGATTATCTAGTTATCTTTAGATATATAAATCAATGAATTTCGGGTTAGATTTTAATACATAAATAAATCTATAAATTCATGTAGTATGGTATTATAATTTTCGTGAAAAATAGTTGAATTAAAAGAGAACTAAGATTTTGTTAAATTTAGTAATAGAAAACAACTTTGCGCAGTGGAAAGTTTTGCAGTGGATCAAGATCTTCCCGTAGTCAAAATGGAAAAATGCTTTCAAATTTAATCCGTAATTTGAAAACATCCATGGAAAAATTATAGTTTTAGTTCGAGTTCATCCAACGATGGGATTTACCTTGAGGCAGGGAAAACCACCACTGATCAGATTGTAGAAATCCTATGATCTTTACCGAGTTTATTCAACGATGTTATTTGAGCGTAATACAATTGAAATTGATATTATCCCTATCATTGATCTGTATTTCCTATGACATAAAAAACTTGTGGATTAGAGGTATGTATGTGTAGGAGAAGAAGATGACACAAATAGAGTTGGGTTAGATTGAATAGTTAGTGTGCTGTAAAACTAATTGGGCTGGACTGAATAGTTAAGCCCAAGAATCTGAATAGTTGTTTGCTTGATAATGATTTCGATTGGGCTGAATAGTTAAGCCCAGAACTGAATTGATTGGTTTAATTGAATAAAGGTATGGATTGGATTTCTAATATACTGATAGAATTAAATTGAATTGGGCTTACCAAAGATGGATTGATTTGAGTGTATAATATACAGTTGAGAAAATCCTTTGATTGAAATGAAATTATATGAATTGAAATGCTGATTGATTCGTGTATTCTTATTATTCTGTGAATTGGTATTTGTATTTCGTATTGTGACTTGAACTTTGATTGTTATGAAAATTACTTTGCTAAGATGTGAGGATTATTCTTATTGTATGGACTTCGATTCCCACTTTAATATAGAAAGTTGATATATGAAAATGTTGATTTTTTCCAAAATAATGGGGGAATATTGTGATGAAATTGTTGATTATTGCCAAATGTCAAATGATATGTTTTTCTAAAACGATGGGTGAACTTGTCTTTGATTGACAAAGTGCCAATATATAAGGATTATGAGATATCACAATAAATTACAAAAAAAATGATATTCCCTAAAGAACAGGTGGATTTGTGTATGATTGACAAAAATGTCAAGCGATATGAATAAATTTGAATTTATCGCTTTAAATAACATCGAATTGTATCACTTAGAACTACCACATCTCTTTGATGTTTATGATTTTCCCTCTCTTATAGAGAAACTAAATAACCTTCGGGTTGTCTTGCGGATGTGGGGCACCTCTTTTCTATAGAGAAACTAAAATAACTTTCGGGTTAGTTTTGTGTAAAGATGGTGATTTTGAAATGCCTAAAATAGGCTTATTATTTGTCCATCAAAAGTGTGACGTGATCTATGCGCATTGTTAGCCCAAGAGTGGCTTTTATTGTACTCATATAATTAGGGGTATCCGGTGATGCATGCGTGTATGCGACGTGTCCTCACTTGGGAATAGATGGCGGAGAAATCCTCCTTTATATGAGAGAGGCATACGAGCATGTATGTTCGGCACAGAGGTGGTGCGAATGTTGTATAATCTAAGTGATAAATCATTATAAACGAATAACTGGGTTAAAATCAATAATTTGTTGATAAATTTTGAATAAATAGAATAATACAATTATTGTCTTATAATCACTTAGTGCAGGATGGCAGGTTTGCTAACATTCTCTGCAAGTCTGACTTACCATGGTTAGTTTCCACCGGACAGGTGTATTTAAGGTAAATAGTTACGAAATTATGTTAGAAACTGTAATTAGCTTTATACATTCGCCTCGTGGAGGAACTACCTATTTTGTTTTAGTTATTTTGTCATACTATATTTTCCTGTCATGCCATGCTATTTCTCTTATTTATTTTTTGGAACGAAGAATTTCACACCAGCTTAATTGCTGACCCAAGTGGGTTTTGGCTTCTTGGGTATATTCCTTTGGGAATGTAGCCGACTAGTTTGTTTTAGGATTTAGTAGTTTCGGGCGAGCTTAGAGAAGTTCGTTTCGTACGTGATGAGCATTGCTGGAGAGTTGCACGTTGTTCGAGAGTCTAGGTCCTTTTGTTTGTTAGGTATCAGTTTAATTTTTTGTAATAGAACTTTGAGTTTTTATTATTTATTTAGTGGGAGAGATACATTCATGATTAGTTGAACTTGTCAGAGTTGCTTTTACGAGATTTAATACATTTTTCCTTCATTTTGATGGCTTTTTTAGATCAGTTGTTTTATTTCCCTTTAATCTGGTAAATTGTGCATTTGATTATTTCTCGTGGATGCCAGCTGTTACTTTTAGTGAATGACATTCATGTCCCAAATTTTGGGAAAAAAGGATAATCCCATGCGAATATTTGGATTTCGTTTTTCTTGAAAATCGCGGTGTGACACAGACATTACTGAAAGGTGGCTTTGCCAAAAAGGATTAAATCATCATCATCATATAACAAATGAGACAAGTGTGGTAAGTTCCTATGAATTTTGATATCGGACTGCAGAGAGAGTACACCTAACCAAGCCAAACCTTCATTCTTGAATTTCGGATCATCGATCGACCACTTGAATCTTGGTTGGCTGGCTCGATTGTGTTCTTGAAACAACCCGACCACATTGACGATGAATTTCTAAAATTTGAACACAAAACAAAGAGACAAGAAGAAGAAAAACTTGACCATTTGGAGAAAAACAAGAATGTTGAACAAGAGAAGAATAGAGGAGAGAAAAACCAATAGCAATTCTAACTTCACTCTCAACTTAGAAGCTTTGGCATCTATTTGTTTGCCGACCGTTGGACTTCCTGCCTGATTTTGGTTTAATTTGTGGGTTGGGTTAAAAACTACTTTACCCCAGTTAAGCCCTACCTTGGTTTGATTTTAAGTGACTCGACCCAACACAAAGCCGACCTTGGTTTATGTTATGGTTTTGGAGTTTACATACTTCGATGGTTCCACCTAGTTTTGTAGGTTAAGTGTGACTGATTTTACTTAAATTCATTGACCTAACCTTTGTTTTTATGGTGCGGAAAATAGGGGTTGAAGAACATGGATGGGTCGTTTGGATATTGATGCGTCCAAATCTCGTTCTCCTGTAAGTTTGATCTACAAAACAGATGTTATACTGTCAAATACCATCTTTTTTATGGCCGAAGGCACTCTGATTCTTAAGTCAGCAACTCTGTTTGAATAAGGAAGTAAATCTGAACAAAACTCAATTAAAGTTGCATACCTTGATCGATTGTTCCCTTTACCTTATATAATGGTCGCGGTTAATTCTCTCCGTGACTTAAGCATGTGAGGCACAACGGAAGGAGACGCTCCTCGTAACAGTCTTGTCCTTTATGAAGATGTGTTCGTGGAGGTGTAACTCCCTTCACGACTCTTTTCTTATGCAGCGTTCCTCTTCTTTATGAGAGAACTCATTCGGGTCTGGATTTGGGCTTTAATTATGACTTCCTTTAATGGGCCTTTACGATTGGTTTTGCCTTTTTGGGTTTTATGAGTTGCCCAATAGATGAGACTCCCGATAACAGTCTATTTTGATGTATCATCAGACATCATAGAGATCTATGTTACCATCTTGAAATTCATTTACATGGTTGTGATTTGATTTTATCGAATATAGGGGCAAGTCTAAGTTATATTGTTTTATGCAAGTGGACATTTTGAGCATTATGATTTTTATTGGGTGGCATGTGTTCATCATGTGCGCCATTTGATATTCAATAAAAGGAGGTTGGTCTTGATAAATAAAATAAACTGGGAGGTACCTTTCATTTTTGTGGTACCCAAAATAGCTATTTTTCTGGGGCTACCCAATTCCAGTTTTCTAGTACTCGTAACCCATTTAGGACCTACTAAGTTTCCATTTACTTAAATGACCCTACACATGAAACATCACAATCTCACCACAACTTATTCTTCTCCAACACATCGTGTCTCTCTCTACCCACTCTCTTTTTGCACTCACAAAGAACAATTTTCTCACTGCATCTCTTTCTCCCTCATCCCCCTTCTCTGCATCTCTTTACATCAAATTTGATTTTGAAGAAATCAATTGTAAAACATCGTTGTTTTTCTCCTACGTGTGTGTGTGAGTCCGTATCGCCCATTCGTTGCACGTTGGTTCATTTTGTTAGTGGTCAATTTTGTTTGGCGTATCCGCGCAAATATCGTAGTGTCATTGCATGGCTTCGAGAGTTCTAGCATACAGCCAAGGCACTTCCATTTAATTTTTTTGTCATTTTTAATTAAGCCTTTGATACTATCACTTATGTTGTTCCGAGCATTCAGGCATTTTTTTTGGGTGGAATGTGGGACTCACTTTGGTGTGAGTGACTTTGGTAGACATCAATAGGTTAGGGATCATGTTTTTTTGGTGTTTGCTACGAACCTCTCGGAATATTGTTCTCAGTGCAATGGGGTGCATGTGGGCATATTGAGCATTTTAGTACGTGTCATATTAATCAGCATTAACTTTGCTATTTTTAGCCCATAGTATAAATGAGGCCCCTTAGCTTCTTCCCCTCAGTTTTTTATCCCAATATTTTCTTCATGTTTTAGAGCAGAAGGAGCTACAACTCTTGTTTGGAGGTGAATCCGACGTTTTCATGGTGGGTTTTCATGTATATATAGCTTCGTGATAGAACCCAGTGTTGATATTCACTAAAGGGAGTGTGGGCTGTTGCGTACCTGCTATATCAGGTGAGTAAGATGTCTAATAACACTAATATTGTTAGGAGGTTATAGTTGATAACTTTTTTTGTCATTAATTGCATAACCTATGCTTCTAGCAACGAATTTGACGCTCAAGTTATTTTTGTTTTGCCTTCGTTTTTGGAGAGTAGTGTGGAGAGGTATGAAAGCTTGATTCAAGTAAGGAACACTCTTCATCGTTCTACTCAAGTTAGAGTGTTGAAGTATGTTTCTCCCTTTTTATTGTTTAATTTATTGTTCATTAGTAATTACTCAGAGTATGATTTGAAGTTGTTGTTAATATCTCATGAAGCCAAGAATACTACAAACTAATGTATCTAATGAGCTAGGTGTTGGAAAAATCCAATAATGCAGGCACACATGTAATACAATGTGTATTGTTATCTTAAAGTGCAGTCCATAAAATATGTGATCTAATAGGAGTGTTGGACTATAAGGTATTATTAAATAATATGGTGTAATTAATGATGTAATTTCTAATTCAATGAGGGGCAGAATTGGAAATTCACAGCCCGTAAGTTATACAGTTATAACTTATGAGCGTTATAAATATGTGGTTGGTCCCCGATTGAGCGTTGCGTGAAGAATATTTTTTTCTGTATTGTTTTTCTGTATCCTCTCAACAGAGACTCTAAGTAAAACGTTTGAATCAATCGGAAGATCCGACTCATCACAATCAAGAAGAAATCGCTATGGATCAAGGTATGTTTCTGTTCTTTCTTTGTTTCCATTGAATAAACTAGAGTTTGATGTTATTTGGTTAGATCCAACAATTGGTATTAGAGCAACTCCTGTTGATTCCATGTGAAATTATAAAGAGTAAAAAGTTTTCATTAGTTTGATTATGCGATTCACTATGCGATGATTATATTGATTCATGTTCACAATGCGATTCATAATGATTAAGTGATAATGAATATATAGATTCATGTTCACTGTTACAGTGATATATAGATTAAGTGATTATCGTGATTATATTGCTTCATAAGGTATTATATTGATATATAGATTCAGTGATTATATTGACAGTGATATATATATTCAGTGATTATATTGATTCATTATGCAATTCATTATATTGATTATACTATTACACTATGCGATTCATTATTTTGATTATGCGATCCACTGTGCGATGATTATATTGATTCATGTTCACAATGCGATTCATAATGATTCAGTGATTATAAATATATAGATTCATGTTCACTATTACAGTGATATATAGATTCAGTGATTATCGTGATTATATTGCTTCATAAGATATTATATTGATATATAGATTCAGTGATTATATTGATTCATTATATTGGTTCAGTGATTATGCGATTCAGTGTACAGTGAAATAGATTATAAAAAAAATAAAAAATTAGGTCAATGAATCGAGAGTTGGGTGTAGGCGATGACCCTTTCATCCTGTTGCGCCTGTTGGTTGTTGTTGCTGTTGGGCCTGTTGGTGACTGTTGGGTCTTGCTGGACCTGTTGGGCCAGTTGGTAACTGTTGGACATGTCTGATTAATCATGGGCTTTATCCTGCTTTATTGGGACCTATTCATTTTTTGGGCTACATTTTATTTAGACGCCATGTTTAAATTGTATTAAGGTGATAATTTGGTTAATACTCCAAATTTATACATAGATTATAGTTTTGGTTTCATGTATCATTATTGTGTTCCTTATTTAAAATTTACACAATTTAACTAATAGGTCGCCAAAGCAACCACTAATAGGAAAATTGGTTAATTTTAAATAAGTGAGCATGCTAAATCCATGTGAAACAATTGACCCAAAGGAAGATTGTTTTGACCGGATAATCCATAGTCTTGAATATGTGATACGGTTTGGTTTACCATGCTTTTATTATGTCGGTCTAAAGAAAGGCATAATATTATGCCGGTTTTGTTGCGTAAGAAGAGTACCATTTACAGATTGATATTTCTGTCCAAAGACTAAATAACAACGCTGTGTTAGGTATCCTGATATGGTTTTTTTTTACCTATTGTATGAATTTAAAGTTTATGCAATTTGAATGATGATGTGAACATGTTATTTATTTAATTTATTCTCTGTACAGCTACTATATCTGCTGGTGTAAATAATATTCCCATGTTCAATGGGACAAACTTCAAGGACTGGAAAGAGAACGTGTTAATTGTTCTTGGATGTATGGATCTGGACCTTGCCTTAAGGATTGAGCAACCCGCTCCTCTTACAGATGCAAGTACTCCTGATGTCAGGAGATACTTTGAGAAGTGGGAACGCTCCAATCACACGAGTCTCATGCTAATCAAGCGAGGCATTCCAGAAGCCTTTAGGGGTGCAATATCCGAAGGGGTGACCAATGCCAATGAGTTCCTTGCTGAACTTAAAAAACGTTTTGCTAAAAATGATAAGGCTGAAACAAGCACGCTTTTAGCTAGCTTGATTTCATTGAAGTACAAAGGCAAAGGGAACATTAGGGAGTACATCATGGAGATGTCTCATCTTGCTTCAAAACTTAAGGTACTAAAACTTGAGTTGTCTGAGGACTTACTTGTGCGTCTAGTTTTGATATCACTTCCTCACAATACAGTCAGTTACAACTGTCAGAAGAAGAAATGGACTCTTAATGAGCTCATTTCATACTGTGTGCAAGAGGAAGACAGGTTGAAGCAAGACAGAACGAAAAATGCTCACTTTGCAAGCACCTATAAAGATAAGGGCAAAAAATGAAAGATGGATAATGAAGCTGCTAAGGGTCCAGCACAAAAGAAAAAGAAAGGCAATCAGGGTTGTTTCTTTTCTAAGAAACCTGGACATGTAATGTACCAAGTATCACGGATGGTGTGCTAAAAAGGGTATGTTTCTTACTTTGGTCTGTTATGAGGTTAACTTAGCTTCAATTCAATACCTAGAAACACTTGGTGGTTAGATTCTGGTGCTATTACTCACATAAGTGTTTCTATGCAGGGTTGTCTGAGCTACCGAAAGACAAATGATGCTGAAAGACGCATCTTCGTGGGCGATTGGAAATCGGTAGAAGTGGAAGCAATAGGAAACTTTAGGTTACTATTAGGAACTGGTTGTTATTTGGAACTGAAAGACACTTTTGTAGTACCGTCATTTAGACGGAATTTGGTTTCTATTTCCTTATTGGACAAATTTGGATATTGTTGTTCATTTGGAAATAATCAGTTTAGTCTTTCATTAAATTCCAATATTATTGGTACTGGTTCATTAATGAAACCTTGCATGTGGAATCACGTGGTACTAAGCGTAAGCTAAATGCAGAAAATTCATGAAAACTATGACACAAACGCTTAGGACATATCTCGACAATGAGAATGGAGAGACTTGTGTCAGATGGCATATTAGATTCTCTTGAATTTTCAGACTTTGATGTCTATATTGAGTGCATCAAGGGAAAACAGACCAAACAAATGAGATTGGGTGCAAACAGAACTTCAGACGTCCTAGAATTGATCCACACAGATATTTGTGGACCATTCCCTTCGACTTCATGGAATGGTCAACAGTATTTTATATCTTTCATAGACGATTACTCACGCTATGGGTACCTATATCTCATTCATGAGAAATCTGAGTCACTGGACATGTTCAAAGCTTTCAAAGCTGAGGTTGAGAACCAACTCAACAAAAGAATTAAGTGTGTCAGGTCTGACCGTGGTGGTGAGTATTACGGTAGATATGACGGTTCAGGTGAACAACGTCCAGGACAATTTGCTAAATTCCTCGAGGAATGTGGAATCGTCCCACAGTACACCATGCCGGGATCACCTAGTATGAATGGTGTAGTTGAAAGACGAAACCGAACTCTTAAGGACATGGTAAGGAGTATGATCAGTCATTCTACCTTACCTGAATCACTATGGAGAGAAACACTAAAGACAACAACTTATATCCTTAATAGAGTACCAACTAAAGCAGCTGCCAAAACACCTTATGAACTTTGGACAGGCAGAGAACCTAGTCTAAAGCATTTTCACATTTGGGGATGTCCAACTGAGGCAAGGCCTTATCGGCCAAATGAAAAGAAATTGGACTCCAAAATAGTGAGCAACTACTTCATTGGCTACTCTGAGCAATCAAGGGGATACAAGTTCTATAATCCCACTATTAAGTCCATTTTTAAAACGGGGACAACAACATTTTTTGAGGATGTCGAGTTTGGGGGGAGAAATAAGGTAAGAGACATTATCTTTGAGGAGGAATCGACTTCGACTCCTACTACTGTTTTTGACAATGTACATGTTCCAATACCTATCATTGATCAAGAAGCTGATCTGGAACCTCAATAGGATAATGTTGAACAACTACCTGCTCAAATTGAAGAACAAACTCAACAACCTCAAGATCAAATGCCATTAAGGAGATCCATGAGAGAAAAAAAAAGTGCCATTCCGGATGATTATATGGTCTTTCTCTAAGAACATAAGGAAAATGATAGATTGGTGGAAAATGATCAAATCAACTTCCATCAAGCCATGTAGGATTCTAACTCTCAAAAGTGGATAGATGCTATGAATGAGGAGTACAAGTCTATGCAAGACAATCAAGTTTAGGATCTTGTCCCGTTACCTGAAAATACAAAGCCTATTGGTTGTAAATGGATATTCAAAACCAAGAGGGACTCAAAAGGTAACGTGGAAAGATATAAGGCTCGTCTTGTAGCTAAAGGCTTCACTCAAAAGCAAGGCATCAACTATAAAGATACTTTTTCTCCGGTGTCAAAGAAAGACTCAATTCAGACAATCATGGCACTTGTTGCGCACTTTGACCTTGAGTTACATCAGATGGATGTTAAAACAACGTTTCTCAATGGCGACATTGATGAAACAATTTATATGGTGCAATAAAAAAACTTTGTGTCTGGAGACTCAAAGAGTATGTTTTACAGAATAAAGAAATCCATCTATGTGCTCAAGCAAGCTTCCCGTCAATGGTACTACAAATTTCATCAAGTAATTGTCTCGTTTGGTTTTGAGACAAATGTTGTTGATAATTGTGTGTATCATAAGTTCAGTGGGAGTAAGCATATCTTCTTGGTTTTGTATGTTGATGACATATTGTTTGCCACTAATAATATAGACATGTTCCACGAAACCAAGAGAATTCTATCAAAGAAATTTGAAATTAAAGATCTTGGTGAAACTTCTTTTGTCTTAGGGATTTAGATATACCGGGATCATTTCCGGGGTATTCTTGGATTATCACAAAATGGCTATATAGAAAAAGTGCTTAAAAGGTTTGACATGCAAGATTGTAAACCAGGAGACACCTCTATATCTAAAGGAGACAAATTCAGTCTTAAAAAGTGCCCTAGAAATAAACTTGAAGTTGTAGAGATGCAAAAGATCCCCTATGCATCCGCTGTTGGGAGTATTATGTATGCTCAGGTATGTACACGTCCAGACATAGCATTCATTGTTGGAATGCTTGGCAGATATATGAATAACCCTGGGATGGATCACTGGAAAACAACTAAACGGGTTATGAGATATTTACAGAGAACTAAGGATTACATGCTCACATACAAGAGATCAGATCAGTTGGAGATCATAGGGTATTCTGATTCTGATTTTGCTGGATGCCAAGATAGTAGGAAATCTTCATCAGGCTAGATTTATCTGTTAGCTGGAGGAGCTATTTCTGGAGAAGTGCTAAGCATACACTCATAGCTTCTTCCACCATGGAAGCAGAATATGTGGCTTGTTTTGAGGCATCCAACCACAAATTATGGATGCGTTATTTTGTCAATGGGCTGCCCATTTTGAATGACATAGAAAGCCCACTAAAGTTATATTGTGACAATAAGTCAGCAGTTCTATATGCCAATAACAATAGGAGCTCGTCTAGGTCAAATCATATTGACATAAAGTTCATGGTTGTGAAGGAAAGAGTAGATAATAAACAAATTTTCATAGAGCATATTGGGACAAACTCCATGATTGCGGATCCGCTTACTAAGGGATTACCACCCAAGGTCTTTCATAAGCACACTGCTCATATGGGTGTTATATCACATGGGGATATCATGATTTAGTGGGAGTTTTTTGTTGTTCTATGATGGATTTTTTGGACACATTTGTGTAATTTAGTATTTTCTGCAGAAATAAAGTATCCAGTCAAATGTCTGTTTATTATATGTTTGATCTCATTAAAGATTAAAGTTGGACCAGTTGAAAATATGCATGTTTGGATCACATTACATGTAATTTCCATGCTTTACATCCATGTTTGATCTATTTCATTTGATTATATTGGTATATGTGACTATTGATGGATTTAGTTACTCTAAATGTGATGAAAATCGCTTCAATCCTATACCAGTATAGTCAATGGACAAGATTGTTTAGGAATACCTTTACTTGTGATAGCAAGTTTTTTTTTTGAGCTCATAAGGTTATACACATTTAAAGGTAACATATGTGCCCCAACTGGGAGATTGTTGGAAAAAAAAATCCAATAATGTGGGCACACATATACAATGTGTGTTGCTATCTTAAAGTGTAGTCCATCAAATATGTGATCTAATAGGAGTGTTGGACTTTAATGTATTATTAAATAATTGGTGTAATTAAGGATGTGATTTCTAATTCAATAAGGGGCAGAATTGGAAATTCACAGCTCGTAAGTTATACGGTTATAACTTACGAGCGTTATAAATATGTGGTTGGTCCCCGATTGAGTGTTGCGTGAAGAATATTGTTTTTAGTATTTTTTTTCGGTATCCTCTCAACAGAGACTCTAAGTAAAACGCTTGAATCAATCGGAAGATTCGACTCATCACAATCAAGAAGAAATCGCTATGGATCAAGGTATGTTTCTGTTCTTTCTTTGTTTCAATTGAATCAACTAGAGCTTGATGTTATTTGCTTAGATCCAACACTAGGGACGCACAAGTATATCTCCACATATTTACGGGGGACAAATAAAGGTTTAGGTGACAAACTGGTGATGTTGGGGACAATAAATCCCATAAGTTTTACTCAAAACAATTTTATTTCAATGCACCCAAGCATGCTATAATTACAATTTTCTATTAAAAAATAAAAATAGAAAATAAAAATAAAATTTGTGTGTGGTGATTCTAAATTGAAGATGTCGGTGCCAATGATTGTTGACCTTCAGAAACCAAAATTTTGCATGTTTTAAGAAGGGTGTGGTTCTTTCACGCCAAGTTTTACTAAAATAACCCCCCCCCCCCCCCCCCCCCCCCCTACCCCAAAAATAAAATAGTAATAATAATAATAATAATAATAATAATAATAATAATAATAATAATAATAATAATAATAATAATAATAATAATAATAATAATATTCATATAGTTTTACGTAAACTAGTTTAGAATGTGTTGCGTATACACTTGAAAATAGGAGATATTCATATATATTCAAAAAAATGCATGTTCCTAGATAAGAAAAGGTGTTAAGAAAAAAAAAATTGTAACGATTTTTGTGAAATACATTAAAAAAAAATATTGGTGTCTTAGTTTTGAAACTTTTGACACAACATTTGGTTAGTATTAAAGCTTTAAAGGATTAGAGTTGTGCATTTTCCCGCAAGGAATTTTAGTTAAGGCCTGATAAAGTTCATATAGGAAAGAACTACACTTGTTATTCAATCGTATTATAAACTACCATAAATACAATTATTTATTAGTTTATCAAAACAATTCTCAAAGACTATTGTGCAATAAAAATACATTTGTAAAACCATCTCCAAAGACTAGTATGTATGTTACTATAGCCATAGACGATTAGAGAATGAAACAGTATAATCAAAATCACCAAATATGTCAAATGGAGAAAGTATAAAATTATACTCAAATAGACAAAATCACTAAATCACCATAATCCTCACTAGCATCAATAGCGAAGAGACCAATTGCAAGATAAAAGAAACATCTTGCCACAACTATCCATTACTTTGTTAATGAAGTTGAATAATACTATATGTATTCAAATTTAGAGGATTTAATTTAGATAAGATAATGGAGTAGGGAAATAAGATTTTACAGAACAAACCATTGATGTAACTCCACTATCATTTTTTTTTCCAATTCCTGGAACACAATACCATGTAACAGTACAGTTGAAATGATATCATATACAAAACCTGAATTTTTTTTTTTTAAGGAGAGGCCAAGATGAAACTGTTGGAGAAGGGTTAAACCCAAGATCCATCTCTAGTTTGATCTCAACTAAGCACGAACATAATCTGAAGTCCACAGTGAAGCAAAGCACACCTCCTTATCTTCTACCGTACTCCTTGAATGCCTAGTTACAAATAGATAGTGGACTTTGATCCTTCAAAGTTTCTTCTTACTCTCTGTCACCCTTGTACACAAATTTTTTTCTAGGGTTTCAAACAATCGACGGACTTAGAATGATTTGGCACATTATTGAGGCTACAGTAGGAACCATAATGAGAAAATAAGGCTTGGGCTCCTTATGCATTGCGAAAACCTAATTTGGCCTGAATTCTATTCCCAAGCCCATGAGCTATAAATCACACCACTAAAGAATTATAGTTGCATTCTTGGTCATATCTCAAATTTTAATTTCGAGCTTCACATTATTAAATGCATTAATCTCTTCATGTTAAGGTGACAAATGTCTGTCAATTAAAAATCATTGACAATTATATTTAATTTACCTTTTGTCATCATTGATACATTTCTACCTAGCTTGTTTGCAATGTCAGTTAATTGAATCCACCTGTAGGGTTTGACATGTAAGAAACTTGTAAACTTATTCAATAAGGCATCATCAATCTTTATATGGGGACATGGATTCTATCAATGATCAATATTCATCTTACATATTATGTCATCACTCAATCCTCTAAGGTTACCGATCCACAAGCGGATCTCAAAGGTACATGTGTATTAATCATCTCTAGATTAAGAGCTCGAACAACCATAATAGTCATGAGATATAATTTTTTAATAAAGTCAATATATGGAAATTTATCTCAAGACAATCATATTCATGACACATATTGTGTATTAGTGCAATAATTTGAGACATCAAACAATCTTCTATAGCTAAGATGGAGTTACCGAAAAAATTGCACTACATCCTTAAGAATGGTATGTCCAACTCCATCTAAGGTTGTGAATCCATAACTCATATTCTACAAGTACTCGATAATCTCATTTTATGTGTGCAACTCAAGCTATGCATACTAGATCATTTGATATGTTGAATAAATACACACTTACACAATCATAACTTAATGCAAACATTTTATCACAAGATTATCATTATCACAGGAAGATAATGATTTTATTAACTTATAATCAAATCATAAACTGAGTTCAAAAATAAATATTTTGAATTCTCAAGAAAACTATAACTGGGTTCTAGAACTATAAAGAAAGAAAAGGTTACGACTTTTAGTATATATATATTTCTATCAGAAACAACAAAACATTGTTTCACTAGTTATTTCCTAAACTTTTTTGGCTGACCTTCCTAACAAATAGAAGAGAAAGTCGATTAGTAAAATAAGCAAAATAAAATGGACAATTTCAATAAGATTTGGAAAACTCCATGTCCAACAACCCTACATGCATCTTGTTATTTGATAATCTTATGATCATTTGTGAATGCTACTCCAATATGAGGGAAATTCTATTAAAACCAGATTCCAATATAAAATTTTGTAAAATCTCCAAATAAGAATTGATCAAACCACGTCAATTGTTCACGCTAACGAAAGCATTGATCCGATATTTTGCTTCTCCCATAATTTTATTTTTGCTTCCTTGCCTTATTTGAAAATGATGTATGAGTAAGTAATCAGAAGCTCACCAATAATTGAATCAAATTGAGTCACGAACGAATACCTTATTTATAGTTGCAATTCCACCTAAAACTATTCTATTCAAATTAGTGACTGACAAGACTCTTGATATTTTCTAAGGACTTCATCATTTATGAGGATATTCAATCCATTTTGTAGCAAAATTAGTAAGACAGTAAAACAATACATAACATATGGAAAAAAAAAAATTATTTCACACCCATGTTAAAGTCAAGTTACAGAGATTAAATATTCTCAATATCAAAGAAAAACACCATTCACTTGTACTAATGCAATTGTATACCGTCTTTCAAATGTATGTATCTTAAGACACTTGGCTTAAGAACACAATTCGCTTCTATTTAATGAACCATAAAGGCTCATTCTTATTTGATTTTCAGATTACTTACCCAATCTAAACTGCAATATGATATGTAACACAAAAAGTAACACCGAAAACACAAACTACATAGCCTCGCTTAAATTTAACATAGAGATCTCATGTTCAATTTGCAATATGGTAATAAGGTACCCAAAGCCATGAATTGAAGGTCATTACAAAAACTGAGTCCTAAAACTAAAACACGAGAAATATTCAAAAGCCAAACTAGAAAATCCCCTTGTCAGGTCTGACAACTCATAATGACATCCAATACAATTGAATCAACAACACAGTAGATAACAAATAGTACAATAAGCAACAATAAAGAGAGATAAAAAAGGCATGAGAGAGGTATGAATCAAAGTAATTGAAGGCATTGTGAAAATCATGAAGAACAACAGAAATAAAAAAAATTGCAGTTTGGAAACACTCAACTTCCTAGAAAAATGTAAATTTAGTAAATAACAACTAATTGACATACCCAACTCAAAATTACGTATTAGAGAGCAAGCTTCCAAAATCCATGATCCATATCCAAGTACAATTTTCATTGAAAATGAAAAAAATGTTGTGAATGAGGCCTTCACAACACAAACCCAGTGGTTAATAAAAAATGATTAATACTTTAATTAGATAGGGATCAAATATGTAAGTGAACGTCATGTATTAGAAGCTACCATAACAAAAATTGGAAATCAGTCGCTCAATGTCGCCATAAACTCCCCAAAAATTAATGTAAGAAATCTAAATCTAAATTCAATTTTAAGTCTTCAAGTTGGATCCCATGCCTTCCTTTTAGATGTTATATAAGAAAATAAAATGATATCATCGAAAAGATTACAAATGAATCATACTAGATAGGAAACAAAGAGAAGCTAATAAAATGAAGGGGCAATGGTAATTTAGTGACAAAAAATGGTTTTTACTAACCTAGGAGGTCCCCTATAGTTTTCATTGTAAATTAAGAACAATATTAAATAAATAAAAAAATTAATCGTTTGTCCGTTTTAGCTGCAATTTATAGAAAATTTACGGATTAACACTAAAAATAACGTGCCAAAATTAGTGTTCCGACATTGTTTCTCGAGATATGTGTTTAGGTCCATGTCATTAAATATCTTAATAAATGGTCTTTGTGGGTGTTCAAGGACCATCTTTTCAAGTGATCTTGGATAATGACAACATTTTGATCCTCGCTCGGTTCATGATTATGACAAGAAATTCACTTTTCATAATGTAATATGTATATCGATGCACACATGCAAAACAAACTTAAATTTTGATATGCTATTTCTATTGTTGGCCTTTAAATTTTCTCAAAATTTTAGCTCAAAAAGATCTCAATGATATAGTTTTCATTTAGTCATGTATATGTAATGTTCTTAATTTATAATGAAAACTGAGGGGTCCTAAATGGGGCTTGTAAATTAACCTTTGCATTATTGCATGATGAGGCCTCATTAAAAAAAGTATTGACTGCGCTAGTTATTTTGGTTGTCATGTACAAAAGATAAATTACATGGTGTCAACTTGTTCCCCTATTACCTAACTCTTTGGAGCAAACCTATAAATATCACAATATAATGGAATAACACACCAGATGTCCTTGTGTGATGTGTTCGACTCCTAGGCGAGCACATTACCTAAAGCTTTATATAAATTTGTACATTTGGGTAGAGTGGGATCCTTGAATCCAAACGAGTTCATTTTTTCTAAAAGTGATCCATATGGATAATAGATAATCCCCACAAAATGTCAACGTATTCTGAAATTTTTAGGTGGATGAAATAGGTGGGTGAATCAGGCATATGTAAAATTTCTTTGTCAAAAAACTTTTTCCCCTGATCCCACCCGTTTTTTTGCATTTTGATTTTTTTGAGGCTTGAATTTGAAGTATTGATATGCTATTTGGGTTCTCTTCGAGTAATGATTGTTTATGTGTTGGCCTTTACCTCTTTGTTAGGAAAGCTCTCGTAAGTTGATTTTTTGTGGGGATGATCTCTTTGACTTGTAGATCATCTTCACCGAAAATCGCAAGTTTTGAAATCTCTAACTCCACTAGATGCAATCATCAAATTGATTATGAAATTGAACGGTTGAAAATTCTTTACCTTGTGTAGTATGTAATGGAACTCCAAATGATTTCATTTTCTATAAGAGTGATCTATGTGGTTAAGAGAGCATCCCCCTATAATATCAACATATTTTGAAATTTCTAAGTGGATGAAATAGGTGTGTGTAACTTTCATAATAAAAACTCTTTATCCCCAGATCCCGCCCGTTTTGATATTATGTAAAAACACACACACACACACGCACAAATGTAGACGGTCAAATGGGTGAAATAGAATTCAAGGAAACCCTACAAGGGTCAACCAGTTCATATGTAAACCGTGGATTAAACGCCGAAAGCTAACATTTGCATCGAATTCTTTAATAAAGAGACCCTATTGGCTAGGCCATATGTGTAGTTACCAAACCTTTCTTGGGGACTATTTGCTTCATATTTGCCACGACGGCAATGGCATTGCCAAATAGTAAATGACAACTCTTGCTGAAGGCAAGGCATAATATGTTAGAGAGATAGTACAATAATCAAAACTCCATGCCAGCCACAAATCATACTCATCATACATGCGAAGTAATGATAATAATATTACTATGCTCATATATGCTATCATGCTAACAAGTGTAAATTATCTATAAAAACTACTCGTATATTAATGGAATAACAAAAAGTTTTTTTTTTTTTGCAGAAATACCAAATAAATCCTGATGCGTCCAAATCCGTCATTGCTGATCTTGAACTTGCAAAACGAACAACGGCGAGCCAGGGACCACCATTGTGGTGATTGAAGGCATTCCGATGCTTAAGTCAGACGACGGTGCAAGGAAAATGAAGACTAAATGTAATTAACAATGTGTTTGCGTACCTTTCTTCTTCCCCTTCTCACCTTAAGTAGTGAGTGTTCCCTCCATAACTGTCCCTGCTATCGAGGGCATGATGGAGGGAGGAGATCTAGCCCAGAATCCTACCTGTGCATGACAAAATTTCTTCGGTACTTAGCTCTGTTTAAGATCCAATGCTTGATTGTGTGAATAGCTGATTTGTGCGAGATGATCTCGGGCATGTGGTAGCTTAGAGATCCGTGTTTGGGCCTTATTGTCCTGGGCAAGATCCAAGATTCGTGCCACGTGGGCTGGCGTGATTTGAGCTTGGGCGTCTAACTTACGGGCTAAACAGTGGTTTGAGTTTGAGTCCGTTTGGGATCGTGTTGAGGCATTTTCCATATTAGTATTTCCCTATGCAACGTGTACGGTTGTGATCGTATGGCTGATTGATTTCATCAGTTATTACCCCTAGTTAGTGGGTCTGCATATTGGGCCACTAACTTACTGCGCGTAGGGGTCTACGTGATGTCATGATGGTATATTTTGGCGCCTTTTAATCTTTTGCACTGAAGTTAATATTTATGCAGTGGTTTGGTGATTGCTTCCCCTGCAAGTCAAGTCTATATAGACTTTCTTTGGGGGAGTTTGACATTTTTTCCCTTTCAGAGTTCCCTTTCGTTCTCCGTGTTGCCAAAAACTCAAACCTTCGTTCAATCATGTCTACACAATTTTCACCTAACCAACTCACAGCTTGTGTTGAGTTTTTTTTGGGACACCTTTGATGTCGAAGGGGGATATCGCCGAGCTTCGTAGCCGGTATCAGATCCTTGATGATTTGAGGTTGACGCTTTTGGACGGAGGCGAGTCTCCGATGACCCCAAGGGAGGGGCACATTACTCTGCATAGGGCCATGTTTAGAGTGGGTCTGTGCTTCCCTGTTCCTGGAGTCATCTGGCAATTCCCGTCATACCATTATATTGCTCCAGCTCAAATGACACCCAATGGGTAGAGGATTTTGATTACCACATGGCTAGGGAGTTGGGCTCCACATGTCGCCTAAGTTGATTCATTCCATGGCTCTATCAGGACGAGCGGTCATGGTGCCTGTTGGCTGGTGAAACTCTCTTGTTTTAGTAGGCTTCCAGAGGAAATGAAAAATTGGTAGCGGTACGACTTCTTTGCTTCTGTACGGTCTGGATACTTCAACCATGGTGATCACCTAATCTATCGCAGCTTCAGGAACATCAGTAAGTTCCCTGACTTTTCTCGCTTGATGTTTCTAGTGTAGTGCTTATTGTTGTTTGATGTGCCACCTATTTTTTCAATTGGGGGCATGATTCTGTTGTTTTTCTCTCTAGGAGGAGAGAGCTAAAGCCAACTTTCTTGCTTTATCACTCATGCCCCTTTCAGACACTCTCAAACCTGAACTCATCGAGTGGAGTGGTTTGTTCTGTGACGAGGCTGATAGGGTAGGCAAAACACTGACTGACTTTGCTTTTGGTGCTTGAACGTCCGGAGTGCATAAGAAGAAAGTTGTGAGGACGCCCAGTCCATCTAAGAGGAAGGTTGTGTAGGGGTTGTTTTCTTCCTCTCCTAAGTCCAAGAAGGTCAGGGTAGGGACTACCGAGGCTGTTTTTCCCACTCCGTTGTCTACTATTGAGAGGGAACTTGTGGAACATTCCCAGTCAATAATACCTTACCATGCACCTGAGGAGGCAGTGTCTAAGCCCGACATTCCACCTCATCGTTCTCCTGTCCCAATGTCTTCAATTGAGAGGGAGTTCTGTCATTGTGTCGAGGTGGAAGACCCCAACAGTCTAAATGAAGAGCAACTTGAACATACCAATGCCCGTATTCTTGAGGCCACTCTGAAACTCTCTACTCTGCTAACCCATGCTTGGAACCCCGTGCTTTGAGGGGCATTCCCATAACCCTTCAGTGGCCTTGGGTGCGCAAGGATAGTCATTTTCTCCGGAGGATGCTGCTTGCAGCCCGTCTGGGTCACCGCCTCATCCGAATTCTCGAGCTCGCTTAGCTTCCTCGCCGTCTGCTATCAACAATGGGATGGAAGTAGCAGAGTTTCCTTATTTATCAAAAGTTGTAGATGTGATAGGTGGTGCGAGATTGATCCTTAACCCCAAGGTTCTCCATGTCGATGCTCACATCGACTTTCACGGCTCGGGCGCTATTTTCCTCAATTTTGGCGATCGACATATGTGGTACTAGGAGGTTGATCAAAGAAAAAGTTCTGATGAGACATCAAACAGTCACTCAATCACAATCGTACACATGGCATGGGCTAACCCTAGCACGTAAAACGCTTTAGTGCATTCCCAAGCCGAACCATGGGCAAACTACTGTTTAGCCCGTAAGTCAGGTGCACAAGCCCAAGGTACCCAGTCCAAGAGACACAGATCTTAGGGCTTGGCCCAAGACAATAAGGCTCGAACAATGAATCTCAGAGTTGTCACATGCCCGAGATCCACATGCACAAAATCCGCTCTTAGCCTAATCAAACATTGGGTCCTAAATAGAACCAAGTGTCGAAGAGACTCAGTCATGCGCAGGTAAGATCTTATGTGAGATCTCTTCCCTCCATTATGCCCTCATCACAGGAATAGTTGGGAAGGAAACACTCACTATAAGAAACGGTGAAACGAGAAGTAAATGTACGCATACACACTGCAATTTACATACAGTCTTCACTCTTTTTTGCATCAATATTCGACTTAAGCATCAGAGTGCCTTCGGTCACCACAATGGTGGTCCCTAGCTTAACCGCTGCTCATTTTTGCAGGTTCGATATCATTAGGATGAAGAGGATAGATCTGAACACATTAGAACTTCCGGTGCTCCAACAATGTCTTGCTCCATCCAGTTTGGGTAACAGTACGCGCAACCAACTTTGGGTGGATGTTCCCACTACTCCTTCATGAGCTTTACTCATGATGTCCCAATCGGAAGGCAAACTGGCAGAGTGGAGCTTTGGAGTGCGTGGTCTATGGCCTTGGGAGCTGATTCTGCATTACCCCAGGCATCCCTTCTTTGAGGGATCACACCAGTAGCCAGCTTTGGATTGCTCATTTTGCATGGTCTACAACTTAGGGTTGCTCCTTTGTTGGAACAAAGTTTCAATGTGTGTTCCAGCGGATCCTCACTTGTGCCTTGCTTTTTATCATGCTCAATTACTTGTAGTGTGTAAACTCTTGTACTAGTAAGTCGGTCAAGCTTTGTAACAACTTCTTGATAATCAGTAAGTCTATTTTCTGAATTCGTTTTTCTTGTATGTTTTGAATGATTGTAGATCATATTGGCTTGTGCGAGCAAATCTTTTGAACTATAAAAAAAGATGAGACAATTTAACTAGAAGCAAGGACTGGGCTAATTTGGTCCTGAAGGAGACGCGTGCATTCTGGACTCATACTGTGTAGTTCCCTTGCAAAATAGCCTAATTCACCAATGCTGGTGAAGTCACTGAAGAGTGATCTTCATGTTGGCAGGTTGAGTCTTGTGTTGCCTACTTCTTGAGTAGGCATTGGCTTGTTGAAGTATTGCTTCTTGGCTCTGTGTAGAATTGGAATGACAGAGATATCGATTAATCTTCTTAGGACTAGATTCCGACCCACACTCTGACTTATTGTTTAGTTGAGTCTTGGTGGTCAGTGCATTGCCTTGGAACGTATGGATTGGAAATATTAGATGCATTGAGTCGTCCATGGATTGGGCTCGTTCACATGTGTGTTGTTTCAGTTTCTGAGAAGGACTAAGTTATTTCTGGAGTGGTAAGCTATCCGGGGACTGGACTCGTCCACTTATGGTAGAATGTTTGTAGACTGGATTCGGTCCGCGCTAGAGTTCCTTGGTTCTTGAGGCGGACTAGGTCACTTCTGCGGCAAGCTGTTATCGCCCTGAAAAGGACTAGGATCGGTCGCTTGTGTGCCATTATGGTCCTTGTAGTCGGACCAGGTTTCTTTAGGAGCGGTGAGCTGTCCAGGGACCAAACTTGGTCTATTCGGCAAGTGTGCCATTGTGATCCGGAGGTCAACAAAATTTATCTTAGGAGCAGTGAGTCATTCATGGACGGGACTCGCTTGCTTGCAGTGAACCATCTGTTGACTGGGTTTGGTTCACGTGGGTGCCATTGTGGTTCGGAAGTTGGACTAGGCCTGTTCCAGTATATGGAGTTATATGAAATGTGATTCCATAAAAAGAGTAGCTTTACTGATTATACTTCTTCAAGCGTTGTACATTCCACAACCTTTTCAGACGTTCTTCATCCAGGTTTTCTAGCCAGTAGGTTCTTGGCCTTTTGATAGTCTTCACCTTGTAAGGACCTTTCCAGTCCAGGCTTAACTTGCCTTCTTTTGGGTCTCTTGTGTTCGGCTAGGTCTTTCTCAGTACTAATCGCCGGCTTTGAATACGCGAGGTTTGACCTTTTTATTGTAGTGTTAGGCCATCTTTTGTTGATAGGATGTTTTTTCTGATGGAAACTCCGTCTCGCCGCTCTTCGAGTAAGTCTAAGCCGACTCTCAGAGCTTCATCGTTGTCCTCCATCCTAAACTTCTCTGTTTTTAACGTAGGCATTGTTGGTTTCACTGGAACCATTGCATCAGACCCATAGGCTAGTGTGAATGGTGGCTCTCCTGTCGGAGTCCTTTTTATTGTATGGTATGCCTAAAGGATGCCTGGAAGTTTAGAGACGCGGAACCCTTTGGCTGCATCGATTTTCCTCTTGATTGCTTCCAAGATAGTTCAATTGGTGACTTCTGCTTGTCCATTAGCCTAGGGGTGACTCAACGCAGAAAAGTAGTGGTTGATGCCCAATTGGGTGTAAACTTATTTGACTTTCCCACCGTCGAACTGAGTCTTGTTGTCAATGACCAAGATTTTCGGTATTTTGAACTTGCAGACGATAGACTTCTTAAGAAATTTCTTGATCTGATTTTCTCCTATCTTAGAGAGGGCTTTACTTCTACCCATTTGGTGAAGTAGTCGACCACCATAAGGAGGAACTTCCTTCTTTTGGAGATGGGGAACGAGACCACGATGTCCACCCCCATTGGGTGAAGGGCCATGGTTTGGTAATTGGAACCAGGTTCTGTGCAGGCATATGTGTGTATGGGGCATAGCTTTGACACTTATCGCACTTGTGGACCATGTCTTTGGCCTTTTGCTGCATTTTTCGGTTACAGTACCCAAGCGTAAGGGCTTTATGAGCTAGTATCTTTCCTCTGGGATTGTTCCTGCTGACTTTTCATAGATTTCGAGGAGGACCTAGTTTTTCTCCTTGGAGGTCAGGCATTTGAGCAGAGGGTCAGTCATTGATCTCTTGTACAACCTGCCGTTGAGGAGAGTGCACCGTACCGCTCAGTTTTTCAGCTTGCGAGCCTCTAGCTTATCTGCTGGGAGGACTCCATTTTTTATGTAGTTGATCAGGGGCTCATCCAATTGGTATTTGTATTTGTGGAGAGGGTTTCATGGAGGTCGTCTTCTTCTAGGGTCGAATTCTCCTAAAACTCTATATGTGCGTCGGAGCCATTCTGTGCGGTTGAAGCCTTTTTGGCCAGGTCGTCAGCTTCCTTATTATCTACCTTGGAGCAGCGATGGAGTAGCATTCTCTTGAACCACATTTTGGCATTGATTTCTTTCCCGCGATAGGCTATCATTCGGGGTTATTTCTTTCCCGCAATAGGCTATCATTCGGAGTTCTTTGACATCAAATTCTCCATTCACCCGACTGACCACCAGTTGGGAGTCATTGAACACCATGATTTATTCTACTCTGATTCCTCTGGCTAGCTTTAGCTCGGCTAAGAAGGCTTCGTACTCCACTTCGTTGTTTGAAGTGTGGAAGTCGAATTTGATAGCCTTTCTGAGGGTGACCCTTTCAGGGGTGTAAAGGACGATCCACGCTCTGTAGCCCTTCACTTTTGATAACCTGTTGCATCGCAAGATCCATCCTTGTGGGGACGGCTCAGGGTTCTCGTCTCCTTGCTGGTCTTTCAGCCCAGGTTCTCATGTCCCAGTGAGCTCGATGATACATTCTACCAGTGCTTGTGCTTTGATCGCCATTTTTGGAGCACAATGGATGTCAAATTGTCCCAGCTCCACTGACTATTTGACCATTCTTCTTGATAGCTCTTGCTTGTGCAATACCGACAGGAATGGGTACTCGGCCAGGACTGTTATTGAATGAGCTTGGAAGTAGGGCCTTAGTTTTCTGGAAGAAGTCACCAACGCTAAGGCCAATTTTTCCAGGTTAGGGTGGTTAGCTTCCATCTTATCAAACGTTTTGCTGATGTAGTAGACGAGCTTCTGTTTCGCTTTCTCTTCCCGAACCAGCTAAGTTGATAGCATGCTCTGAGACTGAGAGGCATAGGTAGAGTGTCTCACTTAGAGTAGGTTTTGAGAGAAACTTTGTGTTTTCCATGTACTCTTTCAGTTCTTGGAAGGCATGTCACACTGCTCTCCCTATTGAAATTCTTTGTTTCCTTTTAGGATTTTAAAGAAAGGGAGGCATCTGTCTGAATATTTGGAGACGAACCTGTTTAGGGCTACCACCCTCCCAGTTAGTCTATGAACTTCTTTAATGGTTGTGGGTGAAATCATGTCGAGAAGAGCCTGAATATGCTTTTGGATCAGCCTCTATCCCACTTTTGTTGACTATGTAGCCCAAAAAATTTTCTGATTGCACCCCAAAGTGCACTTCTGTGGGTTGAGCTTCATTCGATACTTTCTGAGTTGGGAGAACGTTCCTTGAAAGTCCACCAGGTGATTTGAACTGTGTAGGTTTTTTAACAGCATGTTGTCGATATAAACTTCCATGATCTTTTTAATTTTTCCTTTGAACATTCAGTTCACCAAACGTGGATACAATGCCCCTGCATTCTTCAGTTCGAAAGACATTATCCGATAGTAGTATGTGCCTCTGTTCGTTATGAAGGAGATTTTCTCTTGATTCGACGGGTGTACTGATTTGATTGTAGCCAAAGTATGCACCCATGAAATTGAGCAAGCTTGTCCAGATCTCACATCCACGATTTGGCCTATTCGGGGTAGTGGCAAGCCGTTTTTTGGGTGGACTTTGTTAAGGTCGGTGTAGTTCATGCAGGCCCTCCACTTCCCATTTTTCTTTCTCATCAGGACTGTATTTGCCAACCATTCCGGGTAGTGAGTCTCCCTTATTATGCCGACGTATAGAATTCTTTGCACTTCTTCATTGATGGTCTGGTTGCGCTTGGGCGCCACCGACCTTCTTTTCTATAAGACTGGCTTCAAGTTAGGATTGATTGTCAGTCTGTGCATGATAACTTTGGGATCGATCCCCACCATGTCTTTCATTGTCTAGGCGAAGATGTCTCGATTTAGTTTTTAGAGCACTGCTAGCTGATATGCCAGCACTCTGTTGAAACTAGATCCTATCTGGACTACTTTTGTGTTAGTTGGGTTGTCCAGATATCTTGTTACAACTTTTTCTTTCAGCTTCCCAGCGTTCGGCCTTCCCCTCGAGCTGGATGGAGGTTCGAGTTTCGGAGGTGGAAGTAATTCCTTTCTAACTAGATTCGGGGTTTCCTCATCTAGATCCTATTGTTTGGGCCTCTGTGCTCCATTTTTTGGTTGCATGGCAAAAATGTATTGACATTCAAGAGTGATAGTTTGGTCTCCTCTTATTGTCCCTACCTCGTCGTCAAGGGGGTACTTGAGGCACTGGTGCTGGGAGGAAATGACTACCTCCATGTGGTATAACCAATGTCGACCCAAGATTACGTTGTATTAGGAGTCGATGTTTATGATCGAGAACTCTGTCATTAGGATCCTTTGTAGGTCTGGTTGTCATGCGACTACCGACAATGCGATTTTACCGATCGAGTAACAACTTTCTCCATTGAAGCCAAACATGGCTTGGTTTGAAGGTGTCAACTCTCCTTCTGTCAGTTGCATTTTTAGAAATGTATATAGAACAATACATTGACGGAGCTGCCTGTGTCTACAAGTGATCTTCTCACTTCTTAGTTCGCTATCCCTACTGAGATGACTAGGGCATTGTTGTGTGGGAAGCATACATCCTTCATGTCCCGTTCTGTGAACGTCAAGTTGGGGATTTTCTTTTCTCTCGTATTTGTTGTACGAATTGATCTCGATAGTGTGATCTGACTTGTAGTTCTCGTACCAATTTTTTTAGAGAATGATTCAAGTGTTATCTTTCCTTGTTTGTTCCGTGAAGGAAACATACCATGTCGGAAATCATGTCTCTTGCTTTTTGTGTCGTTCCTTCGCCTTTAGGATGCATGTCCCCAAGGCGATGAGCTTTTTCAGTCGCCCTCTCTAGATCTAGTACTAGATCTCATCTCGAAGGCTCCTGCAATCTTTTGTGTCGAGGCCTATCTCCTTGTGATAAGAACAGTGCTTACTCTTGTCACGCTTTGAAGGATTTCCTTTGAGTTTTGTCGACCACTTGACATCTACCTATTTTTTTATGGTGGACAAAATATCGAGCATACTGGAGTTGAGCGGGATGTAGTAGGGGTATCTGGAGTCGTTAGGCTTGAACAACTTTGCTTGGCTGAGCCCGATCTGGTTATCGCACCATTTTTGCTTGGAACTATCCCCCGTTTTCATCCCATCCTTGGCTCTGGAGGAGTGTTTTGGCTCACTTTCTCCCTTCCTAGTAGCCAACAGTTCTTCCAGGGTGATGTACTTTTGGGCGCATCTTAGCAATCCCGCTATATTCGTTAGGGGCTCCAAGGTGAGGTAGTAAAACCGACCTCCTTGGAGACCGGAGGTGAAAACAATGACTAATGTGTCGTCACTGCATCCGTCAATCAAGGTAAGCTCGTCATTGAAACGGGTGACGTACTCCTTGAGGGTTTTGCCCTGCTTCTGCTTGAGACTCAACAGGTAATGAGGCCCCTTCGTGATTCACTGACTCCCAATGAATCTGGTGATGAATGCCTTTGCCAGGATCTAGAACAACCAGATGGACTTGAGGCTATGAATATGGCATAAATGATGTAAAATGAGTGTCATATTCTCTAAGGGACTTGCCTAATAGTAGGTAGGGAAGCCCTTTCCTAATCCGTTGGATCCTGACGAATTTGGTGATAAATGCCTTCGCCAAGACCTGAAATGAACCGATAAATCTCAGCTAGAGGCTATGTCAGCGCAACCTTCTTCAGGCTGAAGGGAAAAGTTCTGCACGGGATGGCTTCCGAACTTTCTTTTAGGGCTTTCACATGGTCGTAATGGCGCAGATGATCTGACAAGTTTGTTGTTTCGTCATAGAATTAGAGCTTTGCAGGGACACATTTCTTTGGCAAGGGTCGTTCATGATCTCCTCCGAGAATGGAGGGATAGTGAAATCATATAGGACATCAAGATTGGTCATCGCCAGTTTGTTTTTAAGGCATGGTCCCCATACCAAAAACTTGATGTAGACTTTACCAACCTAAATTAATAGGTTAATTAACCTGATTGTTAAACCGCAAGTGCACGATTGTCTGATTGGTAGATAAGGACAAATATTGGTCGATCCCACAAGGATTGAAGACACAATCGAATACTACAATCTATTTAAACCAACTTGAAAGGGGGGGGGGGGGGGTTACAACAATAAAAAATTTCTAAACTAATAGAAGGCAAGAAAAAAACAATTAAAAATAGAGTTTGAGAATCAAATAGAGAGATGCTAAGGCTTTTGAATCATACATTAGGTTCATAAAATTATATTAATGTCAATTTTTGTCTCCTAGCAATGTAGTGAATTGATTTTAAAAAAGATGCAAACCCCTGGCATTAATTGTCTGTTTAAGGCGTAACTAATCATAAGTTTAATTAATGCGAATAAAACATGCTTAAACAAAAAAATAGAATAATTCTAACTACCAAGGATGCATGACATACACAGTGAAAGTAATATGTGTTTGTTCACAAATCAACCCAGTGTCAAATCATACAATGCATACAAAAATAATGAAAAAATGAAAGTAAATTCTACTAAGCCTTAGGAATCATCTACGCCTTAGCATAGGGTTTAGAAACCCATGATGGTGATGAACATGGTAGTTATGTGGGTGAAATCCATCTCTTTCTCACTTGGTGGCTCAGATTAACACTCGATGCAAATAGCGTGAAGGTTTAAAAATCAGTTTCTTCCCTTTTTTTTTCTTTTCTTTCTTCCTCTTCCCTTCTATTTCGTCCCTGTGATTCCCAATTGCTGTGGAGTGATCTCTGCTTCGTTGTGTTTGTAGCTAAATGAATGAAAGAAGATGAGGGAGAAATGGGTGATTAAGTTGAAGAGGGAGTAAGGAGATGGGTGGCAGGGTCAGGGCGTGAAAGAGAGAAAGAGAATTTAGGCGAGGGGAGGGACGAGGGTGTTGTGTCTGCTGTGATCTCCTCTATTTCGTCTATGTTATGTTGTTTTGTAGTGAGAAAGGGATAAAGGAAGAGAGGTTGTGGTAGCGACATGATGAAAGAAAAAAGAAGCGATGAGGATAGAGGTTGAAAAGAGAAGGGAAGATGGTGGTTCGTGGTGTGGTCTGTGGAGGATGTGCGGAGAAGAAGAAGAAGAATAGGGAGGTGAGATAAAACTTTGTGTGTGTCTGCAATGAGGAGAGGAGGAGAGACTATGGAGGGTTGAGCGTGGCTGTCGAGAAGAGAGGGTGGTCATGATTTGTGATGTCTGATGAAGAAGAAGCACATGAATATGAAGGAAGAAAAAGATGGTGAAAATGCCTGGGAAGAGATGGAGTGGCTGTTGGTCTTTTTAGCGAACCAGAATCTTCAGCGAGGGGATGATGAGTTGGTGTTGGTGGCTCGAAAAAGAAAGGAGAAAGAAAGGGAGGCGTCAAGGAGAGATAGTAGGCAAAAGGAACTACCCTTGGAGAAAGGGAAATCTTCTGTTTTGGTTGGCAAGGAGATTAAATAGTTTGGGGATTTAGGTTAAGATGGGTTTGGGTTTTGGATTTCTATTGTTGTAGCATCTTTCAATATCACCGAAATCGTTTCTTTGGGCTTGTTCTTTCAAACTCGCCGCACTAATGCAATTTCATCGTTTAAGCTCTAATTCCTACAAAAAATGAAAACAAAATAATTAAAATAAAATACAATATTCGAAACACTAACAAATATAAATTCGAAGATATTTTATGTAATAATTATGTGAATATCACATGGCCCCATGGTCTTCGTCATCCCTTAAGCTCTCCTGTCGGTAGCTCCCCGCTTCTCTATGGGGAGATTTTCGCTTTCCTGGACGCACTCTAAGGCGTCTTCTTGGGCCTGGTTTCTCAGATTCCCATCAACCTAGAGTGGTTGCTGTTGATCCTAGGTGAGTTTTTCTTCCATCCGCGCTGAATGATCCATGTGGAGCAGGATCTGGTCTATGCGTGGTCAGCCATGGCTACCTTAGTTGCTGGACTATGCGGCTATTTGGCTTCCTCGATCGGATCGATTTGGCCCTGTGGTGCGGCTTCCTTGCTCGAAGGGTTATCTGGCTCAACGTTGTTGTTGAATGCTAGAGATCTGGTGCTGGTGACCATGTTTTGATCATCTGCTAGTTAGAAAGAGTTTATATGTTTGCTTTAAGGAAAACTCGTTGTTGCTCCCCACGGTCGGCAGTAATCTGATGCATCCAAATCTGTTCTTGTTGACCTTGAACCTGCAAATCGAACAATGGTGAGCCAGGGAAGGCACTCCGATGCTTAAGTCAGACAACAGTGCAAGGATGAATGAAGACTAGATGTAATTAGCAATGTGTATGCGTACATTTCTTCTTCCCCTTTCTCACCTTAACTAACGAGCATTTCCTCCACAACTGTCGGCGTGATGGAGGGAGGAAATCTCGCCCATAATCTTACCTGTGCATGATTGAGTTTCTTCAGCACTTGGTGAATTTAGCACCCAATGCTTGATTGGTGAACAGTTGATTTATGCGAGAGGATCTTGGGCATGTGGTAGCTCAGAGATCCGTGTTCGGGCCTTATTGTCCTGGGCCAAGCTCCAAGATCCGTGCCACGTGGGCTGGCATGATTTGGGCTTGGGCGCCTGACTTACCGCTGAACAGTGATTTGAGTTTGAGTCTGTTTAGGACAGTGTACAGGCCTTTCTGTATTAGGGTTGGTCTATGCCACATATACAGTTGTGATCGCATGGCTGATTGATGTCTCATCAAATCTCAATGGTATTTTTATACAACAATAGGAAGAGGAAAGAAATAATAAATAACCCGATGCTTCTGATATTGTGATAATCAAACTGTGATTCTATCATACTTATTCAAATGAGATAATTCATAATAGGAGGTAGAGCCTAACATGAACAAGCACGATAAGATGTACAACTCTGTGTGAAAGATATCTTTCTCGTGTCATGTGGTTTTGTTGTATGAATACTTTGTTGTTGTACGCATCCCTCCTGATGAATACTTTGCAAGAAGGGTACGTTACAAAAATTGATCATATAACCTTTTTTTCTTTGTCCTGTGCTCATAAGATATACATGATTTCTTTGACTAAATTACGTGGGTGAGAGACACATTTTGGGAAAGGGTTGGGACTTTTGGAAAGAGTTGTATTGCAAACCTTGAGATGAAAATGTGGTTATAAAAGGTGTGAGTTTTCGCTTTTTAATGTCAACTGTAAATCCGATATCTAAAGGTTGAGACAAAAGGTGCATTTAAGTTAAGTTATTTCGGGTGAAACATAACCCACAATCCAAAATGGACGAATTCCTTTTATGGTATAGTTGAAATAAACAAATACAACCATAGTCTAAACCCTTTCTTCAAAACAATTTGCGTTCTTCCATAATTTCTTACGAGGGCTTGCCTGGCAAAGAGATATAGGTCAACACATAAACAATCCTTATTCGAACAAAACCCAAATGGCATATTCAAGTCTCAAGAAAATCAAAATGTAAATGAACGGGTGGGATCAGGGGACAAAAGTTTTTGACAGAGAAAATTTACAAATGCCTATTTCACCCACTTATTTCATCCACCTAAAAGTTTCGGAATATGTTGACATTTTGTTGAATGATTTATTATCCTAATAGATCACTTTTCGAAAAAATGAATTCGTTTGGATTCCAGGATCTCACTTTGCCCAGATGTACAAATTTATATAAAGCTTTAGGTAATGTGCTTGCCTAGAGCCAAACACGTCACGCAAGCGCATCTGATGTGTTGGTATCATAATACCCTCCCTTGGTACTGACCAAGGCTGTTTTCCCTGGATGCATTTTGTTATTCCATTAATTATTGTAATATTTATAGGTTTGCTTCAGAGAGTTAGGGTAATAGGGGAACAAGTTTTATACCATGTAATTTATCTTTTGTACAAAGAGCACAGTCATAACCTTTTTTTTTTTTTTTTTTTTTTTAAATGAGGCCCCATCGTGTAGTAATGCAAAGGTTAAGTTACAAGCTCCATCTTCAATAACGTCCGGTATAACTAAATATCTCGAACCAAAACTTATCAACACCAGAAATATTGTTCGATATGATTTTGAATTTAATGCCAACAGGGGATCCTGGACTGAGGAATAAGGGTTTCTAAGTTGCTCTGGGACATCCATTTGTGCACTTCTTTGTTGCAACTCCCCACTAAAAACAAGCTGATAACTACAGAATAAATGTATTCATTTCACTAAAAAGCTTAGCAAATCCCTTATGACAAAGAAGTTCTAGACCGGAGATACTAGCATGTAATCTCATTACAGATGCAACACTTTTGTGTCATTCAACAGTGAAAATCCATATTGCAACCGTCTTAGAGTCATGTCCAATTTTTCCAGGAAAGTATCAAATGACCCTGTCATGTTTTCACGGATCTGTCCTCAAAGCAGAAAATGCTCCCACATTTCTGCCAGCAGTTGAATCACTCTGAACATATATTTTTTTTGGAAGGCATCATCTGAACATATTGTGTTCCAAATACCAACAAACCAGCAAATCTATATGAATCTCCTGCAACTGTTGCCAGCTCTTCCTTGCAGCTTCTATGGGTAAGTAACATTAGAAAGATGGAAAATAAGAAGTAACTTGTGAAGGAGGAGAAGTTGACGATTGTTGATATTCATGCAGATAAAATATAATCTACTTCGAATGTTTTCCGGAACTCGCCAATTCATAAAAGTCAAAAGTACATATTATCCATCATGAAGGACACTCAAAAATAGGTTCTCTCCGCCACTATTATACTTGGCCTGAAAGATTTCCAAGTAGGAAGCCCATTTAGGTACCCAAAAATCACACTTCATATGCTGCAAGTCTGACCAAGTTATTTTGAACAGGTGAGAGAGTGTAAGGTGTAAGGACCTCTGCCTCACCAACTTAAAAACAGTGTTATTAACTCCATTTATGTTGTTCCCTTCCCTCTATCTCTAGTCTAAATTTCGCCTCTCCTTCAGATCTTTTCTGAGATTTCAGATGTGTCATTGAAAATGAAGCACAGGAAATATGAAACCTTGGAATTTTTTCCGCATCAAACTTCTTATTTTCCAGACATGGCCCTTCAAATTTACCAGGGAGGCAGTGTACGTAATTGAATAGAGCTTCACTTTGGCAATGAGGGTTTGGGTATATGGAGAGTTTTTTTCTGTGTTCCATGTCTTTCCGAGTGAGAAAAAAAGGGAGGAACAAAACATTAAATGGTACAAATAGCTTCCACGGTGTCTTGAGGATGACCCTCGCTTGTCTTCTGATCTCGGTTCAATGTCCGTGAGTATAAGAGAGGAAAAGAGATTGAGAGGAGGAGAGATGCCAGAGAGTACAAGGAGAAGAAGGTCTTCACTGTGAAGGGAAAAAGACAAGGGGAAAAGGCAGAAGGAGGAGAAGGAGAAAAACAAGATGAGGGTGAAACAGAACCACGCACATGTACATCTTTAAGGCAGGGGTCAACTGCACTGCACTGGGATCAAACAATTAGTTTTAGTTTCTCCCTACGGTAATTGAACTACAACCAGGCGTTTTCTTAACTCCATTCTTGACCATCATCACTCTCATCTTCTCTGCCTTTTCCCACAGATCTGAAGAAGCATAAATATTAGACAGCACCACATAGCGTACGTCATCTTTACAAGTGCCCATGTCTGAACCTACCTCAGCAATCTCCTCTACCACCCGTTCTGCCATATCTGTATCTGCATGCGTTCTGCAAGCTCCTAAAAAGGCCCCCCACACCAAATCATTTGGTTTCATGGGCATTGTTTTGATCAAGTTGTAAGCCTCTCTTAATCTTCCTGCCCTACCCAAAAGGTCAACCATGCATCCATAATGTTCAATCCCCCCAACTATGCCATATTTTCCCTTCATTTGGGAGAAAACTTCCAATCCTTCGCCCACAAGCCCCCCATGTGCACATGCTGATAGAACGGAGAGAAATGTGACACCACTGGGCTTTTCACGAGATTCCACCTCCATTTGGCGGAAAAGCTTGAGAGCCTCTTCACTTTGACCATGAACAGCAAGGCCTGAGATCATCGAATTCCAACAAGCATTATTCCTACAGGTCATGCCTTCAAATATTCGTCTTGCATTGCTTATATCCCCACATGTTGCATACATGTGAACTAGTCCATTAAGGACAAACTGATTAAGCTTGATACCTTTCCTATCAACCAGTTCATGTATTTCCTTACCAAAATCTAATGAACCCAATTGTGCAGAGGCGGATAACATGCTTGCCACAGTAAATTCATCCGGTTCAAACCCCTCAGCTTGCATTCTCCTAAAAGATTCCAGTGCTTCCCTGCAAAAGCCATTTTGTGTGTATCCAGCAATCAACGCATTCCAATTCACCAAGTTCCGGACTGGAATCCGATCAAAGATGGCATTTGCTTCATCAACGTTGCCCTTCTTGCAGTACCCAGCAATCATGGATGACCATACAAAGAAATTCCGTTCAGGCATCTGCTCGAAAACTTCCCTTGCAGCCTCCATATCTCTATTGCTTACATATCCATCGACCATTACAGTCCAAATCAACACATTCTTCATCTTAAAAGGGACCTGCTCAAACAAACGTCTTGCAGAGTCAATATTGCCATTTCTAGCAAAACCATGGATCATCTCAGTCCATGTGACTGATGTGGTATTACACAATGGCATCTGTTGAAAAATAAAGCATGCAGAATCTATATCACCATTCCTTGTATATGCTCCAATTAAAGCGTTCCAAGTGACAACATTTCTGTCAGGCATTTCGTCAAAGACCTTACGAGAGGCAACTAAATCCCGACACTTGGAGTACATACTGACGAGGGAAGTGCCAATCATGACATGGGATACAACCCCAGACTTGATGGAATGTGCATGCAGAGCCTTTCCATAGGTATGGGAAGAGAGAGCAGCAGAGGCTTTGAGCAACAATGGAATCAGAGTTGGTTGGTGGATTCCTTGACGTCGAGTTTGGTTGTAAATGAGAAGGGCTTTTCTTGGGGCTCCTTGAGAAATGTAGTATCTGATGAATTGAGAAGGAGAGTGCATAGAAATGTTGTGTTCTGCTCTACTTCTTGCGCTATCACCTTCCTAGTAAGACTCGAGCACTAAGTAGGATTGACCAAATTGGATTTTTCAAGTCCAAGATCTGGAAACAAAGCCGCCGGTAAAAGGGTCTTTTAAAATCGAAGAAAGGAAGAGACGAAGTTATAATAATAAGAGATGAGAAGATAAATTGTATGTATGTTGGGAAGAATGTTATAATAGTCCAATTTGGAACAAGAGTCAAGTCAGCTACTTTGGTTATCAGGTGAGGTGAACACTATTTTATATATACTAGTATCTTTTGGTTTGAATTACCTGAGGGTTTAGGGTTGTGGAGTGATTAATGCAATGCAACGAAGGTTTGGGAGAAATTCTCTCTTCGCCGCCGAGTAGGGGGAGGAGAAGCCCAAGAGAGGAGATTCAAGGGTAAAGAAGAAGATACGGCCGAGACAGACGGTCAAACGGACCCACGGTGAGTATTACGAGTACAAATATGGTTTGTTTAACTAAGGTTCCCTGTTTAAAGACTTCTTCTTCCCACCACTTACTTCCACCATCACAACTAAACTAAATTCTGTTTTTTTTTCCCTCACCACACCACTATTTATCACATGCTAATCACGAGGAAACATTTACATAAGATAGAAGAGAGATTTTTAACACTGGTGTGGTGCCTGCTACATAATAGTGTCTTTTATTATATATATATATATTCTATATTCTACATAATAGTGTCTTTTATATTATATATATATATATATATTTTTTTCTATATTCTTAGAGTGAATTAAGATTCAGAAAAGTGTTAGCCGAAAATGACTTTGTGTTTGGTTATTTATAGAGACATAATTAATCATCTACTTGCAAATGAGTGAGACATGCACTGGGTTGGGAGCCATTTGCTCGCAGATGAGTGGGACTTGTGGCAGGTCGGGAGCCATCTGTTTACCGATGAGTAGGACACGTGTCAAGTTGGGAGCTAATTGCTCGCATATGAGTAAGACACGTGGCATGTTGGGAGCCAACTGCTTGTAAATGGTTGTGACCAATGTAGTCAAAGTCATCCAAAGCCACCGCTTAAAGCCAAAAACCAAGTCAAGCCATGACATCTCGCTTCGCCTTAGTCAAAACCATGCCACTACCCTAAAACCACAAAAAGCCACTATTTTTAACACTTTTTTGTTGAAGCCTGAAGTCACCAAAGCCACGGCTTCATTAAACGAAATTTTTTTTTTTTTTACTATTTTTTTTTTGTCTTTTTTCTTCTTTTCACTTTTTGTTTCCTTATCACTTTAGAGCTTCACAATTGAATCAAAGAGCTTCAACAAAGAATGAGTTGGAGATCTTATACGAGCTACGAATGTTCTTACCTTCAACAGAGTTTCACCGAAATTTCTACTGTCATGACTCCGAAGAAGGAACCCACATCTATACATTAATTATTTATGCATTAATATCTATATATTAATAATGTTGCTATTTTTTGTTTACTTAAGGTGATTGATTATGGAAGAAAACCATAGGAGCAAGGGAGAGTTGTTATCAGAGAGACATTGGTTGGAAGTATGACATTGCAGTGAATGATAACAAACATCATAACATAGGAAACAATATGAACACTTATATTGACTTGAGCTAACACCTCTAAATCTAGTAGAAAAAATAAAATGCATATATTTAGAAGCTTAGATACAAAAAAATGCATATATTTACATTTTTATATAATTTTAAAATAATCTTTTAGGGTCGTTTTACTTGCGTAAAGCCATCGCTTCACGCTCGCATTTCGCTTAAAGCCAAGCCATGGCAAATCGCTTCATGCATTGACTATCTTGGTTGTGACTCCTTATAGATGGTTGTAACTTTCGCTGACGGCTGTAACTTCCTATTGATAGTTGTAACTTCCGTTTTGAAAGACCTCTCCCACAGGTTCATGTGCTCAGCTAAGCGTGGTGGTTGGCGCCGATCAATATTCCCCTAGTGAGAAAATAGTGTTCAGTCGTGTTGCATTAGGCCAAAATTTGGGCTTTCTATACTTGTATCCAATTTGGGATGTACATCTTTCGTAGATAATTTTCGAGCTTCTTGAGAATTACCCAAATCTTCGGGCTTTCTTAACTTGTTTTATTAAGGATTATTTTTTGCTCCTACAAATACCCCTCATCTTCTTTGTTTTTGAGCTGACTTTTTTTAAAAACATAGGAGATGTATTTTTACTAAGGAGTTTTCTGCAAAAAATAGAAGTCTTCTTGTACTTAGAAACTTTCGTTGTGCAAACTCTTCTTGTACAAAATGTCAAACCTTTTGATACCATCAGTGTGGGAAACCACAACTAGAATGGCCTTCTTATGACCATCTTTTTCTAATATGAAGCTGAAAAGGCATGATTTTGACAAATCTTTAATGGATATTCTCCTAAGCTAAGATCACCATAGAACCCTTCTCTAACCTTGTTGGGCCTCGTCTTGATTTGAAGGCTAGTGAACAACTCACATCTATTGCTGACTTTATTTGGTTTACAAACTATTTCGCACTATGAATTCTTTTTTGTTCACCCGTTGAATGCCTTCGTTGATATGCAGGTCATACCTTCTTTGATTGAACTGATATTGATTGACAACGAGGGTGAATCCAGTTCTGTGAATAGTGTTCCCTCAGCTGACCTACTAAAAAAATATCTTCTAGCATACAAGTCCAGGTGCATTAACTTGATTGAACGTTTACATAGATCAGCCAACTTCAACAAGTTTCAGATGAGCTCATTTGCCGAGCTCCATGGGGAGAAACTCTTTTTTATTTTAAGAGGTTTCATTATGGTTGAAGGATCTATGACATTTTCCCAAGCTGAGAATAAAAGTATGAAATATTCGTCTTATGTGCTCGGGTCTTCTACTATCATTGCCCACATTGTGGATCAGATGGAAGAGTTTGAGGCTGTAAAAATCTTTCATAATGACTTGACTGCTGATTGTGAAACCTGCAAGTTATAATACTTCCTTTTACTCCCATCGAGCAGATCACTTTTGGATCCCCTACCAATGTTGATGGTTTTCCTGCTCATAGTAAGCAAAACGATATCTTCGTCGCTGATGATCTTGGCCCCTCAGCTCCTTCTTAGAACATGAGTCCTTAGAATATTTTATTTTTTCGGTTGCGGCTTTCATACATTGCCTTTATTTGTAATCGACCGGCTTTGTTTTGACTGTGACATGTACTCGAATTGCGGTCTGTTGACCAATTTTGGATTTTATAAATCCAAGCTCTATTCTGGTTTTTAATTTCATTGCTTTTTAGTATGTTCAACTTACGTCTCTTATACCAAAGGCAATGCATGAATAATAAACTTTTAGTGAAACACATTCACAAAAGATTGGCCATGTATGCAGGGGCAGATCAACACCCCCCCCCCCCCCCCCCCCCCCCCCCCAACTTTATAAATATTAAATACTTTGTCTTACAAAAAATTCAATTATATTAATACAATATGATAATTGTTCAATTAATTTTTTTTCATTTCTTTGTTGGTGTAGTGGTTGGAAGTTTAATAATTTTTGTAAATGACTCAAATTTGATACTTTGGAGCTCGCCTAATTTATTTTATTTTATTTTCACTACAATTTTATTAGTAATTGCAAACATTAAAAAACTGTTTATTTTAATAAAAACTTTATGGCGATTGACAATTTCAATATTTCATTGTGACTTGCCCCCTACTTTTTGTTTTCAATGCAATTTTCTATGTAATTTTAAACATTAAAAAAAATGAATTGGTTGTTCACAAGTTGTATAAAACCTCCAACAGGCTCATATAAACCATTTTTTCTATGAAATTGTAGTAGGATCTTATTATGTTCGCAAATTTTAGATTATTTAAGCTTCAACTAGATACTTATCCTAGTTATTTTGTGATTTTAGTTATATATTCTAGTTATTACGCTCATTTTTCCTTACCAAGGTTATCGATATTGTGACCTTATTTTGGCATAAAATTGGACTACACTGGATTCAATTTGGTATATGCATTGTACTTTTGATAGTTGTATTTTCTTTATTAGTTACTAGCTCGGGTAGGAAATTATTTTTTGCTCCAACATTGATAACTACTATTATCAACAAATAATTATTTTTCATTTCGCCCCTTGACTAAAATCCTGGATCGGCCACGTCATATATGCATGGATATGCTTTCAACCAAATTAATAAACAATTAAATATGGTTTTATGAATATTTATTTTGATACCTTTCACCTATTGAGAAGAGGACATGCCCTTCGGCCGAGGACGAAATGCATTTTTTTCATCTTCCAAGGAGTGGTATTTTACCCTCACCTTAGGGTTTTTAATCAGTTCAAACAGTTCAAAATTATGCTAAAACCGAAATCGAACCGAGTTTAGGTTCGGTTTTCCAATTTTCAAATATAAAAAACAAAACCGTGTGGTTTGGTTTGATTTTTATTCGGTTTTTCATAATAAGTTGTTCACTTTGTTTTCAGTTGTCCATGATTTCATTGTGGGATAAATAAAGAGTAGATGAGAGTTAAAAAAGAGAATGAGAGTAAAAGAAAGAGTAATAGTGGTGGGAATTAAAAGTGAAAAAAAGAAATGGTAGTTGGGAATTGATTTAAAGAGAGAGAGAAAGTTATAATTAAAAAAGAGAAAGAGAGAGAGAAAGATAATTGAATTAAAAATGAGAGGTATGCTATGGGTAAGGTGCGTTGGAAATTGGAATGGGTGGGAAGAGAGGGAGAGAAAATTGAATTAAAAAAAAAAGAATGTAGGAATTGAATTAAAAATTAGAGGTATGGCTATGGGTAGGGTGCATTGAAAATTGGAATGGGTGGGAAATGGGAATTAAAATTAGAAAATCGGTTTGGTTTGGTTTTTTCGGGTGCTAAAAAAACTAAAACCGCAATCGAACCGAATGCATTCGGTTCAATTTTCTACTATTTAGTTTCGGTTCGGTTTGTTTCGATTTGGTTCGATTTGATTCGGCCGGTTTTGGAAAACCAATTAACATCCCTACTTCACCTACTGAGGAGATGTTACTACATACTTTGCCGAATGCGCCTTCTCGGTTACCTTTTGCCTGCTGCGGAGAGGTGCATTATTCTTTGTTTATATGGATAGGTGTTCTAACTTTCTCCTTATACGAAAGAATAATTGTTCCATACATTATTGTACAAGAAGGACTAAGTCTTGAGTCGTGATCTAACGTTCACCCTTCTGCCGTGAAACTTGGTAGAATTGTGAGTGAGAATTCAACCTTGGGTTGTATTCTGCCACATATTTCATCTGCTAAAGAGAAGTTACCTTTTGCCTGCTGAGGAGAGGCGTGAAACTTTCACCTCATGAGAATAGGTGCACTATTCTTCACTTATAAGGAGAGACATTCTACCTTTGGCCTCATACAAAAGAGTAGTTGTTCCTGCATTGTTGTACAAAAAGGACTCAGTCTTGAGTCGTGATCTACCATTCACCCTTCTGCCGAATGGGGAATCTTGGTAGATGTGTGAGTGAGAACTCAGTCTTGGATTGTATTTTGTTGCATATTCTCATCTGCTAAAGAGAGGTAGGTTCTCCAATTTTAGAAAAAGAGAGCGCTACACACGTAGGTAATGAAAAAGACAAGTACAACCAAGTTTTTCTTTACATGGACTTTCGCATTCCTCGGCTTAAGAAAGAAAAGTAGAGCGCTACACATGTAGGTAATGAAAACATGACTTGTTTTTCATTTCCAATAGGTATGTTCTTCTGTTAAAGAGAGAAATAAAATTAAGTTTTTCTAATATGTACATTGCATTTTATTTTTTGAAAAGTTGAAAAATCCTAGGACGCCTTAGCTTCATTCCATTTTTTTAAATGGTCAGTTGCTACAATTATCATATTCTTCTACATCGGAGAGTTTGATTGATCAGAATGGTAATCTATGTGTATGTTCTACAGGCTGAGGAGTTTATTGTTGGGGAGTGTGCCCTACGCTTGTCACACTTGTTATTTTTATCCTCCTTTTAATTTGCACTCGTTTATGCAGGTTGACTATCTTTTTCGGGTACATCTGGTGCCTTAGTACTATTTTTTCATCCCACAATGCATAGCGTTCTGCCATGGCGAAGATTTTGGCAATAATTTTGCCCGGTTTCATAGTCAATTGGTCATACAATGGGTGATCTGCATGCAAACCCTTTTTGAAAGCTAAGGATGCAATTTAGTTGTCACACCCATATTTGCTTGTCCATTTTTTCCTTGAATCTCAGAGTGATTCATTTGAATTTTTCTTTATTGTTGAAGAGGTGGTTTTTTTTTTTATAGTTCAATAGGATGAATACTTTTTTGTGAAACAAGAAGAGCTCTCCAAAGTTGTTGATAAACTGAGGGGAGGGGCAAAGTGTGGAACCAATCTTGGGCCACTCATTGTAAAGTCATAACAAATACTTTGCACATAAGCATGTAATCAATTTTGTGCAAAGTCATGACAGTTCAGAAATGCTTCGAGTGTCTCCCAGGATCAGAATCTCTTTCGAAAGGGTTGAAAGTCGGTGTGGTAAATCTTGCCGGTGGAAGAGCTCCTTAAATGTCATTTGTAAAAGGTGAATTGTTTACCAAGGCCACCTCTTTGTGTAGAGCATCATTTGGATTTTTCATGACTCACGAGTTCCTCAACCGCTCATTCAACATTCGTGCCACACCATCAGCTACCAAGGGTCTGGGTGCATTCTGCTGATCGGCTGCATGGCAGAGCAGTTTATGCCGCTCAACGACATGGTGGTTTTGGTTTCGGTTATAAGCAGTGAATGACTCCTCATATTCTGAATTGGGTATTAGGGACAAGTTAATGTAGTGGTCCAGATTTGATCCTCTACGTTGTTCACATCCATCGAGATTATGTCTTCTGCGATGACCATTCCTATATGGCGTCTTCTGCGACCCTAGCCTTGAATGCAAAGTTGCTTGGAAGCCCAACCTTGAGAAGATTCATTTTTGAGGTTTGAGCCTAGAGTGCACATTTGCTTGTGGCCTTAATCTTGAATGATTGCTTCCAGAGGAATTATTCCTCCTCAGTGGATGTCTACTTCTGATTCCATGTTATGCCAGCAGACGGCGACGTGTCTTCTGCCTTGGTTGTTCACTCACCAATTGCTTTACCACCCGAGTTTGCTCCTCCAATATTTTAGTCAAATTGACGATCTGGCTTGCAAAATTTTCTTGTTGTTTCATCTCCACTGGGCATGGTTATTGGGTGGAAGATTGTAGTTGATGCTCAACCAACGATAATAGACCTACTACCAGTAGCTGTCTAGCCGGTGGCGGCTGAATCTGTGGCGGTGATAGCAACCTGGTATGGCCAGAGGCCTTTTTGCTAGTTTGATTTTGAGTTCCCACCATTTTATTGAAAAAGAACGTCGATAAAAAAATGTTTATGAAAGAAAATCCAAAGTGAATGAACGAAAAAAAATTTTATCAAAAGAAGAGAGCTTGCAATGAGTTTGATTCAAGCTCTCATTGAAAACACCAATTTGTGGGTGCAAATTTTCATCGGATCACGTGCTGATCACCTCCGAACAATTTGCATAAGACGAAGAAAGATTCTTGACATCGATATGGTACCTGCCATAGCGACTCCATTGCCAAAGTTAAAATAAAGTCTCTTAAAAAGTATTTATTTTTCTGTATTCTTAGAGAGAATTGAGACCCGAGAAAGTGTTACCTAAAAATGACGTTATGCTTGGCTATTTATAGAGGTAGAATGAGTCCTCTGCTCGCATATGAGTGGGACACATGGCAGGTTGGGAGCCATTTGCTCACAGATAAGTTGGACATGTGGCAGTTCGGGAGCCAGCTGCTCATAGATGGTTGTAACTTCCCGTAGATTGTTTTAATTTATGTTGACGATTTTAATTTCCATTTGGAAAGACCTCTCCTGCAGGTTCATGTGCTCTGTTGAGCATGGTAATTGACACTGAACAATATTCATTTGTTGAGAAGAGAGTGTTCTACCGAGTTGCATTAGGCCTAGACTTGGGCTTTTTGTACTTATATCCAATTTCGGTTGTATATCTTTTGTTGATAATTTTCGAGCTTATTGGGAATGGCCCAAATCTTCAGGCTTTCTTATCCTGTTGGGTTAAGGATTATTTTGGATCCGACAACCACCTCATCTTACTTCCTACCACCTTCCAGAAAACCAATGTTCAATTTCGAGAATGTTTTGGTTTGGTTTGCAGGGTCTGCCCTAGAAAGGCCTTGGGAATGGTTTGGTTGCTTCAGTTTTTCCAGTTGATAGTCTGCCAGGCAACTCCAAGCACTGTTGCTTCATGAATGGTTACATCTCTATGGCTTGAAATTTGAGAATGTAGGTTTGCTACTTGAATGTCTTTAAGGAATATAAATTCTCTCATAAAAGAGAAAACATTTGTTCGTTATCTACTTGTCTCAATTGATATGGGTAGAAACTTTGTTTCCTTGGGAAATTCAATATCAAACTTTCTTCTAAAAAAACACAATTATTTTAATTGTACAACAGCTAGAGTGCATCCCCCAGATTATCAAGCTTTGTGATGTTCAAGTTTGAATAATTTCTCAATTTTGATTCAATGTTCTATTAGTGATGCTTGCTATAGTGTTGAATCAATTCTTAGTTTTGTGATGTTCAAGTTTAAAGAATTGGGGGGTTCTTCAAGACCTTTGTGTTACACAATTGGTATCCATTTTTTGATAAAGTGAGTGCACTATGTTTAACTCACAAGTTTCAAGTTTCTAGCAAACTGGTGAGTTCCACCAGTAAAACTCGACCAAAAAGGTGCGAGTACACAAACATGAACTCGCCGCTTTTAATATTTTTCACCTCTTAACTTGATAACTTGCTCTCAGGTTTCAATTTACTCTAAATGTGGCGAGCTCCTCATATGATACTCGAACTAAAACGTACGAGTACACAAAGAGGAACTCACCAAGTGGGCTATGAGTAACCTCTTTGGACCTATCTCGTTTGGTTTCGCAACCTTCAATCACACTGTCAGGTTTCATTTTTGTAAAAATAAAAAAAATTCGAGTCTGACCAATTCTACTTGTAACTTGGTCCAGGCTCATGACCTAGCTAAAGTTGTTACACCTCTACTTTCAGTTTCATAATGCAATGTTGGTTTAACAAAAACAAATAATAATAATAATAATAATAATAATAATATAATAATAATAATAAATAAATAAATAAATAAATAAAATCTATTTATCAACATTGGTTTTACACAATCATCTATCTTTATAGTCAATAATGAGAGATAAAAATGGACTAACTAAACATACTACAAGATCAATTTTGTGAGATCCATGCTACAAGATCGTCCGTTCTAAAAAATACAAGAGAATAGTGAGAATTGAAATGATGAATATGACAATTCTACTAAAGAGAGTTATAATGGTCCAGCGGTGCCTTTCTCATCTATTGCAACAAAGCCAAAAAAAACATTTGGATCTCAACAACAAGGATTTGTTTATTGCTTTGCTTGCTGCCATTATACTATGAAACGGGAGATAATTCCATCATAAACATTGTCTTCCTCATGTCCACCAACTAAGCCAAAAAATCCCTTGGATTTCTAATCAATCTCAAATCTTACCGCAAGTGCACGGCTATCAATTGAGTTAGATAACGGCAAGTACGGGTCAAATCCCACAAGAAGAGCTACAAAATTCAGAAAACTAATCTTCAAATCTCTTTTGAAACTTAACCTAATAAGAAAGAAGTGACTGTGGTGTGTTTGAAATAAAAAGGCAAAATAAAACCTAAATGTGAGAGTTAGGGCTTTAAGTTTACCATCATGAATAGATGACACCATTAGGCCACTTTTAGATTAATTTTTTCCAAATTCATTAACACATTCTAAGGTAGATTCTCATCTCACCTTAGGATGGAAAATATGGCATTATAAGCAAACTGATATCAAGCTTAAGTTATATTAGTAACCTAAGAATCAAATATGGATTTAAAAACATACAAAGAATCCATACTTAAATGAAACTCCAAATATCTAGCAAATCACAATGAAACTTAAACTGATAATATGTAAAACATTGTAAGAAGCTTGTTAGAGAAATTACAAGTATAGAAACTTATCTAATCTTGAGCTTAAGAATAGAAGAAGAAAACATGAATTGAATTCATATGATAAAATACAAAACATCTAACTTACCTCATAAATTCATGATACAACCAAGCTACAAGACTAATCGAACTACACATGCTTCTCTAATACATGAAAATGAAAATAACTAATCTAAACTAGAGTCATCTCGGTGCTATCCTCTCATGGGCTCAACCACACCCTAAGGTGGGATGTTAGCGAAACATGGCAAGCTCTAGGCCAAACTACACTTATTTCTTACTATACTACAACTACTTCAACTATTTCTCTCTCAAAAGTGTTTCCAAGTGTTCTCCTGTGTTGGGTATTTATAGATGAAGAAGGGTGAGACTTATGTTTATAGATAATGGGGTGGAAGTGGAGTGTTGGAGGAACTAGCTTCAGCTTGAACTTTGAACCCTTCTTTTCCATTATCATTAGCACACTGACATTTTGAGTGGATTATAAAACATTACCTCCTGCAATCCACTCAAACTTGCTCTATCTTTGAAATTTTCAAAAATTCGCAAGTAACATAATGGGTACTTCCACTTCCCTAGGAATTCAATGAAGTTTACTCAATCATTTTTGGTTTTTAATCCTGCTATCCACTCAAAATTGCTCCGTCTTCAAAATTTCAAAAACCTACGGCTAACACATTGGGAACTCTCATACTTACCTTCGAGTAACACAATATGTACACGCCACTTTTGTCCAATTATTCACCCAAATATAATACAAAATACATTCTTAGATTTCAAAATTTTCAAGTTCTTGTGAGTAACAGAAGTTGTACTAGCCACTCACTGTGCGAGTAAGCCATTTGGGAACTTGCCGCTTTTATCCAAATTTTCACCTAAATCATTTCAAAACAAACACTCAGATTTCAAAATTTTGAAATTCCTCCATTACCAACCAAGATAGTGTTGTGGGGCAATTGAAAACTCAACACCTTTTTCTTCAAAGTTGTTGGAGCATTTTGAAGAACGAAAAACATCTCCATACTCTTCGTCAACCATTTCTTCATCTATCTTTAATTCTTTTTCTTTCAAATCGAGCACAAACGCTTCTACCAACTTCAAAATCAACCAAAAATCTGATGAAAAAGAAAACGACCAATGGGGGTTGAAATCGGCTTCAAAATCGATGAAGGGAGAATAATATGAGAATTTGCATGTGAGCCTTAGTGTGATTCGTGAGGCTTTCTTGTGAGAAAACAACATAAATAAGTTTTATAACACGTGGTGGTAGGGAAAAATTTTGGTTATATTTTTCCCCTCCAAACGGGTGGTGGTGAGAAGAATAAAGTATGGGTGTAGTTAGAAGCTCTATGTATTTTTGTATAAATTGAAAATTATATATCAGAGTTTTTTTAAAGGCAAGCGTGCTACCGGTGGGTATGAAACCCAAGACGTGAGGGTTTAACCACCACCGCCTTGACCATCCAACAAAGCTACCATTGGCTATATATATATATCAAAGTTATTGGGAACTTGGGTTCAATGAAGTAAAATGCAATAACCCGAAAACAACGAAAGATAAAAAAATCCCAAACCTTGAAAAAGTTGATTTTTTACTATATACTCATTCCCACTATCTGAGAAACCTAAAGCAATGAGATGAGATGTGCGATATTAAAGGAATAAGGGATCACTTGGATGAGTTAAGAGCAAAACAAAATTGTGAGGATGAGGAAGATGCGGGAGCTATTGGGAAGATGCTTTGTGGTGCTTTGATCAGAATCGAGAAAGGGAAAATCCTTAGAGAATAAAGAAAATGAATACAAAAGGAAAGTCATTAGATGTAAGTGATCTCATCTGTTACATCTCAGCTTAAGTCGGTATTAACATTTAGACTTGCTTGGTTGTTTCACAACCATTTAGATTCACTGTATGTGGTTGGTTGTTGAAACGTATACTCCTGACCAAGGATTGTGATTTCGTTTATCGAGTTAATTTCAGTATCTCGATTTAAAATATTATTTTGATGTGTAAAGAAAAAACGTAAAAATACTGAAGATACATGAAATATATATAATGAATTTTGAAGATATATTAAATATGTGATAAAAATAAGATGCCAGTAAATAAATGTATTAAACACATTAAATGAAACCAAAATACCTATAATTAAAAAATTAGGGGGTAGTTTAAAAATCAATATATAAGTAGAAGAAGTGATATTTAGAAAATTAGAGGGTGGTTTCAAAAATTAATAAATAATTAGAAAAAAAAATTCAAAATTTACGATAAAACCTCAAAATTTCTTTAAAAAACCCTCAAAATATGTAATTTTAGTAGTTGGTTTTTGTATTTTTACGAAAAAATGTAACTTACGAAAAAAAACCTCGAAATTTAAGTAAAAACCTTTTAAATTTTTCGAAAAAATCCTTAAAAAATGTAATATTTTCTTTCACCCCTTTTCTTTTCGTAATTTAAAAAAAATGAAAATTTTGTGTAATATCACAAAATCACAATCCTTGCTCTTGACATTATCACCTCTCTGATTCCAACTCCTTAGGAACAATGAAAGGGCCAAACTGTTAGACTAAATATTTGAAAATGGGCTTACTATAATAATTAAATATATTTGACTTTGTCTTTATGGTCAACAACAAAAGGCTAAAAATATTTGTATAGTGGGAAAAAACAAAATTGCCAAAATACATATTAGCGCTACTTTATAATGATGTAACTTTAACAACATAAACTCAAACCGTGAACTTTAATATATATAACTTTGTAAACTATCTTGATATTCTAATCATTGACGTCCAAGGAAGTCCAGAAGAGGATTACAAACCACTTGGTTAGCATTCACAACCATTACAAAATCCATATGAGCGTGGTTTTTCTGATGCTGATCATTGAAGTTGTCTAGTAAGACGTGCACGTCACCTATAGAGTAGGGGTGGGCAATGTCGGTTTGGTTCGGTTTTGAGCCCCAAACCGATTTCGAATCGATTTCATTCGGTTTGTCCAAAATCCAAATCGAAATCAAATTTTGTACTTGTAAACCGATGAATTCGGTTGAACCGAATTTCGAATCGGTTTGGTTGGGCCGAAATTTCAGGCTCAAGCATTTGAAAGACTTTCATTAAAACATGTCCAATTTTTTTATTGACCAATTTTTAGCCCAAAATTGAAAACTTTGAAAAAAGGGGGTGATTCAGTGCAACAGGGTGTACTGCAGTGCATTTGTTGCACTAATTAGGTATTGACACCTACCTGTTATTTAGTTATTTATATATATCTAATTAATCGGTCGGTTCGGTTATAAATCGGTCGGTTCAAAACCGTAAACCAATTTCGAACCGTTTATAATCGGTTCGGTTCTGTTTAAATTATTTTCTTTCTACTCATATTTCGGTTCGGTTACCGAACCGAATTTGAATATCGGTTCGGTCGGTTAACCGAATTTAAATCGGTTTTTGCCCACCCCTACTATAGAGAGCATCGTGACCTCCATAGCTGAGGCATAAGGGTAAACAATATGGAATGCTAGTCATGTTGTGGGCGGGAGTTTGAATTTGTCCATAATGTTGATGTTACCGATCCATAGTCATACTTCCTTATGGTACCAAGTCTAACCACTATGTATCAAACTCAATAAAGCCAACAAACCATCAACTTACAATCAAGTCATTTGAAGTAACTTGTTCTGGAGTTTAATAGACTATGATGAACTTACCCGGAGCTAGGTGAATCAAATTGTTGGTTGCAGTTGGTTCTCAATGAAAAATCAATAATTGAAGAGTTGAGGCAACAACTTGAGCAATTACACATGTATTTTTTATCAAGGAGGAAAAAAAACGAAGGTACATACCAATAACGAAGAAATATTCCAACATTCTACTTGAGAAAATATATGTTAAGTCATTACGATTGACAACGAGATCATCGCAGGCCATTGCCCTATCTATTGAATGGAAAAATATCACGATCTTATTATTTTATATGATCCAAAATTCAATTTAAAGAAGAAAAAATAAAAATAGTGGACCGAAGTCTAAATGTTGTCTCACCCTTTTGGATCAAATTGACAAATACCCAACTGATACCCTTCTTATGTGATGTAGTCATTTTTTGCTCCCTGCTTTGACCTTGACCTACAAACCTATTGACCTGCACAAGGAACACACGTGAGCCATGAACCACCATTGTGGTTGCCAATGACACTCCGATGCTAAAGTTAGACAAGGATATGAGGAAGGTGTAATGTTGTAAACGAGAAATTTGTAGCGTACCTTAGCTTTCCAACTTCATGTCTTATTTATATTGCTGGAGTTCTGGTTCGACCAGGCCATCGATGGCGTAGTTTAGGGAAGAAGATCTTCGTGGAGATCATTCTCTAATTAAGAGTCGTGCTGTGGAGGGAAGTTTCATTGCTAGCCTTGTGCTCCTAGATACGCAAGAGGTAGTTCCTCGTTCCGAGAGTAGTCTATAAGTAGAAGTCTTCATGTGTGATATATATTCTGGAACCTGCTTCCTAGTTGAAAGCAAATAACTGTTGTAATTGCCCATCTGAAGCTGATCCCCGAGATACCTGCCTTAGCAGGGCTTACAGGTATTGATGATGGTTGTGAGACACGTTGGCTTAGTAGGCTGTAAGAAATTTAGTTTGTTTGGCAGACTGCATTTGGTGGGCTTAAAATCGCTTGGGCCGAATCAGTGTTGGGCTGACACTAGGGCCTATTATTCCTCAATATCATCATAACACGTGTACGGTGCAGAGTTGGAACCATTTTGGTGTATCATAAACTACTTCATGATGATTGAGTCTGAATCGTTGCTTGAGCCGCGCGCTTTATTAACTGAGTGTGTGTCGGTTTAGAGGAGAAGAGGTGGGAATCCAATCCCTATTTAGGTATTCCTTTATGCGGAGACTAATTCTTCTATTTTCTTCACTCTAGAGATTTTGCTCCGTTCATCTTCTGATTAAAAAGATTATTCATCTTCTTCATGGCTCACCAAAACCATCTTGATGACGCAACTTTGGCCAAGGGCTTTGAGTTTTTTGATGACAAGTTACTTTTTTAATCGGGCCTTCCTGAAATCCGAAAGAAGTTCGGGGTCACTGAGGACCTACCACTATATGCTCTGAAGGATGATCATACACCAATGTTTCCACCGGCGGGGTTTATCTGTTTGCATTGCTGGATGCTCCAAATTGGAGTTCGCTTTCCTATTCTTGACGTGATTTGGGACTTCTTGGATTTTCTTGGAATCCCTTCTGCCCAGTTGGTACCCAGTGGGTACAGGATCGTTCTTCTTAGTTTGATCTGAGTGAAGGAAGCTGGCGTCCGCGTGACTCCGCGGGTGATCCAGTTGCTGACTTCTCCTCGGCTAAACGATCACTCCATTTGTAAGATGACATCGCTGGCTTGTTTTGAGAATTTGTCAGACGACTTCAAGTCCTGGCAGAAGTATTGCTTCTTTGCTCTTGCGAATTCAAAGTACTTCCAGTTCAAGGGTCGTCCGCTCGAGTGAGAGTTCATGCCACTTCGTAAGTGTAGCTTTATCTTCCAATTATGTTGCGATCATTGTATGCTAATCGATGCTTGTGTTTCTTCGCAAGGATGTTCCCCACTACTCTTCCCCCAGAGGTGCAAAACACTATAAAGAAATTTCGCGACTTGTCGATGAAGAATGTGGAGGAGGTCATATGTACTACCAACTTTATTCGCATTGGGTTGGGGACAAGTGGCACGAGGCCCCCACTCTTTACCAATCCTCGCGAGTTAAGTCCGAAGGTGGGCCCCTCTCTAGAAAAAGGAAAACCACCAAAGTTAAGGCTCATGTTTTGTCTGACACGAAAGGGTTTTCTGAGATGCTTGCCTCATTTGTAGGTTCAAAGAAGTCTCGTGTTAGGACCAAGTTGTCTTCCAAATGATCCACTCCAGTAAGTGAGGAGCGTGAGCCTGATCGACCTGCCAGGGCAGATACCGAAGTGTCCGGCTGGGAGAAGGACCACCTGCGATTAGCAGAGGTTGAAAATGCATCGAATCTTAGTGCCGCGTAGGTAGAAGCTCTAAGAGAAAAGCTAATGTTGGCTACTATGGCGGCTTCTACTGGTGTTGATCCATCCGAGATCGTTCTGCTAGAGGGTCCTGATGAGGATATGCCTGAGGTTTTGGAGTCCAATCGTTCCACTGGTGGGTTGTTCGATAGTGGTCGTGGTGACACAGTCCAGGTTTCTCATAGTCCACATTGTTCCCCATTTCCCTCCAAGCCGCATCCCAGGGTGATGGAGGGTCCGATGGAAAACTTGCTTTCTTCACTTCCTCCGGATTTCACTAAGTCATTTCGCAATAAAGGGTCGGTTGTTGGTGAAAAAAGAAAGGTTGCGAATGAAGGCCTGGGAGTAGTAGCGACTACGAAGGGTGGTGCTGGCTTAATTCCTCATCCGGGGGAGCTCCATCCGAATGCGCGGATAATTCTGTTTGCCCTAGACGTAGTGGAGATGAGCAATCGAGCCTGGCACCAAGAAGTTGATGTGGATTATGATTCAAGGAAGCATATAAGTAGGCGTCATAGCTGGCTGATGGATTACGCTCCAAAACCCGAAGAGGATTCGCTAAAAGAGCGTATGGATAAGGGTTTAAAGTACCTTATGTGGGGAATGTCTCACTTGAGCCAATTGGTCGTCGCTGGGATGGAAGTTCAGGCGGCTTGTGAGAGGGTGTAGACCATGGAGCGTGTCTTTTCGAACATGCAGAGGCTGTATTCTAACACGCTTTTTGAAATTGAGTTGTTGAGGAAGCATACTGGAACAGTCGGCCATTGTTGCCGAGGCTCAAAGGTTTTGTTCGGAAGCCCTTGAATCTGACTTAGGAGAGGCGGTGTCCGCGAGGGACAAATTCAAGCATGAGTTGGATCTGACCCGCCGTGATCTGGAGGTTGCGCAGGAAGCTGTGGCTGAGGCGCGTTCTGAATGTGGTATCTCGATGAGGAAAACGTTTTGAAGGAGGCTGATTGGGATGTTAAGAGACAACAGTTGGAGTCCGATGTGGAGTTCAATGCTCAGGATGCGAGGAAGGATGGGGACCAGCTTAAATTGGAGCAACATGAGCTCAGTGGTGTAAAGAGTAATTTGACTACGGAGCAATCTCAGGTTGATGCGCCGATAGGTAAGCTCGAGATGTTGGAGTGTGAACTTGCTGAAGCGAAGGTGCACGAGGAAGAGCTTCTCCATGAACAAGGCAAGTGTGAATTTAGCTGGGTTGTACACAGTAGATTAGAGCTGCTGGCGCTGATGAAGGATGAGCATCCGGAATGGGACCTCTATCACTATAAGAAGATGTCTTATGTACACTTATTAGTGGTTTGTGCATCATCAGATGAAGAGGGCGATCCAGATCATGATGCTCAGATTGCGGCGCGTAGGGATGCAACTCCTGCTCCCCTTTCCCTTAAGCTTAGTTCTTCTGTTTCTGTACCCTCTTCTGATGAGGAATAAACTTTTTACACTTGTACCTTATTTGCTTCAACTGTTAATGAAAACAAATTTATCTTGAGTATTTTATGTACCCATTTTATGCTCGATTTCCCTATTGCACGCTTTTCGTTTCGCCTTGTCGTTTTACTTTGGCATAGGCTGGTCGGGTCAATAGGAAGTCGACTAGTCTATCTGCTGTTGAGAGTTTGACCATTTGTGTTGCAAGTGATTTGGATTCACTGTTGCTTAGTTACATCTAGTAGTGGGCATTCCGTGGATGGTTTATAAGCGAGCTATGGTGCCCAGCTGTCGCCCATCCTTTAAGTAAGCCACTGGGTGCTTGTTTCGCCTACCTGATTATCGGTCGCGGTTAGTTGGCATGAGTGAACTATAATAGTCGAGCACATGCGTTGTCTTTGAGCTAGAACGATTGTCCCAAGTTAGGTTTCGCAAGCTCGGGCAGACATTCCATGTAGCACTCGTTCATGTGTTGGCGAGACGATTCATGGGTCAGCATGAACGACCTTTGCTGATAATAGAATGTTAGCCCGTTTGAGCGTGAAGACATTGCTAGAGCTGTGATTTATCTTTGCGATCGATGTTTCGAAGGAGAGCATGGTCTCGTGGCGAGCCGTCTAGGGATCCCACGTTCTGAACCGTCTATGTCCGAGCATAATGGACTACAGGTTCGGGGAACAAGGATTCAACAATTATAGTCTGTTGAAGAGCGATGATCCCGTGGCGAGCCATCGACATCAGTTTCGGGATTGACTAGGCTCCCACCTTTCAAACCTTCTAGACTCACACGTAGCGAGCTACAAGTTTGAGATGAGGGGATTCGGCGACCATGGTCTGTAGAAGAGCTGTGGTCCCGTGGCAAACCGTTGGAATCAGTTCGGGACTGACTAGGCTCCCACCTTCCTAATCATCTACACTTGTGCGCATCAAGCTACAAATTTGGGGGTTTTCGACGACCATAGTCTGTAGGAGAGCAGTGGTCCTGTGGAAAGTTGTGGAATTAGTTCAGGACTGACTAGGCTCCCACCTTCCAAACCATCTACACCTGCATAGTGGGGCTACAGGTTAGGGGTTTTTCGGCGACCATGGTTTGTAAAAGAACAATGGTCCCATGGCGAGCTATCGGAATTTCGAGACTGACTAGACTCCCACCTTCCAAACCATCTACACCCGCACAGTAGGGGCTATAGGTTTGGGCTTTAATCAGAAGTTGTCGTTGCCAGTCGTCACTAGCTAGGCTTACCTGAACAAGTTCGACGACCATTGTCTGCAAAGGGGCAACAGTCCCTGGCGAGTCATCGTCATTAGGCGTGATAGCGCTGATTAGACTCCCACTTCCTAAACCATAAACATCCGCACTGGGCAGACTTGGTGCCGGGATGAATCAAAAGTCGTCGTCATCAGTCGAAGTTGACTAAGCTTGCTTGGCTAGGTAGGGGCTCTGCCAACTGCGGGCTTGCGATCCTATATCCGCAAGCGGAGTGCGTTGTGCAGACGAGTTATGAAGAGACATGAGTACCTTGAATCAGCTGGTGATATGCAGGTGTGATCCGTGTGTCAGGAATGACTAGAGTTTTTAATGCTCGTGTCAGGCATGTGGTAGAATATTGTTTGAATAATAGTCTGAGCCCATGGGCCCGTAGAATAATAGTCTGAGCCCATACGCTACGTGTAAATGGTAGATTGCGTGGTAAAACGCATAAGGCGTAGCTCGCAAGACAGTTGAGTATCGGTCACTCCCCCCAATTAATGGGGTTGTGTGCAGCCTCGTTGATTGGACGAACGTGGTCTTTTGCATACGATATTCAATGTTGTTAATGCTGAAGCACCCGTTTGGTAAACCATCATGTCTATATAATGGTGTTTTTTCATCGTTGTAGGCATTATCTTCTGCAGAGCGCACCCCTGTATTATTCTTACCTGAAGAATATGCTTTGGGTTTCCAAAGGCTGAAGGGAGATCTCCATTGTTGGAGTCTTTGAATGTTCTGACATTTGCGCCCATAAGTCGTGTTGAGACTTGATGTTATGTGTGGTCACCTGCCTTGAGCGAGACCTACTTGGTTCGCCGAGATCTCGTAATTTCTTCTCATATTTCGAAGAAGTACGAACCCCTTCCCAAGGGATGAGTCTATCGCTTATGCTCTGGGGACCTGTCGTTGCTCTGGAGTGCTTAATCTCAGAGATAATACCAGTAGCCAACTCCGGAGCGGTTGCTTCCATCACTTCTTGATTAACCTCGTTGTCTCGCCTTGTGCTGGAATTCGGGATCTCGGGAAAGGGTGGAGTTGGACATGGTCTACCGGATTGGACCATTGACTTCTAGATGTCCCTCTCATCCCTTGGCGGGAAGGTGCGCTCGATATATTTCAACCTGATACTTGTCCCAAGTTCATCTGGTCGATCGGATCGAGGGTGTGAATTGGCCGTAGCTTTTTGCAGGGCCCCGATTTCCGATTTTATACCTGCTCTGACCATATTTGAGGGTTGTGTCCACAAGGGCCTTGAATTGGGCATGTTATTTCATCTTGCTCTCCCTCATGCCAGTCTTTTGTCCCACCGTCGCTCGCATATAACATTCATTGGATTAGTCATGGAGCTTACATTGGGTACCTTAGCTCTTTTTCTGAGTCGGACTATTTAAACGAGTCTTTACTTTATGTCGCATCAGATTCAGATCACTAGACCAAAAGGCCTATTTAGCTACACGAAGCTGGCCACGGCTCTAAACCGTTGGTTTAGTTGCCACGGCAAAAAACGGTGGATATCGTGGCCAACGGCCTAAAACCGTGGCTATATCCAAAAGCTGGCCACGGCTTTAAACCGTGGGTTCATTTGCCACGGCCAAAAACCGTGGCTATAAGGGGCAACGACCAAAAACCGTTGCTAAATAAGAGCGTTTTGCACGTGGGCCGCATGTGTGGAGGGAGGACTTTCGCGCTCTGGCGAAAACAGGTTTCCCACTTTGGCGAAAAAAATTGGGGAAAAGAATAGAGTTTGCGCGGTCATTGGGAGAAAGATTTTCGACCTATTGCAGAGGAGAGATCGAGGTTTGGCGCAGAGGAGAGATTGAGGAGGAGAGAAAATCAGAGTCAGAGAGAGGTTTGGCGCAGAGGAGAGGTTGAGGAGGAGAGAAAATCAGAGTCAGAGAGAGCTTGAAAATCAGAGTCAGATAGAGCTTGAAAATTTCACGGTTTGGTTTTGCCTCCTTCCATTTTCATTTTAGGGTTCCATTTTCATTTCTGGCCATTTGCTGTTGAATTTACACATAAATCTTCAAAATAACAATTCACACTCATTAAAAAGTAATTTTGGTGCATTCTATTACTGTATTCGAGGCGGTCAAATGCAATCTTGAATGTGAATATCGCAAATCCCAGCTTATTAGTTAGATTATCTCCAAGAAACTCTATTCTGAAAATTTGTCTGATTTCAGTTCACTGCAAAAACTAGAATGGGTTTATGTCAATCTTTCGATTTCTTTTGTGTTTTTATATTGGATGTTAGAAGGAAATCTGGCAATCAGAGTTGACTTTTGTAATAGTGTTCGGTATATGTTATGTTTTGCTTGCCTAATCTAATAAGCTTTCTCTATCACACTGAATAAGATCAACAAATCATTAGTACTTCAAATACTTTTTTTTAAGCGTCATAATGTTAATCCACAGTGTAATATGCAATAGAAAATGATGTGCTTGAAGAAAGAAGAAAAAAAAAAAAAAAGGATCTTATGGTTCCTATCGGTCAACACTAGATAGAAAGATTATCAAACCTACTAAAGCAATACATTGTATGCAACACCAAGAACTGGAAAATTTTGATCTCAGACAAGATTATGTCAAAATTTGTATTTAATCAATGTGGCTTTAGATGTTCATCCACTCCCCATCATTTGAAAGTCCATCTTTGTTCCTGATTTTTTTTTTTCCATTTTGATTCTTTCTCGATGTGGTTGCTTATGTTAAGAGTTGTAAAAGTCAAGATGTGAGAGCATATCCAATGTAATTGTGATTTTTCCCTCAAAATGCAGGCCTTACAATTGTGTCTGCGCCACTTGTATGTACTAAATCTTAGCCCATATGGGAAATTCTTATACTAAGATCTTGTGGCAGACAACATTGATCTGAACCTCATTTTTAATACCTCAGATCTGTATTCCTGGGGGGATTTGTGGTCTACATGTTTATTAGTTTATGAAAAGAGAGAACCATTACATGGATGCTACCATCTCATTAAGTATTTACTGTTTTGGTTAAAAAAATATAAATATGCAAATTCAAATGTCAGTACGGGCTCTTTCTCCAGGGAGTCAATATTAGAATTTAGAAGTAGTAATGGACTGTTGCTTCGGTCATGGCTTTTGCTCTTTTTTTTTACTGGTAGTCTACATATCCTTTGTATATGTATACATATTACCTCCACATTGCCCAAAGTTCTTTTCTTGGTGCAAATCAAATACTAACTCAAGTGCCTAACACCCAAATTAGCATAGTCAGCCCCATGTCAAGGAGTTTTCTACTATCAAGGAAAGCTAACAAAATGGACTAGGGAGCAGGGAGCAGGGATTTGCCAGTACATATGAGGATGATTAGAATAACAAAATGGACTAGTGTCAATAAAAGCATATCTTTTCCAATGCTTTATAAAAATCTATTTGTGGTGATATGTTGTGGAAGGAAAGTATCTATAAATGTAGTGTATATAGTTGTTTCTTATTTCTTTTTGTTTGATAATGGTTAATATCTATAATGTCATTGATAGAAATGGGTAGTACTCGCGGCAATCTCTCCACCAATGATGTCACTACATCTACAAATGATGATAGTGAAGTTAAAAAGACCATACAGTTCAATGTCCATGGTTTAGCAGTTGGACCTGGTGCTAGAAATTTCAATAAAAACATTGGAAAGCTTGTTGAAACCCTTGTGCCCATCAAATTCAAGGGTTGGCACCATGTTATTGACAACTACAAAGAGGATGTGTGGAATGGCCTCAAGGTGAGATTTTACATCATTGATTTTCATAATGTCTTATTTTATTGTCAACTTATATCTCAATGGCTTATTTGCAGCGTGAATACGACATCCCAAATTATGTGAAAAGGAGTGTGCATTTGAAAATGCCTGAATATTTTAGAAGGTTCAAGGAAGATCTTAGGAAGGATTATTTGGATAAGTATCCTACCATTGAGGAACAAGAGAAGCATGTTCCAAATGGTGTAAGAGAGGAGGATTGGAAGGAGTTTGTTCGCTATGAGAGCACCCCTGAAGCGAAGGCAATTAGAGCCCAAAATGCCAAAAACAAAAAGGCTTCAAAGTATGTATGGGGGGGTGGCCAAAAGAGTGCTGCAGAAGTAGAGTATGAAATGGTAATTGAGTTTCTAGCTACTAGTACAATAATAACCATTTAACTATATAAGCTGAGACTAATCTTTCAAGTATATAGGTTGAGAAGAACCCTGATGGGGAACCAGTCACACGCACTGACATATGGATTGCTTGTCACACGGGAAAGGATGGAAAACCCACGCATGGTGCTGAACTATATATGGTATGTGCCCAATGATGTCTTTTATACACAATTCTTAATTTACTTTGTAGTTGTTTGAATATTATTTGTATCCTGATTTATTTTATTTTTTCATTCTTTTGAAGGAACAAGTTAAAGCAAAAAAGGCCGCCTTGCAAGAATCTTCAACCCAGGGTACCACTGACCTCACTATTGATAATGATCCTCTAAGCCAAGTGTTTGGCCAAGAAGAAAAGGGACGTGCTCGTTGTGTTGGAACCACCGTCTCTAAAAGGATGTATGATGCTGCACTTCCCGGTCGTTCATTGCTTTTGGATAAAACATTGGAAGTAAAAAAATTTAGCGAAAAATATGATAGATTGAAAGAAAATGTTAGATGGATACGAGAGAGACTTGAAAATGGAACTTATGTGAGACCATCAACAAGTGAGGGAACACAAGGAGGGACACAAAGAACTGAAGATACACCTTCATCCCATGCACAATCGACAAGGCAACCAGAAAATCCATTACCTCCATCTCCATTACCACCATCTTCTCAAGGTGTTGCGAGGTTTCCTTCTCCAAGCAATCCTGTTCATTCAGTGTCAAGGACTTACAAAGTTTGTGTTTGGCATAAGAATGTCATTGCGATAGCAATAGAGGTTGTAGATCCTATCCATCGATTCTCTTGCGATTGCCATGGATCATTGAACCCTGCAACAGAGATCAAACTTTCCTTATGCTTCAAATATAGGACTGAGGTGAAACTTTACAAGAGTGATCCAAAAGGAGACATGATGGGGGATTTGGAGGTTGGTGATTTCTTCGTATGGTGTAAAAATCATGTGGAACTTGATGATTGATAGTTACAACTATGTTGGAAGCAATGTAATGGTGGCAGCAAAAGAGGAGTTGAGTAAATTTACCGGAGTGAGAAGAGCGATCCTGGTGGAATTGTTATTGGTTCGAGGCAAATTTATCTGACTTTCCCAGCTGAGAGCATCTTCACTGAGGAAGATGTTTCAGACTACTTCAAGTAAGGATGTCACCATAGTTTTGCATGCAAAGTTCAATAGTTTTTCACTCGTACTTATCCTATCTTTTTGTGTTGATTTTGTGCTAGTAGGAGCTTTGGGCCTGTTGAAGATGTCAGGATTCCCTGCCAAGTGAAAAGAATATTTGGGTTTGTGACATTTGTGTATCCTGAAACTGTCAAGATGATACTAGCAAAGGGTAACCCCCACTTTGTTCGTGGAATTCGTGTCCTGGTGAAACCTTACAGGGAAAGATTAGGCCTAGCGAGAGGTAAGTTCATGGAAGAGCCTTGCAGTCCCCAGAGTTTACGACAATTCTGATTAAGTGAGGTCTATTGTTGTTTAATGTTCTTAATACATCTGATGTTTAGAACCTTGCAGTCCCCAGAGTTTACGACAATTCTGGATATTTCAGGAAACAGTTAATGGAAGAGCGTGAACATGCTATTGAGTTTGAGGCAAGACGTCTAGCAGAGCTGCAGTTTGAACCCAAGCCACTCGCCCATCAGCCTTTGTAAGGATGTTTTTGGATGTTTTATCTTCTTTTTCAGTCACTAAGTTACTTGGTCATATATGTGTGCTGACTTTATAATTTCTCCATTTGTTCATCACATCTGACTCATCTTTATAATGTCTTAATTTCTTAAGTTAAGTGGATTAAGAAACTCAGACTGTTTTTGTATCTATCTATTTGAATTAACTGATCTAATCTCCTTTAAGATCTTCAAATGTGTTTATCTCCTGGTATCAATTTACAATTTAATCAACTTGCTTCTGTTCTAAACTAGCTTCTACCTTTGTGTTTTCAAATGTGTTTATCTCCTAGATTATATTGTTATATGTTGATCCTGCAATATGTAGTTACTTGTATTTATTAATGCTCATATCCAAAGCTTGATGCTCATATCCAAAGCTTGATGCTCATATCTTAGCTCCACTTGTGGTCTTTTTTCTAAACCTATTTATGAACTTGTGAAATATCTTCTTGCGGGATGTTGCCGCATGGCTTGCGGGATGTTGCCGATTGTCTGAATTCGAGTATAAAAACAGACTAAAAAGTGTGTTTTAGTTCAGAATTATAAACCTCAGGTTATTTGAGTTAATCTGAACTATGCAGTGGTTCAAAGTGCTGGAAGGATTGCTGGGACCTTACTGGAAGGCTTTGGGACTGGCTTTCAATTGCACTTTTCTTCTCTTTGGGTCTGTGATTCAGCTTATAGGATGTGCAAGGTAAGCAAGTATGTGCTGTTTGGTAATAAAAATTAGGAAAAGTTCACTGTTATTAGCGTCGCATATTTAGATTAGTGCCATCGATGGGCGAAATAAAATATCATAATATATTTTTATGTGAATCATGTGCAACGGATTACGGCCAGGTGTGACTAAGTCACTCAACCACCTACAATCTTGGTATTTAGGATGACTCGGCTACACTAGACTGAGATGTGTGTGCTTGGACTAGTTATACTTGTTCTCGGCACCCAATACTTGTGGTGGTTCAAATAACTTATCTATGCCAGGAAGTTTTTATTTCATGTTGTACTTTCAGCGAACTGCCAAGCTTCGATGATGTCTATGAGGTTACTGAAGAGTAAACCTTGCATGGGAGTTAATTTCGGCACCGACGGAATGTACTCCCGTTTGCATTGACATCTCCGCTCTGCTGGGTTGAAGACCGGATTGCTCTTGTACAGTTTGAACCTCCCTCGTTTCTGAAATGAGCCACCGCTGTTGGGATCTTGTGCGAGTGGAGTGATGCGTCCACAGTCACTGGGTCTGGCTCTAGTTCAGATTGCGCTGTGGGATCCAGTTGGATCTGGAAACATTCAATTTGCTTTAGTGCAGCATAATGGCAGCCTCGTGCCATAGGCAGGTCCCCACGTATTGTTCTCTCAGAGTGGTTAGCAATGTACTTAATGCACTGGTGAAGGGTGGAGGCTACTATTTTCATCTGGTGGAGCCATGGCATTTCCAACATAAGGTTGTAGGTAGACGACGTGTCTACTACCATGAAGTCCAGAAACATGACCTTTCTCAGTTGTTGTTTTCCTGCCACCATTGCTAACCTTATCTTCCCGATCATGAAACATTTCTCTTCGCTGAATCCAATCAGCGGGTAGTCTGAGGACGTCAGGTTCTCCTCCTTGAGGTCCTTATTGCGGAACGCGTTGTAGAACAGGATGTTGAGTGAGCTTCCCATATATACCAGGGCTCTCTTTACCTCCCCCTTGTAATTGAGACCAATATGACAAGAGCGTTATTGTGTGGTGCTTGGACTCCTTCGAGGTCCTTGTCTGTAAAGGTTAAGGTGGGGATAAGGCTTTGCACCCTCAAGTAGTAACTGCATTTGTCCTCATCTGCGGGCTGTGTCCGCATCTCTAGTAGAGTTTTCTTGCAGGACCTGTTTGATTGGTCATCATCCGGTCTAACACCGTGAAGGACATAGATTATGCACGGAGTCTTCTTCTCGATCTCTTTGACCGACCCCCCCCCCCCGGTCACTGGGTTGTTTTGGTCACTTTTCAGAGCCCAGGAATTACTTTAGCTTGCCCCTGCGAATCCAATACTCGATCTCGTACCTTATACTTTTGCAGTCGTTGGTGTCATGGCCATGCTTCTTATGGTATGAGCAGTACTTGTTGTCACGTTTGGAAGGGTCTTCGCACTGCTTCGGGGGCCACTTAAGATCTTCCCAGTTTTTCATGGAAATCAAGACATCCGGTAAGGTAGAATTGAGAGGGTGATGGATCTGGATCCAATGTAGTTGGATGCATTCTCTGGCCTGGCCCGGCTAGGGTCTAATATGTTTTCATTTGCATTTTTGCTTGCTCCTTTCTTTATCCTCTTGCCTCCTTCCTTCTTTCATGTCCTTAGGAGTGGATGGCTTCTTCTCGGCTTTTGTTTCCCTTTTCAGAGTTCTCAACACTTCTAAGGTGATGTACCTCTGGGCGCTCTTAAGGAGTTCTGTCATATCAAAAGGGGTTTCGAAGGTGAGGCATTCATAAAGTTTTCCCTCCTTTAGGCCCGCGGTAAAAGCAGTCACGGTTGTGTCATCGCTGCAAACGTCAATAAGTGTCAGCTCATCGTTGAAGCGTGTGACAAACTCTCTGAGTGTCTTATTGGATCTTTGTTTCAAAGAGAGCATGTAGTGTGGGCCTTTTAAAAAACACTTACTTACGACAAAACGTGTAACACCCGTAGTTCTTTTCGTTTGTTTAATCACAAAATTTTAGAGTTTTTGAATTAAAAACAATGATTTAAAAATTCTTGGAATTTAGATGATTTTTATAAAAATTTCTGGATTTGTTTTGGTGTATGCCCTTAAAAATCCGATGGGGGCAAATAGCCACCCACTTATAAACAAAATTTCTTAACAGAAATTCTAAATGGCGAGGAAATGAGCGAGGAAACGAGCGAGGGGAGGGAGGTGGCGGGGTGGGGACCGTTCACCTCCCTCGGGACGCGTGTCATCGATTTTTGTGCGCGCATCCCGAGGGAGGTGAACGGTCCCCACCCCGCCACCTCCTTCCCCTCGCTCGTTTCCTCGCCATGTAGAAAAGCTCATTTCTTAAACTTCTTTTTCTTCCAAATTTTCTCCCTTCACATGAGCAGAGTTGCTCCGTTTTCTCTGTCTTGATTTCGGGTGATTCGTCTGTGTTTATTCACCAAATCTCATCCATTCTTCACCGTTTCTCTTCTTCTTCCTTCCCACTTCCTTTTCGTTTGATTTCCTGTTTGATTCACTACTCAAAAACAGTAAAATCAGATTGTGTGAGCTCGCAGGAGCTGATTCTATTTGATCGGGCAGCGTAACTCCGATCAGCCCCTTCAGGGGTGTTGGTTGTGTTGGTTGGAGGGAAAAAACTCCACATGTAGAGGGTGATGCATGGTGGCTGGAAATTCAGTAAAAAATCAGGTTGTGCATGTTCATTAGGGAGGTTTTTTGGCATGGATTCGAGCTGTAATTGCGCAGATGAGCTGCGATTCCTTAGTTCGTGGGTTTATGGCATTGTTTAAGCCAGTCTCCGGCTAGTTGTGTTGTTTGGAGCCGAGACGTCTGTACGGTGGTTCTTGGAGGACTATCGCCAGAATTTGGGTTCTGAAACCCCATTCCGCTCAGGTGAGTGTATGTTACTTTGAGAAATATTTTATTTAAAATCTTGAATTAAATTACTACTATATGCCTTTCATTGTGTGTATTTGAACTCCAAGTTAAGAATTTGACTCCTATGAAGTTTTGAAGAGTTTGGTTGCAATGTTGGTCCCGTTGAAAGTTGATGTATGGACTGAATTTGTTGAAGTTAAGATATACATTATTGTAATTGAGTTGCATGTCTTGAACTTGTGGCTAGATTTCCTGACAGCAGTCCACTGATTTTTATTGGTGGTTGGGAAAACTTATAATTGTTAGTTTGATACAAATCTTAGACCGTTAGTTGCGTGTCTGAATGTAGATGTATTTAGGCTTTCGTACAACACCATTTGAGTTTGTAATCTGTGTTTTAGAGCATGATTAGTATGACACTGTCAGACTTGTGTCCAGATTTCCTGACAGCAGTTTCACTGGGTTGTATTTGTGTTTTGGTGGACTTATACTTGTCGGTTATACATGAATCTTCGAATTTTAGTTGTGTTTCTGAATGTAGATTTGTTTAGGCTTTAGTATAAAACAATTTGAGCTTGTAATCAGTATTTTAGAGCATGATTTGTATGTCACTGTCGGCCTTGTGTCTAGATTTCGTGACAGCAGTTTCACTGTGTTGTAGTGATGTTTTGGCAGACTTATACTTTTCAGTTTGACACTAATTTTAGACTATTAGTTTCGTTTCTGAATGTAAATGTGTTTAGGCTTTGGTAGAACACCATTTGAGCTTATAAACAGTGTTTTAGAGCATGCTTTGTATGGGCCAGTCAAACTAGTGTGTAGATTTAATGACTTGATTTCATTTGTAAAACTGTGTTGACTCTAAAAGAATGAACATATAAGGCTTATGCCATTAGTTTCGTATTCGAGAGTAGTTTTTGGATTTTCCTAGTTTTCTCACATATGACTTACGGTTTGGAAGTCACATTCGTTTTAGTACTGGCACGTCAGGTTCTCCACTCTGACCATTGTAACATCAGTCCGTGTGTTTTACAATAGAATCCCGAGCCTTGAACCTTTACGATTGTTCGACTCGAGGGACATTATTGTTGTGATTTGAGTCATGTTAGGACCCCAATGTAGTTGTGGACTTATGTCTAGTTGACTATTGTAACACATCTATTATGTTAGACTCTGTATAGTCTTGTAGTACATGCATGCTGACATTAGTGAAAGTGTCTCTACCCTGCTGTAATGCCTGTTGTGCTGATGCTTTGGAGCTTGCTCGCATTGTGAGTTTGGTGGTGCTTTGAGATGACTCACACTTACATACATTGTGGACGCTATTGCATGTGGCAAGGTTGCTGAGGTGCGGTGAGCTCCCTCACGCGCTTGCCATTAGAGAGTGCAATAGGGCGGGTCCTGGAGGACGTGTTTAGGAGATTACTCATTTTCCCTCCCAGCACGCTTGAGTTTGATTTGTGTTAGGTTGGCCGTGTTAGGCCAGTCGTTCGGGTCGCTTGAGTTTGTATCCTGGTAGATGGTACCCCATTGGGATACAAACAAGCCCGAAGTGGTATTGGTGCACGTTGTAGGGTATGCGGATACCTACGATAGAAGACACTTACATATGAATTTATTATGGTTGCGACTTCATTGTCATACTTAGGAGGCTATGCAGGATTACGATATTGTCTTTGTCTTAATCACTTGATATTTACCATTTTTTAATCACCTGTAATGACCAACATATCTCGTAAATTTGTAGTTATTGTTCAATATGGCATGCCTTGTGTCGATGCTTGAACTTAGAAATGTTATCTTTAGTGACATGGTGTGATTCAGACTTTAAAAACTTGTATAGAGACACCGCTTCCATGTTATGGATCATGCATCTAGGATTACTCACTTATTCATTATTGTGTGGCATGGATTCCTTCTATACATTGTTTTGTTATTTGTATTTAGTTTACTCGCACCAGCTAGTTTTGTGTTTTGCTGACCTCGCAAGGGGTGTGCTTTTATTAGAGTGTAGGCGGCGTTGTTCCTGTTTTTCGTGCCGCTTAAGCCCAGTATCTAGTTGTTGGCTCGTTTGTGTTGTTTAGTCTTGTCCATTCTGTGCTGGTATGTTTTGTTTGAGCTTTAGTATATTTTGTGGTGCTTATGTAATTTGTTAAATACTGGATGTTTGTGTATATTGGGTTGTCACTATGACGCAGGGCTGGGCGAATTGTATATATTTTTTATTTTGCTAAAATTTTATCTGTGTTGTCTTTCGTTTTGAGAATATGTTATATTATGATGTTGTGTCCGGTTACGATCAGCCTGTGGTTACAGATTCAGCTCACGTGCCGACACGTTGCGGGTCCAGTGGCAGGTCGGGACGTGACAGAGCTTGGTATCAGAGCCATTGTTTCTGGTTCACATAAAACATCATCATATGACACTTTCTTGAGTGAAATGGGGTAGAGGAATTAGAAATTTTGTGTGTTGTGCGATGTATTGTATGTATGTTTTCATTTGCTTAGAAGGGAGTGTGGTCATGGCACATGGTAAGAGAACTCAGGGTATATTATTAAATTTGTTATAGTTGTGTATGCTAGATAGAACATGATATGTGTTATATGCATTCTGTGTAGGAATAAAACACATGTTAGTGTGTTGTTATGTGACTCAGGATGTATGTGTTGTGTGTCGGATTTTGTGCATTTGTTGTTTTCTCAGTTGAGGGCTCTTTTTGATTTGGTAGCATCTAGGTCTTGTATTAATAGATAGTTAGTTGTTAAAGACCGTCTAGAGACAGTGCCTTTACCAAAACCCTTGTGTGTTGTATCTAGTTTGGGTATTTCGGTTTGGTTGTGGTTGTATTATCCCCGTTTCTAGTTTTTCTTGTTGGGGTACACTTTCATGTTTGACTTTATTGTCTTGGGTTTTGAGGGTTATCATTTGATTCTAGGGATGGACAGATTGTCCACTCATCCGGTGATCATTGATTGCTTGCATAGATCGGGGACGTTAGCGCCACCTAATGCTTCACCTCGTGTGTTGGCTTGTGAACTCGATTTTGTCTCTGTCATGTCGAGTTTTCTTGGCCCTCTTGAGATTTCTTGTCCCGACACCAGTTCTGTCAAGGTTGTGTGTGAGTTCCATGATGTCTTTCAAGAAGTTCCTTGTCTTCCTCCTTGCCATGAGATAGAGTTTAAGTTCGACATTGTTCCTGGTATTGCACCAATATCGACATTCTACAGGCTTGCACCTAAGCAATTGGAGGAGATGAAAGAACAACGTGATGATTTGTTTCGTAAGGGGTTTATTCGGTCGAGCAATTCACCTTGGGGAGCACCAGCAATATTTGTGTCTAAAAATGATGGATCATTGAGGATGTGCATAGATTATCAGACTCTGAATAAAGTGACCATCAAGAATAAACATTTGTTGCCTCGAATTGATGATCTATTGGATTAGCTGAGGGGAGTTGTAGTGTGTTCACAAATGGATTTGCAGCCTGGGTATCACCAGATGAGAGTTGAGGAACACACCATTCCAATTACAGCCTTTCAAACTCTTTATGGCTTGTAAGAGTTTCCAGTGATGCCATTTGGATTGATGAATGCATCGACTTTCTTCATGTTTTTGACTGAACAGATTGTTTAGTCTGTACTTGGACAAGTTTGTGGTAGTCTTCATTGATGATATCTTTGTGTACTCAAGGAGTTTAGAGGAGCACAAAGAGCACATTCGCATTGTGTTGCAGACACTCAAAGAAAATCATTATATGCGAAGTTTAGTAAGTGTCATTTCTTGGAACTTGAAGTTCGATTCCTCGGACATGTCGTTTATAGTGGTGGTATTGTAGTTAATCCTGAGAAAAATTGAAGCAGTGAAGTCTTGGAAATGGCCGAGTGTGTGATGGAAATCTATAGTTTTCTGGGTTTGGTCGGCTATTCTAGACTAATCAGTGAGAAAATTTTTAGTGATTGCAGTACCACTCACTAAGTTAACAAGGAAAAACATTCCCTTTGTGTGGTTAGAATTGTGCGAAGAAGCTTCAGTTGACTTCAGCACCAGTGTTGACTATTCTGACACCTGATAGTTGACTGGTGGTATTTACCGATGCTTACGGTACAGGATTGGGTGGTGTGTTGATGCAGGATAAGAGATTTATAGCCTATGCATCCCGACAGTCGAAACCTTAGGAGAGTAGATATCCAACGCATGATTTAAAGTTGGCAGTCGTAGTCTTTGCTTTGAAGATCTGGAGACACTATCTGTATGATGAGATGTTCGAGTTGTTCATAGATCATAAGAGTTTGAAGTACCTATTCACTCAGAGAGAGTTGAATATGAGGCAACAACGATGGGTTGATTTTTTTAGCAGCTATGATTTCGAGATAATGTATCAGCCTGGTAGAGCCAATGTGATTGTTGATGCCCAGAGTAGACGACATGCAGTGATGGCAACCATGATGATTCAAGAGTACCGAACACTCGAGACATTAGCTTCATTGGTAGTTCAGGTTACTTCCAGTATAGAAGATAGATTGCTAGCGAGTTTAGTCGTTCATCCATCGTTGATCAGTAGAGAAGTGAATATACAAACATATGATACAGTGATTTTGAGGTATATAGTAAATTTTTAGTGAATACACGAGATGAGTGCCCTACTTATTTGTCAATTGGTTTGGATGGAGGGTGGAGGTTCCGTGGACGATTTTGTGCTCCGCCTGATGAGGAGCTATGGAGAGATATCTTACAGGAAGCTCATAGATCTCGTTTTACCGTTCACCCCGGTGGAACGAATATGTATCGAGATTTGAGACATTATTTCTGGTGGTGCGGTATGAAGAAAGATATTGGAAAGTTTGTGGTACAATGTGTGACTTGTTAGCATGTCAAAATCGAGCATCAGAGACCTCTGGGTTATTGCAGCCAATGGAGATCCCGACGTGGAAGTGGGAGTATATCACTATGGATTTCATTGATGGACTTCCACGATCGATATGGGTCATTGTTGACCAGCTGACAAAGTGTGCATATTTCATTCCTGTTAGTATGCGTCGAACGACAGACAGTCTAGCAATGTTGTTCATTCGGGAGATAGTTCGCCTTCATGGGTTACCTGTGTCGATTGTATCCGAACAGAATCCACTTTTCACAGCCCACTTCTAGCAAAGCTTTTAACAGGCTACGGGTACCAGATTGGACATGGGTACAATGTTTCACCCATAGACAGACGGCCAATCTGAGATAGTGAACCAGGTAGTGGAAAACATGCTTAGAGCTCGCATCTTAGACTTTGGAGGCAGTTTGGAAGATCACCTACCATTGTGCGAGTTTGCGTACAACAACAACTACCACGTAAGTATTGGCATAACACCATTTGAGGCACCCTACGGATGACCGTGTAGGTCCCCTGTTTATTGGGCAAAGATTGGAGAGTCATCTGTGATGGGACCAGATGTGATTAGTTAAACTATTGAGAGCTTAGGTGATTAGAGCGTGTTTATTGACAGCCTAGAGCAGATAGAAAAGTTACAATGATAGGAGGTGTAAGGAGTTAGAGTTTGCAGTTGGCGATCGAGTCTTTTTAAAGTTTCCTTGATACACGAAGTTGTTAGATTCAGAGGTCGAGGGAAGCTTGCACCGAGATATGTAGGACTGCACAAGATTACTGAGAGGATTACTGCATACAAATTGGCTTTGCTGCAGAGTATGTCATGTCTCCACGATGTGTTTCATGTATCCATGCTGCGAAAGTGTTTGGAAGACCAGTCACAGATTGGGGAGTCGCTGAGTTGGAGATTTCAGATAAGTTGACTTATCCAGTGGAATCATCGAGAGGGTGACATGACTTATAATGGAGGATTAGATAAGGCAGAATACCCTGAGTTTTTCACCTAGTGTTTTTCGTAGTTGCTTTGTTTGATCTTGGGGACGAGATCTCTTTTGAGGTGTGTATGATGTACCACCTATAGTTCTTTTTGTTTGTTTTATTGCTAAATTTTAGAGTTTTTGAATTAAAAACAATTATTTAAAAGTTCTTGGAATTTAAATGATTTTTATAAAAATTTCAAGATTTTTGGTGGGATGCCCTTACAAATCCGATGGGGGCTAATAGCCACCCACTTATAAGCAGAGTTCTCTTCTTCTTCCAGATTTTCTCCCTGCACGTGAGCAAAGCTACTCCGTTTCTTCTCCGTCTTGATTTCAGGTGATTCGCCTGCGTTTCTTCACCAAATCTCATCATTTCTTTACTATTTCTCTTCCTTTTCCTTCCATATTTCTTTCCTTTGATTTTCTGCTCGATTCCTGCTCAAAATAGTAAAATCAGATTGTGTGAGCTCGTCAGAGTTGATTCTATTTGATCGGGCAACGTAGCTCCGATCAACCCTTTCAGGGGTGTTGGTTGCATTGGTTGGAGGGGAAAAACCCCACATCAGAGAGTGTTGCATGGTGGCTAGAAATTCAGGAAAAAAAATCAGGTTGTGCATGTTCATTAGGGCGGTTCTTTGGCGCGGATTTGAACGGTAATTGCGCAAATGAACTGTGATTCTTTGGTCTGTGGGTTTATGGCATTGTTTCAACCAAACTCCGGCCAGTTGTGCTGTTTGGAGCCGATCAGACCTATGTAGGGTGGTTCTTGGAGGACTATGCCGGAATTTGGATTCGAAACACATTCCACTCAGGTGAGTGTAACTATAATTTTACTTTGAGAAATATTTAATTTAAAATCTTGAATTTAATTGCTACTATATGCCTTTGATTGAGTGTATTTGAACTCCGAGTTAAGAATTTGAATCCTATAAAGTTTTGAAGAGTTTGGTTGCTATGTTGGTCTTTTTGAAAGTGGATTTATGGACTGAATTTGTTGAAGTTAGGATATACATGATTGTAATTGAGTTGCATGTCATGAACATGTATCTAGATTTCCCAACAGCAGGTCCATTGATTTGTATTGGTGGTTGGGCAAACTTATACTTGTCAATTTGAACGAATCTTAGACCGTTAGTTGCGTGTCTGAATGTAGACGTATTTAGGCTTTCGTAGAACACCATTTCAGTTTGTAATCTGTGTTTCAGAGCATGATTAGTGTGACACTATCAGACTTGTGTCCAAATTTCCTGACGGCAGTTTCACTGGCTTGTATTTGTGTTTTGGCAGACTTATACTTGTCGGTTTTAAATAAATCTTAGACTGTTAATTTTGCTTTTGAATGTAGACTTGTTTAGGCTTTAGTAACACAATTTGAGCTTGTAATCAGTGTTTTAGAGCATGATTTGTTTGTCACTGTCGGCCTTGTGTCTAGATTTCTTGACAACAGTTTCACTGTTGTAGTGATGTTTTGGCATACTTATACTTGTCGGTTTGACACTAATCTTAGACATTTAGTTGCGTTTTTTAATGTAGATGTGTTTAGACTTTGGTAGAATACCATTTGAGCTTATAAACAGTGTTTTAGAGCATGTTTTGTATGAGTTAGTCAGATTAGTGTTTAGATTTAATGACCTGATTTCATTGTAAAACTGTGTTTACTTTGAAAGAATGAGGATATAAGGCATAGGCCGTTATGATATCCAAAATCCTTGTAGACAAAACCAATCATTAGTTCCCAACCATGGGAAGAGTGGAATCCAATACATAAATCAGCTAACAAAAGAATAAAAAATAAGCTTTTATTGTGTCACTTATATTATAGAGAAATTCTTGAACCCAAGAATTTAGAACGATAAGTTCTTCATTACCCAGAATAGAATCGAGAGTAGTTTTTGGATTGTCCTAGCTTTCTCACATATGAATTACGGTTTGGAAGTTACATGTGTTTTAGTACTGGCACATCAGGTTGTCCAGTCTGACCATTGTAACATCAATCCGTGTGTTTTACCATAGAATCCCAAGTCTTGAACCTTTATGATTGTTCGATTGTAGGGACATTATTGTTGTGATTTGAGTCATGTTAGTACCGCAGTGTAGTTGTGGACTTGTGAGGATTGTCTAGTTGACTATTGTAACACATCTGTTATGTTAGACTCTGTATAGTCTCGTAGTATATGCTTGCTGACATTAGTGTATAGCATGTCGTGTCGATGCTTTGGATCTTGATGGTATCGTTAATTTGGTGGTGCTTTGAGATGACTCGCTCCTACAGACATTTTGCACGCTATTGCATGTGGCAAGTTTTCTGAGGTGCGGTGAGTTCCCACACTCGCTTGCCACTCTAGAGAGTGCAGTATGACAAGTCCAGGAGATTACTCGTTTTCCCTCCCAGCGCGCTTGAGTTTGATTTGTGTTAGGATGCTTGAGTTTCTATCATTGCAAATGGCACCCTATTGGGATACAAACAAGCCTGAAGTGGTACTGGTGCACATTGTGGAATGTGTATGGGTGAGACACATTCGTAAGGTATGCGGATACCTATAGGAAACACTTATGAATTTATTATGGTTTCGACTTGATTATCATACTTAGGAGGCTATGCAGGATTACGATATTGTCTTTGTCTTCATCACTTGATATTTACCATGTTTGAATCACTTGTAATGACCAACATATTTCGTAAATTTGTAGTTATTGTTCAATATGGCATGACTTGTGTTGGTGTTTGAGCTTAGAAATATTATCTTTAGTGACATGGTGTGATTCAGACTTTAGAAACTTCTATAGGGACACCACTTTCATGTAATGGATCGTGCATTTAGGATTACTGACTTATTCATTATTGTGTGGCATGGATTCCTCCTATACATTGTTTTCTTATTTATAATTAGTTCACTCGCACCAGCTAGCTTTGTGCTTTGCTGACCTCGCAAGGGGTGTGCTTCTATTGGAGTGCAAGCGGTGTTGTTGTTCCTGTTGTTCGTGCCACTTAGGCACAGTCTCTAGTTGTTGGCTTGTTTGTGCTGTTTAGTCTTGTCCATCCTGTGCTGGTATGTTTTGTTTGAGTTTTGTATTTTCGTGGTGCTTATGTACTTTGTTAAATACTGGATGTTTGTGTATATTGGTTTGTCACTATGATGCAGGGCTGGGCGAATTGTATTTTTTTGTTCAAATTTTATCTGTGTTGTCTCTCGTTTCAAGAATTTGTTATATTATGATGTTGTGTCCTGTTACTATCAACCTGTGGTTACGAATTCAGCTCACGTGTTGACACGCTGCAGGTCTCGTGGCGTGACAAAATGCATCAGGAACTCCTTCGCCAGCGTCTTGAATGAGTCGATCGACTTCGGCGGGAGGCTGTGGAACCATGTTAGTGCTGACTTCATCAGGTTGGTAGGGAAAGTTTTACACATCACCGACTCGGATCCTTCTTTGAGTGCCATTACATGCTGGTAATGGCGTAGGTGGTTGAATGGGTTGGTGGTTTCGTCGTAGAAGTCGAGTTTTGGATGCGTGAACTTCTTTGGAAGAGTCTCGTTCATGATACGGTCCACGAATGGTGGAACAAAGAGACGGTACAACACGTCTGGGTCGTGCGCCCTTATGCGGATGGGGCTCTGAGGGCCGAGCCTATCTGCCCTGAGAGTCAGTTTTGTGTTAGATGCGCCGCCTCCTCTAGTCCAATGAAAACTAGCATGGGCTTGAATCTTCTGTGTTTGCTCGAAAATGGAGGCATGTGTTGTTCCCGATCTCCATTAGCGGGTGGAGGGTTTTGTTGTATGAGAGCCTCCACTACTTTGGCAATTTGTTGTATTTGAGATGACAACAAATCTATCATGGGGTCCATTGTTCTTGTGGCTAGCGCGGGGGCTTGAGTCTGCTGCCCGTGTGCCGTCGGCACCGCTAAGAGCGGTGGTATAGCGCCAGTCTGGGCATTTGACGTGTCCCCTTATTTTTCATTGTTGCATGATCTGGTGCTCACCATCTCTTTGTATCCCGAAGAGAGATGATGCTAGTGAAAGGTTAGGAACTTTTTCATCCCCACGGACGGTGCCAAACTGATGCAATCATTTTTCGCTCCCTACTTTGACCTTGACCTGCAAACCTACTGACCTGCATAAGGAACACACGTGAGCCATAGACCATCGTTGTGGTGGCTGATGGTACTCCGATGCTAAAGTCAAACATGGATCTGCAGAAGGTGTAATGCTGTAAATAGAGAATTTGTAGCGTATTTTAGCTTACCAACCTCATGTCTTATTTATAGTGTTGGTGTCCTGGTTCGACAAGACCATCGATGACGTAGTTTAGGGAAGAAGATCTTCGTGGAGATCATTCTCTAATTAAAAGTCATATTGTGGAGGGGAGTTTCATTGTTAGCTTTGTGCTCCTAGATACGTGGGAGGTAGTTCTCGATCCTAGAGTAGTCTATAGGTAGAAGTTTCCATGTGTGATATATACTCTGAAATTTGCCTAGTTGATCCTCGAGATATTTGCCTTAGCAGGGCTTACGGATATTGAGGATGGCTGTGAGACACGTGGGGTTAGCAGGCTGTAAGAATTCCAGTCCGTTTGGCGGACTGCATTGGGCGGGCGTAGAACCTCTTGGGTCGGATCAATGTTAGGCTGACGCTAGAGCCCGTTATTCCTCGAGATCATCATGACATGTGTACGGCGTAGAGTTTGGACCATTTTGGTGTATCATCACTATGCATTCAAGGTAAAACTATTTATATAGTATTTGACGTCAATGGATTATACTAAATAACACAGAGCTATATTAGAATTATATATACTTCTACAAGGAAGAGGCTAGCAATGACCAAAATAAGCAATTGGGCTTAGTAGAGCTGCTGATTTTAACTTGTTTTGGTGTATTTTAATAAAATTGTAAAAGGTTTTATGGGTCTTAGACCTCTTGAGTTTGACCATTGACTTGGTTTTGGTCCTCACTTATTAGCATAGGGAGCCCGGTTCGATAACCATGACCCTCAGGTGTGTGCTTTTCACATGTTTCACACTTGAGTAATCCTAACAGGACCAACCAGGCACCAAATCCCGGTGCAACAAAGAATTTCCCTTCACACTTAGAAAACTGTCACATATCAGATAAGTATCTCATTGTGGTAGAGCTCTTATAGAGTGACTTTAATCATGGGTTTGTGCCGCAAGGGGTACAATAGGTTGGAAATGCGAAAAACACATGCAGGCCGCCACCACCTGCAAGCCAAGCTGGGAGTGAGTGTGGTTCTACATGAAACCTTCCTTTTAGTGAAATTTTATTTGGACCATTTTTTTCTTCTTTTAATTAGGGTTTTCACTAAGTCATAATTTTTTTTTTTTTTCTTCTTTTAATTAGGGTTTTCACTAAGTCATAATTTTTTTTTTTCATTTAGATCAATTACAGTCAACTCTCTTGGGATTCCAGCAATTGAATCTCACTTTCTCTGGATGTTATGGACTGTGTGTTTAACACAAGCGTTGCGTTTTGCTCTTGGTTTATACATTTACTTCTTGTTTTTCTTTTGTCAGTGCTATTGATTTATAAAGTCTGTGCGTTCTTGTTTCCGAATGCTGGAAAGAAAGGGTGTGAAACCTTCATCATTTCCATGCAAAGAAACGATAATGAATATTAATTTTGCAGTTGTTTTATCTTGGGGTTACTCATTTCTTCTGCTGCATTGGATATGTCTGCGAAGGCACAAAATAACCTTAAAGAAAGCCACTGTGTATGCGCCTCAGCCAATTATTTGCAGGTGCCTATGTTGCAGGTTTGACATCAGTTCTCAACAATTTTAAGGTTTTTTTATTCTCTGCATCAATGGACACCAAAAACATTATGATGTCTCCTGCTCCTACCTTCGCGAATGATTCCAATCAAAACAGGCATATCCAATTTCAGGGTCAGCACTTCAAATGATGAAGAGCCAAGATGATGTTTTATCTGACCCTCATCAAGGTGGATTGCATACTGGGAGAACCGAATTCTAGAGACTTGATGCAATATTGGAACCGGCGATATCCAATGAAGCTGAGAGATGGACTGAATCAGATTTCAATTGCAAGAATTATATTTTGAACTACCTGGTGGATGAGCGTTATGATTTCTATGCGGATTTACCCACTGCTTTAGATGTATGGAAGCTCTGCAGAGTAAGTATGACACCGGGGAGGCCGAATCTAAGAAATACATTGTAAGTAGATGACAAATCTGTAATTTCACAGTGTCAATTACATAAGATAGTTCATGAAATCATTTAGAAGGGATGAAGATTGACGAAGATTTCCAAGTTGTCATCATTGACAAACTTCCTCCCTACTAGAAACATTTCAGGAACACATCGAGGCACAAGTAGAAATAAGTTTTGATAGTCTCATTGTGAGACTCATGATTGAGGAAGAATCAGATAAACAAGACTAGTAAGACTAATTCGAACCAAAGAATTAGATAAACAATGCTAGTAATTTTGTCGTTTGCCAAAGTGAACTTTGTGAGTGAGTTTAGTAAGACTAATTCGAATCAAAAGTCTATTAAGAAATTATGAACAGTTGGTTGGGCATCCACTCTCTATGTGAGAGGTCGCCGATTCAAAACTCATCAGTTGAGATTTTGTGAGTTTTTGCTCGATTATTATGACTAGGGTCAAGGGGGACATGTGCTCCGCCGTTGATAAGCGTGACCCAATTTGTATGACCAGGGTCAAGGGGGACATAACCAAAAACAAACTTCTTACTTATGCTCCGCAAGTGAACATGATTGAGGAGTCCTTATTGACCATGATCATGGAGGTCAATTCTATGAACGCTTCTAAAGGATGTTGGGCTAATCCAAAAGCTTCTTGCAATGTATCTTTTGACATGAAGAGGTTCAAGTAATGATCAAGAAGTTCTTGGTGACTCTCAAACGACCAAGGTTCTGGCAACTGGGAATGTGGAATTACAATTCTTTTCTGGAAAGAGTTGACACTTAGGGTGTGTTTGGTTGCATGGAATCCTATGCCATGGGAATCCATGAGGGGACCACTACATTTTAGGCTAAATTGATATATCACTCCACATCCACCATTTGGTTTTGTGATCAATGGTGGGAATGAAAGTCTCATGAACATGGAAATCACATGCCTTGGGGGGCCAAGGAGTGGGATTCCCACCATTGATCACAAAATCAAATGGTGGTCAAATGGTAAATGTGGAGTGATATATCAATTTAGCCTAAAATATAGTGGTCCCCTCATGGATTTTCATGGCATAAGATTTCATGCAACCAAACACACCCTTAAGGATGTTCTGCACACACCACAGATTAGAAAGAATTTGGAGTCTGGTTTTCTATTGAACATGGTTGGTTTCCGGAATAACATAGGTAGTGTGATCAGTATGTGATTACTAAGTTTGGAGTATTTATAGGAAAAGGATATTCATGTGATGGGATGTTTAAGTTGTAAGTTCAAATGAATAGGAATTCTACTTCTGCTTATATTTTGTCTTCATCTTCTTATTAGTATATCGCATGTTAGATTATGTCATGTGAATAGAAAATATGTGAAAAACATGAGTATGTCAAGATTAATTCCAAACCTTGACAAAGAAGAATTATATAGCATGTGAATCGTGCAGTCAGGCTAAAATAACCAAGAACCCACATATATCAGTAAATAGAAATAGTGAAATCTTGGACTTGGTGCATTCTGATTTATGTGAGCTAGATGGTATTTTTATCGCCTAAATCTACGGTGCCTAGTGGTCGTAGATGTGCATCGAGAGGTGGTAAAAGGTATTTTATCACATTTATTTATGATTGTTCCCGTTTTACTTGCGTTTATTTGTTGAAAAATAAAAGTGATACATTTGGAGCCTTCAAAAATATTTGCTTGAAGTTGAGAATCAACACTGTTGGAAAATAAAAATTCTAAGAAGTGATGCAGGTAACAAATATGACTCCAATGAATTTAAGGGTATGTTTGATTTTCGAAAAAAATTTTATGGAAAACAAAGTTTTCAATGAAAAAAAAAACGGTGGTAAAGTTTTCAACATAATTTTTTTTCACTGTTTGATTTTTCAAAGAAAAAAAAACGTGGTAAAATTTTCCACTGTTTGATTTTTCAATGAAATAAAACTTCTTCTAATTTTCCGCTATTTGATTGCAAAAATTAATTTTAATGATGAATTTATTTAGGCGTCTAAAATATAATTGGGAACCAGAATTTTGCAACCACGGTAACATTCACAATTTGGGACAATGATGTATTTCTCGAGATACATATAAACATCCACAAATTGTCACGATAACATTTCACAATTTGGGACAATGATGTATTTCTCAAGATACATATTAACATCCACAAATTGTCACACGTGACCCTAGTTAGAACATTCTGCTCAAATTTGCCAAAAACTTCATTAATATGTAAACTATATTGGATAATTTTTAAAAAATATGTGCACAACTTTTGATGAAAATTTATATTTGAATCGTAAAAGTTAGGGTATAAAACGAGTCAGACGCAACTCAGATACTAAAAAAATATGTATTTAGATCCTAATTACCATACAAAGATCCAAATTCAAATCCATTGAACTTCTAAAGCGCCGGGTCTGGCCTAATACCGTCCATCATCCTCGAGATGTACATTTTTGATGAATGAAATTGGGCCAGGCCTGGCGCGGGCCTGACCCTCTAGAATTTTCCAATCCGATTTACTATTTCACACAATCCGATTTACTATTTCATATCATATTTCACTTGGCTTCATTCAGCATTACAAGTACAAACTCATCATTCTGAAAGATTAAAAAGATGGCTAAAGGAGCAATCTTTGCAAGTGCAGACTTTGTCTCCATATTTCTTGCAACACTCTTGCTACCCCCAGTTTGAACTTTAAAGCACGAACTCAACCCAACCCAAGTGATCACCAATAAAGCCCAATCCAAGAAGTCCAACCAAAGACCAAGCTTAGAAATGGATTACAATCAAAGCCCATGTAATGGTAAGCCCACTCACGCCTCTGAAATGCAAGGGCAGCAGCAGTTCACATTTCATACATTTGGTTTTGTAAAATAGTGCTACAAAACCTGACCTCCAACCAGTTTCAGACACACAACTCATCGTATCTTCAAATATTAGACAGATATGAATACCAAGTCATCTTCATCACTCTCTGGTAAGCTGCAAGATCCTATCCATTGATTGGTTCAACTTTTGATATCTTTGCAAACAAAATAGATGCAGTCAATGGATTGGAGAGGTCTTGTGTCACAGTCCTACTGGAACCTTTGTTTTTCAAGGTGCTATTGGTGTTTGCCAAAGTGACACTGCCAATCCTGCAAATGTAGAACATATGCCAATCCTGTTCTCCAGCCGACTTATTCCTATTCTCTCAACTGCATCCAAAAATAAATCTGTGCTTGACCTGCAAGATATTCTACAAAGGTTTGCCTTTGACAACATATGCAAGATTGCATGTGGGCTCGTTACATGTCACCATCACTTCCACCACCTGAACTTGCAGTTGCATTTGAACAAGAACTTTCCTCAATATGTTGAACTTGTTACATGAAAGTAGTACAGAATATGGAGTAAAACATTTAATAATTTCACCTACAAAGAAACAAAGCACTAAACATCAGATCTTCCAGTACACATGTAAACAAGACAAGCATTAGAAACATAATCATAAATCAAAACCAATGGACATCATTAGGTTACACTAAACAAAGACATGGCCGAGATCCGTGAAGGAGACCAAAGAAAGAGCCAGACTGTGTTTCACTTGTCACAGGACCATAAAAACCCAGACAAAGTTTGTTTTAACTAAGGACAACCCCATTTTGAATGAAAGAAACTGATGACATGAAGATTTCTAAAAGTCGGAATATGAAACTTTTCTCAATCAATCAGCCCTAGAACAACCAACATGAGCAAGTAACAGTAACATTGTTGGTAGATTAAAATTTTGACTCAACTTGACTCGACGCAGCATAGAAGACCGACTCGACTGGGGTAGAGAAGCATGTATGCTATGGGGTGGGGTCACTCTAGTGCTTTCACCTGGCTCTCATACCTCACATGGATATTGTCCCAACTTAGCCGCCTGAGTAGAGTTGCTGGTATATGATTTTTCGAATGGGGTTTATGCTCCCAAAAGACCTTGTTGGTCGCCACTAATATGAGAGTTTCACCTGCTTATAGACTTCCTCTTAGATCACTAAAATCACTGTCTTCCTATTTCTCTGATTAAAACCTTCCTAAAAGGAAAGACCACCATCACTGCTTTCTCAAAGTAACACCACCAATCTTTCTATGTCATTAAACCACCAACATCAACACCAATACCACTACCACCATTGCCAGTATTCTTTCAAAACCAGCACTAGCCTTTTTCCACTTTAAACCCCCACCATCACTCATCAAGAACATAACTTGGAAATTTGGATTAGAGTATTCCTCTAGCCATTTCCTTGATGTACCCATGTAATAATAATTTTGTTTTAATTAGAAATGCATAGATTATACTAAGAAAACAAAGTTAACAGTGGTTCCCTACAAAAGTATACAATCACGCGTCACTGGTATGAACTATGCACTCCCAGTTAAACATACAACAAAATAACTGAATTTGTCAACCACAAATCCCCATACAGTAACCTTAGTATCTATCCCATATAATAAGGTCAATAAACATTTATCACAAGTGCGCCAATGCTTAGATTAGATATCCAAATAAATAGTGATGTGAAGGCATACACTTCAGCTGCTAGAACTGGTGGATTTACTTCATCAATGCCTCTAACAGTATGATTTAAAGATCTCAAACTAATGACTTGCAGCCTTGCTGGTCATTCAGAATTTCATGCTCAGTTTATGCTTCAGATATCAATAACCCAACTATATCAACTCTACTCCATGGAGCAAAATGGCTCTCCGCAGACATGAGCTCCTTGACACTGGCAACTCGCCAAGTATCAAATAATTACAAATATTTGTTAAATTTATTTTTGAACATAAAAATCAATCCAAACCTATTTCAGAAAATGAAAAACCATTCATAAAAATCAAAACTTGATACAAAACTGAACCAAAAAACCAACCTGCTCGGGTACCAGAAGATGCAGCAACTCTTTTCTCTCTTCCGCAACAACAACAGCAGAAATGGTGGTGGGCTTCTCTACAGCCCACACTTCAAATCCATCCAACTGGTGTGCTGATAATGTAATCAGTTTAGTGTTGCAGTCTGTCAAACACTTAAACCACTGCACTATTGCACCTTACCTAAAGAGATTTGTTCTGAAGGATAAAGTATAAACGATACACCAAATCAGTAAATACCCACAAATCAAACTAAATTCATACATGGAATTTCTGATGGTAAACAAAGCAGAGGGAATAAAAACTATGTGGGAAAACAAATAAACACAGCAAAACTGAAAAAACATAAAGCAAGTCGTAATTCTTTGTTAACGCAGAAATTGGCAAAGAACTGCTAAGCAGCAATATCAGGAAGTGACAACAAATGCTTGGTGGTTATGACAAAAGAACCCCTTATGAAGGAAAATATGAGTAGGGGTGTGGCTGGCAATGCTTCATCCATATGTCCGCAGTAGCCAGTGGTAATGGAGGTATTGCAAATACTACTAGGACAGACACATATTGACCTCAATGACAATAACTCAAGCCTATGCAAACACTTACTACCAGCTCCATGTCCACAATGAAAATAGAAAATAGAAAAAATGCAATAACTCAAGCCAATGAAAATAGAAAAAATTTCAATTCAATCTCAGACATACCAAAGTAAAAAATCATCAAAGAAGCCCCATGAAGAAGAAATACCTGAAATTTCTTAAGTGTGTGGCTTGTGGGGAGCATAGAAGCTTTGGAACACCACAGATCAGAAAATCTGATTCCCACTGTGGAGATCAACAGATCCCAGTATGAAATCGAATTCTCAATTAGAATAACCAAACATAATTATCAACATATATGTAGTACTAGCCTAATTGAAACAACCATTTATGCAAACATCTAAGATTCAACTCTCCATCTTGACCAAAAACACACAATTACTTTATGAGAGCAGTATCTATATATCAATCTATGAAATGAAATCTTCTTTTACTGTTTGCCTAAAAAAACCCTTGCAAATAATGTATATAAACAACCAGAACATGCATTAGACGACGATACGTTTTGTTAATAGCTTGTACCAGTAAGAATTAATAGACTACTTCACAATGATCATTTCGGGTGTCAAATGCTTATCCAAGTTTGAAGATGGTCTGATACAAGTATGAGGTTAAAAACACTCAACATCATGTATTCTAGTACTGTGGTTATTTATTCAGCATAATAAACTCACAAATCGAACATCCGGTATACTTATTGATTGAATTCATGCATGATTCAGACGGTGTTTGTTTTTGCTTATGAATAGAGTTATAAGTCTTAATAAGAAGTGGACTACCTTATTTAGAGTGTTTGTTTTTACTTCTGATCAGAAGTTCAACTTCTGATTGGAGTAAGTACCAGGGAGGTGACTGAATGCTGACTAAAAAATTATTCCAATAGTAACCTTAAAATAATTTTGTAATGACAATTGTTGCCCCCATCTTCTTAAAAACGAGTAGGGCTAAATTTTGACGGCGCACCTTCATTCTCTTCACCAAGCATTGTCATTTTACCTCCCTTCAAAATGACTCTTCAACAGTAATAAACTTTTCTCGTTTCTCTCCTTCGTTTTTGTGTCTTTCTCTTTATTTTTCAAGCTTTTCTTCATCTCTCAAACTCTCCCTCTCATGTATATTTTCAATTTTTCATTATGTAGCATGTAGTTTGAAAGTTTTGAAAAATATATTTGATCACCACCATATATGTCGGGTTTCTAACCCACCATCTCTACATTCATGTATATGTCTCCTCAGTAGGGTAAAATTGTCAAACAGTTCTAATTCAGCAGCTAAAAACAAACATCTTTTAATTTTACGCTTCTAATCAGTAGCCCATTCAGAAGCAAAACAAACAATTCATTCAGAAGCTCGTTCGGAACTTCTAACTCCAATTAGAAGTAAGCTTTTAAGCACTTAAAAAAAACAAACACCGCCTCACTCTATCTCAAGAAATTTGAGTGTCCGGGGTTTCCAAAATCAGCTGCTAAATATGTAAATTTCCATAATCAGATACTAGTTGACCATCAATTGAGCTATTTCCAAGAAAACCCATACACCCAAAAGCATAACTACTTTAAGAACTGAAAACACTACACAATATTAGACAAACCCACAACATTTGTTGTCATATTCATATATAGAATGAAAAGGGTATCTGTGTTTATCTCCAATTGTAGAAGAACCTGAAGAGATAAAGATCACAGATACAACTAAGCCACTCGCCAATTGTAGAAGAACCTGACTCTCTCACGTATGTATCAGTATCTGAATCAATAGAGATGAATATATTTCATAAATTTGGGATCAAACGACCATTATTTCATTAGACTTACCTCAGCTCTTCTGCGAAGAACCCATTATCAGTATTTGTGATGAGATCTTGTATTGATTTGGTTGGGGTTGAAAAAGGCAAAGGTTTGAGATTTTAGAGATCACAGAGACGAGATGAGAGAGAGAGGGGAGATCGAAGAAAGAGGAGAGAGAGTTTGCAGAGACGAGATCAGAGAGAAAGGAGATTGGAGAAAAAGGAGATAACATCACAGAGATGAGTTGAGGTCGAGTGGAGAGATTATCCCAGAGACGGAGGTGAGGTTGAGTGGAGAGATCGAGTGGGAAGATCGAGAGACGGGTGAGGTTGAGTGAGAGGATGAAATTTTTTTTTCCAAGATCAACCCAAGGTAAAGTTTTCATATATTTAAAAGCATCTCCAAGCAAAGCCATTTTAGGGGGACGATCGAAAAGAATGGCCCTCCAATCATCCATTTAACTACCTACTATAATAGTTTTTTGCACAACTTTCTCCTAAATTTAAAGTGAAGTTAACCATCCCTAAAATTCATTTAATAATAAAATAAACCTTCGACTAATTTTCCCCCTTCTTTAATTTGAAATTAATAATATTATATTTAACAATATTTAAGTTAATATTTAATAATATTTTCCCTTCTTATATATTTAATAATATAATTGAAACTATAATTAATATAATTATATTAAGTTGAAATTAATAATAATATCATTAAAATTAAATTGATATAAAAAAGTTGAAGATATATTAAAATAATAATGAAAAAAGTTAAAATAAGGGATGTAGTTGGAGTGGAGGAACCCCTAAATTTAGTTTTTGGTTAAAATGAGGATGATTCATCCCCCATTTTAACTTTTACCATTGGAGATGCTCTAAGTGGTTAAAATTTCCAAAGCAGATATTTTTTAATTGACCCAAAAAAATCAACACTTGAAAATAAATTTTTGGATGTAATGTTTTATTTTTCCCACAAGTACCCAAAAACCAAACACACCTTTAGATAATTGATTTTGGCCAGTCTACTTAATTATGGGGTGAACCTCTTCACACACAGTACGTTATCTTTTGAACACAATTTCCAACTCTAAAACTAAGGTTACACCTTATGAAATATGGAATAACAAGAAACCCAACCTTAATTAGCCTAGCGTTTGTCAAGAAGATTGATCCTAAAATTACTAAATAGGATGGTAGGACTGTAAAATGTGTGTTTGTTGGATATGCCTTGAACAGTAAAGCTTATAGATCTTGGCTTGAAAACTGTGTGATAATTTAATCTATAGATGTTGATTTTTGTGAGGATAGAATTCCTTTTTAAGTCCGAAGACAGTGAGGGTGCACTTAGTAATGTTGTACCTAGTGGGGTTCCCACTATGGGGTTTCTCAGGAACTCGGTCCTAATGTATCTAGTACTAGTACATGAAGTAGAATATATAATTGTGGCACTTATGAACCTAGAAGAAGTAAAAGAACTAGAGCAACTAAAGATTATGAATCAAATTTGTACACATTTACTTTAGAACGGGATCGTTCCTATTTGGAGGAAACTCTTCCTCCATAGATGTTGATTCTTGGAGAAAACCCATTCAGGATGAAATGGATTCACTCTTAGCTAACCAGATTTTGGAATTCGTAAATTTACCTCCTGATTATACTCATAGATGTAAATGGGTATTGTACGTCAATTGTAGCTCAGTTGGTCAAGTCTTCATGCGAGATGAAGGCGATGCCCATAATATTATCAAAGTTTGTAAAATATTCGATTCTCATGTTCATGGAACTTTCATTCCTACCATTGATCACAAATCAAATTAGCTTAAATTTAGGTGATCCCCTTATGAATTCCCATGGCATAGGATTCTATGCAACCACACTCTTAGATTCAACCTTAACTTTTGATTTAAATACTATAGTATTCCCTTGACTTCACTAACCGTAACCAACATACCAACATCAGTTGAGTCACTATTAGCCTATTCCGATAAATTGATTGTCTAATTTTCTTAAGTGTGCATGAAAAATAGAAATAGATAATAATAATAATAATAATAATAATAATAATAATAATAATAATAATAATAATAATAATAATAATAATAATAATAATAATAATAATGGTTATGCTTGAAGAACATAGTGACCTACAAAATGAATTTCAAATTAGTTAGGATTGAAGTTAATAAGCTTGATGCTATAATACATGTGAAATTCCTAGGTAAATGAAATCGGTGTTTTGGGGTGGTAGTCTTTTTTTTTTTTTTTTTTTTTTACAAAAATCAGTTTGATTTAAAAATCATTTGTAGTAATATCCAATTTTGAAGGTCTTTGCTTAAACACATTGGGGATTAGTGTTGCGGCTCTAGGGTAGTTGACTTCAAGTACTTCCGTCAATGTGCTTAATTGTGCACTTTGAGATTCAAAATCTTGAAATTTATGTCTTTGAGCATGCAAGTTACAAATTAAAATTGAGCATACAATCAAAGCAATTCAAACAACTAACCAAGAATGCAAGATTAGCAAAGAGTAAAAGGAAAAAGAAAGCAAACCACAAAACAAGGCACAATATAAATGGGTTCACCTAAATTGGAATTTAATTGGCTCTGATTGGTTACTTTCTCAACAAAAGGTCATCATGCACCACGAGCTTTTATTAACGAATTCTCTACGAACCAGAGTCCAAATTTCGCTCTAATGATATACCCTCTATCGAAGCTACAACCACGACCTCGCAAAGCCAAATTGAAACCCTACAATTGCTCAAATTCCATAACATGTTCAAATTGAGAAAAAAAAAAAAAAAAGCTTTCACCCAATACTTTCTCTTCTAGTGTATACTCTTTGCCTAGTTTGCGAGAGTTTTTACTCAATTGCAGTCACTCTTCACTCAATGGGTAATTGAATCTTCAAACTTAAGATGAGATGAAGTGGTTAAAGACTCTCCAAAGGAAACATAAACCCAAATAAACCTCAGTTCAACCAGTTTCTAATCTTTCTCGATCGCTTCTCTTATGAACCCAACAATAGCTTGTGTGCAAGATGTTGAGAAATAAAGGAATTCACGTCCTTAAATAGAAATTTTTTTGCACCTTTGGATACTCCAGGTCGACTCAACCTCTAACCTTTGGCCTTTTGTAAATTTAACCCTTGAGTGATCTTGCAATGTCTATGACTAATGCACAAACGCTCCGTACATCGTTTATAAGAGTTTTCTGATTTATTTATATATTCACAAATACATTTTTAATGTATTTAGAACATAATGAAGCTATGTTGTAAAATCTCATAGGCCAGGTTCAAGAATTTGTAAGCCATTTAGTTATAAATAAGCATCGAGCTAACATTCATATGTGGAGTAGGGTGTCTATTACAACCTGGATTTGTTCTTCCTGATTATATCTAACATCTCTTTGAAGTCTTTGGGCAATTATTTTGTCATCACTATATCCTCAGAAGTAATGGTTTGTGCATACTAGGATGTGAGTGATCAAAAAAATTAGATCATTAGATGACCGAAGTCAAAATAAGAAAATCAATTAATATATTTTTGAAAATGTCAAGAAGACTGAAGTTCAAGATAGTTGAATAAAGTCCAAATAAAATGGGAAAAAAGAGTTTGCAAGGATAAAATTGGAAATTGGTCAAAATATAGAAGACCATTGTCCGGTCAATGAGGATATCTAGTATGTCAACTAGGTTTATTTTTTCGAACTTGAAATTCCTGTAAAACTAGCCATTTTAGAAGTACAATAAAATCATTGCGGTTGATTATACATCTCCCAAGACATGTATATAAATATAAGACTCGCTAATTTTCTCATTAGAATGTAGAAATTTTGGAGGAACTTAAATGAGCAATCAAGAGCAATTTGAGATTCCCCCAAAAAAAAAAAAAAAAACAAGTTTTATCTCCACGTTCAAGAGACATGTCTCTGGTTTTGTATTATATTACTCCTCACAATGCAACTCAAGGGCTATCACAAGGTGTTCAAGAGCAATCACAAAGAAGACACCACTTCCTTATAGTTTCAAGGACTACTTAAATACAATAGATAAAAGAGAAAATGTTAAAGCAATATTGTATTGGTAGATGCCTCACTAGCGAGTTGTTATGCCTTCAACCATGGCATCTCATATTTAGATTTAAGTCTCCATTTTTCCATTAAGCGAGGAAGTGAAGAGTGTGATGTTTCTCTATCTAGTAAAAAGTGTTGAAAGAGAGAAAATTGAGTTTATGCTTGTCTTAACTCAACTCTACCCTATTATGAGTTTACAACTTTGTTGGGAGTTTCGATTTAGCCTTGCAAGGTCATGGGTTGTACTTCGAGAGATGAACTCTTGTTAGAGTGAGTTATGTACTATGGTTAATGGAGAATAAAATAAGAAAAGTCATGTGCACATTCACCCTTCCACCGAGAAAATAATCAATCAGAGCTAATCCAAATCTTATTTAGATGGACCTTGTTATATCATGCCTTGTGTTGCAGTTTACTTTCTTCTGCCCATGCTTCTGTTTCAATTCATGCATGCTTGATTACGTTGCTTTTGCTATCTTTCCACTACCAACTTGCATGCTTGAAACCCAAAATTTGAGGACTTTCAATTTATTCTCAATCAAGCATATTTTCGTTGATTGATTTAGTCTTTTTACATCTTTATATAAGTACCAAAGTAGAAGATTGATTTGATTTCAACTATAACTTGTTTTTCTTTTCAAAATCAAATTAAAGATTTGAAATAGTTCTTCTTCTATTTAAAGTGAATCTACTAAACACGGTGGTGAAAAGTTATTGTAGTCAACTTCTCCAGAGTTGCAACAGTATTCTCCAATGTGTTTAGGCAAAAACCTCGAAATTGAACAAATTCCGTGGAAAAAAAATCAAATCAAAAACAATTTTCGGATACTATTAAACCCCTATGCTTTTATTGGGCTAACACGTTCACACCCAATAATCCAATAATGTATATATAGAAAACTCTTCGAGATTTTATATTAGAACAAAAATTTAGGATTAACGAGAAGAAAAATAATTAAAAAGGGACGAAAGAGGAGAGTACTCTTTAAATTTGTTTGAAAGATAGCTTTCATATACATTCCTTTTTACCATGTGATCATACATCCGACCGAATCCTGAGGGCATACGGTGAATTCAACGTATTCGGGCACACAAAATTTTTCAATTTTAGTACCCTTAAATTTGTAGTTTTGAGGCTCTTTGACTTTGAGATAATATATATGTTGACGTATTTTGTACCAATTGCTACCAAATTGTTGAAGTGGTAAGAGTGGTATATTGGGCATTTGACTATTGTAAGAAAAGTTAGGAGTTCAAACTTTTTGTCTTCCCTTTTGTTGGTCTAATTTGGAGCCACACGTTTGCACTTTGCATTGGGCTCCCAAAACCACAGGGCATGCCCTGCATACATCTTTACCTTATTTTTAGATGTTTTTAACACACGGTGATAGAAGTAAGAAGTTTTAAGCAATTCCTTATTGCTCACTGGATTCAGATGTTTTGCTTCTAAGATAGAAAATCAACAGATGGAAAAACAATAGCGTCTGATTTTGATTTAAAACACAATAAAAGCTTGATTTTGACTAGAAGCAAACATGAGCAACTCTTGATAGGGGACTTCTATATTTATAAAAGTAAGAATGGACGTCGATGAGAATCTCCAATAATAAACCAAAAAACTTAAATGGATTATGGATGAACTTCATTTTCATTCAATTGCATAGTCTAACCCCTCAAAATTGTTGATGCTTGAAAAAAAATAACACATGTTTTATTATTATAGCAAAAATAATTAAAATGTTTGACAAGTGTCATTATTAAGTTAAATTTACACTAGTTCCAACTAATACATATATACTAATATGGTGTTTGAATTTTTATTCATAAGAATGTTGACATCTTATCGAAGTTAGAAGTCAGAAGTTTTAAGCAGTTCCTTATTGGAATCAGAAGCTTTGCTTCTAAACTAGAAGCCAGACAAAAGGGAAAACAAGAGTCTTATTTTGATTAAAACACACAATAAAAGCTTTATTTTGATTAGAAGCAAACATGAGCAACTCCTAAGAGGGGACTTCTATAGTTATAATAGTAAGAATGGGTGTCGTTGAGAATGTCCAATAGTAACTCTAAAAACTTAAATAGATATTGGATGAACTTTTCATTCTATTGCACATCCTCCAAAAAAAAAAAATTGTTTTCAGTTTAATGTGTGTGGAGCATATATGAGTTTATGAGACATTATAAGCACCCAAAACATCAATTTTTAAACCCCTAAATACATTATTAGTAAGTCCAATTATCCAATAAAAATATTTTACTATGTGTATTTTGTAAGAATTCAAGTACTAATCTCAAATCATGCACAAAGTGGCACAATAAGGCTAAATTCAACAACTAGAATTCTCATTGGGGAGTTCACATGCATTGATAAAGACTAAAGAATTTCAAGCCTAAGACCCATGAAGTCAAGCCCACAAAACATTAATAATTACGGATCTCGAGAAAATCAACGTGAAGATTTAGACATCCACATTGCCAACTTTATCATTAAAAAATCTCAACGACATGTTTTCTTATTAAACTCCAACATATTTCCTCATTTTACTCCAACAGCTTTCCTTATTTCACTCAACCATGTTTCTTAATTCCACTCCAACATATTCCCTTATTTTACCCATGTTTCCTTGTTTCACTTAACAATGTTTCCTTATTTCACTGAAACCTTTTTTATCTATAAAACCCCATACATGGAGTTTATAAAGGAGGATAGTTTTCTTAGAGAGTTTTTTTGGTTCTAGTTCTTGGCTTTAGATTTTTGCTTGGTAGAGAAATGCATGTACTACTTTGCAACATTTTAATTTTTCCATTGAAGTAGAAGTAAGTTTTATTTTTGTTTCTCTTTCTTAATTGTTTTTCTTTCTTCTTTAACTTTTAGTTTCTTCTCACTATTTATGGAGAGCTAATATCTCCTCTCAAGGGGAAGAGATTGAGCCCCATGAAGATATAATGATAATTATATTGTGTTTCATTTAGAAAGTAAAGTAGGACAATGAATTGTAAGAATTACTTCGAAAGAAGTTATTTTGCTAAATGGATAATGATTTTGTATGATACATAAAAAAAGATCGGTCATCACGGCCGTACACGTGGAACAAAGACCCATCATGAGAATATAGCGCTCGACCTATGGGGTCAGCTCACAAAGCCCAGAAGGATTGAGGCCAATTATAGAGGCCCAAACTAGGGTCACCACTAAAGTGGCATAAGCAGGATCCGAATCCAAGCCCAAATGAATCAAAGCACAAATCCAAGACCGATACACGTTCTCTCATAAAGAAGAAGAACGTTGCAGCAAAAAAAAGCTATGGAGGGACCTACGCCTCCACGAATGCATCTCCATTAAGGAGAAGACTGTTTCAGAAACATCTCCTTCCGTTGCGCTTCACATGCTTAAGTCACACAGAGAATTACTACGGACATTATAAAAGGTAAAGGAAACATTCGACAAAGGTATGCAACTTTAACTGAGTTTTGTCCATATTTACTTCATTCTTCCAATAGAATTACTGACTTAAGCATCGGGGGTGCCTTCGACCACTAAAACAGTCAAACTCACAGGAGGACAATTTTGGACGCATCAGTTTGGCGTCGTCTATGGAAAAGGACGAGTTTCCTTTTCTAAAACAAAACACACGTGACAAAGCTCACCACAACCTAGCAAAAAATCGAAAAAAGCCATCAAAAGGAATAATGCAGTCTACAGACCCCAAATCTAGTAATGATCGTGACAACTCTCCCACTAAGATAACGACTCAATGAGAGGATGCAACCTGAAACACCGAACCAATAACATCTGAGAATGCGGATCCGCTACACCTAATAGTCAAGACAACCCAGACGGTCGTCGGCACTGTCACTGACCTTCGGGTAGACTTGCTCATGGCCCAGATGAAATACATGACAGAGATGCTGGAAAAAATCACCCAGGAATGCATTCAGCCAGCCGACCCTACTCCAGCACTGCCTCAACAAAACCCCACTATCCAAACTCAAGGGAGTGACGAAGCCTTAGCGGAACCCCGACAGGAAAGCATCGAGAGCAACGAACTCAACCGAGACAAAACTTTGCAATGCGACGGAATGGTTGCTGAGATCCTGTTCAGGATCGAAATTGCGGATCCCAACATACTATAGGAGTTGGCCAAACCACCATTCTCTAACGAACTTGTGAAGATGGCAATGCCAAAGAAATTCACAGCGATGAAAAACAATCGACTCAAAAAGCTTAAAAGGAACCAGGATGCAAGTCAGATATTCACAATGAACTTCTGATCTGATCAACCAAAGAAGTAAATGTTGGACACCCGAGTCAAACAAAAACAAAAACTTCAAATTGACCAAGGTTTTGAGTTAACAAAGTAAAAGTTGGACGAACGAGTCAACTAAATAACATGACTTCAAGTCGACTAGAATGTCGCACAAAATGAATCAAATGTTGGACCTCAAGTCAAACTAAAACAGAAACTTTGAATTGGCCGAGGAGTCGCATTAACAAAGTAAAAAAATGAGTACACTAAATAAAATGACTTCGAGTCGACTAGAATGTCGCACAAAATGAAGCAAATGTTGGACACCCGAGTCAAACTAAAACATAAACTTTGAATCTACCGAGGTGTCGAGTTAACAAAGTAAAAGTTGGACGAACGAGTCAACTAAAAAATATAACTTTGAGTCGACTAGAATGTTGCACAAAATGAAGCAAATGTTGGACACCCGAGTCAAACTAAAACATAAACTTTGAATCGACTGAGGTGTCGAGTTAACGAAGTAAAAGTTGGACGAAAGAGTCAACTAAATAAAATGACTTCGAGTCGATTAGAATGTCGCACAAAATGAAGCAAATGTTGGACACCCGAATCAAACTAAAACAGAAACTTCGAGTCGACCAAGGAATCGAGTTAATAAAGTAAAAGTTGGACGAACGAGTCAACTAAATAAAATGACTTCGAGTCGACTAGAATGTCGTACAAAACGAAGCAAATGTTGGACACCCGAGTCCAACCAAAAGCTTAAACTTCAGATCAATCGAGTCGTCGAGTCAACGAAGTGAAAGTTTATAGGTAAAATAACCTCAAGACGACTGGAATATTACACCAACAAAACAGTTCGAACGAACGAATCAATAAAGAAAAAAAAATTCGTGTCATGACGAGATCGAATGGACAATTCAACAAAATAAAAAGCGAACAAAACAACTTTCCACAAAAATTTGGTGACGACAAACGCAAGATCAAGACATGCAACCGAAACATGAGGAAATTCAAATCACCAAAAGATTGCTACAGACATATCTATGGAACATCAAATACGAATTATCAAGGCAACGATAGACGAACAAAGTTGATACAAAGGAAAATAAAAAAGCTAATTCATGTCATTTAAAATCTATTTGATTACATTAAGCAGTAGCAGTGGAAGACTAAGGGGAAAATCTATAACGTCCTCAACACCACCACCTGCAGGAGCCGGATCACCAATGGGAACTCTCTCTTCAGGAGGAGGAAGCGGTTCTTCAGCCATTGGGACACAAGGAGGATCTTCAACGACACCTTCCTCGTCCTCAAAAGTCTGATGAACCAGATGACGATACTGGGACAAATCGACACCAAAACCCTCGATATAATCCAAAAGTTCAGTCCGACCACCAACAACGCGTTGCTAGTCTGCCACCTCCGTGACACGGAGTCTATCCTTAACAAAAGCAAGCTCACTTCTTACAACGATAAGTTGGCCCTCGGAAGTAGTGAGCATTGCAGAGGAATCAACCTTGACCTCCCGAATCGAAGACAACAATTGCTCCACCCTTTTATCAGCAATATCGGAATTGTTAGAATGCTCTATCATGGCCCGCGCGGCTTCATCATGAAATGCTTTCTCAGAAGAAAGCTATTTCTCCACATTGAGCAAATGTGTGCAGACGCCCTATAAGTCAGCTCTCAGAGATTCAAGCGCAGCCAAAGATCGATCCCGTGCACCCTCCACTTCTACCAACGACACCTGAGCAACCTCAGCCGCCATGGTTCATTCAGAGCATCGTGCTTTTAACACGTCATACTGGTAAAGAACGTGGGAGAACACCAGCAGCAGTACAGAAAGCTTCATCTCTAAAGAAACCATAAGACTGTGATTGACCTAATGACTCAAGCTCATCATTCTTGTATAGGCAAGATGAGTCATACCTTCCATTACAAGCCTAACACCATTATCAAGATGAAGTTTTAGATTTGGCACAGACATCGAGGGCCTCTTCACCGACCGCTTGTGCCATTCATTTATCAGCTTGCGTGCACCATCCTGCACACCAAGACGAGAAAACCAACAAAACTTTCCATCCTATTTAACTTAGATTTCGTCAGAAGTAGGTTCCTTCCAACTGACCCGCGAATGAAAAACGCGAGGATCAGGTAGTATAGAAGAACCACCACCACCCATGGCTGGGAAAGACGAAGGAACAACAGGAGAACCTCCATCACCATCTCGTCGCTCAGCAGAATCAGAACGAATGGCATCAAAAGGATTCAAGTAAAATGTGGAAAGAGGAACCTCCATCCCTTCATCAGCAAGATGGGAAGGAGGACAAGACTACAACTTAGGAACCCGATCACGACTGACGAGCTCTTTAGATTGAACAACAAATAACTAGAGCATCTTGTCGTCCAAAGACCGACGATCCTCATCAGAACACTTAACAACATCAAGACCACCATAAAGTGGAAAGAAGATTATTTTTCCTGTAGTTTAACGGATGAAATGTATCATTCTCACTCCTCTCCAGAGCCAACTTCATCTTTTTCACCTCCTGCAAAGAGCAGCAGTCCTCCCTTTAAGGATCTCTATCCACAGAATTCGAATAAAGAGTCGTGCAACGCACAGAATGAACAAGTTGTTTCTTCTTCGGCACGCGGTCGAAAGACAAAACCAACGCTTCGATGGACTAACAGGCCTCATTATTTTTTTTAGAAGGACAGATAGCAGTACGGATAGGAGCATTGAGATCTGTAACATCAAAGCTCACTTTTTGATCAATAACCACTTCATCACTGACAGCACAGGCAGTGATCTCCGCAATCTGCCTCTGGGTCAACAAAGCCCTTTCGGTGTTATTCATGATGTATAGACCACTGCGCCTCACCATATCATCAATAAGATAGGAATCCAATGGGACCACCGCAAGCTCCAAGAAGCGCTCACTGATAATCTGCTCCTCAATAGTCAATTTCATATTTCAATGCTTAAGAGGAACTTAAAAAGACCTTACTATCGGAAGACAATGCAAATTAAAGTGGCCAGAGCCGACAGACGCAGGAGAATACAGAAAATAGGTATGATTAGGCCTCACGCTGAACCCCACAAAAGAATGCAAGATTCGAGGGGTTTAAGAGATACTAGAGATAATGGCCCTAGCATACGTGGCAACCATAACCCTCCAGCCATTCGGCCCATTTGAGCAGAAGGAATACCCAAGAAGTCTAGATACGACCAGAATAGCTTTCTGAACAGGGAACCGGAGACCGGCGTAGAACATAGGAGGATAAAGGGCAATATATAGTTTCATCGAGCAACAAGGACTATCGGTTTCGTGGGGAAGAATGATTTCAAGATCCTCAGGCAAATAATAGTTGGAACAGACACTATCCAGGGTAGCCCGAGAGGCTTTGTTTGGAGAAAAATGAGCTTCACAAGTGGAAATATGATCACCAATCAACATGTCGCCAGCGGGCATCGTAAATAGGGAATAACGAATGAGAAAAATGAGGCATTGGAAGAACAGAAATAACACTAGATGGCGTAAAGAAAGAAGGAGAGTAGCCACAACGCCTTTTAAGCAACTGGGAAACGAAGAGACTGCTCACGAAGCGACATACGAGACATTATGGTGCATTGAAAATGTGCACGAAAACGAACAGACAATGAAGTAACCATGACGATCAGGAAACTAAAACTTATTACTTGTCAAGTTCAGTGCAAAAACACAATCGAAATACCAACCGCCATACAGTTAGTGGATATGCAAACATACCTACTAACTAAGGGGGGAGTAGTTGATGATACATCAAAATGACCGGTCATCACGGCCGTACTCGTGGCAGGAAGACTCATCATGAGAATACAACACCCGACATATGGGGCTAGTTCACAAAGCCCAAAAGGATTGAGGCCTAGACTAGGCCCACCACTAAGGAGGCATAAACAGGATCCAAATTCAGGCCAGACGAATCAAAGCCCAAATCCAATACCGGTACGCGTTATCTTATAAAGAAGAAGAACGTTGCACCAAAAAAGAGCCGTGGAGGGACCTATACCTCCTTGAATGCATCTCCATAAAGGAAGAGACTGTTACAGAAACATCTCCTTTCATTGCGCCTCACATGCTTAAGTCACGCAGAGAGTTAACTACGAACATTATAAAAGGTAAAGGAAACATTCAACAAAGGTATGCAATTTTAACTGAGTTTTGTCCAAATTTACTTGTTTCTTCCAACAGAGTTACTGACTTAAGCATTAGAGTGCCTTCGACCACCAAAAGGTGGCCCTTGGCAGTCTAACGGTTGTTTTGCAGGTCAAACTCACAGGAGGTCGATTTTTGGACGCATCAATTTTGATTCAAAAGAATAAATCATTTCCATGTCTTTTAGGATTTTTTCAATGAAAAGCATAATCGAATTCAATGACAAGCATAATCGAATTCAATGACAAGCATAATCGAAATCCAATAATGTTTTAGAAATAAAACAATGGATTTGGTTAAAGTTTGAGGAAAATGAAAAGACATTTACTTTTTTAATCCCACAACTCAAATCATGTAGGTTGAAAAACCATGTGATTTGAGTATTTTGGGAAAAATTGAAATTATATTCTATAATCATTATGTGGAATGGGGTGATTCTCATACCCTTGAAATCTCTTTATATTCATTTTTGTTATAAGTTAATTATTTTGTTTTGGAATCATATCATCTCTCAACATCTCACCATCCATTATTTTGCTATTCTCTGCATTTTTTAAATTGATATTCAAATATTGTCTTCTGATCCAAGTGAAGTAGTCGATAACCCTACTTCCACTATGCATTGTTGAAGTGTATTGTAGGTTGAAGGAAAAAAAAAGTATTTCTTTGATTGATGTCGAAAATCATGCAATGACATTAATGTTAGTTTTTTGCATCAATCAAATGGCACCATTGCACATCACTTGGTGAAGGAAGACATTCTTGAAGATACAACTTTGGAGACAATGGGGAAGATTTTTAATTTCTTTAATTTTTTTCATTTTCTTTAATTTTTTTCTCATCTTTATGCATTTTTTGGGTAATTTCAGCATATAATGAAAACAACTCAACAGCAGACGGCTCAAATAGTGTCCATTTAACATGAACATTTTTCAAAAAACTCTGTGACGGTTCCTTGAATTTCTATAATTTTTTTAGGTCAATTGCTTGTTGAACAAATTCGTTTAGAAAAGTGGGTGATAAATCTGCAGAATTGCCTAAGACTTGCTTGAAGACATTTTTTTATTTTTTATTTGAAGTTTCTAGTGAGGAAGAGAGTTTACTCTTTAATAATTTTCTTTATGTCACGAATGGTCGAGTGCAACTTGTAATAGTTAGGCATTATTTTAGTATTAGGTTGATTGTAAGTTTTAGATTAGAATTAATTAATTTTCACAAAAAAAACAAAACAAAGCAAAAAAAATAAATTATGACTTCTTGACCAAGACCATTAAACATCTTTGCACCTGTAATTTTTTTGATTGTGTGTTTATTTATTTAGGCAACAATCAAAGTCAGAAAAAAAAAAAATTTGCTCCTTGAAGAGGGCTAACTTTTTTTTTGTAATGGACAACCAATGGTGTTGTGGGGGAGAGAGCAATTGCTTGAACCAAGGAGGAGTAACTCTCAAATAACACTTCTCTCTAGCCCCATAGTGGAGACCTTGTGTCCAAGCTCACAAGTTAGTATCTCTTTCAGACACATTGTTTTAGTGGCTTGGTTGCTGAGTGAAATTCGATTGGACATTGCTTGGTGTTTGTTTATGTTTTTTCATCTTAACGAACTGCGTTGTTGCCTACGTTAATGATGGCAGACCTAGCCCTGTTTTTGAATCTGGTGGGATTTCATCACCCATCTCATCACTCCAGTTGTGTGAAACCAAGGCACATAATAAAATCAACTAAGATTAGAGCCAACTATAATCGTGTTCATAGGACAACTAAGACCGAGGTTAATCTGCTGAATTTTGTGTTGACCCAAGCTAAATGTGATGTTGGGTTTAATCATTAAATGAACTCCAGGAGGCCAATGCCACATAGGTAACTCACTCGGTATGCCAAGTCACTAGTAAGCTACGGACTGCAGAAGGAGGTGGTGTAACTAACAGTTTTGGCTAGGAACACACACCCTAAGTACGTATTTGACACATTGTTCCCATATCAATCAATCTACAGAGCGGTAGCACAGGTACAATTCTTAATTAGACCACGAGATCTCCTGTCACTTGTGCAATAATCTGGCTTCTTGCAAGTGTAACTCTGATCTCCTGATTTTGGACTTTGTACTGTTGGATACAAGCTTTTAGGATCATCCGTTAGCACCCTATCTAATCAGGAAATAATAGATAACAGCGTAACGCCCGCTGGCTTCAATCAATCTTGTCCCTCACAGATTAACAAGATAAAATCTCATTCAAACGTTGTTTGCTTAGATTTGGCATTTGTGCGGTTCAGAAGTGATTGTTGCTTGTGTATGTCTTCTTAGCAATCGTCTAGGGATACTTGATCTTGTGTTTTGTAACTTTCATTTTTCCTTCTCATTTTTTCCTTTTATGAATGTTTGGGAACAACCCAGCAAACGCTTGGTTCGTACCAAAATTTTTTCTAGCCACCCTAATCCACTTTTTGCTTCTTCACCATACTCATATCCACCTACCTCCCCTCACTCTCAAATCAACATTGAAATGGAAAAACATCCAATTTGGGAATACAATGTTTCCCTTGCTACTAATGTGCACAAATGCATTGAGCTGCCCCCTATCACGATAGTTCAATTTGAGATCCGACCAACTATTATTAATATGTTACCAAAGTTTCATGGGCATGATCGAGAAAGCCCATATGTCCATCTTGGAAAGCCCATAGATGAGAAAAATGTTAGACTTCGCTTATTTCCTTTTTTTGTTGAGGATTGGGCCACTTCATGGCTAAATCTCTCCCTGACAATTCCATCAAATCATGGGAGGATTTAGTTAGAAAGTTTCTAGAAAAATACTTCCTGATGAGAAAGACCCAAGAAATTAGAAGAGAAATTGAGGAGTTTACTCAAACATGTGATGAAATTTTTTATGAAGAATGGGACCACTTTCAAGATTTACTGATCAAGTGCCCCCATCATGGCTTTGAAAAACGAGTGCTAGTGTAGAATTTCTATAATGGATAGATTTTCTAATCTAGAAATATGATCGAATCCATGCACCAAGGGAAATTCATGCGTAAAACTGGTACTGATGCTTATACATTTCTAAGAGAACATGCTGATGATTCTCGACAATGGACTACCCATAGAGACTTGAAACCTAGTTCTTCTAAAAAATAGAAGATTTTGAACTAGACATCAAAACCTTACTCAAGGACTTTGCTAAGGAAATTAAATCTATTGTGACGAAGTCCTCATCCCAAGCCAAATAGCAGACTTCCAAGCCTTGTACCTTTTGCCTCAAATGAGATCATATGGATTTTGATTGTCCTTTAACTTTGAGTGGCAATGAACCTCTAGAGGAAGTGTGTGAATTTAACAGTAAACATAAATCAAACACATTCGGTCAAACATACACATCTGCAAATCGAAATCACTATAACTTTTCCTATGGTGGTGATTTTTATGAACAACCACCCAGAAGTTCAGAGAACCCTCCTGGGTTTCGACACCCTAGGCAACCTAGTGGACAAGCCCACAACTCACGCACCTATCCCAAACAGGTTAAATATAGACCTCATTCTAACCAGTGGCAACAAAATCAATATCCACCACAGGGAGGACCTCTTTCATACCAGCAAAATCAGCCCGTGAACTATTTTATGGTTCATCTCCCTCATAATTTCTATGGTCAACTTCAATTTAGCAACTCCTGGGACTTGGTACCTCAAACTCAATATGTTGCTTCTTTACCACCTCCAAAACCATCTTTGGAGGATATGATGCACCAATTATTGGCAACTAATGCTGCTAATTCTCAAGCCATCCACCAGCTTCAACAATAGTTGCAACATTTGACCGTGGGAAGGGAAAATGGAACATTCCTCAGTCAATCCATCCCTAATCCAAAAGGTGTTCCCCAAGCCCAAGTCAATGAAATTAGAAGTAGTGTTGATTCAAATGGAGAAGTTAAAGTGGTCATTACCCTTTGTTCTAGCCGAGCAATTGATAATGACATAGAACAACTCAAGACAACTGGTGTGATTTCCAAAGATAACGTTCCTAAGCCAATTGAGAATACTAAAGGTTCTTCTTAAACCAGTTAAAACTCACCCTCTCAGCTTCTCGTAGAGCCACGAAAGTATATAACTAAGGCACCTTTTCCCAAAGCCTTTTTAGGTAACAAAAAAGATAAGTAATTTCAAGAAATACTAGAGATTTTTAAAGGACTACACATCAACATCCCTTTTTTGTCTGCTATCCAGCAAGTACCAATCTATGGAAAAAAAAGTTAAGGACATGTGTACTAAAAAGAGAAAAATGGAAATACCTGAAACTGCATGCCTTGCAAGCGATGCCACATCACTTATTCAACAAACTGGAGTAGTTAAGTACATGGATCCATGAACCCCTACTGTACCATGTTTCATTGGGAAAGACTTTGAAAGTCGTGCCTTGATCGACTTAGGAGCGAGTGTGAATCTCTTACCTTATCATATATATTTAGAACTTGGGTTGAAGGAGATGCAACCAACAAAAAATGATACCCTAGAGGAATAGTTCTGGATGTGATTGTCCAAGTTGCAGATTTCTATTATCTAGTTGATTTCATCATCCTAGACACTAGCCCGAGCCAAAATAATCTAATTCCTATCATCTTAGGGCGACCCTTCTTAGCAACTGCGGAGGCCAACATCAACTAAAGAAGCAATAGCATGTATGTTTCCTTTGGGAACCTTAAAGTTGAATTGAATATTTTTAAGACCTTGCAAAGGAGAGATGAGCTTGATATGATTAAGGAAGAAGAATAAGAAGAAGTGTGTATGATTCGAACTTTTGAGTCTATGGCTTAATCATCACCAGATGACGTATTGCTTCGTTGTCTTTCACACTTTGGTATGAACCTAGATATGGACGAGGCTATTGAAAATGTCAACAATATGTTGGATAATGTGTCCATATTGCATATACCTGAATCTGAGCCACTATCACTTTATCAATATGAGGAAGAGTTGTATTCTTCATCTTCCTATATAGAACAGTCACAAGAGAGTGTGTCCCGCCGACCAGCCACAGGAACCACAGTGTGCCGGTACGTGAACTAAATCCGTAATATGGGTGGATTGTAACCGGACACAACATCATAATATAAAATATTCTTGAAACGAGAAACAAAACGAAATAATCAACTTTGATATAATTTGAGGTAAATAGAAAGTATTCAATTCGCCCCATCCTGCGTCATGGCGACAAAATCAATATATAGTATTTAACAAGGAATATAACAATGCAAATGAAGCAAAACATACCCGTACAGGGTGGACAAGACTGAACAACTCAAAACAAGTCTACAGCTAGAAACTAAGCCTAAGCGCCACAATCAGCAGAAACAACAACACTGGCTGCACTCCAATAGAAGCACACCCCGTGCGGGGTCAGCAAAGCACAAAGCTAGCTGGTGCGAGTGAACTAAATACAAATAACAAATAATATACAACAAAAATCCATGCCACATAGTAATGAATAAGTGAATAATCCTGGATGCATGATCCATAACATGGAAGCGGTTTCCCTATGCAAGTTTCTAAAGTTTGAATCACACCGTGTCTCTAAGGATAATATTTCTAAGTTCAAACACCAACACAAACATTCCATATTGAACATTAATTACAAGTTTATGAGATATGCCGGTCATTATAGGTGATTCAAACATGGTAAATATCAAGTGATGAAGGCAAAACACTACCGTAATCCTGCATAGCCTCCTAAGTATGACAAACAAGTCGAAACCCTAAAAAACCTATTTATGTAAGTGTCTCATATTGTAGGTATCCGCATACCCTACGAATGTGTCTTACCCAGACACATCCCACAATGTGCACCAGTACTACTTCGGGCTTGTTTGTATCCTAATGGGGTGCCATATGCCTGGATACAAACTCAAACGTCCCGAACAACTAGCCTAATATGGCTAACCTAACACAATTCAAACTCAAGCGCGCTGGGAGGGAAAGCGAGTAATCTCCGAAGCACGTCCTCCGAGGCCCGTCCTATTGCACTCTCTAGTGGCAAGTGCGTGTTGGAACACACCGCACCTCAACAAACTCGCCACATGCAATAGCGTCTTCAATGTCTGTAGATGCGAGTCATCTCAAGCACCACCAAACTCACAAAGCGAGCGAGCTCCTAAGCATCGTCACAACACAATGGGGTAAAGACACTTATACTAATATAAACTTGCATGTACTACGAGTCTATACAAAATCTAACGTAACTGAGTGTAATAATAACAGCTAGGCAATTCTCATAAATCCACGACTACACTAGGGTCCCAACATAACCTTATTCACAACATAAAGTCCCTTGAGTCGAACAATCATACACGTTCAAGACTTAGCAATCGACGGTAAAACATACCAGTTGATAAAATATGCCATATCAACTAATTTGTTTATGATTCAATACAATTTGCAATTAAAAATTAGGTCATTAAACCGGGACAATAATCTGACCGTGTCATACCAAGCATACTTGAAAACACAACATATAATGACATTATACCAAAGCCTAACCACATTTAAATTCAGCCACTATTCAATTTCATTCATGTATATCATGCTTTCAAGAAACTTAGTATATAAATTCGTTCACAAAGGATCCAACGCAACAATCGAAATCTCCAAAACCTCATGAGTGTCAAGTCCCGAACTTGGATTCAATCACACACAATCATCGACACAATGTAACAATTCAATTCCAAATTTTAAAATAAATATTTCTCAAAGTAAACCTTATAGTTACACTCACTTGAGCGGAATGGATTTTTCAGACCCAAATCCTACCGACCGAAACTCCCAACTCGTGAAACAGCGAATGCGGGACTAATGAAACTTTATAAAACTGCAAATGCAGACTCAAAAGTGAGCAAACTAGCCGAAAACTAGAAAAGGGAAAAAGTAACAGTAGGCGCATGGCTGAAAAATTACTTACCGGGAAATTAAATTCGGAGACCACTCCGACGAAGCCCAAAATCCGGCGAAAACCACCCTACTCCGGTTTGATCGTTTCCGAACAACACAACAGGCCGAAAATTGGTCATAGAACCATCGTAACCGTGAATTACAGCTTACCCGCGCGATTCAAGCTCGGATTCACGCAGGAGAACTTCCCTAACGAACATGCACAACTGGTTTTTTTTAATTCCAGCCAACTACGAAAACACCCTTGCATGTGGGGTTTACAGGTTCCAAACGACGCCCCAACCACCACCCGAGAGGCTGATTAGAGTAGTGTTGCTTACACTGTCAATGACAGCTCCAATCAAGCCCACAACCTGATTTTTTTTTCTATTTTTAATGTGGAAAAACTCGAGCAAGAAGGAGAAAGGAGAAATAGAGAAAACTGTTCGCATCACTCGAACACAAGTCGTCGAAGAAGAAACGTCGCATGAAGAAACGCTCTGTAAAAAGAAAAAGGAAAAAGAATAAGGGAAGGGGGAAAAGCATGTTTTAATGTGTTGGTGGCTATTTGCCCCCACCAAAATTTTGAATACACCCCACCCTCCAAAATCCATTTTTTAAACGAAGTTTAAATCAAACCAAATTTATACTATTGAAACAAATTTCAAAAATTCGAAGTTAGGCAAATCAAACAATCGGAAAAAAACTACGAATATTACATCATACACACCTTAAAATAATCTCGTCCTCGAGATTAGTCAAAGCAACGACAAGAAAGACTAGGTGAAAAGCTCAGGGTATTTCAGTCTCATCTGGTCCTCCAATTCCCAAGTCATGTCACCCTCTCGGTGACTCCATTGGACCTTCACTAACTTCACCGTCCTTCGTCGAAGTTGTTTCACATCATCATCAACAATGGTTACTTGCCTCACTAGATAACTCAACTCATCAGAAATCTCCAACTCAGCGGGCTCCTCAATCTGTGACGGGTCTGGCAAACACTTACGCAACATGGATACGTGAAACAAGTCGTGGAGACCGGACATACTCTGCGGCAAAGCCAATCTGTAGGCCACTGATCCAATCCACTCAGTAATCTCATAGAGTCCTACATATCTTGGTGCAAGCTTCCCTCGACCTCTGAATCTAACAACTCCGCGCATCGGGGAAACTTTCAGAAAGACTCTTTCGCCAACAGCAAACTCTAACTCCTTACGTCTCCTATCAATGTAACTCTTCTATCTACTCAGAGTTGTCAATAAACACGCTCTAATTAGCTCAATCTTCTCAGTAGTTTCTTTGATCACATCCGGCCCCATCACAACTGACTTTCTAATCTTCGCCCAAACAAACAGGGACCTACACGGTCGTTCGTAGAGTGCCTCAAACAATGCCATGCCAATACTTACGTGATAGTTGTTGTTGTACGCAAACTCACACAACTGTAGGTGATCTTTCCAACTGCCTCCAAAGTCTAAAATGCACGCTCTAAGGGTCTTCCACTACCTGATTCACTCTTTCAGACTGGCCATCTATTTGTGGATGATATGTTGTACTCATGTCCAATCTAGTTCCTATAGCTTGTTGAAAGCTATGCCAGAAGTGGGCTATGAAAATTGGATTTTGGTCAGATACAAGCGAAATAGGCGACCCATGAAGGCGGACTATCTCCCGAATGAACAACACCGCTAGACTATCTACCGTTCGATTTGTATTAACAGGAATGAAATGTGCACACTTCGTCAACCAATCAACAATCCAATGGATGCAATAACCTAGACGGTCTCTGATGTTCGACTTTCACTTGTTGACAAGTCGCACACCGTGCCACAAACTCTCCAATGTCTTTCTTCATGCGGCACCACCAGAAAGAACGTTTCAAATCTTGATACATCTCTGTTCCATCGGGGTGAATGGTGAAACAAGATCTATGACCTTTCAGTAAGATATCTCTCCGCAACTCTTCATTAGATGGAACACAAAGCCGCCTACAAAACCTCAACCCTCCATCTGAACCAATTGACCAATCGGTAGGGCACTCATCCAATGTGTCCACTACCAAATCTGTTATCTGCCTCGAAATCACTAGATCAGATGTCTGTCTCTCCACCACTCTACTGATCAACGGTGGATAAACTTCTAAACCCGCTATCATGCTGCTTTCTTTACAGGAAATAGGGTGAACTGCAAATGAAGCTAATGTCTCAAGTGTTCGATACTTTTGAATCATCATGGTTTCCATCACTACATGTTGTCTACTCAGGGCATCAACAACCACATTGGCTCTACCAAGCTGATACTGTATTTCAAATTCATAGCTACTAAGAAAATCGACCCATCGTTGTTGCTTCATAATCAACTCTCTCTCAGTGAATAGGTACTTCAAACTCTTGTGATCTGTGAACAACTCAAACCTCTCACCATACAAATAATGTCTTCAGATCTTCAAAGCAAAGACTAGAACTGCCAACTCTAAATCATGTGTCAGATATCTCCTCTCATGGGGTTTCAACTGTCGAGACGCATATGCTACAACCCTCTTGTCCTGCATCAACACACCACCCAATCTTTTACCGCAAGCATCGATAAATACCACCAGTCGGCTACCAGGTGTCGGAATAGTCAACGCTGGTGCTAAAGTCAACCGAAGCTTCAAAGTTTCAAAAGCTTCTTCACACTTCTCTGACCACACAAAAGGAACATTCTTCCTTGTAAACTGAATGAGTAGTGTTGCAATCAGTGAAAATTTCGCGATGAACCGTCAGTAATAACCGACCAAACCCAGAAAACTACGAGTCTCCGTCACACTACTCGGTCGTCTCCAAGACTTCACTGCTTCGACTTTCTCGGGATCCACTGCAATACCTCCCTAGAAATGACATGTCCGAGAAATCGAACTTCTGGTTCCCAGAAATGAAACTTACTGAACTTTGCATACAAATGATTTTCTCTGAGTGTCTTCAAAACAATGCGAAGGTGCTCTTTGTGCTCCTCTAAACTCCTTGAGTACACCAAGATATCATCAATTAAAACTACCACAAACTTGTCCAAGTACGGACTGAACAATCAGTTCATCAAATCCATGAAGAAATTCAGTGCATTCGTCAATCCAAATGGCAAGACTGGAAACTCATACAAGCCATAACGAGTTTGAAAAGCTACAATTGGAACGGAGTGTTCCTCAACTCTCATGTGGTGATACCCAGACTGCAAATCCAATTGTGAAAACATTACTACTCCCCTCAACTAATCCAATAGATCACCAATTCGAGGCAACGAATACTTATTCTTGATGATCACTTTATTCAAATCATGATAATCTATGCACATCCTCAATGATCCATCCTTCTTAGACACAAATATTGCTGGAGCTCTCCGAGGTGAACTGTTTTGCTGAATAAACCCCTTACTAAGCAAGTCATCAAGTTGTACTTTCATCTCTTCCAATTGCTTAGGTGCAAGCCTATACGATGATTTAGATATAGGTGCAATACCATGAACCAGGTCAATCCGAAACTCTACCTCGCGGCAATGTGGGATACCAGGAATCTCTCGAAAGACATCAAGGAATTCACACACAACCTCGACAGAACTAGTGTCGGGACTAGCAATCTCAAGAGAGCCAAGAAAACTCAACATCACAGAAACAAAATCGGGCTCACAAGTCAACACATGAGACGAAGCATCAGGTGGCGCTAACGTCACCGAACTGTGCAAACAATCAATGATCACCGGATGACTGGACAACCAATCCATCCCTAGAATCAAATGATAGCCCTCAAAACCCAAGACAATAAAGTCAAATACGAAGGTGTACCCCAACAAGGAAAACTCGAAACGGGGACAATATTCCCACAACCAAATAGAACTGCCCAAACGGGACACAACACACAAGGGTTCCGGCAAAGGCACTTTCTTTAGACGGTCTTTAACAACTAACTGTCTAGAAATAAAAGACCTAGATGTGCCCATATCAAAAAGAGCTCTCAACTGGGAAAACGACGAATAAACAAAACCTGGCAGACAACACATATATCCTGAATCACATAACAACACACTAACAAGTAATTTTTCCTACAGATAATGCATGTAACACATATCCTACTATATCTAGCACACAACTAAAACAAAAATAATAACATACCCTCAACATTTCCCTGATCGAGAATAGCTGTTGATGGAGTTTTTATTAACCTAAATTATTAAGTTAATAAACCCTATTTTTAATACCACAAGTGCACGGATTTCTAACTGGTAGACAGTGACAAATACGGGTCGATCCCACGAGGATTGACGAGACAATCGAATTCTAAGACTTATTTGAACTAATTTAGAGTTGGGGGTTACAGCAGATGTAAATTACTAAATTAAGAAAATGAAAATGACAACTAAAATTAAACTGATAAGATAATAGAGAGTAGACCAAGACATTGAATCCACCACAGGTACTTCGAGATTCATGTACTCTAAATTATTGTTTTCAAGAATCAACACGACTAATATAAAGATTAATCTACAATTGCAATTGATTTTAGCAAAGTCATAAACCCCTAGCATTGCATGTCTTCTTACGGCACACACAATCACAGATTCAGATTAATTGATTAAAGAAGGCTTTGAATATAGATAAAGGGTATTTCTAACTATCGATTAGTCTAGATAATTATTTCGGATATAATCGGTGAAAGAAAATTATTGAAATCCAGAAATCAACTGTATTTAACATTCAAGCATATGGAAAAACAATAATTTAGATACGACAAACTCTAGGAAACCCTGTGGTTTCATCTTCGCCTCGGCGCGGGGTCTAGAAGATCATGGTGGATGACATCACAGCACTGGTGTAGGTGGAATCCATTAATTCCTGCACGAACACGCGACACGAAGGACTGCAAGCGTACTATGGTGGTACAAAGAGCAAGTATTCGGGTGCGAATAGCGAAACTATTTTTCAAAACAGTTTTCTCCCACTAGAAAAGTCGTTTTCTTCATCTTCAACGAGCTCCGCTCTGGGCCGCCGCTGCTGCTTTGATCCGGTTCACTTGCGAGAGAAAGAAAAGAGAGAGAGATGGAAGAACAGAGAGAGACGAGTGACGCGAACGACGAAGGTGGTGTGCGATGGTGGTCGAGAGAGAGAAACAGGAAGGAAGAGAGAGATGGGTGAGGGAGGTAGGCGAGGTGGCGGCTGATGGTGGTGCTCAACAGTGTGGATGTTGGACGGTGGTGTGGAAGGGGAGAGGAGCAGGGGCTGCTCTATTTCGTGGCCGTGCGTGGGTTGTCTGTTGGTTCGTTGTTGATGGCGGGTTGTGGTTGCAAAATAGTGAGATGGCGGTTGTTTGGCGTGGTGAGAACAGGGGATGAGGAGAGAAACAGGGAGATGGTGGCGGCTGTTGTTGGGCGTGCGAAACATGGTGTGGATGCGCTGGACGGTGGTCGGCGTTGTTATGGTGGTTGGTTAGTGGCGAGAGACGAAGGTCTCTATGTCTCTACCCAGGGGGAGAGGAGAGGAGCGACGTGGTGGCTGGAAAAAAAAAGAAGGGCTTTCCTCCAAAAGGGGGAGAGATCCAGATTCTAAATAGGTTTTCTCTATTCTCCTAGGCTGGGTTTGGGCTTTAGGTTAACTTTTGGACTTGGGCTTAGGTATTAGGTAAATTTGGCTTATATGGGTAAGGTATAGGCATGTGATATTCGACTTGTCACCCGTTACTTTATACCGCCATTTGAACCAACCAATTGATAATTCTTCAATTTGTCGCCTTAACGTGATTTCATCGCTTACGCACAAATTCCTACAAAAACATGAAAATGAAATAATTAGAATAAATTATAATAATCGAAACACTAACATATATAAATTAAGGGATATATTATGTAATAATTATGTGAATATCAAATACCCCCAAACCTATATTTTGCTAGTCCTTGAGCAAAACAATAAAAATAAGATTCTAACTCACTTTCGCAGGAATCATCGGTTGCACTTACCTTAAACGTGCAACAAGGCTTTAAACCCCTAGATTACCTCTAGTAGACGAGTTATAGTCTCATGAGGGTTTCCAGAAATGTTACCCACAAACATTATGACTCAATAAATTTCCAAAACATGATAACTTGGTTATTCGATATATTATCCTCAGAGTAATAATCTAATTGCCAAAATTTTCAGAAAACAACTAACAGTGTCACAATAATATATCAAAGAGTCTAACAACAATTTAATAATACCCAAATGTTAAATAAATTTCATCAATTATTCTCAACTCGAAGTGTGTGTGTGCATGGCCTTATCAACATGACTTTATTTTTCTCAGTAAAGATACAACTAGATATCCTTTGAATTGTACGCTTCGACTACAAATCTCTCTTGTCACTCAGAAATGAATCACTTAGAGATTGGCTAGTTATCACTCGATTTATATGTGAGAAAGAGAATAAATTATGTAAACACAAACATCTCACATATAATCATGAAAAAAAGACTTTTAAAATAATGAAATGAATATGATCTCATGGACTGGAATATAAATTACTTTGAGAATGTTGAATTATACACCATAGTTCTTGTTTATTTAATCTCCACATCTATAAACCAGACTTTTACTTAAGATCAATTAGGTATTTATTAGGTTGTAATGAGGCTAAGATTTTGGCTAACAAGAATGGAAAAGGATACGAGAAAATTCTCTGAGAATGGATACACACTTTAATAAACACGTTGGGCTCTGAAGAATAAACCAATGTTTTACACCATTAATTTTTCTTCCTTCGAAATTCTTCATATTTTTTTTTCTTCAAAGCATCAATCTTTTTTTTTATAAAATCAACGACATGCTTTCCCCTTCTGCACAATGAAACATTTCAGTCCCGAGGATTCATGGAATATTTAGTTTCAACTCTTTTTATTTGCCCATTCAAAAAATATATCAACCATACACATTCTTAGAGACATTGGGTAAGGATAAAAATAGTATGATATATTACTCCCTAACTTGAGTAGGTAATGGAGATGGGGTTAGCAAAGAAAAAGTTTATTTAAAGGCTCAAAAGGGCTGCAAACGGATATTTATTATTAGGTAGGCTAAAAGGCTAAAGAACGGTTCAAAGAAAAAAATTGCCTATATCAATTCTTAAGCTCTAGTCGGTATTATGACATCTCAACTAAATAAATCAAGAAGTTCTAGTGTAATAATTCAATTTTAATGACATTATCAAAGCAATCAATAAAAGAAACAAGAACAATGAGATCATCAACGAGATAATGCAGATTCAAGAAAAGCCAGAGTTTATTTAGTAACCCTCAAGAAAAATAGAATGTCTCGAAACTCGCAAGGGTTAAGTATCCACTATTATTCTAAGGTTTTTTAATTAATATCTTACTGATTAACTTCAAATTATGCTAACTCGGCTTATAGTGCAAGAGTGGTCGAGTCGAAAAATATCATGAAATATATTTAACTTAAAGATAATATCAAGCCATATGTTTTCCTAATTATATATAAAAGTGACAAGTGAAAGCATGCATTTCTCGAATTTAAAGGCATACTTGAAAGCATATTCTCTTCATTGGAAAGGAGCTTAGATTTTGTATGCATTTTCAAATCGAAAAATTTCCACACATTCATAATTAACTATGTATTCAATGGAGATTGAGTAGAATAAAATAGTCAATTGTGAAATACATTTCAGTTCAAAATTTTTGAAGAATGCAGAAAAATTCATAAACCTCAACCCCAAACCTAAACCAAACATTGTCCTCAATGTATAAAATGATGATCATGACAAATGCAGGAAAAAGAAAAGATGAGAGTTAGAGTGATATTCCCATGGAAAAGTTTTTACCAATTTCGACGAAATCGTCCACCAATGAATGCTCAACAACATAAGAATTGTGGACACATCATGATAAATTGATAAAAAAAATACAGGACACAAAAGAAAAATATACAAATAAAAAAACAAAGTTACAAACATCAGTTGTAAGTCAAAATTGTTACGGAGCTAACGAGTATGAGTGAAATGCAACTAGAAAGAACTAAAAAATCAATCCAGATTGACCATAATGACACCACTGAAGCTAGGCTGCCTCCTAGGAGTGCTTGGTTTAATGTCGTCAGCCCGACATATATTCTTCCTCACAAATGATGTACCATAAAGTGAAGAGGAAGAACATAGCAAACACTCTCCTAAAAAATGGGCAAGGAATCATATAGCAACAACCTAAAAAGTTGAGGATTCGTCCAACAAATAGTAGCAACCACATGCGACACAACGTATACTAACACATCCCAAAAGCTACGAAAGCGCCTTGCAAAATCATAGAGCAAATGCAAATGAACTCGCATTCTTAGAAAATTCGTGGGAACCTTGAGCAGAAAGGGATCACAAACAATGATATCCAGCAAATGACTCCTACCTACTCCTAAAAAGGGACATCCTAAGTAAGGTTGCAAATCAGAAGATTGAATATGTATCACAATAGGGTGGTCAAAACTGAAATCATCTCTTACAAACAATGGATCCACATAGATGGCATCAAACAATATGAAAGGGATGGAAAGAGGTATGTCTATAGATATATCGGGTGGTACAGGTTCATCATAACAAAATGAACTACACCAAGATGATGAGTTAGACAACGCAACATGTCACGCCCCGATTTTCGAGAAAAATGAAATCCTAAAATCCACGTAGGATTATCCGTTTCCCCAAAACTCGGGACGTGAAATTCAATAATGACAGAAACATTTAGCAGCAATGACAAAATATAATTTAGAAAATATGAACAAACTAAAAATTTTAATAAAACTCTAACCAGAAAATACTGACATTGCTAGCCCCACTAGCGAAACTCCCGTATCGCTGCTCAAAAGTCTCTGAACCTGAAAAGCTAATCGGCTACATTCCCAAAGGAATGTACCCAAGAAGCAAAAGCTCACTCGGGTCAGCAATAAAGCTGGTGTGAAATCTCTTTATGCCAAAAATCAATAAAATCGCACGTGATATACATCAAGCTAAACACAAACAACCAACCATCACACCAATAGGTAGTTCCTCAACGAGGCAAAGGTGTGATGCAAGGAAACACAGCTCCAAGAATTTAGTTCCTCAACGAGGCAATCATATCATCATCCTAATATGTAAATATGCATTTACCTGTACTTACCCTATAGGAGTTGACCATGGCAAGTCGGACCTGCAGAAATATTAGTAGACTTGCCATCCTGCATAAAAAGAATTAGAAACAATACAACTTCATTTATTCTTTTTATTTGAATTAGGTTCATCTTTTTAACGGATTGATCACTTAGACGATACCACATTCGCACCACCTCCGTGCCGAACATACATGCCCGTATGCCTCTCTCATATAAAGGAGGACTACTCCGTCATCCATGCCTAAGTGGGGACATCACATACAGGCATGCATCGCGGATACCCCTAACTATATGAGTACCAAAAGCCACCCTTGGGCTATCAATGCGCATAAACTCACGTCACATTTTTGACGGATAAAATATCAAAGCCTATTTTAGGCATACAATCCACCACATTTCCGCAAGACTAACCCGAAGGTTATTTTAGTTTCTCTAGTAAGAAATGGGTGCCCCAACTCCGCAAGACGACCCACTGGTCATTTAGTTTCTCTAGTAAGAGATGGGAAATCATAAACAAAAGAGATGTGGTAGTTCTAAGTGATACAAGCCCAAGTGTTTTATATTTTCAGCAATCCAATATCATTTATTTTTCATAAATTCAGAATTCTTCCACAATGACATTTTGTCAAGCATGAATTGATTCACAATCTATTCACCCACATTTTTGGGGAAAACATAGCATATTCATTAATCATGCTATATAACAATATGGCAATCAAGCCACTCCTTTATTCAAATATCTCAATTCTTCATAATGCATAAACAAGTCAATATGCAAATAAATCTCCAAATTTATGACAATGCATTAATATTCATCAACCATTCAAATACCAACCAAACAAAGTCACATCCAATCAATAAAATGGTAAACAGGTGTGACACCAACATGAATCCAGCAAGCTAAGAAAATCTCACACATCAAACAGATTAAAACTATTGGAGATCAAGCGTTTGCAGCACCAAACACCACAAATAAGACAGCCTAATTCTCAAACATGTCTAAAACCTCACAATTGGATTTTCTGAAATGAAACTCGTCATTTCCATACATACAGTATACTGAATTGCTCATCCAAAGAGATAAAGGGCTAAGAATTTCACTTACACCTTACACCCAAAACGTTTGAAATGTGATTTAAATCAAGCAACATAACAAGCCTGAGAATCCAATCCAAAATCATCAAGGGCACACAAATACAGGTCATCACACCACCAAACCAAAATCCAAATCATAACCACACATCCTCGCAACAAAACTCACAAACCCCATCATCAAATCCTCACAAATACAATCATTAATTCAGTCAAGAAACAAGGATTTGCAAAATATAGAGAAATAAGAAAACTCACAGTAAAAGAGAAAGAATGAAGAAAACTCACTGATTTCGCAAAGAATCCACGCAATAACCCTTCATAGTCAACGCCATCACCATTCGCAATTACATCGCTAAGAGCATCTGGGAGAACCCTCCAAATCAATGTCAGACCTTGCTAGTCCACACTGTCCAGCAGTAGTTTCGTGTCCTCTAGGGTGTGAGATTGACCTAAAGTTCACTCTCAGCCTAGTGCTTACTCTACTTGCAATTAGAGTGGTCTCCACTAGAAATCAATGAGACAACACCACCACTATATGGAGAGGAATTTATCAGATAACTTGCTTTCCAGAAACTTCTTGTGATGCTTCTGCTTTTAAGTGGACAATGGCTGAGGAAAAGAAAACTAGAATACCCTTTAACCAAAAGAGCTTGAATCTTAAAGCGGGCCATTCATAATTATCCTAATAACATTAGTACTGAAGGAAGTCTTCCACTTGCGTGATTATGATATTAGCCTTGCCGAATGGGTTCCAAGAACATGCCCATTTCCATCATTCACACCATTGAAGCAAACGATTTCAACATGCATCATGAACAGAGGTTGTGGGCACAGTATTTGTACCACCTGGTGAGCAAGAACCAAAAAGGAGAACCCATATACATCAAAATAATCTCACAGTATCATATAGAATCATTCCTCAACCCAATAATCATCATCAAAACACAATGACACACCATCAAATCCACTGGAGAGGTTAACAAATCCACCAAACTATCCCACACAGAGCAACCATGCGAAGGTGCAGATTCCAAGAGATTGTGCCATCAACCTGACGAACAATCTCAGCCAGGAATCCATGGTTCTTATTACACAAAGCAAACAACCTTGGAAGCAGTAACAGTAGGAGAATCAGTGATCAATTCAGTAATCCAATCAGTAAGCTCGACGAGGCTCTTAGTCTGTCCTCTACCAGCAGCAGCATTTTGAACACCCAATCTGTATCTCATTGATCGAGTTTTTGCTCAGATCCAACACTCTCACAGAGAACTCTCTGCAAGCAAACCCAAATAAAACCTTAGAGAGAAATCGATCTCATCACCTGAATCGAATCGATCAGATCTCTCTAATGGCGAGTGGATCACCAACGACAATGAGTTCATCATCACCATCATCATCTCCACCATCTGCTGAAGAAGAGATGGCAGTGAAAGAAGTCGTAAAAGAGCAAGAACGAGTCGGTACTCGGAACAACTGTGTCGCCCGCCGAGGGGTCGAACTCCACCTCGGTGCTCTAATGGCGAGATGAGTTCTTCAACGTCTTCTTCTTCGCTTCGCAGCGCAAATGAGAGGGAAGAAGAGAGATCGAGATAGAGGGAGACAGAGAAATCTGAAGGAGAGAACATCAAGGAGAAAGGGGGAAAAAGAAGAAGGATAAAGAAAAATAGGGTTTTCTCTTTATGTAGTGTGGGTGGCTATTCGCCCCCACTAAAATTCTGAGAACACCCGCCCTTTAACTCACCAAATAAAACCCTAATTTCGAAATTCACATTCAATTAAATGTAACCCTATTTTATTTAATTAAAATAAAATAAATTATCTTTATGAAATTTAGGGGTGTTACATTATACACACGTTAAATGGAATCTCGTCCCGAGATTCGAATGGTAAGACAGTTAACTGAATTTCGAAAATACTAGTTGTCAAACAAAAGAAGATTTTGAAACACAATTTCAATTGAATTTTTGAAACATAAATTATTTATTGTTATTTGAAAAGTAGGGGTGTTACATTATATACAACTCAAAAGGAATCTCGTCCCGAGATTCGAATGGTAAGACAGTTAACTGAATTTCGAAAATACTAGTTGTCAAACAAAAGAAGATTTTAAAACACAAATTTCAATTGAATTTTAGAAACATAAATTATTTATTGTTATTGAAAAAGTAGGGGTGTTACATTATATACAACTAAAAGGAATCTCGTCCCGAGATTCACGGAAAGTGTTAAGTGAACACTACGGATATCAAAACCCCAAAAAGAAAACAATACGGAATAATGTCACACAAATATTGACATTATAAATAAGATTACTCGCGCACACACAAGTCAATGAAGTCTCATAATGAGATTCACGAAGAAAACAAAACAAAACTAAAGTTTTCAAGGTTCGCCCTTGTCACTTCATCCTTAAGACTTCTACACTCCTACACACCCATATCCACATTCCGAGGATCACCTAGACTCTACCCCAGCCTAGGCTAACCAAATGCTCTGATACCAAACTGTCACGCCCCGATTTTCGAGAAAAACGAAATCCTAAAATCCACGTAGGATTATCCATTTCCCCAAAACTCGGGACGTGAAATTCAATAATGACAGAAACATTTAGCAGCAATGACAAAATATAATTTAGAAAATATGAACAAACTAAAAATTTTAATAAAACTCTAACCAGAAAATACTGACATCGCTAGCCCTACTAGCGAAACTCCCGTATCGCTGCTCAAAAGTCCCTGAACCTGAAAAGCTAATCGGCTACATTCCCAAAGGAATGTACCCAAGAAGCAAAAGCTCACTCGGGTCAGCAATAAAGCTGGTGTGAAATCTCTTTATGCCAAAAATCAATAAAATCGCACGTGATATACATCAAGCTAAACACAAACAACCAACCATCACACCAATAGGTAGTTCCTCAACGAGGCAAAGGTGTGATGCAAGGAAACACAGCTCCAAGAATTTAGTTCCTCAACGAGGCAATCATATCATCATCCTAATATGTAAATATGCATTTACCTGTACTTACCCTATAGGAGTTGACCATGGCAAGTCGGACCTGCAGAAATATTAGTAGACTTGCCATCCTGCATAAAAAGAATTAGAAACAATACAACTTCATTTATTCTTTTTATTTGAATTAGGTTCATCTTTTTAACGGATTGATCACTTAGACGATACCACATTCGCACCACCTCCGTGCCGAACATACATGCCCGTATGCCTCTCTCATATAAAGGAGGACTACTCCGTCATCCATGCCTAAGTGGGGACATCACATACAGGCATGCATCGCGGATACCCCTAACTATATGAGTACCAAAAGCCACCCTTGGGCTATCAATGCGCATAAACTCACGTCACATTTTTGACGGATAAAATATCAAAGCCTATTTTAGGCATACAATCCACCACATTTCCGCAAGACTAACCCGAAGGTTATTTTAGTTTCTCTAGTAAGAAATGGGTGCCCCAACTCCGCAAGACGACCCACTGGTCATTTAGTTTCTCTAGTAAGAGATGGGAAATCATAAACAAAAGAGATGTGGTAGTTCTAAGTGATACAAGCCCAAGTGTTTTATATTTTCAGCAATCCAATATCATTTATTTTTCATAAATTCAGAATTCTTCCACAATGACATTTTGTCAAGCATGAATTGATTCACAATCTATTCACCCACATTTTTGGGGAAAACATAGCATATTCATTAATCATGCTATATAACAATATGGCAATCAAGCCACTCCTTTATTCAAATATCTCAATTCTTCATAATGCATAAACAAGTCAATATGCAAATAAATCTCCAAATTTATGACAATGCATTAATATTCATCAACCATTCAAATACCAACCAAACAAAGTCACACCCAATCAATAAAATGGTAAACAGGTGTGACACCAACATGAATCCAGCAAGCTAAGAAAATCTCACACATCAAACAGATTAAAACTATTGGAGATCAAGCGTTTGCAGCACCAAACACCACAAATAAGACAGCCTAATTCTCAAACATGTCTAAAACCTCACAATTGGATTTTCTGAAATGAAACTCGTCATTTCCATACATACAGTATACTGAATTGCTCATCCAAAGAGATAAAGGGCTAAGAATTTCACTTACACCTTACACCCAAAACGTTTGAAATGTGATTTAAATCAAGCAACATAACAAGCCTGAGAATCCAATCCAAAATCATCAAGGGCACACAAATACAGGTCATCACACCACCAAACCAAAATCCAAATCATAACCACACATCCTCGCAACAAAACTCACAAACCCCATCATCAAATCCTCACAAATACAATCATTAATTCAGTCAAGAAACAAGGATTTGCAAAATATAGAGAAATAAGAAAACTCACAGTAAAAGAGAAAGAATGAAGAAAACTCACTGATTTCGCAAAGAATCCACGCAATAACCCTTCATAGTCAACGCCATCACCATTCGCAATTACATCGCTAAGAGCATCTGGGAGAACCCTCCAAATCAATGTCAGACCTTGCTAGTTGATATACACATAATTCATACATTTTATACTCCTTAATTTATACATGTTAGTGTTTCGATTATTATATTTTATAGTAATTATTTCGTTTTAATATCTTTGCAGGAATATGAGCTTAAACGATGAATCCATATTAAGAAGTCACAAACGACGATTAGGCAATGGTGGTACAAAACAAATTACAAACCTACACCCAACACCTAACTCTTAACCTAAACCCATATCCATAGTTCAAACCCAAGCCCAAGCCCAAGCCCAACAAGGAGTTAGAATCCTAAAGCCCAATAGAGAAACCTAATTAGGTTTTCTCTCATTTTTCTATAAAAGGGAGGTATCGACCACATAAGAGGGATCTCTCTTCTCTCTCCTTGGCAATCTCATTTTCCAGCCGCATCGCTCTCCATCCAGGCAGAGACACAGATCTGTGTCTCTCGCCACTAACCACCATCTGACCACCACCTCGCATCATCATCTAACCACCATCTAACCACCACCTTACCACCGTCCTCGCACAACACCGCCGCTCCCTGTTTCTCTCCCTGTTTCTCTTCCTCTCCACCTTTCAAACAGACCATCGAACAGCACCACAACCTTGCCACCACAGTCTCCTCGACATCACCATCGCCACCACCGCGAAACAGGGGCGTGACAACCCTGTTTAGCGTCCAACTTCCACTCTGCCACCACCGCGAAACAGGGGGCGTGACAACCCTGTTTAGCGTCCAACTTCCACTCTGCCACCACCCTCGGCCCCTCTCTCCTGTCCACATACCATCACCGCCTCCGCACGAGCACCGCCACCGAGCGAAGAACCGACGGACTGAGTCGCGGCAGAGTCGCGAAACAGGGAGGAAACTCCCTGTTTTCTCGATTTGTTCTTGCTATTTTTCGATATTTTTCTTCACTTTGCTCATCCTTGCAGGTATTAGCACCGCGAGGGAATCGAGGGAAGCCGCGACTAGCGACGGAAGGCGGCGAGATCAGCCGCGACAGCGAGTCGAAAACAGGGAGTTTTCCCGACTTCTCTCGCTCTGTTTTTCGCTGTTCTTTGGTGTTTTCTTCACCGTTTTTCATTCTTTGCAGGTCGACCATCACGAGGGAGGCCGAGAGGATCAAAAACGAGCCGCGAGGACCGAGAACCAGGCCGCAACAGCGCCGGTTCTCGCTGGAGAAGACGATCGGCTCTGTGCGGCGGGAATTTCATATTTAAAATCTGATTTTTGGTTATTCTCACCGCCGGAACTGTTCTGTACCACCACAGAACGGTTTTGAGCCCTTTTGTCTCGGGATTCGTGTTCGGACCAATTGCTGTTCGACACCCTATCAAGCTTGTGACGACTTTAATGGGTTGTATAAAAATTATGTTTAATTGATTTTACTGAATTATGTGCTCAATTACTAATTACAAGTTATTTCTGAAAGTTTTCTGATAAATTGCTTTTGCTTGAAATAATTTGTTAAAGTTTAAAAGAACATGATCTAATTTAAGTTTGTTTTTCACGATCATATTTTCGGTGTAAGCAAGGGATTCTCATCCCTAAAGCTTCTCGTAAATTCAGTAATTTAGATTTAGATAATTTTGCTAACTCATTGGTGAGTCCAAGCCCACCAAACCCATTTCATTCCATCCATCTCATTTCATCGATCTTTTATTGTTTTTAATTTATTTTTAGTTTAGTTTTAAAAATGCTGTAACCCCTTTTTTCTATAAATTAGTGTAGATAAATTCTTAAATATCAATTGCATTCACCTTCTTCGTGGGATCGACCCGTACTTGCCGTTGTCTACCAGTTAGACACCGTGCACTTGCGGTATTACAAGTTGGTTTAATTAACCTATTAATTTGGGTTAGTTAAATCCGCATCAAGTTTTTGGCGCCGTTGCCGGGGAAGGTAGCATTGTAATTAAATTTAAGATTTATATTCACTAATTAAAAAAAAAAAAAAAAAAAAAAAAATTGAAAAATTAAAAATTTAAAAAAAAATATATATATAAAAAAAAAAAAAAAAAACAAAAACAAAACAAAACAAAAAAAAAAAAAAATTTATTTTTATTTTTATTTTTATTTTGTTCTTTTCACACTCATTTTGTGTTTGATTTTGCAGATTACACGCTTCTCGAGGATATTGGACGATCCTGCGAATATCAAGCAAATTTCTTTTTATTTTTATTTTGTAAAGAGAATTGTAATTTTATTTTCACCTCGTTTTACGAGTGTGTGGTGTAATAATTTTTGAGAACTTTACTATTTTTCATTTTGTTTAATCACAAAAAAAAAAAAAAAAAAAAAAAAAAAAAAATTCAAAAAAAAAATTTCTAAGTCAAAAGAAATTATAGGGAAACAATTTTAATTGTTACCCAATAATTTTTATGATTTAGAAATCCGACTTCTAATACCAAGACCAGTAAATTTATTTGCATATGCTTGTGTGTTGAGTGAAACGGATAAAAAGAAGTCGAATTTTTTTTGAATTGTGCTAACTTTTTGTGCAGATTGGAATACGCACACTGTAAGTATTTCTATCATACGCAATGTATTAGCGACCAGAGTGCTTGGTGTAATTGTTTGAAATTGTGTGATTGGTTGTTTAATTTCTGTAATTGTGGATGCTAAACTTTAGTTATTCATAATAAGCAGACCCAGCTTCTAAATAGAAACTGGTGGGACTTTATATCCCCACCTCATCATTCCAGCTGTATGCAACCAATATCCAAACATAATTAAAATCAATTAGCAAGATAGATAGAGCTTCTCTTAGGTACGGTGTTCATTGGACAACCAAGACCAAAGTGAATCCAATAATTTTTGTGTTGACCGCTGCTAAAAGTGACGTTGGGTTTAATCATTCAATGAACTCCGAGAGGCCACTGCCACAAGGGTAATTTACCCGGTACGCCGAGTCATAAGTAAGCTACGATCCACAAGAAGGATTGGTGTAACTAACAGTTTTGGATTAGGAACACAAGCCTCAAGTGTACATGTAACATCACATCGTTCTCACATCTATTGGCTTACAGAGCGGTAGCACAAGGAAGTACTTAATTGGACCATTGTGACCTCCTTCTCTTGTGCGATAATCCGGTTTCTTTGAAACAAAACTCTAGCCTACTGATTTTGAACTTTGCGGTGTAAAGTGTACACTCTTAGGATCAACTTGTAGCACCCATTGCTGTGTCATAAAGATTACATAAGAAATAATTGTCCCCCAAAGATAAAAAGATAATTGATCTTAAAAACGTTGATTGCTTAGGGAGGCATGTTTCTTGTGCATTTATTGGTTGCTGATTGTGTGTGAGTCTGTGCATATTTTGTTTAGAGTTAGTGATTTAAAAAAAAAAAAAAAAAAAAAAAAAAAATGAACACAAGGGAATATCCAGCCTATTTTTCCGAGCAAGTCAATTCATTTTATGACATGCGACGACCTGAGTATGATCCATATTTAGATTATTACAACCCAGGTCTAGCTTATCATCCTGACTTCTCATGGGCTCATGGTCAATACCATGAAGGCCCTCTAGACACTCCTCAACCTCCTCAAGCTTGCATTCCTGATAATGAGTTAGAGGCTATAATGACCATGTTTATAAAACGAACAGGGGAAATGCTTGAGCAAAATTCTCAGGATATCGCAGATTTGACAGCTATTTATCAACAAAACTCTCAAGCGATCCGGAAACTTGAGATGACTGTGAGTCAAATAGCTGAGTCATTTTGTGAAATAGAGTCAGAAAAATTCCCTGGCCAACCTATTTTCAACCCAAATGGTCAATTTGATCTTAGTGGCTCATCTGAGTCAGATAGTGATGATGTCCAATTCATTACTACCTTTAGGAGTGGAAATTTGGTTGACAGTCAGGTAGAAATGTCTGATATGAGTGTCATTGAGTTGTCTAGCCAGGTTGCATCATCATCTCATCAGAAAGCTGATACAGCCTCATTTATTGATGAACCTGTAGAGTCTGAGACACTAAAGACATCTCCTTCCCATGTTGACTCATGCCTTCCTAGTGACTCATGCATCGAATCAAACTGTGATCATGCTTTAGAGCCCCCCCTTTATGATTTTCATGATGCACATGACCATTTAGAGACTTGTTTGACTCACTTTAGTTTAGACTTCGATGTTGATGATTCCATTAGGGAAGTCAATGATTTGCTTGACTCAGTCCCCATTGTGGATCCTAGTTATAAATGGAAGTCTAAAGTAAATCCTCTTTCACTCAGTGAGTCAAAACTAGTCCTATCAGTTGAGCCACCTGCACTTGACCTTATTCAATTACCTAACACCCTCAGGTATGCTTTTGCAGGTGATGAGTTGTCTAGACCAGTCTCTCTATATGATTCATGTGATGAGCCTGTACCACCTGATATATCCATCGTCTCATCTACTTGCATCATATTCCCACTTGCTAAGGCTACTTTCACTGATCCTTTGTGTTGTAGTGAGGATTTCAGTTTTCACCATCCTGATGTGAAAATTATCCATTCTTCTGATGTGGAACCAGACATAGGATGTTCCCTTTTTGGAGCACGCAATGATCATTTGTTGTGTTTGACTACTGGTCACTTTTGGAATGTCCTGGTGTATTTGGTGCCCCATGTGATTGCTAAATTTTGGTGGAATGATCCTCAACTGTTCAGGTTGTTGATATACGACCATGGACTAAGTATTTTTCATATTCTTCCTCTACACTTTTCGATACACCATTTTTTAGGAAGAATATTTGTCAGGCTGATGACGGTAAACCAAGCGCTACTGGGAGGCAGCCTAGCTTTAGTTGTGTGTTTTTGCTGTTAGTCTGGATTGATTTTCGAGTACCCTATTTAGTTGTGTTTCATTCATACTCGTTAGCTCCGTAACAGTTTTGTCTTACAACTTGTTTTCTTTTTAGTTTTCTTTGTTAGTGTCGAGTCTGCATTTTATCAATTTCTAATGAAAACTCCATGATTCTTATGTTTGTGAGCCTCATTGATGGATGACTTCTTGGAACTTGGTAAAATCTTCACCGTGGTAATATTGTTCTAACCTCCTCTCATGTACTTATTTCATTCATTTGTCCGAATTATTTTGTTAAACATTGAGGACAATGTTTAGATTAGGTTTGGGGGTAGGGTTCATGAGTCGGTGAATTTTTCGTAGTGTTTTCTTTTCTTATAAAAAAAAAAAAAAAAACAAAAAAAAAAAAAAAAAAACAAAAAAAAAAAAAAAACAAAAATGTTTTTCTTGTTTTTCTATCAAGAAAACTTGGTCTTTTGCGATCATGAAAATGTTTTATGCTCAAGACAATGCAAGCCGATATTGATAAAGACTTAAAGTTTAGTATGGTCCTTATGTTAGATCTAGTTCATGAGATTTTTCAACTCAATTATCTTTGCACCATGAGCCATGTTAGCATAACTTGAAGTTGATGAGTGAGATATGCACTAGAAAACCTTAGAATAATAGTGGAGACTTAACCCTGAAAGTTTTGAGCCTTTCTATTTTTCTGAGGGTTATACATAAACTCTGATTTTTCTTGATTCCGTATTATCTCGTTGATGATCTCATTATTCTCATTTTTCTGATCAATTGCTTTGGGAATGACATCAAAATTGAATTATTACACTAGAACTTCTTGACTTATTCAATTGAGATGTCATAAAACTGACCCGAACTTAGGAAATGATCTAGGCATTTTTTTCTTTAGACCATTAACTAGCCTTTTAACTTACCCATAACATTAACCTTTTTTGTAGCCTTTTGAGCCTTAGAATAACTTTTATTTGTTAACCCATTAACCTTGACCCAATTTTCTCTGGGAATGTGTATGGATGGATGTACTTGGTGTAAAAAGGGCATGAAAGTGAAAAATATGAGATATTTCATAAATCCTCTATTGAAAAAAAAAAAAAAAAAAAAAAAAAAAAAAAAAAAAAAAGAAGAAGTTATAAAAAGACTTTTCTTCAATGAGGATAAAGATGTGAGAATGAAGAAAAAAATTGATGATGCGCAACATTGGTTTATTCTTGGCAGCCCTAATTGTTCGTTGAATGAGTATATACATTCCTAGAAACTTTTTTTAGAATCCTTTGACATTCCTTATTAACCATTACCCAAAACCCCGTTACAACCCAACAAAGTCCTAGTTGATCTTAGGTAAAGGTTGGTTCCGTAGATGTGGAGATTTAATAACCAAGACCTATGGTGTTTGATTCAACATTCCCAAAAGCAATTGATATTCCTGTCCATGAGATCATGTTCATTCCATTCTTGAAAAGTCCGTTATTCATAGTACTATATGTGAGATGATTGTTTTCCATTATTTACTCTTTCCTCACATATAAATTGAGTGAATTACCAAATCTCTGAGTGCTTTATTGTGAGTGACATGAGAGATTTGAAGTCAAAACAAACTTTCTACAGGAGATTTAGTCATTGTTTTGCTCTAAAGTGAAAAGTTATGTTGATAGTGCTATCCACACACACACATTGAGTTGAGAATGATTGTGAATTTTTTTCTAACTTTTGGAAAATATTAAAATTTTTGGAAAATTGTTGGTTCCTTGCATTTCTTGAAGTTTTAAAAATAAGCTTTTTGTGACCAAGTTTTGTTGAGTCAGTAATGTTTGTGGGTAACATTTCTGGAAACCCTCACGAGACTATAACTCGTCCACTAGAGGTAATCTAGCGGTTTAAAGCCTTGTTGCACGTTTAAGGTAAGTGCAACCGATGATTCCTGCGAAAGTGAGTTAGAATTTTATTTTTATTGTTTTGCTCGAGGACTAGCAAAATATAGGTTTGGGAGTATTTGATATACACATAATTCATACATTTTATACTCCTTAATTTATACATGTTAGTGTTTCGATTATTATATTTTATAGTAATTATTTCGTTTTAATATCTTTGCAGGAATATGAGCTTAAACGATGAATCCATATTAAGAAGTCACAAACGACGATTAGGCAATGGTGGTACAAAACAAATTACAAACCTACACCCAACACCTAACTCTTAACCTAAACCCATATCCATAGTTCAAACCCAAGCCCAAGCCCAAGCCCAACAAGGAGTTAGAATCCTAAAGCCCAATAGAGAAACCTAATTAGGTTTTCTCTCATTTTTCTATAAAAGGGAGGTATCGACCACATAAGAGGGATCTCTCTTCTCTCTCCTTGGCAATCTCATTTTCCAGCCGCATCGCTCTCCATCCAGGCAGAGACACAGATCTGTGTCTCTCGCCACTAACCACCATCTGACCACCACCTCGCATCATCATCTAACCACCATCTAACCACCACCTTACCACCGTCCTCGCACAACACCGCCGCTCCCTGTTTCTCTCCCTGTTTCTCTTCCTCTCCACCTTTCAAACAGACCATCGAACAGCACCACAACCTTGCCACCACAGTCTCCTCGACATCACCATCGCCACCACCGCGAAACAGGGGCGTGACAACCCTGTTTAGCGTCCAACTTCCACTCTGCCACCACCGCGAAACAGGGGGCGTGACAACCCTGTTTAGCGTCCAACTTCCACTCTGCCACCACCCTCGGCCCCTCTCTCCTGTCCACATACCATCACCGCCTCCGCACGAGCACCGCCACCGAGCGAAGAACCGACGGACTGAGTCGCGGCAGAGTCGCGAAACAGGGAGGAAACTCCCTGTTTTCTCGATTTGTTCTTGCTATTTTTCGATATTTTTCTTCACTTTGCTCATCCTTGCAGGTATTAGCACCGCGAGGGAATCGAGGGAAGCCGCGACTAGCGACGGAAGGCGGCGAGATCAGCCGCGACAGCGAGTCGAAAACAGGGAGTTTTCCCGACTTCTCTCGCTCTGTTTTTCGCTGTTCTTTGGTGTTTTCTTCACCGTTTTTCATTCTTTGCAGGTCGACCATCACGAGGGAGGCCGAGAGGATCAAAAACGAGCCGCGAGGACCGAGAACCAGGCCGCAACAGCGCCGGTTCTCGCTGGAGAAGACGATCGGCTCTGTGCGGCGGGAATTTCATATTTAAAATCTGATTTTTGGTTATTCTCACCGCCGGAACTGTTCTGTACCACCACAGAACGGTTTTGAGCCCTTTTGTCTCGGGATTCGTGTTCGGACCAATTGCTGTTCGACACCCTATCAAGCTTGTGACGACTTTAATGGGTTGTATAAAAATTATGTTTAATTGATTTTACTGAATTATGTGCTCAATTACTAATTACAAGTTATTTCTGAAAGTTTTCTGATAAATTGCTTTTGCTTGAAATAATTTGTTAAAGTTTAAAAGAACATGATCTAATTTAAGTTTGTTTTTCACGATCATATTTTCGGTGTAAGCAAGGGATTCTCATCCCTAAAGCTTCTCGTAAATTCAGTAATTTAGATTTAGATAATTTTGCTAACTCATTGGTGAGTCCAAGCCCACCAAACCCATTTCATTCCATCCATCTCATTTCATCGATCTTTTATTGTTTTTAATTTATTTTTAGTTTAGTTTTAAAAATGCTGTAACCCCTTTTTTCTATAAATTAGTGTAGATAAATTCTTAAATATCAATTGCATTCACCTTCTTCGTGGGATCGACCCGTACTTGCCGTTGTCTACCAGTTAGACACCGTGCACTTGCGGTATTACAAGTTGGTTTAATTAACCTATTAATTTGGGTTAGTTAAATCCGCATCACTAGTCCACACTGTCCAGCAGTAGTTTCGTGTCCTCTAGGGTGTGAGATTGACCTAAAGTTCACTCTCAGCCTAGTGCTTACTCTACTTGCAATTAGAGTGGTCTCCACTAGAAATCAATGAGACAACACCACCACTATATGGAGAGGAATTTATCAGATAACTTGCTTTCCAGAAACTTCTTGTGATGCTTCTGCTTTTAAGTGGACAATGGCTGAGGAAAAGAAAACTAGAATACCCTTTAACCAAAAGAGCTTGAATCTTAAAGCGGGCCATTCATAATTATCCTAATAACATTAGTACTGAAGGAAGTCTTCCACTTGCGTGATTATGATATTAGCCTTGCCGAATGGGTTCCAAGAACATGCCCATTTCCATCATTCACACCATTGAAGCAAACGATTTCAACATGCATCATGAACAGAGGTTGTGGGAACAGTATTTGTACCACCTGGTGAGCAAGAACCAAAAAGGAGAACCCATATACATCAAAATAATCTCACAGTATCATATAGAATCATTCCTCAACCCAATAATCATCATCAAAACACAATGACACACCATCAAATCCACTGGAGAGGTTCACAAATCCACCAAACTATCCCACACAGAGCAACCATGCGAAGGTGCAGATTCCAAGAGATTGTGCCATCAACCTGACGAACAATATCAGCCAGGAATCCATGGTTCTTATTACACAAAGCAAACAACCTTGGAAGCAGTAACAGTAGGAGAATCAGTGATCAATTCAGTAATCCAATCAGTAAGCTCGACGAGGCTCTTAGTCTGTCCTCTACCAGCAGCAGCATTTTGAACACCCAATCTGTATCTCATTGATCGAGTTTTTGCTCAGATCCAACACTCTCACAGAGAACTCTCTGCAAGCAAACCCAAATAAAACCTTAGAGAGAAATCGATCTCATCACCTGAATCGAATCGATCAGATCTCTCTAATGGCGAGTGGATCACCAACGACAATGAGTTCATCATCACCATCATCATCTCCACCATCTGCTGAAGAAGATATGGCAGTGAAAGAAGTCGTAAAAGAGCAAGAACGAGTCGGTACTCGGAACAACTGTGTCGCCCGCCGAGGGGTCGAACTCCACCTCGGTGCTCTAATGGCGAGATGAGTTCTTCAACGTCTTCTTCTTCGCTTCGCAGCGCAAACGAGAGGGAAGAAGAGAGATCGAGATAGAGGGAGACAGAGAAATCTGAAGGAGAGAACATCAAGGAGAAAGGGGGAAAAAGAAGAAGGATAAAGAAAAATAGGGTTTTCTCTTTATGTAGTGTGGGTGGCTATTCGCCCCCACTAAAATTCTGAGAACACCCGCCCTTTAACTCACCAAATAAAACCCTAATTTCAAAATTCACATTCAATTAAATGTAACCCTATTTTATTTAATTAAAATAAAATAAATTATCTTTATGAAATTTAGGGGTGTTACATTATACACACGTTAAATGGAATCTCGTCCCGAGATTCGAATGGTAAGACAGTTAACTGAATTTCGAAAATACTAGTTGTCAAACAAAAGAAGATTTTGAAACACAATTTCAATTGAATTTTTGAAACATAAATTATTTATTGTTATTTGAAAAGTAGGGGTGTTACATTATATACAACTCAAAAGGAATCTCGTCCCGAGATTCGAATGGTAAGACAGTTAACTGAATTTCGAAAATACTAGTTGTCAAACAAAAGAAGATTTTAAAACACAAATTTCAATTGAATTTTAGAAACATAAATTATTTATTGTTATTGAAAAAGTAGGGGTGTTACATTATATACAACTAAAAGGAATCTCGTCCCGAGATTCACGGAAAGTGTTAAGTGAACACTACGGATATCAAAACCCCAAAAAGAAAACAATACGGAATAATGTCACACAAATATTGACATTATAAATAAGATTACTCGCGCACACACAAGTCAATGAAGTCTCATAATGAGATTCACGAAGAAAACAAAACAAAACTAAAGTTTTCAAGGTTCGCCCTTGTCACTTCATCCTTAAGACTTCTACACTCCTACACACCCATATCCACATTCCGAGGATCACCTAGACTCTACCCCAGCCTAGGCTAACCAAATGCTCTGATACCAAACTGTCACGCCCCGATTTTCGAGAAAAACGAAATCTTAAAATCCACGTAGGATTATCCGTTTCCCCAAAACTCGGGACGTGAAATTCAATAATGACAGAAACATTTAGCAGCAATGACAAAATATAATTTAGAAAATATGAACAAACTAAAAATTTTAATAAAACTCTAACCAGAAAATACTGACATCGCTAGCCCCACTAGCGAAACTCCCGTATCGCTGCTCAAAAGTCTCTGAACCTGAAAAGCTAATCGGCTACATTCCCAAAGGAATGTACCCAAGAAGCAAAAGCTCACTCGGGTCAGCAATAAAGCTGGTGTGAAATCTCTTTATGCCAAAAATCAATAAAATCGCACGTGATATACATCAAGCTAAACACAAACAACCAACCATCACACCAATAGGTAGTTCCTCAACGAGGCAAAGGTGTGATGCAAGGAAACACAGCTCCAAGAATTTAGTTCCTCAACGAGGCAATCATATCATCATCCTAATATGTAAATATGCATTTACCTGTACTTACCCTATAGGAGTTGACCATGGCAAGTCGGACCTGCAGAAATATTAGTAGACTTGCCATCCTGCATAAAAAGAATTAGAAACAATACAACTTCATTTATTCTTTTTATTTGAATTAGGTTCATCTTTTTAACGGATTGATCACTTAGACGATACCACATTCGCACCACCTCCGTGCCGAACATACATGCCCGTATGCCTCTCTCATATAAAGGAGGACTACTCCGTCATCCATGCCTAAGTGGGGACATCACATACAGGCATGCATCGCGGATACCCCTAACTATATGAGTACCAAAAGCCACCCTTGGGCTATCAATGCGCATAAACTCACGTCACATTTTTGACGGATAAAATATCAAAGCCTATTTTAGGCATACAATCCACCACATTTCCGCAAGACTAACCCGAAGGTTATTTTAGTTTCTCTAGTAAGAAATGGGTGCCCCAACTCCGCAAGACGACCCACTGGTCATTTAGTTTCTCTAGTAAGAGATGGGAAATCATAAACAAAAGAGATGTGGTAGTTCTAAGTGATACAAGCCCAAGTGTTTTATATTTTCAGCAATCCAATATCATTTATTTTTCATAAATTCAGAATTCTTCCACAATGACATTTTGTCAAGCATGAATTGATTCACAATCTATTCACCCACATTTTTGGGGAAAACATAGCATATTCATTAATCATGCTATATAACAATATGGCAATCAAGCCACTCCTTTATTCAAATATCTCAATTCTTCATAATGCATAAACAAGTCAATATGCAAATAAATCTCCAAATTTATGACAATGCATTAATATTCATCAACCATTCAAATACCAACCAAACAAAGTCACACCCAATCAATAAAATGGTAAACAGGTGTGACACCAACATGAATCCAGCAAGCTAAGAAAATCTCACACATCAAACAGATTAAAACTATTGGAGATCAAGCGTTTGCAGCACCAAACACCACAAATAAGACAGCCTAATTCTCAAACATGTCTAAAACCTCACAATTGGATTTTCTGAAATGAAACTCGTCATTTCCATACATACAGTATACTGAATTGCTCATCCAAAGAGATAAAGGGCTAAGAATTTCACTTACACCTTACACCCAAAACGTTTGAAATGTGATTTAAATCAAGCAACATAACAAGCCTGAGAATCCAATCCAAAATCATCAAGGGCACACAAATACAGGTCATCACACCACCAAACCAAAATCCAAATCATAACCACACATCCTCGCAACAAAACTCACAAACCCCATCATCAAATCCTCACAAATACAATCATTAATTCAGTCAAGAAACAAGGATTTGCAAAATATAGAGAAATAAGAAAACTCACAGTAAAAGAGAAAGAATGAAGAAAACTCACTGATTTCGCAAAGAATCCACGCAATAACCCTTCATAGTCAACGCCATCACCATTCGCAATTACATCGCTAAGAGCATCTGGGAGAACCCTCCAAATCAATGTCAGACCTTGCTAGTCCACACTGTCCAGCAGTAGTTTCGTGTCCTCTAGGGTGTGAGATTGACCTAAAGTTCACTCTCAGCCTAGTGCTTACTCTACTTGCAATTAGAGTGGTCTCCACTAGAAATCAATGAGACAACACCACCACTATATGGAGAGGAATTTATCAGATAACTTGCTTTCCAGAAACTTCTTGTGATGCTTCTGCTTTTAAGTGGACAATGGGTGAGGAAAAGAAAACTAGAATACCCTTTAACCAAAAGAGCTTGAATCTTAAAGCGGGCCATTCATAATTATCCTAATAACATTAGTACTGAAGGAAGTCTTCCACTTGCGTGATTATGATATTAGCCTTGCCGAATGGGTTCCAAGAACATGCCCATTTCCATCATTCACACCATTGAAGCAAACGATTTCAACATGCATCATGAACAGAGGTTGTGGGAACAGTATTTGTACCACCTGGTGAGCAAGAACCAAAAAGGAGAACCCATATACATCAAAATAATCTCACAGTATCATATAGAATCATTCCTCAACCCAATAATCATCATCAAAACACAATGACACACCATCAAATCCACTGGAGAGGTTCACAAATCCACCAAACTATCCCACACAGAGCAACCATGCGAAGGTGCAGATTCCAAGAGATTGTGCCATCAACCTGACGAACAATATCAGCCAGGAATCCATGGTTCTTATTACACAAAGCAAACAACCTTGGAAGCAGTAACAGTAGGAGAATCAGTGATCAATTCAGTAATCCAATCAGTAAGCTCGACGAGGCTCTTAGTCTGTCCTCTACCAGCAGCAGCATTTTGAACACCCAATCTGTATCTCATTGATCGAGTTTTTGCTCAGATCCAACACTCTCACAGAGAACTCTCTGCAAGCAAACCCAAATAAAACCTTAGAGAGAAATCGATCTCATCACCTGAATCGAATCGATCAGATCTCTCTAATGGCGAGTGGATCACCAACGACAATGAGTTCATCATCACCATCATCATCTCCACCATCTGCTGAAGAAGATATGGCAGTGAAAGAAGTCGTAAAAGAGCAAGAACGAGTCGGTACTCGGAACAACTGTGTCGCCCGCCGAGGGGTCGAACTCCACCTCGGTGCTCTAATGGCGAGATGAGTTCTTCAACGTCTTCTTCTTCGCTTCGCAGCGCAAACGAGAGGGAAGAAGAGAGATCGAGATAGAGGGAGACAGAGAAATCTGAAGGAGAGAACATCAAGGAGAAAGGGGGAAAAAGAAGAAGGATAAAGAAAAATAGGGTTTTCTCTTTATGTAGTGTGGGTGGCTATTCGCCCCCACTAAAATTCTGAGAACACCCGCCCTTTAACTCACCAAATAAAACCCTAATTTCAAAATTCACATTCAATTAAATGTAACCCTATTTTATTTAATTAAAATAAAATAAATTATCTTTATGAAATTTAGGGGTGTTACATTATACACACGTTAAATGGAATCTCGTCCCGAGATTCGAATGGTAAGACAGTTAACTGAATTTCGAAAATACTAGTTGTCAAACAAAAGAAGATTTTGAAACACAATTTCAATTGAATTTTTGAAACATAAATTATTTATTGTTATTTGAAAAGTAGGGGTGTTACATTATATACAACTCAAAAGGAATCTCGTCCCGAGATTCGAATGGTAAGACAGTTAACTGAATTTCGAAAATACTAGTTGTCAAACAAAAGAAGATTTTAAAACACAAATTTCAATTGAATTTTAGAAACATAAATTATTTATTGTTATTGAAAAAGTAGGGGTGTTACATTATATACAACTAAAAGGAATCTCGTCCCGAGATTCACGGAAAGTGTTAAGTGAACACTACGGATATCAAAACCCCAAAAAGAAAACAATACGGAATAATGTCACACAAATATTGACATTATAAATAAGATTACTCGCGCACACACAAGTCAATGAAGTCTCATAATGAGATTCACAAAGAAAACAAAACAAAACTAAAGTTTTCAAGGTTCGCCCTTGTCACTTCATCCTTAAGACTTCTACACTCCTACACACCCATATCCACATTCCGAGGATCACCTAGACTCTACCCCAGCCTAGGCTAACCAAATGCTCTGATACCAAACTGTCACGCCCCGATTTTCGAAAAAAACGAAATCCTAAAATCCACGTAGGATTATCCGTTTCCCCAAAACTCGGGACGTGAAATTCAATAATGACAGAAACATTTAGCAGCAATGACAAAATATAATTTAGAAAATATGAACAAACTAAAAATTTTAATAAAACTCTAACCAGAAAATACTGACATCGCTAGCCCCACTAGCGAAACTCCCGTATCGCTGCTCAAAAGTCCCTGAACCTGAAAAGCTAATCGGCTACATTCCCAAAGGAATGTACCCAAGAAGCAAAAGCTCACTCGGGTCAGCAATAAAGCTGGTGTGAAATCTCTTTATGCCAAAAATCAATAAAATCGCACGTGATATACATCAAGCTAAACACAAACAACCAACCATCACACCAATAGGTAGTTCCTCAACGAGGCAAAGGTGTGATGCAAGGAAACACAGCTCCAAGAATTTAGTTCCTCAACGAGGCAATCATATCATCATCCTAATATGTAAATATGCATTTACCTGTACTTACCCTATAGGAGTTGACCATGGCAAGTCGGACCTGCAGAAATATTAGTAGACTTGCCATCCTGCATAAAAAGAATTAGAAACAATACAACTTCATTTATTCTTTTTATTTGAATTAGGTTCATCTTTTTAACGGATTGATCACTTAGACGATACCACATTCGCACCACCTCCGTGCCGAACATACATGCCCGTATGCCTCTCTCATATAAAGGAGGACTACTCCGTCATCCATGCCTAAGTGGGGACATCACATACAGGCATGCATCGCGGATACCCCTAACTATATGAGTACCAAAAGCCACCCTTGGGCTATCAATGCGCATAAACTCACGTCACATTTTTGACGGATAAAATATCAAAGCCTATTTTAGGCATACAATCCACCACATTTCCGCAAGACTAACCCGAAGGTTATTTTAGTTTCTCTAGTAAGAAATGGGTGCCCCAACTTCGCAAGACGACCCACTGGTCATTTAGTTTCTCTAGTAAGAGATGGGAAATCATAAACAAAAGAGATGTGGTAGTTCTAAGTGATACAAGCCCAAGTGTTTTATATTTTCAGCAATCCAATATCATTTATTTTTCATAAATTCAGAATTCTTCCACAATGACATTTTGTCAAGCATGAATTGATTCACAATCTATTCACCCACATTTTTGGGGAAAACATAGCATATTCATTAATCATGCTATATAACAATATGGCAATCAAGCCACTCCTTTATTCAAATATCTCAATTCTTCATAATGCATAAACAAGTCAATATGCAAATAAATCTCCAAATTTATGACAATGCATTAATATTCATCAACCATTCAAATACCAACCAAACAAAGTCACACCCAATCAATAAAATGGTAAACAGGTGTGACACCAACATGAATCCAGCAAGCTAAGAAAATCTCACACATCAAACAGATTAAAACTATTGGAGATCAAGCGTTTGCAGCACCAAACACCACAAATAAGACAGCCTAATTCTCAAACATGTCTAAAACCTCACAATTGGATTTTCTGAAATGAAACTCGTCATTTCCATACATACAGTATACTGAATTGCTCATCCAAAGAGATAAAGGGCTAAGAATTTCACTTACACCTTACACCCAAAACGTTTGAAATGTGATTTAAATCAAGCAACATAACAAGCCTGAGAATCCAATCCAAAATCATCAAGGGCACACAAATACAGGTCATCACACCACCAAACCAAAATCCAAATCATAACCACACATCCTCGCAACAAAACTCACAAACCCCATCATCAAATCCTCACAAATACAATCATTAATTCAGTCAAGAAACAAGGATTTGCAAAATATAGAGAAATAAGAAAACTCACAGTAAAAGAGAAAGAATGAAGAAAACTCACTGATTTCGCAAAGAATCCACGCAATAACCCTTCATAGTCAACGCCATCACCATTCGCAATTACATCGCTAAGAGCATCTGGGAGAACCCTCCAAATCAATGTCAGACCTTGCTAGTCCACACTGTCCAGCAGTAGTTTCGTGTCCTCTAGGGTGTGAGATTGACCTAAAGTTCACTCTCAGCCTAGTGCTTACTCTACTTGCAATTAGAGTGGTCTCCACTAGAAATCAATGAGACAACACCACCACTATATGGAGAGGAATTTATCAGATAACTTGCTTTCCAGAAACTTCTTGTGATGCTTCTGCTTTTAAGTGGACAATGGCTGAGGAAAAGAAAACTAGAATACCCTTTAACCAAAAGAGCTTGAATCTTAAAGCGGGCCATTCATAATTATCCTAATAACATTAGTACTGAAGGAAGTCTTCCACTTGCGTGATTATGATATTAGCCTTGCCGAATGGGTTCCAAGAACATGCCCATTTCCATCATTCACACCATTGAAGCAAACGATTTCAACATGCATCATGAATAGAGGTTGTGGGCACAGTATTTGTACCACCTGGTGAGCAAGAACCAAAAAGGAGAACCCATATACATCAAAATAATCTCACAGTATCATATAGAATCATTCCTCAACCCAATAATCATCATCAAAACACAATGACACACCATCAAATCCACTGGAGAGGTTCACAAATCCACCAAACTATCCCACACAGAGCAACCATGCGAAGGTGCAGATTCCAAGAGATTGTGCCATCAACCTGACGAACAATCTCAGCCAGGAATCCATGGTTCTTATTACACAAAGCAAACAACCTTGGAAGCAGTAACAGTAGGAGAATCAGTGATCAATTCAGTAATCCAATCAGTAAGCTCGACGAGGCTCTTAGTCTGTCCTCTACCAGCAGCAGCATTTTGAACACCCAATCTGTATCTCATTGATCGAGTTTTTGCTCAGATCCAACACTCTCACAGAGAACTCTCTGCAAGCAAACCCAAATAAAACCTTAGAGAGAAATCGATCTCATCACCTGAATCGAATCGATCAGATCTCTCTAATGGCGAGTGGATCACCAACGACAATGAGTTCATCATCACCATCATCATCTCCACCATCTGCTGAAGAAGAGATGGCAGTGAAAGAAGTCGTAAAAGAGCAAGAACGAGTCGGTACTCGGAACAACTGTGTCGCCCGCCGAGGGGTCGAACTCCACCTCGGTGCTCTAATGGCGAGATGAGTTCTTCAACGTCTTCTTCTTCGCTTCGCAGCGCAAACGAGAGGGAAGAAGAGAGATCGAGATAGAGGGAGACAGAGAAATCTGAAGGAGAGAACATCAAGGAGAAAGGGGGAAAAAGAAGAAGGATAAAGAAAAATAGGGTTTTCTCTTTATGTAGTGTGGGTGGCTATTCGCCCCCACTAAAATTCTGAGAACACCCGCCCTTTAACTCACCAAATAAAACCCTAATTTCAAAATTCACATTCAATTAAATGTAACCCTATTTTATTTAATTAAAATAAAATAAATTATCTTTATGAAATTTAGGGGTGTTACATTATACACACGTTAAATGGAATCTCGTCCCGAGATTCGAATGGTAAGACAGTTAACTGAATTTCGAAAATACTAGTTGTCAAACAAAAGAAGATTTTGAAACACAATTTCAATTGAATTTTTGAAACATAAATTATTTATTGTTATTTGAAAAGTAGGGGTGTTACATTATATACAACTCAAAAGGAATCTCGTCCCGAGATTCGAATGGTAAGACAGTTAACTGAATTTCGAAAATACTAGTTGTCAAACAAAAGAAGATTTTAAAACACAAATTTCAATTGAATTTTAGAAACATAAATTATTTATTGTTATTGAAAAAGTAGGGGTGTTACATTATATACAACTAAAAGGAATCTCGTCCCGAGATTCACGGAAAGTGTTAAGTGAACACTACGGATATCAAAACCCCAAAAAGAAAACAATACGGAATAATGTCACACAAATATTGACATTATAAATAAGATTACTCGCGCACACACAAGTCAATGAAGTCTCATAATGAGATTCACGAAGAAAACAAAACAAAACTAAAGTTTTCAAGGTTCGCCCTTGTCACTTCATCCTTAAGACTTCTACACTCCTACACACCCATATCCACATTCCGAGGATCACCTAGACTCTACCCCAGCCTAGGCTAACCAAATGCTCTGATACCAAACTGTCACGCCCCGATTTTCGAGAAAAACGAAATCTTAAAATCCACGTAGGATTATCCGTTTCCCCAAAACTCGGGACGTGAAATTCAATAATGACAGAAACATTTAGCAGCAATGACAAAATATAATTTAGAAAATATGAACAAACTAAAAATTTTAATAAAACTCTAACCAGAAAATACTGACATCGCTAGCCCCACTAGCGAAACTCCCGTATCGCTGCTCAAAAGTCTCTGAACCTGAAAAGCTAATCGGCTACATTCCCAAAGGAATGTACCCAAGAAGCAAAAGCTCACTCGGGTCAGCAATAAAGCTGGTGTGAAATCTCTTTATGCCAAAAATCAATAAAATCGCACGTGATATACATCAAGCTAAACACAAACAACCAACCATCACACCAATAGGTAGTTCCTCAACGAGGCAAAGGTGTGATGCAAGGAAACACAGCTCCAAGAATTTAGTTCCTCAACGAGGCAATCATATCATCATCCTAATATGTAAATATGCATTTACCTGTACTTACCCTATAGGAGTTGACCATGGCAAGTCGGACCTGCAGAAATATTAGTAGACTTGCCATCCTGCATAAAAAGAATTAGAAACAATACAACTTCATTTATTCTTTTTATTTGAATTAGGTTCATCTTTTTAACGGATTGATCACTTAGACGATACCACATTCGCACCACCTCCGTGCCGAACATACATGCCCGTATGCCTCTCTCATATAAAGGAGGACTACTCCGTCATCCATGCCTAAGTGGGGACATCACATACAGGCATGCATCGCGGATACCCCTAACTATATGAGTACCAAAAGCCACCCTTGGGCTATCAATGCGCATAAACTCACGTCACATTTTTGACGGATAAAATATCAAAGCCTATTTTAGGCATACAATCCACCACATTTTCGCAAGACTAACCCGAAGGTTATTTTAGTTTCTCTAGTAAGAAATGGGTGCCCCAACTCCGCAAGACGACCCACTGGTCATTTAGTTTCTCTAGTAAGAGATGGGAAATCATAAACAAAAGAGATGTGGTAGTTCTAAGTGATACAAGCCCAAGTGTTTTATATTTTCAGCAATCCAATATCATTTATTTTTCATAAATTCAGAATTCTTCCACAATGACATTTTGTCAAGCATGAATTGATTCACAATCTATTCACCCACATTTTTGGGGAAAACATAGCATATTCATTAATCATGCTATATAACAATATGGCAATCAAGCCACTCCTTTATTCAAATATCTCAATTCTTCATAATGCATAAACAAGTCAATATGCAAATAAATCTCCAAATTTATGACAATGCATTAATATTCATCAACCATTCAAATACCAACCAAACAAAGTCACACCCAATCAATAAAATGGTAAACAGGTGTGACACCAACATGAATCCAGCAAGCTAAGAAAATCTCACACATCAAACAGATTAAAACTATTGGAGATCAAGCGTTTGCAGCACCAAACACCACAAATAAGACAGCCTAATTCTCAAACATGTCTAAAACCTCACAATTGGATTTTCTGAAATGAAACTCGTCATTTCCATACATACAGTATACTGAATTGCTCATCCAAAGAGATAAAGGGCTAAGAATTTCACTTACACCTTACACCCAAAACGTTTGAAATGTGATTTAAATCAAGCAACATAACAAGCCTGAGAATCCAATCCAAAATCATCAAGGGCACACAAATACAGGTCATCACACCACCAAACCAAAATCCAAATCATAACCACACATCCTCGCAACAAAACTCACAAACCCCATCATCAAATCCTCACAAATACAATCATTAATTCAGTCAAGAAACAAGGATTTGCAAAATATAGAGAAATAAGAAAACTCACAGTAAAAGAGAAAGAATGAAGAAAACTCACTGATTTCGCAAAGAATCCACGCAATAACCCTTCATAGTCAACGCCATCACCATTCGCAATTACATCGCTAAGAGCATCTGGGAGAACCCTCCAAATCAATGTCAGACCTTGCTAGTCCACACTGTCCAGCAGTAGTTTCGTGTCCTCTAGGGTGTGAGATTGACCTAAAGTTCACTCTCAGCCTAGTGCTTACTCTACTTGCAATTAGAGTGGTCTCCACTAGAAATCAATGAGACAACACCACCACTATATGGAGAGGAATTTATCAGATAACTTGCTTTCCAGAAACTTCTTGTGATGCTTCTGCTTTTAAGTGGACAATGGGTGAGGAAAAGAAAACTAGAATACCCTTTAACCAAAAGAGCTTGAATCTTAAAGCGGGCCATTCATAATTATCCTAATAACATTAGTACTGAAGGAAGTCTTCCACTTGCGTGATTATGATATTAGCCTTGCCGAATGGGTTCCAAGAACATGCCCATTTCCATCATTCACACCATTGAAGCAAACGATTTCAACATGCATCATGAATAGAGGTTGTGGGCACAGTATTTGTACCACCTGGTGAGCAAGAACCAAAAAGGAGAACCCATATACATCAAAATAATCTCACAGTATCATATAGAATCATTCCTCAACCCAATAATCATCATCAAAACACAATGACACACCATCAAATCCACTGGAGAGGTTCACAAATCCACCAAACTATCCCACACAGAGCAACCATGCGAAGGTGCAGATTCCAAGAGATTGTGCCATCAACCTGACGAACAATCTCAGCCAGGAATCCATGGTTCTTATTACACAAAGCAAACAACCTTGGAAGCAGTAACAGTAGGAGAATCAGTGATCAATTCAGTAATCCAATCAGTAAGCTCGACGAGGCTCTTAGTCTGTCCTCTACCAGCAGCAGCATTTTGAACACCCAATCTGTATCTCATTGATCGAGTTTTTGCTCAGATCCAACACTCTCACAGAGAACTCTCTGCAAGCAAACCCAAATAAAACCTTAGAGAGAAATCGATCTCATCACCTGAATCGAATCGATCAGATCTCTCTAATGGCGAGTGGATCACCAACGACAATGAGTTCATCATCACCATCATCATCTCCACCATCTGCTGAAGAAGAGATGGCAGTGAAAGAAGTCGTAAAAGAGCAAGAACGAGTCGGTACTCGGAACAACTGTGTCGCCCGCCGAGGGGTCGAACTCCACCTCGGTGCTCTAATGGCGAGATGAGTTCTTCAACGTCTTCTTCTTCGCTTCGCAGCGCAAACGAGAGGGAAGAAGAGAGATCGAGATAGAGGGAGACAGAGAAATCTGAAGGAGAGAACATCAAGGAGAAAGGGGGAAAAAGAAGAAGGATAAAGAAAAATAGGGTTTTCTCTTTATGTAGTGTGGGTGGCTATTCGCCCCCACTAAAATTCTGAGAACACCCGCCCTTTAACTCACCAAATAAAACCCTAATTTCAAAATTCACATTCAATTAAATGTAACCCTATTTTATTTAATTAAAATAAAATAAATTATCTTTATGAAATTTAGGGGTGTTACATTATACACACGTTAAATGGAATCTCGTCCCGAGATTCGAATGGTAAGACAGTTAACTGAATTTCGAAAATACTAGTTGTCAAACAAAAGAAGATTTTGAAACACAATTTCAATTGAATTTTTGAAACATAAATTATTTATTGTTATTTGAAAAGTAGGGGTGTTACATTATATACAACTCAAAAGGAATCTCGTCCCGAGATTCGAATGGTAAGACAGTTAACTGAATTTCGAAAATACTAGTTGTCAAACAAAAGAAGATTTTAAAACACAAATTTCAATTGAATTTTAGAAACATAAATTATTTATTGTTATTGAAAAAGTAGGGGTGTTACACAACAATACCCCCAAACCTAGAATTAGCACTACTTATGGCATGTAGTCTCTCATTAGATGCGTCCTCCGATAACGACTTGACTATTTCTTGAATTATGGGGTCATTCGTATCGCGAAAATAGTCGATGCTTGACTCCAAAGAACATTGAGAATTAGACTTCATGCAAGAGTCACTAGGAAGGCATATGTCGAGTGGGTCATTATGAAAATGTGGGGAAGAGAATGGGTCATGAAGCAAAGTAGTTTCGATCACATTATCCTCAAAAACATCATCTGACTCGGGTTCCGATGTGTTACCAGTTATGAATTGACCCTCTAAATTTTGAACATAGTGACTAAGAACTCTTCCTAACTCACTTTCAGATAATGCCTCAGTAATATGATCCACAACTATCTCAAGTCTATTGATGGCTTGAGATTGGTGTTGAATCATGACTTTTGACTCTAACATATCCTGAGAATCATGTTCAAGCAGTCGTTTTGTGCACTGCATAAAACGGTTAATCATTTCCTCTAAACTTGATGTGTTGGATGGAGGAGCTTGGTTAAATTGAGGCATAACATGATTAGGGTATTGAGGAGCCTGAGAGAAACTATGTCCGCCTTGGTGTGAGTTATGAGCCCAGGAAAGATAGTTAGAAGAATGGATTTGCTCAGCGAAATATTCAGGATAATCATATTGCAAATCACAATCAGCTGTAGAATGACTAGGACTCGAACATGCAACACAACCCTCAAATGAAGCATTCGTGGAAGGTAGGGGTTGAGTCAAATTCATAATTGCATCTAATTTCTGAGTCATCGTCATAAGAACTGTTTCGAACCTTGAGGTAGAAGGAGAGAAGTAATCCTTAAAGTCTTTCTCCTCAGCCATTTCCTTGGTTTCAAGATTTTTTTTTTAATATATGCACGCCTAACCACTATATGAAGATGACCTGACTCTAAAAAAATAAAAAAAATAAAAAAATAAAAAGAATGGAACCCTAAATGACACCTAAATGATGCGCAAATAAAATGAATGGCAGACGACCCTAGAGCTTTGTTACTAATATAGGGCTGAAATTCAATTCAATTTACCTAACCGTGGGAGAAGCACGATAATTTCCTATCAATCCGCCACTACAGAGTAATGCCAGTTCAAGAATTGTTCCCAGATGGGATATGTTCCTTCACTCGACCACTTTAAGCTATCCAACGTCCAAAAGGGGTCCCTATGAGCGTCACACCTGTCCTAGATAATTATCTTGCTACAAATTTTAAATAGTGAAGGTCTAGGTTCCTAACCCTAAAATAGATGGTGATTAACCTATCCGCGGGAGAGGGCACGAAAGTTTCAACTCAATCCTGCCACTATTCAAATTTGCATGCAGTACTACCTAGAACAAGCTGAACACAAGTGATCACACAGAAACCGCGTGCAGATGCGGTGGGTAGAAGTTACCTCCGGCGTGAACCTCTTTCGGGTTACTTGTGACGCCGGTTAGAAGTCGATTTTTGAGAGTTTCCTTGCGAATCGCAATATTTCACTTCGTTCCCACTTGAGCTCCTATGTGTGTGACCTCCTGCAAGATAAAGGCAAAATTAATTCAAACTCAAGCAAATAAAAAAAATAAGAAAGTGACTTGTAACATTGTTCCTAAAAAAAAATTAAACCTAATTTATAAACTAGCTAAAACAATCATAAATTTTGATTGTACCGTTACAATCCCCGGCAACGGCGCCCAAAACTTGATGGAGTTTTTATTAACCTAAATTATTAAGTTAATAAACCCTATTTGTAATATCGCAAGTGCATGGATGTCTAACTGGTAGACAAAGGCAAATACGGGTCGATCCCACGAGGATTGACGAGACGGTCGAATTCTAAGACTTATTTGAACTAATTTAGAATTTGGGGTTACAGCAGATGTAAATTACTAAATTAAGAAAATGAAATTGACAACTAAAATTAAACTGATAAGATGATAGAGAGTAGACCAAGACATCGAATTCACCACAGGTTCTTCGAGATTCATGTACTCTAAATTATTATTTTTAAGAATCAACACGACTAATCTAAAGATTAATCTACAATTGCAATTGATTTCAGCAAAGTCATAAACCTGTAGCATTGCATGTCTTCTTACAGCACACACAATCCCAAATTCAGATTAATTGATTAAAACATGCTTTGAATATCAATAAAGGGTATTTCTAACTACCGATTAGTCTAGATAATTATTTCGAATATAATCGGTAAAAGCAAATTATTGAAATTTAGAAATCAACTGTATTTAACATTCAAGCATATGGAAAACAATAATTTAGATACGACAAACTCTAGGAAACCCTGTGGTTTCATCTTCGCCTCGGCGCGGGGTCTAGAAGATCATGGTGAATGATGTCACAACATTGGTGTAGGTGGAATCCATCAATTCCTGCACGAACACGCGACACGAAGGGCTGCAAGCGTACTGTGGTGGTACAAAAAGCAAGTATTCGGGTGCGAATAGCGAAACTATTTTTCAAAACAATTTTATCTCGCCAGAAAAGTTGCGTTCTTCGTCTCCAGCAAGCTCCGCCGCTGCTGCTTTGATCCGGTTCACCTGCGAGAGAGAGAAAGAGATGGAAGAACAGATAGAGACGGAGTGACGCGAAGGACGAAGGAGGACAGAGAGGCGCTCCCTGTATGTGCACTCTTTGTTCTGTTGCGAGGTGGTGCGCGACGATGGTCAAGAGAGAGGGAAGCAAGAAGGAAGAGAGAGATGGGTGAGGGAGGTAGGCGAGGTGGCGGCTGATGGTGGTGCTCAGCGGTGTGGATGCTGGACGGTGGCATGGAAGGGGAGAGGAGCAGGGGCTGCTCTGTTTTGTGGCCATCAGTGGGTTTTCTGTTGGTTCGTTGTTGATGGCGGGCTGTGGTTGTGCGAAATAGTGAGATGGCGACTATTTGGCGTGGTGAGAACAGGGGATGAGAAGAGGAACATAGAGATGGTGGCGGCTGTTGTTGGGCATGCGAAATAGGGTGTGGATGCGCTGGACGGTGGTCAGCGTTGTTATGGTGGTTGGTTAGTGGCGAGAGACGAAGGCCTCTATGTCTATGCCCAGGGGGAGAGGAGAGGAGAGGAGCGGCGTGGTGGCTGGAAAAAGAAAGAAGGGCTTTCCTTCAAAAGGGGGAGAGATCCAGATTCTAAATAGCTTTTCTCTATTCTCCTAGGTTGGGTTTGGGCTTTAGGTTAACTTTTGGACTTGGGCTTAGGTATTAGGTGAATTTGGCTTATATGTGTAAGGTTTAGGCATGTGATATTCGACTTGTCACCCGTTACTTTATACCGCCATTTGAACCAACCAATTGATAATTCTTCAAATTGTCGCCTTAACGTGATTTCATCGCTTACGCTCAAATTCCTACAAAAACATGAAAATGAAATAATTAGAATAAATTATAATAATCAAAACACTAAAATATATAAATTAAGGGATATATTATGTAATAATTACGTGAATATTAGTTGCGAAACGAACAAACAGTGCTGGGAGAGGGACTCTCTGACCAACTTCTGGCGCAGGTGCTAACTATTTCTGAGGCGCCCTTTACTGTGCTGGTACATCCCTACTCTGAGGACAAGCTCTAGAAAAGAGCCCTAGTTGCCCACAAGTATAGCAAACTGCCCAATCCTGTCGATTTGTATGACCTTTGGGACAATCACGGGCTAAGTGTCCATCCTAACCACAAGTTAAACAACCGTTCCTGGTTTCTATCTGACCACCTCTCATAGGTTGTCTCTACTGCTGCTGCTATGATCTCCTCGGGAACGTCTGTCACCTATGCGGTTTTTGCCAGTCTTAACTGGTCCCCCTCTATTAGGGTCTCTCTGCCGAACAATGGCATGCTCTGGTTGTTGTGCCTGATCAACTGTCTGGCTTCCTCAGCCAAACCTCTAACTGTGCTCTGTACCTCTAGCCCGTCGAACGTCTCTTGCCTACACTCAATGTCAACTCGCTCCTGACTCAAAGTGACGTCCACTAATCTCTCAAAAGGACGACCGATCATCACCATCAACCGTTTCTTTAGGAACGGGTTCAGACCACTAAAAAATTTCTTGTTTTCTTATTTGTAATTTCTATGAAACAAGTGGCATAACGCCTCAACTGTGTAAACTCAGCTAAGTATTCTGAAACAGGTTTAGATCCCTAGTTTAGAAACCTGTCCACTATCTCAGCTCTGGCAGAATCAGGAATAAAATGTTGCTCAAACACCTCTTAGAATGTATCGCACTGCATCTTTGACACATCTTGACTCTGCCTCACTGAATCCCACCAATACATAACCTCTTCGTCAAACTGGTGTGCTGCTAACTCGGTACGCTGTATAGGTGTCAGCACCATCCTTTCAAATACTAGCTTTACCTTACGGATCCACTGATCCACAGCTAAAAAATCTCTTGTACCATCAAATCTTTCACCACCCAAGCTGACGAAATTCTTATTGCGATGAGTAAACGAATCATCTGACTGATTTCCATGTCTCATATTCTATGCCAACTTTGTCATCATTTCCATGAAAGCTTGAGAGGCATCCCCTCTACCAGTGCCTGATCCCTCACCCTGGGTTATCTTACCACACGCCATCACCACATCCCTCTACGCAAAAGAAAACACACATATAATACATCAAACAACACAACAAAACTCCTAACTCATATACCCAATTCACTCAAGAAAGTGTCATATCACTACAAGAAATACTGTCATTAATAGCGTTTTAAAAAACGCTATGGTAGGCTACCATAGCATTTTAGCAAACGTTGTGTCTGTCGGAGCTATAATAGACACAGGGTCTATTATAGCGTTTTAAAAACGCTATTGTAAGTTAACTACGATAGCGTTTCAGAAACGCTATGGTAGGTCTATTATAGCGTTTTAAAAACGCTATTGTAAGTATACATAGCAAATTTTTTTTTTTTTTTTGCTATCAAATGACTTTTTATTACATCTTATGAGTTTTATTTCTAGAAAATAAAAATTTTAATGTGCCAAACTTAAACATTTCCATGAATGGAGGCAAAGTAATATAATTAATGAGATAATGTATTACATCGAGTCACAAAATCTATCAAATTAATAATAAAGATCAGCTCCTTGTATTACATCGAGTCACAAAACATTTCCAGTTTTTCAAAACCTAAATAAAAAACTAAATATAAAGTACCACAGCTCCCTGTATTAACACATTAACCACCTCAACAGAACCACAGTCATCATCATCAGTCCACCTCAACAGAGCGCTCCATTTTCCAGCAGGAGCTCGACCAATCAGCAACTTGATCACAACGCCTCTTCCCTGCCACCAAGGGGGCACGGGTGTGCAGTGCGCGCAAGTCAACTGTCGACGCAGAAAAGGACCTTATAGTGCACCAAATGGCAGAAAGGTCTGAGACCTCAACTTCCAAGTGAAAATAGCCAAAACTCCCAACCAAAAGGACCTTAAACAAAACCATAACCAAGCCAACACCTTCAAAAGATTAGACAATAAACAACCAAACAAATAATCTGCTCCAGACTCACGGACAAAAAATCCAATCTACCTAATCAGCCACAATAATAACACAGAGACGCATTGTTATTAAAATAGACTCTGTTATAAAAACACTCTATAATTAAAAACAGACTATGTTATTGAAACAGAGATGCACTGCTCTGTTTTAAAAATATGAAAAGTATCAGATCTTGACGTATCTGTCATACAGTTGAAAATCAGATAGATATTGCCAATATATCACATATATGTTATATATATATGTGCTCACAAAGTCACAACTCAAACAAGATAATATATCACATATATGTTATATATATATATATGTGCTCACAAAGTCACAACTCAAACAAGATATTACCGTTGAATCCAATCTTTTTCTTATAGGCCACAGCAACTTGAAGAAACATTGCCTTCAAAAAAAAAGGAACATGTTAGTTAATAAGCATTTACAAGTTCAATTTGGCATTTGTCTCACATAGTAAGAATATACAAGGAAGGATTAAGACAGGTAAGTAGAGGACATACTCAGTATTTCTAGTACAAAACTGAAAAAATGAGGTAAAAAAGTTGTGTAATATGCTAACAACAACCTAGCTAGGAAATAAGTTAAAATATATTTTATGAGATAATTTCCAACCCTAAATTTGATTAAAACACAAAGCAATACTCGTCCAACCATTTTTCTAAAACCATCTGAAGCTGGTAAAAACAGTTACAGCTAAAATGCAACCAAAGACTGTAACTGTATTTAAAATAATTCGAAGAAAAAAAAAAGAAAAGAAAATTTTAGACTATACCAAATGGTCAAGCTCTCTTTTCATGTCTGTGATATACCTGCTGGAGCTCTTTGGCAAGTTCTACAACCTCATCCAAGTTTGCATTAGCTTCTTGAAACAAATAATACCCACTCATACTGAATTAGCTTTGCCTTGTGTACAAAAATTGAATGCACGGTCAATGGTTTGTTTACCGAATGTAAAAAATACCAATCCAACAAGATGAGCACCATGGACACTCCATGCTTAATGACCCTGGGTGAAATCTAGGAATGGAGTTAGTAGCCCGTCCTGCAAATGGTGGATATGGTGATGGCTGCAGTGGTGGTAATATGTGAGACCTCAAACATTTTCAAGTCCATAAGAGCTTCTAGTGCCTTGCTCATATCCTGCCTGAAAATGACAACCAAAAAGCCATCATTTCATTTTTCTAAAAATAGACTGATAAAATCGCAAAACATATTGTCACTACTCAACTAGAACTAGTTAAATGAACAATTACAGAATGAAATATAACTACTGACCATTAACAGAAGCACAACATGAAATCACAATATGACTGCAAGGGTTGTTTATTAAACATTATCATTGAAACAAATTTCCAATAAAGCCCCAAGAAACTTTTATACTACATCACACCATAATAAATCATTGCTTTTTATAATTTTTTTTAAAAAAAATATATATCTATTTGAATATTCTCTAAACATGGATCGATCAGGTTGGGGTTTTGTAAAATGGCTATAAATCAGAAATGCCTCTTTTTCTACAAAAAGTATAGAAAAGTACTTGCAACCCCTTTTAACTCTCAAAATGAACAAAAAAATTTGGATCGTCTTTTTTAAAATAGGATAAGATAGTTGAATCCAACCTGAATAAGTAGCAGTATAATTTTGATTCAAAACCAAAGCAATGTTCAACTCATTGGAATGTTGTGACTTCTTTAATCCATTATGGAAGAATGCCACAAACCCATTTTATTGCTCATTATCAATTACCATAGAAATGGAAGAATAGATTGAATTTCAGCATAATACCTTAGCTCAATTACACTTCTCTCCTAGATCATGATTTTCTTTGGGTTTTAGGGAAATATTCTCCGAATCTCATAAACATTAATCCTTCCAAAAACACGGGAATTGACATGAACAATAATTGAAGAAAAGATATGAAATATCGAGAAATTCAACAAATATGTAGATTCACAAACAACAAAACGTTGAGTTGTAATAGTATAAAGCTGCTTCTGATTATATTCACATAATAATTAACAACAACTGAAATGAACTGGAAACACCTATTTACAAAGGAAAGGAAGAACATGCCCATCCAATATAATGAATTGAAGTGAATTCGCCAACCTTTTCTCCAAACCTATAAGAAAACCCAACATAAATATGGAAATTCAGGTTCTGCCTATAAGATCATCTGTACAAGGATCCATCAAATACTAAATCCCCAGTAGAAATTTAGCTCATATAGTTTGAAGGAATTTATCAAGAAATGGATGTCTCATCATTGAAGATATTGGCACTTGGGAGTGCAGTTGAGGAGGCAGAGCTTCCGCCCCCCTCCACCACCATCCAACCTATTTGGCTCCACCTCCCTTTAGAGCTATCATTGTGACAATTGACTTATAAAGTTCCGACATGATTCAAGCCTTAACCTTACCTCTCCGTGGGGGGTGGTTGCTTTCTCTTCATACTGGTTTCCTCCAAATTCCATAAGTGCAGCTTGTTAAGGGATAATTCAAGGAAAAGAAACAGAACAAGCACAATATTTACTCTATTCTTAAGTCACTGAACAAGGAAAGAGAGTGAAGAAAGTATTTGAATTGGTTAGAGATCCCATTTCGTTTTATATATATAGACTTTTGCTTACTTCAGAAATACCATCTTCAATTCAAAAAATGGGAATACACACACACAATTAGTACATCTGAATGAGGTTTTGTATCTATAATTCTGTATTGCATGGATCTCATATGCAGAATATACAAATTGATTATACATATATGCTTCCTGATTTGCAAGAAATTTATTTTAGGCAGCCCTAAGATTTTCAAATAAGAACAATCAACCATAAAATTTTGAGGATGCACCCTATTATTTCTGATAGATTATAAAAACAACAAACCACTATATACTACAACTCGCTGCAAATATTCTGCACTCAAATGAATTCTCTAATATTAGAATATGAGAGTTTATTAAGGCCAAAATGAATATCTTACTTCATCTAAGGATGAAAGAAAATTATGTCTTTAATACATAATTAGATAATATTTTGGTATGTCATTATGTAATGCTTGATAAAAATTTGAAGACACTGAACCACTAGATATAAGTTGTATATACATAAGTGTACATAATAAATTTATACATTTTCAGCTAACATTTTACAACCAACGTGTTGTTGAATATTTGGCATCTTTTTGTTACACGCTAGCTATATTTAGTTTCTAGAAATAATTAATAAAACATTATGCGCTTCTTATTTGTATAATGTCTCTGTCCCCCCTAATTCATGAACTTAGACACGTACTGAGCCTCTTCTAGGGTCGTTATCGAATGCACACATCTAGAAACAGAGATCAATATTGACCTCAGTCCCAGTGGAAAACATAGATTTGTCAAAGATCTCTCTTGATCTAGCTTGTCCTTGATTACCTCTAACTTTGAAGTTTTTTTTTTTTTTTTTTGCAAAGAGAAAATTGATTAGTCAGAACAATTACAAATTTTTTTCTCACGCGAGAATAATAGTTTTCATGATCAAGTGAATTACAAAGTAGATATGACTAAACAAAAACTTGATTAAAGAGACAAAAAAAAATATATTCAGATGAATAAACAAATTTGCAGGTCTGAATTTATTTGAAAAGGCGATGAGGCAGCTATGTATGGATCTAATCCTCATTTCACACAGATTCAGAGATTACATTTATACTGCAATTCAACTCTTCTTTTCTATCACTATCACACCTTTGCAATGGATCTTATATATAATTTCAAGGTAGTAAGGCACCACAAATTTGGCAAGTGGCAACTTATTTTTTTTATTTTCAAGGAAAATGCATCTCTCTTCCCTTCCTTTCCAACATGTACAGATGCAATATCTTTCTCGACAAAAATGTTCCCAGTTCCCACTCAGCATCCAATCTTAACTCTTTTGAATCTATCACAGATGAGTTTTTAGGATGATATACCCTGACATTTTCCCCAAAATAAAATTAGTTGTGCTTTCCAAGGTTACTAAGAACACAACATATGCTCTAGTCCGAGGGATCCTTATTCTTTACATCAGCATTATCTGCCTATACCATCATATCTTGGACTTGACATATATCTAGATTATACAGTCATACAGCCTGACCTGAACTGATTGAAATGATATACGTAACGAATGCCCTAATTTCACTAATGCGCTCCTCAACAAGTGTTTTCCCTTCTTAAATATGTGTTTCTAATCTTTCACCATATCGTATTGTTCAAGTAGCACTGTTTAATGACATTGGCATATAATATTAAGAAGATAATTCAGAGAATCAGAGTACACACCTTGCACTATCGGATTCAATGACTAAAACTAATGAACAATATTGGGAGTATAGGAAGCCAGAGAGGGAACTCACAATTGTGGTTGGAGGCGGAAAAAGAGATGAATCTCCTCCTGTTTGGATTGTAAGAGAGATTAACTGGCCGAGCTGTATGAACCCGCTGGTTGACAAAAGAAAAACACAAATGTCATGAAACAATGTATAATGGAAAATGACCAACTTTTCTCTACAACTCCACAAACACCAAAAAGTGAAGAATTTTTTTAACATACCATTGCATGACGTTCAGGAATAAATCCTGAAAATCCACTTTCTATGTCTCCCCTAGAACCCCGAAAGACAAAACTCATGGTTCCAACTGGAAGTAGGTCAGCAATTGCAAGAAAATCGCTCAACTACACGTTTTGCATTCTCAGAAACCTAAAAATAACAGTAGAAGTTTCAAGCATCAACAGTTTGCTGCAAAGTAAATCTAACATCAATCAAGGAAAAATAGACAATCAACAACTACAAATATTTAAATTGGATTCATTGCTAGTCACATAAACAAGATTTGTTCTACCCTAGTAACACTAATTGCTGATTTCACCACCCAACTAAAATGCAGAACTGAATCAACAAAAACAAATGGGACATAAACCCAAGGAAAAATTCACTCCCAACCCCCCCTGACTATAACAGTTGACTTCAATGCTTATTACATTGGATCTCCAACACTCTTTCAGTTACAAACCCATTAAGATAACCTAAACCCTAGTAATATAATTACTGATCTTCACCACTCCAACCAAAACCCACCAAATGCAATGTGAAATGGGCAAAAAATCATCTATTTTTCATTAAATAGTCATCTTTCAATGCAGCTTTATCTTGTTTCTCCACTTATCCCAAATGACCAAAATTTTACATTTAACTTCAAAATGCATGATACCTGATTCAAAAAATGGTAACTTGAATGCAATAACACAAACCCACACGTTCTTGAACCAAGATTTCAAATGGGTCAAGATAAAAAAACCCTAATTTTCATAAAATCTACTACATTGGAGAGAAATCATCAATCAGATCAACAAATGAAAGTATCCAATGAGATGAATTGGGAAGAAACTTACTTGAATCTGATGAATTGAGATTCATTGGTGACTCCCCGACCCCAACTTAGTAGAATCAGTAAACCCCAAACCTCCAAAACCCTAGATCTGAAGATAAAACACATCAAAGATTTAACAAAATCACCAAATACAAACAGCAACTCTACTGTAACTTGGCTAAATCAAACAATTCTACTCAAATCAAACACTAACACTGAAAAATTGGGAAGAAACTTACAGAAGATTGAAATTTGGATTTCACCCATTTCTTTAGTACTTCGACAACTTTTCTGATTGCTAAGATAGTTTGGTGGGTTACCTTTGTAGAAGATGGAAGTTGTGGTGCCTCCATCAAACCTTCTCTGCTTTGCTCGCCCGAAGAGAGTGAAGAAGAAGAAAAGGGGCAGAGGAGACGAATGATCTAGGGTTTTGAGAAGAAGAAAGAAGAAAGACCCTTCTTCTCCCTTCGGATTCGGATTTGGATTTCACCCATTTCTTCAGTGCTTTGACATCTTTTCCGATTGCTGAGATGGTTTGGTGGGTTACCTTTGTAGAAGATGGAAGTTGTGGTGCCTCCATCAAACCTTTTCTGTTTTGCTCGCCTGAAGAGAGTGGAGAAGAAGAAAAGAGGCAGAGGAGACGAAGGATGTTGTGAAAAAAAGGGGCAGAAGAGACGAATGATCTAGGGTTTTGAGAAGAAAAAAGAAGAAAGACCCTTCTTCCCAGAGTCTGAGGAAAGTATCGGGTGACGGTGAGAGGAGAGGTGATGGCGAGAGAAGAGCGAGAGAAATCAGGCGAGGCGAGGTGGGAGAGTTGCGTTTGTGAGGCCTGCGTTGCGTTTGTGTGAGGGAGAGTTGCGTTTGAGGGAGGAGATGAAATCGTGGGCCAAAAACGCGCGGAATGATTTTCGCCCTCCCGCTCACTGTTTTTGCGTTTTCAAATTAGGGTAACGAAATTAAAAACGCTATGTTAAAAGGGTTTTTAATAGCACAATTCTTAAAAATGCTATGCTCTTGTGCTATTAATAAGCACTTGTGTTGTAGTGTATGATGATGTTCTATGTGAACCGGTAAACAATGGATTTCACTCCCCGACCCGCCACGGGAACTGGAGTGTGCCAGTACATGAACTAAATCCGTAATACAAGCGGATCATAACCGAATACAACATTATAATATAACATATTCTTGAAATGAGAAACAAAACGAAATAACCAACTACGATAAAATTAGAACAAAATAGAAAGTATTCAATTTGCCTCGTCCTATGTCATAGCGACAAAACACAAACATCTAGTATTTAACAAGGTATGTAACAATGCAAATTAAGCAAAACATATTCGTACAAGGTAGACAAGACTAAACAGCAAAAACAAGTCTACAGCTGGAAACTGGGCCTAAGCGCCATGATCAGCAGGAACAACAACATTGCTTGCACTCCAATAGAAGCACGCCCCTTGCGGGGTCAGCAAAACACAAAGCTAGCTGGTGCGAGTTAACTAAAAATAAATAAATAAACAATATACAAGAGAAATCCATGCCACACAGTAATGAATAAGTGAATAATCCTAGATGCCTGATCCATAACATTGAAGCGGTGTCCCTATGCAAGTTTCTAAAGTCTAAATCAAACTGTGTTTCTAAGGATAATATTTCTAAGTTCAAGCACCAACACAAGCATTTCATATTGAACAATAACTATAAGTTTACGAGATATATTAATCATTACAGGTGATTCAATCATGGTAAATATGAAGTAATGAAGGCAAAGACACTATCGTAATCCTGCATAGCCTCCTAAGTATGGCAATCAAGTCAAAACCCTAAAATATATATCTATATATATATAAGTGACTTTCAGAGAATCTAGAGGAATAATAGTGGAGACTGTAACAGACCTTTCAGAGAGTCTTTATTAAACTCCGAGTCATATGATGACTTAAAATTTTATTGGACATTAACTTGTTGTGAAATCTCATTATTCTTCTTTTTGGTTGCTCATTGAGAATGAAATCTTTTTTTCAAGTTATGTGAAACATAAGTCTTGTAGTCTATTTGAGACTTATAACCATTACCAAACTTTAGAAGGTAAATTAGGCATCTCTTGTCCATCTGAATCTTCTCAAAACCATTTTGCTAAACATTCCATCCAATACCAATGTGAGCCTTTATCTTGGGTTATTAGACATTTAAAAAAAATCATTTTCCATTTATGTTTCTAAAAAATGTTATGTAGTTTTAGGAAGAAAAAGGGGAGGGCAAAGTGAAAATCCAAAGTCCAAGGTATTTCAAAAAAAAAAAAGTTGTGAAAAAAAAAGAGGTTCTGAAGAAAGAAGCAAATAAAAAAGGGGGTTGTGAAGAAAGGAAAATAAAAGGAAGTGACTGATGAGTTCCCTATTAAGCTACTTGAAGACCCTACCTTTTCAGAAACATCTTTTTACTTACATATTTTTTCTTAGAGAAGTCCTAATTAACTCTTTGATAAGGTATGGTAAGAAGTGGAGAATAGATGAGAAGACGCTAGGGTGGGTAACTCGACATTCTCGCAAGTGATCAACATTTCTTCCATGAGACTATTATTTTCTTTCATGTCCGTTTATTCTTGTGAACATGTGAGAAGTTTGAATTTTTGCATTTACTCTTTTCCTCACATGCAAGAGAGAAAAATATTTTACCCAAACTCAGAGTGATCATTTCAGAGAGATTAACTGGTGAGTTTTCAAGTCATAACAGCTATTCCAAAGGTGGATTAGGATATACATTACTTTGACACGAAAAGTTGCATTTGTTGGTTATTCACACACACACACCTTATTCCAAAGTTGCTCACTTCTAATGTAGATTTTAGTAACTAGTTACATATGTCTTTTGTCTTCTATGTGGTTGAATAACAAGGATATTCTCAAAAATAGGGGACACATCAATTTTGTTTAAAAAAATAAAATTTGTGGGTGTCTTCTTAGATAATCCTCAGGAGGCTAAAACTCCTCCTTTAGTGTCATGCTAGAGGTTCAAGGCGTTGTTGCATATTGTAAATGCAATCGAGTCAATCCAGCAAAAGTGACATTGATTTCTTTGAGAAGTTGAGGACAAATAAAAATATTTTGTTTTGTATTCTTATCTTTCTTTTCGTTGTTCTTTGCTAGAGGACTAGCAAAAGGTTGTTTGGTGTGGTGTGATAAGCACCCAAAACATCGATTTTTACACCCTTAAATACACAATTGTTAAGTCCAATTATCCAATAAAAATATCTCATTACGTGTATTTTGTAGGAATTTAAGCACTAATCTCAAATCATTCACAAAGTGGAACAATAAGGTTAAATTCAACAACTAGAATGCTCATTGGGAGTTCACATGCATTGATAAGGACTAAAGAATTTCAAGCTCAAGATCGAAAAAGTCAAGCCCACAAAGCATCAATAACTACGGATCTCGAAAAAATTGACATGAAGATTTGGACATCAACATGGCCAACTTTATCATAAAAAAATCTCTACAAGACACATTTTGTCACGCCCCGATTTTCGAAGAAAACGAAAATCCCAAAATCCACGTAGGATTATCCGTTTCCCCAAAACTCGGGACGTGAAATCCAATAACAATATAAACATTTAGCAACAACGACTAAAACATAGTTTAGAAAATATAACAAACTAAAATTTAATAAAACTCTAACCAGGAAATTTTGACGTCGCTAGCCCCACTAGCGAAACTCCAGTAACGCTGCTCAAAAGTCTCTAAACCTGAAAGGCTAATCGGCTACATTCCCAAAGGAATATACCCAAGAAGCAAAAGCTCACTTGGGTCAGCAATAAAGCTGGTGTGAGAAATCTTCATCCCAAAATCAATAAAATCGCACGTGATAAACATCAAGCTAAACACAAACAATACACAAACACACCAACAGGTAGTTCCTCAACGAGGCAAAAGTGTGATGCAAGAAAACACAGTTCCAAGAATTTAGTTCCTCAACGAGGCAATCATATCATCATCCTCATAAGTAAAAATGCATGTACTTGTACTTACGCTGTAAAAGTTGACTATGGCAAGTCTGACCAGCAAAAATATTAGTGGACTTTCCATCTTGCATGAAAAGGGGTTAGAAACAATATAAACGTAATCTATTCATTTTTATTTGAATTTGTTTCATCTTTTAACGGATTGATCACTTAGACGATACCACATTCGCACCACCTCCATGCCGAACATACATGCCCGTATGCCTCTCTCATATAAAGGAGGACTACTCCGTCATCCTTGCCTAAGTGGGGACATCACATACAGGCATGCATCGCGGATACTCCTAACTATATGAGTACCAAAAGCCACTCTTGGCTATCAATGCGCATAAATTCACGTCACATTTTTTACGGATAAATATCAAAGCCTATTTTAGGCATACAAATTCACCTCATTTCCGCAAGACTAACCCGAGGGTTATTTTAGTTTCTCTAGTAGGAAATAGGCGCCCCACCTCCGCAAGACGACCCGCTGGTCATTTAGTTTCTCTAGTAAGAGAGAGGAAATAATAAACAAAAGAGGTGTGGTAGTTCTAAGTGATACAATTCCAAGTGATTAAATTTTCAGAAATCAAGGTTTATCCATATCATTTATTTTTGATATTTCGAATTTCCTTCACAATGACATTTTGTCATTCATAAGTAAATCCACCCATTCTTTCGGGGAAGCATAGCATATTCATAAATCATGCTTTATAATAACACGGTGATCAAGTGACATTTTGTCATTCATAATGAAATCCACCCCTTCCTTTGGGAGAACATAACCATTTCAAGATGCATACATACAGAGGAACACCATTAATCTTAAATTGTCTTACATCAATAGAATCAACGAGACATCAAAACAAAACAAACCATAGTGCAAAATCAAACACTACTACACATAGTACTCTCCATATGAATGTGATTTTAGGGATAAACACATACATCCTAGTTTGGCAGAAAGTATCTCAAATGTTGAATCCAACAAAGCCACTACATGCAATCTCCGAAAAGACGATTTCAACACATAAACATGAAAGTGCATGACAATCATGGGTGAACACTAACTTACACCAAAGCAACCATCCAAATCCCAGTACAACACACATAACTTAAGTTGTTTGAAAACATCCACAAATTCCTAGTTAGCACCAAATAACTCCTTTGAGTATTTCCATACAATAAAAAGATATGGAATTTCCAATACCATTCACCAAAATTTCATGTTTGCCATTTACAAACTAAGGTCCCCACTGTGACAAATCCACATGCACTTATGTGCATAATGCAAGTAACACATTGGTTTAGAAAACATTATACAAACTACTCCCAATAGCCCTAATTACATATTAGCGACATCCACCATAAAAACTGCATAAATTAACCAACCAACCCAAAAGCTACATCCCCTTGAACACACCAAATAAACATAAAATAGGTTGCATTTGGTTGGAACCTGTCAATTTATCATCTTCACATGAATACCTTTTTCAACCAAGAAAAAGATACCCATTATGAGAAATTTGCATTAAGAACCAATCATCAATGATTTTCGACAGATTCAAAAGCACGACTCTCCATTTCATCCCAACCACACCATCTGATCCATTACCTATAGAATTTCAAAGATCACCCCACCAGAAACCCATTTCAAGCTTGCCACCATTGCTAACAACTTGTTCAGACACTTTACTTTATGCACTACTGAGCACAGTTCCCTTACCTCACTACAAACTCATGCACAAAAATACAGGAAGCAATCAGTGGGGTAGCCAAAAATACAGGAAGCAAACCACAATATTTAGTAAGCTTTCTTCTTCCATATTGGATGAGTTTCTTGAGCCACCACCATTTGGACCTAACACCTAACCCACATTTTTTTTTTTTGTATTTAGTTAAGTCTACAAGAATATATTGCAAATTTTGGACAGGATGCAACACAAGCAGGTGCATAATTAGATGATCAGAATCCCTCAAACCCAAACCTATCAAAGTGTCCCAAACTGCTAGCCCGAACAGCCCTGCAAATCACCATACAAATCACCATATTTGGCGATGAAACATAGCCCAATTCAGCTAGATGTTTCAGGGAAGGTTTCGTCACCACACCTTCTTCAAAATAGGTCTTGTTTCAGTTGTAATCTAGGGCAATCCTAGCTTGTAAATTAGTTCATCCAATTAATGACTCAGCAATATCACACCCAACTACTCTTATCCCCAAATGCAAAACTGCACATTTAACTCGACAAAAGCTTTCAAATTACCAATCATCTTCAAATTAATGACATCCTAATGTGCTCCACTATGAGCACTTTCACTCACCCATACAGTTGCAAAGGATTAAAAGTATACCAGTGAATGCTTGCATAAATAGATCATGGAAACCCATGCCTTCAGAATGACAGATAGAATATACTATTCCCTAGTTACAAGGTACAGTCATGTACGAATGACTTCTCTGGCAGTCAAATATACATCAACAATATGAACAAAAAGTTAAAAGTACATTCTTTTAGACTAATCAAATACGGAGGTGAAATCCATAATCAATGTTTTTCCCTTACAACTTCCCTAAAATATGGGAGACAAAATGTGCAAAGCTCACTAAACATGAGAGAGTGGTTGAATGTCCTCTACATGTATCTACAACTGAAAAGATATTGCAAACATTTTTCATGTCCAATAGCTCAGCTTACCGTAACCAAATCAACTGCAGCTTAGTTTTCCAATACCCACACACAAAAATCGAATCTTTTTCTACACCAAACCAACTCAAATACAAATACCTATTTCAAGTATAGCAAATCAACTTCATACAGAAATCTGAAGAGGAAAAAGAAGAAAACCCACATTTCAGATCAAGTCAACATTCTCAACTTCATGCAAATATGTATATATAAAGAAGAACGAGAAAACTCACTGGATGAAATAGCAACAGAATTGCGCAGCCATCGCCACATCGCCGTCTTTTACACCACTATCAGTTTTCGTGTCGAGAGTCGAATCAGAGTCACTAACCTCCCTCTGTTCAAATTTTATCTCACCATCCGGTTCGCTATGATCTCTGGCTTCCCCATCTTGTTCACGCAACCGTGACGGCTCCTCATTGCCTCCACCGTTCGAATCAATGGCGGGAGCAACAAAAGAGGGTTGCGATTCGAGCGGAGGAGCTTTCATGGGTTGGAGTTGGAATCAGCCATCGACGAGTTTGTGGAGGTTTCCTCTGTAAAGAGAGATGATTACCATCTTCTCCCAACCTTTGCTAGAGAATAAGAGAGAAGATAGGAAGAAGGCTAGGGCGGTAGGATCGACTGCGACGTGCGGCCACAGACCGTGCTCGCCACCAAAGAACAGGAGAAAAAAATCAAGGAAGGGAAGGAGGAAGAACAAAAGAGGGTTTTTCTCTCTATAAGGTGGGTGGCTATTCGCCCCCACTAAACTTCTATAAGCACCCACCTTCTAAACTCACCAAATAAAACCCTAAATTTTGAAATTTAAATTCGATTAAATGTAACTCTATTTTATTTAATTAAAAATAAAATAAATTATCTTTATGAAATTTAGGGGTGTCACACATTTCTTTATTCAACTCCAACATATTTCCTCATTTTACTCCAACACCTTTCCTTATTTCACTCAACCATGTTTTCTCATTACACTCTAACATATTCCCTTATTTTACTCAACCATGTTTCCTTGTTTCACTCAATCATGTTTCTTTGTTTCACTCAACCATGTTTTCTTATTTCACTCAAACCCTTTTTACCTATAAAAACCCCATACATGTAGTTCATAAGTGAGGATTTTTCTTAGAGAGTTTTTTTTGTTGTAGTACTTGGCTTTAAATTTTTGCTTGTTAGAGAAGTGCATGTACTACTTTCCAACATTTTAATTTTTCCATTGAAGTAGAAATAAGTTCTGATTTTGTTTCTCTTTCTCCTTTAACTTTTTGTTTATTCTCATTATTCATGGAGAGCTAATCTCCCCTCTCAAGGGGAAGAGATTGAGCCCCATGAAGATATAATGATAATTATATTGTGTTTTATTTAGAAATTAAACTAGGACAATGAGTTGTAAGAAGTACTTCGAAATAAGGCTTTATTTGTTAAATGGATAATGATTTTGATTTGAAAGAATAAATTATTTCCATGTATTTTAGGATTTTTCCAATGAAAAACATAATCGAAATCTAATGATGTTTTAGAAATAAAACAATGAATTTGGTTAAAGTTTGAGAAAAATGAAAAGACTTTTACTTCTTTAATCTCACAACTCAAGTCATGTATGTTAAAAAACCTTGTGATTTGAGTATTTTGGGAGAAATTGAAATTACATTCTACAATCATTATGTTGGAATGGGGTGATTCTCATACAACTGAGATTTCTCTATATTCATTTTTGCTACAAGTTAATTATTTTGTTTTGGAATCATATCATCTTTCAACATCTCACCATCCATTATTCTTGCCAAAACTAAAGATGCTCTAATTGAAATTCAAATATTCTCTTTATTCACCACTAAATAATCTCAACATTATTTTAGCATGTATACATGTCACTACACCACTAAAGATGTTCTAATGCCTTGCCAAACAAACACTTGCTTCAAACCCACACAACAAAAGCTGAAACCAAACAAATCTCCCAATATCCACATTGTACAAATCTACTCAACTTGTTTTCATCCCTAGTATTTGACAATTCCAACAACCATCCATCCGTGAGGACAACCTTTATATTTAACCCAACCTTAAACTTACCATTCACCATACAAAACACTAACCAAGGCAAAATTCAACACCCCCCTATTTGCATCTGCAAATCAAACTTGACCAAGGCCCTCCAAGGGAACCAACCCAACTTTGGAATTGTCATTTGGTTCATAAGTATCAGAACACTCCCTATCAATAGTTCACCAAACAATGACTGTGCCAGATGGTAAAACATCTTATAGACGCATTGCAATATGTTGTGGAGTAACTATACTCTAAATAATATTCATTCTACTTACTTTGATTATCCTATGTTTAACCTTACTAAAGCCAAAACAACCAGTAATCGTACCACTCCTTGTTAACCTTACGAATATAGACTTCGGAATTTTTCCTATCCTATTCATAAATGCAACACTAGGTCTAGAAGTTACGGTTTACAATCATAATTATGGAAGTTTCAAGTACCGAAACGCCACAGCTTACATTTATTACCATGGTGAATAGGAACTGCTTGGATAGAAGATAACACAACGCTGCCCATGGGAAGCAAGACATTAGCACCTCTGTCAACATTAGAGGTGACAAAATTGTAGCAAGTCTTTACTTTTGGACTGCTACTTTAACTTGGGTGTATTCAATATCTCATCTTTGACAATGTTGTATGGGAAGGTGAGCATGATTCATATCTTGAAACGACATGCAATTTCTCATAGTACTTGTGATATCGTTGTGTTCCTTAAGTCTCGGACCATTGCTTCTAAATGCAAGGCAGACATCAAGATATGAAGTAACTGTAAGGGGAATACCTGCTAATGCAAATAATTCCAACACAAGTCCTGGACCTAGGTAGTGATAGTGAATAGCTAAAAACGATATGCAAGTAATAGCAAACAACAAGCAATGTGCAAAAAATAAAGATGACACCGAGATTTACGTGGTTTGGGTTTGCCTACTCCACGAACAACGACTCTGTAACTATTTTATTGGTATGAAAACACTTACTTGAAGATTACAACATTGTCAAGCAATGATCCTTGAAATTACCCAATCTCAAGCAAACAACACCACCAAAAGTTTGACGAAACTCGCAAATGAAGAACACTCGAAATCACCCGATTCCAATCATTCTACTTGGCTACTGTTTCATGCTACACACACACACCGAATCACGCCGAACTCGCAGCCTGTTTCACGCCCTTATCGCAGCCCATTTCAGGCCGAGTTCGTAGCCTTTTTCACGCTGCGTATGCTGCCCTGCTTCAGCTGTGTGCGTGTTGCTATTGATGATGCGTTGTGCATGTGTTGCTACTGCTGCTGCGTTGTGTTGCTGTCTGCTCACGATGTATTCTCTTTGCACACGTTGATGATCTATTTGTGCTGCCCATGTTTGTTTATTTATTCACAGTTGCATGGCTTGTTGAAGAAAGAACAGGACTTCGAAGTCCTTATTTCTATAGGACTTTAAGTCCTCTTATGCTTTCCAATAAATTGGGAGCCAACCATGACAAGGAGTATGAACTCCTTATTTATAAAGGACTTTAATTCCTTATCAAATTCTCACAATCTCCACTTTAGCGAACAATTTCAGGCCACCACACAAGCATCACAAAAACCAACATAAGCATCTCCACCTTGGCATGAAAAACAGCCAATACCCATTTCTTGGTCACGAGAATCGTCGTCATGCCCCTAAGGGCCCTGCCCCATTGGGGCGTCAACACTGAGAGAACTTGATCAAGTTGAGACAATGCTCTAACTTGATCCCTGGAACCGTTTTTGTCAACATATCAGTTGTATTGTCTTTAGTACTCACCTTCTCCAAGAGAACCTCGCCATCCTTGATAACATCCCTCATAAAATGATATCTCACATCAATGTGCTTCGTCCGGGCATGATGAACTTGGTTCTTCGCCAAATGGATAGCACTCTGACTATCACATAACACTGTCACATCATCCTGAGCAATGCCCAAATCACTAACCAAGCCTTGAAGCCAGATGGCTTCCTTCACCGCCTCTGATAGAGCCATGTACTCTGCTTCAATAATAGACAAAGCAACTATAGACTGTAACTAAGACTTCTAGCTCACCAGACCGATCGCCAATGTAAAACAATAACCTGTAGTCGATCGGCGCCTATCAAGATCACCAACATAATCCGAATCTACATAACCTCGGATCATATTTGACACATCTCCTCTCTCATATACTAAACCAACATCCAGCGTACCCCGAAGATATCTCAATATCCAATTCACTGTCTGCCAATGTTGTTTTCCCGGGTTTGACATAAACCTACTAACAAAACTGATTGCATGAGTAATATACGGACGTGTGCAGATCATGGCATACATAAGACTACCAACTGCACTAGCATAGAGAACCTGTGACATGTATTTCCTCTCATCCTCTGTGATAGGAGACAATTTACCCGAGAGCTTAAAGTGAGCAACTAAAGGAGTACTTACCAGCTTAGACGTATCCATGTCAAAACGATGAATAACCTTCTCTAAGTATTGTCTCTGTGACAATGTCAGTCTGCCTTTCTTCCTACCTCTCACTATCTCCATCCCAAGTATCTTATTCGCTGAACCAAGATCTTTCATCTCAAACTCCATGCTAAGTTTCAACTTCAATTTATCAATTTCTTTCATGCTATTCGCAACAATGAGCATGTCATCAACATAAAGTAAGATAAACACGAAAGACTCATCCTTGAGCATCTGTGTGAATACAAAGGGATCATACTGACTCCTCGCATATACCTGCTCAATCATAAAAGTATCAAACCTCTTGTACCACTGCCTCAAAAATTGCTTCAACCCATACAGTGACTTCTTCATTTTGCATACCTTTTATTCCTTACCAACAACAACATATCCATCGGGCTGAGACATGTATATGTCCTCCTCCAAATCTCCATGCAAGAAAGCAGTCTTGACATTAAGTTGCTCGAGCTCTAAGTCAAACTGCTCTACTAAAGCCAAAAGGACTCGAATAGAAGTGTGTTTTACCACCGGAGATAATACTTCATTGTAGTCCTGTAATACCTACATAATTATATAAATAAATAAAAATACTATTTATTTAGTAATTTGTAAGGTATTATGATTTTATTTATAATGTGTAAAACCTTGCTTTATTGGTAGTAGTTAAAGAGACTAGAAAATGTGGGTGTGCATAGAAAATTATTAGTTAAACCCACTATGGGCTCTATTTGAATATAAGATAGTTTTGGACCTCATTAGATTAGAATGTGATTGTGGCCTTGGTTTGGTTATAGTATGGTTTGGGCTTTTATTAAACTAGGGATTAGGGTATTGGTTAGGGGATGTAAATATACTTTAACTAAATCCTAAGGTTGATGAGTTGTTACTCAATTTTTATTTGAGCTTGGGTTTGTGTTGGGGTGGCATGGAGATAGATGAGAAGGGGAGATTGGCAACAAAAGTAGGAAAAAAAAATCTCAGATTAAGAACTGATGTAACATGTTTGTGTCTGATTGATTTCTTTTTGTGTGATGTAACATGTCTTAGTACTATTTCTGTGAGTATTAATGAGAAAATAAAAACATTATGGTAGGCCATGATGTTGGTTGGAGAGAAATATGAGACGAGGACCAAGAACAATAGGAAAGAAATAAAGAGAAATGATCATGTCGTCTCTAATAATAAAAAAAAGGGACAGAGAATAAAAGAATATGAAGAAGGGGAGGACGTTTGTGAGAGCATGCGGAAAGGTTTTGCGCAAGGTTGAAAACAAAATTGTGCGTTTTCTTCAAATGATTTTTTTATTTAATGAGTTTTCATTATTTTCTTTTATATAATTTTTAATTTGTGAAATTACCATTGTGCTTGAATCTCCCCACTTTGGCTTGTTCATGGACTATTTGTTTACTTTGATGTTATGCAATATCTTTTATCTATAATGACATGCATGTTTGATGACACAAACCCTTTAATCACTTCTCTTAGATTTTATTTCATATTCTATGATTACATCTTGAATTTATAGTTTTAGTAGAGAAGGTTGTATAAATTGTATGCTGATTTTAATTAATATTTTATGTTCATATCTTCATCACAGAACTTTACTTCTTCTTATCAGGATTAAATCCTCTTGGTTTTTATTGATATGTGAGTTCATACCCAAGTGAGGACCATAGAAGATAACTTAGGCTTGAAAGGACGAATAAATAAATAAATAGTTAAATGAACAAATAAATAAATAAATTGACGATACCCAGAGGTGATTATCATTCAATACATATGATTGTGTTTTGTTTGCTTCAGAAGATAAATTGGTGGTTATGAAAAAATTGTTCACACCCTACTATGTGCCTACGCCACTTAACAAAAATTTCATAATTTAATTGTTTGAAATAATTATGTGATTCATAACAATTAGGGAACATTAAATTCTCTAGAGGTTTTGTTATTTCTTTATTTATGTAATATAAGGCCATAATAGGAAATAAATAGTATTAAACTTTGTGATTCCCTTCATCTTGCTCTTCATGATGACATTGGTTCATATAACACTTTTTTTTTTTTTTTTTTGACATTGTGGATTTAAATTGGTGGACAACTAAACCATGTAGGAACATTGACAATAATCAACCTTTTAAACTTTATCTTTAGAGAAAGAAGAGAAGAAAAGTTATTGATTATGTCAACTCCTTATTTGAAGAAAATATGAAAGCCAAGTTAATTAATTTAGCCTTTGGCTATTTGGTTTAGTCAAAGATGTTTCATTTTGATCTCCTGTATTGTCACAAACCCTGATACCCATTTTGTGTTGACTCAACTAATTTAGAATTTGAATAATAAAGACACTGAGTTGACTCAATGGTATATGTGATGTATTAATTGGGGATTAGGTTTAGTCAAAATAACATGGAATAAATCCGATAAATTTATGACCAAAATTCTTGGATTTCAAACATTCGACCCTGACAGTTTTCCTATCCTATAATTTTTATGAGCTTTGGGTTGGGCCCAACTTTGTTTACAAGTATCTTTACAGATTTGGCCCACACCCACTATTTAAAAGTCTAAGCTAGACTAGATAGTTGTACCTTAATAATGAAACCCAACCTGTACTTAGTTTAATTATAATGTGGTTTGGGTTTGATTAAAATGATTTCAAATTTAATTTAGGAGTATTCATCATTTGAGGAGATGTATTGGGTACTTGTATTGTTAGTGTATGGGTAGTTGTAATTGTACTATTCTCTTATGACTTGAATTTTATTGTCATCCAAATAGACTTGTTAAGGAATATGAATTTCCTATATGGACTTGATCGCCGTGTAGTTAGAAAGCATTTGTTTATGAAAAATGCTAGTTTTTCCAAAATAATGGGCTAATATTGTAGTTGATTTATTTATGATTGACAAAGTGTCACCATAAGAAAGTGAAAAAAAAAGAAAAAAGTATCTTAGTATACATAATTACTTGTATATGTGTGATATAATTTTGGTATGCAGACTTGCTTGCATATCGGGTACGCCGTTCCATGTGAGTTCGGTAGTACGTGTAGTATTTAGAAAATGTTTGTCATGGATCGAACTTCGGGTGAGATGACATGTTCCTTGATGTGGCACCTAACTTGGCACATGTACACTCCGAGTGGTTTCGAATGCAAGGGAGACACACTTGGGTGAGGTGTGTTCGGCACAAAAAGGGTGGTGCGATTGTGGAAAAAAGCAAATTTTTTTGTATATCCATGGTTGCCTTGAGAGAAAAAACTAAATGCTCATTTGATTATCGAATGAGAACTGCATGTCTTCCTTAAGGTAAATATGTTTGTTGTGAGTACTTTATAATATGATTTTCCTTGAGGGAAGAAACTAAATGCTCATTCGATCGTTGAATGAGAACTATATTGTCTTCCTTAAGGAAAATAAATGTTTGGTTGTTAATATTTCAATAATGATGTATTAGGGTAATGAGTTGTACTTGGATGAAAGTAAATTGCTCACACACGTATTGAAATATCTATTAAAATAGTATTCATGACGAATACTGATAAATTTAGAAATTTCTTCTATTTGGTTCTAACTGTTTCGTGCAGGATGGTAAGTCTACTAACATTTCTGCAGGTTAGACTTACCATGGTCAACCTTCACGGTGTAAGTATTGGTAAAATAAATATTTACTTTAGGTATGATATAACTTATTAGTATGACGTGCTTGCCTCGTTGAAGAACTACATATTTTTTAGTTATTGCCTCCTTTTGTATGTAATATATGAAACTTATTTGATTTGATAAAGTTCAGGATTACTCATACCAGCTACCTCGCTGACCCAAGTAAGTTTATGCTTCTTGGATACGTTCTTATTAGAACGTGGCCATTTAGCCTTTCTCAGGTTATAGAGTATTGGGGTGACATCTTTGGCGATTTATTTTATGGAGTGATCATCTCCAAAGAATTTACTAGTTAGAATTTTGTCTAATGTTAATTTTTATTTAATGTTTCTATTGTTAAATTTTCACATCCCGAGTTTTGGGGAAGCGAACATCCTAATCCTATGTGGATATATGGATTTTAGTTTTATCAAAAATTGTGGCGTGACAAGTCCACACCTTATTGTTGTGCATATCCCTTAGCCACCAATCTTGCCTTGTATCGTATACCTGTACAAGTACCTCTGGAATCTGGAATCCCATCTTTCACTTCGAAAACCCACTTACACTCAATCGACCTCTTCCCTTTAGGGAGTGTCATAAGCTCCCATGTATGATTCTTCTGAAGAGATAGCATCTCCTCATCCAAAGCTTCCATCCACTCCTCTTTCTGAACACTTCGTAAAGCCTGCATATATGTGGTAGGAACATCATCATACCCATCAAGAACTGAGAATGCGCAAGCTACGCCATCCTCATAGCCAAATTTAAGTGGTGCACATCTGATTCTAGGTTCTCTGCCTGCTGCTAAAAATGATGTTTGTAACTGTTGAACCTGTTGTTTTGTATAATCCATGTCTCCATCAATAGGAATGTCATCTTCTACCACTGTCTCATCATACATCATATCTGTATCGCCCCTTCCCTCAGTAGAAGGAATATCATGCTCTGTATGAGATCTAGGAGCTCCAAGCTCGATCTGCAGAGAATCTTCAGCATCCTCATCTTCATCATAGCTATCACCCCTCCAAATAGGGGAACCATCTTTGCATATCTCACACTTTGCTTATAACAAAGCCTCCTCATGAAACTTCACATCTCGATTGATCACAAACTTCTGCATGTCAGGGTGCCATAATCTATACCCTTTCACATTATCTGGATAACCGAGAATAATAGCTTTCATTGCCCTTACTCCAATTTTATCTTCTCTAACATGAAAATATGTTGGACAAACAAATACTTTCAAGTTAGAATAATCTGAAGAAATACCAGACCATACCTCCATAGAATCTGAGACTATATAGCTGATGAAAGAGAGCGGTTAATGAGATAGCACGCCGTGTTTACTGCTTCAGCCCACCATATTCTGCCCAAACCTGCATTGGACAACATGTATCGTGCTTTCTCCAACAGGGTATGGTCCATCCGCTCTGCTACCCCGTTCTACTGTGGTGTCGACTTCACTGTGAAGTGTCTTCTAATGCCATGTTCCAAACAAAATTGTTTCAAGAGATCCTCAGTATACTCACCGCCATTGTCAGATCTCACTACTTTGATCACCCTTCCAGTTTGTTTCTCAATCATAGCTTTCCACTTCTTGAAGATATCAGTGACTTCATTTTTATGTTTCATGTTATACACCCATACTCTTCGGCTGAAGTCATCGATAAAAGACACAAAATACGTGGAACCCCTCTTGGAGGCAAGTCTAGAGGGTCCCCAAACATAAGTGTGGATGTAATCCACAATCCCCGCGGTGCTATAAGTAGCATCACTAAAACTTACTCTGCACTGCTTCCCATAGATGCAATGTTCACAGAAATTCAACTTTGCCATTTTATCACCGCTAAGCAAGCGGAGCTTGCTTAAAGTTCTTAGTCCATTCTCACTTACATGCCCTAATCGCATGTGCCATAACTGTGTGCGCGTCAAGTTTTTCTCATCAACAACTGTAGAAACCATAGCTCCACCTTCAACTATACTGTTTTGAAGGAAATACAAATTGGCATGTCTAACTGCTATCATAAGCAACATGTCACCAAAATAAATAGTGCAATACCCATTCTCACCAATATACTTGTAGCCTTAAGCTTCAAGCACCCCAAGAGAAATCTGTCCTTTTGAAAGAGCTGGAACATGACTTACCTCGGTAAGCTATCTACATGACCTATCTGCCAATTGAAATTTGACTTTACCAACACCCATTGTCTTACAAGGTTGAGAGTCACCCATTTTAAATGAACTTCCCTTAACCTCGCGATAAGTGTTAAACTATTCCCTTACGGGACACATATGATACGAAGCTCCCGTATTCAACATCCAACCGTCATACAAATGGTCATAAGATTTTGCCATCAGTGCATGTGCTAAGTCACCCCCGATTAGAATATCCTCTACCAAATCCGGTGTCTCAACAACATTCACTATGCTCTTACTCTCATTCTCTTGCTTATTGTGATTATCCTTCCAGTCTGGACAATTCCTTATGTAATGGTCTTTGCACTTACATTTGTGACATTCAACTTAAGACATATCTCTACCTTTTGATTTAGACCGATTCCTTCTGTAGTTGTTCCTTTTGTAATTTCTTCCCCTTGTCACCGAAAGACCATGTGCTTGAACCTCCTCATTCGAAACACTCTTTCTAAAAGCCTTTGCAAGTACAGCTTGAACAATATCACTATACACAATTTTCTCTTTCTTCAATGTCGTCATCTTATTAACAAACGATTCCCATTCCAGTAACAAAGAAATTAACAAGAATAATGTTTTCTGACTATCTTCAAATTTAGCTCCCAAGCTAACACAATCTGAGTATAAACATTCAAATTCATTTATGTGATCAGTCATGAGTTTACCTTGCTGCAACCTGAAAGTGAAGAGTTTCTTCTGTAGGTACATCAACTCATCTGATCATTCTGAATATACATAGCCTGAAGTTTATCCCAAATACCCTGAGCTGTTATCTCATCAGTGAAGTTATAAGCCACATTGCAAGAAAGACACAAACGAATCGTACTACATGCTTTCTGATCCATTTTACTCCATTTCTCGATAACCTCAATCGTCACCTTATCTGATTAAGGTTTCCTTTTTATCATCTAGTACATCAATCTAATCCAAACTAACAAGAATATCTTTACAATCCATCTGCCAAGCTTTAAAATTGATCCTACCATTGAATAAAAAATGTTGAACCCATGGACTTTCACATAGCCATCATCACGCGATGAAGAAGACCTTTCACCCATTTTAATTGACACCTTCAAAACACAAACACCAACTAACTGGCGCTCTGATACCACTTGTAAGGGGAATACTTGCTAATGCAAATAATTTCAACACAAGTCCTGGACCTAGGTGGTGATAGTGGATGGCTAAGAACGTTATGCAAGTAATATCAAACAACAAACAATATGCAGAAAATAAAGATGACACCTAGATTTACGTGGTTCGGCTTTGTCTACTCCATGGACGACAACTCTGTTACTATTTTATTGATATGGAAACACTTACTTGAAGATTACAACGTTGTCAAGCAACAATCCTTGAGATTACCCAATCTCAAGCAAACAATACCACCAAATCACGCCGAACTCGCAGCCTGTTTCACGCCCTTATTGTAGCCCGTTTCACGCCAATTTTGCAGCCTCTTTCACGCTGCGTATGCTGCCCTATTTCAGCTGTGTGCGTGATGATACTGATGTCGCGTTGTGTATGTGTTGCTACTGCTGTTGCGTTGTGTTGTTGCATCCTCACGATGTATTCTTTTTGCACACGTTGATGATCTATTAGTGTTGCCCACGTTTGTTTATTTATTCACAATTGCATGGCTTGTTGAAGAAAGAACATGACTTTGAAGTCCTTATTTTTATAGAACTTTAAGTCCTCTTATGCTTTCCAATAAATTGGGAGCCAATCATGACAAGGAGTATGACCATAAAGGACTGTAAATCCTTATCAATTTCTCACAGTAACTAATAACACCTTCGGCTTCATGCCATGCAATTAATGGTGTGGTGTTGGTGCACTATGTATGAACTTTCGCAAGTTTTCCCTGGTCTTCCTTTTGTTAAAGTCATATATATTTACTCTTGTTTGCAAATGATGTTTTTTTGTTGCTTATAAATAAAGTTTTATTCAACAATTTTGTATTCTTTTACACGCCCCTCTAGCTCATTGCATGTGTTCCATCCTTTATACTAAAGAATTGTTAGTGCATGGGAATCCCGAATAAATAGAACTTTCTAATTATATTTTGTCACATTTTTGCTCAGAACCTATTACATCCCATAACGCATAAGGACATTGTAACACCCGTGTTTTTCAATGACCTTAATAAATATTTTTTGTACAAAAACAAAATAAAATATAATGACCTCATTTCCTAGAACTACCTAAATATATTTACCTCAATGTTTGAAGTTTGATAAAATGCATTTTTTATTGATGTCAACCAAAACTTTATTTGCACATTAATAATGCATGGTTTATAAAATTAGTATTCTAGTGATAGCCAAATATTTGGTGGCTAAATAGTGCATTTTTATTATTTCATGTAATATTTTTTTAGTTATATTGATTAGTTTATATATATAAAAGAAATGGGTGAAAATATAAATATTTACTTAAACCCTAATTGTGATGGGTTTATACTCATCTATGGAGTTAATTTGAAGTGGCGGCTAGAAGGATGCAAATATAACTACCTACTTAAAATCCTAAGTGGGGTATCTTTGGGTTTAAGTATTTTTTTTTTGCCGTACGATGCTTGGAATGAAGAAAAAAATGGAAGAGAAAGGCGAGAGAAAAGAAAATGAAAGAGAGAGAAATAAAGATGAAGAAGAAGAAGACAAAAGAGAAGAAGGGAATGAGAAATTGAAGAAGAGAATATGAAGAGAAGAAATAAAATAAGGGAACGAAAAATAGATGAAGAAAAAAGAGAAGAGAAAATAAGAAGAAATAAATAAAGAAAGAGAAGGGGATGTGACATGTGCTTGTTTGGGTGACGTGCACGTGTTTTTGCTCGAGAAATTAATTGGGTATTAACATTTTTGTTGTGATTTTCGACTTTGCAGAATTTTAGATCAATGCGGCATTTGTGATATTCATTACGTGATCAAATAGATGAGTTTTCTTCATTCTATTTATATATATATATATATATATTTTAAATAAACTATGAACATTTATGAGTGTAGTTGATGGAAAATATGGAGTTTGTGGAATAGTACAACTTTGGGTTTAGATTAATTTAGATAAAGGAAAACACAATAGTATAAATAATTAGTTTTTTAGAGTGTTTCATGTAATGTGTTTTGATTAGTAGTGTTGTACATGTTATTTGTATTATTAGTCCTAATAATGAGTTAGACTTGACATGTGTAATAAGTTTGATGAACTGTTAAGGGTTGTATTTTGTGGAATGGTGATTAATTGAAGAATGATTAAAGGATGGAATAGAATTGGAGTAGAATTATTTTATTGTTAATTGATTTAAAAATTGGAATGAAATTATCTTGGTTAAATTGGGATTTTAATATATTGATGGAATTGGGCACATAAGATGTAGGATATGGACTGGACTTACGGAATGGATATGGATGATGGATTTGACTTATAATGAATATGGGTTGTTGACTGGGTTGGGCCTATAAGTTCTTAAAATAAAGGATATGGGTTGTTGATGGAATTGGGCTTATAGGTTCAGAAAGTAAAGAATTAGGTACTGATTTGAATTGAATCCAAAAAATAAGGAATTGGATACTAATTTGATTTAGAATTGGGCATTGATTTGAATTGAGTCCTAAATTGAATTGGAATTTATTTCAGAAATTCAGGAATTGGGTATTATTACAGGCCGAACTAAATAGTTAGGCCCAAAGCTGTTAAGTTGAATATATATGTAAGCTGGACTTAGATTTAATGATTTGTGTAAGTTTATCAAATTTGGTTATTAAAGAGGGCGAGTTACGGTTTGTTTGGGCTTATAAATTTTGGAGTTTTAGAGAATAAATTATACTTTGATTAGGACGATCAATTTTGGAATTTAATAAAATGAGTTATAATTTGATTGGATTTATCAATTTTGGTATTAAAAGATGATGGGTTATGTTTTTGGAATGGGTTTATAAATTCTGAAAAATAAATTATGAGTTAATGTTGGGGTTGATGTTATAAGATTTAAAATTTTGGATGATGGTAATGTAAATGTGTACATTGAGATTAAATTGAAGATTTATTGAGAAGAATTTGGGTATGTGTATTATTATGTGGATTGGTATTTGCATTTGTATTTGTATTGTGACTTGAATTTTAATTGTTATACAAATTGCCTTGGTAAGAAGTATAAATTCTTTTTATTGCATGAGCTTTGATCCCTGTTTTGTTAAAGAAAGATTTTATAAGAAAATGATGGTCGACCCAAAATAATGGGAGAACACTATGATGAAATTATTTATTATCGAAAAGATGTTAAACGATATGTTTTCCAAAAAAATGTGAGTGGATACTGTTGTAATTGATATATGAATGACAAAATGTCATTGTGTCAGAAAATTAAGATATTACAATAAATTATATTGATAAACTATGATTCCTTAGATTTTTATTATTTGAAATTGTATCACTTAGAACTACCAGACGTCTTTGTTGTTTGTGATTTTCCCTCTCTTATAAAGAAACTAAATAACCTTCAGGTTGTCTTGCGGATGTAGGGCGCCTATTCTTATAGAGAAACTAAAATAACCTTCGGGTTATTCTTACGAAAATGAGGTAAATTTTTATGCCTAAGATAGACTTTGATATTTATCCGTAAAAAATGTGACGTGACTTTATGCGCATTGTTAACCCAATAGTGGCTTTTATTGTACTCATATAGTTAGGGTTATCCGGTGATGCATGCATGTATGTACTTGGGCATGGATGATAGAGAAGTCTTCCTTTATATGAGAGAGGCATACGGGCATGTATGTTCGGCACGGAGGTGGTGCGAATGTGGTATCGTCTAAATGATCAATCCGTTAAAAATGAATAAATTCAATACAAATGAATAATACGCACCAGTCAAATAATGTACAAAGACAAACGTTTTAATTAATAAATTACATTTATATTTTTTATAACCCTTTTAATACAGGATGGCAAGTCCACTAACATTTTTTCAGGTTAGACTTATCATTGTCAACATCTACAAAGTAAATACAATTCAACACATTTACTTATTATGATGACATGATTGCCTCATTGAGGAACTAAATTATCTGAACTGTGATTTTCTTGCATGACACCTTTGCCTCATTGAGGAACTACCTGTTTGTGTGGTTGTTTTTTGTTTGTATTTAATTTTATGTTATCAGTTGCTTATGTGTTGATTTTTGGGATAAAGATTACTCACACCAGCTTTATTGTTGACCCAAGTGAGCTTTTGCTTATTAGGTACATTCCTTTGGGAATGTAGCCGAAATGTACCCGACTAGCTCTTCAGGTTTAGAGATTTTTTAGCAGCGTTACTGGATTTTCGTTAGTAGAGCTAACAACGTTAAAGTTTCCTGGTAAGATTATTTTAGTTTTTTTCAATTTTCCAAACCATGTTTTAGTTGTTGCTGCTAATTGTTACTGTTGTTATTGAATTCTTCACGTCACGAGTTTTGGAGAAACGGATAATCCTACGTGGATTTTGGGAAATTTTTTGTTTCCTTTGAAAATCGGGGCGTGACAGTTTGGTATCAAAGCATTTGATTAGCCTAGGCTGGGGTAGAGTCTAGGAGAATCTCAAAATGTGGATATGGGTGAGGATGAGTGTAAAAGTCTTGAGATAAAGTGATAATGGTGAACCTTGAACTTTTAATATTGTTTCCTTTTCCTAATTGAATCTTGTAATAAAATTCATTTTACTTGTATGTGAGACAATAAGCTTATTTTATTTTATATGTAAATATTGGGCGTCATTTTATTTCCTTTATTCGTTTAGTTTTTCATTTAGTGGTTTTTTTATTATGAGTATTTAATTAGCTCTTCTCATGAATCTAGGGACGAGATTCATTTTGAGTTGTATATATTGTAACACCTGTACTTTTTCAATGAAAATATAAATTTATGTGCCCAAAGTTCATTGAAAATTTTATTTTAAAATCTTAGTTTGTTGGCCAAATAGTATTTTTTCCAACTTACCTAACTCTCTTACCTTTTGAATCTCGATACGAGATTCCTTTTAAGGTGTATATATTGTAACACCCGTGCTTTTTCAATGACCTTAATAAATATTTTTTGTACAAAAATAAAATAAAATGTAATGACCTCATTTCCTAAAACTACCTAAATATATTTACATCAATGTTTGAAGTTCGATAAAATGCATCTTTTATTGATGTCAACCAAAACTGTATTTGCACATTAATAATGAATGGTTTACAAAATTAGTATTCTAGTGATAGCCAAATATTTGGTGGCTAAATAGTGCATTTTTATTATTTCATGTAATATTTTATTAGTTATATATGATTAGTTTATATATATATATAAAATGGGTGCAAATATAAATATTTACTTAAACCCTAATTGTGATGAGTTTATACTCATCTATGGACTTAATTTGGAGTGGTGGCTAGAATGGTGGAAATATAACTACCTACTTAAAACCCTAAGCGGGATGTCTTTGGGTTTAGTATTTTTTTGGCCGTACGGTGTTTGGAGTGAAGAAAAAAAATGGAAGATAAAAGGGAATGAAAAGAAAAGGAAAGAGAAAGAAATAGAGATGAGGAAGAAGAAGAAGACAAAAGAGAGGATGGGAATGAGAAATTGAAGAAGAAAAGAAATAAAAGAAGGGAAGGAAAAATAGATGAAGAAAAGAGAGAAGAGAAAATAAGAAAAGAGAAAAAAAGAGAAGAGAAGAGAAATGAGAAATGAGAAGAAAAAAAAAACAAAATTTGGAGGTTTAATTTAAAAAATATATATATATGGGTTGTTGACTAGGCTGAGCCTATAAGTTATGAAAATAAAGGATATGGGCTGCTGATGGAATTGGGCTTATAGGTTCAAAATGTAAAGAATTAGGTACTGATTTGAATTGAATCTAGAAAATAAGGAATTTGGTACTAATTTCATTTGGAATTGGGTATTGATTTGAATTGAGTCCTGAATTGAATTGGAATTGAGTTCAGAAATTAAGGAATTGGGCATTATTATGGGCCGAACTAAATAGTTAGGCCCAAAGCTGTTTAGTTGAATATATATGTGGGCTGGACTTAGATTTAAAGATTTATGTAAGCTTATCAAATTTGGGTATTAAAGAGGGTGAGTTGCGGTTTGTTTGGGCTTATAAATTTTGGAGTTTTAGAGAATAAATTATGGTTTGATTAGGATGATCAATTTTGGAATTTAATAAAATGAGTCATAATTTTATTGAGTTTATCAATTTTGGTATTAAAAGACGATGGGTTATGTTTTTGGAATGAGTTTATAAATTCTGAAAAATAAATTATGAGTTACTGTTGGGGTTGATGTTATAAGATTTAAAATTTTGGATGATGGTAAGGTAAATGTATACATTGAGATTAAATTTGAGGATTTATTGAGATGAATTTGGGTATGGGCATTATTATATGGATTGGTATTTGTATTTGAATTTGTATTGTGACTTGAATTTTGATTGTTATACAAATTGCTTTGGTACGAAGTATAAATTCTTTTTATTGCATGGGCTTTGATCCCAGTTTTGTTAAAGAAAGTTTTTATAGGAAAATTATAATTGGCCCAAAATAATGGGAGAATACTATGATGAAATTATTTATTATCGACAATATGTCAAATGATTTTTTTTTTTCCAAAAAATGTGAGTGGATACTGTTGTAATTGATATATGAATGACAAAATGTCATTGTGGCAGAAAACTGAGATATTACAATAAATTATATTGATAAACTATGATTCCTTAAATTTTTATTATCTAGAATTGTATCACTTAGAACTACCACGCCTCTTTGTTGTTTGTAATTTTTTTGTTGTTTGCGATTTTCCTTCTCTTATAAAGAAACTAAATAACATTTGGGTTGTCTTGCGGATGTGGGGTGCTTATTTCTTATAGAGAAACTAAAATAACCTCCGGGTTAGTCTTGCGAAAATGAGGTGAACTTTTATGCCTAAGACAGACTTTGATATTTATCCATAAAAAATGTGACGTGACTTTATGCGCATTGTTAGCCCAAGAGTAGCTTTTATTGTATTCATATAATTAGGGGTATTTGGTGATGCATGCATGTATGTGATGTGTCCCCACTTGGGCATGGATGACAGAGAAATCCTCCTTTATATGAGAGAAGCAGACAGGCATATATGTTCAGCACCGCGGTGGTGCGAATGTGGTGTCGTCTAAGTGATCAATCCGTTAAAAATGAATAAATTCAATAAAAATGAATAATACGCACCAGTCAAATAATGTACAAAGACAAACGTTTTAATTAATAAATTACATTTATATTGTTTATAACCCTTTTAATACAGGATGGCAAGTCCACTAACATTTTTTCAGGTTAGACTTATCATTGTCAACATCTACAAAGTAAGTACAAGTCAACATATATTTAATTATTATGATGACATGATTGCCTCGTTGAGGAACTAAATTATTTGAACTGTGATTTTCTTACATGACACATTTGTCTCATTGAGGAACTGCCTGTTTGTGTGGTTGTTCATGGTTTATGTTTAATTTTATGTTATCATTTGCTGATTTGTTGAATTTTTGAGATGAAGATTACACAAACTAGCTTTATTGCTGACCCAAATGAGTTTTTGCTTCTTGGGTACATTCCTTGGGAATGTAGCCAACTAACCTTTCAGGTTTAGAGATTTTGTAGCAGCGTTACTGGATTTCCATTAGTAGGGCTAGCAACGTTAGAGTTTCCTAGTAAGATTCTTTTAGTTTGTTTCAATTTTCTAAATTATGTTTTAGTTGTTGCTGCTAATTGTTTCTGTTGTTATTGAATTTTTCACGTCACGAGTTTTGGGGAAACGGATAATCCTACGTGGATTTTGGGATTTTTTTCATTTTCTTTGAAAATTGGGGTGTGACAGTTTGGTATCAAAGCATTTAGTTAGCCTAGGCTGGGGTGGAGTCTAGGTGAATATCGGAATGTGGATATGGATGAGTATGAGTGTAAAAGTCTTGAGATAAAGTGAAAATGGTGAACCTTGAACTTTTAATATTGTTTTTTTTTCTTTGTTGAATCTTGTAATAAGATTCATTTTACTTAAATGTAAGACAATAAGTGTCTTTTATTTTATATGTAAATATTTGGTGTCATTTTATTTCCTTTATTCGTTTAGTTATTCATTTAGTGGTTTTGTTATTACGAGTATTTAATTAGCTATTCTACCGAATCTAGGGATGAGATTCATTTTGAGTTCTATATATTGTAACACCCATAATTCTTCAATGACAATATAAATTTATGTGCCCAAAGTTCATTAAAATTTTATTTTAAAATCTTAGTTCGTTGGCCAAATAGTATTTTTTTCGCAACTTACCTAACTCTCTTACCTTTCGAATCTCGTGGCGAGATTTCTTTTAAGGTGTATATATTGTAACACCCGTGCTTTTTCAATGACCTTAATAAATATTTTTTGTGCAAAACTAAAATAAAATGTAATGACTTCATTTCCTAGAACTACCTATATATATTTACCTCAATATTTGAAGTTCGATAAAATGCATCTTTTATTGATGTTAACCAAAACTTTATTTACACATTAATAATGCATGGTTAACAAAATTAGTATTCTAGTGATAGCCAAATATTTGGTGGCTAAATAGTGCATTTTTATTATTTTAAGTAATATTTTATTAGTTATATATGATTAGTTTATATATATATAAATGGGTGCAAATATTAATATTTACTTAAACCCTAATTGTGATGGGTTTATACTCATATATGGAGTTAATTTGGAGTGGCAGCTAGAATGGTGGAAATATATAACTACCTACTTAAAACCCTAAGTGGGATGTCTTTGGGTTTAGTATTCTTTTTGGCCGTACGGTGTTTGGAGTAAAGAAAAAAATGGAAGATAAAAGGGAATGAAAAGAAAAGGAAAGAGAAAGAAATAGAGATGAGGAAAAAGCAGACAAAAGAGAGGATGGGAATGAGAAATTGAAGAAGAGAAAATGAAGAGAAGAAATAAAAGAAGTGAAGGAAAAATAGATGAAGAAAAGAGAGAAGACAAAATAAGAAAATAGAATGAAAGAAAGGGAAGAGAGAAGAGAAAAATAAAAAAAGAGAAAGAAAAAAAGAGAAGAGGATGTGACATGTGCTTGTGTGGGTGATGTGCACGTGTTTTTGCTCGAGAAATTAATTGGGTATTCACATCTTTGTTGTGATTTTCGACTTTGCGGGATTTTAAATCAATGTGGCTTTTGTGATATTCATTAGGTGATCAAATATGTGAGTTTTTCTTCATTTTCTTTATATATATATATATATATATATATATATATATATATATATTTTTTTTTTTTTTTTAAAATAATCTATGAATATTTATGAGTGTATTCGATGGAAAATATGGAATTTGTTGAATAGTACAAATCTGAGTTTAGATTAATTTAGATAAAGGAAAACACAATAGTATAAATAGTTAGTGTTTTAGAGTGTTTTATGTAATGTGTTTTGATTAGTAGTATTGTACATGTTATTTGTTTTATTAGACATAATAATGAGTTAGACTTGACATGTGTAATAAGTTTGATAAATTGTTAAGGGTTGTATTTTGTGGAATGGTGATTAATTGAGGAATGATTAAAGGATGGAATAGAATTATTTTATTGTTAATTGATTTAAAGATTGGAAAGAAATTATCTTGGCTAAATTGGGCTTCTAATATATTGATGGAATTTGGCTTATAAGATGGAGGATATGGACTGGACTTACGGAATTGATATGGATGGTGGATTTGACTTATAATGAATATGGGTTGTTGACTGGGCTGAGCCTATAAGTTCTGAAAATAAAGAATATGGGATGTTGATGGAATTGGGATTAGAGGTTCAAAATGTAAAGAATTAGGTACTGATTTGAATTGAATCTAGAAAATAAGGAATTCGGTACTAATTTCATTTGGAATTGGGTATTGATTTGAATTGAGTCCTGAATTGAATTGGAATTGAGTTCAGAAATTAAGGAATTGGGTATTATTACGGGCCGAACTAAATAGTTAGACCCAAAGCTGTTTAGTTGAATATATATGTGGGCTGGACTTATATTTAATGATTTATGTAAGCTTATCAAATTTGGGTATTAAAGAGGGTGAGTTGCGGTTTGTTTGGGCTTATAAATTTTGGAGTTTTAGAGAATAAATTATGGTTTGATTAGTATGATCAATTTTGGAATTTAATAAAATAAGTTATAAATTTATTGGGTTTATCAAATTTGGTATTAAAAGACGATGGGTTATGTTTTTGGAATGGGGTTGATGCTATAAGATTTAAAACTTTGGATGACAGTAATGTAAATGTGTACATTGAGATTAAATTTGAGGATTTATTGAGATGAATTTGGGTATGTGTATTATTATATGAATTTGTATTTGTATTTTTATTTGTATTTGTATTTGTATTTGTATTTGTATTGTGACTTGAATTTTGATTGTTATACAAATTTCCTTGGTAAAAAGAATAAATTCTTTTTATTGCATGGGCTTTGATTCCCGTTTTGGTAAATCAAGTTTTTATAGGAAAATGATGATTGCGCCAAAATAATGGGAGATTACTATGATGAAATTATTTGTTATCGACAAGATGTCAAATGATATGTTTTACAAAAATTGTGAGTGGATACTGTTGTAATTGATATATGAATGACAAAAATGTCATTGTAGAAGAAATTTGATATATTACAATAAATTATATTGATAAACTATAATTCCTTAAATTTTTATTATCTGGAATTGTATTACTTAGAACTACCACACATCTTTGTCGTTTGTGATTTTTTCTCTATTATAGAGAAACTAAATAACCTTTTGGTTTTCTTGCGGATGTGGGGCGCTTATTTCTTATAGAGAAACTAAAATAACCTTCGAGTTAGTCTTGCGGAAATTAGGTGAATTTTTATGCCTAAGATAGGCTTTGATATTTATCCGTAAAATATGTGACATGACTTTATACGCATTGTTAGCCCAAGAGTGGCTTTTATTGTACTCATATAGTTAAGGGTATCTGGGGATGCATGCATGTATGTGATGTGTCCACATTTGGGCATGGATGACGGAGAAGTCCTTCTTTATATGAGAGAGGCAGACGGGCATATATGTTCGGCACAGAGGTGGTGTGAATGTGGTGTCGTCTAAGTGATCAATCCATTTAATTAAAATAAATAATATGCAACAGTCAAATAATGTACAAAAAAAACTATTTTAATTAATAAATTACATTTATATTGTTTATAACCCTTTTCATGCAGGATGGCAAGTCCAGTAACATTTTTGCAGGTTAGACTTGTCATTGTCAACATCTCAAGAGTAAGTACAAGTAAATACGTATTTACTTATTAGGATGACATGATTGCCTCGTCGAGGAACTAAATTATTTGAACTGTGATTTTCTTGCATGACACATTTGCCTCATTGAGGAACTGCCTCTTTGTTTGTTTGTTCATGGTTTGTGTTTAATTTTATATTATCACTTTCTGATGTGTTGAATTTTGGGATGAAGATTGCTCACACCAACTTTATTGTTGACCCAAGTGAGTTTTTGCTTATTTGGTACATTTCTTTGGGAATGTAGCCGACTAGCTTTTCAGATTTAGAGATTTTTTAATAGCGTTACTGGATTTCCGCTAGTAGGGCTAGCAACGTCAGAGTTTAATCGTTAGATTATTTTAGTTTGTTTCAATTTTTCAAACCATGTTTTAGTTGTTGCTGCTAATTGTTTCTGTTGTTATTGAATTTTTCACGTCCCGAGTTTTGGGGAAACGGATGATCTTACGTGGATTTTGGGATTTTTTTCATTTTCTTTTAAAATCGGGGCGTGACAGTTTGGTATCAAAACATTTGGTTAGCCTAGGCTAGGGTAGAGTCTAGGTGATCCCCGGAATGTGGATATGGGTGAGTATAAATGTACAAGTCTTCAGATAAAGTGAAAATGGTGAACCTTTAACTTTTAATATTTTTTTTCTTTTTCTTAGTTGAATCTTTTAAAAAGATTCATTTTACTTATATGTGATACAATAAGCGTCTTTTATTTTATATGTAAATTTTGGGTGTCATTTTTTTTTCCTTTCGTTTAGTTTTTCATTTAGTGGTTTTGTTATTACGAGTATTTTATTAACTATTCTAGCAAATCTTTGGACGAGATTCATATTAAGTTGTATATATTGAAACACCCGTACTTTTTCAATGACAATATAAATTTATGTGCCCAAAGTTCATTAAATTTTTTTTTTTTAAATCTTAGTTCGTTGGCCAAATAGTATTTTTTTCACAACTTACCTAACTCTCTTACCTTTCTAATCTCGGGACAAGATTCCTTTTAAGGTGTATATATTGTAACGCCCATGCTTTTTCAATGACCTTAATAAATATTTTTTTGTACAAAAATAAAATAAAATGTAATGACCTCATTTCCTAGAATTTCCTAAATATATTTACCTCATTGTTTGAAGTTCGATAAAATGCATTTTTTATTGATGTCAACCAAACCTTTATTTGTACATTAATAATGCATGGTTTAAAAAATTAGTATTCTAGTGATAGCCAAATATTTGGTGGCTAAATTGTGCATTTTAATTATTTCATGTAATATTTTATTAGTTATATATGATTAGTTTATATATATATAAAATGGGTGCAAATATAAATATTTACATAAACCCTAATTGTGATGGGTTTATACTCATCTATGGACTTAATTTGGAGTGACGGCTAGAAGGGGTGGAAATATAACTACCTACTTAAAACCCTAAGTGGGATGTCTTTGGGTTTAAGTATTCTTTTTGGTCGTACGGTGCTTGTAGTGAAGAAAAAAATGGAAGAGAAAGAGAAAGAAAAGGAAAGGAAAGAGGGAGAAATAGAGATGAGGAAGAAGAAGACAAAAGAGATGAAGTGAATGAGAAATTGAAGAAGAAAAAATGAAGTGAATAAATAAAATAAGGGAAGGAAAAATAGATGAAGAAAAGAGAGAAGAGAAAATAAGAAGACAGAAAGAAAAAAAGATTAGAGGATGTGACATGTGCTTGTGTGGGTGATGTGCACGTGTGTTTGCTCGAGAAATTAATTGGGTGTTCACATCTTTGTTATGATTTTCGATTTTGCGGGATTTTAGATCAATGCAGCTTTTGTGATATTCATTATGTGATCAAATAGGTGAGTTTTGCTTCATTATCTTTATATAATTTTAAATAATCTATGAATATTTATGAGTGTAGTTGATGGAAAATATGGAGTTTGTGGAATAATACAAGTTTGGGTTTAGATAAATTTAGATAAAGGAAAACACAATAGTATAAATAGTTAGTATTTTAGAGTGTTTAATGTAATGTGTTTTGATTAATAATGTTGTAAATGTTATTTGTTTTATTAGACATAATAATGACTTGGACATGACATGTGTAATAAGTTTGATAAATTGTTAAGGTTTGTATTTTGTGGAATGGTGATTAATTGAGGAATGATTAAAGGATGGAATAGAATTGGAGTATAATTATTTTATTGTTAATTGATTTAAAGATTAGAATGAAATTATCTTAGTTAAATTGGGGTTTTAATATATCAATGGAATTGGGCTTATAAGATGTAGGATATGGACTGGACTTACGGAATGGATATGGATGGTGGATTTGTCTTATAATGAATATGAGTTGTTGACTTGGCGGAGCCTATAAGTTCTGAGAATAAATGATATGGGTTGCTAATGGAATTGGGCTTATAGGTTCAAAAAGTAAAAAATTAGGTACTGATTTTAATTGAATCTAGAAAATAAGGAATTTGGTACTAATTTGATTTGTAATTGGGTAATTGGGTATTTATTTAAATTGAGTCCTGAATTGAATTGGAATTGAGTTAAGAAATTCAAAAATGAGGTATTATTACGAGCCAAACTAAATAGTTAGGCCCAAAGTTGTTTTGTTGAATATATATGTGGGCTGGACTTAGATTTAATGATTTATGTAAGCTTATCGAATTTGGGTACTATAGAGGGTGAGTTACAGTTTGTTTGGGCTTATAAATTTTGGAGTTTTAGAGAATAAATTGTGGTTTGATTAGGATGATCATTTTTGGAATTTAATCAAATGAGTTATAATTTGATTGGATTTATCAATTTTGGTATTAAAAGACGATGGTTTATGTTTTTGGAATGAATTTATAAATTCTGAAAAATAAATTATGAGTTACTGTTGGGGTTGATGTTATAAGATTTTAAAATTTAGATGACGGTATTGTAAATGTGTACAATGAGATTAAATTTGAGGATTTATTGAGATGAATTTGGGTACGTGTATTATTATTTGGATTGGTATTTGTATTTGTATTTATATTGTGATTTGAATTTTGATTGTTATACAAATTGCCTTGGTAAGAAGTATAAATTCTTTTTATTGCATGGACTTTGATCCCCGTTTTGTTAGAGAATGTTTTTATAGGAAAATGATGATTGCCCCAAAATAATGGGAGATTACTATGATGAAATTATTTGTTATCGACAAGATGTCAAATGATATGTTTTAAAAAAAAATGTGAGTGGATACTGTTGTAACTGATATATGAATGACAAAATTGTCATTGTGGCAAAAAATTGATATATTACAATAAATTATATTGAAAAACTGTAATTCCTTAAATTTTTTATATCTGAAATTGTATCACTTAGAACTACCACACCTCTTTGTTGTTTGTGATTTTTTCTCTATTATAGAAAAACTAAATAACTTTCTGGTTGTCTTGCGGAGGTGGGGCGCTTATTTCTTATAGAGAAACTAAAATAACCTTCGAGATAGTCTTGCAGAAATTAGGTAAATTTTTATGCCTATAATAGGCTTTGATATTTATCCGTAAAAAATGTGACATGACTTTATGCAAATTGTTAGCCCAAGAGTGGCTTTTATTGTACTTATATAGTTAGGGGTATCCGGTGATGCATGCATGTATATGATGTGTCTCCACTTGGGCATGGATGACGGAGAAGTCCTCCTTTATATGAGAGAGGCAAAAGAGCATATAGGTTTGGCACAGAGGTGGTGCGAATGTGGTGTCGTCTAAGTGATCAATCCGTTAAAAATGAATAAATTCAATAAAAATGAATAATATGCTTCAGTCAAATAATGTACGAAGACAACTGTTTTAATTAATAAATTACATTTATATTGTTTATAACCCTTTTCATGCAGGATGGCAAGTCCACTAACATTTCTGCAGGTTAGACTTGTCATTGTGAACATCTCAAGAGTAAGTACAAGTAAATACGTATTTACTTATTAGGATGACATGATTGCCTCGTCAAGGAACTAAATTATTTGAACTGTGATTTTCTTGCATGACACGTTTGCCTCATTGTGGAATTGCCTCTTTGTATGGTTGTTCATGGTTTGTGTTTAATTTTATGTTATCACTTGCTGATGTGTTGAATTTTGGGATGAAGATTACTCACATCAGCTTTATTGCTGACCCAAGTGTGCTTTTGCTTATTGGGTACATTCCTTTGGGAATGTAGCCGACTAGCCTTTTAGATTTAGAGATTTTTTTAATAACGTTATTGGATTTCCGTTAGTAGGGCTAGCAACGTCAGAGTTTCCTGGTTAGATTATTTTAGTTTGTTTCAATTTTCCAAACTATGTTTTAGTTGTTGCTGCTAATTGTTTTTGTTGTGATTGAATTTTTCACGTCCCAAGTTTTGGGGAAATGGATAATTCTACGTGGATTTTGAGATTTTTTTATTTTCTTTGAAAATCGGGGCGTGACAGTTTGGTATCAAAACATTTGGTTAGCCTAGGCTGGGGTAGAGTCTAGGTGATCATCGGAATGTGGATATGGGTGAGTATGAGTGTAAAACTCTTAAGATAAAGTGAAAATGTACACTTTGAACTTTTAATATTGTTTCTTTTTCTTAGTTGAATCTTGTAATAAGATTCATTTTACTTATATGTGAGACAACAAGCGTCTTTTATTTTATATGTAAATTTTGGGTGTAATTTTTTTTCCTTTATTCATTTAGTTTTTCATTTAGTGGTTTTGTTATTACGAGTATTTAATTAGCTATTCTAGTGAATCTCGGGACGAGATTAATTTTGAGTTGTATATATTGTAACATCCGTACTTTTTCAATGATAATATAAATTTATGTGCCCTAAGTTCGTTTAAAATTTTATTTTAAAATCTTAGTTCGTTGGCCAAATAGTATTTTTTTCGCAACTTACCAAACTCTCTTACCTTTCGAATCTCGATACGAGATTTCTTTTAAGGTGTATATATTGTAACACCCGTGCTTTTTCAATGACCTTAATAAATATTTTTTGTACAAAATTAAAATAAAATGTAATGACCTCATTTCCTAGAACTACCTAAATATATTTACTTCAATGTTTGAACTTCGATAAAATGCATCTTTTATTAATGTCAACCAAAACTGTATTTGCACATTAATAATGCATGGTTTACAAAATTAGTATTCTAGTGATAGCCAAATATTTGGTGGCTAAATAGTGCATTTTTATTATTTCATGTAATATTTTATTAGTTATATATGATTAGTTTATATATATATATAAAATAGGTGCAAATATAAATATTTACTTAAACCCTAATTGTGATGGGTTTACACTCATCTATGGACTTAATTTGGAGTGGCGGCTAGAAGGGGTGGAAATATAACTACCTACTTAAAACCCTAAGCGGAATGTCTTTGGGTTTAAGTATTTTTTTTTTTTTTTTGTCGTATGGTGCTTGGAGAGAAGAAAAAAAACGAAAGAGAAAGGGGAGAGAAAAGAAAAGGAAAGAGAGAGAGAAATAGAGATGAGAAAGAAGAAGACAAAAGAGAGGAAGGGAATGAGAAATTGAAGAAGAGAAAATGAAGAGAAAAAGTAAAAGAAGGGAAGGAAAAATAGATGAAGAAAATATAGAAGACAAAATAAGAAGAGAAAAAGATAGCAATGCACGAAACATATTCCAACGAAGAAGACTGAGTAGAAGGAATGGAAAACAACTAGTAGAATGCATCAAGCCAGGCAACACAATGATGAAGGATGGACTATCGCACATGGAAAGCGAGCTTTCAGGGCACGCCAACAGACACAAGAGGTATTGACTGCTGTAGAAGGTGAACAAATTGAACCTTCTGCGGCAGCTAAAATAGAGGCAAGACATGAACCTATATCCAATGTAGCAGCCAACATGCAACTTGCAATTGTGGAGGAGACTCAACAAGAGAATGGCTCAAAATCAGTAAGTGATTCTCTAGTCACTACGAATGCATTTGAATGCCTAGCGCAAGAGAATGATGCACCTAGTCTAGCTGACCCAATGAAATCACTTAGAAAGACCCTTAATAGGATCACAGGTGAACTAACACAGGCAGACAATGGAACAAAGGATAGTAATACATGAGTCAAGCAGCTCCATAATCATAATGTTATTAATGATTAAAGTCGCTTGTTGGAACATAAGAGGGCTTAACTATCCAGTTAAGCAACAGAAAGTTCGTGAACTTGTTAAGAAAGAGAAGTTGCATGTGATAGGCATAGTTGAAACTAAGGTCAAAGAAGAAAAGAAAAACACTCTGCAGAGGGCTCTATTGCGAGATTGGCTCTGGACTGATAATGGTCATGCAGTGCAAGGGGGTCGAGTATGGGTTGGTTGGAATCCAGGGTTGGTAAATATCATTGTTCTATCAAGTACAGGACAGACAATTACACTACTTGCAAAATGGCTTAATGGCTTTGAATGTGTGCTCACATTTGTCTATGGAAGTAGTTACTACGCAACTAGAAAACAATTATGGCAAGAGTTGTTAGATTATTCCAACACAGTTACATTGCCGTGGGCATTACTCGGTGACTTTAATGCAATCTTACATGCTAATGAAAGAATGGGGAAAGCAGAAATGCAACAAGGAGGTGCTCATGACTTCTTGAATTGTGTGACACAAGCATGTTTATATGACTGCCGCTACAGGGGTAATTTCTTTGCGTGGAGTAATAATCAGCTTGGAGCAGACAGAGTTTCATCCAAAATAGACAGAGTGTTGATCAATGATGTATGGCTACAGCAACTCCCAGATGCAGAAACAGAGTTTCTTAACTCAAGTATTTCTGATCATGCTCCAATAGTTTTTTCATTATATGATAATAAGAATAGGGGTCCTGTTCCATTTAAATTCTTTAACTATTGAGTGCACGAGAATGAATTTCATAAGACAGTGGAGGAGGCATGGCACACACAAGTCAATGGAAATCCAATGTACAGGTTCGTCCAAAAGCTTGAAAATGTGAAACAATCCTTAATAAATTGGCGTAAGGCAGGCTTCAGTAAGGCTAGCACGGTAGTAGAACAAGCAAGAGCTAGAATGGCTCATGCCCAACAGGCTATACAAAGTGTACCCGTTGCAAATCATCTGATCCAGGAAGAAAGAGTTGCAGTTAGAGAATTTGCAAAAGCAGTCAGGTATGAAGAGTCGGAACTGAAACAGGTATCAAGATCTAAATTATTTGCAGTGGGTGATCAAAACAATGCCTACTTTCATGGCCTAGTCAAAGAACGACGTACTCAAAACAAGATAATGAGCATTTACAACAGTCATGGTGACAAACTGGAGGAACCTGAAGCAATTGAAGCAGAATGTATTCACTATTTCACCAATATCTTTGCTGGAGACTCAGAACATGTATATAACTCTGGAATCATTGAAAGCATGCAGTTTGATAACATAGTGACAGAGGAAATGGGGGTAGAGCTAATCAAGCAGATAAGCATAAATGAAATCATAGAAACTTTGGCAGATATAGACTCCAACAAAGCCCTTGGACCAGATGGATTCTCCTCACTGTTCTTTAAGGCCACGTGGCGTATCATCAGAAATGATTTTGTCAAGGCTGCCTTGAACTTCTTTCGAAGCTCAAAGCTACTAGGAGAGGTAAATGCCACACATGTTGCTTAATTCCTAAAGTCACTAATGCGTCCTTCTTCAGTGAATACCAGGCCTATAGCATGTTGCAATGTACTATATAAATGCATTACCAAGATATTAACCAACAGGATGAAAGAATTAGTTACAAAGATAGTGAGTGACTCGCAGTCTGCCTTCATATAAGGAAGACACATCCAAGACAACATTATGTTAGCTCATGAGCTAGTACGGAACTACCATAGAGACAAGGGTCCCCCAAGGTGTGCAGCAAAGATTGACCTAAAGAAAACTTATGACATGGTGAGATGGGATGCAATTCTACAGTTACTCAAGAAGGTCAACTTTCCTATTATGTTTATTGACTGGATTAAGGAGTGCATTACTACACCAAAGTTCTTTATTTGTCTAAATGGCTCTCCTAAGGGCTATATAAAAGCTACTAGAGGAATCAGGCAAGGATGTCCCATGTCCCCTTATTTATTTGTCATGATCATGGAAATATTACATATCTTACTGAGGAAGCAGGATCATGAAGGTCATTATAAGCTCCACTATAGGTGCCAAGACCCTATTATCACCCATCTATGCTTTGTGGATGATCTTATAGCATTATTTCATGGAGATAGTGGCTCGGCTAAAGCACTCTCTGATGTTCTTGCAGACTTCAAGGCTTGTACAGGACTCAACTGTGATAAGAGCTTGCTATTTTTAGCAGGGGTACCAGATAGTGAGCATGATTTGATTACTTCTCAGCTTCAATTTGCAACTGGGAACCTACCAGTTAAGTATTTAGGGCTGCCTATGACTTCTTCTTACTTATCTCACACTCAATGTATGCCTATCACAGGAAAGATTGGGAAGTAAGTGAACTCCTGGAAGAACAAGTTCCTCACTTATGCAGGAAGGCTAGTTCTTATCAAATCTGTCTTAGCTAGTATGCACATTTACTGGACATCTTGCTTCGGGCTTCCTAAGCTAACTCTTGATTGTATTAATGCTATACTCCGTAGTTTTTTATGGTCAGGAGGTGATGTAGCAATTAAAAAAGCTCTAGTAAGTTGGGAAACAATATGCTACCCTTATAAAGAAGGTGGGCTAGGGATAAGGGACATTCGTATTGGTAATGAGGTAGCATGCATGAAGCATATTTGGAATATAGTCACTCATCGAGATTCAATATGGGTCAAATGGGTGCATAAACACCTAATCAAGCAAAGAGAGTTTTGGCTTATGACTACCCCAAAAGAAGCATATTGGTGTTGGAGAAGGATATTGGAGTGCAGGAATAAAGCATCACAGATAGCTCTTCATTCCATTGGGAACGGAGATAACACACTTTTCTGGAAGGAACCATGGCACCCAACATGCATTCTAATGAATAAATTCCCACAGGAGCTATTGTATGACTCAACACTTCACAAAGGAGCAAAGGTCTCAGCCATTATAAGAGACAACACTTGGAGTATACCTCAGAGTGTTGGCAATCTCATCAGTGACATTATAAGCTACCTGGATGATGTTGAACTAGATGACAGTAAACAAGAAGAGATCCTGTGGAGTTTAAGCAATGATAGACTGTTTCAGCTGAAATCAATTTATGAAGCCATCAGAAAATGCAACAGAGCAGTGGATTGGGCTCACATTGTCTGGTTTAAGGGCTGCATTCCAAGGCACAACTTTATAACTTGGATCTTATGTCACGGAGCTTTGAGAATACTAAGTAAACTAAAGTAATGGGGGAAAGCTCAACAGGATCTATGCCCATTATGCAACCAGGAAAGTGAGACTGAAAATCATCTTTTCTTTACATGCTCATATTCTCGCTTTGTATGGGGTAAGATGTTGTATTATCTGAGCTACTCTAGGCAGATTGCAGGATGCGAAGAGGAAATCAGATGGTGTACACAAAATTTTAGAGGCAGTAACAGCAGTGCACAGATAAAGAAGGTCACATTGAATGCTACAATATACTACCTATGGACTGAAAGAAACACCAGGCTATACCAACAACAATACTGCACAGGTATTGAACTAGTCAAACGTTTAAACAAAGATATCAGGCTCAAATTCAGTGCTGAAGAGCTAGTTATCGAAGACAATGCAGCAAATAGACAGATGTTTGGGAGATGGCAACTAGATGCACTGTACATGATCCAAACCCCTATCAAGTGTTTTGGAAGAAGCCTCCTGTTGGGTGGCATAAGCTTAATTATGATGACTCGTTGCGAGGCTCACGGGAGGATATGGTGTTGTCATAAGGGACGATCAAGGTGATGTTGTTGCTGCATGTGCTGGAACAGTTACACGACAGACAGTGATCAAGCATGAATTACAAGGAGTCGAGGCAGGGTTAAAACTAGCTAGTTCAAGACATATTATGAAACTAGAAATCAGCACTGACTCAATCATAGTGCGTGAATACTTAACTAAGACAAGGCAGACATCGTGGGATTTGCGTCACACTATAAATAAGATCAGGAGGATGCTGAGGGCTTTGGAAGAATACACTATAAAGCATGAGTACAGATAAACAAAAAGAGCTGCAGACAGACTTGCAAGCTTAAACCCAAACTCTATTTTTGTGGAAGTTACTCCGAATTCATTTGCTCAAGACTTGAAAGATATTGTACATGAAGATAGAATAGGCGAGACTTATCTACGAATTTTACTTCAATTTTATTTTCAGGTTTGGGGATCCAAAATAACCCCCGCTCGCTTTCTAAAAAAAAAAAGAGGATGTGACATGTGCTTGTGCGGGTGATGTGCACGTGTTTTTGCTCGAGAAATTAATTGGGTATTCAGATCTTTGTTGTGATTTTCGACTTTGCGAGATTTTAGATCAATGCGGCTTTTGTGATATTCATTACGTGATCAAATATGTGAGTTTTTCTTCATTCTCTTTATATATATATTTTTAAATAATCTATGAATATTTATGAGTGTAGTTGATGGAAAATATGTAGTTTGTTGAATAGTACAAGTCTAAGTTTAGATTAATTTAGATAAAGGAAAATACAATATATAAATAGTTAGTGTTTTATGTAAAGTGTTTTGATTAGTAGTATTGTACATTTTATTTGTTTTATTAGACATAATAATGAGTTAGACTTGACATGTGTAATAAGTTTGATAAATTGTTAAAGGTTGTATTTTGTGGAATGGTGATTAATTGAGTAATGATTAAAGGATGAAATAGAATTGGAGTATAATTATTTTATTGTTAATTGATTTAAAGATTAGAATGAAATTATCTTGGTTAAATTGGGCTTTTAATATATTGATGGAATTCGGCTTATAAGATGTAGGATATGGACTGGACTTACGGAATGGATATGGATGGTGGATTTAACTTATAATGAATATGGGTTGTTGACTGGGATGAGCCTATAAGTTCTGAAAATAAATGATATGGATTGCTGATGGAATTGGGCTTATAGGTTCAAAAAGTAAAAAATTAGGTACTGATTTTAATTGAATCTATAAAATAAGGAATTGGGCACTAATTTGATTTGGAATTGGGTATTGATTTGAATTGAGTCCTGAATTGAATTGGATTTGAGTTCGAAATTCAAGAATTGGGTATTATTACGAGACAAACTAAATAGTTAGGCCCAAAGCTGTTTAGTTGAATATATATGTAGGCTGGACTTAGATTTAATGATTTATGTAAGCTTATTAAATTTGGGTATTAAAGAGGGTGAGTTGTGGTTTGTTTGGGCTTATAAATTTTGGAGTTTTAGTGAATAAATTATGGTTTGATTAGGATGATCAATTTTGGAATTTAATAAAATGAGTTATAATTTGATTGGGTTTATCAATTTTGGTATTAAAAAGCGATGGGTTATGTTTTTGGAATGAGTTTATAAATTCTGAAAAATAAATTATGAGTTACTGTTGAGGTTGATGTTATAAGATTTAAAATTTTGGATGATGGTAATGTAAATGTGTACACTGAGATTAAATTTGAAGATTTATCGAGATGAGTTTGGGTATGTGTATTATTATATGGATTACTATTTGTATTTGTATTTGTATTTGTATTTGTATTTATATTTGTGACTTGAATTTTGATTGTTATACAAATTGCCTTGGTAAGAAGTGTAAATTCTTTTTATTGCATGGGATTTGATCCCCGTTTTGTTAAAGAACGTTTTTATAGGAAAATGATGGTTGCCCCAAAATAATGGGAGAATACTATGATGAAATTATTTATTATCGACAAAATGTCAAATAATATGTTTTCCAAAAAATATGAGTGGATACTGTTGTAAATGATATATGAATGACAAAATGTCATTGTGGCAAAAAATTGATGTATTACAATAAATTATATTGATAAACTATGATTCCTTAAATTTTTATTATCTGGAATTGTAATACTTAGAACTACTACAAATCTTTATTGTTTGTGATTTTTCCTCTCTTATAGAGAAACTAAATAACCTTCGGGTTGTCTTGCGGATGTGGGGCGCTTATTTCTTATAGAGAAACTAGAATAATCTTCGGGTTAGTCTGTGGAAATGTGGTGATTTTTTATGCATATGATAGGCTTTGATATTTATCCGTAAAAAATGTGACGTGACTTTATGCGCATTGTTAGTCCAATAGTGGCTTTTATTGTACTCACTTGGGCATGGATGACAAAGAAGTCTTCCTTTATATGAGATAGGCATACGGGCATGTATGTTCGGCACGGAGGTGGTGCGAATGTGGTGTCGTCTAAGTGATTAATCTGTTAAAAATGAATAAATTCAATAAAAATGAATAATATGCTTTAGTCAAATAATGTACGAAGTCAACAGTTTTAATTAATAAATTACATTTATATTGTTTATAACCCTTTTCATGCAGGATGGCAAGTCCACTAACATTTCTGCAGGTTAGACTTGTTATAGTCAACATCCTCGTTGAGGAACTAAATTATTTGAACTGTGATTTTCTTGCATAACACCTTTGCTTCATTGAGAAACTACTTGTTTCTGTGGTTGTTCATGGTTTGTGTTTAATTTTATGTTATCACTTGCTGATGTGTTGATTTTTGGGATGAAGATTACTCACACCAGCTTTATTGCTGACCCAAGTGAGCTTTTGCTTCTTGGATACATTCCTTTGGGAATGTAGCCGACTAGCCTTTCAGGTTTAGAGATTTTTTAGAGGCGTTACTAGAGTTCTGTTAGTAGGGCTAACAACGTCAGAGTTTCCTGGTTAAATTATTTTAGTTTGTTTCAATTTTCCAAACCATGTTTTAGTTGTTGCTGCTAATTGTTTCTTTTGTTATTAAATTTTTCACGTTCTGAGTTTTGAGGAAACGGATAATCCTAACTAAATTTTGGGATTTTTTTTTCATATTTTTTGAAAATTGGGGTGTGACATACATGTTATGCCCCATTAGATCATACCAAAATGGTTTGATTTGGTTCAACGAATGGTCTAAGCGAAGCCTTTGACACACAAAGAGTAGATCTGTTTGATTGAAAAGAGAAATCACCAAATAAAAAAAATAGGGGTGGGCATTTCAGACCAAACCGACAACCGGACTGATCGGGTCGGTTCGGATCGGTTCTTTATTTATTATTAAATTTTCGGTTTTAAAACCCAGCCCGGCCCGATGTTTCTGGTCTGGGCCTCGGTTACCTTTTCTGAAAGCCATCAGGTAACCGGCCCGAGCCGGATATGAATAAAATAAAACCCTTACCTCCACTTCTCACATTTCCTCTTCAGAGAGAGTCAGCTTCTTAGCGCCCCTACTCTACTCCAACCAGAGATAGAGACGTAAAAAAAAAAAAAAAAAAAACACCAATCATGGCAGAAAGAGACGGAGGTCGTCGTGAAGAAGAAGAAGAGTGGGTTAACCCAAGCACGATACTGACATCTTCATCAATCTCTGCCCTTGCATCAGCATCCCTGAGCAAAACACGAATGGATTCCATTTCATCTTTGATGGCCACCACCTCACCCTGCACTCCTTTCAACAATTTTGCTTCTTCAATCACAAATGGAATCATCTCCTCAACAACAAGACTCACTGCAGCTTCAGCCATTTCTTCTTTTAGTTACTAGCTCTTCAATTCAACAATCTCAAAACATTTTCGGTTCAACACACAAAACTTGGATCTAAATCCACAAATGAAATGTTCTTGGCACTATATCCAAGTCAATTAACGAGCTCTATCAGACTTCTGAAGTTTATTCTAATAGAGTTTCTAGTAAAATTGCAAGTCAATTAATGCAAATTGCAAGTCTATTCTATCAAACTTCCGAAGTCAATTAATGCAAATTGCAAGTTGTCATTGTCGGCTTTGGAGTTTGGACCTTTGTGCTTTGGACTAAGATTGACCCGAAACCAGCTCGGAATTCGGTTAACCGGGCCTCGGTTAACCGGCCCAACTCGGTCCGATCTCGAGACTCAGAATTGCGGGCTTAAAAAAATCGTGCCGATTTTCGGTTTTTAATTTTCGGGCCGGTTACCTGAACCTGCCCAGCCCTAGTAAAAACAATGAAAACATAAAAGAAAGATGAGAGGAAGGTTGAAAAGTCTCGGAGTACTGGTGGTTTCCTTAGTTTTCGGCATGAAGTATTCTCTAAACCACGTGAACTTTTTTTATTTTTATTTTCAAAGAAAACATGAAGTTGAAATTCATCTTCAACCTCAAACTCTTCCTACTCTATCCCTCTTTCTGTCCTCTCCCCTCTCTTCAGACTTGGCATATTTAAGCATGTTCAGCATCCTTCACATCAATTCTTATCCATCAGGGAATATTTATAGGTTGCAGGGAATATTTTGAGTGAGACAAATCAAGGAACTATAGTTCCTTGTTTCACTAGATACTAGAGCCTCAGAAAACACTACATACACAAAAACAGGAATCCTAGCAGACATAACCATCCACATCATACTCTAGTTTACTCCCCAAGCTCAGCTCATATACATCCATACCAATGAATCATTCCAACACCCATCCCACAAGGACACCCTTATATTAACCCAATTTAAAGCCCAGTCATCTAAACACACTTACTATTGCAACTTTGGTCAACAATTGAGGTGATTCTCAGACTGCAACTAATGTTCGAGGTGACACCAGGGCACCCCATGTTCACAAGTCACAAAGGATCTACTCTACCAAACTGCACCTAGGAGTTGTAAGATTGACCTGAACTTCCAAGTTCTCCAAAGTTTCATACCAACGAAGGAAAATCATGTCAAGTGGTAAAAGAGCATATAGAGGGCTTGCTATATGTTGTGGGGTTATTACAGTGTTGCTCATTGTTATGTTAATTACCTTCGTTATTCTGTTCCTAACTGTATTCAAGCCTAAACAACCACAAATCATTCCACACCCTGTTAACCTTACACATTTATCCTTCCAGTTCCCCACCATGTTAAATCTCAAAGCTACAGTAGCCATTGCAGTTACAGTCCTCAATCACAATTATGGTAATTTTAAGTATGAAAATACCACAGCTTACATTTATTACCATGGGGAGGATGTAGGAGATGCTCTGATTAAGGGTAACACAATGCCTGCACATGGAGAGGAGGAAGTGAGAGCTAATGTAGACATTTCGGGCAACAAATTGATAGACAATCCTTATTTTCCAGCTGACTTTAATGTGAGTGTGTTCAACTTTACATCATTGTCAATATTTAAGGGCACAGTCAGCGTGTTTAAGGTCTTGAAACTACACGCTACGGCTCATAGTACGTGCAACATATCTGTATTCATTCTATCTCAAACTGTTGGTTCTTCATGCAGAGCAGAAATCAAGCTATGATTTTTGGTTAGTTACTTAGAACTTGTAAGCATTAGTGTAATCAAGTTTTTGTTATCAATATTATTTGTCATTTTTGTTACCCAGAAAGATACTGTTTGATTTATATTGTTACTAATTTGTACAAAAAACAAGAGAAATCAGAAATGGAAATTATCTCTGAAATATTCTGCCACACAGTTCTTGGAAGGGATCAATCAAGGATCATTATAGCACTTGACTAGAAATTTGAAATCTATCTATTCATCCACTTCCAACTCTCCAACTCTCTCAGGCAAAAATAGCCTAAGAAGGGGCCAAAGAAAATGTCCGTAGCCTCAGCACCGATTGATCTTCTACTTATATCTAATTTAAGTTTCTGATTACATTAGTTTCCATAGAAATGGTACACTTTTCTCAAGCTATGTCTATAGCTGGATTCATCACATGGATTATTGTAATCCAACTAGGCCTTAAGAAAACATAGTATACGTGTAAGAAACATAGACTGCTCTTTGTTGAGAACTGTTTTTATAATCTGACAGGATTTGTTGATTTTGATGAGATGGACTTGAGCATATTGAGATAATAGTCTGAATTGATCTAATTATAACCCTGCAAAGAAGGCATGTATATATTCTAATAATATGGCAAAGCAAAGCAACAGCCCATAAAGTGGCTATATGCTTTGGACTTGAGCCTAAGAAAAGAAGGAAGAATACGAAAAAGAAGCAAAAGCTTCATTTCCACAGTTTGTAGAGCTCGTGCAAAGAGGCCTATAAAAAAACACCCATTCATGTTCTTCTTCATGTCACCTCTTCACCTTCAATAGAAGTCACATTCTTGGAATACAATACATACCCTTATTTTGAAGAAATAGTTACAATATTTTGTGTTTTACAATGGCCAAAGCCATCTCTAGATTAAATCACCATAACCAGGCATTGTTTGCCGTGGTACTCTTTGGACTTGTATTGTTGATTCAAAGAGTTGATGCAGCTGAATACAAGGTTGGTGGTGCTAATGGATGGAGTTTGCCCTCTAATAGCAGCACAGTTGGCTACAACCAGTGGGCTGAAATGCATCGGTTTCAAGTTGGAGACTCGATTTGTAAGTTTATTACAAAACAGTTAAATCTTTTAGCTAGATTTTGATGCATACTTTAGTCTTGATTAACCAACGTTCGATGTGAATCCGTTTCTTCAAATATTTACATTGTAAGTGCTTATTGTATTGTTATTATTGCAGTGTTTGTATACCAACCACACAAGGACTCAGTGCTTCAAGTAACCAATGACGACTTTGTCAGCTGCAACCCATCAGCACCTATTGCCTCATTCAACGAGGGAAGCACTTCATTCAAGTTGAATCAATCTGGTCCTTACTACTTCATTAGTGGGATTAAAGACAATTGTCTGAGGAATGAGAAGATGGTTGTTATAGTCATGGCAGACAGAAGCAACCAAACTTCCAAGACAAACCAGAGTACCACTGCTTCTCCTCCACCTTCTACCCCTCCCTCTCCACTACCTTATTCTTCCCCTCCCTCACCACCACCTTCTGGAACTAATTTCGGACCAACTCCTGCTCCTACAGGGGAGGGGTCTCCACCACCAAAAGGATCCTCTCCAAGTGGAGCCACTTACACACTAGTGAGTCTCGTTAGTTGTGTTGGAGCTTTTGTTGGTTCCTCCTTCCTTTTAACCCTATAATTCAATCAGAGTGCTTGAAAATGGTTTGCATGAGGAGTTGGATTTCATGTCTTTTTCTTTCCATTTTGATTTAGTATGTTGTTGATTTATTACGTGTTTGTATTGGAAAATAAGCTTAGGGACAGCCAATCCTTGGGATTATTGATGTTGTTGGCTGTAACAAGAACAATGTAAATATTTCAATAAGCCTGAAAAATTGTATTGTTATGATCTCAAAGTGTTTTAAGCCTATTTCAATTTAGATTAAACATTCTAAGATGCAACAACATTGAATTTATTTTTTACTTTACAGAATACTAAGACTAATTTGGAGAATTTTTAATATTTCAATTCTTGTAAGCAAGACTGACTTTTATCCACCCACCACTTCGTAGGAGCTGTGGCATGTAAGGGAAAGCACTCCGGAAATGACTTTTTATTGCTCATTGACAATTAAAATGACTTTCACATGTGACCTACTTGGTTCATGAAAATTTGTTGTAAATGCAAGTAGAAATTTATAAACACAATCTCCATTTTTATAAATTTCTATGAAATATAATTTGTAAAATCAGGCGCTAGCTCTTGTAAGACTTGTGATTGATGACATTTTTTTTTTTTTTTTGTTATTTTAATTTCAGGTCTTATCAAAGGCATTTAAATGTTTCTGAGATCTGTTGACAACCCTGCCCGCCATTAAAAAGTTAAATAATATGACTCTCATGCAAATAAGTCCCTCCAGCCAACATCATCATCATCATCCTTTGGAAGTATTTTTCAACAATAGGAATGTTAAATTTATTGTAGTGAGCTTCATAACTAAATGGGAGACTTTGACAAACTGGTAATGTTCTACTAAACCAAATGGTAAGGGATGGCCTTTTACAAACTTTTCATAATAAACTATGAAATTTTAAAGTTGCTCAGTTGCAAAGACCCGAACCCAACTTAAAATTCTACTAAACCCCCGCAAAAATATTTTGGGTCGGCCTACCTAATTTGCACCCCCAACCTTTAACTACCTGGTGCCTTGGGGACTTTGTAACGGTAGTAGTTTATGGCAGTGTTTGGTAGAGACATTCCAAGTAAAACAATAAAAAGAGAAACTAAAAAGCGGGAAATTTGCACACTTGAGATTCAGCACAAGAGAATGTCACACTTGCCACGACAAGTAATGGCGCATTTTTATTTGATAAATAAATGCAAAAAAAATAATAATATTATGCTTTTTCAGAAGTCCTTAGGTTAATTATACTGACATATTAGGGCTCGGTTATTTACCATACAAAACAAACAAATAACAGTTAGCGACTTGAGTGAATAACATATATATGCTTTAATTAACTGCTTCTACCAAACCCAAAGAAACATTAAAAACCCCCATCTAATAACATCAAGGTGAGACAAGCAGTAATCCATCCTTAACCAATCAATATCTACAATGACTAGGTATAGTATCCAAATCATGTATCTGCAAAATTTGTTGAAAAGAACAAGAAAAAATCACATGAAAAGAAATGACGAAAAGTGTTTCCTCTATAGGCATCAAATGATCACTGATATAACCAGCATAATCCTAGACTGGTTTTGAATGTAAAATGAACTTAAGTTTTACAAGATCTAGCATTTCCATATGGAATTGTATCAGTAACGAAGCATACTTGAGAACTTAGAAAACAATGAGCAAGATCATTTCTTATATTAGTAATTGATGTCACTTGGAGTTGTAGTAATCTCTAAAATAACACCACCTTTCAGGAGGGTGAGAAAAAAAGTTTTTCTTATATGGTCAGTTTGAAATATAGAAAAGAAGAAAGAGAAACATTAAAAATAATTCCTAGATTCCTATCAAAAAATTTTGCCTAATTCAACTTTTTTTCACCAGTCTTATTGTGTTGTGTAGTACGGAGTCCAATATCCCAGCAACCTGAAATCACATGGAAGAACGTCAGCAACCATCATGCATACACATCAAGAAATACATAAATGCATATATATATATGGCACACACATTCGTGATGAAATGTGAGAACGACTTCGGAGTTTCTTTTACTAGAATCTGACATAGAAAAAAGTGAGTGAGAAATGAATCAAAGCTGAAAACAAAAACAAAAAAACCCTATTCATCCTTGTTTTAACTATTAGAAACATAACGTCTAACCTGCCTTGGAGATAGCTCAAAGTGAAACTTAGCCGCAGGGATATTTACACTATGCACCAAACTACTGTGTGCTGTGTACTCGTACTCCTCAACCAATTTATGTTCCCAGCCAGATTTTCCAGACATTACCTGTCTTCACTACTTGAAGGGAATGCTCAATCTACAAGTTGAAGAAAATTTTGCAGAGTAAGTGAGAAATATTGTTATTTAGTTTTATTGAGCACGAAAAAAAGTCTTAATATACCAAAAAGAGATCAGAAGAATTGTCTTCATTATTTCACAATATTAGTAGTTTGATGAGGCATCGGAAGGCCACAAATAGGAGGGCAAATTTCTCAAGCATTTGGTCTCACCCATGGATTGAAACATTTGGAAGTGACTCTAACAAGCTATTAGCATTAACCTTACAATCTCCTGCAATGAAATTAATTACAGGAACCTTGCATGCAAGGGTTCTTGATGCAGCACAAATTCGCCAGGATCTAGAGTTTAGGCTACAAATATTAACAATTTGTCTCGGAAAGGAATTGTATCGTATTTGGAAAGATGGAGTTGGTTGCACACTTAACAATTCATTGCTGAAAGGAATTGTATAGTATTTGCAGAGACGGGGTTGGTTGCATACTCTTCCAGTGTCTTATATTTTCAGTATTTATATTTATTTAAGTTTTCTGCCAGCTTAAGAATTCTGTATTGTGCTCCCATTTTCTTGTTATATTCCCGACATACTTTTCGCAGGTTTTAGGAACATTCTTTGTTTGTTAATACTTTTTTTTTGGATTTCTTTAGTTTCTATAGTAATTTTAATACTTTAATTTTCATCACGCATAGGTGCTTACCAAAAGGGGAAATAGATTAGAGCAATAGAGGAGGATGCTCTTGCTAGTATCATGTACAACTTGAAGTTGACAGAGTGGATCATAACTGTACAGCATCCCCTACTTCCCACTAACATAGATTGGATGCATGACAGAAATTATCATTTGATACTCCTTCAAGTAAGGTGATTCGGGACCTTTAGATTGATGATGACACTTTAGAAGTGTCCAAGAATACTCGTAAATGTTCCCAAATTTACTCCCAAAGTGCACAACAGCCTACAAGCATTTCAAGTGTGATACCACATCAACAAGGCCTTATGGTCGGAGCACAGAAAAGAGGACATGAAGATCTGAATTTCAATCATGAACAAACCTCAAGCAAAAGATTATGAAATACCAAAATATGTCTAGGATTATAGTATTACTTGGGATCGTGTTTGATTTCAAAGAAAATTCGCTACGGGAAATTACAAAAAAAAAAAAAAAAAAAAAAAAAGCGGGAAAATATTCTCCATCTTGTGGTGGAAGATGATTCTATTTTTGGCAAAACATTTCTTAGCTTTTCCCAAAAGAAAACATTTTTCACAATTTTGGAACAAACCAAGAGGATAGTGATCATAAAGTGTGTGTTCTTCATTCTCTCTACCTCTTTCCTTTCTCCCCCTTCTCATTTTTGGCAAATTAACTTGAGAAAAATTTCATTGGAATTAAACACACTCTTAGTATTTTATACAAAAGATAAACTAACCACTGATTGCAAATTTATGGTTATGTGGGAGCTAAACAATGTGAGAAAAGCAAGCATCTTGTACAAGATACGGGATTGATGATTAGCATGAGGACTTGGATGTCTTATGGGAAGATCGAAGTCTTCATGAAGGGGAAGATGAAATGGAATTTATGCTTTTGATGAAGATCATAACTAGAAGTTTGACTTTTTGAATACAGTTTATCCATGACTATGTTTATAATGTCATGGTTTTGCAATTAGAATAAGTGTGTGTGTGTTACATTATAAAGCTAATGGAATTTGCAAATTTGTAGTTTGATTTATATACATCTATTGTTTTGGATGTGTTTATCTTGTATCACGCATTTTCATTTAAAAACCTTGGTGTAGAGTAATATTATAAATTTGGCAAAATAGGTGTTTTTCAAAAAATGGAGCATGTCTCCTTTCCACTTATCCTCCAAAACCTGATGCTAATCCCCATTTGATTGACACGTACAAGATTTGTTGATCACAGGTATGTGCTTTCTTCCATAATAACCTCTTTTAAGAATATATTTTTACAGAGAGCACAGCCTGAGGGATATTGACTTCTTTTGTATCCCAATACTACACCTTTTAGACTTGAGATTATGTGGCACGAGGAAAAAGATTTTTATAGAATGGTGGGGGAAAGTTTGGTTCGAATGCAGTGTGTTAGTCATACTGGTTATGTGCTAAAACTCCTGCAAAGATTAATGAGTTTGATCTTTTAGAAGAGGATAGAAACTTAACAAGACGAATGGGAAAGGAGGTTGAAGGGAAGAGAAGAGCTTTCAAAGCTCCTCGAAAGGAATTTTATTTGCTAGAAAGGGAAGGGCTGTATCCCATTGGGCAAGAATCAAGAGTTTTCTACGAAACTATTCCACATTGTTGCCAAAAGCATATCTCAACATTTAAAGTCACATGTCAGTTCATTACATATTGGAGATGGAATTATATATCTAAGGTCCTATACGTTTTCTAATGGACTCAGATTGAGCATTTTCTTAAGGTCCAGAGCTTCAGATAACGATTTAGTGCAAACAATCCTTTTTCAATGCAGTGCAACTCAAAGGCCAACAAAACCCCCTTCTTAAGAATGTAATAAACAGACTAACAAATAGGTAAGCAGGTGGGGGGAAAAATTGACCTGGTAACTTTCTCATCACTCTCTCACCACTAATGCACCATGTTTGATACAGTACGCCACTCGTACTTATATTGATATTGCATATAATCACTTGGTAAAAGTCTTGTAAACAACTAACAACTATACGGACACAGGTATCGGCATCCGATGCAGATATGAGGTGTGACATTTTGGTAAAATAAAAAACACACGGGATACGCTGGGGACACTACTGTACATTTTAGCAGTTATTTACTTTTTCAGCCATAATTTTTTAATTATTAGTTAAATTCGTTCACTTAGGTAAATATTCATGTACAACTAACTTCCCAAAAATACTTGTAACCAAGGTTGTCAAATCCCTATCAGACTGTAAATCATAATAGAAATAGGAGAAACCGAATCGGGATTCAAATCAGAAATCATAAGATTTATAGCAACAATTGAGTTGGTTGAGAATGAGAAACATATTGGAAGCAAGCTACATATAAAGTAGTCGTAGAAGACAAAGGGAGACTCTTTTGTATTGGAACTCTGCATTGTAGAATATGAAAAGAAATTTTAGTTGTGTCCGTCATATCCACCTTATTTTAGAGGAACACTGAGAAATCATAAGGTTTTGAGAAGCTAAATACTTTAAAAGTGTTTAGAAACCTAAAGAAGTCTGTCCAAAATGTTTTCTTGTAGACTCAGCGACACAACACTGCACGTAATTCATCATCTTTTTGGGTTATTGGCTTTGTCAGATTTGATAAAAAACAACTAAGAACAAACAAGTTTAGAGTCTCAAACTAGATCTAGAGCTTCATCTTCTTTATCTTTGTTTGGAAAAGAATTTATGTTTACAAGAACAAACAACTAAGAACAAACAAGTTTAGAGTCTTATTTATGTTGAGAACTTACGAGTTGCAAATCATTGGGATTTAAACGAGTCAAACAACTGAATTATACGAGTTTTGATTTTCATAAGTCACTGAGTCGAGTCCACTCATTTGGTATGCAAGCTAACTTGACTTGCGAGTTTTAACAACACCTAACATTTGTAAAGAATTGAAACATTTCATAGATATGTGAAAAAGTTGATAGTCAAAGCATAGTTTCTGATCGGAGTATCCATGTGTGTCAACACGTGTATCGGACCACGAAACATGTGGACATATTTTTTTTTTTTGGTATGAATAGAATATCGTTTTTAAATAGCTAATTTTTTTTTCCTAGTTTTTTATTGTGTTATCTTTATTATTATTAAGGTTACTGCAAATTCAATTACATCTCTCCACAGGTCCCTCATCTTCCTGTAAACATTGGGGCTTACGGACAATATGTAGCAGAAGATACCATAACTCCTTTTGAGGGAGAACGTTTGGAGACGGGGGTCGGTACCTAATGAACACTACAATGGCAAACACTGTCCACCGAGAGGTCCTTCCTTTGATTTCACCTGTTTCAGCCTGTGCTTTTATAAATGGCTTCAGCACAAAATAGGAAATGGCCGCGCCAACGCATAAATGGTTGGGATTTCACGTTCTCGAAGTTGACAGGGGCTCAATTCCCATGGTATCGGTTCAGTACAGCGGCAGCTACAAAGCTTTCGAAGCCCAGCTATCCATCAATAAAGAATGAGTGCTCAAAAGCACCAGCTAATCCATAGAAATCAGTTGTTTCCAGCCTCTCGAAGCAACCTAGCGAGTTCAAACAGATTGAGTAGATCCAGTCTCCAAATCAGAAGTTTATTTAGTCTCACCACTGCTTTCCTTCGCCTATCACTTCCACCCGCACCTTTTATATAATAGGATATTTGAAGAGACTCATTGCACTCTAATCCCAGCTTATCCTTAAAAAAAACTTGATTTCCTGGCACTAATATCTCCCTCTGTCAAGATGATTTCCTTCTCATCTTCATGTTCTTCCTCTTTAAAAAAGTACGGTTCCTCCTCTACAAAGAAACACATGATTGCTATGTACTTTCTCTTCTCTATATCATCTTTTTTTTCTATCTTTGTTTTGGCGCGCGTGTAAACGAGGTGCTCTACCTGAGCTATAGCCCTTTTGTTTGTGATAAATATTTTAATTTGTATATAATTTCTTGTCAAGATGAAGAAATAAGATTGCAATCCGCTGGTTGAGAGGATAGTAGCTCGGGCTAAGAGCTGGAGAACCCACTCCTTGTCAGCTTATTAAATCTCGTTCTTTTACCTTCTTTCATGCGAAAGTTTACCAACTTCTTGATCAATTGTTTTTGCTTACCATCCAAGCCCCACATATAGCAGAGAATTTTCGAGCAATTGGAAGCCACTTTCGATGACGAGGTCGAGAATTTGATTCAAACTGTTTCAAATACCCAACATGCATTTTTTTTTTTTTTTTTTGCATTGGCCTCTTTCATCAACTAATATATATCAGCTAGTCCGCCATATTTTTTCTTGATAGAAAGATAACGAGATGGTTCCACGTGCTCTGATTCAGTATTTGGATTTTTATACTTCTCATCCCTTTCTATTATGCAGTTTCGACCTAGCAGCTAGGTAGCTAGTTTCTTTGTAGGTTTCATTCCTATCCTGCATAAATGAAGCGTTGTTTGAAAAATGGTGGGATTTTCCACAACAGATTTTCTAGGATGGCTAGTTAAGCGATGGGGTCCTGCTTAATTAGCATGTGACCTAGTGAATCAATAGCTTTTTCTAGGGTCTAATTTTAGACAACATTTTTATCATTTGTGTGCTCTATATGGAGTATCAAGAATTTCATGGAAAAGCATGGAGAAACAACTATTTAATTTTTAAGATACTTTCTGAACTTACAGTAACATTTGCAGTCGCAACATCCTTGTTTGTTATGTATTCTCGACCATTCAAACGATCGATGCTTGCCCCAAGATAAGGTGTCAATCGTTTAATTTCAGACATCGCCCTCGGGGTAATCTTCTTTCCAAATGAAAGATGATAGATGACATGTGAGATGTTCATTTGAGAAGCATCAAAAGAGTGGGCACCAGAACGAGCAGAGATAACAAGATTTCCAGGAACCTGTACCCACACGAAGGAAACCAATGATCACATTAACTAAATTCAATAATAATAATTAAAATCACAAGTACAGCTAAAGAACTTGTGAAATATATGCTTGCAGCTGCACTTTTCTTAATGCAAACAATATCAGTTTTCTGAGATGAATTTAAATGTATCACAGGTTTCAGGTTCACCAAGAAGTCCACGTACACCAAAACACAGGAAAGAATGATTTACATAATGATCAAGTGGAACAGTGCTGTTAATTACATATGCAATGATTATCCAACAGAAAGGTCATTTTAAGTAAATTCATCGACAAAGACCTAAAATATTTAAATACAGTACAAGTCTTACCTTCTTTACACGCACAAAGCCTTCGATTCTACATCCCCCTGTCAATGGTGCAGGTCTCTTGATATCATCTGTAATACCTGCGTTATTTTTATTAAAAAAAAAAAAAAAAAAAAAGATTTTTTTAGGGCGGGTGTACTCAGCAAAGGTGGTGGGGGCACATAGCCACCCACCCCTTAAAAGAAAACGACCCCCCCCCCCCCCCTCTCCTTTTTCTTCTTCTCTCTTTTCTTCTTTCTTTTTTTGGTTCGTTCCAGTGAGCGAGGCGTCGGGAGGTTCGTTCCTCCAGCGATTTTTTTAGTGGTTTTGTGATTTTTTCGTCCCCCAAGCTCACCTCCTCCTCCTCATTTCTTCCTCTCTTCTTTCCCCTCTGCATTTCTCTGTAGTTTTCGAAAAAAAAAAATCAATTTTCATTTGGGTTTGGGGCTTGATCGGTTTTCATAGCTCCGATCAGCCGTGTTGGGGCCTTGGTGGCGTCCTTGGGAGCCCTTAGAACCGACATGCAAGGTTGTTTTGGGATTGGCCGAAAAATTTTCAAAAAAATCAGGGTGCATGTTTGTTTGGAGGGTTCCTCGACGTGAATCCGGGCTTTAGGTGCGTGAGTGAGCCTCACATTCGTGACCCTGAGTGTCCTTAGACTCTTTTGCGGGCTGTTGTGCAGTTTGGAAGCGATCAGACCGGAGTAGGGAGGGTTTTCGGCGCGTTTTCGCCAAACTTTGGGTTGTGGCGGGGTGTTTGCCAATTTTTTTTTTATTGCCGGTAAGTTTTCTTTCCGTCACGCGCCGCTTGTATTTATTTATTTTTTAGTTTTCGGCTAGTTTACTCATTTTCGAGTCCGCCTTGCAGTTTTAGAATTTTCGTGGTCCCGCATTCGTGGTTTTACGTGTTTGGAGTTTTGACCGGTAGGAATTGGGTTTTGAAAATCCATTCCGCCCAGGTGAGTGGAATTATAATATTTATTTGGATAAAATAATTATTTGAAATCCTGAATTGAATTTTTACATTATACCGTCAATTGTGTATAATTGAATCCAAATCCGAAATTCGGAGTTTTCAGATATTTCGATTATTGTGTTGGTTATTTGTGAATGAATTAGGCATTGGATTTTCGGAAAGCATGATATACTTGAATGAAATCGAATAGTGAAGGAATTTTGGTGTGATTAGGCTTTGGTGTAATGACATGAGACTTGTATGCTTTGTTTTCGAGTTTGCATAGTATGTCATGTTTTACCGTGAATTTTCGAGTCTTGAGCATGTATGATAATCGACTCGAATAAATTTATTGTGGTGAATTGGGTCATGTTGGGACCCTGGCATAGTCGTGGTTTTATAAAAATTGCCGAATTGTTTATGATTGCAAGTCTGTACCTTTGGTTATGTACAGACTTGTCATATGTGCATGTGGATGTTAGTATTAGTGTCTTTACCCCGCTATAATGCATGTTGTGCCGATGCTTAGGAGCTTGCTCGCATCGTGAGTTGGATGGTACTTGAGATGACTCGCACCTGACATTGTGGACGCTATTGCATGTGGCAAGTTTGCTGAGGTGCGGTGAGCTCCCGCACGCACTTGCCACTATAGAGTGCAGTAGGACGGGTCCCGGAGGACGTGCTTTGGAGATTACTCGCTTTCCCTCCCAGCGCGCTTGATTTTGATTATGTTAGGTTGGCCGTGTTAGGCCAGTCGTTCGGGATGTTTGAGTTTGTATCCTGGCAGATGGCACCCCATTAGGATACAAACAAGCCCGAAGTGGTACTGGTGCACGTTGTGGGATGTGTCTGGGTGAGACACATTCGTAAGGTATGCGGATACCTACGATATGAGACACTTATACAGAATTTTACAGGATTTTTGGTTTCAACCTGATTGCTATACCTAGGAGACTAGGAAGAATTATGAGATTGTCTTTATTTCCATTGCTTGATATTTACCATGTTTGAATCATGTGTAATGATCGGCATATATCGTAAACTAGTAGTTATTGTTGAATCTGAAATGTTTGTGTTGGTGCTTGAACTTAGAAATATTATCTTTAGAGACACGGTGTGATTTAGTCTTTAGAACTTGTTATTTATCATTTAATGTCTGGCATGAATTTTTCTGGTATAGTATTCCGTTATTTGTATTTAGTTCGCTCGCACCAGTTAGCTTTGTGCTTTGCTGACCCCGCAAGGGGCGTGCTTCTATTGGAGTGCAGGCAGTGTTGGCGTTCCTGCTGATCGTGGCGCGTAGGCCCTGGTTTCCGTTGTAGGCGCGTTTTGTGCTTTTTGGTTGTGTCCACCCTGTACGGGTATGTTTTGCTTCCTTTGTGTTTCAGATGTACTATATTGCTATACTAGATGTTTGTATATTGGTTTTGTCGCTATGACTCTAGCGGGGCGAATCAAATATAGTTATTTTGTTCAAACTTTAGTGTAGTTTTATTTCCGTTTGATTCTCGTATCAAGAATGTGTTATATTATGATGTTGTGGTCGGTTACGATCCGCCTGTGTACGTGTTAGTTCACGCATCGGCACGCTGCGATTCCCGTGGCGGGTCGGGGCGTGACAGAGCTTGGTATCAGAGCCATTGTTTACCGGTTCACATAGAACATCATCGTATACCATTTTCTTGAGTGAATTGGGTAGAGGAGTTAGGACTTTTGTTGTGTTGTTTGATGTATGGTATGTGTGTTTTCTTTTTCGTAGAGGTTGTTTGGTGATGGCACGTGGTAAGAGATCCCAGGGTGAGGGATCAGGCACTACTAGGGAGGATATCTCTCAGGCTTTCATGGAAATAATGACCCAGTTGGCACAGAATATGAGGCAGGGCAGTCAGTCAGAGGATCCGTTTACTCGGCGCAACAGGGATTTCGTCAGCTTGGGTGGTGAAAGGTTTGATGGTACTGGAGATTCTCTAGCTGCGGATCGGTGGATCCGTAAGGTAGAACTCATATTTGAGAGGATGGTGCTGACACCTATACAGCATACTGAGTTAACAGCACACCAGTTTGACGGAAAGGCTATGTACTGGTGGAATACAGTGAGGCAGAGCCGTGATGTGTCAGAGATGCAGTGGGATACATTTTGCCAGGTGTTTGAACAACATTTTGTTCCTGATTCTGCAAGAGCTGAGATAGTGGACAGGTTTCTACATTTACAGCAGGGTTCTAGATCTGTTTCTTTATACTTGTCCAAGTTTACACAGTTGAGCCGCTATGCCACTTGTTTTATAGATACTCCAGAGAAGAAGAACATGAAGTTTTTGAGTGGTCTGAACCCGTTTCCAAGGAAACAGTTGATGGTGATGATTGATCGTCCTTTTGAGAGATTAGTGGACGTCACTTTGAGTTAGGAGCGAGTGGACGCCGAGTGTAGACAAGAGACTTTGGTTCGACGAGCTAGAGGTTTAGAACGTTGTCAAAGGTTTGGCTGAGGAAGCCAGACAATTGAGCAGGCACAGCAGCCAGAGCGTGCCGCTGTCCAGCAGAGAGACCCTGGTAGAGGGGGACCAGTTAGGACTGGCAGAGATCGCAGAGGCGACAAACGTTCCCGAGGAGATCATCGACAGCAGCAGCAACAAAGACAACCTAAATGGGGTGGTCAGACAGGAACTAGGAGCGGTTGCTTCACTTGTGGTCAGGAGGGACATGTAGCCCGTGATTGTCCAAGAGGTCAGACAAATCGATGGGATCATATAGTTTGTTATACTTGTGGACAATTGGGGCACTTTTCTAGACTTTGTCCTCAGAATAGGGATGGACCAGCACAGCAGAGGGCGCCTCAGGGACAGTTAGCACCTGCGCCTGGAATTGGTCAGAGAGTCCCTCTCCCAGCACCGCCTGTTCGCCTAGCAGCTATTCCCGGTCAGGGAAATGTTGAGGGTATGTTATTTTATTTATTTTTATTGTTGTTTTGTGTGTGCCGGATGTAGTAAGATTTGGGTTATGTGCATTATGCGTAGGAAAAATTGCATGTTAGTGTGTTGTTATGTGATTCTGGATACATGTGTTGTGTGCCAGGTTTTGTGCATTCGTCGTCTTCCCTGTTGAGGGCTCTTTTCGATACAGGAGCATCTAGGTTTTTTATTTCTAGACAGTTGGTTGTTAGAGACAACCTTGAGGTGGTGCCTTTGCCGGAGCCCTTGTGCATTGTGTCTCCCTTGGGCAGTTCGGTTTGGTTGTGGGAGTATTGTCCCCGTTTCGAGTTTTCCTTGTTGGGGTACAACTTTGTGTTTGACTTTATTGTTTTGGGTTTTGAGGGCTATCATTTGATTCTAGGGATGGATTGGTTGTCCAGTCATCCGGTGATCATTGATTGCTTGCATAGGTCGGTGATGTTAGCGTCACCTGATGCTTCGCCTCGTGTGTTGGCTTGTGAGCCCGCTTCGGCTTCTTTGATGTCGAGTTTTCTTAGCTCTCTTGAGATTTCTTGTCCCGATACCAGTTCTGTAGAGGTTGTGTGTGAGTTCCCTGATGTCTTTCAGGAGATTCCTGGTATCCCTCCACGTCGTGAGGTAGAGTTTCGGATTGACCTGGTTCCTGGTACTGCACCTATATCTAAATCAGCGTACATGCTTGCACCTAAGCAATTGGAAGAGATGAAAGTACAACTTGATGAGTTGCTTCGTAAGGGGTTTATTCGGCCGAGCAATTCACTTTGGGTAGCTCCAGCAATATTTGTATCCAAGAAGGATGGATCATTGAGGATATGCATAGATTATCGAGATCTGAATAAAGTGACCATCAAGAATAAGTATCCATTGCCTCGGATTGATGATCTATTGGATCAGTTGAGGGGAGCCGTAGTGTTTTCACAGTTAGACTTGCAGTCTGGGTATCATCAGATGAGAGTTGAGGAACATTCCGTTCCAATTACCGCTTTTCGGACCCGCTATGGCTTGTATGAGTTTCCAGTCATGCCATTTAGATTGACAAATGCACCAGCTTTCTTCATGGATTTGATGAATAGATTGTTCAGTCCATACTTGGACAAGTTTGTGGTAATCTTCATTGATGATATCTTAGTGTACTCGAGGAGTTTAGAGGAGCACAGAGAGCACCTTCGCATTGTTTTGCAGACACTTAGAGAAAATTAGTTGTATGCCAAGTTCAGTAAGTGTCATTTCTGGGAACCTGAAGTTCGATTTCTTGGGCATGTCATTTCTAGTGGAGGTATTGCAGTGGATCCGGAGAAAGTCGAAGCAGTGAAGTCTTGGAGACGACCTAGTAGTGTGACAGAGATACGTAGTTTTCTGGGTTTGGCTGGTTATTACCGACGGTTTATCGAGAAAATTTCCTTGATTGCAGCACCACTCACTCGGTTAACTAGGAAGAATGTTCCTTTTGTATGGTCAGAAAAGTGTGAAGAAGCTTTTGAAACTTTGAAGCTTCGGTTGACTTCAGCACCAGTGTTGACTATTCCGACACCTGGTAGCCGGCTGGTGGTATTTACTGATGCTTGCGCTACAGGATTGGGTGGAGTGTTGATGCAAGGCAAGAAAGTCGTAGCCTATGCGTCTCGACAGTTGAAACCCCACGAGCGAAAATATCCGACACATGATTTAGAGTTGGCAGCTGTAGTTTTTGCTTTGAAGATCTGGAGACATTATCTGTATGGTGAGAGGTTTGAGTTGTTCACAGATCACAAGAGTTTGAAGTACTTATTCACTCAGAGGGAATTGAATATGATGCAACAACGATGGGTTGATTTCCTTAGCAGCTATGACTTCGAGATACAGTATCAACCTGGTAGGGCTAATGTGGTTGCAGATGCCTTGAGTAGGCGACATGCAGTGATGGCAACCATGATGATTCAGGAGTACCGAACACTTGAGACATTAGTTTCATTTGCAGTTCAGCCTACTTTCAGTACAGAGGGCAGCATGATAGCGGGTTTAGCAGTTTATCCGTCGTTGATCAGTAGAGTGGTGGAGAGACAGACCTCTGACCCAGTGATTACGAGGCAGATAGCAGATTTTGTAGTTGACACATTGGATGAGTGTCCTATCGATTGGTCGGTGGGTTCAGATGGAGGGTTGCGGTTTCGTGGGCGAGTTTGTGTTCCGTCTGATGAGGAGTTGCGAAGAGATATCTTACAGGAAGCTCATAGATCTCGTTTCACCATTCATCCCGGTGGAACAAAGATGTATCGAGATTTGAGACGTTCTTTCTGGTGGCATGACATGAAGAAAGACATTGGAGAGTTTGTGGCACGGTGTGCGACTTGTCAGCAGGTCAAAGCCGAGCATCAGAGACCGTCTGGGTTATTGCATCCATTGGATATCCCGATGTGGAAGTGGGAGTATATCACTATGGATTTCATCGATGGACTTCCACGGTCGAGGAAAGGTAATGAGTCGATATGGGTCATTGTTGATCGGTTGACGAAGTGTGCACATTTTGTTCCTGTTAGTAGGAATCGGACGACAGACAGTCTAGCGGTGTTGTTCATTCGGGAGATAGTCCGCCTTCATGGGTCGCCTATTTCGATTGTATCCGACAAAGATCCGCTTTTCACAGCCCACTTCTGGCAGAGCTTTCAGCAAGCTATGGGTACTAGATTGGACATGAGTACAACTTATCATCCACAGACAGATGGCCAATCTGAGCGAGTGAATCAGGTAGTGGAAGACATGCTTAGAGCATGCATTTTAGACTTTGGGGGCAGTTGGGAAGATCACCTACCGTTATGCGAGTTTGCGTACAACAACAGCTACCACGTAAGTATTGGCATGGCACCGTTTGAGGCACTCTACGGACGACCGTGTAGGTCCCCTGTTTGTTGGGCAGAGATTGGAGAGTCAGTTGTGATGGGGCCGGATGTGATCAGAGAAACTACTGAGAAGATTGAGCTAATTAGAGCGTGTTTGTTGACAGCCCAGAATAGACAGAAGAGTTACGCTGATAGGAGGCGTAAGGAGTTAGAGTTTGATGTTGGTGACAGGGTTTTTCTGAAAGTTTCCCCGATGCGCGGAGTTGTTAGGTTTCGAAGTCGTGGGAAACTTGCACCGAGGTATGTAGGGCCATATGAGATTACTGAGAGGATTGGACCAGTGGCCTACAGATTGGCTTTGCCGCAGAGTATGTCAGGTATCCACGACGTGTTTCACGTATCCATGTTGCGGAAGTGTTTGGCAGACCCATCACAGATTATGGAGCCTGCTGAGGTGGAGATTTCGGATGAGTTGACGTATCCAGTGAGGCCAGTAGCCATTGTTGATGATGATGTGAAACAACTTCGTCGGAGGATAGTGAAGTTAGTGAAGGTTCAGTGGAGCCACCGAGCGGGTGACGTGACTTGGGAACTGGAGGACCAGATGAGACAGAAATACCCCGAGCTTTTCGCCTAGGTTTTCTTGTCGTGGCTTTTGTCCGATCTCGAGGACGAGATCTCTTTTAAGGTGTGTATAATGTAATACCTGCTTTTTTTAGGGCGGGGTGTACTCAACAAAGGTGGTGGGGGCACATAGCCACCCACCCCTTAAAAGAAAACGACCCCCCCCCCTTTTCTTCTTCTCTCTTTTCTTCTTTCTTTTTTTGGTTCGTTCCAGTGAGCGAGGCGTCGGGAGGTTCGTTCCTCCAGCGATTTTTTTAGTGGTTTTGTGATCTTTTCGTCCCCCAAGCTCACCTCCTCCTCCTCATTTCTTCCTCTCTTCTTTCCCCTCTGCATTTCTCTGTGGTTTTCGGAAAAAAAAAATCAGTTTTCATTTGGGTTTGGGGCTTGATCGGTTTTCATAGCTCCGATCAGCCGTGTTGGGGCCTTGGTGGTGTCCTTGGGAGCCCTTAGAACCGACATGCAAGGTTGTTTTGGGGTTGGCCGAAAATTTTTCAAAAAAATCAGGGTGCATGTTTGTTTGGAGGGTTCCTCGGCGTGAATCCGGGCTTTGGGGGCGTGGGTGAGCCTCACATTCATGACCCTGAGTTTCCTTAGACTCTTTTGCGGGCTGTTGTGCAGTTTGGAAGCGATCAGACCGGAGTAGGGAGGGTTTCGGCGCGTTTTCGCCAAACTTTGGGTTGTGGCAGGGTGTTTGCCGATTTTTTTTATTGCCGGTAAGTTTTCTTTCCGTCACGCGCCGCTTGTATTTATTTATTTTTTAGTTTTCGGCTAGTTTACTCATTTTCGAGTCCGCCTTGCAGTTTTAGAATTTTCGTGGTCCCGCATTCGTGGTTTTGCGTGTTTGGAGCTTCGACCGGTAGGAATTGGGTTTTGAAAATCCATTCCGCCCAGGTGAGTGGAATTATAATATTTATTTGTATAAAATAATTATTTGAAATCCTGAATTGAATTTTTACATTATACCGTCAATTGTGTATAATTGAATCCAAATCCGAAATTCGGAGTTTTCAGATATTTCGATTATTGTGTTGGTTATTTGTGAATGAATTAGGCATTGGATTTTCGGAAAACATGATATACTTGAATGAAATCGAATAGTGAAGGAATTTTGGTGTGATTAGGCTTTGGTGTAATGACATGAGACTTGTATGCTTTGTTTTCGAGTTTGCATAGTATGTCATGTTTTACCGTGGATTTTCGAGTCTTGAGCATGTATGATAATCGACTCGAATAAATTTATTGTGGTGAATTGGGTCATGTTGGGACCCTGGCATAGTCGTGGTTTTATAAAAATTGTCGAATTGTTTAAGATTGCAAGTCTGTACCTTTGGTTATGTACAGACTTGTCATATGTGCATGTGGATGTTAGTATAAGTGTCTTTACCCCGCTATAATGCATGTTGTGCCGATGCTTAGGAGCTTGCTCGCATCGTGAGTTGGATGGTGCTTGAGATGACTCGCACCTGACATTGTGGACGCTATTGCATGTGGCAAGCTTGCTGAGGTGCGGTGAGCTCCCGCACGCACTTGCCACTATAGAGTGCAGTAGGACGGGTCTCGGAGAACGTGCTTTGGAGATTACTCGCTTTCCCTCCCAGCGCGCTTGATTTTGATTATGTTAGGTTGGCCGTGTTAGGCCAGTCGTTCGGGATGTTTGAGTTTGTATCCTGGCAGATGGCACCCCATTAGGATACAAACAAGCCCGAAGTGGTACTGGTGCACGTTGTGGGATGTGTCTGGGTGAGACACAATCGTAGGGTATGCGGATACCTACGATATGAGACACTTATACAGAATTTTACAGGATTTTTGGTTTCAACCTGATTGCTATACCTAGGAGACTAGGAAGAATTATGAGATTGTCTTTATTTCCATTGCTTGATATTTACCATGTTTGAATCACGTGTAATGATCGGCATATATCGTAAACTAGTAGTTATTGTTGAATCTGAAATGTTTGTGTTGGTGCTTGAACTTAGAAATATTATCTTTAGAGACACGGTGTGATTTAGTCTTTAGAACTTGTTGTTTATCATTTAATGTCTGGCATGAATTTTTCTGGTATAGTATTCCGTTATTTGTATTTAGTTCGCTCGCACCAGCTAGCTTTGTGCTTTGCTGACCCCGCAAGGGGTGTGCTTCTAATGGAGTGCAGGCAGTGTTGGCGTTCCTGCTGATCGTGGCGCGTAGGCCCCGGTTTCCGTTGTAGGCGCGTTTTGCGCTTTTTGGTTGTGTCCACCCTGTACGGGTATGTTTTGCTTCCTTTGTGTTTCAGATTTACTATATTGCTATACTAGATGTTTGTATACTGGTTTTGTCGCTATGACTCTGGCGGGGCGAATCAAATATAGTTATTTTGTTCAAACTTTAGCGTAGTTTTATTTCCGTTTGATTCTCGTATCAAGAATGTGTTATATTATGATGTTGTGGCCGGTTACGATCCGCCTGTGTACGTGTTAGTTCACGCATCGGCACGCTGCGATTCCCGTGGCGGGTCGGGGCGTGACATCATCTTTCTTGCCAGATTTGTCCTCAAACGCAAGTTTACGAGACTCCAAGGGAACAGGTGCAACCAAAGCGTCCATTGTCTGCTAATGGAAATTTAAGATTCTACAGTTATATAGCTTGATTAAAGGCCTGCTGATTAGCATATGGAGTTTTGAATGCTTAAATCATGTATAGGGTTGCATAAATTGTAGCTCATAGTGTGGTGCTATTCACAGAAGAAATTATCACACTTGACACATTAAATAGTTCTGCCAAATAAGTATAGACATACCGCAACCAGGGTTTCGGTGTCTCGATCTTCATAGTAAGATTCATGATCGTGGTGTCCATGATCCTCCCTACATCAGAAACTAGTTGGAACAAATATGCATATGCATCATGGTAGCATCTTAATGTCAAATAGTTTTAAATAGAAGGGATACAGTTAGAACAGACGAGCTAGCTATGCCAAAAAAGAAAATATGACCAATTAAGATATAAAAAACCACACTTCAATAACACACATACCAAAAATTGAATTGATCAGGTGCAGTAGAAAATAACATGTAGATGGATTAATTAAGATGAAAACGAAAGAAAAGGAAACTAGTTTGTTCATTCACAAGAACTGTGGTTTTGAGATTTCAATCAGAACTCCCAAATATTGCTTACAGAAAGACTAAAAGATACCCTCCTTATTACTAGAAGCACCTAATAATATAGCACATTCTAAATACCATCATCCTCCCCCGGTAGTGAAGATACGCAGTCAATAACTCTAGATCCATGGAAGATAATAGCTGGTACAAAATCTACAAGTTACCAGACATAGGACGCCCTTCCATTAGACCAAGAAGTGGCTAGGAACATTATCAAAAGGATTAACATCGGAACTCCATTAAGATACATTCACTCGATCAGTCCACATGAAGGGGTGGCTGGGAGCTAGCAACTGGAAGTGGGTTAGGAGAGACATCACAGCGAAAAGGGGGCAAATCAGCAACACTGATTGTGCAGCGCATCCGAAAACTTTCTGGAAAAACGACCTCATATTCATTGTTGTTGATCTTTCTGACAATAGGAAAAGGTCCAATACACCGCGTTATGTGTTTCAAACCCTTCATGTCTGCCATTGTCATTTTTAAAAGACCATAACGAGGTCACCTGGCTCAAAAGAAACGTATCGCTTATGGTAGTCCACAACAGTCTTCTGCTTCGCATATACATTGGTTAAGCGTTATCGAACCTGCTGGTGGATTGAAGTCATCTGCTCAACCTTAACATTTGTATCAATGCTCACCAAACCAGCCACTGGCACTAAATCCATAGGATTAGAAGAGGAAAAGCCATGCTATTAGGAAATACATCCTATTGTTAGGAAAATATCTTCCATTGTTAGGAAATATATCCTATTGTTAGGAAAATATATTTTAGCATATTGTGTTGCAAGTTTTATGGGGTTAGAAGTTTTATGGGGTTAGGAAACTTTCCGATGGCTAGTGATTTGTTTCCTTGGTTTGGGAGGTTTCCTAGTGTATGGTGATTTCCTATTGTATTTTGACTACAGTATTTATATGGCTGATGAATGAATGAAAGAGACAACTTGGCCATAATCTTATCAAGGTATCAGAGCCTACCTAAAATTTTCTTCTCTCCTGATTGCTTGCTATGGCTGGCGGAGAAACTCTTCCATCTCCACTGGAGCCAAGAAACTCTTCTATCTCCACTGGAGCAATCATCATCAACCACTGTATCCAACATTACAGACGTGACCGACAAATTGTTCGCTTGATCGCTGGACCGACAAATTGTTCAGTGTGGAAAATGCCTCATTACGATGATCACCGTGGTTGTAATACACGTCTCTATGTTGGTCGCTTGTCTTCAAGAACACGTTCGCGAGATTTGGAAGACCTATTCAGCAGATATGGAAGAGTACGTGATGTGTATTTGAAGCACGATTACGCTTTTGTTGAATTCAGTGATCCCAGAGATGCTGATGATGCAAGATATAGTTTAAATGGAAGAGACTTCATTGGAAGTCGTATCACCGTGGAATTTGCGAAGGGGGTACCACGAGGTGGTGGTGGAGGTGGAGGCAGAGGTGGTGGAGATGGGGGTTCTCGAGATTACCAAGGCAGAGGCCCCTCTCCTGGGTCTGGCCGCTGCTTCAACTGTGGCATTGATGGCCACTGGGCTCGAAATTGCAAAGCTAGCGACTGGAAGAACAAGTGTTACCGCTATGGAGAAAGGGGCCATATAGAGAGAAGCTGCAAGAGTAGTCCCAAGAGCCTCAAGCGTGGACAAAGTAACTCGCCATCTCCTCGCCGTGGTAGAAGCCGGAGTTACAGCAGGAGTCGCAGCTACAGTCGATCCAGATCACCACCTCCAAGGAGAGAGCGTGAAGAAAGGAGATCAAGAAGCTATAACTCCATAAGTCTAAAGTCTCCAAGGAAGCGTATCCCAACCCCTGAAGAGAACAGTCCAAGGAAGGCCGGTAGTTCCCCAACTACTTGTGGAGCACGAAACATTGATTTTATCAAGAGCTTAGGGGCTGACGAGGTTCTTGACTACAAAACCCTGGATGGACAGTCTTTGAGGAGCCCTTCTAGCCAGAAATATGATGCAGTGATACATTGTGCAACAGGAATTCCTTGGTCAACTTTCGAGCCCAACTTGAGTCAAAATGGGAAGGTGATCGATATTACTCCTCACCCTCCCCCTAATCGGTTGAATGGTAAGTGGATTATTGACACTGGGTGCTCCAATCATGTTACGGGAGATTTGACGTCTTTGTCGGATTTAAGAAATGTGACTCCCTGTTCTGTTGGTCTCCCGGATGGTCAGAACGTTGTTGCATTGAAGGAAGGACTTGTCAAACTTACTGACAAAATTATTCTTAAACATGTTCTTTATGTTCCAAAATTAAACTGTAATTTAATTTCGGCTTCACATTTGAGTGATGATATAAATTGTGAATTCATCACTAACTCTGACTTGTGTGCTATCCAGGACCGACACATGAGGGAGGTGCTTGGAACGGGTGACAAAAGGGATGGACTATACTACTTACGGGAGGAGACAAAGGTGAAAGCAGTTTCAGTTGCTGCTTTGACTTCTTTGGAGCTATGGCATAGCAGATTGGGTCATCCTTCCGAAAAAGTGGTGAAGTTGCTTCCTTTTTTCAGCAATTCTAGTGGTAACTTGAATAAAGCATGTGAAGTTTGTCATCGTGCTAAACATTCTAGGGATAGTTTTCCGTTAAGTGACAATAAATCTACTCGAATTTTCGAGTTAGTACATTGTGATTTATGGGGGCCGTATGATACACCCTCGTCTTGTGGGGCTCACTATTTTTTGACACTAGTGGATGATTTCTCCCACGCTGTGTGGATTTATCTGTTAATTGATAAAACGGAGGTTTTAAAAATGTTTATGTCCTTTATTGCTATGATTGATAGACAATTTTCTCAGAAATTGAAGATTGTCCGTAGTGATAATGGTACTGAATTTAATTGCCTAAAGGATTATTTTTTGGTCAATGGAATTTTGTTTCAAACTTCTTGTGTGGGGACTCCTCAACAAAATGGTCGGGCAGAAAGGAAGCATCAACACATTTTGAATGTTGCTTGTTCACTACGATTTCAGGGTGGTCTACCGATTTTTTTTTGGGGGGAATGTGCCCTTGCCGCTGCTCATATACTCAATCGGACACCTTCTAGTATTCTTGGCAATAAAACTCCATATGAAGTCCTGTTTGATAGCCCGCCTTCCTTTAGTGAATTGCGTGTTTTCGGTTCACTGTGCTTCGCTCATAATCAGAAGGCGAAGGGTGATAAGTTTGCCAGTAGGAGTCGTAAATTTGTCTTTGTGGGATACCCGTTTGGCAAGAAGGGTTGATATTTGTTTGATTTGGACAAGCAAGATTTTTTTGTGTCAAGGATGTAAAGTTTTATGAGAATGTGTTCCCATATCTTGATGTTAAGGCTACTAATATTGATCCTCACAATGACATTCAAGGTGATCTGCATGAAGGGGGGGCTGTGGATTTTACGAATTTTTTAGAGAATGATGAGGAGGTGCAGCAGGTACGACCTCCCACGCCCAGGCCTGCTCCTGACCAGCAGCCGCAAGCCACAACACCGCCCACCGCCACGCCGTTGCAGCCCGTGCTCACTGCACCGCAGCAATAGGCTTTGCCTACGCCTTCTCATACGCATGATTCAAGGGGGGGCAGTGTCGGGAGATGCTCCGCCAAGCGAGCCTTTAGGTCGTGGCTTTCGGGAGAAGTATTCATCGGTTAAGCTACGTGACTTTGTTACACACACTACAGTGCAGCAAAATAGTCCATCCTCCGCTTCACCTGCTTCTACATCTTCACCTCCCTCAGGTACGCCTTATCCTATAGCACATTATGTTAGTTGTGACAGATTTTCTGTGAAACACCAAAATTTATTGCAGCTATTACAGCCGGAAGCGAGCCACAATCTTTTAAGGAGGCTGTAAAAGATGCAGGGTGGCGCGCCGCTATGCAAGCAGAGATACGGGCCTTGGAAGACAATGGGACGTGGACTATGGAGCGGTTACCTTCAGGGAAGAAGGCTCTTGGTAGTCAATGGTTGTATAAGATAAAGTACAAATCTGATGCTAGTATTGAGAGATTGAAGGCTCGTTTAGTTGTTTTCGGTAATCATCAAACCGAAGGGATAGATTATGACGAGACATTTGCTACAGTGGCAAAGATGACGACTGTTCGTGCATTCCTTGCGATTGCAGCTTCTAAAAATTGGGAGCTGCATCAGATGGATGTACACAATGCTTTCCTGCACGGGGATCTAGATGAGGAGGTCTATATGAAACTCCCTCCTGGCTTTACATCTGATGAACCTGGTTTGGTATGTCGATTGCGTAAATCTCTATATGAATTGAAACAGGCTCCTCGATGTTGGTTTGCTAAGCTCGTGTCAGTTTTAAAAGGGTATGGTTTCTTACAGACCTATTCTGATTATTCCCTTTTTACTTATACAAAGGGGTCTGTTCAGATTAATGTGCTCGTGTATGTTGATGATTTGATACTCTCTGGGAATGATTCTGTTGCTTTGACTCTTTTTAAAGAATACCTTGGCTCCTGTTTTCATATGAAGGACCTCGGGGTCCTTAAATACTTCCTTGGTATTGAGGTTGCCCGCAGCTCTGCAGGGTTGTTTCTTTGTCAACGTAAATATGCACTTGATATTATTTCGGAGGTGGGTCTCTTGGGTTCGAAGCCTGCTATGTCTCCGATCGAACAAAACCATCAACTGGCGCGTGCCACGGGTTCTCTTCTCTTGGATCCTGAGTCTTATAGGCGTCTGGTGGGGCGTTTGGTCTATTTGACGGTCACACGTCCTGATTTGACGTACTCGGTTCATGTGCTATCTCAGTTTATGCAGCAACCGCGACAGGAGCATTGGGATGCTGCATTGCGCGTTGTCCGCTATTTGAAAGGTACTCCGGGTTACGGTATTCTCCTGCGCTCGGATAGTGACTTGACTTTGCAAGGTTGGTGTGATTCTGATTGGGCCGCTTTCCCTATTACTCGGAGGTCCCTGACAGGGTGGTTGGTGTTTCTGGGCCATTTTCCGATTGCTTGGAAAACTAAGAAGCAACATACGGTTTCTCGTTATTCGGTTGAGGCGGAATATCGCTCTATGGCCGCCATAACGTGTGAGTTGAAATGGTTGAAAGGTTTATTATTGAGTTTAGGGGTACTTCATCCCAAGGCCGTTCCCCTCTTTTGTGATAGTCAGTCTGCCATATACATTGCGCAGAACCCCGTCTTCCATGAACGTACGAAGCATATTGAAGTTGATTGTCACTTCGTTCGTGATGTCATTCAGGATGGTCTTATTGCTCCTTCTTATGTGCCGACGACTGATCAGTTGGCAGACATTTTCACAAAGGCTTTGGGCAAATCGCAGTTCGATTATCTCCTTGGCAAGTTGGGCATTCTTAACCCTCATGCTCCAACTTGAGGGGGGGTATTAGGAAATACATTCTATTGTTAGGAAAATATCTTCCATTGTTAGGAAATATATCCTATTGCTAGGAAAATATATTTTAGCATATTGTGTTGCAAGTTTTATGGGGTTAGAAGTTTTATGGGGTTAGGAAACTTTCCGATGGCTAGTGATTTGTTTCCTTGGTTTGGGAGGTTTCCTAGTGTATGGTGATTTCCTATTGTATTTTGACTACAGTATTTATATGGCTGATGAATGAATGAAAGAGACAATTTGGCCATAATCTTATCATGCACAATCTGGAATGGAGAATGACACATTCACCCTGTTGACAATGTTATTATAAACAAACTTCGCATGAGGTAAAACTGTTGACCAAGAGTGACCATGTTCCATCACCAAACAACGCAAATGACCATCCAGACTCAGTCTGCCCATCAGTCTGTAGGTAAAATGCAGTGGAAAACTTTAACGAATAATGTAAACGCTGTCACAAAATATTGTAATACTGCCTTGTAAAGTTAGTATCGCGGTTCAAAACAATGCTCATGGGCACTCCATTAAGGCGCACCACCTACCTGAAATATAAATTAGCCACGTGGTGCATCATTAACCTTCCTGCAAGGTATAAAGTAAGACATCTTCGAAAAACGATCAACCACAATAAATACAGAATTATAACCCCCGAGATGTAGGAAAATTGGACACAAAATCCATAGAAGCATCCAACCATGGCCTCTCAGGTATAGGCAACGGCGTGTACAAGCCAACATTTAAAGAATGTCTTGTAGCAGTCTGACAAACATAACACTTCTGCACAAAATTGTTACCATCAGTGCACATCATAGGCCAAAAATAACGTTCCCGTAATAAGAAAGCACGATACCAACTCCAAAATGACCGACTAACCCACCACTATGAAATTCAATAATTAATTTACCTCTAGTTGGATAAGCAAGGATACATATAAATTTTCCACAAGACAAGAAGTTGTCTTGCAATAAAAAGTACTGAGTGGTGCCACCTGACATGCATGACAAATATTACCAAAAAATGGATCTGACCCATATAAGGATGGTAACTCATCAAAGCCTTCAACTGATGCTCGAAGCACCACCAAACAATCTGCTCGCCTGCTGAGTGCATCAGCTAGACGGTTTTGTGAATTGAGAACATGTTTCAAGTATAAGGTGAAGTTATGGATTTCATTAACCTATTTACTAATCCTACTACTCACATTCCTCATGATCAGAATGAATCACAAATTCCCGATAAAGAAGATAATGTTTTCAATGACGAAGGGCTTGCACAATAGCAAATAATTCAGCATCATATGTCGAGTACTTCAACTGCATTATGTAACTTTCCACTGTTAAAAAGCAGCAGGGTGGCCTTCCTGTAACAAGACAGCACAAGCAACGTGTGTTGTGAGGGACATAGACACGATATGCCGACTCGACAGTTTTTCATAAATTAGAACTCGGAGACAAGCCATACTTTTTTTTTTATATAAGTCATATGAACATAAACAATAATCTAATAAAGAAAGAACTGAAGTAAAAAATAACAAGTATGAACATGAAAATGAAAATGAAGCACAAATTGTGTTGGAAAAGGGTAAAAAAATAGAGATGTAAAAAATTGGAGAATGACATTTTGTTGCAAAAAAGGGTTAAGTGCTATTTGCCCCTTATAATAAATAGCTAAGTGGGATGTGTCCCCTTCTTTAATCCGTATTGCACTTACCCCTAAGACTAGCGGTCAATGTTCCTTAACTGTCAGTTTTCAAAATAGATGACCAAAATACCCTTGACAAATCACAAGCTGAGATTGATTGTTTGAATCTCGAAGAAAATCTTAGAGTCCAACTGAAAAAATAATCGTATCTCGAGGTAAATCCACCGGTTGATAAAAAATGTGTATCTCAAACATCTCATCTCGAACAAAATCGCAGGGTCAAGATGAAATCATAAACAAATCTCGAAGAAAATTGTTGGCCCAAAATTAAATCATATACACATCTCGAGGAACATCTAACAATTGTTAAAAATAAAAATATAAAATATACAAAAAATTATAAAAAAAATTCCCCCTTCTTTCTCCTCTGTTTCATAGCTCTGCCGCCACCCTTCCCCTTCCTCTTACTCCCTCCCTCCTCCTCTTTCCTCCTCCCCCTTCTTCCTCATCTATTTCTCAACCCCATCCCTACCTCCCCCTTCCTCCTCCCTCCTTCCTCCTTTGTTTCATCAACATATAAGGAGACCACCGGAACCTTGAATCTTTTCCCAAACACCTACTCAAGAATCTTGTGCTTTTCAATAGAGTGGCCAAATCAGAGTTGCACGAAGAAACCACTACTACCATCACTCATGACTCCAAACAGAGGAAGGAGGGAGAAGGAGGAAGGTTGAGGTGGCGACGGGGCTGCGAAACAAAAGAAGAAGAAGAGAGAGGAGGAAGGGGGAGGGAGTAAGAGGAAAGGGGAGGGCGGCGGGGCTGCGAAACAGAAGAGGAAAAAGGGGCAGGTGGAAAAAAATTAACGTTAGATGTTCCTCGAGATGTGTATATGATTTAATTTTCCCTTACGATTTTCTTTGAGATTCGTTTATGATTTCAACTTGACCTTACGATTTTCTTCAAGATTTGTTTATGAGTTCAAATTGACCCTATAATTTTCTTCGAGATGAAATGTTTGAGATACAAATTTTTAATCAGCCATTGAATTTTTCTCGAGATATGATTACGATTTCAGTTGGACTCTAAGATTTTTTTTGAGAAGAGAAATTCGAGATACGAAACAATCAATCTCAACCTGTGATTTGTCAAGGGTATTTTGGTCATCTGAAAACTGACGGTCAAGGCACACTGACTGCTAGTCTTAGGGGGTAAGTGCAATACGGATTAAAGAAGGGGCACATCCCAATTAGCTATTTACTATAAGGGCAAATAACAATTCACCTCAAAAAAACAAAGTAAGAGAGAGGAGACATAAAGTAGAGGAGATAAGAAGCAAAGGAAAGAAGAAGTGTAGATTATCTCTATGCTTCATCGCTCTCTTTATCTTGCATGCAATTGAAAACTTTTAACTTTAGATGGATTAACAACCTTCAAATTAGGTGGGTCATATGCATCAACCTAAAAGTAAAAATAAAATAAAGTTAGTTATCGAGTTTTGGGTGTGTTGGAGGCGTGTCCGACACATTGACTACATTGACCGTGTGTCTGAACCTGCCGACATGTTGACCAAGTGTCTGACGCGTGTCGGGCGAGTGTTGGTGTCAAATACCTGGCAGACATAGGTACGACAAGTTTTATGAAGAGATGTTTTCTTGTCGACTACGCAATGAATAGCTAGTGGTTTTTCTTCAACCCTAATAAATCCACTATCAATTTCAAAAGTATGTTCTCACTGGAGCTGCAATCAATAATCATACTGCATATCTTCCCTTTACAACTAAAACGAGTGCGAAAATATTATTCTCTATCCAGGCTATGTCATCTAAAAGTACTTCACGCAGCGGAGGAGAATAAACAAAAATTTAAAGATAAAAAGAAACGAAAAACACAACATGTACTGTATAACACTACGGAGAATTTAACGATTGAAAAAAAACTACGCGGAGGGGTGATCACTGTCAAAAAATCAAATCGACTAATCAAACAAACCGTATGGGTCGACCGATCGAGCGGCCCCATACGGGACGGTGCCAATCGCCCGTGCGCACCATCGATAAAATCGGACAACGCCCCTGGTGTCGTCACTCCTCTTATCGAGTCCTCCGACCCACTTCATTCTAATGCACGAGACATAGTCTTCGTCTTTATTACCTTTCTTCGTTTGATTCCTTTTACTTTGTCCGTGTGTTTCGCTATAGTTGATGAAACCCTCCCAAAGTATTCTTAACAGTTGATTGATTAGGTACAATGGAAAACATGAAAACGGATTAATTAAGATCAAAATAAAAGAAAAAAAACCTTAGTTTATTCATTCACAAGAACCATAGTTTTTTTAGATTAGCACCCGAACTTACTCCAACATAAAACTACTTTTCTCTTATATACTATTTACTGAAAGGCTAAAATGACACCCTCTTTATTACTAGACACACCTAATAACCTAAAATATTCTTACACAATAAAACCTCTATATAGTAATAATGCTAGGACCCAACCAATTTTATTACTATAAGGAGGTTATAACCTAATGCACTAAAACTGTTAGCTTGAAAATTACCTGTTTTGGTTTTCCTGATTGTGCGTGTTTCCATCTCTGTGAATCTACTCCAGTCTCCATCATCACTTAAAACACAAAACCCACTGTGTGATTTAAACCACAATGAATGAATTCTACCCCACATCTTCAATTCCAATACCCAATCAAAACAAGATTGAACCTTTAAAATGAAGGAAGAGCCAATAAGTTGCAAAAACCCATCAAACATGAAATCGAGAAACAAAAACCCCATTTTCTTCTTTCCAAGATTGGATAACCAATCAAACATGAATCAAATGTTCCATAAAAGAAAAGATCCCAAATCTCTAAAACCAAAAGCACTGACCTCCATAGACAACTTCATCTGCATGAAAGTCCTCGGCCCTGGTCTTGATATTGAACCATTTCCTTACAAGGCTCTTAGACCATGAGAGCTTGTTTTTCTTCAAGTTGTCATCTCTCATTGTTCCACTAGTTCTTCATACAGCTGCCCCACCCTTTTAAAAAAGCTTGATTTTTTATTCTTCCCCCAAAGAAATCCAAAAGAAAAATCTCTGGGTGTTTTTCGAAACAAGCAACAACAGAGGATCAAATCAAAGAGAGGAAAAAAGAAAAACCCAGTTCACTGATAGTCTCTGGGATCTCTTGTTTACTCATATTTCACAAAAGGGAGAAAACAACAAATGGGTTCACCCAAACTCCCCTGTTTTTTTTCTGTAAAAACAAGCAAAAGAAGACGAATCAATGAACAAATGTTGTGTCTGTGTGTACTTGTGTGACCTCTCTCACCAAGAAGAATCCAAAAACACCAGTGGAAATCTCTCACCAAGACGTAATTTTTTTTTTTGCTCCTCTCATCAACCCACTCTCACAGACTCGCTCATACAGATGGAACAGAGAGGTGGAGAAAGAATGAAACGTGGAAGAGAGAAGATGGAACAGAGAGGTTTCCTTCTAAAATCGATCAAGGCCTCCTCTCCCTCAGTTGAGATTCTTCAACTTTTTTTTTTTTTTTTTTTAGGTTTCGAACAGACAACCAAGAGAATGAGGGAGAATGAGGTTTGCTTCTAAACTCGATCAAGGCCCAGCACGTCTCTTCCTTTCCTCAGATTGTCCTCTCCCTCAGATGAGTCGTCCTCCTCTCCCTCAGTTGAGATTCTTCAATTTTTTTGTTTTTTTTTTTTTTTAGGTTTCGAACAGACAACCAAGAGAACGAGGGAGAATGAGGTTTGCTTCTCGAGTGGGGTGAGGAGGAGGAGCAGGAGCAGGCGCGAGGAGGAGGAGCAGTCGAGGAGTCGAGGAGGAGCAGTCGACTCGATGAGGAGGAGCAGATCGATGCGTCAATTCGCCGTGGATTGTTGAGGAGCAGTCGATGAGGAGGAGAGGATTTCTCGGTTGGGAGGGTTTTACTAAGGATTCGAAGCAGACTGAGGAGGAGAGGATTCGAAGCAGACTGAAGAGTTTCTCACCATTGTTTCTCGAAGCAGACTGAAGAGTGGGTTTTGATCCACGTGCGAGACGCCCTCCCAAAGGCACGTGCCTGGGAGGGTCCGTCCCATAGGGCGGGCTGTGAGGACGGGCTGCGTAGAATTTCTCATCTTTTGGTGAAGAGAAGTGGAAAGATATTTTGGGTTAAGTGAAAATTAGTAAATAACCCTTATGGAAAAAGGTGGATAGATATTTTCGATTTGGTGTAAATAAAATTTAGTGGGAGAAGTGGAGAGATAGTTTGGGTGCAAGTAATATAACCGTTAAAGCTTTCTTTACAAGTTTGGAATTTTTAAAAGCAAAAACCAATTTTTTATTCAAAATATTCATTCCTTCTCTCTTCTTCTTTACTGAACAAGGGAGATTCATCTTGTTCTTCTTCAACAAATCTTGATGCCAAGGCTCTTCTTATAGCAGACATCTTCAGATCTAGTTCTAGTTGTTCCTCTCTCTCGCCCTCTCCCTTCTTGATCCCTTACAGAACCGTTAATGGGTTAAAACAAAAAGTAACTCAATCTTTCAATGGAAACAAAGCCTGATTTTAGCTGGTTCTCGAGTCGGGCAATTTTGTGATTCGACTCACATCAAGCCGCACAATTTGGGTAGCACTTCAGATAGCAAGAGCTACGATGCAACTCAAATTGCAAGTCAGATTGCACGATTCTTGCAGTTTTAAACACATTGTTGTTATGGTCCAGGATGATTTGGCCCATTGACAGCCATCGGTTTCATACACGCAAAAGAAAAAGAAAAAAAAAAGTGTAAATAGGAGAAGAAAGAGAATTTACCTTTAATCCTTATAACTATAAAGTGATTCGATAATTGTAAAAAATATTATGAATTTTCTAAAATGTGTGGAGTATGTTGTTACTTGCGATCACAAAAAAAAGGTTAGTCAAAGGTGAAAATGAGATGAAGAAAAGCAATAAGTTTTGACACGATGGTAAGGTTGGTTCGCTTAGAAGAAATTGGAGCTCTTTATTCATCTCATTTACAAACAGAACTTGTATGAGATGATATATTTCTTTAATATTCCCTCTCTACTTTTGTACATGTCGTAAAAACATATATCTCGATGAAATCATATAAAGAGATCAAAAATATACATTCTAATTTTTTTAATGTGCACCAAGAAATACATGTACGTAAATTGATTCAAGAGAGCACTGCAAAGAAAAAAAAGAAGTATGTGCTACTTACCTAACGTCATTTCATTTACGAAAGATTCGAATAGAAGGATAGCCCTGAATATGATTCCTACACAGTCATCAAGAACACATTGACACAATTAAAAGAATGAGACACATTTTATCATGTTATGGAAAATAATATAAAAGCAAATTATGCATATCAAATGAAATTCACAAATATTTCATTCAGCGATCAACCACTGGCATTTACTTCTAGTCTTTATATTTTGCTTTCTTCTAGGAGAAAATTATTAAGAAACTTGTATCTTGTCATAAAGCAAAATTTTATTAATATGTTCATTGGTTCTCTTGACTTCAAAAAGGCCTGGCACGCAGCAAATTTTCAATGTGCAACCAGAGAATTTGTAAGCATACTCGTATTTCTTAATCTTCGTGTCCACATTATAGAAATGAATTTACCAATATCCAAGTTAAATATTCAAAACAGCAGTCAAAGCATTTATTTTCTCTAACCATTGTAGAAAATGTGTATCCCTAGATTTTTTTTACGAGAAAAAGAAATATTAAGGACAGTTTGGTAAATAGCAAATTGACCTAGTTAGCCCAAAAGCGTTGAAACTGAACCCCAATAATTTTGCCCTTGCCAACGCCCAATGTCATACAAGGATCAGACACTATACATAATTTTGACTCTTCAAACATCCAATCCTCGAAGATTCTTCGATACTTGTTCCAAAGAGCCTGAGTCCAACAAACTGCATAGGGGATAACTTATGCACCTAGTCTCGTGGCACTATTGAGAAAATGACATCCCTTCCATTACCATGAGGTTTCCAACTGAGCCCAGAATGACCCAGACCATGGAGCGTAAGCATAAACATGCATTGAATATTTCAAGATATCTTATTCATGGTGTGAATGTAGCCTAATGATTCCAGAATATACCCTTCTCAATGGTAGTTTTTCTTTGTCAATTCCATGTCGCATTGTGCTTTGGGTGGAAATGATCTCCGAAATATTTTAAAAGCCTAACACTAGAATTACATGTTTTTTTTAGACCATTTTTACATTTATTCAGGAGAAAATCCAAACATAACACGTTGGATGAGAAATCAATTTGATGTGTTTTTCATAAATATTCCTTATGTACTGTTGCTACAAGGAAATGATTTTCGAAATATTTTAAAAGCTTAACACTTGAGTTACATGTTTTTTTGTTAGACCTTTTTTTACATTCATTCAGGAGCAAATCCAAACATAACATGCTGGGTGAGAAATAAATTTGATGTGTTTTTCATAGATATTCTACTTATTTATTGCTACTATCTTCTGATATGGTGTCCTTTCTTTTCTTGCTGCAACCTCCTTCGACGATTTATGCATTATTCCCTCCAAATTTGTAAGAACTATTCTCTATAAACTCCATGTAACGTGCTTTTACTGGATATTCTATTGAGCCTAGATATTACTGTTGCCATTGTACTCTCCTACATTGTATTCTCTTGATGTAACCTCATTTGAGGTTTAACAATGTTCTATTTTCCCTCGGTTTGTAACAATTACTCTCTATGCCTCCACAAGTAACTTCACCACTTACCATATTAGTTGCGATTCGCGGTCATCATTAAAGATATCACCATTTCGTCTTTTCAACCTCCTGGCCCGACCACACTACAACTAGTCTCAAACAAAATTTATTCCTTCATCTGAATTATTATCTCTCACCTCTAGCTTTTGATCTCAGCGTCTGATCCAGTAGTTTCTTCTCCTAAGATCAATAAGAAAAAATTTAGACGCCCATGGTGAAAAAAAATCCTGGTTTGAATCTTATGTTGTCAGGGGCGAGGCGGGGCATGAGGCGCCAATGGCCACTTCTAGAGCCTTGGCAAGGCGAACCGTATAAATTTCAAGGTAGTAACCTCCTCCTTGACTAGTGTATGTCTCTGTGGCACTCTAAGGCTAGGGCAATGAGCTTTAAAGTAAAAATAGAGCCGCTGCACAGCCCTTGATAACATTCTGAATCGAACGAGTTGTATGTTTTGTTTTGGATTTCCCTTGGTTTATTCAGCAACGAGTAACCAGGTGGAAGTTTGGATAATGGTTGTAGACATTTGGTGGACACTAAGATTATTTTCTAAAGGCCAGGTGCCAAAAAAAATGGAGATTGGCTCATGTGATATTCAACCAGCTTCAATCAAATCTAGGATTTTTTTTTTCATTTAGGATGCTAGGCGAGCTAGGCGCCTCGGCCACCTCCATTGCCTCATCATGCCCAGTGCAAGGATGCACGGATACGGACACGTGCGTCGTGTCGGACAATGACACGACACGCCGACTCGGCAATTTCCTAAAAACTAGAACTCAGGGACGCGTCGACACGACATACTATTTTTTTAATAAGTGGTATAAATAAAAATAATAATCTAATAAAATGCCTTCCTAGAGTGTCTTGAAGAAGATGACACTGTTGCAAGAAAAAATTAAAGTAGAGAAAAAGTATAGTAGAAAAGAAGTAGAGGAGAAAAGAAGCAGATGAGAGAAAAATAAGAAGCAAAGATTAAGAAGAAGCATAAACTACCTCTATGCTTTAGTGGTTTTTTGCCCTATTTGTTTTAAATCTCAATTGAAATAGTCATTTACTTCAGGTGGATAAACAACCATTATATTACATGATTATTTGCAAACATCTAAAAGTAAAAAATAAAACAAAATTGATTTTCAAGTCTTAACTGTGTCCTGACCAAGTTTCGGGTGTATCAGAGACGTGTCTGACACGTTGATCACATTGACCATGTGTCTGTCACCTGCCGACGCGTTGACCAAGTGTCCGACGCGTGTCGAAAGCATGTCAAGCGAGTGTCGTGTGTCAGATACGTGTCGGACATGAATACGACAAGTGTTCGAAGAGTCTGTACTTCCTTGCCTAGCGCCTAAGACAACGTGGTTGTCAACAAGCTTGAAGGGAGCATGTTGTGCCTTCAACTACCAAGGAAACCAACTCTTATTCTTGAATCATATCACCATCGTCTGTCATTTCCCCTTCAAAAGTAAAACTAATTATCCTTCGGCACAATTTCGTTGAATATGGCATTCAAAACATTTAAGTAATGAATCAAGGGGACGTCCAACTGTAAATGTGCTTGGACTCAGGTGCCGACATGTTGCATGCGCAGATGTCAACATCTCAGTATTGGAGTGTAGTCTGAGTTTGACTCAGCTCTCTTGTTCATGTCCTCAGCTACCAACAATGTATAAAATCCTCCATTGCCAAAGCCGACTTAAACTTCCAATCAAGCCCATGATAAAACCTGTAAGCAATCTGGCGCTAGTGGTTTGGCTCTCATGTTGAGCACTCCAAGTTCTATTGTATACTCATGTATTGTTTGTCTTCCCTATACCAGTTTTAAAGTCCAAAATAAGTCATGCTCATAATGCAAATGAATGAATATGGAGGACATCAAGGCCCTCATAACATCCCAAGTAGTGATCAAGGACCCACCTGTCATACTCATCCTTCCACAAAAGGCTTGCATCCCTTTAACTTTATTGTAACTAATCTCACTGCTTTTATCCCATCCATATTGTTCAATTCCGAAATTCAATCTCTTTCTAAAGCCCAATCCACAAAAGCGTCTAGAAGCTCATGGCAATCATTTTGTAGAGTATTTCTAATGAGAAGTTCTACATGGCGAGGAAATGAGCGAGGGGAGGGAGGTGGTGGGATGGGGACCGTCCACCTCCCTCGGGATGCGCGTGCCAAAAAAGATGGCACACATCCCGAGGGAGATGGACGGTCCCCATCCCGCCACCTCCCTCCCCTCGCTCATTTCCTCGCCCACTTCCTCGACATTTAGAATTTCTGATTTCTAATTTCAAAACAAGCATCATTTTTTCTATCCATGGCTTCCAAGAAGCAATCAAACTATTGACTTAATTTCTTCCCAAACTTCTCGTTTACCTAAAGTTTCGAATTTGTTGCATTTGAAGATTTGGGTGGCGTCCCCTGCCTTACCACACCCTCTTCCTTGTGGGGCTACATCAAACGTTGTCTTCTTGTTGTCCTTAAGAGGTTTAGGTTTGGTTATTGTTCTTCTGACAATCGATTTACTTATTATGTCTTGCCCATATTATCAAATAGATTTTCTGCAGCCACATGTGGTGAGTGAATAGAGACTCCTTAAATTGTGCATCCAACCCTTTCGTTGTATGCAACGTTGTTAGGAACCCAGTTCTAGTACGTTACTATGTTGGTAACAAGTCCTAATTCATAAGAAGTCCTGTTTAGGTAAGTCAGTAGGCAAGAGTCCTAATTTAGTGGAAATATGTAAGTCAGTAGGTGAGTCCTAATTTAGCATTACTTAGATATTAGGAAGAGTCTGGTTAGGAATCTAGGAAGTAGAATTTCCTATAAAGTCTATCAATTGTAATCAGAAGTTTCATCAATCAAATAGCTTTTTTAAACTTTGGTGGCTGATCTCCAATCAAAAGATCAATAGGTGGTTCGATCTCCAATCAAAAGGTCGATTATTTTAGCTTTCGGTATCGGATCCTATCATCTGGTATCAGAGCATCGATTCTGCCCTACCCATCCCTTCCAAAAAAAAATTTCTTCCACCCAAACCTTCACCATGACTGTCAAAGAACTCGAAGAACATGTTGCTGCCATTAACTCCCAACTGAGAGCTATGACTTCCCATATACACACCCTCCTCCAAGATCGCCAAACTCAATCACAAACCAATGCCCAGATATTGCAAACTCTTCAATCTCTTCAATCCGCTGGGTCCTCACAATCAGAAACTTTTCACCATCACAATCCGCCAGGCGGCAATTTACAAGGTCGACCCCTTCGCATTGACTTTCCTCGGTTTGATGGTGGTGATCCCGAACGTTGGCTTTTTCAGGCCGAACAATTTTTTGAGCTCAACCAGGTTGCGGTCAATCAGAAAGTCACCTTGGCTGCAATCCACTTGAAGGGCGATCCATCGCTTGGTACCGCTGGATCAGACAATCTATTGGCGACCTTTCTTGGGAACAATTCTCCAAGGCCATCTGTTCCAGATTTGGTTCCCGCGAACACATTGATCCATGCAGCTCCCTTTCGAAATTGACTCAAACAGGCACGGTTCGTGAGTTTATCACGGCCTTTGAAAACCTCATCAACTTAGTTCCTGGTTTGCTCGAACCTCATCAAGTAAGTATGTTCCTTTCAGGCTTACAGGCTGATATCCAATCTGGCGTGCGCTTGCTTAAGCCTGCGAGTCTGACCTAGGCCTTTGAATTGGCTCTATGCCAAGAAGATGCTATCATTGCCACTGCCGTTTTTTCTCCATCTAAAGGGGTCTACCGCCAACCTTCGCGTCCGGTGGTTCTTCCTCCTAATATTAAACCCCCTGCCCCTACTCCTACCTTGCCTGTTGGCGTGAAGCGATTAACTTGGGCTGAACAACGCGAAAGGCGCGAAAAAGGTTTATGTTTCAATTGTGACGAAACTTTTAAACCAGGCCATCGCTGCGTTAGGCCGCAGCTGCTGCTACTGGACGCTGCCCTGGACGAGTGCTCGCTGGATGACAGCGCCACTCTTGCTGATGACGACCCTGCAATGGAGATTTCCCTCCATGCTCTTATGGGCTCGACCAGGCCCGAAACCATGCGCGTCACTGGCACCTTGAAGAATCGGCAGATTTTAGTCCTCATCGACTCTGGTTCCACGCACAATTTTCTTCATCCGCGTGTTGCGAAACAATGCGGTATTCCCATTGAATTTGCCAAGGATTTTCGGGTCATGGTCGCTGATGGGGGCTATTTGTCAAGTCGTGGTTCTTGTCGGAATCTCGCAATGACCATTCAAGGCTTCGAACTATGCGCTGATTTCTCCCTGCTTGCTGTCTCAGGTTGCGATGTGGTGTTAGGTACTCAGTGGCTTCGCACATTGGGTCGCATTGTGTGGGACTTTAGCCAATTGGTCATGCAGTTCACTGTCTCTGACCGTGTTTACACACTGGTAGGCAACAACTCTCCCATGGTTGCAGTTATGGACTGCGAGCAGATGTCTCGCGCATTACGTCGCGAACAAAAGGGTATCCTTTTCCACATTAGGGCCCTTGACGTCCAGCCAGGACCACTTGTCCATGCTACTTGTGCGCAGCTCGCAACGCAGGAGGAGAACCTGCCCAGGACGTGCAGAACAGGGGAGCAGAACAGGGTGCACCACGCCCAGTTCGCTGTCTCTCAGCTTCTTTCCAGTTTCTCCGATGTCTTTGGCCTTCCTACGTCACTTCCGCCTACACGGGGACATGATCATCGCATTCCACTTCTGCCCGGCGCTGCCCCAGTTAATGTTCGGCCATACCGTTACCCCCATTTTCAGAAGGCTGAAATTGAGAAAACGGTTGACGAACTGCGGACTGCTGGTCTTAGACGCCCAAGTCTGAGCCCGTTCTCTTCTCCGGTGCTACTCGTCAAAAAAAAGGACGGCTCCTGGCATATGTGTATCGACTATCGCGCACTTAATAAAATCACTGTCAAGGATCGTTTTCCTATCCCAGTTGTGGATGAGCTACTCGACGAATTAAATGGCGCGACCGTCTTTTCTAAGCTCGACCTTCGCTCCGGCTATCATCAAATCCGAGTCCACGACGACGATATTTCCAAAACAGCGTTTCGTACTCACGATGGCCACTATGAGTTCTTGGTGATGCCGTTCGGCTTATCCAATGCCCCGACTACTTTTCAGAGTCTAATGAACGATCTCTTTCGCCCGTTTCTCCGCCGGTTTGTCTTGGTATTCTTCGACGATATTATGATCTACAGTGCTAATCTTGATGATCACCTGCATCACTTGTCTGTGGTTCTTGGGCTCCTGCGAGCCAACAGTTTATACGTCAAGGAATCCAAGTGCTCCTTTGCACAATCCTCCATTGCTTACCTTGGGCACATCATTTCAGCTGCGGGCGTCTCTGTTGATCACGACAAAATTAATTCTATAACCAATTGGCCCCTGCCGTCTTCTATTAAAGATCTTCGCGGCTTCTTAGGCTTGACCGGATACTACCGCAAATTCGTTCGTGATTATGGACGAATCAGCGCCCCTTTGACTCAACTCCTAAAAAAGGATTCTTTTCAGTGGACTGCGGCTGCCACTATGGCCTTTGACAGGTTGAAACAGGCGTTAACCACCACTCCCGTGCTCGCCTTACCGAACTTCTCTTTGCCATTTTGCATTGAAACCGACGCTTCTGGTCATGGCATCGGTGCCGTTCTTATGCAGCAAGGACGTCCCATTGCGTATTTCAGCAAGGCCCTTTCTGGCAAGCACTTAAGCCTATCGGTTTATGATAAAGAAATGCTGGCCATCATCGCAGCCGTTCACAAATGGCGCCCCTATCTCTTGGGCAGACATTTCACTATTTTTACTGATCATCGCAGTCTCAAGTATTTCCTGGAACAGCGCCTATCTTCTCTTGAACAACAAAAATGGGTTACAAAACTGTTGGGATATGATTATGAGATCGTCCACCGCTCTGGCTCTAGTAATCGGGTCGCTGATGCTCTTTCTCGCGTACCCGACGCTGCCTCCTTGCTCGCCATTTCGTCCCCGACCTTTGCTAGTCTTGCCGAAATCTACCAGGAGTGTCATTCTGATCCAGCTCTGCGCAAGGTTATTTCTGCATTGTCACAAGACCCTGCCGCACATACTCATTACTCTTACGCGCAAGGGATTCTGCGCTATAAAGGCCGTATTGTCGTCTCGCCTTCCTCCCCATGGTGTGCTAAGCTCTTGTACGAGTTCCATTCATCGCCAACCGGGGGCCATTCTGGTTTCCTGCGCACTTATAAACGGCTCCAACATAACTTCTATTGGCCAGGTATGAAGGGTGCGATCAAAGCGTTTATTGCCCATTGCGATGTTTGCCAACGCAACAAGGCGGAAGCCATCTCCCCACCTGGCCTGCTTCATCCTCTGCCTATTCCTGAAGATGTTTGGCTCGACATTTCATTAGACTTCATTGACGGCCTGCCCGTTTCGCAAGGGAAGTCTGTGATCCTCGTGGTTGTAGATCGCCTGTCCAAATATGCCCATTTCAGCGCCATTGCTCACCCATATACCGCTGCTTCTGTCGCCGAGACCTTTATCCGCGACATTGTTCGGCTTCATGGCATGCCAAGATCGATTGTTAGTGATCGCGACCCTGTTTTCATTGGCAACTTCTGGGAATCATTTTTTGAAATGCAGGGAACACAATTGTGCCGCAGCTCCGCTTATCATCCTCAATCCGACGGGCAAACTGAGGTCACCAATCGCACGCTGGAATGTTATCTACGCTGCTTCGCAGGTCACCGCCCTTCCAGTTGGGTGCCATGCCTGCCGTGGGCCGAATGGTGGTATAATACCACCTACCATTCTGCCATTAAGATGACCCCTTTTCAGGCCGTTTATAGTCGACCACCTCCATCCATTTCAGCTTATGTCCCTGGTTCTACTGCAGTAAATGCTGTCGACATCTCGCTCCGTGATCGTGATCATACTCTTCGCATTTTAAAGGATAACTTGGTTGCTGCCCAGGCTAGGATGAAGCTTTTTGCTGATGGCAAACGTCCGGAACGCCAATTTGAGCTTATCGATTGGGTATTTCTGCGTCTCCAGCCATACCGCCAGTCCACTGCATCCTCTCAACAGTACTCCAAGCTCTCTCCGCGCTTTCATGGACCTTTTCGCATCATTGAACTGATCAATTCGGTGGCATATAAATTGGACCTTCCTGCCGGTTGCCGCATTCACCCGGTGTTTCATGTTTCAGCCTTAAAAAAGCAATTAGGCGTGGGTACTATCGTCTCAACCACTCTCCCTACTCATTCCGATGTTGCGGAGTGGATTCCGGAAAAATTACTGGACCGCGGCCTCATCAACCGTCATAATCAACCTGTTACTCGCTGGCTTATCAAGTGGCAAGGTCACCCTATTGAGGAGGCCACTTGGGAAGACTATGAGGATATTCGCCGTCGGTTTCCTACTTTTCAGGCTTGAGGACAAGCCGTTTTTCAAGGGGCGCGGGATGTTAGGAACCCAGTTCTAGTACGTTACTATGTTGGTAACAAGTCCTAATTCATAAGAAGTCCTGTTTAGGTAAGTCAGTAGGCAAGAGTCCTAATTTAATTGAAATAGGTAAGTCAGTAGGTGAGTCCTAATTTAGCATTACTTAGATATTAGGAAGAGTCTGGTTAGGAATCTAGGAAGTAGAATTTCCTATAAAGTCTATCAATTGTAATCAGAAGTTTCATCAATCAAATAGCTTTTTTAAACTTTGGTGGCTGATCTCCAATCAAAAGATCAATAGGTGGTTCGATCTCCAATCAAAAGGTCGATTATCTTAGCTTTCGGTATCGGATCCTATCAAACGTATGTATGGTTGGTGATGTTTTCTACTTTGTTGAGGGTGGTGGGTGATTTGTGGTTGCTGGTAGTGATGTAAAAAATTAGGGAATAACCAACGACGTGAAAATTGGTCAAAAACAGGTTAATTGATCGTCGGGAAAGTGAACAGTTGTTGAGGGGGCGGGTTGAAGCGTGTGGTGTCATGTAAGGCTTTAGATCTTGCCTTATGGAGTGGATGGGGTGGTGGGGAAAGAGGCATGAAGCTCAGTAACAAACATAGGTAAACCAGAAAAGTTATGTTGGTGAAAGGGGGTCTCGCAGAAGGGACGGAAAGGGTGGAATGCGATGTGGGTTGTTGGCCCAACCGGTGCGCCCAATGTGTGCAACACCCGTTGAAGAACGGCTGGTCAGGGAGAGCTCCACTGAAATGTTGATCTACGTCAGTGTTCTAAAAAGTGGCCTAGGCGTTAGAGAAACGCCCAGATTAATTGTTGGGCGGGGTGAAAAATCGGGTAGGCGCCTAGGTGGATCTGGGTGGGTTTTTTTTTTCCTGGTTGCAAAAATTTATGTAAACAAGGAGTTGAGATTGATTGTTCTCAGTAACTAATTTGAATAAGGCTGATTGTGTTCTTATTTTATTTTTCTTTCCCCTTTTTTGGAAAGAAACAATTTAATTATTTTTTATTCAGTATATGTCTGATGTAGCAAATGATGATTACTTAATGGAATTCTCAAAAGATTTGCCGATACCAATTTTAGTAATGTAGATTTTATCAAACATGACTGAGGTCATTCATGCAATTTGAAGAAAAATAAAAGAGTGGGTTTGGATATTTGTCCACAAATTCAACTTTGTATAAAGTACCCATCATGACCAACTCAGTCATTTAAGTTTTAAAAAAATTTGTTCATGATTGTTAATTTTTCATGTTTATAAATTTTGCATATGTATCTTGGCATTAAATTAATTGTAATTGATAAGGTATTATGCTTAACTTTTGTAAATTATTAAAGTTATAATACAAAACTTAAAACCGCCTAGGCGCTAGGCACCTGCTCGCCGCCCACCCACCACCTAGCGCTTTTTAGAACACTGATCTATGTTGAGGTAAATGTCGCATGCCTGGTCAGCAACATTAGTAGTGTTGCCCATCTCTGTTGTCCTTGGCTTTAGTTCCTTTCACCCTGATAGGGGATTCGGGGTGGCTCCTGCGCACAAAGCACAGGAGGACGTCCTGCGCAAGAAGCACAGCCGTCGGATCTGATCCAACGGCTCAGATCGACGGATTTAAAAAAAAAAATTTCTTTTTGAAATCCAGTTTTTTAAATCCTTCGATCTGAACCGTCGGATCTAATCCGACGGCTGTGCTTCCTGCACAGGACGTCCTCCTGCGCTTTGTGCACAGGAGCCACCCCGGGTCCCCTGATAGTAACTACAATCTCTCAATTTTGCATTCAATGCTTATTCTCTTTGCTTTTGACTCTCTTCAACCTCCTTCAATGTTCTCTCTGCTTCTTCTTTGGTTATATTTTCTCTCTTTGACTGTCTCCACTCTTCATCTTAAACTACCCAGGCTTCCTCCGAAGTCTCTCTTGATGTAGCAGTCCTGAATGTCTGTGCATCAAGTCTTTCTCTGTTTTGACCATTTTTCCCACTTTCACCTTTGCATACTTTTTTTTATTTGGTCTCCACAACCATAGATGATAGAACAAAACTTGGTTTCACTTTGATACCAAATAATGGAAATCTAGGAACTAAAAACAACTACACTAAGAACAGTAAATTACAATAAATGAAATGAAAACAAAGGAATAAAGACAAACTTAAATAATACTCTCAATGGAGTTTCATTTCATTCAAAGCTCCCTACAACAATGGCCCTTAGGCCTTGTTTACAGCTAAACTTTGCTTGGTGCCCAAGCATCCTAAACCTTAATTTCTATTGGGGCCTTAAACCTCAGATTGCCATTGGCTTATGAGGCCGGACCCAACATTGAATAAAATTAATTTAAATAAATCCAAAATTCAATCAAAATAAATTGGTAGTGGTGCCGAATAATTCCTATTACCATCAGAGAGTGTTCATGGGGAAAAGTCAGATATGGCACATGAATGTCTAGCCGTAAAATGGATGTTATGGCATTGGGGAAACAATACTGGGAGTGGTTAAAAAAGTACCGTTTAGAATTGCATATTTAATTGTCACAACCATAAACAACTTGCAAAAAGAATCCAATTTCAATAAAATCTGATTTTACATGAGTAATAAAAAGATAACTATGATCTGTAGATTGGAGTCTACCTCTTGCATAATTCACCCTCTACAGTGCAATCAACCTTGGCCAAGAGAATCCGCCCATCAAATTCCAGATCATATCTGAAAAAATTCCATAGTGCTATAATTAGTATATCTTTCCCCTACTTGATACATTAACTTCTATCAGATTCTATCATCAAATACCTTCAAATTTAAGCAAGAAAATAGATTTCATCATTTTGAACATAAAGTTTAGCGTTCAGAAATAATGAGAATGATTAGAAGTACCTTTCCCTAATTATTTTTGCCGTCTTCTCCCATGAAGATTTCTGAGTTAGAGAATCCAGAGTGAGAGGGTAACTAGAAATGAAAAAACAGAAAGTTGATTCATATCTATAATGTAATACAAGAAAAATGCAATTGTAAATGAGAGCAGAAGCGTCCCTATCATACATAAATAAAATTTGCGTAGACAAATGAATGAAGATTAATCATTTTGATGTTTTCAAGGTATTGAAACATCTGACACCATCTAACTGGGTTTGTTAGTGTATCCAAGCCATTTAAATATCGCAAAGCCTCTATAGACTATAGAGTCAAAGTTTCAGGCTGTGTTTTTCTAGCAATCAAGATTTGGAGGTTATTAGGACTGCCTGTAAAGATTAGTTAAGGTTTTAGCTTGAGAGCATGAGTTCTCAATGAAGGATGAGCAGTTTTAAGTTTTGGCAAAGACTGGCAATAGGGGCAGTGAATTTTCGAAATAATGAAGAGTTATGGTCTAGAACAAGAAGAGAAGGCATCATTATATGTAGGGATTCAGAAAAGCTAAGCATGGGGTGCAAGTGAGTTGTTACCAAATTGGTGAGTTACAGATGGCTCTGTACTGGGAGAAGCCAACAATCAGCAACTAAAAAAATATTCAAATAGGTAAACCATCTCATGTCTAGCAATTAGCATCAGTGTACCATTTACACTTTGAACTTTACTCTCCATAGCATAACCATTAAATGATTTAAAAATATGTATTACAAAATTCATCCGACTCATTACTCTCACAACACCCCAAATATCAACCTCAACATCGTCATCTCTAGACAAGTCTCTGTCATGCCGTCCATCTTCACCCTCCTTATCATCTTCTTGCTCGTCAATAAGTGAAAATGTGGGAGCACAACGGCACAGCCACATGAGGCAGCCGAGGCGATCTAGGCAAGGCACAAAATAACATCACCTTCGCATCACTATCTTAGTGAGGTGGCCAGGTTGTGCATGAAGCCTCGGCAGACGCCTAACGTTGCTTAGACAAGCCTTTGAAAACTCAAGTTTATTTGTGTGATTTTAATATCAGCAGTCATTGAGATCAAACACGCGCTAAAAATATTAATTAAAAAAACATAATACAAAGGTGAGTGCGCTGCTCACAATACATAATCAAAAACGCCAATGACATGACAGCTCAACGGTTAGAGTTTGGCGGATGGTACCACTAGATCATGGGTTCAAGCCCAGCTTGCGGCATCTTTAGTGGGTTCTGGAATCCTATAAAAACATTGCTTGCCTTTCAAAAAAAAAATAATAATAATAAAAAATAGGAAAGCAAAAAAGCTAACAAAGCATTACACGTGAACCCAGATATCAAACTAAACATGAAGTTATCAAAGGATATTGGATGGATGGAATTATGAGCCACGCCCTACTGCCATGTCTTCCTTGATGGTCACGAAGCATTCTTGAGAAGTCAGCTCTTTCCCATCAAATACTCTCCTATTTCTCCAAGTCACAAAGTGCATACCTCTGCCAAATTTTCCCTGCTGCAAATAAGTTAGGGGTATGCCAACCAGGCAACATCCTTGAATTGTATCATGGGAAGGGAGGGACATATTTAATTCATTAAGAGCCTTTCCCACGCTACTTTGGCAGAACTGCAACAGATAAGAACGTGATGCACATGCACGTCATTCTCCTGACGGAGGACACCCTGATTGGGTGTGTGAATTCTCCTCTTCTTCAGGCTGCCAACTGTTAGTATTTTCTATTGTTGGTTGTCCAAAGGAAAAAGGTTGAGTTTTGGAGGGCAGTATTTGACCAAGATTTAGTTCTTGTTGGCAGAAATAAAACTGCGACCATGAGTGGTAATTGGACCTTCATTCTTGACAGAGAAGCCATCAGCCTTACCTTCCCAGAGGATTTCATCCTCCCTGTCACAAGGCTTCAAGTGATGTACCAAGATTAAAGATTCCCCAGCTCATTCATTTCCCAGTCATTAAAATTTCTTCTGAAGTTTTAGTTCCACCTCTGATGATCTTCGTTGGTGGCCCAAAACTCCCTCACTTTTTTTTTTTTTTTTTTGGAAAGCAAGCGGGGTTATTTAGGATCTCCGAACCTTAGAAAAGAAAAAAGAGTATGATAAAGTTTACAATCACTCATACGTTCACTCGTTACAGCATCCACAGGATAATAAACTTGCTTCAAATCTTCAACAAAGAACCTAATTAGTTCTAGAATCACCGTCTCCAAATTGGGGAGTAACCCTGCAAAATGGTCTGCTACTAAAGCATTTGCATGATAGACCTACCATAACTTTTCTTCCTCATAAGTACCAATTAATCCTTTAATCACTCTCATGACGTGATTTATATCTAATATGGGCCTCGGGATGTATGAGAAGTCGTCGTAAGGATACGAACCCTAATGAATCATGATATAAAAACCATTGAATGCTAGCATTAATCTAACATCCATACAAGGTTCTAATAAGCATTTGCATTCTACTTGTATTATCATCATCAATTACCTGAATTTAGGATTTGACTTCTTGCTTCGAGAGGACCTTCGAGGAACATAGGCCGTGGGAGGCTGTATTGTGGTAACCTCACGTTCTTCTTCACTAGTGTTTTGCCCCACCTTTGTTGCTTCCTCTTCAAGTGAAGTTTGAATTGCAGCAACCAATGCATCCTTGCCTATTTTGTCAATTGCTGAATGCACAGCCTTAACGTCTTGGGGTGTTAGGCAATCCATGAGCATTGTGGGATCTTTCCCCAGTCCTCCTATACCAGCGATTGCACGAAGCACCTCCACCACTTGCATTGGGTTTTCTTCTGAGTTAGATATGGGGGTAGACAGACCTGGCTCTGCTGCTACTTCAGCGTCTGAATCCGCAGCCTGAATCACCGTTTCAGTCCCATTGGGTGAGTAACCTGCATCCCTACAATCATCCCTGAATTCTTGTAATTGTTGCTCCTTCACAACAGCAACCAAACTCTGCTACTATTTGAACTGCTGCTCCTTAGACGTATCAACAACATCTAATTCTAACATAGGCGGTCCAACTTTGGCAACGAGGTGGTTTCTATTCTCAATCAAACTGCTATTATTTTCATTGATCGAGCTTTCCTGAAAAGCATTGGCTGAAGCAGAACGAGAGCTTACCGATATGGGAGAAACATCTTGGAACTGCATCAGCTCAAACCCGGCTTTAACTGCTGAATCAAGGCGTGCCAACGCTGTTGTATTCTCTGCTGAAACCAAGCATGCTAAATCTGCTTTGTTCATTGCTGAATCGCTGCATTTTCTGTTGACTATCTCGTGCATTTTGAGACTCACCTTAGGAGCTGCACTCGCTAGGGCTGTGACCTCCAGATTGTCATGTGTAGGAGTCATTGCAACTGTCTGCTCAGTGTCTGATCCTATTCTGTCCGCTACTACTGGTACCAATTGCAGAACATTCTCTGCTAATGATCCCCTGTCCATGTTCCTTTCGCTGCTAGTTTCGGATCATATCTCAGCATTGCCATTCCCATGCCACTACACCAAAAGGCCTTTTTAGCTACACGGAGGTGGCCACGGCTCTAAGCCGTTGGTTTATTTGCCACGGCCAAAAATCGTGGCTATAATGGCCAACGGCCTAAAACCGTGGCTAAAAAAAGGCTTGGCCACGGTTCTAAACCGTTGGTGTGTTTGCCACGGTTCAAAACTGTGGCTATAGTGCCCAACGGCTTAAAACCGTTGCTAAACGGCACGTGTGTTGCACGTGGAAGTGTGGAGAAGGGGAGTCAATTTCTCGCGGGCGATTCCTGCTCCAAATTTTGCGTTCCCGCTCCAAAAATTTTGCGTTCCCACTTTTGTTTATAATCCTAAAATTTGTTCCATCTCCCCACAGATCTCCCGAAACCCTAAAGAATTTTTTGCGTCCCTTCTCCGGTTCTTGAAGGAGAGTTCGTCGAAGAAGAAGAATGTTTGAACACTGTTTTTGCTGTACGAAGAAGAAGGAGATAGAGATAGAGAGATTGTCGTGAGTGAGTTCTCAAGGAAAGAGATTGTCGTGAGTGGGTATATGGAATTGCTTTGATTTCTTTTCTTGATTGGGTTTCTATTTGAGAAATTGCTAATGTTGTTCTCATTTTTTCATGATTTTGAACCGGTTTGCTTTTGAAGAAGAGGTTTTGATTCGGTGATGTCGACATTGTGGGAAACAATTGAGTTTGTATGTTCATTACAGTTTTGGAGAATGTCTCTTTTATGGACATTCTCTCTTCTCTATTCGTACTTCCAGCTATGGTTTTCGCCTTGCAAATCCCACTCATACCGTCGTTGCTTCCCTTCGAACACCACTGCAACAACTCGTTCTGTATGCATTATCACTGGGGTAAGATTAAAATTGCTCCTTTCGAAAAATTGGACAATTTCTCCATACCATTTTGCATAATTTCATTGTATTGTTACAGGCAACATCAGGGTTAGGTGCAGCAGCTGCATGTGAACTCTCCAGTCTAGGCTTCTATGTTGTTCTAGGTATTCAGTTCTTCAAAATTTTGTTATCATTTTTTCGTCAAATGCTGTGTAGAGATTTGGCTATACATGTGTTAATGATGTGTCCGAATGGAGAACGCCATTTGATGGAAGCCGAATGTTTCTTTGAGACCATAATGGATAGGTTTTCTATGAAGAGATGACTATTTCTTATCCATTTATCAGTATAGATGTCAACTAATTTATAGAGGAACAAACTATCCCAACTTTGGGGATTATTGGATGGAAATGGCATCAAGATAACTTTTTATCTAGTTGGACATGTATTGTTAGGGACCTGTCTTTCGTAGTGTTTGTGAGGCAGCTATGTTTTTAACAAGAAATAAATTAAAAGGGGAGAAAAAGAAGCACAAACCATATAAAAATGCGATTTAAGTGCTATATCTAGAGACTGAGCACCAGCCATAAAAAATTCATGTCAAGGAATCCTAATTCTTAATTTTAAAGACTGAAATGAACTTGCTTAGAAGGTATTGGTAACACTTGTCTGAAATTACACATATGGCAGTAATCATTATTTGTGTTGTTTTGTGTAGTCGTGTTTCTAACACACTTTACCTCGGGTTATTTTCTTGGGTTCTGGTTGTATGGGGGAGTTTGCTTAAAGCGCTGGTCCCTTATGGTGTTAGTTTTTTGCTAAACTGATTGATAGGAAATAGAAGTGTCTAGGTTAGGCTTTCAAAATGCATGTTTTCCTTCTTTTCAAGCTTTATGAACTGAACATTGTTTTGGTGTCCACTGACAAAAAGACCATGAAAGAAATTGATGTTTTATTCTTGTTTTCTCTGTGTCTGTTGATTCTTGTTGTCTGTAGACAATTTATTTAACTTAACATTGTGTGAATTGTGTTTCAGGATACTTTTAGAGGAAGAGTGTGTGAATGCCCTATTGTGCAAGGCGTAAAGTTTGTAGGCAATGGTTATACCCACTGTGAAGGTGAGTCTGGTTTGTGGTTCGATTCCAGTAAAAATCATGCAATAGTAGGCAACACCTCTTAGATATGTTTAAGTTGATATTGAGATTTATTATTACTATACTCATTTGCTATATTAGAAAGTAATTGTAGTTTTAGAATGACTTGTACACTTGCAAACATGAAATAGTGTGCATTTTGGTGATAAATGATAATAAATGTGTTAATATTATAGTTGTAATGAGTTTTAAGAGCTCTTGCAAAAACTTCCTGTTGCTCCATTCTAAATCTTGTCGTCATCATCCTTGAAAATAATTGTGTTATACCAAATGATTGATATTAGTCAGTTGTGTTATACCTAAAAACTTGAATTCTGAATACCTATAAATTTTGAAGGTTTTAATCCTTGCACCACATCTACAAACAATGGCTCCAGTCTGCTATCCTAAAAACTTGATTCTGAGAACTTATAAATTTTGAAGGTTATAATCCTTGTACTATATCTCCTAACAATGAATGCAGGGATATAAACTAATTTCCTTCATGCAAAACTTTGCATTATTAGCTTACCAAGTCAGCTGTTTGCCTTGATTCAACAGCATCAGGAGCTCTACGATGTGAAATTAACAATGGAGGCTGTTGGAGACGAACACAAGAAGGCAGGACCTACTCTGCTTGCATAGTAAGTGCTTCAAGAACACAAATAACTTATCTTTTAATGGTTTTGTTCAACTATTAAACATTGTCACTTGAGTTGAATGCCCTTCATGGTAGTTTAACTTTATTGTGGGTTCTTCAGGACCCCTGCCCGTGCGCGCATCTATTATAAAATTATATGACATCATGTTCTCAACAGGTTTTTGCTTGCGCATGGAGTCCAGTGGGTTCACTTTTAGCATCAGGGTAAGTAGAAGTTCACTTGAGCAATGTGCTCAAAGGACACATTTGTTGATTGTTGTATGTGAATTGGAATTCTAGTTATGGCCTATGGGGCTTGAAATCTCTTGGGTATTTTTTTTTTTTTTGTAATTCTCTGAAGCTGCCTGTCTGACTCCCTTGCTTTGTTTATATTTCGCTGCCTTTTGTGGTTCTGGAGAAACATAAATTAGTTGTTATTAGTGGCCTAGGATTATGTTGCAAATTGCAATGAATAAGAGTGTTCTTTGGATCATCCCTGTGAGCACCTCAATTATTTTAATGCCTGTTTAGACAACAGCTCCAAGAAGCAAAGAAGCAAAGAAGCAAAGAAAAGTTTTTCCCTGCCAACGGTTTAGTCTACTGCGAACTCTGCAATGAATAATCCCTGGCGAACTCTGCAATGAATAATTGAGTTGCAAGGAAGACCAGTAAGGAGGTTAGAGACTGACGTTTAAAAGACAAAGGTAATAATTTCATTTACTTAGTCTACTGCGAGTCTTTAAGTAGCAATCTCATAGTGTGTTCTTTTTAGTTAAGGTTGGAGAGGTGAGTAGCTTGAAGACAGGTAAACACCCATTGGAATTGTTTATTGCAATTTCGTGATTTTGTTGTGAGTAGTGAGGAGAAACACTGATTTCAGGTTCTTATATTTTGCAAGATTTAACATGGTAGTTGTAGTTGCTATATATATGCATTTGAGTCTACACAATTTCTTCTGAATTAGAGATCATAACAATGATATGTTTTTTCAAATGCAGCTCTTCAATGCATGAACAAGGAGATAAGATTCCATCTGGAGGCATGATTGCAGAAAATCTGAAACAGAAGACAGAGATGGAGACAAAGAACCTGGATGAGGAACAGAAACGAGTTGGCCGTGAGTTCAAGGAGATTCCTGCTTGGACGAAGCAGATCACAGTGAGAGGACTTGTTGCAAGTCTTGTCATTGGGGTCCTTTATAGTGTTGTTATTATGAAGCTTAACCTCACAACTGGGATCACTCCTAACCTCAATGTCTCTGCAGCTCTTGTTGCATTTGTGTTGATCCGGTCCTGGACGAAGCTGCTTAAGAAGGCAGGATATGTGTCGACTGCATTCACTGAGCAGGAAAATACTGTAATTCAAACATGTACAGTCGCGTGTTATGCCGTTTCACTTGGAGGTTAGAGTCTATAAATCTATAAATACGTGGTGTTTTCAGAGAAATTTATCTTAAGTTTAATATGCTCCAAACATTTTGTGATTTGTTGCTCGGCAGGTGGATTTGGTTCCTACCTTTTGGGTCTCAATAAGAAGACATATGAACAAGCAGGGGTTGATACAGAGGGGAATGCCCCGGGAAGCTACAAGGAACCTGTTGTTGGTTGGATGACTGGTTTTCTTTTTGTGACATGCTTTGTTGGCATGTTTGCCCTGGTTCCTCTCCGAAAGGTATGGTTTTCATTTGATTACCACTGAACATTTTTTCTTTTTCGGGGGATTACAAATGCTTATTTGAATATTTCTTTATTCTGTACAGCAACAGGTTTTTGTCTCTTTTTGCAAATTGTTTCTAATTGATGCATTTTTTTTTTATTTAAAAAATGGGGTTATGCCTTATTCAATCCTACGAAATGTGGTATACTCGACTTTAGTGATCAGTGGCTTTTGTCATGGATGTGGATGAAAGAGATTAGTAGTTTTCTTAATTTGTGGAGGTTATTTTAGCATTTCAACAGGTTATACAAAACCATTAAATGAGATTAGTAGTTTTCTTAATTTGTTCCACAGATCATGATAGTAGACTACAAATTAACTTACCCAAGTGGCACAGCAAGTGGGGTTCTCATTAATGGCTTCCACAGTCCTCAGCATGATAAGAATGCAAAGTACTTATCTCCTCAATACTACCCTTGCTTACAAACTAGCTCTGCATTAAAACCGGCTTTTAGTAAAATCTTGTTTTTATTGTAGAAAGTTGGTCTGTGGCTTCATTTTTGGATTGAAAGCCTGGAAGCAGACGTGTGTAACATTGTCTTTCTTTTCCATCCAATTCAAATTGCATTGTCATGGTTACCATTTAACTATTGACTTTAAGAACACTTTTGTTACAAGCAACGAAACTTAAAATCCTGACACTGAATTTGCATCCTGAAAAATGAAATAAAGTCTAAACAAGATAAGGTGTTCATTTCTGCAGATTTTACTTCAATTTCAGCACGACTTATGTTGGAGCAGGGATGATCTGTTCTCACTTAGTGAACTTTTTTTTGCTTCTTGGAGCTGTTGTCTAAACTGTGAGCAACTCAATTATTCATTGCAGAGTTCGCCAGGGATGATCTGCTCTTTTAATGCCTGTGAGCACCTCAATTATGTTGCAGAGTATGCAATTTGCATTCTACTCCAGTGCCTTGGTTGCAAAATCCAACTTGGCCACGCACGTTTACTCTTGCTAACACTGATGCAAAATCAAACTCTACATGACAACTCCCCTTTGAAATAACTAGCATGGAGCCATGGACTGTTATTTCAAGGTTCCTACTATTCTTTGCCATGATGTAGATTATGCATATGTTTGACAGTATTTGCTTACTCCTCTGTAGGCACTTGAGTTGAATGGTGAAGATCTTGCAGGACGTCCAGTGAGGCTTGATTTTGCACGTGAAAGGGGTGCATATACTCCTAATACAGGGTATTGTTTTGATAACATAAATTATTCAAATATTTGTTTCAAACCAGCCATTAGAACTGATTGAAAGTTTATGTTGTCTTTTGCAGCAAAGAGTCTTATCAGAAAGGTGGTAAAAGCCAGGGACAAACTATATTTGTTAAAGGTTTTGATACCTCCCTTGGCCATGATGAGGTAAAAATTCATACAGAGTTGACTCATTAAACTCTTTTCTTGATTTTGAATCATTTACAGCTGATATTTTATATAAATAACAGTTAATAAAAGCTTAAAGAATAGTGATATGTTTATTGCAAACAAAGTCAAAGTGGCCTCTTTTCCTGAGCTCATGAACTTCAGCATTGGAGGTGTACACGTACTTAAAAATACGGCTTTATGGGAAGATTTGTTTCGTCTATGCCTTGATTAGTCCTTTCAGACATTGTCTTGTTACAATCATTTAGCAAAAAAATTTGTCTTTTTTTTATATTGGATTTTTTTTTTCAGTCACATTTGAATTTTCCCACCATGTCTTCCTGTGTTTCTATAAGTTATATTCCCCCATAAAAGCTAATCATAAAGTTCCAGAGTTTGAAGTCATGTTGATTAGTCGCATGTATGTATATTCACTATTCCATTGCATAACTTTTAGATGTTATGCACTTCTATTTGTTTAAGGGATTTTAAACAAACAATATTGAAATGTTTATTGTTGGGATATCATGATTATAAGATAAATTCTACAAATTTTAGAAAAAAATTGGGGTATCCTAGCATATATCCAACATAACTCTATATTGAAAAATTTTCCTCATTTAAAAATTTAATATCAACTCTTGAAGAAAATTTTCATTAAACATAGAGTTAACTCTTGTTTTCAATTTCCTTTCCCACCATAAATTAGATTATACAACTTTTTTGACTTCTACAAAGTGTCCACCCAATTGTTCAAAGTCCCAACTTTTCATCTCATTTGTCATCACACTTTCCTTATTGGCATAAAATCAGTTTTGTTCTCTTATAGAATTCAAAAACTATATACATTAAATTGCTGCAAGGTGAAGAAGAAACACAGTGGTTGTAAACTCACTTTGCAACATTCATGGCTCCACATACCATCCCAGCCTTCATTTTCATCTTGGTATTCATACCCTTCTCTGCTGCTCTGCCCTTCATCGTTTTGCATGGTGAGCTTCTCTTTAATTTCTCTTTTATATTGATTGAATTTAACATTTACAAAAGATGTTCTGGATTGATTATAGATTGTATGTGTGTGATACTATATTGAAGGTTGATATATTGAAAGAAACAGTGAAGAAGAAGAAGAATTTTATTAATGGTAAACAACTGTTATGTGTGGTAGCAATAAATGGTTTTGATGTTGAAGTCCGCAGGGTGAAGATACCATTTTACCCTTAATATAAGAATGGGAGGGAGACAAACATGGGATCATTGTGGTTGATTTTTAGGTGAAACTGATTTGGTCCCAATTTTTAATTAGGGTTTAATCTCATTTTTAATTTTCATTTGGAGTTAATATGGTATTGTATATGGTTATTGCTGTCTTTCTATATTTATGTTACACTTTCAGAATAATTTAAAGTTGCATCATGGACCTTCTCGAGTCGTATTTTAAGCTATACTGTGACAGGCATTAGTGGTTCCACTACCAAGCTTCGTTTAACAAGAATATAACGAATACGGAATACTACAGTCCTGCACAAGGTCTTTTATAAAAGCCCCTACATAACTGCTCAAATGAATCGTGCTGTGCATTATGTTTTTCTGCTTTTATCTTTTCACGTATTAGGATTAATCCTGATTATGTTGTGAGCCATCCAATCATCCCCTTGTAGTCTCAGTATATGAAACAGAGATGTACACCCTGTTTTTTTGCTGTTTTTATATTACTATGGAAACTGAGTAATGGTATATTGAGTACATAGTTCGACACAAATATGCATAAACATGCATTTGTGTGTGTATATGGTAGTAACACTCTGAAGCAAGAGCTGCAAGATTATCATTAATAGGTTTGTCTTCTGGAACTTTTCATCTCCTTGATGTCAGAGCTAGCTAGATTATAGTTTAGATAAATGGGGCTGATTAAATGCGACGAGGTATTATTGTTTTCATTCTTGGGTTTGTTTGATGAATTTGATTTGGTTTTATTTGCTTTCAACTTTCAAGAATCTAGATTAGAGGTCTTTGTTTACTATCCGTATACATTAGTTTTTTATGCTCTTTTGTATTTTACAGTTTGCAGTTGCCATTACATCATAATGATTCCTAAACCTTAAATTTGTTTTTCTAAAAATATACCACATTGATTAATACACGGTTAATATTTACTAAGTTTTGGCGGATTAATGAGGGCTATCTTATTTCGGGAGAATTATGTTATTCTTGTTCACTACGATAATTTTGAATATTTTAGATAATAGGAGAAATCTATTGAGGTAGGTGACCTTATCGGGTCTCTCTTTGTGACATTAATTTAGTTTGGCAACCGTTTCAGCTTCTCATGCATTCCTAGTTTTTCTGTATAGTTTTGTCTTATTACACTAGTAACTTTCTGTGACAGGTTTTGAATATTTTGCCAAAGGACATAGCTGCATCGACTTCCCGAGCTATAAAATACTTGTGTAAGGTAATTTTCAAATTTTATTTTTATTTTTTTCTGTACCTTTCCATGTTCTGAGCATGCTATCCAAGAGTACAGTTTCCTCAGTTTGGAAGATTAAAGGCTTTTATCTAGCAGCTCAGTGAAGCAGTTTGGAATATTGCATTGTATATAATGATTTCTGCATCCCATGTTGTCTTGTGCATTTTGGTATTTAATGTTGGTAAGCTATAAGTGGAGATATAATAGTATAGATTTCACTTACTGTATTTGCTGTTACAACATGACGTCTTTCTTGTATGCATTCACGAGGTTAAGTGAGATTCCTTGGACCTATTGTGCAATTATTCAATGTAGTGAAAAATCATGGAAGAGACAAATATATCTTCTCTTAGGAAACTTCCATGTCTAGCAGTGTCAAATTGAAGTCTTGAACGGTGATGCTGATATTGCTTGCCTTCTTATTTCTTCTTTATGTTCGTCATAATCATCATTGGAGTAAATGATGCTAAATTGGGGGAGGTTTCCATACTTATTCCCGATAATACTGCTAGTGCATTTAAGAATTTCTACAGTTTACAGGGGTTGGAAGGCTGTATCTGTACACGGAGACAAATCTCAAACTGATCGCACAAAGTCACTTTCATTGTTCAAAGATGGAACATGCCCTTTAATGGTAATCAGCCACTTCAAAACTTTAGACATATTACTGTTTTAAGAACAATGACAGCAGCTGTAATGCATCCATGTGGGTTACCTTCTTTCACCCCTAATGTTTCCATGTAATTGAATGATGCTGTCAAGACCAAAGTATGGTGTTAGATGCTTTGACTTGAATCTTGTTTCCCTTGAGTATAAGTGAAGTCCTTGTGTTCTCTAGCATAGTTAAACAAACTATTTCCTAGTAGCAACTATTCATAGTTACATGTTTTTTATTCTTAATGCTTACTAGATGTCACATGTTTGTGGCTCTGTTGCCTGTTCATTTGCAATTCGAGTAACTAATTTTGTTTCGTCATGACTTGATTCTTGTAGGATTGGATGCTGAGGAGTCATGTGAGGCAAGAGATGTGGAGAAACAAAAGGCGGCTGCAGCTGTTAACATCTTTTTCTTGCTTACACACTATAGTAAGCTAACAGGCAGATTGGTGTGTGGGAAGAGATGTGGCTCAGTTGGGATGGGTACTCTTGGTTCATCCAACCTCTGGACTTGACGCTAGAGCAGCAGCAATTGTGATGAGAACAGTGAGAAACACAGTGGACACAGGACGAACTGTAGTGTGCACCATTCACCAGTCTAGCATTGACATATTTGAAGCTTTCAATGAGCTATGCAAACTTCAAGAGTAGAGAACCAATGATGTTGTTCCACTTTCTTTGTATTTGAGATATTTAAGTTTGTGTGTGTGTCATTGTATTTGAGATATTATTTGATAGATTTTGTGACTCAATGTAATACATTATCTTTTTAATTACATTACTTTGCCTCCATTCATGGAAATGTTTAAGTTTGGCACATTAAAATTTTTATTTTCTAGAAATAAAACTTATAAAGTCATTTGATAGCAAAAAAAAAAAAATTTGCCACGGCTTAAAACCGTGGCTAAGATTGTGGCAACGGTTTATAACCGTGGCTAAATCATCAACCGTCCTCGAGATAAAACCATTGCTAATATTTTAGCCACGGTTTTTAGCCGTTACTAGGGATTTAGCGACGCCTCTACAGCCCACGGCTCTAAGCCGTGACAATGGGTTACCCCCATGGTTTAAAACCGTTGCTAATGGGCATTTTTGGTGTAGTGTGCTTAGCCTTGTCATGTTCCTTGCTAACTCGTGGTCTAAATGCATGCTTGCCTTTGGCAACAGTCCAGCCTGCGTCATTTTGTTGCGCAGTAGGTATTTGGCTACCAGTCGCTTTCCATAACTTCGTAACTGGCTTCGATTCATTGCTTTGCCTAGGACATTGTTGCTTAGAGTGCCCAAATACTGCACACGTATAACATCTAATAGGAACCCAAGCATACTCTACTTCTACTACTCTTGTGACTTCATTGTCAATGACCACAGGAATCTCATAGGGTAATTGATTATGAGCAACCACTTCAACGCAGACTCTAGCAAAAGACATTCTTGTTCCTTCCTTTGTATTCTTGTCAAGCATTATTGGGACTCCAATGACACTTGCTAGCTTTTGGATGCCAACTGGGTTCCATAAGAAAAGAGGGACTTTTTTAAGCGTAACCCATATTGGAACAAATTTGAGTTCCTCCTCCTCTTCTTCCATAGTGTACGACCATGCTCTTATGATGAAGAGTCGACTCGCAATGTGGATGGAGCCAGTTTCCAGGGCATTGTTTCTATCTACTTCATCTTTAAACTTGAAGACAAAGGTCCTCTCTCCATGGATATGCATCTCGAAGTTCCTGGTTCCCCAAACTTTGATTAATGATTCCTTCACATAGGTATACGCCAATCTTTTCCCAACAAATCGACCAATGAGAAGTTTCTCACATTCAGCAACTCTCCCTGCAAACTCAGCAGTCTGGATCTGAACTACCTTCTTTCCATCTAGTATTGTAGGTGGCTCATACTTAAGCTTCGTTGAGCCTGCAAACTTCCCTTGCTTGAGTCTAGATGCCCAAGTGCAACTAGGTGCAGTCCCTGCAGGCGGTGTACTCCCTGATCCTGCATTAGGTTTGCTAGGATCGAGCTTCTTTGGTCCTGCAGTTTTTGCATTGCATGTTCCTAGGGTTTCCGTATTAGTTGTGTGTTGCCCTGCATCAAGCCGCCGAAAACCAGATCTGTCATCTAGGTTAGGGTTTTGAAGGATCCGTCGAATCGCTTCGCCTTGTTCTTTGGGTAGGTCTCCTAGTTTGTTCAATAGTTCCTCATGAAGTCTTCCTGGAGAAGACTGTTCAACAGCCGTACCCCTAGTTGTTTCAAGAGATCTTCCACCAGGGGTTGGGGAAAGGTCTCGACTACCGAGATCAACCGTACCTTCGTCCACCATGGATCCACTATTACTCTATACATTTTGTCGTTCCATCATTTCTCGGGGGAAGGCGGCTTTGGTGTTCAATTGTAAGATTTCTGACTCTATTCAGCTTAATTCAACAAACACCCTCTCAGAGCATTTGGTACTCTCAATTCTCCAGCTCTCAACTTGTCCCCGCTGCCAAGCTTGTGAGCGATGTTGTTGTGGGGTTGTTGTTCAAAGGGCCAGGCATGGTGGGGCAGGAGCATCCAGACGACAATCTTTTTGGCTTGACCAAGAAGTCTTATGTCCTCCGAGTCGCACGACGTTTTAACCGAGAATTCACTTCCAAAGACCACATCCATGAGAGAGATACTTCTCAGTTTTGAGGTCCCAAAGATCATGACTGTCACTAAACTTAGCTGCATTAATAGTCTTCCACAGAAAATCCTTTTCTATTGAAATCTCCAAATCCATTTGCTTTGCAAAGCCTCATTGAAAAAGTCCCAACTTCCTAATTCCCAATTCTCCCTTTTCTTTAGGAATACAAACCTTATCCCGAGAGACTAGATGAAAAGTTTGCTCATCTTGAGTTGACCCCCAAAAGGAAGCTCCTCGTGATTTTTTCCATTCTCTTAGCAATAGACGTGGAAATGGTGGAAAGGGAGAGAAGGTATATAGGTACGTTGGCCGGAGTTGTGATGCGCTACTTTAGTAGCACACAACTCAATATTCTCCTTTGTGATTGTAATAGTATAAAATAAGTATGGATCGTTCTTGAACGGGGATTAGAGGGTTTGCCAATTAATATTAAAGATAGCTAAAAGACAACTAACAATCTAGTTAAGTAAATAATGGGGGATTGAATTTTTTAAGTTAAATTATAAAAATAACTACGAAAATTACTATAAAGATAATTAAACTAAAGGGAAGGCAAAGATGAGAAATCAGCTAAAGGTTTATCTCCATACAGCAAACATATGCTCATAAATCAATATTCAATAATCACTTGCTAACTCGTGAGAGGCAATGCTCAAGATTAACCGTGATCAGCACTGCATTAATCTTATTATTTTCCCAAGTTTGTTGAATTAAACTTAGCATCACTTTCAAACTATTATTATCATGTTATCTAATCAGGAATCGCAAGTTAAATAACAATATAATATCATTAAGTTTTGTGGAAAATATGAACATTGACTAGGCAATTACAAGTATGATCAACATCTTGTTCTTACCTAGGTTTTTACTTAACCTTACCAACGTTCCTTGGTATTTACTACTTGTGAGTACAAAATTATAACAATTAAGTGAAACACTCCTATACTCTAGCCCCAAATCCTAACATGCTTATTAAGTTGGTCACCTTAACAAACATACAAAGAAAAGTTATCTATAAAGCAGTTAAGCAAAACACAATCACTAATAACAAGGAAGATGAAATTCAATTAATTTATAAAACACATGTTCGGGGTTTCGAATCCACCCCTAACTAATAAGAGTTTAGCTAGACATTAATTATGTTCAAACAAAAATCCATAATCAAATATCAAACTAAAATAAGTAAAAAAGAGGTTTAGAAATGAAAAACGTTGTCGCCGCCTGCGTGGTGATGCGAGAGTGACTCTGTGGGTGCGGATAGCGGAGTGGAGAGAAATAAGAACTCTTATTCTTCCCTTTTACGATCTTTCCTCTGTTTATCTTTAGAGTTTTCTTCTTTTTGGTTGTAAATTGAAGGAATATGAGTGTGAGAGAGAAGGGGACGACGTGGGAGAGAGATGGACGGAAGGAGATGCTGGCGACGATCAGGGACAACAAGAGAGAAAGACTGAGACGGTGGCGTTGTGGAAGGGTTTGGCGAGGTTGCTGTTTCGAGAAGGATGGGTTACGGTTTGGTGAGGTGTTCTTTGATGAGTTATGTGGCTAGATGATGAAGAAGAGAACGATGGATGTTTGGCGTGGCTTGAAGGGAGCGAGTAAGGCGATGTGGTTTTGATGATGGTTGATGATGGGCTAGGGTTTCCTGATTTTCAACAAACAGATAGATGAAAGCAATGAAGGGGTGGATGCTTGTTGCGGTTGTGGATGCTAGATGGACTGTTGCGTTGAAGATGTTGTGGATGGATGCGTTGAGGATGAGGAAGTTATGAATGGATTTGATGATGGTAGTGGTGTAGCTGATGTCGCGAGGATGGGGAGGTTGAGGATGAGTGACGGCTTGTTGTGGTTGCAAGCGTGATTGTTCCAGGGCAGGTATTGTCCATTTTATAATTGTTTTCTTCTCAGTTTCCTTCCTTGTGTGGTTTCTTTTGCAATCAGTATTTCTAAATTGCTAATTTGTTTCACTTAGCTTCTATTTTGGAATCTTGTAATTGAAAACCTACGCAAACACGAAAATAGCAATTAGTACCATAATTAACAAGTAATATCCAAAAATACATATAGAAATATGGTACTAAAAATAGCCTAATTATGCTCCTATCAAATTCCCCCACACTTATCTTTTGCTAATCCTCGAGCAAATCCAAGAAACAAAAATAAAAGACTCAAATGACTTAATCTATACTTTCCAACATTTGTCTCAGAGATTATCAATGGATCATGACATGTTAAGATTCTTTGTAAACACAAGATTAAATCCACATCATTCGAAAATTAATACACGTTCATAGCAATGATATAAAAATTCACAATTAAATCAATCCAAGTGACTATGAAATTCAAGCACGTGCCAAGAAGAATTAACTAAAAAATCTCACTGAGTGCACTTTTTTCTTTTTCACTGACTGTTTGGTAAAATCACTCTTCTTATTTTAGTTATATGTGAGAAGATTGATGTAAAAGGGAAACAATAGCTCACATATGATATAACAAGAACGAAAGACATTTTCTGACATTTTTTTTCTTTTCAAATATATGATCTTATGGAAGGAATGTTACTACTCAAATGCAAAAACTAGTGACACCATATGCTCATATTTCATTCGAATATCCACATTGTGACATTGCAATACACACTCAATTAAAATGTCTTAATTCAGGTTGTAATGAAGCCAATGGGTTAAGGGTGTATGGAGGTTGGGGTGGATACGGATATCCAAACTGTATCCGTTTATTATTCATGGCGGTTACGGATTTGGCCATATCCACCCCACGGATATCCGTTTAACCAGTGAAATTACTAAAATACCCTTAAACTATATAAAGGGAAATAAACCTTACAAATCTCTCACTCTCATCTCACATTCTCACTCAAAGAGTCGAAGTCACAGTCGCCTCTCACTCTCACAGTCCTAATTTTTGCAAGTCTTCAGCAGCGAAGCCTCTCACTCGAAGAGTCGAAGCCTTCACAACGAAGCCTCTCACTCTCACAGCGAAGCCTCTCACTTTCACTCGAAGAGTCGAAGCCCTAATTTTTGCAAGTCTTCAGCAGGAAAGAAAGGGAAGTTTGCAGGGGGGAATTGGAAGGCTGAGGAGGCAAACCAGCAAGAACCCATGGAGGAGGAGAAAAGCCAGGGTGGTGTGGGGTGATGAGCCATGGAGGAAGAGGGGAAAGGGAATGGGGATCCTGGTCATTGGATGATGAGAAAGGAAAAGTCGGACCCAACGATGCAACAGTTGGATCTTGCTGCTGCTGGTGAGATGGTTGTGGTTGTGGTTGAGTGGGGGTGGTGGATGTTTGTGGTTGGTGGGGGTTTTGAAGTAATTGAAGGAGGAATTGGCTGCCTGGGTTTGGAGAGCCTGATTGTGATGGTGGTGCACCTCCTCCTCCACCACCGCCAATCATGGTGCGTGGCGTGTTGAGATTTGGAGTGTGTTAAGAGGAAGAAGAAGAAGAAGAAGAGCCAAAGGTTGGAAGTAGTAGAGAAGAAGAAAGCATAGAAGTAAAAAAAAAAGTAAACCAAACCCACACAACCGTCTCTCCACCACCAGCAACACTAACGTTTGGGGCAGATCGGTGCGGGGAACCGAGAACCCAATAACATAATCGCAAACCCGTAGACGGATTGGTGGGGCGTGGCGGATATCCACCAATCCGTACGGGGCGGTTATGGTTTTTAATTAAAATTATAAACGGACTGGCGGGGCGGATTTGGGGATCCGCTTTTCCTGGTGGATCGGGGATGAATTTGCTCAAATCCGCCCCACTGTCATCCCTATATGAAAGCAATCTAAGTAACAACCAAAGCAAACAAAATTGAGATCATGCAACGAATTATTATTAACAACAAAAAGAAAATATGACCTAACTAAAAACTCTCAAAATCAAAGGAACAATAGGCTCAAAACTCACATATGAGTTATAATGAATTAAATTCAATTAAGCATGCTATGAGTACCAATTACTAAGTTGATCACATGTGAATTGGCATATGATGACCATGAATAAGCATTAACCAAAGAATAATATTAGATCTTAACTCATGCTTATAAATCACCTTAAAGTTATGCAATTAAAAACCAAATCTCATCATTGTTTTGGAAAGTATCCTAAGACTCAAAATAACTAATTTTTTTAATGACACTAATACCAACAAAGAAAACAAAAACCAACACTTCTTTTTTTTTTAATTTTTAATGGACTGACATTTTTTTTTTTAAATAAATTTTTTTCAAAATAAAAACAACGTTGTTTCCCCCATATTTAAACCTAACATTGTCTTCAATGTTAATAGATTATAGCACATGTAATCAAAGATTTAAAAGCGAAAAAACAAACTACTAACAAACAAGCAAAATTAACGAAAAGAAAATAAAGGGATACAAAAAGTAAATCTGATTGGGTTGCCTCCCAAGAAGCGTTTGTTTTAACGTCGTGCAGCCTGACGGTATCTCCAATCAATCATCATGGAGTAATATGTCATCCACGTCATGCTCCGCAAATGACTAATAATAAGTTTTCTCAGGCTCCAGATCATATTATAATAAGTTCTCACCGAATCTTCTATTGCTCATGGTACCTGAGATAAATACAAAAAAGAAAAGTAATAATAAAAAGAAAAATTTTAATTAATAAAAAACTAATTAATTATCAATTTTACTAATCCCCGGCAACAACGCCAAAAATTGATGCGTTATTTTAGTAGCACACAACTTAATACCTTGCTTTGTGATTGTAGTATATAATAAGTAGGAATCGTTCTGGACCGAGTATTAGAGGGTTTGCCAATTAATACTAAGGATATCTAAAAGACAACTAACAATCTAATTAAGTAAATAATGGGGGATTGAATTTTCTAAGTTAAATTATGAAAATAACTACGAAAATTACTATAAAGATAATAAAACTAAATAGATGACAAATTAGCTAAGGGTTTATCTCCACACACCAAACATATGCTCATAAATCAATATTCAATAATCATTTGCTAACTCGTGAGAGACAATGCTCAAGATTAACCGTGATCAACACTGCATTAATCTTATTATTTTCTCAAGTTCGTTGAATTAAACTTAGCGTAGCTTTCAAACTATTCTTATCATGCTATCTAATCAGGAATCACAAGTTAGATAACAATCTAAGATCATTAAGTTTTGTGGAAAATATGAACACTGACTAGGCAATTACAAGTATGATCAACATCTTGTTCTTACCTAGGTTTTTACTTAACCTTACCAACATTCCTTGATATTTACTACTTGTGAGTATAGGATTATAACAATTAAGTGAAACTTTCATATATTAAGTGAAACTCTTCTATACTCTAGCCTCAGATCCTAGAATGTTTATTAAGTTGGTCACCTTAACATGGTCACCTTAACAAACATACAAAGAAAAGTTCTCTATAAAGTAGTTAAGCAAAACACAATCACTAATAGCAAGGAAGATGAAATTCAATTAATTTATAAAACACATGTTGAGGGCTTCGAATCTCCCGCTAACTAAAAAGAGTTTAGTTAGACATATTAATTATGTTCAAACAGTAACCCATAATCAAATATCAAACTAAAATAAGTAAAAAAAAGGTTTAGAGATGAAAAACGTTGTCGACGCCTGCGTGGTGGTGCGAGAGTGACTCTGTGGGTGCGGATAGTGGACTGAAGAAAAATAGTAACTCTTAATTATTCTTCCCTTTTACGATCTCTCCTCTGTTTCTCTTCAGAGATTTCTTCTTCTTGGTTGTAAATTGAAGGAGTATGAGTGTGAGAGAGAAGGGGAAGACGTGGGAGAGAGATGGACGAAAGGAGACGCTGGCGACGGTGCGATTGCGCGCGACGATCAGGTACAGCGAGAGAGAGGGACTGAGACGGTGGCGTTGTGGAAGGGTTTGGCAAGGTTGCTGTTTCGAGAAAGAGGGGTTATGGTCTGGTGAGGTGTTCTTTGATGAGTTCTATGGCTAGATGATGAAGATGATGATGGCTGTTTGGCGTGGCTTAAAGGGAGCGAAGCAGGGCGATGTGGTTTTGATGATGGGCTAGGGTTTCTTGATTTTCAACAAATCGAGAAATGAAGGCGATGAAAGGGTGGAGGTTTGTTGCGGCCGTGGATGCTTGATGGACTATTGCGTTGATGATGCTATGGATGGATGCGATGAGGAGGCTATGGATGGATTTGATGATGGTGGTGGTGTAGCTGATGTCGCGAGGATGGGGAGGCTGAGGATGGGTGACGGCTTGTTGTGGTTGCAAGCGTGATTGCTCCACGGCAGGTATTGTCCCTTTTTGTAATTGTTTTCTTCTCAGTTTCCTTTCTTGTGTGGTTTCCTTTTGTAATCAGTTTTTCTAAATTGCTAATTTGCTTCACTTAACTTTTATTTTGGAATTTTGTAATTGAAAACCTACACAAAAAACAAACACAAAAATAACAATTAGTACCATAATTAACAAGTAATACCCAAAAATACATATAGAAATATGGTACTAAAAATAGCCTAATTATGCTCCTATCAAGTTGATTGAATAAGAATTACCCTACCAGCCTTTGTGCAGCATTTAGCATTCCACGTTAGCAATCTTGCTTCTGTGAACTTGGCATTTTACTTCATTTAGACTTGATATCAATTATAACCTCTGTCAGCGAACAAAAGATCCAGCCAAACCATTTCCTGATTTGACAGTATAAGTTTATGGATCTAGAACAGTTCTAGTCTCATTTTTTGGGGTAGCTATCTAACCTGTATAACTCTAAAATAGTACTTCACAATCTTTTCCCTAAAAGAATCTCCTCATCGAACAGTAAGGTATTTTTTAATAGATGCAATATGAAGTTACTTCTGGTATTGACCATATTATGTGAACTGAGCCCAGCCTACCACTTCTATCAAGAGCTCTCGTTCTGGCTTCCTCTTCTATAGTTGTTGTTTGTGATCCAACATGCTCTTAGTCCTTTGTATCTTCTTTCAAGATGAAAATTTACCAATAACGTTAAACTTATTAACTTTATTTTATTTTTTCATAAAGCTCCTTTGAGGGATGCGTGTAGCACCATTATGGGCAGACAGACACAACAAATCTCAAAAGTGACATACAGATAAGGGACAATATTAAATCACATATTAGGATACTTCTTTATTTTTCTTTTCTTTATCTTTTTGTTGATTGTGGCCAAAACATAGGCTAACATAGCAAAGATACAATGACTGACAATATTTGATTATATTTTTATTAGCCAACGGAGTACTAACTCAGCTGGTAAATTTGGAGCGGATGATATCACAAGTGTAGAGTTTGAACCCTGCCGGAGGCGTTTAATGATTTTGGATCCAATAAAAACCTCATTCGCCTTTAACCAAAAAAAAAATAAATAATACAATAACTGTTACTTCCCATCCGTTCAATTTCACCATTAACTTAAACCCCATTTAATAGTTTCGAAAATTGATGAAACTTCTTAAAGATGATGTATATAGTAAGGAGATCAGCTCCACAAAAATGAACATTAATATTCCGAACTGAATTCCTTTAATAATACGGATAAACATTAGATCTTTTACTTCTTTTATCTATACAATATTCCGAACTGGATTCCTGATTTGATGAAACATTTTTATAAAAAATTATTCATAAATACTCATTAGTCTTACCATCTATGGTGATCATTCTCCATTACATTCATGAGTGAACACAAAAAAAAACTAACCTAAGAATATCATATTCATCCTTAATATTAAGCATCTAGTACATATACCATTTCTCTTTCTTTTCACTCTATAAACAAAAAATTGTGCATCAGTCCTAGTGTATTCTATGTTCCACAAATATTGATCATGTTCCGCGTATGTCCATCTCATATTCCTCATTACAGTTTTTTATTTCCAAACAAAGAGAAAACCCCAAGGATCCCTCAAAGTTAAGATTTCAGCTTGTTGCAACTGTTATAAAATCCCTTTTGTGTCTAATGCATGAGCTATAATCTAAAGTGAGTATTCTATGATTTAAAGGAAGTCAGATTCTTTTCAGGCCTTCATGAATCCCGATAATGGAAATGGAACTTATGCTGGAAATATGTTGTCAGGCATAGGGGCAAGAACCATTGCAGGTACTGTTTGTAGACAAAAACCCCAGCACACAAAACATACAACCCCCCCCACACCATCACAGTATACCCAAGTAAAATATGGCCTCTCTCCAACTATACCCATGTATACTATACTTGCTATCCCAGAATTGAACAATTAGGGCATCCATTTCAACTTTAGAGGAGGCTCACTAGCCTATGCTCATTTTAGCCAAATGGAGTCTTTTAACCAGTTTTTCTTCGACTGAGCTACCAACCACTAATAAGAGATAGATACATAAGGAGCAACTTTAAGAAGATACCCAATTATCTAGACTGAGTGCTCTTACTGCCCCCTTCATCTGGTCTCTAATTGAAGTGGTACATCTTCTGCCGACATTGCAGTTGTCTTCCTTTTGTTTGCCTTAGCTTTTTCTACCAAGCTTTTGTGTTTTTCCCTGGACCAAAACAAATCTGATTTGCACATGCTGAATTCAGAAGTTAAGTCTTTCCAACAACAAAAAACAACCCCTCTATTCCTACACCGAAAAATCGAAATGAGCAGTAAACTTTTACTAAGTCCTCATTGTAAAACACCAAACAAACGTAGAGCTTTGCTCATATAGCGATTTCAAACACAACGGATTATTGCTTAGCCCAAAGCTAATCAGAAAAGGCTTTGTGTACATAATTTCAAACACAAACGTAACTTTAATTAATAATAATAATAATAATAATAATAATAATAATAATAATAATAATAATAATAATAATAATAAAAAGGTATAAGCAGATGACGATTACCAGACGATTGCTCCATTAACACCAAGGTGCAGAAAAGTTGACAACCAAAATAGGGTACCTGCATATACCATTTTGCAAACTCATTATGTCAAAACCATATATGTACCTGATCGGAATCCACCATTATTGGAATTAAACATAAAGGAAAATCCAATTAATTTAAACTACACGATCCAACTTACTGATGTGAATAGCTGTCAAAACTATCAGCATTTAGTGAAATTGAGGCTTCATCATATTCTTCATCTCCATGTTTAACAACTTTTGGAATCGGATCTGCATGAAACTCTGATCCAGTTGGTCTTAAATTGTGGTCGATGGAAAACTTCCGCATCGTTTTTGTTATATTCAGTCTGTTCTGCAAACAAGCAGACTCGGAGTCAGGTTACTGTCACTATGAACTGAGAATAAAGAAGAAATTGAAAAGGGAAGGTAGGACATTGCTATTTTTAGAATTTTCAATATATTTCTTCCATTTTCGTTAGTATTGTAATTTTTAGTTTAGGATCTAGGACTCGAAGGAGTAATTTTTTGACAAAAATTTACAGCCAAAAACTTCTACAAGGGATTCTAAACCATTCACTTTTACCGCTTAATTCCAAACCACATTTGATTAAGTTGGAAGATCATAATGGACTGATTTTTATGGGTAAGATCCCCATGGTAAGAAAATTATCCGCACCAAACTCAAGCATTGATTCAACTTCTATGTAAAGTTGACCAAAGTTGTTAAACTTGTAGGGCATTTTGGAAAATTGTGTACAGTCGGTGTTCCTTGCAATGATAAAATGTCAGTTTTGGTATATTTGTTGGACCTGTAATTTATTTTTTAAAGGTCAAACTTTATTGCAATTCCATGTAAGAAACGGAAAGAAAAAAAAAAATCCAAACACAAAGAACAAGCTAAAAAGAGAAAAGGGAAAGACAAGAAAATGAAAAATATGCTGTCTAAGTTCAAATCTCAAGGAGACGTTGGGACACGAGCTCAGACCCGTGAAAACATATTAACAATCTAGATCAAAGTCCACATCGACGACCTTCTACCTCAGGCTCACCCTCACAGGAAGAACCCCTTCTACTCATCAGATAAATGCAAGTGTGCCCCACTGGATTTGCAATCAAATAACCCCATGACACTCCTTCAATCATAAAGCTCCATGAAATTATGGCCTCTAACAGATCCCACTCCAGCCGAATCCTCTACCATATCTTGGACCGTTACCAGAAAAATTAAGTAAAACTACAGTGTTTTAATCAGTGAAACTGAACTAAATTATTCAGAACTTTTGGGAACTCTCAATTTGACAATCTAACTAACTTTCTTACACTGTATTTCAAGCTTCACGTCTCCCATCTCCAAAAACTCCAGACTGAATCCTCCACCTCAAGCTTGTGCGAGATAAGCTTCAATTTTGTAAAAGAGTAACTTCCAAAACTATTTCCTTATCCTATCTCTCTACTATCATCTCTCTCTCTACAGGTGTTTTAGAAGAGCAAGCTCATCATATTAAATGGAGGTGTAAGCAACTATATTAATCCAATGTTTCTCTCTACTCTTTGTACACTAATCTTTTTAAACTATAAAATGGATTTTTTTTCTTTTATATAGAAAATGAAAGTTCTTTAATAACAGTCGAACTTTTACATGGATTTTCAATCTTTTTCCCATTTAGAACTACCCATTCTTTTACTTATTAACCCCGATAAGCAGAGTTAATAAAGACCAAGTATGTTCAATTTTGTAGGCTCATATCTCTTAAGCTTTCAGTGACAGCCGAACACAAAACTTAACTCCAACACAGCAATGTAATCGACTTAAATTTCGTCTTTAGGTTTTCAGTTTTGAAGGTTTTTCTCTATTTGGGATACCAGAGTTGTAAGAAATTTTTAGAGCTAGCAAGTAAATGCAAGTTTTTTTTTTTTGAAAGAGATCCAATTTTTATTGAAAGAGAAAAACATAGGATTGTAACAAGTACAAGGCCGAGTGCCCCCTCCCCTACATAGGCCTATGGGACTCTCATAAATTGCTCCCACTCTAACATGAATTGAACAAAACAAATCCCCTTGAACGCTCAATGAGCGGTGCACAAGTACCACAGAAACTCTTGGACATCCATCATAATAGGATCACTAGACATGAAAGAAGACCCAAACACTTTGTTATTCCTCCTTGGCCACAACACCCAAAAATGGCGTAGCCAATAAAGGCCCCAATAATCCCACCCTTATCTTTGGAGAAAGCTTGGCACTTCCATCCACTAAAAAAGGTCAGTAATGGACCGAGGCATAACCCAGGAAACCCCATAAGCCTACAAGTAATGGTTCCATACTGCACTCACAACATAACAATGGATCATCAAATGGCCTCGCAACTCCACATCATGGGTACACATGGGGCATTGCGGGTCTACCACCATCCCCCTCCAAATCAAAGCAATTTCGTGGTCGTTCATTACCAAAACAACTCACGCATAAAGAAAGACACCTTTGAGGGCACACATCTCATCCACACAATGGATATAGGGCAATTCGTTCCAAGTCCCGGAACAGGAGCCTCCTCCACCAAATGATTATACAATGATGAGACCATGAACGACCCACTCTCATCTGATTTCCACTTCCAACCATCCTAATGCGTGCTTGGTTTCATATGCTCAGGGAAGCCAACAAAGACATTGCTACTTCGTCCCAATCATACAAGCCCTTCTCAAATGCAAGTTAAAGTGATGCATATACATTATAATGCAATATGAATTGCTTTGCAGCAAACCAAGGGGAGCAGTAGTAACCTTTCTGAAGCCCCCACTACAATTCATTGTGTATCTCCTCAACCATCGATCTCTTAAAGTTGATGGAGACTTGTTACTTTGCTCTGAATCCTCTATGAGAAGTAGTTTTCTTCGAAATTTTGGTTTTGGTGGTATTGGGGCTCCCAAATTCTTCAGGAAAAGTAGTTTTCCTTTATCTAAATTAGGACTCTCTTATTAGGCATAATTCTGTGAAGGCCTTATCTTATATCATGTTTTTTCTATCATCAACAAATTTGAACAGTTCGAAAAAAAAAAAAAAAAAAAAGATTATGCAGTTTCAATGCATATAAGCATAGGTAATGCGAAACAATGGAGAACAATAAGTACTTACTGTGCCCAGCACATCATTCACATCAACTGAGGCAAATTCACATGAGAGTTCTGGAAAACTACAAAAGGAGAATTATACAGAAAAGAGTGATTCTACACAGCGAGGAAATGGGCGAGGAAATGAGCGAGGGGAGTGAGGTGGCGGGGGTGGGAGCCGTTCATCCCGCTCAGGATGCGCGCGCGAAAAGTCAATGCACGCATCTCGAGTGGGGTGAACGGCTCCCACCCCGCCACCTCACTTCCCTCGCTCGTTTCCTCGCTCATTTCCTCGACACTTAGAATTTCTGTACAGAAAATTAGAGCACACACAATAACAAAAGGCAGAATAAAAACGAGGTACTAAAAGCTACCAATCACATATATGTAAGAATGTGAACTAGTTAGAATATAAACTTAATTTGATCTTGGTCTCTCGCCGTTAGTTGACCGTCAAATCAACCATTGTGCATATACTTTCCACCTGACTGGAAAAAATACCCAGATTGCCCTTGTTTGCTGGAAACCCTTTCCATCTCACTCCCTCAATTGAGGGTAGTTCAAGTCTTTTTTTTTACGTCATTTGAGAAGCACATGCACAAGATAATGGTTGACTGGCGACGAGGACTAAGATCAAATTAAATTTATAAAATGGAATAAACTCATTTACCCTATTAGTAGCATTCGATAGCATCCAGTAGAAGGTGCTTTTCCAGAGTGAGGTTAACCATTCAAATATTTATGCTACGAACCATTCAAAAATTTTTATGACAATATGAAGTGTTATCACTTTATTGATATGCCCCACGTTGTACACTCTAGTTTGCTGAGTATTAACATCAACCTGTTGTATGATATTAACTAGCTTTACATTCACTCCTTCGGGACTCATGAAAATTTTTTGTTGATGATAAAGTGATCTTCAACTAAGCCTCCAAGAAATAGAATATATGAGATAGGCTAGAAATTTTATTAAAAAGAAAAAATATGCAAGTGAAAAAAAATGCCAAGGTCATGCCTTACTCCAAGGAGGAACAATGTCTACTGTTCGGAATATTTCGGAATATTGATAACTATTTTTCAGTCAAACTGAACGCACAGGACACACACTTGTGAATACTTGTATTCATCAATCATTGATAGCCTTTGACGAGCAGTTTGATACAGATTTGAGAATACTCAGCCTTGTAGACCCTACACTAAAGGGTAATATATGGATGACCTTTTGGTCACTAACCAATCCGCCATATCCTGCTCAGTTAAGTCCTAAGGAATCATTTTGTATTGAAACAGCTTAACCTTGAGGATGTACCCACTTACAGCACAGGCGGATAAAGAGTTTGAATTTTAATCTGCTATCTCAAGAACTCCTCCATATGTGAATATTTTCCATAGAGCTTCTTCACAATGCACACTTCATGCACTGCTGTAATAATGTTGTTCGCTATAACCTCATCATATTTTCTGTTGTGGTTAAAGACTCGACTATTTCTTTCCATCCACTGAATAAGCCGCCATGGATTCTTAACTCTACTAACAGGTTTGCTACCTTTCCACAAGCCAGCAATCCACTCCCATTCCTGTATATCGAGAAAAAGAATCACCCTGTTGCACTCGCACAATTTAAAAAACTTATTCCACACTGAATCAGAGAATGGTCCTTCAAAGAAAAGGTGCCAACTGTTTTCGTTACTGTTCTGGCATAACAAATGTTCAGAATAATTTGTGAGACTCCTAAGCAACAAAAATATTAATTTCAGATTTTCCTGATCATTAAACATGTAACCCTTGGAGGAGGAACCCACCAACGGACTTTGGGACTGGCGTTCTGCTCTTAGATTCACAGGCTGAACTGGTAGAAATGCAAGTTAAACATCCAAATGAGTGTATCGTCTGGGAAGAGATGGAGTCAACTGAAAAATCTGATTCCAAATTAGAGTAACTTCAGGGACATTAAATTGAGGAACACTCCATCTTCCATTTTCAAAGAGAACATCTACTTTGGCACTATTCCTGAATGTAGTACAGGTTTTTTAGACTGGTCTTCAATGATAACCAAGGGCTGCACAGACAAGTTGACATCACTTCTCTCACACACCCTCATCCAAGAGGTTGGATTTGCATAGAAGTAAAAAGTGTTTGCTTTGAGTGTCATTGCAAAAGAGATTCTCTTAGTTGAATTGAAGGTTCACGTATTCTTTATTTCTTTACCTAGGGGCCTATCCTGCTGGAAATAAACTTAGGGCTGGAGAGATTCCTCTTCTCTAATCTTTTTGTTCAATTTAGCTTATTGGACCATAGACCTTCAACATCTTTATCTGAGGGACCATGTCTTGTACAAACAATTTTTTAATAGTTCTTGACCCTACAACCACACTTCTTGTTTATCTACCACACTTGTCTCTTTTCCACCTCTTTTAACTAAAATATTTAATTTCATCTTACCAAGTGTCCTCCTTTAACAATTCAATCAGTCTTATGGGCCTAAAACCAAAAAATGGATTTAACCACCCTAAATTTCAAAAAGTCCAATGCAATGCAATTCATATCATAGATCACTTGTACGTGGAGGAAAGGATGCAACTAAAAAGAGCATATAGACAATGGTGGCCTTCTACTTGTACAGAGAAATAGTAAAGAGACATATTAATGAATATTGATCTATTAACTGAAAACAATAAATTTCTGTAAATAAAACTGAATAAGGAAAACAATAAAAAACAGATAAAAGAAATTACTCAAAGGAGTTCTGTTCAATTGAAGCTAGCTTGCTAACTAACATCAATCAATCATACGATCATAGCCGTACACCTAGCATGGACTAACCCTAGCTTGAGAAAGGCTTCAGCATTGTCCCGAGCGGACCATTTACAAATTATTGTTCAACCTGTAAGTCAAGCGCCCAGGCCAACAACACGTCAGCCCAAGAGACGCGAATCTTAGGGCTTGGCCCAGGACAATAAGATCAGAACAAGAATCTCACAGTTGTTACAGGTCTGAGATCCACTTGCACGAAATTAGCTCTTAGCCCAATCAAACATTGGGTCTTAAACAGAGCCAAGTACAAAGAGACTAATCATGCACAGGTCAGATCTTATGTGAGATTTCCTCCTTCCATCAAGCCCTCGATTGCAGGGACGGTTGGGAGGGAACTCTCACAATAGAAAATGGTGAAAGGAGGAAGAAAGGTAAACATATTCATTACAATTTGCATACCGTATTCCCTCTTCCTTGCATCGATATCTGACTTAAGCATCAGCGTGCCTTTGGCCACTACAACGGTGGTCCCTGGCTTAACCGCTGCTCATTTTGCAGGTTCGAGATCATCGAGACTAGCAATAACAGATTGAACACATCAATTTGGCGCCATCTATGTGGAGATGATGATAAGTTTTCATTGAAACAAACGTACAAAGTTCATTCTAGCTAAGCAGCTGAGGCAGCCATGGCTGACCCTCGCATAGACCAAATCTTGTTTCATATTGATCATCTAGTGCGGGTAGTGAAGAAAGTCGCTCAGGATTGACGGCAATCACCCAAAGTGGCGGAGATCCGGGGAGATCTCACACCAAAAAAGACACCTAAGAGCTATTCCATGAAAGTGAAAACCTCCCTAGGATCAAAGAGCTGGCCGACAGGAGAGCTTAAAGAAGGATGTGGATCACGGGCAACCAATCCGAACGTCTTGTACGACCTCACCGTCCCTCCATTCTCGAAAGAGATCATGAGCGCCCCACTACCAAAGAAGTTTGTCCCGCCAAAGCTCGAATTCTATGAAGAAATATCAAATCCGTCAGATCATCTGTGCCATTACCACCACGTAATGGCGCTGAAAGAAGTTCAGAAGCCATCATGTGTAGAACTTTCCCCACCAGCCTGAAAATGATGCACTGACTTGGTTCCACAATATCCAGCATTGATTTATCGATTCGTTTCAGGTCTTGGCGAAGGCGTTTATCACCAGATTCGTAATAAGCCAGCGAATCAGAAAAAAGGGCCTCACTACTGCTAAGTCTAAAGCAGAAGCAAGGTGAGACCCTCAGAAAGAACGTCACTCATTTCAACAACAAGCTAACTTTAATCGACGATTGCAACGACAACGCGTTGGTCATCGCCTTACTTTTAGCATCAGTGAAGGTCAGTTCTATAGCTTTCTCACCCTAGAAGCCCCAAGGGATATGGCGGACTTGCTAAAAAGTGCGCAAAAGTATCACTCTGAAAGAGATGCTAGCCGCCAAGAAAGGAAGCGCAAATGAAGCCAAGCAGACCCTCAGGGTCTGGGACAGGGGAGAAGAAAAAAGGCACGAAGAGGAGGATCGACAACAAAATCGGGTTCGACAAGGTCAAAGCCACCAACTACGTCAGCGCAAAGTTTACTGAGTTCGCTCCCCTCAACTCCAGCTTGGCAAAAATCCTTTACGCAATGAAAAGCTGGGGTGACATCAAGTGGCCTCCAAGATCAAACACGATAGGAGCAAGTACTGTGCTTATCACAAAGATCCCGGTCACATCACCAAGAATTGCCAAAGTCTCTATAACGAGATATAGTATTGGGTTCGAAGGCAAAGACTTTCATAAATTTTGACAAGAAACGGCTCCAAGAGAAAGAGAAAAAAGAAATGGCCCCGGAGGTCGAGGAAAAGATTGCAGACGTCATCTTCATCTTACATAGTGCGCACAATGAATCGGAAAAATCCAACCGATCAAGGAAGGGGGTAATCCGAGAGCTATAGATATGTCCCCACTGCGGAGATCACCCAATCCAACATGCTCGGGTAGAACACCCAACCCCGGATCTGACGTTCACCGAGCATGACATGCAAGGGGTCTACTCCCCACACAACGACGCCCTGATTATTACGATTGCAATATCGAAATGGTGCGTCAAAAGGTCGCTGGTGGACACAGGGAGCACAACCAATATGATGTTCCTGGAAGCATTTCGCGTGATGCAGCTGAGAGATGAGGAGCTGAAACAGAACAACTAGGTGATGGTCGGCTTCAACAGCGCTCGAAGCTACTCATTAGCTATATAGTTAAAACGGATAACGGATCCATAATAGTCCAAGAGCATTATAAGTTATAACAGAATATATCGAGATATAACGATATATTTTTTAAATATATTTTTAATACCCCCACAAAGTATTAATGTATTATAGAGTCAAAAACATAAATCATGTTCATAACATTAAATTCAAAAGCAAAAAAAACATTAATAAAAAACATATTTCCTTCATATGAGAGAGATTGCAACAGAAAGTACGAATGACTCTTCATCTTCTTCCCTTCTTCTTCTATCGTTCTCTGTCGATTGGTGACATCAAGCTTTGGTTCTCCTTCTTTCCTATGAGCCTAAGGTTTTGGTTTGATCGAGAATGAAAGGGGTATTTGTTTTTAATTTTATATTTATTTTTTTATATATTAGAACAAAACGTTAAAATGGAGTAATTAAAAAAACGTTATCTAAAAAATAGTCATATAACGTTGTTCTATTGGAGCTGTGATTCCATAACGTAATAATGTCATAACGTAACGGTTCACCCCCGTAAAGCATTATATCGAAATTATATCGGCATTATAATGTTGTTTTAATTGCACAACTCATTAGGGAGCATCAGCCTACCCGTAGGAGCAGGAAAACTAGTAAAACTCCTTCTGACGGAGTTCATTGTGGTAGACGCCCCTTTCGCATACAACATAATTCTAGGAAGACTTTGGCTCCACTAGATGGGAGCAGGGTTTCCACACGACACTAGTGTCTCAAGTACCCCGTCAACGTAGAGACAAGAATTATCAAGGTAGATCAGTTTTCCGCTAGAGAATGTCATTACGTGGTGATGAAGCTACCGGGTAAGTAACCACGTAGCTCAAGTCCCCCTAAAGAGAGATGAACCAACAAGCTCAGGGCTTACTGGTAAGGAGAAGCAAGAGTAGCCTGTAGCACTTTTGAAGAAGATCAATAAAAGTAATCTCTTTAAAAATGACTCTACTACACACTCAACTTCTTCGACAGGGGAAGACTCGATCCTAATACGGGGGCCAAAATGGCGCACAAACGATCAAGCCTAGCCACACTGAAGGCGACGACTCGCCGCATAAGTTACCTAGTCCGCCTAAGGAACCAAGGTATGATACGGCAAGTCGAGCCCAATCCCCGGACAACTCACCACCCAACGAAGCATAATCCTAACATGGGTACCAAAATGACGCACAAACGGCCGAGAATAGTCCTATTCAAGATATCGACAGCTTGCCACATAAATGGCCTAGTCTGCCTCATGAGCCAAGGCAGTGCAAGTGCGGTAGATCGAACCTAGTCCACGAACAGATCACTGCAAGCGGACCGTACCCAGTCCCCTGACAATCCACCGCAAACGAACGAGTCAGTCCACAGACGACTAACCGCTCCAAAGACAACCTAGTCTAACCACAAGAGCGCGATGGCACACATGCAGACCAGATCCAATCCACCGCAAGCGGGCGAATCCAATCCCCAATGACTTATCGCTCCTAATATAACCTAGTCCGACTACGGGGACCAAAACGGCGCACAAGCGGTCGAGCCTAACCCCACTGAAGGCGACGACGACACGGCAAAAGTGAACTAGTCAGCCAAGGAGCCAATGTAAAAGACGACGCATTGGGACAAGCTTAGTCCACGAACAATAGGCGTAAAAGACTCCTTCCAAGCACAAGTCCTCTCAAGGATTGAGTTAGAGGACTACAAAGAGCTAACCCGTTCAGGCAAAGATGGTTCCTCAACAACTCAACTCCAGTTCAGGATTGTGGTATATTATAAATTCTAGCCTAGACAGGCGTAAAAGACTCTTTCCAACGAAAGTCCTCTCAAGGACTGGGCGAGAGGACTACAGGGACCTAGCCCATTCGAGCAAAGATGGTTCCTCGACAACTGAACTCTTGTTCAAGATTGAGGTAAATTATAAAGTCTTTGATTTGATCAACATTTAGGTCCAAAAAGATAGTATCATCTGCATATTGGAGGATCAGGGCAAAAGTATCATTGCTTGTTCCCTAGAACCCTTGGATAATTGAAGTGCTCACCTCTAAAAATCATTTGAGTTAGAACTTCTCCCACCAAGGAAAAAATGAGAGGTGACAAAGGATCATATTGTCTAATGCGTCTTGGGCCCAGTGTTTTAAAAGGCGATTGAGGCGTACGCCTTGAGGCGCGAGTCGAGGCGGGGCGACCAAAAATCGCCTCTGAGCGTACGAGTTGGGACGGTATTTGGAGGCGTTCGCCTTACTGTGACGAGGCGTACGCTTTGAGGCACACGCTTCAAGGCGTAATGAAGCGTACGCTTAAAAAACAGAGAGGAGGAAGAAAAGATCGAGAGGGGAACAGAGGAAGAACTGAAGGAGAAGAAGAGAAGAAGAACAGAGAGGAAGAAGAGAAAATCGAACCAGGAGGAGGAGGAGGTTGTTGAGGAATCGAAATCGTTGGGGTTGAAACAGGAGCTAGACCAGCAGAAACAAAGACCCCATCGATGATTCCACCCTCTCTTGGGTCGAAGAACTCGCTAGAAACATGGCGTTTTCTCTTCTTCTTGTTAGTTTCAGATGCATTTGACGAAGTGGTCGGAATCTTGAGAGTTCCACCTACTGACATGGCAATCGCAGGAACTGTACTAGTCCCTGTTGCAGCGATTATAGCAGGCTCAGCGTGTTCAAGAAGCCATCGAATGGTCTCCCTGGTCAATTGGAAAATCCTGGCCGCGCATGTTGCAGGCATCCGAATCCTCCTCCCCCCTTCCCTCAACCTTTTGCTTCTCTTCCTTCCTCTCTTCTCTCTAGAGAACACCACCACTGCGACTGAGAGAGACTCCTCTGTTTCAACACCGCCAAACTCTCTAACTAAACAACACTTAATATAAATAAGCATACAACAACCACACAAAACCATCCAACATTGATCCAATGGTTACCTTAGCATTTTTTTGGTGAGCTCGATTGTGGGGGTGATGTATGAGCAATTTTTTCGATGAGCATGACGGTGTGGGTCCCACACTAAATGTTTTGGTCGATTGTGGGGGTAAAATGCTCTGTATTTTTTTAATTCATGATTGTAGCTAACTGGTATATTTAGTTATACTAGGAGATTGAACAGGTGGGGTGGCAATCTATATTTTGTAGCTAATTGTTTTATTGTATTTTGTATGCACATTTACTGACAAACATATTATTTTGTTTTAGCAGGCTCCACTTCTTGTTCTTCACTACAATCCTTACGAGTCTTCAAAATTTTCTTTGATTTCTGCATTTATAGAATTACAATAATAAGGTTAGTCTGATAGTCTCAACTCAACAAACAATACATGTAGGCACATAAATACTAAAATACTGAAATACATAACTCATAAGGTGATAATGGTGTGATTTAATTTCTTTCAGTATAATGCTGTATTGCTATTTCACTTGATAATTGATTTTATTTTTCTTTATTTGTTTGAGTTTTTTATATATATTTTTCACTATTTTTTACAAAAAAACGCCTCGCTTCGCCTCGAGGCTACGCTTCGCCTCAGAAAAAGCTTGACCGCCTCGAGTCTTAAAAACGCTTTTTAAAACATTGCTTGGGCCTCTCAGGAAAGAGCAGCCATGAATATCTTCACAAAGAGGTAGCAAATGAAAGTAAGGCCTATATCCATCTCTGGCCAAATTTCATTCTAACCAATATAAAATGATGAACTTCCAGCCAATGGTATTAAAAGCCTTGGGGAAATCTAGCTTGCAAACAATCTCAGGATCCTTGGACTTCATTCTAGCATCAATAAGTTCATAGGCAACAAGGGAAAAATCAATCAGTTGTCTTCGCTCCACTGCTATTGATTGGTGAGTAGACACTAGCTTCTGCATATCGGGTTTGATCATATAGCAACACTTTAGAAATGATCTTAGAATGAAGGAGCAAGGCCAATTGGTTTGAAGTCACCAATAGTCATGGCACGCTAATTTTAGAAATAAGGCAGGTCATGCTGGAGTTTAATCTTCAATCTAGGAATGCATTTGCACTAATATCTGCCACAACCTTCATGAAATCAACTCTAACAGTATCACAACATTTGAAATAGAAGTCAACAAGAAAGCCATCAATGCCAGCAGCTACATCCTTGGCTATAGCAGCTCTAACTTCTTCAATTATTTCTTTGTCAAGGTTCAATTATTTCTTTATCCCCATTCAGCTTAGGTCTCTACTATTCAGTTTCTTGAAGCATCTGCTGGAAATGATGAACACTGTGACTTGAAATCACCTCTGCTTCAGTTTCAATAGAGTCCTCGATTTTCTTGAAGCACTAATGATTTTCCTGTGATTTGCTGGCTTGTGAATAAGCTTTCAGCAAAAATCTCCTTTGGTTCCTCAATAATCACAGCATTCCTATTTAGGAGATGTATTCCCTCTTGATCACACAGTCAAGTTCAGAAATAGCTTCATAGTTTGTTAACTGTGTATGAGAGTGTCAATTTTACCAAAATGATCAAAGCAATGAATCAGCTTCCATGAGTCATCAACCACTTTGCAAAAGTAGGGGCCCTCAAACCACATCAATTCTAGTCTAAGATGAGAAGGCTTGGAGGGAGAGAGACCAACATTAAGGAGGATACCAAACTTCCATGATGATACGATCTTGTAGTCTCTAAAAGGTTCTCCAATCTGAGGTTGCTAGGAGCCTGTCCAATCTTGAGAGAGAAGGGGAAACTTTGTTATTAAACCAGATAAAGCAACCTCATTTCAGCAATCCCCCATCAGCACACAAGAAGAGTGGTATCCTTAAAAATGCCCCATGTATTACCCCAAACCGAATTAACCCTTGATGTTTATCCATAAGGTATCCACATTCTTATGAACATCCCCAAATATTCCGTTCTTTCCTTCTCTCCATACAAACTATGTTAGAGCAATTTCTCCCGAACCCAAAACCCCAAGTGAGTCAGCTTGAACTTGTCTGCTTTGGAAGAACTTGTCTGGCGAACTTGTTGCTACAAATATCAAACATGTTTGGAAAATTGTCCTTAAGCTTGAGTTCATCACACCATTTGTCATTCCTGAAACTGATAGTGTCACCTCAAGCTTTGAAGTGGTGCAGTTGTGTAAGTTGTCGCATAGTCTGTTACATAACATCACTTTACACAAACATTACAATTTTATATAACAAGCAACCAGAATATAAGCATCAACTAACACCAACAAAAACTGCAAAGAGCCACACATATTAACACCAAAACAACAACAAAGTATTATTGCCATCAGTGAATAGACATGGCTGAAATTAAACCCTCATGTACCCCTATGCTTCGCACATAAGCAAAAACGCAATCTCCGGAAGCACAATACTCCCCCTCTTCCACCCTCTCCCAAAAGACCTTACATATTAATGTCTGCCACGGTGTACATAGGATCCAGCTTACCATCCACTATCCACATTGCCCTCCCTACCATCATTTTTGCTATTCATATGAAGCCGATACCTTGGACAGGGAGCACACCACATTCGTGGGTAGGGATTCATCTTCTGAGCCTTCGAACCCCATAGAAGCTTTGCCAAGCAAGCCATGATCTGTTATTAGGTCTTCTTCTATATAGCTCAAGCCCCCGATCTCATGTCTCATAGTTTTGGCTAGCTGCCCTCTTTTGCCTCTAACATTAATAACCAACCCACAAGCGTGATAAATGACCCTTTTGCATAGGTTCAAAGGGGTTAATGTGTTTGAGTTGCGTTGTAGGACAGGCTTTGTTTCGCCTCCCTACCTCGACTAAAGGCCTTACTCCATTCTCTCTATTTCAGTTTCATCCAAAATAGGTGTTGTCAAAGCTGCCTCACTACTTTTCATATCGATATCTTCAGAAATGGGGTCCGCATAATCCTCCACACTATGCACTTTGCCAAATCTCACTGATGTTCCTCTTCCCACTTCTTCCATACCTTTTGTATTTGGAAATTAGATTCACCACCTTTTCCTATGGCTTCCATCGGACCATAGTTAATAAATGGATGCAAATTTCCCACTCTACTTTTGTGGTGTGTTGAACATCATGCACATGGATTACATAACCTTAGAAAGCCAAATTAAATCGCACAAATCCCAAATTAAAAATTTCCTTCTCAACCTCATCATCTTATTTCAAACCTTCTTCCCAAATCTACTGCAACCATTACCAGCTATCACCATCCACTGTAGGGATAAAAACATGCGTAGAAATGTCAGGTGCCTATTTACCCACTTTAGAGTACATTGGGATCCCCCTTGCTTCCCTTCCCCATCAGGGATCATGCTTCCCTACTCCACCTGTGACTTCCCTGTTTTGGCGTTTCCATCAGTAATATTCTAAAGAATGAATTCAACAAGGATCCTCCAGAACCGTTGTGCAAGTGGATTAAACCAAGTTTAAGCCTGTGCATTAATTCCACTCTCAATGCTAATCTACATTGACAGTTATAAATAAAACATTCTACAGAGCTCTCGTCTGAATACCAGTGTTATTGGGATTCTTTATTCTAATTTATTTCAAGAAAGACATAGGCAGCTTTATAGCCTAAAGTTGCTGTAAACTAACAGGGGGTATTCAATTATGGATTTTAATAGAGTGTGAAAGACTTTAAATCTCATGAGTTTTAAAATATTTTAAAGGAGTTTACAGAATTTACTGAACTTTGATGTATTTTAAGTGACTGAATTTTGTGGATTTTACAGAATCCACTGGATTTTGATGGATTTTTATTATTGAATTTTCTGAATTTTATAAAGGATTGTTATGGATTTCTATTGATTCTTATAAATTTATGTAAATTCTTATGAATATGCTATTAATCATAGAAAATTATGAAATTACGTCACCTACATTGTTATCCATGTCAACACAAATCATAAAACATCCCTCAAATAGCAATATAACAATCATTTGTATGCTACATGAATTTTATTTCAAATTAAAAAAAATTCAAATACATTGAATATGGTCCAAAAGTAATACAAATAACTATTTTTATTTTGAAAATAAGAAATAATGCAAATAATTTCTTTTGAGGATCCTCACTTAATACTTTTTTTGGGAACACCTTAAACTTGTATGTGCAAGCAAAAACAAAATACAGATGTGTATATAAATAACAATTGTTGATTTTTTTTTGGCTCTAAAGCAAAATGTAGCAATGGAATAACATCAAATTCTGCTTCATAAGTATATACAACAAGCAAAATGTAATCAAAACTTCTACAAATGAATTTTGTAAACGATTACCATGCAGCAAACTTGGAGAAATTCAAAGCTTATTTAAGCAAACCAAATGTTCATTGAATACAGATAATCTTACCAAAATGTTCATTGGATACAGATAATCTTACCAAATGTTCAGAAAGAGAGAAAAAAAAAAGATGAAGAGAGGACAAGAAAAAGAAAATAATAAGAGGAAGAGAATGAGAATAATAATAATAATAATAATAATAATAATAATAATAATAATAATAATAATAATAAAGAAGAACAAGAACAAAAGAAAAGAGGAAGTGCGGGTGGTGGTGCATCCAGCGGTGGTAGGGCATGGTGGTGTGGACGAAAGTTGTGGGGCAAGGTGGTGCTGCTCTTGTGAAGAGAGAAGAGAAGGGAAGGTGGTGGTGTCTTTGAGCAGATCACAAAAAAATGGGATGGTGGCGTTCTTTAGCGAAAATGGTGGTGTTATTTAATAATAGCCAATATAAATCTGTTGAAATATGAGGGGGGGGGGGGGGGGGAGGTTGGATTTGATATAACTCTTGTTATATATACTTTTCACTCACAAATCCTTCAAAATTCACAACTTTAACAAATCCATTAAAATCCACTACTTTTTGAATACCCCCTAATTTTGGTGGACTTTTGAAAATCATGAATTGAATACCCCATGATTTTAATGGATTATAAAACAATCATTTAAAATCTATATTTGAATACCCCTAGATTTCATTTTATTGTTTTAAATCTTTAATTGAATACCCCTATATTTTAATGGAGTTTAAAATCTTTCACACTCTATTAAAATCCATGATTGAATCCCCCCTTGTAAATCAACTTATGCATTTTAATTTTTCAACAGGATAATGGAATACATGCAGTGTTCCCCCAAGGTGTTAATTGTAATTGGAAGAATAGTAAAGCTCAGGCTTCAATTCCCACTGTAAAAAGCCATTAAATACCTCAAAACGTTATGGCAATATTGACATTGTAATTCATTTTGATTTGTGATGCAACGAGTTCAAACTCTTTTTTGGTCTGTTTCTTATTTCTTTGATTAAATTGGAGTTACAGATTTGTTGAATTTGCAATTTTTTTTATTGATTTTCGTTTGCTGGTTATTCTAATCCAGTTGTCATTACGAAATTAAACGGAAAAAAAAAGAGTGAAGTTTGTGGAGAAAATTGAGATCTGACCTGTAAAAATCGACTGATTAGAGCTTACTGGAGGATATCATGATTGCAGACAGACAGAGAGAGAGCTGAAACCCACCAAATCTGTACACTCTCTTGGGGCATAGAAGAAGAAGAAGATCGAATGAGATGCAGAAACAGAGACTGAGACTGAGACAGTGTGAGCGAGCGAGGGATACGAATCTCAGTGGGGGTATGTGTGCAAAATTTTCTTGAGTAATACTAGTGCAGTGGTATCTTGCCTGGTTATCACTTATCTCGATGCAATCCTACGGTGTCTGGTAGCCACCAGGCAAGATACCAAGCACTCGACCGGTGCACTTAAGAAAAAGCCAATTTTCTTTCTACTATTTCGTGAGTAAGACTACGGTGCCTGGTCTTGCATGCCTGGATGGTACCAGGCACGTGCTACTTTACTGCTCCATCAAAAGCCAAAAAAAAGAAAAAGAAAAAAGGAACGCATGGAAGAAAAAACCCGCAGGGAAAAGAAAGAGTCTAGGGCTCCAAACGAAGAGTTTCGCATCCTCCGCTACAACCGCCGTCGTCCTCCACGCCTCATCAAAAGCATCGACAGAAAGAAGGAAAGAGAGTGAAGGATCGAAAAGGGCAAAGTAACTCGCTGAAAAAAGAGGGAAGAAGAAGAAGAATACTCTAAGTTACAAACCCAATTGGCCGAAATCCAAGCTACAAACCCAAGTCAAGGTGGGTTGAATTTATTTCTGAAGGTGAGTTTTTCCAGAAATTTTTTTTTCAGAATTGTTTGGGATTGAAGAAGAATACTCCAAGTTTTTTTTTAATTAACAAGTCTGCTCTTCTGCGGAAAAAAAAATTCAAGGTGAGTTTTTTTTTAATTAACAATTTATTCCTAAAGGTTGAATTGTTTTGGATTAAAGAAGAAGAATACTCCAAGTTTCTTTGTCATTTTTTTGGATTGAGTCGGTTGAATTTATTCCAGAAGAAGAATACTCCAAGTTTTTTAGTCATTTTTTTGGATTGAGTAGGTTGAATTGTTTTGGGTTTAGGAGGTTGAATTTGTTTTACACTTGTTTCAAATTTTGTAGCATGTTGAATTGTGAAGAAAAAAGGTATATGTTTAACTTGTTTGTGTGCGAATGTTTTCTTTTTTCCTTTGTTCAAATGACATTTAAAAAATTATCTCTGAAAATTTGCTGTGAATTAACAGGTGTTGAATTATCTCTGAAAATTGTCTAGTTCCCATGATAGAACAACCTTACCTTCTCAAAGTAGCAAAGAGAACCAAAGAACCTAACAGCAATATGGAAATGCAGTGAACAAATTAATGAGAAATGATAGCATCAAATGAAATTTATAGATGTTTGTTGAAAAGGAAAACATGAGATAAATCATATTAGCTTTTTCGTAAAAAATTTGTGTTTTCATATTAGACTCCATATGCATCTTTTTTTAATTGTTTTAAGGGATGTTACGAAAATATTGTATTTCATATTTTTAGGGATGGATACATTAGAAAATAATGAAAGTATGGAAAATGAAGAAATTTTAGAGGAGATAAAAGAGTCTTGCATAGGGATGGAATTTAACAACATTGATGAGTATCAGTCATATTATCATGATTAGTGTAATAAAAAGGGATTTCAAGTGAGAGTAAGGGCAACTGAAAAAGATGACCAGGGAAATCCTAAATATCTTATTCTTGCATCTGGTCAGGCTGAGAATTCAAAAATTAAAGCAGAAAGTGTTATAAAATTGCGTGCCTCTGGTAGATGTGGTTGTAAGGCTAAAATTAGAGCTCTTATACGCCCTAATGGAACATTGAGAGTGACAACAGTAACTGATGATCACAATCACGATTTGAGCCCTGAAAAATCGAGATATTATCACAAAAATCGAGTTATGAGTCAGTATGTGAAGAAGAGGCATAAATATAATGATAGGGCGGGCATTAGGACAAATAAGAGTTTTTCTTCGTATGTGGTTGAAGCAGATGGGAATGAGTAACACCCCAATTTTTCCAATGACAATAAAAATTTATGTGCCGAAAATTTTATTGAAAATTTGTAATTTAAAATCTTCTTTCGTTTGGCAAGTAGTATTTTTCGAAATTCGCTTAACTTTCTTTCCTTCCGAATCTCGGGACGAGATTCCATTTAACGTGTGTATAATGTAACACCCCTAAATTTCATAAAGATAATTTATTTTATTTTTAATTAAATAAAATAGAGTTACACTTTATTGAATTTAAATTTCAAAACTTTAGGGTTTTATTTGGTGAGTTTAGAAGGTGGTGCTTTCAGAAGTTCAGTGGGGGCGAATAGCCACCCACCTTATAAAGAGAACAAACTTTTCCTTTTTTCTTCTCTTGTGCAAACCCTTTTTTCTTCTCTTGTGCAACAGGAAGCTCTTCCTCTTCGGCGGCGGCTTGCACCCAAGTTGTTCCGCCCACTCCGCCCATATATCTTCCTCATTTCTCTTTCCTCTATCTCCCTTCTCCTTCCTATTTTCTTTCAACGCTAGAAAACACATTGGCAAGCGAGAAAGGGGCTGGACATGGCGGTGTGTGGTGTTGCATTACGGAGGGGTTGATTTGTTTGCAAGCAAGGTGGTTGTTTGGTGGCGAGATGGACGGAACGACGTGTTTTGGCGGAAAAGATCATAGGGTGAGTTTTCTTCATTTTCCTTTTTAGATTTTTGCATGAAGTTGAGAATGTTGAGTGATGATTAGATCTAAAATTTGGGGAGATTTGTTTCCTGTTTGATTGTTGTATGAAATCATCCTTATGGATTAAAAGATGAATGAGGTGCATGTAGTATTGAGAATTCAGTGGATTTTAATGGGAAAAACTCACTGGAAGGTTGGTAAAGGTGAGAGTAGATGTCTTGATCTTTTTCACAACCTCCCCATTGGGTTCCATTTGATTGGCTCCAATTACTCCTAAAACGTTTTAAATTTTCAGTTATGTATTTCATCTATATGGTTCTCGACTCTTTAGTGAATCATAGTTTTTTTTTGTGAAAATGTCATCAAGGATGTCTGATTGGTGGGGTGGTTGAAGAGGCTATTCAACTTACAATGTGGCCCATCTGTAGGGAAGTTATTTTAGAGAAAAGAAACACATAATGATTGAAAATTAGGTTAGTTCCACATGCAACAAGGAGAGGATTGGTTTGATCACTGCTATCTAAACGATCATTTCTAGTTAGGCCAGTGGGCGGGGGAACTGATGCAGTATTTTACGAATCAGTTTCAGGCTCTAAATCTTTTCTTTTCAATGGGGTGGCATCATATAGGATTGTTTGGAACTGTGTTCATCTGATGAAGAAGTTGGCAGTCACGTGATTGGTTTCTGCACAGACCTTAGGGAGGAAGATATGTTCGTTGTAGAGTGGGCGATGCTTTCTAGTTTAATTTTGGTTAACTTGGAATTAGTGGATGTTTTCAAACCACTTAAGTTATGTGTGTTGTATTGGTATGTCCAAACTTCACAATGGCATATTTGTATCCTTCATTAGTTCTCTTTTAAACTATTTTTATTAGTTTACATGCCAATGCATCTTAGCAAGTTGGCAGATTTACAAGCACTTATCACTAGTCACTAAGTACATATACATCCATCAAATGACATCGATGTGTTATTTCACTTGTGCATTTGTAAGCTTAAGTCTGTATCTGATTTGTATGCTTGTAATCATTAAGTCTCTTCTAGGACTAGTTTCCAATAAACAATAGCGTTTGGCTATCCTCTGTTAAGCTCATAAGCTAGCCTATGTGTAGTAGTGTTTGATATTGCACTATTGTGCTGCGATGTTTTATGTATCATTGATTCTACTGATGCATGACCATTTAAGATTAATGGTGTTCCTCTGAACGTATACACCTTGAAATGGTTATGTTTCCCCAAATTAATGGGTGGATTGAATAATAAATGACAAAGGGTCATTGTGAGAGAAAAACTGAAATATCAGAAAATCAATGATATTGATAAATTTTGATTCCTTAAAATTTAATCACTTGGGATTGTATCACTTAGAACTACCACACCTCTTTTTGTTTATTATTTCTCTTATTTTACTAGAGAAACTAAATAACATGTGGGTCGTCTTGCGGAAGTGGGGCGCCTATTTCCTACTAGAGAAACTAAAATAACCTTTGGGTTAGTCTTGCGGAAATGAGGTGAATTTGTATGCCTAAAATAGGCTTTGATATTTATTCGTAAAAAATGTGACGTGATTTTATGTGCATTGATAGCTCAAGAATGGCTTTTGTTACTCATATAGTTAGGAGTATCCGGTGATGCATGCATGTATGTGATGTGTCCCCACTTGGGCATAGATGACGGAGAAATCCTCCTTTATATGAGAGAGGCATGCGGGCATGTATGTTCGGCATGGAGGTGGTTCGAATGTGGTATCGTCTAAGTGATCATTCTGTTAAAAGATGAATAAAATGTTTTTGCAGGATGGCAAGTCTACTAATGTTTTTGTAGGTCAGACTTGCCATAGTTAACTTCTACAGTGTAAGTATAAGTAAATGAATTTTTATTTAATTGGGATGATGATATGATGGCCTCGATGAGGAACTAAATTCTTTGAACTGCATTTTCTTGCATGACACATTTGCCTCGTTGAGGAACTACCTATTGGTGTGATGGTTTATTGTTTGTGCTTAGTTTAATGTTATCACGTGTGAATTTATTGATTTTGGGATGAAGATTACTCACACCAGCTTTATTGCTGATTCAAGTGAGTTTTTGCTTCTTGGGTACATTCCATTAGGAATGTAGCCGATGAGCCTTTCAGGTTTAGAGACTTTTGAGCAGCGTTACTGGAGTTCCGCTAGTAGGGCTAGCGACATCGGAATTTCCTGGTTAGTTTTATTATAAATTTTAGTTTGTTGTATTTTCTAAAATATGTTTTAGTGTTGCTGCTAAATGTGTCTGTTGTTATTGAATTTCGCGACCTGAGTTTTGGGGAAACGGATAATCCTACGTGAATTTTTGGATTTTCGTTTTTCTCGAAAATCGGGTCGTGACAGAATGATAGTATGACATTTTCCCAAAAAGATTGTTACAACTATCTGCATAAAATAAGGCAGTCGAGACTTGGTGAGGGGGATGCGACGACACTTCATAACTACTTCCAAAAGTTGCAAGCTAACAATGTTGATTTTTTCTATTTGATGGATTTGGATGACAAATGGAGGTTAAGAAATGTCTTTTGGGCTGACGCATGGAGTAGAGCAGCTTACAAGGAGTTTGTGATGCCATTACTTTTGACAGTACGTACTTAACTAATAAGTACGAAATGCCATTTGCTCCTTTTGTTGGGGTGAATCATCACGGCCAGTCAGTACTTTTTGGATGTGGATTGATCTGTAGTGAGACAGTAAAAGAGTTCGTTTGGATTTTCAAATCTTGGCTCGTGTGTATGAATGATTGTGCTCTAGATGCTATAATCACTGATCAAGACAGAACAATGAAGAGAGCCATCGAAATTGTGTTTCCCAACACATGCATAGATGGTGCTTATGGCATAGTATGAAAAAGTTGCCTAAACAATTGTCGGGTTGCAATCAATATGAGGCTATAAAGTTTGCAATGCAAAAAGCAGTTTATGATTGTCTATCTCATGAAGAGTTTGAAGAATATTGGCGTGGGTTCATTGATAAATTTAACCTTCAAAATAATGATTGGTTGAGTGGATTATATGATGAAAGAATTTGTTGGGTACCAACATTTCAGAGGAATAATTTTTAGGCAAAGATGTCTTCAACACAAATGAGTGAAAGTATGAATGTTGTTTTTTATGGTTATATAAATTCAAAGACCACTCTAAAGCAATTCGTAGAACAATATGAGGATGCGCTACAAAGTAAGGTTCAAAAAGAAGTTGATGAAGACTTTAGATCATTTAACCGTTGGCTTCCTTGCATTACTGCTTACGCATTTGAGAAAAAATTTCAAGTTGCCTACACCGCAAATAAATTTAAGGAGTTTCAAACAGAGATTGCAGGAAGATTATGTTGTGCAGTTAATCATCATGTCATGGGGGAGTATGGCTTTCAGGTTTATTATGTTTCGGAAGACAGGTTGATAGGAAACACATACACATCAATCAATTTTAAAGTTTATTTTAAAGATGATGACTTCAATATTAAGTGCAATTGTCAATTGTTTGAGTTTAGGGGATCTTATGCAACACTATTTTATCAGTATTGTCTCATAAGAGGATTAATGTTTTACCAAAAAAATATATTCTTCGAAGGTGGAGGAAAGATGTTAAGAGGTGCTATAAGGAGATTAAAATTGTATATTCAGATTGGGCAATGAAGCCTGAAAATGAACGGTTTGATGAGATGTGCAGTCTCTTTTATGAAATGGTTGACATAGCTTCTGAGGATCAAAAGGAGATAAATAATGTTAAACATTGGATAAAATTGAAGATTGGTGAACTAAAGAGATCAAAAGGTGATGGTGATGGTGATGTTAATGTTGAGTCAGATGGGTTTTTTGAAGTTGGCGCTAAAACTACTGGTCAAATTCATAGTCCATTGGCTGTCCGTTGCAAAAGACGATGTTCTACTTCGTGGATGCAATCCACCATGAAAAAGTTTGTAAAAAGAGCAACAAAAAGAAAGAAACACAAAAAAAGAGAAAGAAAATGAGAAGTATTGACAAAAAACATGTCATTGAGAATAATTTGGTAATTTTACTTGTTTGTTTTACTTTAATGAATATATATATATATTTGGATTTGAAGGTTCACAATATATAACACCTCTTTCAAACAATGTTGAGCCATATGGTCAATTAAATCTTAACACGCAGGTTTGTCTTTAGTACATTGATTGTTCACTTATGATTTGCTTCACCATGATTGTTCACTATGATTAACGTGTTTGTTGTTTTGAAGGATGAAAGTATGGGGTCATACTATTCACAAGCCAGTGCTACAATTAATGGACTTGGTTAGGTTTACTCACTTGTAACACATGTATGTAATTTATTTGCTTAAGATCATTTTAATGACCACATAAAGAATGTAAGTCTTTATCATTTATTTTTGCAGCGACCAACTTCTAACAACGACATGGAGTTGAGAGATTATAGCTCATTATTTTTGCCCTGGTAAGGATCTCAAACTATGTTAGTTCTTATTTTAAACCTTTTGAATTACTTCAACAGACATATAGGCTGTAATTGAGTTTAATTTTTTAGTATGAATCAGGCACATTGATTTACTAATTTTTTTTTATATCAACTCTGTTGTGGATGCAGAAGGATTCCATGTTCTCAACCACTGTTTTGAAGATCAGGTTCAGTTTTGAATTCGGGTTGTATTAGCAGTTTTGAAGACCAGGTTCAGGTTGTAGACCAGTTTTGAGTGCTGTAATTCCAAAATTTCAGGTTGTAATTTGTTGTAATTTCAGGTTGTAATTCCAGGTTTTCAGGTTGTAATTTCAGTTTTTCAGGTTGTAATTTCAGTTTTTCAGGTTGTAATTTCAGGTTGGTATGCTACTGAGTGCTGTAATTCCAGTTTTTCTCTATGGTTCAGTGAACCACTGCTATAATTCAGTTATTTCAGTGAAGATGCTATCCAGTTTTTTGTAATTCATGTGGTGCTATATGGTTCTAAACTTGAAGATGCTATCAGTTTTTTGGTGCTCTATGCTTATAGTATGGCAATCAATCACAACAATCTTTACCGGCATCAAAGCACAACAGCCAGCGTCATTTCCTATCATCTAAGTTATCACTCAGTCAACATTAAAAATCATCGCAAACAACATCAAGCCCCAAGATACGCTTAATTTTTCAGATATTTACAGTCAGGGCATTCAATATTATAGTCAACAGGAGATGATGAAGCTTTCTAGCAATGCTAAGATTACCACTAAGATACGATGTGCAGTAGAATACATCAATGATGTTTAACCCTTTGAGAGGGAATGCGGCATGATGTAAAATTGTAGTACCAAAGACATGTGACCAAGCTTCCATAAAAGTAGCAAAAATGATCAAATATCACTTCAATATTCCAAAGACATGCCACAGTTGCCAATAGTTTCGAAAAATGCGATTATTTGCTTGGCAGAGCAAAAATAAAGAAAAACAAATGAATCAACAATCTTCAATGACCAATGAAGATGATAGTGTCCCATTTCATCATCTCTTCAGAATTTTCAATGCTGTTGGAAGAAGATGTTTATGTCACTCCATGACATGCAAAAACATATAACAGATTAGAGATCATTATTGTTCTTCGAAAATAAGGAAAAAAAAAACATTTCGTCCACCATAATATCATAGTATGGACGATGACAGAATAAGGTGAGAATCAAGGTTCAAAAGTTACTGCTAACTAACAAACCCGTTAGGTCAAGATTTCTTTCGTCACACACAAACACATCTAAAGCACTTGCTAGTTCTTATAAACAGTCACTACATGGCATGCTGGGATGAACTTAGTTGAGATTTTTACCTTTGAGGAACAAAAGGCCGATCAAAGTAGGGCACCGGTTGAGCTTTCGGAACAAGTTCTCTTCTCAGTCTCCTTATTTCTTTCTCTTCTGCCAACTATAAGAAAATGAGAAAGGTTAGATACCAAGGAAGCCACTTCTATCTTAAATTTAGGAGTTGAATACTGATTGATAATATCATACTTTCTACTACCATTCTCTCTCCATTTTATATTGTTCAATCAAGCTTAACTTCTCTTGAACCTATGAATGAGCAAAAATAAACAACAAAAAATCCAAAGTCAATCTCAGTGAAGAGCCAGTAAAATTTGTGCAGAACATAAATGAAATACAACTTATTCAACACGAGTTGAGCATCATGCATCTTTTGATACTAGAAGAACCTTGAGGGATACTTATAACATATGGATATGTAGGAACTTACATGGTGATCAAATTCAGCACGCTCCACTGCCCCTCACATCGCTATGAAGCTTCAGGTCAATTGGTCTGGTGCTTTCTTTTACCAGAGGCTTCACCAAACACTGAGAATGCATGCATCAATTATTACTTATTAAATGTTTCAAGAGACCAATAAAAGCATACATGAAGTCAAAAGAATGCCAAACATGAAGTTAAAAGAATGCCAAACAAACTCATTAGAGTGCATTTTAACCACGTCCAAAATGCAAAAAGAATGTAAAATAGCAATGTCGTGGAAGCACTGGTACTCTTCATTCAAAACAACATGTTTATGCAGAAAAACAAGAAACTTGCCTTTGCTGATATTAACAAAATATTTATTCATTCAAAACATAACTGAATACAAGTTTGAAATACGACTTACAGAGTATTCAAAAAGCCACAAGTTTGAACAAAATAACTACCATTATCTTAATAACCACCACTAGCAGTGCATTAATCAAATCCCTTGTCAATGCCCAATGATCATTGTTCGCTTGAGCTTCACCCGCACGAACGCGATATTGATTTTTCATCTCTTCGAAGAAATTTCTTGCCTCGTAGTTCTTGCTCACTTTATTTTTCACCTCTTCAGCTGATTTGTTTGCCTCGCAGTTTTTGTTCACTTTCTTTTTCACTTCTTCATCTGATTTGTTTACCTCGTAGTTATTTTCCACCCCTTCTGAGCGAACCCAATCTTCATAACTAGTATAAGCTTCGGCAACTGAGACAAAACCCTTGTACAAACTACCTCTATACCCTGTTACTTGGATTGAACAATCTTGCCATGTTGCGTAAATTTCAGGGACACGACCACGATATACCACATACGCCTTGTATGCCATTGTTGGGTTAAGATCCTTATTTCAACATACAAAAAAAATGTTATTAAGCTATAGATGCCAATAACACAGTACATTTTTTTTTATTAACACAGCCATTGGTTTCGCCTAATTTTTACTAACACAAATTTTAACCAATTTTTTTTGCTTTTGTCACAAATATATGCAGACTATCAGTGGAGATTGTCAATGCCATGGTTGTGAATCGGTTCATATAATTCAATAAACATGGGTTCACAAATATATTGTATGGATGTGAATTTCATTAAACCTAATTTTTACTAACACAATTTCTCACAAATTTTCACATCACATTTGCAGAAATTCTTACTAACACAAATTCACATCACAAGAAGAAGAAGAAAACCAAATTTTTACTAACACAAATTCTCACATCACATTTGCTAAACGCCTCACAAATTGTCACAAATTCACACAAAATAGCAATGAAGTTCACAGCCATACAATCCGAAAACGAATGCAGAAGCAGAAGGAGATAGCAGCTATGGAGGTGAACATCACTTACCCCTTCTCGAGCTTCAGTTGTCGTTTTCTACCAGTACTTGAGCTTCTCCTTTAGTTCTCAAGTTTCTCTTCCAGTTCTCTTTCTCGAGCGAACCCTGGTCTTCCTCTTCCCCAGATCCCCTTTTTTAGGTTCAAATCCCTTTTCTTGAGCGAACCCTTAGCTTCCTCTTCAATCCCTTTCTCTAACCTTCAGGCGAACCTGATGTTCCTCTTCCTCATATCCCTTTTTGCAGGTTCCTCTTACAAGTTTGCTCTTCCTCTCCCTCAGATCCCCTTTCTCTTCCTCTTCCCCTTTTAGGTTCAAATCAGATCCCATTTTTTTTTCAAGCCAGCCACGTGCCTGGTACCATGCAGTGCACGTGCCTGGTACGCACCAGGCATGCAAGATCAGGCATCGTAGAATTTTCGCTATTTCGTTGGTTGTGATTTACCATCAGCGCACTGAGCGTTTGAAATTTCGAGTCCACTCTGGAGTCTCTATGGATGTCCAAACGCTCTGCTTTTTTCTCTTCTTACACACTACCACGTGACTCTTTAGTCCGGACTATGCTATAACCACCCTCACTCAACTGCACTATACAACCCACCTAGAAGGAAGGAAAAAAAAAATGGAAAATGACTTTTATAACCGTTTAAATATCATAGTTGATGTAATAGCTAATTTATACCTACTTTTATAATCGACAATGACTATTTTATTAACTCGGGTTAACTCATAAAGTATTAAGACATATTTACCCTTCCTATACAAATAAAAAACCTAATTTTATATTTTTATGACCAATAAAAACACTTTTTTTATTGATTTTTATTTTTTATTTTTTTAGGTACTCTTTGTGTCAAGTTTTTTTTTTCTTTCTTCAGTACTTAGGACCATTGATGCTAAAAAAAATAAAAATCAACAGAGAAAATGTAAGTGTGACAACGACAAGGATTGTGATTTCATGAAATTTTCATTTTTTTGAAATTATGAAAAGAAATAGACGAAAGTAAAATATTACTTGTTTTCATAAAAGTACAAAAAACAGCTGTTAAAAATTACATTTTTCGAGGATTTTTTGAAACATTTCAAGTTTTTTTTCGTAAATTCAAAATTTTCTAATTATCATTTTTTCTAATTATTTATTGATTTTTTTAAACCACCCCCTAATTTACTAATTAATATTTCGTCTACTTATATATTGATTTTTGAAACTAACCATGATTTTCTAATTATAGGTACTTTGTTTTCATTTAATGTGTTTAATACATTTATTTACTTGCATTTTATTTTTCACATATTAAATATACCCTCGAAATTCATTATGTATGTATATATATATTTCATTTATCCTCGAAATTTTTACGTCTTTTCTTTACATACCAAAATATTTCTTAAAATCAGGAAACCGAAATTAACTCGAAAAATGAAATCAAAATCCATAGTTATATTCCATTCGAATGTAAATATTTATGACAAGTTAATCAAATTGATTTTATTAATTAATTAAAACCAAATTTCTAATCATCATTAACTATATTATAAAAAGTTTATCAAACCTTAGCATAATAATTTGATTAACTTGTCAGTCAATGCAAACTTAAAAAAACTTATAATTCGTTGTTCATAATTAAAATAATTAATGTCAATTCCTACTAGCGGCATGGGGTGGGAGGGGTTAAAGGTTAAAAAAATAAAAACAAAAATATAGAATCATCAATAAAAGTGTCATTGTTGGTCATAAAAGTATAAAATTAGTTTTTTATTTTTTGAAAATGGTGAATATGTCCTATAACTTTATGAGTTAAGTCGGTTATAAAAGTATAAAAGTAAGTACAAATTAGTCATTACATCAACTACGATACCTAAATGATCTATTTTGTGAAGAAATATGCCTTAAAAGTTATTTAAAAAAAAAAAACAATTAATTTACTATACCCCGAACATAAATAGCTAACTAACCTTTTTATCAAAACATATTATATTGCATTCTCTTCTCGTACTAGTGTCGTACTAGTGGGACGTACTTGGACTATGAATGGTCACACCTACCTACTTTCAGTGACTAAAATGTCTCCAATGCAATTAAACCACAAGCAAACCTTGAGATACAAAATCACATATCGAGATAAAATCAATAACAGTGACCAAAATATGAAAATTAATTAATTATTTTCTTCTAACCATTAGATGTTTCCCCACATTCTTCTCATTTACAACTTTGGTCATTGATTTACCCTTGGATCATTTGGGAGCATTTCGGTCATGAAAATATGACCAATTAAAAACGGCTCATGCCTTGACTGTCAAGATAAGTGACTGCTTGTTTGGATTGAGACTACAATACAATATGTTTTGGGGAGAATTGTGAATTAGCTATTCGGGGTATTGTAAAAAATAAAAAATAAAAAATAAATAAAAATAAAAATAAATAACATCTTAATACTTTTACCTTCCTCCCCTAGCAAAAAAAAATTTAGTTTGTCGTATATCTCTTTGCCCCCAAAAGTTTTGGATTTCAGTCCAGCACTCTTGACCATGTAGTAGAACCGTTAAATGGAAAAATGTAGGTCTAGAGTAGTTTATATATACTAGGGTGTAGACGTGTTCTACGAGTGTAGATATTTAAAATTTATTATTTTATTACAACAATTTATAATAAAATATATATTTGGATTTCTATACAAAATAATTATATATAATTTAAGGGTCTATGTATAGTTTATAAATAAATAAGTGACTTCAAATCAATTATGTTAGGGGATTAGGTATAATTAACTACAGTTTCAGAGAGGCTGATTTCGATTGTAAAAGTATGACATGTGGAGGGCAAAATTAGAAACCCAAAAGTTAGATGTAAGGGCATTTTTATAATTTCTAGATAATTTGAGGGTTTCAAATAAATTATAGGTAGAACCTAAGTATAATTAATGTATGTTTACATGGATTGGTTTGATTCTAAATAGTTTAAATTTGAGATGGTTAAATGGTAAAAAGATGTAATAGTATTTTTCATTCGAATGACATAAACACCCTTATTACATTTTCGTCACTTTTTACTTTTTTCTTGTAAATACCAAAGAATTGGAAGGGAAAAATTGAAATAGAAAATCAAGTTAAGGAGACTTCATATGGGGAATAATCATTATATAGTTCAAATATATAATGCCCCCATAAACAAAAGATATTCTGAGAGTTAACTACACCTTATTCTGCCTAGCAATATGGTGGTGGTATGTATTAAACACATTAAGAAATCAATCTGGTACATTGATGGTGTTCATATTGAGTGGCGATGGTGGTTATTATCTTTACCACCAAGTTTTTTTTATAAAAAAAACAAATTTGTGATTTTTATTAATGTGGTGTCATTTCAATTGATCTTAAAGAGAGTTTCGTTGTCTAAGATTTTCTTATTGATGTGGTTTTATCCGAATGGCAAGACTTCGAGGAGGGAAAACTTGATGAATAGGCACCCAACTAAAGGCAATAGTGTGAGCATAAAAATGAAAGTATTAATCATCTATTTTTACACTACATCTTGCGCAGGAAGAACTCAAGGATGGAAGGATTGGGATTTGGATGGGATAGAGTTGCATATGTCAATACTTGGTTGTGTGGTTAAACCGGAATATGTATATTTTTCATTTTAAAGAAAGCCACTTGAGAAACTTATCCTTTTAGCTAAGCCCATTCTTTGTCATTAGTTAATATAGCTCAAAAAATGAGGAACCTAACTAACGCTTGATAGCTTCATACTTATATTTAGTGAGGTTCTCCCATAATAATTGAGATTCTCCCTTAATAATATATTTTTTTGTTCTATTTTTAGAATAATATACTTTTTCTTGTTTTCTCTTTATTCATTTAATTTTTTTTTTAATTTATCAGATTAAGCACAAATAATTATCAACTAATTAAATAAAAGTTAAGAGAGTACTAAGGGCTTGTCTGTTTACATCTCATATTAGCTATAAATTATCATGGACAAAAAAAGTTCTAGAGAAACTAAAGGGGTGTTACACCTTACTTGCAAATTTTGTAAGAGTTTTAAATTTATGATTACCAAATTCGTGTAATTCTGAAAATCGCGGTTTCAGCCAATCAGGTGGCTTGGCTTGAGTTTTCGGATGTCAGGCCCCGATTTTCGAGAATTCAATAATCCTTATATCCACCTACGATTGGGATTATCCGCTTCTCCAAAACTCAGGTCGTGAAAATTTAACAACAGAAACATTAAATAAAAAAATTAACATAAATAAAATTTTCAACCAGACAACTCTTTGGAGATGATCACCCAATAAAATAAACCGCCAAAAATGCCGCCAAAACTCTATAACCTGATAAAGGCTAAATGGTTAAGTTCCAATAAGAACATATGATGGAGTTTTTATTAACCTAAATTAATAAGCTACTAAACCCTACTTGTAATACCGCAAGTGCACGGCTGTCTAACTAGTAGACAATGGCAAATACGGGTCGATCCCACGAGGATTGACGAGATAGTCGAATTCTAGGACTTATTTGAACTAATTTAGAGTTGGGGTTACAACAGATGAAAATTACTAAATTAAGAAAATGAAATTGACAACTAAAATTAAACTGATAAGATGATAGAGAGGGGACCGAGACATCGAATCCACCACAGGTTCTTCGAGATTTGTATAATCCAAATTATTGTTTTCAAGAATTAACATGACTAACCTAAAGAAATCTAAGTTCGCAATTGATTTCAGCAAATGTATAAACCCCTAGCATTGCGTGTCTTCTTACGGCACACACAATCACATGTTTATTTTAACTAATTTTAAACCCCTAGCATTGCATGTCTTCTTACGACACACACAATCACAGATTCAAATTAATTTATTAAAGCAGGCTTTGAATATCAATAGAGGGTACTTCTAACTATCGACTAGTCTAGATAATTAATCCGGATATAATCGGTGAAAGCAAATTATTGAAACTAAGAAATCAACTGTGTTTAACGTTCAAGTATATAAAAAACAATAAATTCAAATACAACAAACTCTAGGAAACCCTGTGGTTTCATCTTCACCTCGGTGCGAGGTCTAGAAGATCATGGTGGTGGTGGTCAAAACACTGGTGTAGGTGGAATCCATCTAAGCACAACCGCGATACCCGAGAAAAAGACTGCAAATGCATTGTGGTGGTACAGAGCAGAATCGCAGAGTGCAAATAACCGACTGATTTGAAAATCAGTTGGTTCTCGCCAGAAATCGCGCTCTGTCTTCTCCAGCGAGATGCGCCGCTGCTTCTTCTTCTTCCTCCGTACTCCTCCCGAGCGTATTCTTCCTCCGTTGAAGCTCCAAAACCTGCAAGAGTGAGGGAGATACGAGAGAGAGGAAACAAGGAGGTGCTCTCTGTTTCTACTGCTGCTTGCAAGCTCTGTTCCTCCGGCGAGCTCCGGTCCTTGCAAGAGGAGTGAGGGCCGGGAGATGGATGAACACAGAGAGAGAGAACGAATGAGGAAGAGGGAGAGAATGGAAGAGGGAGACAGGGCGGTGGAGCTCCGTCGCGAGGTGGTGGTGTGCGTGGTTTGCTCTGTCGCTAGGTGATGGTGGCTTGGATGGTGATGTTGTGGATGGCGAGGTGAGGTACGCTACCAGAGAGAGGTCAGGAAAGTGGAGGAGGTGGCGGCTGATGGTGGTGTTGGCGAGGTGACGGTAGTTGTGACAACGACGTGGAGTGAGATAGCGGCGATGGCGGTTGGTTAGTGGTGAGAGACGAAGGTCTCTATGTCTCTGCCAAGGAGGAGAGGGGAGGAGTGGGGGCTGGAAAAAGAGAGGAGGAAGAAAAGAACGTACCAGCCGAGAGGTTTTCTCCAAAAAAGAGGAGAACCTAAACTGGGTTCTCCTATTTTCTTGGGCTTGGGTTTTTAGGTTAGCTTTGTGGGCTTGGACATAGGTTAAATTAGGTGGACATAGGTTTGTTTGGGTTAAGTTTAAGTATGTGACCCTCTACTTTGTACCACCGCTAGAATCGACCAATTAATATATCATTTCCTCAAATTGTCACATTTATGCGATTTCATCGTTCACGCTCAAATTTCTACAAAAACATGAAAATGAAATAATTAGAATAAAATATACTAATTGAAACACTAACATATATACATTAAGGGATATATTATTTAATAATTACGTGAATATCAACGTACCCAAGAAGCATAAACTTACTTGGGACAACGAGGTAGCTGGTATGAACAATCTCTATCCTTATAAATAAAATAAGTGACATGCTTTAACATGAAAATTTCATAAACAAATAAATAATACTCAAAGTCTTGTAGTTCCTCAATGAAGCAAACATTTCATACTACTAAGTTTTATCATGCTTAAAATATACATTTATTTTACCAACAATTACAAAGTGAAGGTTGAATGTGGTAAGTCTGACAAAAAAAAAAATTGTTAGTAGACTTACCATCGTGCACAGAATGTTTAGAAATAAATGAATAAAATTTATAATTTATCGGTCCTCATAAATACAATTTATTTTCAAATAAATATAGATCATACTCATAATCACCATTATTTAAATGTCAACAAAATACATTTTACCTTAAGAAATATATGTATTTCTCATTCTAAGGTCGAATGAACATTTAGTTTCTTCCATTAAGGCAATCATGCACATACACAAAAATCTCGTTTTTTTTCCACAATTGCATTACCCTCCTTGTGCCGAACACACCTCACCCAAGTGTGCCTTCTTTGCCTTCAAACCACTCAGAGGGTACATGTTCCAAGTAGGGTGTCATATCGAGAAACATGTCATCTCACCCGAAGTTCAATCCATGGCAAGCATTTTCTAAATACTACACGTACTACCGAACTCACATGGAATGGCGTACCCAATATGCAAGCAAGTCTGCATAGCAAAATTATATCACACGTATACAAGCAAGTCTATATACTAAAATAATTCTTTTTTTCACATGTTTTTTCGGAGTTGTGGAAAAAAGTATAAAAATCAACTAAAACTCAAAACTCTTTTATGGTGACACTTTTGTCAACCATAAATAAATCAACCACAATATTAACTCATTCTTTTGGGAAAACTAGCATTTTTCATAAACTAATGTTTTTTTTAACAATACGGCGATCAAGTTCATTCAATATAGGAAATTCATATTCCTTAACAAGTCTATTCGCATGACAATAAAATTCGAGTCATAAGCGAATAACAAATACAAATACACGTACGCAATGACCATACAAATACCCAATACATTTCATCAAATTATGAATACTTCCCATATAAATTTCAAATCATTTTAATCAAACTAACTCAAACCACATTATAATCAAACTATGTCCAGGCTGGGTTTCATTATTAAGGTACAACTATCCAGCCCATCCCAGACTTTTTAATAGTGGGTGATTATGTGTAGGAGATGAGCAACATGGGAAAAATTTTAGAAAAATGAATTCATAATTTCAAGTACTTTGAATTTGAATATTAGAGGGTAACTTCAGGGTTCCAAGTTTTTATAAACATGGTAAATTAGAGGGACAATTGCAATTTCAAATGCATTTTATATAAGAGAAGGGAAATTTTGAGGTGTTAACAAAAAGAGCAAAACTGGAAATTTTAAATGCAAACACGAAGTCCTTGCTTCCTGCACCATATGTTGTTATATGTAAGATTTATAACCTAAAAAAAATGGCTTAGGAATGCATTATTTGTTCTTGGGGGTCATTCTTTACCATTTTTTGTTTTGATTTCGAATGATTTTTGTTTTTGATTCCGAAAATAATGATATTTGAATGGGTCAAGGGCTTTGGCTGTAAGATTTAATTGGTTGAGAATTTTGTTTACATGATTATTGGATTTTTTTTAATTATTTATAATTACAGGAAGGTCCACATATCCTATGGATAAAACTTTGAGTAAAAATAAGATGCCCATGGGTTTCTTTTAATTTACTTGCTTTTGTATTTGGGATTCTTCTTTGTAGATTCATTTAACATAGTTAGTGGATACAATTCTATGAAAAATAACTTTTGTTGATCCTGATTTAATTTCTCCATTTTGCAGGTATTAAAGAAGTACTGCAGTCTTAGTCCATTCCAGAAAATGTATTTGGCAGAGTCTGTGTCATCATTGACCAGTGTTCTAAAAATCGGTCTAGGCGGCTGCCTAGGCGCTAGAAGGTGGAAAACCGCCCAGATTAATGGCTGGGCGGGCAGTCTGGGCGGTTCTGGGCAGTCTGGGCGGGGTCTAGGCGGTTTGGGCGATTTTTATTTTTTTAATTTTTTTTTTAATTTTTTAATTTTTTAATAAGGATGATTGTGTTCTTATTTTTTGTTTCATATTTTTTAGAAATAAACTATTTAATTGTTTTTTATTCAGTATATGTCTAAATGTAGCAAATGATGATTACTTAATGGAATTCTCAAAGGATCTGCCGGTACCAATTTTACTAATATAGATTTTATCAAACATAACTGAGGTTATTCATACAATTTGAAGAAAAATAAAAGAGTACACAAATTCAAATTTATATAAAGTACCCATCATGACCAACTTCAGTCATTTGAGTTTTAATAAATTTTGTTCACGATTGTTAATTTTTCATGTTTTTAAATTTTGTATATGTATATTGGCATTAAATTGGATGTAATTGATAAAGTATTATGCTTAGTTTTTGTAAATTATTAAAGTTATAATACAAAACCTAAGACCGCCTAGGCGCCCGCCTAGGCCCCTGGGCGCTAGGCACCTGTTCGCCGCCTAGCGATTTTTAGAACACTGTCATTGACAAGGTAAGTTGCATTCTGCTAATGATGGATCACAATCTTTAAAATTTTTAAATGCATTTGCATATTCTACCAGTCTATTTTGACAAGAGTTGGCCTATCCATTGTGCAATGTCATCTTGAATCACTTTTTGTACAACTAGGATGGAATTCGTGATGGCATTGATATCTTTTTAACAGTGGTCCTGAAAAAATCAAACTCTTTACTTTGTACATAATATTAAAAATAAAAAATGATGGTTGAGTCATCTTATTTCTTATACACGCATCTATATGCAATTTTTTTTCATTTATTTGTTTATTTTTTTTCAAAAGAAGTATGTTACGTACAATTTATGAGAACAATGTGACTTTGTAGGCGAGATCCTTAATTTATTTTTAGAATATCTTTTTTGGAAATGCTTCAATTATGCTTCAATCAAGGAAATAATATCATCAAGACCAAATAGTTTTGGACTATGATGATTCCCCTTGATTATTCTTGAGCATGGAGAAATGTCATGAAGAGTAGATGTGTTGCGAACAAGGAAGCTTGGTAGTGTAGAAGACATATTTCTGTTGCATAAACACTGGTTGTCCTCTGGAATTCTTCAAGAGAGTACTGCTAGAGTGGGTAATAGCTCAAAAGTAGCAGCTCTTGTGGTACACTCCTACTTTTGACTAGGCTCTAGGTCAACAACCTTAGAAAGAAGTCATACACATTCAGCTTTTTCAAGAGTCAGAGATGATAGGTATGTGTTAGAGACGTTGGATCACCAAGGTGAATACTCTGTTGCTGGCATTTATGTTGCCTCCTTCCCTATCATGTCGAATGTAGAGTGGTATAATGTGGTGACTTATCTTCCTATTGCCCTCCATATCTGCCAATTGTTTTTGCTTCAAGGTCAAGGAGACAAACTTACAACAGCTAACCCCAATAGCCAGAGTGTATTTGGACCGCACTGCATAACACTGCTCTGATGGCAATTTTCAGTAGTGTGTGTTGCTCTGCTGGTGCTGTTTTCCTCAGCAAGGTTCATATTCTGGACTGCACTGTAGCTGTTTTTATGCACAAAGTGTATTTGGCTCTGTCTCAAAAACAGAACTTTATAAACTCTATTTTTTTGGCGCAGCTGGGGCGTAGAGATGCATGGCAGTTTTGATTCTTGTTGCCTGTGTTCAGTTGTATTTGGCAGCAACTTTGGACGTCTTTGGCAGTGTTTTGCAATTTGTTTTGATAGTCAATCAGCCACTTGGTTTTCGTGAGTTTGGTTTTGGTGAAGTTAAGGGCTACAAGGTCTGTATTTTATTTGATTATTTATTTGTTCTTAGATTTTAGGCAAGACCTTTGGTTTTATTCCTAATATTTTGGTGAATAAGGTCTATTCACCAAGAGGTCTTTTCCTCTTAGTGAATAAGGTTTCACCAAAAACCTAAGGGCCCTTTACAGTTTAGAACACCCCTTCACATGGCATTCATGAAGCAACCTACAATTATCCAAAGTATCTTTTACTATCAACACTCAACACTCCCAGACCCAATCAGTTATTAGAGAGTTTCAAATGTCAATACCTTTTTCCTTTGACGCAGAAAGCAAAAAAGGTATGCAAGGGAGTGTTCTTTCTCTCTTTCTGACTTTCTTTCTTTACTCTCTCAGGTAAGTCAAACTCAGTTTTTGGTGCTATGCTATATAGTACGCAGGTGTGTGTGTGTGCTTATACGCATCCTTTTGGTTTTACTTGGATTTGAAGATGAATTGTAGTAGGTTAGGTTAGTGTCAAATAAATAGCAAATCTCATTGAGATTGAGAAAGAGATTAAAGCGTCATTTCATATTAAATTGTTATATTTTCTAGTTTTCTTTTGTTTGTTGTGGGGTCATGATCTCTTGTCGCTTTCAATTGTAATTAACTACAAGCAGTAAGCCCGAGTTACAAGAGTATAACTAATTATTTTGAATTTAGATATACAATAATTCTTTTACTTGATATCGCTTCTTGGATCTTATCTTTTTTTTTTCAACACAGTGAAATAACATTTGTAGTTTCTTTTTACATCTTTAGCTTATTCTTAGAAAATTAAATTTTACAAACATTTATACTTGTTCATGTCGAATGCAGACTTTTTTGGCAACTACAATGCAATCAAGTTGTATCAACAATGTTTCTTCCCGCCACGATCCAAACAATTCTAATGGTAGTGATGTACATCCAAATTATCCTTATTTTGATGAGCTCGATGACTATGATGGTGATGAAGAATGATTCAAGAAGATGATAGGTATGAATAGATGTTGATGAGTTAAGGAGCTTAGTGTTAGTTATTTTTCACACATCAACATGGTGTAACTTGATATCATTATTGTATTCGATTTTGTGACTTTGCATATGCAATGAAAGTGCAATATTTTATGATGAATGAAAATTCTATTATTTTAATTTTAGACTGTGCATTACAAAAAAAATTGATGGTACTATTTAAGATTATATGCTAGTAGACATCTACAATAAATGGGTGAAGAATGAGTTGTCACAAATATAAAGAAAGTGTGAGAAAAAATTCGTCACAGGTAGATAATTTTAATGTATGAAATCACTACCGTGACATTCCTAACGTATAAATTATATATGTGAAAAAGGATTCCTCACAGAAAGTTCATAGTAGATATTTAAATCACTATCGTGACAAACTATTCCTCACATATAAATCACATAAGTGAAGAACGATTCGTCACTGAAAGTTACCACACGTGACGCCAGATTTTCGTCACGCATAACACTCTACAATGACAAAATTTTCGTCACCCATGTTGTAATTGTATATTCGCATGCTATATTTATGTGAGGAATCACTCGCCACGTAAGCGGACTTTCCGTGATGAGTAAGGAATTTGTCACTTAATATTTTCCTTAACGCCCCTTATGTGAGGGACACTGTGACGACTGTAATTTTTCACCGTTGCTGAACGGTGACGAATTAACGTGTTTCAGTGAGGAACAACGTTCTTCACCAAAACCCAAATTTTTTGTAGTGTTTTCATCCAACTTCTGAAAAATTTATGCCAATGTTCCTTCAAATGTTTGTCTCTTTAATGTCTCTGTCTCTAACTGTGACTCTAGCTAGTGAACTCTCTGTTGCAATTGAGGATCAAGAGTGTTTTATGATGGTTGTGAGGACAACATCATCGCAATAAACCTACTAGTGGTGCTGCCAAAGACTTGAGATGGACATGGCTTGAATCCCAATGTTTGAACTTGGCCTGAATGTTTTTTTCCGAACACCTTAGCAGGTGAATCTTATTGTGAAATTGATCCTGATGTGGAATCTTCATTCTCAATCTCTAAAATTTTCTCTTATATGAATGAGGCATGCAATCAAACTTTGAATTCAATATTTATCCAAACACTAATTAATGTAGTTCAATCGAAAGGAAGTAGTAAACTTACTTGCACTTATCTATCTAGCTTCGTCGGATACATAAATCTCGTCCTTTTTTTATGTGTTGCAATATACACCTCCCCCTACTTGCGTCTCTCATGTTCACGTTCCTACACCAATGTATGAAGTCATGTAACTTTAAATACTATAGCTGATAATGATTACTTAAAGTGTGGTGGGGTGTAAATTTTAATTACCATCTCAGCCTTTAACCAGAAATTGTTTTTTGATCCTCCAGCGTGTGGAATGGTTAGTTTCTTCCGAATTTCAATATTATATTTGCATTTTCCCCATCAATGAATAGATAAAAACATATTTGTTAGCAATTTCTTGTAATTTAATTGAATCATTTAAATACTTTGTGTTACCTTTGTCCTTTCATCCAAGCGATAGTCAATAAAATGTGCCTAATCATTACGATCAATGCCTTTGGAGTGTTTTCCACCTCCCCTTTCCATGGACTCCATTAGCCCTTTGAGCATGAAGAAAATCCATTAGGTGGCTTCTCTTATCAGATTCAAGTACAAATTCGAGTATCTGGACAATCAAATCAATACTTGAATCAACTCTTCCAAAAGCCAGATAATTGTATTTCGAAAGAAAATCATAGGCCAATCTCTGCAACACAACTAAACATGAGTTACAAAAAAGTGCCAATTTAAATGTAATCCAAGATAGCATAGTTACAGTCTCCATGAATTTATAATAAATATGTAGAGCATCACTGAAATAGTTATAGAGTTACCAGAACCAATGTGTACAAATTGATATAAAATCTAAAGACACTTAACATCAACAATTAACAGGTCCTGCATAAATGTAGCTCCTCTCAATATTGCAGAGAAGACAGAATCATGGATACCAAATTCACAAGGAACTTCTTAAGCATAAAACTCATGCACAAAATATAGCAAATGTAGTCAATCAAAAACGACTACAGCTAAAAACTAAAAAGGACTACATCTCAAAACTAAATTCCAATATACGTATTAAACCTTCTATGAATATTTGCAAATCAAACCCATGGCATATATTTACATTTATTGTGAATTGTTGCATAGAATGAAACATTGAACATCTAAGCTTTGAGCAAAAGACCATTTGCCTGGACAATATTTTCATTCATTAGTTCCGCTTGGGTTGAGTCGCGGACTAGGTCGCTCTCTTTAAGACGTTTCGCGGCTCTGCCCAAAAGTGTGCAAGCAGTCTTGTAGCCCCGTCGTCCCCAGAATAAAACAGCCCAGAATCTTATCTGTCTCGTTCAAACAAATGCACTGTTGATGAACGGAATACTATCCACCCTTAATCTCTTGTTTGCTCGGAATCACCAATACAATGTATATAAATCAACAACAAGAAAAAAAACTCTTCTCTGATTGAAAAATACTAAAGCTCTTGTTTGCAAAAACTCTTCTCTGATTGAAAAAACTCTTCTCTTGTTTGCAAAATGTTTTGGTTTTTCTTATATGCTAAAGCTCTGAATTTGTGTTGTATTTATAGGGACAAGTATGCATCTAAGATACAAAATCCCGTCCAGATGCATGGACAAAAAACGTGTGAGATTAAACCGTGGAAAATGTCTAGATGCGTGGACAAAAAACGTGTGGGATTTAACTATGGTGCGGACTCAGTCTTCCTTCTCTGGCAGCAATTAAAAAAAATTTCAGTAAAAAGAATGGGTTGTTCTCTAAACCACCCAACCGGCGCGAGTCGCTATCTCTCCCCTCCTCACAAAAGTGTGGTACCCCCAAGGGGTCCATACCCAAGTTCGAACAATCTCCTTATAAACTTTTCCACAATGAGTTGTATAGAAGATGTGGGACTAAAATTAGAGAGAGATTCAGAGATCAAAACTAGGTTCACACCCTTTTTTTTTTTTTTTTTAAAAAGCCATATTTTCAACAAGTTCTACTTGCAAGGTACATATTTGTCATTTTATGATCCAATAGATCATAATCTATTCTTGTGATTTACAGAATGATGCAATACCATTAACTTTACGAACCTGTATGGCTTTTGGAAAAGTTGTACTGGAAAGCATTGTCTGCCTAGCACCTGGTGTAGGCATGTTCATTTGTTCCACAATCTTTCCAATTTGTGGCTCAAAACCCATATCCAACATCCGATATGCTTCATCTAGAGCCAAATATTTTATCATTTGCAATTGAAGAGTGAGCTCTCTCCATCAAATCAACTAATCGTGCATGAGTTGCCACAAGAATATCCACATCTCTCTCTAAGGGTGTGTTTGGTTGCATGGAATTCTATAACATGAAAATTCATGAAGAGACCCTATATTTTAGGCTAATTTGAGGTATAACTCCATATGCACTATTTGATTTTGTTATCAATGTTCATGAGACTTTCATTCCCACCATTGATTACAAAATCAAACGGTGATCAAATGGTAATGTGGAATGATATATCAATTTAGCCTAAAATGTAGAGTCCCCTCATGAATTCTCATGATATAGGATTCCATGCAACCAAACACGCCCTAAGGCTCGCAACTAACAGAAGAGGGAAGGGGGAATTAACAAAATTAAACTTAGAAATATAGCATCAAACAATTGTGGTAAATGTGCGCAAACAAGAAGAGTCATGAGAAACCATTAAACACATATTCTCAACCAATATCTCTTTTTGAACATCATGAATAGCTAGTCAAAGTACCATATTACTACAAAATTATTTACTGGCAATAGACTCAGGTACATTTGCTTTCCTACTGAGGTACATTTGTTTCCTACTAACAGATAACAGTGCTTTTGCTGCAACAGTTCTTCTTCTTCTTCGTATGTGCCAACATAAGAACCCTCCGACACATTTCTCACCAATCCGAACTTCTATTTGCTTCACTAAACTAAATCAAAGCAAAAGGGGAGCCCCAAATCAATCCCTAGTTTATAGAAAATCAATCTCAAAATCTAGGCAAAACTCTAGATTTTGGCTATGAGACTCAATTCTCGCTCGCTTGTCATCAAAACCTTCACGGAAAGTCCATATCACTTCATTTAAAACCCAAAACACCACCACTCTTTCCACCCTAAAACACTCAATCGAATACCAATCCAACATCACCATCTAATCGGCCCTGACTCAGTCCAAATTTGCACCTTCAGATTCCAATCCAACTCAACCCTACTTCTCCACCTCCCCTTATCAGGCAGAATGCAATGCCCCCTCCCTTCTCTAATCCTTTCCCACCTTCGAATTTGGGAACAGAGAAGAACTCACCTGAAACAGAAAACGGCTGGGGCGTGGACCGGCGGATGCGAGTGGCGATTGCTGGTGGTTCTCTTCTCAGACTCTGCGTGTGATGGAGAGTAGAGAGGCAGCGCGAATTAGAGATTTTAGGTTTATATGTTATAATGGCATTTGGCTAAAAAAATAGAGAGAATTAGGTCTGGTCCGTCATGCGAGTTTTCACATTTGGCTACAAAATTGATATTTTTTTTCTTTCTATAACGACGGTTTTAACTATAATTGTACTTAAATAATATTATTCTGCTGTCTGCTGCAATGGTTGAATACCCGTCATTCAATAAAGTATTAAGCGGCAGTTTTTCCAAACCGTCGCTAAATAAACGCCGCTAAATTGCCAATTTCTTATAGTGAACCCATTAAATGAAAATTATTAAGTGTACATGTACACCCTTCTAATACTGAAGCCTTTTCAGCTCAACCTGTAGATGTTAATATCCTCGAGACCAATTTATTGAATAGTGGATTTGTGCTTAAAACCCAATGCATAGAGGGTAAGTGTGGAGACGATCGTATCATCACAGATATGGTGGCTAAAGGCCTTTAGTCTTCAACCTATCCTAATTCCCATATTCATCTATTTTGGAGAAATGATATGAGCATCTTATAAGTCCAGTGATGAACAAGTACCAACCACAGCTGGTCAACTTTGCAATCCCTCCTAGCAAAGTTGGTATTAAACAAACCAGGATCAGTACGTCATGCCTTAATATAAACATTACAACAAGAAAAAAGTCATGAAAACCTTTATAGCCTAGATTACATTAAGGCCTCCAATAAAGGCAAACCTCGTTCTCGCTGACCACCCTTCATACCATTCTCGATCTCTGGTTGCCTCCCTCTGTCCAGGACACTCAATGGAACATGGACTTGATCATGTCCATATTTCATGACGCGGTGGCTAGAGATATCCTGAATATTACTATCAAACCATCAGTGAGCCCTGACAAACTCATTTGGTTGTTTGACAAAAAGGCATATTCTCTGTTAAAAGTGCTACTCGTGCTTTTAGAAATCATCAACTGCAAAAGTTTCACTGTCAATACTCCTACTCTTAACTTTCGGGCTAAACAATTTAGATAATTATGGAAAATCAAAGTCCCCATTTGTGCTATTTTCTTTCTCTGGAAAATTAGCCAGAATATTCTTACTACCATGACCAATTTGGTTAAGCTTCACACGCCTATCAAAGATTGTTGTATCTTTTGCCAAGAACATACAAAGGATGTTAATTTTAATTCTCCCTCCATTGCAAAGTTTTTAACTTTCATGTGGGACACAACCAAGGTCCATCTTGAAGCTAAAGATGATATGTTTTCTCAGTTTACGGTTTTTTTCCAAACTATCTAACAGATTCACAACAAAGCCATTTTCAACAAGACTATAATCTCCACCCAACTGTTCCTCTCCTCCTTTTATCAAACCTGGACTTCCTAGCACAAAAATGATTTTCAGATGGTACTCCTCTATTATCACACGATGTCATCCACTCAGGGGATACAACAATTAACATCCTCTTAATTCATCAACTTCTAGCAACAGCTAAAACTGTGATACAAATCACTTCCAATACCTCGACAACTCACAATGCTACCATTTTTGGCTCCCTTCCCTAGATCGCGAGCTCCCGTATTACTATGATTCAAGCTCAAATCCAATAAACTCGGTACCACAGATTTGTTCAGCCTAGACTCGTTCCCCTTGTTTTGGACCCAGATGATTATCGTCACTTTTGAGGCATATTTATTTGACTCTTCTAAGTAGGGTGTCATAGGTGTGTTTGCAGTAGATCTTCATGCACAAGTTTTAGCTGCGATGGTCTGCCCAATAGCAAGAAAGGTACTTGATAGCAGCGGAGGCAACCTTACTATTGATACAGGCAGTGGAAGACATACTTCCTTCTTGGATATTCGACAATGCTCATTGATCTACTTCACGATGATGATTCTGAATAAACTTTTGCTATGGACTGGGTTTGGCGTCCTATCATTATAATATTAGACATTTTTTTCTTTTTGCTTCACCTGTTGACTTGTAAGTATGTTTGTTGACCTTAATATGTAGGCTCATAACTTAGCCACAGTAGCAGGGCGACAACTATGTAATCGTACTTCTTATTATTAATCTATTATGCCTAATGAATTCAACAAAAAAAATAAATAAGGCCTCCAATCATGTTATATAATTGAAATATTTATTTCACCAATCATTTAGACACGAGTCAAGTTATCTAATCCAAATTCTTTTATTTCTCATTCTCTAGGTTTTATAGCCCTATGTTTCAACACGAAATCTACAAAAGATTTGAGAGGAGAATAACAGTTTGTTTATTTATTGTCATCGAATCTTTAATTTATAACTGAATAAAACTTATTTAATCTTCTGTGGTTGCTATTTGCTGCAAGACCATTGGAGGACAACCCTTTATTAAGTGTTCTAGCCCTTTAAGTATTCCATATTATTCCTGATTCCTAAACAGTTTTTCTAGGTAGCGAGGGAGCCTCCCTCGCACGTGTTTTTCTAGTGTAAAACAAGGGAGAAAAAAATTTGAAAAAATTTTGCTTTAAAATTTTTCTTAGGTCTGTTCTCTCTCCCCAAAAATTGAGAAGTGAAGAGAGAACAAAAAGAAGCTCTCAAGTGAAATTCTAGTGAACAGAGAACGAAAAGAAGCTCTCAACACTCCCCGAAAATCCCCATCTCTCCCCACTCCCCATTCGATTTCGTCTTCAAAGAACTCACCGGTCCCCATTCGAAAAGCTTCAAAACCTCTCAATACTACAAAGCCTCGAAGAAAAGGTAAGTCCCTCTAAAGTTCTCAAAGTCCCTCTTTGATTTCTTGTTGATTTCTTGTGGTGGGTTTCTAGATCTAGGGTTTTTTCTTTCAATTCCAGTTGATGGTTTCTAGATCTAGGGTTTCTTCTTTCATTTCGAGTTGATTTCAGGTGGTGTGTTTATAGGGTGGACTTTCATTGTAGATCTGCCATGACCAACAGTATGAGGGATTTGTTAACTGTGGGTCACCATTGTAGATCTAGAATGACCATTGTAGATCTGCCATCATTAAAATAGATAGACAAAGATATGGTTTCTTATAACAACTTATTAACGTTGGATTCTATTTATTTTATACATACTAAGCAAAAAACACCCTACAACACTCAAGAGTCAGTAATGGTTTGGAAACTATTGATGAGTGCTTCAATTCTGTGTGTTAAAACTTTGAAAACTCCCATTCATTACCACATGTGAGTTTATGATTATCATCATTCATAAATTAACCTATCAATAGTGTGGGAGTTTTTTTTTATGGATCATATCCCATGAAGGTTGCTCATGGTTGCCTTCATTATGTTGGGTCATTGCTTTTTTCTTCTGCTAGTAATTAGACTTTCAAATGAAAATTATTCAATCTCAATTACCCTCTTTCAAATGGTAAATGAGTTTATATGAAATTATTCAATCTGATGTTATTTTTTTTGTCAATGCAGGAATGACATACAAAGCCTATGTTGTTTATCGTGGGTGTGTTCCTGGAGTATATGTGACTTGGCAAGGTTGCGCATTACAAGTAGACGGGTACAAGGGTAGTATGTACAAGGGTTTCAAATCAGCTGAAGAAGCCTATGAAGATTACAACATGTGGGTGCAATAAGAAGATGTGAGAATAGAGCACGAGGCGAGAATAGAACAAGAGGCGAGAAGAGAGCACCAGTAAAAAAGAAACGACACTAAAGATGTAAACAACCAACCAAATAATGCTCCTGAGGGTCGTGGCGATCAAACTCATGAAACCCAAGTCAACGATCATTGGGCTTTTACAAGGGACCTAATCAACAGTATGTTAGTGGTAGTTATATTGATTCTTGTACTTATCGTTTTTAAGATTTTGGATGATATGTGAGATATAATTTTGTTTTATAATGTACTTGTGAAGAGAATTTGAGTAAATGAATTATATTCAGAGATGTATTGGTAGTGAATTTGAGTAAATGAATTATGTTCAGAGATGTTATGGTTATTATGAATTGAGAAAGTTGGTTAGTGCAAGAAAAAAATGGATTCAAGTTATGTGGGGAGCATTAAGCTTCTGTGGTTGATCTTCTATCTTGTGCAGGAAGGGTTATTACTATCAAAGTTGAATCATAAGGAAAAAAAGAGATGCAAAATAATCCCAATTCTCTGTAGTCAACAAGGCCATGACTCGTTGTGGTTCGATAGTAAGTCATTCTCACATTTCTTGCAATGGACATGTGCCAAGACATTACTCAATGCATCACTAAAAGTTTAGGATTTGTGAGCGAGTCCATATCAGGGGACAACGAAGGGTTTAGTTAGCATCTCTGTATGTGCAACCATGAGATGTCAGCTGACTCCGTAGTCATCTGCAGTGAGGTAAGCACCAAAGGGGAAGATCAAATCACTGTAAAGAGAAATGTTGTTCAAGTCTCTTTGGAAGAAGGAAGTGTAAACAGAGACACAATAATCCGCTGGTGTCCAATACAAGTCTTCTTGACTCTGTCAATGTTAGAAAACAGGGAGAAGAGTATTATGTTATGTGGTCTATAATTTGCACTAGTCTATGTGAGCCTCTGCGCATTCATTGTAATTGCTTTCTTGATCAAATAATTTGCACTAGTGTATGTGAGCTCCTGCACATAAACTGCAATTGCTTTTTGGATGGTTCCATCAATATAGCTACATCAACTCCAAACACGCATTGGAATGAAAGAAATGCTTTATAGCTCCACATTGTCATCTCTTAGTGCTACTAGTCCTTACATCTTCAATAACTCTCTATTACTAGGGGAATAGACTTGATTTATCTAGCTTATGAGCTGATTTCACTGTCTTAGGAAACTTGATGTTTTGGAGTTACATGAGTATGTTTGATGGAGTAGTTTATATAGTATACTAGTTGGCTCTTTGATAGGGTTATTCACCCAGATCTCATGGAAAGTCATTAAGGTCCTTCTGCATACTACTCCAGCAATTGTTTATCACTATGGAATTCAACAATGATATGATATCACTATCTCGTTTGTTTTCTTCAAGTTTTGAATATAAAGACTGCTCTGCAAGTTGAGTGTTCAGCTTACATCAAGAATCCAATGGCTATAATCTGAGATATCAAATTAGACAACCGACCATGTGTTAGTTGTTAAAGGATAAATGAGTTTTGTGCTTTTTCAAACAAAACTATTTTAGAAAAAATGGGTTTGCTACTGCCTAGGGCCATTCAATCCAAAAATAGACCAAAGAAATGCCTATTGAGTGACTTTTGATTCAATCTTTGATATATGCTCAATGAGCAACCCAAAGAAATGCAACCTGATTTAAAAAAAAAAAAAATTTACTGAATGAGGACTAGTAGCACTAATACAACCTGCCTGATGAGGATGCTAATACAACCTGAATTGCAACCTGATTTACAACCTGAATACTGAATTAAATACTGAATTACAACCTGAATACTGAAAGCCAGCATTGTTGCTAATACAACCTGCAAACAAAATTACAGCAGTGCTGCTAATACAACCTGAAACCCAACGAAATTGTGTCAACATTTTTGCCGTCCACAAAGCCACATACCATTTCTTCTTGCAGACCACATACCATTTCTTCCAAACCACTGCCTTTCTTCATGAAGTCACACAGTAAACATACCTATAGATAAGCATTAAGGTATGTTTAAACATACCGAAACTAATTATGAATTCAATTCACAATTTGAAAATTAACCAACTTGATCATAACCTATGGTATGTATAGTCCATTTCGTTGCTTGAACCTGGCAGCTGCAATTAATAATAAAGATTAAAAAAAATAATAGGAGGCATACAAAACATATAACAAACAAACAAACCCTATAAAGGACAAACATACAAAATACCAGTGTTCTAAAAATCGGTCTAGGCGGCCGCCTAGGCGGCGCCTAGGCGCTAGAAGGTGGAAAACCGCCCAGATTAATGGCTGGGCGGGCTGTCTGGGCGGCTGGGCGGGCTGGGCGGGTCTAGGCGGGTCTGGGCGGGTCTGGGCGGCCTAGGCGGGGTCTAGGCGGACTCTAGGCGGTCTGGGCGATTTTTATTTTTTTTAAATTTTTTAATATGGCTAATTGTGTTCTTATTTTATTTTATTTCCTACTTTTTAATAATAAACTATTTAATTATTTTTTATTCAGTACATGTCTAAATGTAGCAAATGATGATTACTTAATGGAATTCTCGAATGATCTGTCGGTACCAATTTTACTAATGTAGATTTTATCAAATATAACTGAGGTTATTTATGCAATTTGAAGAAAAATAAAAGAGTACACATTCAAATTTATATAAAGTACCCATCATGACCAACTTCAGTCATTTGAGTTTTAATAAATTTTGTTCACTATTGGTAATTTTTCATGTTTTTAAATTTTGCATATGTATACTGGCATTAAATTGGATGTAATTGATAATGTATTATGCTTAACTTTTGTAAATTATTAAAGTAATAATACAAAACCTAAGACCGCCTAGGTGCCGCCTAGGCGCCCGCCTAGGCACCCGCCTAGGCCCCTGGGCGCTAGGCACCTGCTCGCCGCCCGCCCAGCGCCTAGCGATTTTTAGAACACTGCAAAATACAAATTACAAAATATGTACCTGTGAGAGTAGCGAGTAGAAATGATCAATTCTTCCAGGTTGTAAATAGTGTGACCCCGTATTATCATCCTTAACGATAACAAACATATAAATCATAAGTGGGCAAGCATACTTACTGATTCATACCTTGTAAATATAACAAACAAACCTGTGTATTGCTTTTATGAGGCATCACATTGTTTCACGAGGCATAACATAAGGCATACACTGTAAACCCTACAAAAGACATTTGTAAGTATAACTCACTATTCTTGACTTAAGAAAATATACATTCATAAAACACATTGCAAAATATACCATATTAGTCTCAATGGCCTGATCCTTTTGTGTATCTTTTTTTTTCTTCTTTTGTATCCTTTTACATATCTTCTCGACGATGGATTTCATCCTTGAATTAGACCGTTGTCCTTTGCTACGAACCGCTAATGGACTATGAATTTGGATGCCAGAACTAGCAGTAGTGGTGGCCACTTCCAAATACCCCTGTGAATTAACACGCTCATCACCATCACTCCTTTTAAGTTGCATCATCTTCAAAGTGATCCATTCTTGAACTTGGCATGTCTTCTTTTCATCCTCATCGACGAAGTCAGCCATTTCATAGAAGGCATTGCACATCTTTTCAAATCACGATTTTCAGGCTTCATTCCCCAATCTGAATAAACAATCTTAACCTTTGTATGAGCCCTCTTAACATCTTTCCTCAACCTCCGAATAACATATTTATCAGGTATATCATGAATCCCTCTTTCAAACAAGACTTTCAATACATGTTTGCATAAGATCCTCTTGAACTCAAACAATTGACAATTACACTTGATGGCGATGTCGGCAACATTAAAAGAGACTATAAAATTGACCGATCGTTGCCTATCATTTATCACAAAGTCTTGTCTAACACTGTACAACTAAAAGCCACTCCCATCCATAACTTTACCGACAATTCTACAACATAGATTCCCTGCTATCTCTTCTTGGAACTCCTTAAATTTATTTGTAGTGTGGGCATCCCGAAATTTTATCTCTATTGCATACGGAGTAATGCAAGGAATCCTTCGGCTATAAGATTTAAAGTCCTCTTCAGCTTCCTTTTGGACCTTACTTCGTAGTGCATTCTCATATTGTTCTACGAATTGCTTCAAAGTGGTATTCGGATTCGCATAACCATAAAAAAAAAATATTCATGCTTTCACTCCTTTGAGTTGAAGACATCCCCGCCCAAAAAGTATTTCTTTGAAATGCTGGCATCCAACGCATCCTTTCAAGGTATAATCCACTCAACCAATCATTTTCATGAAGATTATATTTATCAATAAAACCATGCCAATTTTCTTCAAACTCATCATCAAACAGGGAATCATAAACTGCTTTTTGCATTGCAAACTTGATCGCCTCATATTCATTGCAACCTGACAGCTTTTCGGGCAACTTCTTCATAATATGCCACAAGCACATCTATGTCGTGTGTTGGGAAATACAATTTGAATGTCCCTCTTCATTGCCCTATCTTGATCAGTGATTATAGCAGACAGAGCATTGACATTCATACACACGAGCCAAGTTTGAAAAAGCCAAACAAATTCTTCAACCGTCTCACCACATATCAATCCACATTCCAAAAGAATTGACTGACTGTGATGATTCACCCCAACAAAAGGAGAAAATGACATCTCATACTTATTTGTTAAGTATGTAGTGTCAAAAGTAACAACATCCCCAAACTCCTTGTAAGCTGCTCTACTCCATGCGTCAGCCCAAAAAACATTTCTCAACCTACCTTCATCATCCAAATCCATCATATAAAAGAAATTAGCATTATTAGCTTGCATTTTTTGGAAGTAGTTATGAAGTATCATCGCATCCCCCTCACCAAGTCTCAACTTCCACATTTTGTCCAAATAATTGTAACAATCTTTTTGGAAAAATGGCAAAATATCATGCCCACCAGCTTCAACCACACATGCTAAATAACTCTTATTTGGTCTAATACCTGCCCTATCATTAAAATCAAGCTTCTTCTTGACATACAAGCTCATAGTTCTATTCTTTGGATAAAATTTCGATTTACTAGGGCTTAACTGATGATTGTGATCAAGTGTAACTCTTTTCACTACAACTGTTCCATCAGGCCATATATGAGCTCTAATTTTAGCAAGACAACCACATTTGCTCGTCCCACGCAATCCCACGACATTTTTGCTCTACTTTTTTGTTTCCCAGCCCGAGCACATGAAAGCTGAATGAATATAGGTTTTCCATCAACATCTTTTTCAGTAGTCATTACTTTAACTGGAAATCCCTTTTTATTACCATAATCATGATAATAACGTTGGAACTTATCAAGGTTGATGAATTTCATCCCATCTGTAGGTTCCCTTGTCTCTTATGAATTTTCTTCCAACAACATGCATTCATTATCTTCTACACTATCCATTCCTGAAATATGTGTTATAATATACAGCAATGGTTAAAACATAGAGGCATAGATACAAATCCTAGTACAATAACTCAGAACCTAACAAAAGGAGTTTTCTTCCTAGATTAAAAAAAAATGATAACTAAAGTAACAAAGGGTTTAATTGCTAGGAAAATCAATAAGTTATTTTTCACACAAAATGAGTTGAGTAAATCATGTAATCACTTAGAACCTAACAAGTTATACAGAGATGACACAGAAAGAACTCCTAGCATACCCTCATTTGAACAACGCGATGTCTAAAAATTCAAGCAAATAACTTAGTATAAAACACACAATAGCAATAATTGTCACAATGCATAATTGTGTTCAAGCTTATTAATCACAACAGATACACATCTCACACTATTATAACCCACCATCAGAGGACGACACATCTCACACTATTAGTACCCATCATCAGAGGACTAAATGGGTACAATTTCATTTACTAACTGGTAGAAACCATGTAGATCACCATTAACACTATCAAATATGATGAAATGAGGTGAATAAGTTACCTATTGCCTAGAATGCCATGCAACTGAATGATAGTCTTCTCTTCTTCAGGAGTGAATGGGCCTCGTTTAATATCCGGCCGCAGATAGTTAATCCATCGAAGCCTACAACTCCTACCACATCGAAGAATACCTGGATTAGATAACAAAGTGCCCAATCATCAAACAACATAACAAAATACCCAATTAAAAAACTACAGAAACTTAACATACAGAGTCAGAGAATAAATGTCAAAATACATTAAATTTCAAAGAAACTAGAATAAATGAAAAGCCATAACTATTTATCGCTACACAATATATTTATTTGTACAATCTCAGATAACAGGATGATAGACCGACCCCAAGCAACTCATATATCTCCTCTCTTTTTTTTTATTTTTTTATAACCTTCATATATATACCAAGAAGACAGTCAGGAAAGACAAAAAATTGTCATTCTACAGAATGTGAACCCCATTTTACCAAACTTCAAGTTGAAACAAAAGGGACATTTTTATTTAATCGCATAATGTTTAATATTTATTAAGGATTTGGTCTGGTAACAATTGAAATCTATGAACTTACTGACCTAGCTAGCGCAGTGAAATCTGCAAATCCTTTGCTTTAGACAAGCCTTCTCTAGGTTAATCTTCGTCTTCGATTTCAAAGTGGAGAGAAAAAGGCCGATTTCTTCGACTTCGCCTGAGTTAATGTTCTTCGACTCTGCCTGATTTCAACTTCTTCGTCTTCGTCTTCGTCTTCGATTTCAGGGTGGAGAGAAAAGGGCCAGATTCGTCTAGATCTGGAGCAATGTAGGAGCAGCTCTGTTTTTGGGGGAAAGAAGAAAAGCTATTGCTATATTTGGAGGGAAAGTGAAAATATTTTGGAGGGAGCCAGTTTTTCACATTGACTTTATTTTAATTGCATGTGCGAGGGAGGCTCCCTCCCTCGCTACCTAGAAAAACTGATTCCTAAAAGTATGTACAATAATTTGTGTATAATCAATCCCCTAATCCACCCCAAAATTTTAAACACTTTTCCTCTAAATAATTATAAAATCCACCATTAGAAAAGGTTTTCAACTTTTTAAAGTCGTTTTCGCCTTGTTAGTTTCAGCTATATTTTTATCATTCATATAGGAAGGGAAGAGAAATACATTCATTTTCACTAGCTGTTGAAAGCTTTTACAGGGCTGTCTGATTGTCATTCTCAATTGATGCTCTTCAAAAATATTAATCACATGCATATTAACAACTTAAATCTTTGGTGAACATTGACTTGATCGATATATATATATATATATATATATATATACATGGTTTTCCTCTATTTAGAGAGAACGAATGCACAAAATTGGTTACAACGGTGCTTAATTTCAATGGATAAACCACTTTGAAAAAAGCTTCCAAATGGCGAAAAAACTTATGTGCCTAAAGTTCAAGGGATACGAGTCAGTATGATGACTCATTAGGGGAACAAAAGTTAGCATGCATGTTTTAGGTCATTGTAATATGAATTAGATAGTTGCATTTAGATTAATTAGCATTCGACTTTAGTTAACTCATTAATAATTCAATTATCCACTGACAACAACAAATTCAACATTATTGAGTTTTGCTTCCATTGTTGTAGATAGACATTGACTGAGGCAGACTCGAGACCTTCCGCAGATCAAAATCACGATATAAGTGAGGGAATGAGATGGCATTGAAGTTGTGCTTGGCTACAAAATTTTCATCAGAAAAATATGCATGGTTTCACTATTTTTTTTGGGATCCAATAATAACTCTGCTCATCCTTCAAAAATGCTTATGAAAATCTACACAGGCAATGACTATGTAAAGATTAGACTAGATTTTGGGCATACATTGTTTTATTCATGTTATTAGAAATTAATTTTGCAACTCTGTAAGAACTGAACCCTTTATTTTATCACATGAATGAGGAAACAAGATATAAAATGAAATTTCATTCACTATAAATCCAATCGCATAGATATAACCTTTTTTATTTTAATTTTGGAATAATTAAACATTTCACAAGTAATTAAGCATTTATGTTTGGAAAAAATATATTTTTATATATAGTAACTGATAGTGATCCTTGAAAAAAAAAAAAAAAAAAAAAAAAACTATGTATATTTTGTGCTAATCTCATGTTAAGGTGGCAAACAAACTTTGAATTGGCTTCCAACCGTGTATACCAGACAAACCAACTTCACCACTAGACCCTGTGATGTTGCCGGGGCGACAGACAAGATATTTGCACCACGCCCTGAATATGTTGGAAACTAGAAATTGATTAGCGCCAAGTAGCAATGCTTAACAGCAAAAGTCGCCCTTAAGAAACAAAACTAAATAATGCTACAAACTTAATATGGTCCACATGATTTGTAGGGAGGGTAGGTGATCTTTCCATTTTTAGTGTCTAAATCATTACAAACCAAATGCAGATTTTCTCATATTTATTGATGATGCATAAAAAGGGTCAACTTTCTGAGTCCAACATGTGTTGTGATGATTTCGATGAACTACGAGCCTAAGCATCGGTCCAACACGGATTCAGCCCAAGCGGATTTAAGCCCGCTCAACTTCAGTCCGCCAAGTGGACCCAGACTTTCACAGCATGCTAGGCTCATGCGTCTCACAGTCATCATCAATACCCGTAAGCCCTCTTTAGGCAAGTATCTCGAGGATTAGCTTCGGATGGGCAACTACAGCTGCTCTCTGCTTTCAACTAGGAAGCAAACACCAGAGTATATTTCACACAAGAAAACTCCCTTATACGGATTGCTCTTGGATTGGGAACTATCTCTTGCGTATTTAGAAGTGCAGAGGTAACATGAAACTTCCATCCTATAGCATGACTCTTAATTAGAGAGGGACCTCCACGAAGATCTCCTCCCTAAACTACTCCTACGATGGCCTGGTTGAACCAGGATTCCTTGCACTATAAATAAGACATGAAGTTGGTAACCTAAGGTACGCTACAAATTTCCTGTTACAACATTACACTTTCTTTAGATCCTTGTCTGACTTTAGCATCGGAGTGTCATCGCCCACCCCACGGTGGTCTGTGGTTCACGTGCGTTACTTGTGCAGGTCAGCAGGAACATGGTCAAAGCAGGGAGCGAAAATCAACTGCATCAGTTTGGTGCCATCTGTGGGGACGACATAGTTCTTAACTTTACACTAAGAGTCGTCTCCTACAAAATTTCAGAGACATGGTGACCTCCAGGTCACGCAACAACGAACCAGAGGACACGTCCAATGCGTCGGCTGTCCCTATACCAGTTCCTGCCATGCACGGGCAGCCTACTCATGCCACTGCACCAACAACAGTAACATCGAACCCCTGAATCGAGGTGCTGACATCTCAAATACACCAGGTCATCAAGGCGGTGGAGATGCTCACACGACGGAATCCACCCGCTGCTAATAGAGACCAGGAACAACACGGACCTCCACCTTCAGTGGACGATAGGGAGCAAACGCAGAAGAGCCAGACCCCCGTTAGTTTCCATTGTACTAAGGGAGGCTATGCGGCTAACGCCGATCCAGCCGCCAGGACAAAGAGGCTCGGTCCCGGGAACCCTCTCCACAGAAGAGCGCATGATTCGGACGTACTATATTGCCTCTTCGTCCCACCCTTTGTGGACCGAATCATGAGTGAAACACTCCCAAGAAAGTTCACTCCCCCGAAGCTCGATTCTTATGACGGGACCACCGATCCTTTTGATCATCTACGCCATTACCAACACGTAATGGCGCTCAATGAAGGATCTGAAGTCGTCATACACAGAACCTTTCCAACCAGTCTTAAAGGCCCTGCATTGAGGTGGTTCCACAGCCTTCCACCAAAGTCAATCGATTCCTTCAAAACATTGGCAAAGGAATTATTGACACGTTTCATCGGAAGCCAGCGTTTCAGGAAAGACCCGCACTACATACTCTCTCTAAGGCAAAGATTCGGTGAGACGCTCCGAGAGTATGTCACACGCTTCAACAACGAGCTGACCTTCATCGACGATACAACTGCGGGCCTCAAAGAGGGAAAGCTTTTCGAGGATCTCACCTTGGAGCCCCCTCTGAACATGGCAGAGTTCCTCAAGAGTGTCCAGAGACACATCACCCTGTAGGAGTGTTGCGGGCTTAACCGACCTAAATAATGGGCTAATTTGACCCACTTGTAATAACCGCAAGTGCACGGTGTCTAACTGGTAGACAACGACAAGTACGGGTCGATCCCACGAGGAAAGTGGATGTAATTGGATTTAATAATTTAATTAAACTAATTTGGAGGAAAATGGGGTTACAACATTTTTAAAACTAAACTAAAAATAAAATAAAAATAAAATAAAAGAAAAAGATGGGTTTTGTGGGCTTGGACTCACCAGTGAGTTAGCAAAAAGATTTAAATCTAAATTACTGAATTAAAACGAGAAGCTTTAGGGATGATAATCCCTTGCTTACACCGAATATGTGATCGTTAAAATCCAATTCAAGTTATATCATGTTTCTATCAAACATTAACAAAGTATTTCAAGCAAATACGCTCTTACCAAGTATTAAGTGTCTTTTTTAGGGCACACTTAATCAAAGTTTAAGCTTAATATTTTTAGCACATGTTTTGAATATTGATAAAGGGTAATTCTAACTACCAAACATATCAAGTTTAATTTCTCGAACATGAAAGGTGAAAGCAATTTATCAAAAATTCAGAAATAAATTGTAATTAACAATTAAGCACACAATTCAGTAAAATAAATCAAAATGAATTATGCAACCCCTTTGGTTTGTCGCAAACTCGATGTGGTGGTACTCAGCAGATCAACAGGTGGTACGAACATGAATCCCGAGAAAAATGGCTGCAAATGCTCTGTGGTGGTACAGAGCAGAAATCAGGGTGCTAATAGCCGAAATCAGTTTGACTCAGTCTCCCGCCAATGGAACAGTCGCGCTCTGCACTGCTCCACCTTCCTCCGTGCTCCTCGCGAGCGTCATCGTCCTCCAAATGGTTTTGGAACCTGCAAAAGAGAAAAAGGTGCAATGAGAACACTCAAAAACAGAGAGAGAGATCGGAAGGAGACCCCCCTGTTTCTGCTGTCGCGGTGGTTGTGCGTCGTTCTGTGTTGGTTGGACGGTGGCGGAGAGACAGTAAGGAGGCCGAGACGAAGAGAGGACAGAGAGGAGAGGAGCAGGGTCTGTCGGGCTCTGTGGCGAGGTGGAACAGAGTCGCATTGCTTGATGGCTCTGTTTTGCGGCGATGATGGTGGCTCGCGATGTGCTGTCCGGAGGTGGTGGTGGTGATCGGATGATGGTGGTTGATGGATGATGGACAGGGAGATGGACAGGAACGGTGGCGGAGTGAAGGTTTGACGCGAAACACGGTTGTCACGCCCCTGTTTTGTGGTGGTGGCGGTTGTGTTGTCCGGAGGTGGTGGTGGTGCTCGGGTGATGGTGGTTGATGGAGGATGGAGGTGATTATGGTGATGAAAATCACTTTATGAAGAAGATGGTTTGATTTTGGCTATTGATGCTTGATTCTCTTCTCCTCCTCCCATTTTCTCACCATTTTTCTCTTGTATTTATAGAGAATAGGCACAATGAATAGAGATGAGATAAAGGGATGATTCATGGAGAAAATCAAGGTATAATTGAGAGAATATTCTTTAGGTAGGATTGGGCTTGGGTTTATGGGTTAGGTTTTTGGGTTTAAGTTATGAGCTTGTTTTTGGGTTTAAGGGTTTAGACATGTGACCCTCTACTTTGTACCACCGCTAGAGTCGACTAATTGTCAATCCTTAAATTGTCGCCTTAATACGATTTCATCGTTCACGCTCGAATTCCTACAAAGACATGAAAATGAAATAATTACTATAAAATATAATAATCGAAACACTAATATATATAAATTAAGGGATATATTATGTAATAATTATGTGAATATCAAATACCCCCAAACCTATATTTTGCTAGTCCTCGAACAAAACAATAAAAATAAAATTCTAACTCACTTTCGCAGGAATCATCGGTTACACTTACCTTAAAGGTGCAACAAGGCTTTAAACCCCTAGATTACCTCTAGTGGACGAGTTATAGTCTCGTGAGGGTTTACATAAATGTTACCCACAAACATTACTGACTCAACAAAACTTGGTCAAACAATGTTTATTTTAAAACTTCAAGAAATGCAAGAAACCAACAGTGTCATTTTAGTGTATCAACAAATTTCAAAATAATTTACTATTCTCCAAAGATTAGAAAAAATTCACAATCATCCTCAACTCAATGTGTGTGTGGATAGCACTATCAACATAACTTTTTATTTCAGAGTAAAATAATGACTAAATTTCCTGTAGAAAGTTTGTTTTGATTTCAAACCTCTCATGTCACTCACAATAAAACACTCAGAGGTTTGGTATTTCACTCAGTTTATATGTGAGGAAAAGAGTAAATAATGGAAAACAATCATCTCACATATAGTAATATGAAGAACGGACTTTTCAAGAATGGAATGAACATGATCTCATGGACAGGAATATCAATTACTTTTGGGAATGTTGAATCAAACACCATAGGTCTTGGTTATTAAATCTCCACATCTACGGAACCAACCTTTACCTAAGATCAACTAGGACTTTGTTGGGTTGTAACGGGGCTTGGGTAATGGTTAATAAGGAATGTCAAAATTTTCTAGGAATGTATACACCCATTCACGAACAATTGGGGCTGTCAAGAATAAACCAATGTTGTGCACCATAAATTTTTTCTACATTCTCACATCTTTATCCTCATTGAAGAATCATTTATATTTTATTTTTATTTTTATTTTTTTACTATTTTTCTTTTCTTCAACCTTTTTTTTTTTCATAGAGGATTTATGAAATATCTCATATTTTGCTTTTTGATGCTCTTTTTACACCAAGTATATCCATCCGTACACATTCCCAGAAAAGTTGGGTAAAGGTTAATGGGTTAACAAATAAAAGTTATTCTAAGGCTCAAAAGGCTACAAAAAGGTTAATGTTATGGGTAAGTTAAAAGGCTAGTTAATGATCTAAAAAAAATGCCTAGATCATTTCCTAAGTTCGGGTCAGTATTATGACATCTCAATTGAATAAGCCAATAAGTTCTAGTGTAATAATTCAATTTTGATGTCATTCCCAAATCAATTGATCAGAAAAATGAGAATAATGAGATCATCAACGAGATAATACGGACTCAAGAAAAATCAGAGTTTAGGTATAACCCTCGGAAAAATAGAAAGGTTCAAAACTTTCAGGGTTAAGTCTCTACTATTATTCTAAGGTTTTCTAGTGCATATTTCACTCATCAACTTCAAGTTATACTAACATGGCTCATGGTGCAAAGATAATTAAGTTGAAAATTCTTATGAACTAGATCTAACTTAAGGATCATACTAAACTTTTAGTCTTTATCAACATACCAATATGTCAAGTTGGTTTGCATTTTCTTGAGTATAAAACATTTAAAATTCATTTTCATAATCGCAAAAGACCAAGTTTTCTTGAAAGAAAAACATTTTTTTTAAAGAATAAGAAAACACTACGAAAAATTCACAGACTCATGAACCCTACCCCCAAACCTAATCCAAACATTGTCCTCAATGTTTAACAAAATAATTCTGACAAATGAATGAAATAAGTACATGAGAGGAGGTTAGAACAGTATTACCGCGGTGAAGATTTTACCAATTTCCAAGAAGTCATCCATCAATGAGGCTCACAAACATAAGAATAATGGAGTTTTAATTAGAAATCGATAAAATGCAGACTCGACACTAACAAGGAAAACTAAAAAGAAGGCAAGTTGTAAGTCAAAACTGGTATGAAGCTAACGAGTATGAGTGAAACACAACTAAATAGGGTACTCGAAAATCAATCCAGACTAACAGCAAAGACACACAACTAAAGCTAGGCTGCCTCCTAGGAGCACTTGGTTTACCGTCATCAGCCCGACAAATATTCTTCCTAAAAAATGGTGTATCGAAAAGTGGAGAGGAAGAACATGACAAACACTTAGTCCATGGTCGTATATCAACAACCTGAACAGTTGAGGATCAGTCCACCCAAATATAGCAATCACATGGGGCACCAAATACACTAGGACATTCCAAAAGTGACCAGTAGTCATACACAACAGATGATCCTTGCGTGCTCCAAAAATGGAACATCCTATGTCTGGTTCCAAATCAGAAGATTGAATAATTTTCACAACAGGATGGTGAAAACTGAAATCCTCACTACAACACAAGGGATCAGTGAAAGTGGCCTTAGTAAATGGAAATGTGATGCAAGTAGATGAGACGATGGATATATCAGGTGGTACAAGCTCATCACATGAATCACATAGAAATATTGGTCTAGACAACTCATCACCTGAAAATGCATACCTGAGGGTGTCAGGTAATTGTTTAAGGTCAAGCTCAGGTGGCTCAACTGATGGGACTAGTTTTGACTCACTGAGTAGAAGAGGCTTCACTTTAGACTTCCATTTATAACTAGGATCCACAATGGGGACTGAGTCAAGCAAATCATTGACTTCCCTAATGGAATCATCAACATCAAAGTCTAAACTAAAATGAGTCAAACAAGCCTCTAAATGGTCATGTGTATCATGAAAACAGTCAAGGGGAGACTCTAAAAAATGTTCACAGTTTGATTCAATGCATGAGTCACTAGGAATGCATGAGTCAACATGGGAAGGAGATGTTTGTAGTGTCTTAGAATCTACAGTTTCATCAATAAATGAGGTTTTATCAGCCTTCTTATGAGAGGAGGATGCAACCTGTGTAAAATTGGGTGAGGATATAATAACACTTATGTCAGACATTCCTACCTGATTGTCAACCAATTTTCCACTCCTAAGGGTAGTAATGGATTGGGCATCTTCACTGTCCAGCTCAGATGTGCCACTAATTTCAAATTGACCATTTGGGTTAGAAATAGGTTGGCTAGGGAATTTTTCTGACTCTATCTCAAGAAGTGACTCAGCTATCTGACTCAAAGTCATCTCAAGTTTCTTGATAGCTTTAGCATTTTGTTGAGAATTAGCTATCAATTCTGTGATATCCTGAGAATTTTGCTCAAGCATTTATCCTATTCGCTGCATGACACGAGTTAAGGCGTCCTCTAAACTAGATGTGTTAGAAGGAGGAACAACTCGATGAAATCGAGACTCATTATTAGGAATGAAAGCTTGAGGAGTGTCTAGAGGTCCTTCATGGTACTGACCATGAGCCCATGAGAAGTCAGGATGATAGGCTAAACCTGAGTTGTAATAATCTAAATATGGATCATAATCAGGTCGTCGCATGTCATAAAATGAATTGACTTGCTCGAAAAAATAGGCTGGATAATCCCTTGTGTTCATTTTTTTTTGAAAGCACTAACTCTAAAAATATACACGGGCTCACACACAATCAGCAACCAATAAATGCACAAGAAATATGCCTCCCTAAGTAATCAACGTTTTTGAGATCAATTATCTTTTTATCTTTGGGGGACATTTATTTCTTATGTAATCTTTATTACAGAGCAATGGGTGCTACAAGATGATCCTAAGAATGTATACTTTACACCACAAAGTTCAAAATCAGTAGGCTAGAGTTTTGTTTCAAAGAAACCGGATTATCGCACAAGAGAATGAGATCACAATGGTCCAATTAAGTACTTACTTGTGCTACCGCTCTGTAAGCCAATAGATGTGAGAACGATGTGATGTTAAATGTACACTTGAGGCTTGTGTTCCTAACCCAAAACTGTTAGTTACACCAATCCTTCTTGTGGATCGTAGCTTACTTATGACTCGGCGTACCGGGTAAATTACCCTTGTGGCAGTGGCCTCTCGGAGTTCATTGAATGATTAAACCCATCGTCACTTTTAGCTTTGGTCAACACAAAAATTATCGGATTCACTTTGGTCTTGGTTGTCCTATGAACATCGTACCTAAAAGATGGTTCTATCTAACTTGCTAATTGATTTTAATTATGTTTGGCTATTGGTTGCACACAGCTAGAGTGATGAGGTGGGGATATCAAGTCCCACCAGTTTCTATTTAGAAGCTGGGTCTGCTTATTATGAATTACTAAAGTTTAGCATCCACAATTACAGAAATTAAACAACCAATCACACAATTTCAAATAATTACACAACACACAAACACATGCAAATAAATTTACTGGTCTTGGTCGTAGAAGTCGGATTTCTAAATCACAAGAAATTATTGGGTAACAATTAAAATTGTTTCCCTATATTTTCTTTTGACTTAGAGAATTTAGGGTTTTTTTTTGTGATTAAACAACAAAATGAAAAACAGTAGAGTTTAAAAATTATTACACCACACACTCGTAAAACGATGTGAAAATAAAATTAAAACTCTCCTCACAAAATAAAAAATAAATAAAAAAACTTTTCTTGATGTTTGCAGGATCGTCCAATTTTCTCGAGAAGCGTGTAATCTGCAAAATCAAACACAAATGAGTGTAAAAAGACTTGGCAAAATAAAAATAATTTTTTTTTGTTTTTTGATTTTTTGATTTTTTTTTTAAATTAGTGAAAATAAATCTTAAATTCAATTACACCGCTACCTTCCCCGGCAACGGCGCCAAAAACTTGTTTCGGGCTTAACCGACCGAAATAAATAGGCTAATTTGACCCACTTGTAATAACCGCAAGTGCACAGTGTCTAACTGGTAGACAACGACAAGTACGGGTCGATCCAACGAGGAAAGTGGATGCAATTGAATTTAATAATTTAATTAAACTAATTTGGAGGAAAATGGGGTTACAACATTTTTAAAACTAAACTAAAAATAAATTAAAAATAAAATAAAAGAAAAAGATGGGTTTTGTGGGCTTGAACTCACCAATGAGTTAGCAAAAAGATTTAAATCTAAATTACTGAAATTAAAACGAGAAGCTTTAGGGATGAAAATCCCTTGCTTACACCGAATATGTGATCGTTAAAATCCAATTCAAGTTATATCATGTTTCTATCAAACATTAACAAAGTATTTCAAGCAAATACGCTCTTACCAAGTATTAAGTGTCTTTTTAGGGCACACTTAATCAAAGTTTAAGCTTAATATTTTTAGCACATGCTTTGAATATTGATAAAGGGTAATTCTAACAACCAAACATATCAAGTTTAATTTCTCGAACATGAAAGGTGAAAGCAATTTATCAAAAATTCAGAAATAAATTGTAATTAACAATTAAGCACACAATTCAGTAAAATAAATCAAAATGAATTATGCAACCCCTTTGGTTTGTCTCAAACTCGATGTGGTGGTACTCAGCAGATCAGCAGGTGGTTCGAACACGAATCCCGAGAAAAATGGTTGCAAATGCTCTGTGGTGGTACAGAGCAGAAATCAGGGTGCCAATAGCCGAAATCAGTTTGACTCAGTCTCCCGCCAATGGAACAGTCGCGCTCTGCGCTGCTCCGCCTTCCTCCGTGCTCCTCGCGAGCGTCCTCGTCCTCCAAATGGTTCTGGAACCTGCAAAAGAGAAAGAGGTGCAATGAGAACACTCAAAAACAGAGAGAGATCGGAAGGAGACCCCCCTGTTTCTGCTATCGCGGTTGTTGTGCGCCGCTGACGCGCCGCTCTGTGTTGGTTGGACGGTGGCGGAGAGACAGCAAGGAGGCCGAGACGAAGAGAGGACAGAGAGGAGAGGAACAGGGTTTGTCGGGCTCTGTGGCGAGGCGGAACAAAGTCGCAGTGCTTGATGGCTCTGTTTCGCGGCGATGATGGTGGCTCGCGATGTGCTGTCCGGAGGTGGTGGTGGTGATCGAATGATGGTGGTTGATGGATGATGGACAGGGAGATGGACAGGAACGGTGGCGGAGTGAAGGTTTGACGCGAAACAGGGTTGTCACGCCCCTGTTTCGTGGTGGTGGCGGTTGTGCTGTCTGGAGGTGGTGGTGGTGCTCGGGTGATGGTGGTTGATGGAGGATTGAGGTGATTATGGTGATGAAAATCACTTTGTGAGGAAGAGGGTTTGATTTTGGCTATTGATGCTTGATTCCCTTTTCTCACCCTTTTTCTCTTGTATTTATAGAGAATGGGCACAATGAATAGAGATGAGATAAATGGATGATTCATGGAGAAAATCAAGGTATAATTGAGAGAATATTCTTTGGGTAGGACTGGGCTTGGGTTTATGGGTTAGGTTTTTGGGTTTAAGTTATGGGCTTGGTTTTGGGTTTAAGGGTTTAGACATGTGACCCTCTACTTTGTACCACCGCTAGAGTCGACTAATTGTCAATCCTTAAATTGTCGCCTTAATACGATTTCATCGTTCACGCTCAAATTCCTACAAAGACATGAAAATGAAATAATTACTATAAAATATAATAATCGAAACACTAACATATATAAATTAAGGGATATATTATGTAATAATTATGTGAATATCAAGGAGTCAAGGACCGCCAAGAGGGAGACCGAAGGCAACAGGAAGCCCTCAGCTTCTAGGGACAAGAAGGAGGGAAAAAGACACGACGATGAGGAGCGAAACAAAAGGAAGCACACTTACAACAGATTGGATCCTGATTGTCCCAGGCCAGAGAAATCATCCAACTACGTTGGATCCAGAGCCGTGACACCAATAAATGCTAGTCTGTCGGATGTACTCAACTTCATGAAAAATTGGGAGGAATTAAAGTGGCCCTGGAAGACACGGGGAGAAAGGGACAACGCAAGTACTGTGCATACGGTCACAACACCAACGATTGCAAAAGTCTAAGGTATGAAGTAGAGCACTGGATCCGCAAGTGCAAATTGAAAGACTTCATGAAGTCTGAGAAGCAGTCAGAATGGACCAGGGACAGGGGGAGCTAGTCAAAGAGATAGAGAATGAGACTCCTGGGATAATATACGTCATTCATGGAGTCGGACCAAATGAAGACCAGTCGCACAGGTCCCGCAAGCGGACTCTACTTGATATGCGGACACGACTCGCTGATGAAGAAAACGCGTTTGCTATTCAAAAATTCAGAACCCCATTACCACTTTGACTTTCACAAACAAGGACCTCGATGGAGTCCGAGCGCCGCACAGCGATGCCTTGGTCATCTACATTTTCATCACAAAGTGGGAAGTGAAGAAAGCTCTCGTTGACACAAGAAGCTTGTTCAACGTTCTGTTTTACAATGTTTTCCACAACATGTACCTCAAGAAGGAAAACCAAGTGCTATTAGAGCACCCGCTGATCGGATTCAGCAGGGAGAAATGTTTTTCCATTGAAAATATAAGGTTAGCCACGGTAGCTAGAGAATCGCGGCTGAAGAAGGTCATGTTTTGGACTTCATAGTGGTTGATGCACCATCATCCTACAACCTCATCCTGGGAAGACCATGGCTACACCAAATGGAAGTAGTGGTCTCCACCCTTCACCAGTGTGTTAAGTATACTGCTAACAACTCAGAAGGAACAATACATGGAGACCAACCTACGACACGAGGTTGCCACTACACCACACTAAAATAGATAGAGTGCTCCCAGATTCGGCTACATCACGCGGAGTAGCCTAACCCATTGCAAGGCCAAAAGATGGAAGATACAACATTTTTGAGCGGTACAGGAGCAATCAACTCTCCTGCTCAGCGAGTTGTAAAAGCAATGGCAAGCGGGAACACTTCCCCCTGACATGTCGTTGGCGCAAAGATCCACCCATTTGCAAGATTTACTCCTCAGTGACCTATGTAAGACCTCGACAATCCGCTAAATGATCCGCGAAAGCTATACGAATTCGCTTCGAAGCCAAAATCAGTTTATCTCTATCAACAGTTATTTTGTTTTAAGTTGTTTGTTTCCCTTTTCATAGTCAATATTGAGTTTGGAGTTCTTAAGAGACCTATGTGATTCGCAATTATATAAGAAATAAAACAAGAATTTCAGAGACAAACTCTATTGATTAATTGAAATATGTAACAACAAGCGTCCTGAGGCGGATACAAAAGACTGAGCACTATAGGCATCTGAATACAGTGACGATTGAACTAAAAGACTCGCTTAGACAACTCTGTTACGTACAACGTCCGACAAAAAGTTGCAAAACCTCCAATATGAGTAATTTGTCAGTGATAACAAAGATAAAAGCTGTTCGACCCCTTCCGAAGATGACAACGAAGTTAAAAAGAATGGGAGATGTTCGACCCCTTATCAAGATAAAGACAAAGTGTAAGAGGGGATTGAAAGGACTGAGCAGTCAGATTGCTCCGTCAAATAACTCCTGGAAAGTGTTCTCCTTACAGCATTGAAGACCTCGCGACTAACTGCTGATTTCCTCAAGAGACGTCCCACCGTTTATCCAACCTTCTCAAAGGACTTAGAAGAAGGAAGGTGAGGATGGCCACAAGTAGCGACATAGTTACGATCTCACAATGTTATCAAGAGATGCCACTTTTCCCATATGCAATGGCAGGTGTGACTGAGAGCTACACCACCCAGAGACATCGTACATCAACTAACACTTCGATCAGCCATTGGTTAGAAGCAGGATCTGAGCACACGAAGACACAAGTTGTATAGTGTAACACCAAGGCATCTCCTTTGGTAGAAAATTTGTACTACTTCTCCATGATATGAGAAGAGATTACAAGACCCCAGCGGATTAACTACGTGCCCACCCACAACAGGTAACCACGAATAACAATAACTATCATCATGCCTTCTCAATGTAAACGTCAAAACTTTAGAAAACTCCAGTGATGAGGATTCAACTTTAGCCTTTGGAAAATCCAATACATTTTTTTCAACCTTTGGAAAACCCAAAGCATCTTCTCCAAAAGAGAACATTACAGGAAATAAACTCAACAAAAGATGGTGCCTACAACAATTGAAAAACACCATTATATAGACATAGTTGTTCACCAAATGGGCACTCCAGCATTAGCTGCCAAGCATTAAATGTCGTATGGGAAAATGGAAGATGAAGGTTCCCAAGAAAACGTCACGCAGCCTACACTGCACGCAACCCATCAATTTAGGGGGAGTAGCCGATATACTCAAACGTCACGTAGCCTACACCATACATTTGTCACCGCGCGATCTACACTGTACACGCAACGCACCATGCAGGAAACCCTAGCCCTTCCTCTGTGGGCCCATGGGTTCAACTTGTTATTCGAACAACACTTTGTCGCTTGCTTGGCACGAGCACTCGAGGATCCTAGTCAGCTTTGACGTACGGACTTTATCACTCTCAATGCAACTACTAATCACCTCTGGACAGAGAGGAACTGCAAACAATTTCAGTCCAAATTTCGGGTAGCCATTGAAGTGGAGAATAAGATTATAGAGGATGTCAGACTACGTGCCTCAGTCCAGACCCTTCAAGTCGAAGATAATGCAGATAATAGACAGCTTTTTGACAATTGGAGACTTGAGGTCCAATACCACTCCAGACCCTGCACCTTACATGTCTGGGAGCGACCTGAACATGGCTGGTTTAAGGTGAACTCTGATGGCTCACTCACAGGCACAAAAGGGGGATATGCAACACTCATTAGGGACCATAATGGAGTAGTGGTGACAGCCGGGGCAGGGAGCCAAAGAGCGCAAACGGTCCTACTTCACGAGCTACAGGGGATTGAATTGGGTATCCAACTCGCCCAGCGACACGCATTACGCAAACTGGAGTTTAGTATGGACATTCTAACATTAGAAAATGGCCACTCGTGCTGATACAAGAATAGTACAACTGGTGCCGAATGAAAGCTAATTAGGACGCCAACCCGAGCTTACGACGCCTGACTCAGTGCGAACGCGTTGACACGTACTTTTGGTCACCAGAACTTGCCCGTGGCAATAGCTACAACCGACCAGTCAGATAAACAAGAAAAAGCTCAAGCAGCTTACCTATGGGACAGGACACAACTCGGGTGACTCAACCCCCAGTTAAACTGTTCGCAACATGCTCACTATTGGACATAACTACGCAGCAATGACCCCAAGTCATTCACAATACAAAGCGGTCAAGCTCTCTGATGCAGACAGACCAAATAACGTCCTATTGATTCAACTAGCCTATGTGAAAATAAGACGACAAGGCAAAACAAAAAACATGCAATAGAAACGCCAAGTATGAAATGAAGAAAACTGTTTTCATTAATGGTCAAGACAAAAAGTGTACAAGCACACAAAGTTTGCTCCTAATCAGGATAAGATATAGAAACGGAAGAGCTAAGCCTAGGGTGAAGATGGGCAGAAGTTGCATCTATGCGCGCTTCGACCTGGACGCCAGGGATCAAATTGTCCTCCTCGCCCGACGACTCAGAGGTAACAGACAAGTACACATATGACATCTTTTTGTAATGGCTAAGATTCCACTCTGGATACTCCTCCTTCATCAGCGCCAACAGCTCCAGCCGACCATAAACAACCTAGCAAAACTCACATTTGCCTTGTTTTTGGAGAAGCTCTTTCTTTCGCACCTTTCCATCAATAAGTCACGCTCCAGTAGTTCCAACTTGCCAGTTAGTGCATTGACCTGAGACTACTCTGTGGCCAAGCTGATATTCACAGCACTGAGTTCATGTCATCCGAGTTCGAGCTATTCCTCAGCCTTCCTCGCCTCTCGAGCATATAACTCCACATCGGATTCCAACTGTTGCTTCTCAGTAGCCCAGTCAGCTTCCTTCGAAGCACTCTCTTCAGCAAAATACTGCAACTCAGAATGTGCCTTAGCTGCAGCCTCCTGCGCAACCTCGATCTCTAGGCGGAGCCGACTCAACTCCTTCTTAAGTCCATCCCTCTTGGACACCGCCTTGGTCGGATTATGCTCAAGGTCCTCCAAACGAGTCCTCTGAGCCTCAGCGAAAACGGTTGATTGATCCAACTGCATCTCTTCGGTCTGCTTCTTAAGCCGCTCAATTTCATGGAGTGAATCAGAATACAACGTCTATACGTGCGAGAAGTCACGCTCCAAAATATACACTCTCTCACGAGCTGCCTCTACTTTCGTCCCAGCAACGACTGCGTGGCTCATATGAGACATACCAATCATAAGATACTTCAAACCCTTGTCCACACACTCTTCCAGCATATCCTCCTCGAGTTTTGGAGCGTGGTCCATCAGCCAACTGTGACGCCTGCTTATATGTTTCCTCGAAGCATACTCAACATCCACCTCTTGGTGCCAGACATGTGAGCTCGTTTTCACCAAGTCTGATGTGAACAGGCTTATCCGCACATCAGGATAAAACTTCCCCTTATCAGGAACTATTCTAGCGCCATCCTTTACTGTCGCCACCATCCTCAGACTCTCCTTCGTGGATTTTCCCTTGTCAAGAATGACCGACCCTTTATTGGGAGACGACCCAATAGGATCCTGAAGTAAAGGAGGGACCGAAGTATCCAAAGGACCTTCCAATAGTTCTAGTTGTGGCCTAGAACGAGACGGTGAATAATGTAGACTACAGGAGACACGGCCGGTACCACGACCACTTTCAGGCAAGTCAACGATGGGGTGATCAGATTCTACAACCTCAAGCAAACTTTCAACAGAGCCCTCTACCAGAGCGACCCCACGTGAATCAACGCCAGCGAAAGCCGCCATTGCAACTAGCACTAGACGGTCATTCAGAGCCTGAACCTGCAGATAATCTTTCTCCAATGCAGGAACATTAGTCACCGCCTCAACAGGCATAGCGGACTTGCACTCCTCTCTCACTAGAGCGGGTCATGCCGAAGACGGACCAGTCCTAAACGATGCTTTTTCCTCACAAAGGAAGCAAGCCTCTCAGATGGATCATCCACATCAAACAAAACGAGAGTCTTGGCCCTAGAAGCCTTCCTTTTCCTGGAAGAGGCCATGGGCGGATCCACTACTTGGATAAGGGGGTCAATTGACCCCCTTAGGTTTTGTAAAAAATTCATTAAAGTAGTTAAAATTTCACTATTGCCCCCCTTTGAAAATTTATATTGCCCCCCTTGAAATTTCATATTGCTCCCACTTATAAAAAAACATCATAGATCCCAAATCACAAGAGAAATCGAGCCTCTTGTGTCCGCGTCTGCGCTTGCGTCTTGCGATATCTTCTTCAGTTCTTCTTCATCTCCGTCTGAAACAGGTGAGTTTGTTTGATGTTCTTATTTCTCCATCTACGACTTGTTGCCCTGTTCTTGCAATAAAAATTTCGATGAATTTCTGAAATCTAAATTCCTGAATTTAATATAGTTTTTCATGTCAACCGATTCATAGATTCTCCATCTAATATTACAACTAACAATAAAATAAGAAACAATGACAAACCTACATGTCCGATGAATGTTGTGTCAATCAAAAAGGCAATTGGATCAGCTGCTAAAGCCATTACAGCAGGCAATACAATATGAAATATCTCCAAGCCAATCTCATCCTTCTTGAAAACAATCGCACAATAAGTCTTAATGATCTTTCTATAAAAGCAAAAAAAAAAATGCTCTACATAAAATGTTACTAAGCAATCAATCTAACACTCAAAGACAAACACACCCCATACACACCACATGTACATATTCCACACTACACACATAGTGACATACATAACCTGTTTGCAATGTATAGAAAAATTGAAAACCTTCATGCAAAAGAACACGGGCAATGATCACTCAGACCACTATCAAGTACATCAAAGTCACAGGAAATGAGTTGAACTTACGAAACGGCCTGAACCGTCGCTCATGCGAACGACCGAAAATATTTCAAACCAGCAAGGGACAGAAAACAGTACTTCTGCCAGAACTTGAAACCATCCGGCAGGTTAACGAAGCAATTCCCTGACTTCATCTTGCAAACAACATTGCCTTACAGTCAACGGCAGGGTCACACAAACCCCGACCTCCTTAGCACTGAACAGAATCATGAGAATGATTCTGTACCCGTTAGGTCCCAACTAAACTAAAGGAATTCCCAGGAAATCCAAGAACTCCCAAATCACGTCCAGAACCAGGAAACATACTCCAGTTTGAAGTATCCATCGATGTAAACAGATGAAATCGCCCGGAGGCGACATTGGCGTCTGGTCGCGTCAGAAGGTACAACGATAAGTCTTCAGGAACTCCAAACTTTGTACGAATTTCAGCGAGACCGAGCTCGGACAACAGTCTGTCTTCAAAAAATTCTAGGCTCTTAAACAGAACAGCATCATCGATAAGATTTTCTCGAGCCATGAAGAAGACGAATGAACCTTTCAGAACAATATCTTCAAAAGCAAGTAAAATAGAATGGTCAGTCTCAACACTGCGGATGACCTATATAGAAGATAGGTTTTCGCCTTTTTTTTTTTTTTCTGCCGAACCAACACACGCCCAATTATTGCATCGTGCAACTTAAGCAACGATTCATGTTCAATCATCATGAGAGCTGCATCCCTTCAAGAGATGACTTAGTGAATCGATGTGATACATAAAAAGGTCACACTCCTGAGCCGAACACGTGTCGTGATGATCTCGAAGAAATACGAGCCCAAACATCGACCCAACACAGATCAAGCTCAAACAAATCTAAGCCCGCTGAAATTCAGTCCGTCAGGTGGACCCAGACTCTCACATCATGCTAGGCCCATGCGTTCGTGGACTGGACTCACCCGCTTGCAGTGAATTGTCCGTGGACTAGGTTCAGTCTGCATGCGTGTCGCCATGGTTCCTGAGGTAGACTAGGTCACTTATTTGGCAAGTTGTCAACATCTTGAGTAGAAATAGGTTTGGCCTATGTGCGCCATTATGGTCCCCATAGTCGGACCAGGTTATCTTGAAGCGGTGAGTCGTCTATGGACTGGAGTCGCCCGCTTGAGGTGAACTTTCTATAGACTGGGTTCAGTTCGCATATGTGTCGCTTTGGTTCCTGAGGTGAACTAGGTCACTTATGCGGCAAGTTGTCGACATCTTGAGTAGGACTAGGCTCGACCGATGTGCTCCATTATGGTCCCCGTAATCAGACCAGGTTATCTTGGACTGGCTTCTATCAGCATGCATGTTGCCTTGGTTCCTGAGGCAGACTAGGTCACTTATGCGACAAGTTGTCAACATATTGAATAGGACTCAGCTTGGTCGATGTGCGCCATTATGGTCTCCGCAGTCGGACCAGGTTATCTTCGAGCGGTGAGTCGTCTGTGGACTGGACTCACTCGCTTGCAGTGAACTATCCGTGGACTGGGTTCGATCTGCATGTGTTGTTTTGATTCCTGAGGCGAACTAGGTCACTTATGCAGCAAACAGTCAACATCTTGAATATGACTAGGCTCAACCGATGTGCGCCATTATTGTCCCCTTAGGTGGACCAGGTTATCTTGGAGTTGTGAGTCATCGGTGGACTGCACTCGTCCGCATGCGTGTTGCCTTGGTTCTTGAGGCGTACTATGCCACTTATGCGACAAGTTGTCGACATCTTGAACATGACTAGGCTCGAGCGATGTGTGCCATTATGGTCCCCATAGTTGGACCAGGTTATCTTGGAGCTGTGAGTCGTCTGGAATTGCCTGCTTGCGATGAACTGGGTTCAGTTTGCATGTGTGCCATCGTGGTCTTGTGGATGGACTAGGCATGTTCCTGTGTATGGAGTCATATGAAATGAGATTTTTTAAAGAGAGTGCCTTTATTGAAAATACTTATTTAAGTATTCTACATTCCATGGTCCTTTAAGACGTTCTCCACTAAGGTTTTCTTGCCAGTAGGTTTCGAGCCTTTTGATTTTTCTCACCTTATAAGGACCTTCCCAATTTGGGCTTAGCTTGCCTTGCCTTCTCTTTGGATTTTTGTGTTCGGCTAGGTTAACCATTTTATTGTAGTATTGGGTCGTCTTTTGCTAGTATGCAGCTATTCTATCGGAAACTTTGTTTCTCCGCTCTTCGAGTAAGTCTAGTCTGACTCTCAGAGCTTTATCATTGTTTTCCATCCTGAACTCCTCCATTTTGAACATAGGTATTCCCAGTTCTACTGGAACCATCGCCTCAGACCCATAGGCTAGAACGAATGGTGTTTCTCCAGTCGGAGTCCTTTTTGTAGTACGGTATGCCCAAAAGCTTAGAAACCTAGAGCCCTTTGGCCACTTTGAGTTTTCTCTTTATTGCTTTCAGAAAAGTTTGGTTTGTGACTTTCGCTTGTCCATCGGCCTAGGGGTGCGCCGACTCTAAGAAGTGGTGACTAATGCTCTGGTGGGTGCAGAGCTACTTGATTTTTTTCCTTCAAACTGAGTCTGTTGTCGCTGACTAGAATTTTCAGTATTCCGAACCTGCTGATGATGGATTTTAGAAAAAGTTCTTGATTTGATTATCTCCTATCTTTGAAAGAGGCTCTACTTCCACCCATTTGGCAAAGTAGTCGACAACCACAAGAAGAAATTCATTTCTCTCTGAAATGGAGAACGAGCATACAATGTCCATTCCCTATTGCGCGAAGGGTCACAGGCTGGTCATTGAGACTAGGTTTCTGTGCAGGCATAAGTGTGTACTGCGTACCTCTGACACTTTTCGCACTTACAGACCATGTCTTTGGCATCTTGCTACATTTTCGACCAATAGTACCCTATTGTGAGGGTTTTATGAACTATTGTTTTTCCTTCGGGGTGGTTGCCGCAAATTCATTCATGGATTTCTTGGAGGACATAGTCTGCCTCTTTTGGGGTCAGGCACCTAAGTAGAGGGTCAGTTGTTGATCTTTTGTACAACCTGTTGTTGAGGAGTGTGTACCGTATCGCTCTGTTTTTTTAGCTTGCAAGCTTCCAACTTATCTGCTGGGTGGACTCCATCTTTTATGGAGCTGACTAGGAAGCTCACCCTACTGGTCTCCTCATTTTTGGAGAAGGTTTCATGGAGCCCTTCTTCCTCCAGGGTTGACTTTTCCTGGAACTCTATGAGCGTGTCAGAGTCGTCCTTTGCGGACGAGGCTTTTCCAGCCAGATCTTCTGCTTCTTGGTTGTTTGCCCTGGAACAGGGCGGAGTAGTATTCTCTTGAACCCTCTTTTGGCATCAATTGTTTTCCCGCAATAGGCTATCATTTGGGGGTCATTAACATTGAATTTATCGTTCACCTGATTGACCACCAGTTGGGAGTCGTTGAACACAGTGATTTCTTCTGCTCTGATTCATTTGGCTAGTTTTAACCCTACTAAGATAGACTCTTATTCCACTTTATTGGCCGTTCTTGGAGCGTAATGGATGTCAAATTGTCCTAACTCCACTTAACATTTGACCATTCTTCCTGATAACTCTAACTTGTGCAGTACCGACCGGAGTGGGTACTCGGTCAAGACTGTTATTGAGTGAGCTTGTAAGTAGGGCCTCAGATTTCTGGAGGAAGTTACCAGTGCTAAGGCCAATTTTTCCAGGTTAGGGTAGTTAGCCTCGGCCCCATCAAACATTTTGCCGATGTAGTAGATGTGCTTCTTTTTCCCTTTCTCCCCTCGAATCATAACTGAGCTTACATCGTGCTCTGAGACTGGGAGGTATAGGTAGAGCATCTCAACCAGAGTAGGTTTTGAGAGCAGCTCAGTGCTTCCCATGTACGCCTTCAAATCTTGGAAGGCTTATTCACACTGCTTTCCCCATTGGAATTCTTTGTTCCCCTCCAGGATCTTGAAGAAAGGGAAACACATGTTTGAGGATTTGGAGATGAACTTGTTCACGGTTGCCACCCTCTCAGTCAGACTCTGAACCTCTTCAATGTTTGAGGGTGGTATCATGTCGAGAAGAGCCAAAATCTGCTTTAGATCAACTTCTATTCCCCTTTAATTGACTATGTAGCCCAGGAATTTCCCTGATGTACCCCAAAGGTGCATTTTTGTGGGTTTAGCTTCATTCGATACTTCCGGAGTTAGAAGAATGCTCCTTGGAGGTCCACCAGGTGATCGAGACTATGAAGGCTTTTTAACAACATGTCATCAATGTAAACTTTTATGGTCTTTCTGATTTGTCCTTTGAACTTCGATTTACTAGACGTTGGTATGTTGTCCTTGCATTTTTCAGTCCGAAAGACATTACGCGATAGTAGTATGTGCCCCTGTCCGTTATGAATGAGGTTTTCTCTTGATCCGGTGGGTGCATATTTATCTGATTGTAGCTAGAATACGTGTCCATAAAGTAGAGTTGGTTGTGTCTGGACGTTGCTTCTATGATCTGATCTATGCAAGGCAGTGGAAAGTTGTCTTTGGGAAAGACTTTGTTAATGTCTGTATAGTCCACGTAGACCCACCACTTTCTATTTTTCCTTCTTACAAGAATCGTGTCTGCCAGCCAATCTGGGTAGCAAGACTCCCTTATCATTTTGGCATTCAAAAGTCTTTGCACTTCTTCGTTAATGGCCTGGTGCCGCTCAGCCGCTACCGGCCTCCTTTTCTGCCTAACAGGCTTCAAGTCGGAATTGACTACCAGTCTATGCATGATTAATGAGGGTTTGATTCCCACCATGTCTTTCATTGTCCAAACAAATACATCCTAGTGTGCGGCTAGCTGATCCGCCAACACTCTGTTAAGGTTGGAGCCTATTTGGACTGCTTTCGTGTTAGCTGAGCCATCTAAGTTTACGGTGATGTCTTTTTCTTCCAGCTGCCCAACATTCGGCCAACCTGTTGGGCTGGATGGAGGTTCGACGCCCAAAGGCAGAGGTGGGTCCCCTCTATCTGGATTCAGGGTTTCCTCTTCCAGATTCTTTTTCTTGGGTCTTTGTGTTTCGTTTTTACCTATATTATTTTAACAAGAAATTAAAAATAATAAATTGGAACACTATGTACAAAAATATTATTAAGGTCAATGAAAAGTACGGGTTTTACAATATACACACCTCAAAAGAATCTCGTCCCGAGATTCGTAGATAGGGTAACTAGGAAATTAATTCTATAATAAGCCAACAACTTACCGAATGAAACAATACTAGAGTCAAAATAATAAATCATTCAATAAAATATTTTCTGTTAATCCTCCTTAAGAAACAAACCACACATCACATGGACAAACAAATAGCTCAAGCATATGCCCATAACTTCATAAAGGCAATCACACAAAGATATATTATAGAATTTAATAAGTATTAAAAATACGGGGTACTATAATATATACAACTCAAAAGGAATCTTGTCCCGAGATTCGCTAAAAGGGTTAACTAAATATTCAGGATAACAAACCGCTACAAGGAAACTACACGGAATAATGTCATCCACTACTGACATTAAAATAAGTTATGATTAGCTCCGAATACATAGGTCAAAGGAATCTCATCACGAGATTCACGAAGAAAAAGAAACAATACTAAAAGTTCAAGGTTCACCCCTTTCACTTTATTTCTAGACATTTACACTCTTACTCACCCATATCTACATACCGATGATCACCTAGACTCTACCCCAGCCTAGGCTAACCAAATGCTCTGATACCAAACTGTCACGGCCCGATCCACATGAAACAATATTGTCCGCTCTGGGCCCAACTTAACTACCCGCACGGCTTTAAAACGCGTTGTGTCATGCGGATTCAAACTCGTACATATATAGCACATATCCTTCCCTCACCCAGGCGATGTGGGAGCCCACACATGGTACCCCGTCAGCCTCAGAGCCCACCCACATAGGGTGTTACAATCCACCCCCCCCCCCCCCCTTAGGGCCCAACGTCCTCGTTGGCACACTTCCAGCTGGGTCCGGCTCTGATACCATTCTGTCACGCCCCAATTTTCAAGAAAACAAAAATCTTAAATTCCATGTAGGATTATTCGTTTCCCCAAAACTCAGGACGTGAAAATTCAATAACAACATAACGTTTAGCAGCAACAACTAACATAATTTAGAAAATAAATAAATAAATAAATAAAAAAATCTAACCATGAAACTCTGACGTTGCTAGCCCCACTTATAATGAACCTCCAGTAACACTGCTCATAAATCTCTAAACACACTAAATGGCTATGTTCCAATAAGAACCTACCCAAGAAGCATAAACTTACTTGAGCCAGCGAGGTAGCTGGTGTGAGTAATCTCAATTTCATTATAAATAAAATAAGTTACATGCTCTAAAATGAAATGTTCCAACACAATAAATTACACATCACTAAATGGTAGTTCCTCCATGAGGCAAACATGTCATACTATAAAGTTCTATCATGTTTAAAATATACATTTATTTTACCAACACTTACAAAGTGAAGGTCGGACGTGCGGTAAGTCTGACAAAAAAAATGTTTGTAGACTTACCATCCTGCACAGAACGTTTAGAAATGAATGAATAAAATTCTTCATTTATCGGTCCTAATAAATACAATTATTTTCAAATAAATATAGATCATACTCATAATCACATTATTTAAATGTCAACCAAATACATTTTACCTTAAGGAAGACACGTTGTTCTCATTCTAAAGTCGAATGAGCATTTAGTTTATTCCATTAAGGCAATCATGCACATACACAAAAATCTCGCTTCTTTTCCACATTCGCACTACTCTCCTTGTGCCGAACACACCTCACCCAAGTGTGTTTCCTTTGCATTCGAAACCACTCGGAGCGTACATGTTCCAAGTGGGGTGCCACATCGAGGAACATGTCATCTCACCCGAAGCTCGATCCATGGCAAACATTTTCTAAATACTACACGTACTACCGAACTCACATGGAATGGCGTACCGATATGCAAGTAAGTCTGCATACCAAATTATATCACTGCAACAATCTATCAAAATCAGTTCATTGTTAAAATGAAAGACATACTCCTTGAGGGTTTCGCCATGCTTCTGCTTGAGGCTCAACAGATAATATGGCTATTTTCTGCTGAGTTGGTTCTGACGAACCTGGTGATGAATGTCTTTGCCAAAAGCTGGAACAAATCGATAAATCTCGGCTGGAGACTGTAGAACTAGGTCATCGTAAACGTTTTCAGGCTGGTGAAAAAAGTTATGTACGGGATGGCTTCTGAACTTTTTTTTAGTGTTATCACATTGTGATAATGGCGCAAATGATCTGAAGGATCTGATGTTCCATCATAGAACTTGAGCTCTGGGGAAACAAACTTATTTGGAAGATGGACATTCATGATCTCTTCCAAGAAAGGAGGGACAATGAGATTATATATGACATCAGGACTGGCCACCCATAGTCGGAGCGAGTTCTTGGCTGCGGTCCTATCTGTCTTCTAAGCATAGTCCCCATGATCCTCATCTTCTCCAAGGCTCCCCTCTTGGCAAACTCTTTGCTCCTCTATGGGGAGGTTGTTGCCTTCCTAGACCCGCTTTCGTATCTCTTCTCAAGTCTGGTACCTCCTCAGATTTTGGCCAGTCTCAGATTGTTGTTGTCGATCCCGAATGAGCCTTTCTACCACCCGTACTAGGTGATCCATGTGGAGCAAGATTTGACTTATGAGTGGTCAGCCTAGGCCGCCTCAGTGGCTGGGTAGTGCAATTGTTCAGATTCCTCGATCAAATTGATTTAGCCCTGTGGTTGGGCTTCCCCAGCCAGAGTGTTGTCTGGTTCAATATTGTCGTTGAGTATTCGAGATGGTGACCATGACTCGATGTTTTGCTTAGCTTGGAAGAACTTTATATGTTCGTTTCGAAGAAAACGTGTTGTTTATCCTCATAGACGGCGCCAATCTGATGCGACCAAATCAGTATTTGCTAATCTCGAACCTGCAAAACGAACAACAGTAAGCCAGTGACCACCATTATGGTGGGCAAATGCATTCTAATGCTTAAGTCAAGTAATGCTGCAATGAAAAATGAATACTAGATGTAATTAGCAATGTGTATGCATACCTTTCTTTTTCTTTTTTTTCTCACCTTAAGTAGCGAGTGTTCCCTCCACAACTATCTCTGCTATTGAGAGTGTGATATAAGGAGGAGATCTCACCCAAAATCTTACCTATGCATGACTGAGTTTCTTTAGCACTTGGGTCTGTTAGGACCTAATGCTTGATTAGACTAAGAACTGATTTGTGCGAGTAGGTATCGAGCCTATGATAGCTCAGAGATTTGTGTTCGAGTCTTATTTTCTTGGCCAAGCCCCAAGACCCGTGTCACTTGGGCTGGCACAACTTGGGCTTGGGCACCTGACTTACGGGCTGAACAACAGTTTAGAATGGGTTAGCTTGGGACTGTGTTGAAGCCTTTCTCATGTTAGAGCACGTGTACGACTGTGATCGGGTGACTATTTGATGTCTCATCAAAAGGTATGAACTGATTCGATATGCTAGGAAGCGAGTTGGACAAAACCATTTTTCAATGGATCGCTAAGTATCCCTAGTCAGAGTTTGAACTTGGGATTGGAAATGAATCAAACCTTTCCCTTATAAATGGGAAGAGAGGGCAAATACAAAGACATTGTGAGGAGATGGAAAATAATTGTGTCGCCCTTGACAGAACAGAATCAGAAGAAGGGGAAGCTGAGTCGATGAGTGGAGTATTTTTACTATGGCTCAATTTTTGTACTCGATGACGTGGTAACATCTGTGCCATCATCATAATGGCATTGAATATCTCAATGTTTTATTATGAGATACACATGATGCCACGTCCTTGATTACAAGATCTGAGTAAAGAAAACTAACTCACAATAGAGTTTTCGAAAAAGTCTTAGAATAAAAAACGAAGCTTAAGACCTTGTTTCTTATAAAAGAATTAAATGCATATATGGAAAAAGTATAAAACACATAACATGGAGTGAATAGTTGAAAATGAAGATATTTAAAAACAACAACAACTGCCTTAACACTTGGCCCACTCAAAACCAAAGCAGGACAATTTGAACTGGATAATTGGGAAACATAACTAGATAAGATCTCAATATGATCCAAAATCTTCTTCTTTTTCTTTGAGTGAACCCCATATGAATGAAGAAAGTGAAAGCAGGCTTCCTAATAAAATTTTCAAGAAACATGGACTAACACCATGACTGTGTGTGATTGAATATAATTTGGGTGTCTTCTTGAACTGGGACTTTTGATCTGTCAAGTTAATAGCCTATGAAGTTGAGGAGGGTGACCCCAATTCAATTATATTGACTCACGTCATCAAAATCTGGTGGCTCTGCAGCTGTCCACAACACAATATTGTGTGTGTGTTTGTGATTCACATGTTTTTTCACATGTTTTTACCCCTAAACTTAAAAATCATGTGGTTTTATTGTTGCACTGACTCTTGTAGATGGTGATGATGACAACTCTGCTATAATGCTGACATTGCAATTCTGTGACATTTTAGGGGAAGCCCTTTATAATGGGCCAGGAGGTTCCATAATTCTTCTTTTGTTGTTGTTCTAAGACCATCTCCAATAACGAAGAAGTTTGAGGGAATGGAAGGTCGGGTAGTATAAAAGAGGGACCTTGGCTTATACATCCTCTCAAATCGTTGAATCTCACATAGTCAACAAAATCAAACCTTGAAAGAGTGTAAGAGACAGGGGCTGACCCCTTGACCTGGACCATTAATATTAACTAGTCGATTTTGACTCATGGTAATAGGGTCTCTGGGCAAATTCCCAGGCCTATGTGCTCATAAACACTAGTAATATAACAATTAGTTCATGAACACAAGATCCCACATTCACTAGAGCTCATTCAACAAGGATTTTTTTACTATATAGGGAGACAGGAAGAAGGAATGTGGTAGATTTGTGATCCAAGAGGAGTCAACCTGGGCTGGGCGCAAATCAAAGATATGGGAATTCACACTCATTGTCTCAATAAATGTATGTGAATACAACTACTACAAAATTTTGTGTTTTCTTTTGTACTAACCTGCCTTAATATCCAGGTCTTCTGTTCTTCCCCAAATTTATTATTTTACAATAAAGTTATGCAACACGGCAGACGAATTTTCTTCATCTCTTTATGTCCTGATGATACATTCACTTTTGGGACTCATTTTTTTTTTTTTTTTTATTTGTTCCTGAATTGGGTACAAGGTATTTGTATCTTTCATCCGCGTTTCAAGCGAATGAAAATAATTCAATTTGCTTAAAACAATTGAATACTTACTTAATCAATCTTCAGGATAAAGAATAAAAAAATATAATTGACTTTTTGGTTTTATTGTAAGAATCTTTTCTGGTATAAACTCAGGCAATCTATGTTTGTAGGATGCTTGGATAGATATATAGCTTGGTGAGCTCTCAACAACTACTAGGGCTGCCAATGTTTGGTAAGGCATCATCAAGCTGTGCAAAGACACACAAAGTGGTATCTGTAGCTGTGGCTGTAGCTGTATAAGAGCATTTCTCCAACCATAAACAAATTAACCTATTTTTTGGATTATATACATATTTGTTAATGCCCGTAAACCTTTCAATCTTTTGTATTGTTTGGCTTTTTGTGGGTGCAGTAAGACAGATTAAGAACGTTTCTAGTATCAGTGTATCGCCATGCTAGGTTTTTATTGGGTTGGGTGGAAGTGTATCATAAAATTTTCTAATGGTTGGGTGGAAGTGTATCTTCATGATGCCAAAAAATCCTTTCCTAATACTTATTTTACTTGAATCTTTTTATCCTCTTTATGTTATGGGTTAAAATTACAAAATGATTCACTAAACACCATTTAGAGGTGTCGAGAGATTTCTGGCATATATATGGTTGGATGAGTCACTATTTGTCCTTGCAATTCATCCATTCTTCTCATAGTTATCCTTTTGCTCGTATCATAATCATATGGAGTTCAACGAATATAACAAAACTGAATCAAATTGGTTGTTGTAGGTGATGACAAGTAAAGATTCATATGCATCACCTTTTTTAAGAGGTCTCCAACATTGTATAACAAAAGAAAATGCACAATAATCTATATTACAATTTAGAGTGGTGTTTTACTATTGAAAGAATTAGAAATAAAAAATGGTTAGGATTAAAAGTTGGGAATGTATTGAATTTGAGGATTGAGATTCATTTCCCATGATGACATATTTGTAAATATAAAATATGTAAAAGAGAAAAAACTTTTGAAAAAAGTTGGTTGAATGTACATGTGGCGGTGAGAGAAATATTGTGTTTTCGTTTTAGCAAAATGAAAATTATCATAACTATCTATATCGTTTTCGGATTTTGGTAAACTTAGTATCGTTGAAGAGTCCTTCTAGCCAGTCTGGAAAATTGGTCTGATTTGCCCCCCCCAGGCGGGAAAACTAGGTTGGTTAGAATTTATGATCGTTGAAATGTATTTTTGAAGATATTTCCAACAAAATCAATAATCAAATAAGCGCTAAAATTTTAAAAATATATATTTTATAATTAAAAACGTATAATGTATTTTAAAGCAATGAGACAGACCGTTCATACTATAAAAAATGAGTTGAACATCTTAATGCACATTTGAACAAATATCCTAAACTTCATGTTTTGACGAATTCAAAAATGGTGAGAGAACTCATTCTCGACGTTTTAATTTTTTTTCCAACCGATTCAAATTTGACTGAGTCTAATCCTAAAATTTATAATATACTTTTATCTTAGAGTAGGTATACACTTCAATACTATCAAGAGCAAAAATGAGGACAGTAATGGAGGTGTTCAGTATAAAATATATTAAAAATAAAATTATATGGAGTGTCAACGACACGGAGCATACTCCAAAGCTATTTATACAATGGAGGAAAGACAGAGAGAAGAGGTGAATATTTAAGCAAGATAGGGACGTAGAAGGGAGAGAGGAACCAAGCAAAGGCCTCCCTTCTTGAGGTCAGTAGCAGCAGGAGTAGCAGTAGTACACTTCTTTTCTTTCCACACACAGCCCCCCACCTCATTTCTTCCCTCCACTATTGGCTGCTCATGCTGCCGCTGCAGTCCTGAAAACTGAACCATATAAGTACTACTCCCACCACTCTACAAACCATATGAAATCAATCAATCAGTTGGATGACATAAAACCACATTCAAACCAAACCAAAATAAACAGGTTTTATGTTGAAAATTAAACAAAAACCAACCTGAAACTGATTTTTCCCATCTTCCTTACTCAAGTTCACATCCCTCAGTCTCAATTCACCAATCTGTTCATCACAAAACATTAAAAAACCAAATAATTAATCAACTTGCAAAAATTAGATGAAAAACATGAAACAGAGTAAATGGGGTGTCTTACCTTAGGAGTGTTAATAGGAGAAGTAGCTGTGTCTTGCAAAGCCTCATCATCAATACCATCAGCAACTCCATTGGTTCTCCTCTTCTTGAAACTCAAATTCTTAGAGACCCTCTTCAAGTCAACACATGAAACTGCATCAGGAACAAATGTAGAGCTGATTGAAGAAACACCATCACCACTCTCTTCTTTGTTATGGGTTGAGTCAAAATCTTCCAAGTAATCGGTCCATCCACTCTCCTCAGACCACCCACCATTAGAAGACATGGGTTGGTAGAGGGATGAAATATTTGACTTCTCTAGCTCCATGAATCAAAGCTTAAACAAACAACTACAAGTGATGAATGAATGACTGAACAAAAATAGAGTCTTTTTGGAGGAGTATTTATATAGAGAAAATAACATAGCAAGTATTATAATTATATTATTAATTTTTTAAGAAAAGGACCCATGATGTAGAATCCTGGGGTGGGCCTGGGAAAGTTGAAACTCAAGCCGTTGTAACAAGACTTGGTGTGGATGGGTGTGTGTTTGGAGATAGAACGTGCAAGAGGAGAAAGAAAACAAAGGGAGGGTTTGACCTTTGTGGCTTGAAACAGGTTATATTTCCCATTTTCTACTTTACAACCAAATGCATTCAAGTGAAGACACTTGCTCTCTAATCCCCTTTTTGTCATCTTTAGATTAATTTTTAGAGTTGATAAATCATAACTCATAAACTATACTGTTTAATTTGAATCTTAGAGGTAATATTCTATAGGTTTGCCAAGTGGATTCAATCTCGATCATTCATAGGGTTTCATTATTAAAAATAAATTTAAAATCGGTGAGATTTTGATTTGTTTCAAGTTAAATGTGAGAATTGTTTGGTTTTAACCAAAACCGTTCAAAATTAAAAACGCAACAAAAAGTACTTTCATTTTGTTTATTTATGTATTTTTGTTGTAAACATAAAGTACTCGGTTGATCCATCTTGTAGAGGCACATGAATTGACTCTCCAAATTTTAAAAAAAAAAAAAAAAAAAAAAAAAAAAACCCTTTGACTTGACATATGGACTGTAAGGGCGACATGGTGAGGTTGTTGGTCGTTGGTCGAATGACCTTTAAAAAGTCACCTTAAATAGAAAGCTCTTGTTAGGGGTGACATTGTCGTTATGAAATGTCACTCCACGAGTTTGGGACTAATCCTACTCAAATCCTCGCTCCGTGATTTATGAAACTCATTGTCTCTTCCGAGCCCAATCTCTCAAGTCTCTGCTTTTTAATTTATAAAAGTTTGTTTCGAAGAATTTTCATAATAGCTTCAACACTTTCTTCCTGTGATTCATTATTCTCCAAAAAAAAAAAAAAAGGGCAACCACCTCATCTCGTTGCCTCGCCGCCCCGTGTACTTCACCTCTCAGCCCGCACACCTCACCTCGCCACCTCCTCACCTCACAACCCCGCCTCGCTACCTTGCAGCCCGATCTCCCGGGCATACCTACGAGATTGGAACCCAATCTCGCAACCATTATTGTGAGACCCAATTTCACAACCGGGTTCCAATCTTACAAGCATTCCTGCTAGATTGAGACCTAATCTCGCAACCCATCTTGCAAGATTGGGTTGTGAGGTGGGGATTGTTGAGGTAGCGGGGATGCATGGGGCGGGTTGTTGCACGTTGTTATTTTTATTGTTTGAAGAAGAAAATAGAGAGAGAAATGGAGAAAGAGATAAAGAAAAAAATGCGAGTGGCGACGAACGACAAGACTGGGAGGCAACGAGCAACAATTGGTGAGGTGGGTTAGCGACACCGCGACTACTGCTATATTCTCTGGAGAAGAAAACGCAGTGGGAAAGAATCGGGAAAATTATTTTAAATGGTGGTGGTGTAAAAAGTCGATGCCTTTTATTATTTCCATTTTAACCTAAAGTTAACTAGGTATTTGTATAAGTTCTTGAAATTTCTAACTCCATCAGATGCAGTCATCAAGCTCATGGTGAAATTGAATTAGGGGTGGGCACGATGGGATGCACCTCATCCCGATCCAATCTCATTGCTTTATATTCGGGATGGGATGGGACCTCATCCCATCCCAAAGGGTTTGGGTCAGGACCGGATGAGCATGATTGAATTTTTGTACAGTCTGAACTCTGAACTTATTACTAGGTTATTATGACGCACATATTTAAACTATAATCCTATAATTACTATATTATCAAGCCTTCTCATTAGGTCTACTTATTTCAAACTCTGAAAAAAGTAGGGGCAAGGCTCAAGTATAGTCTAGGCAGCTCTATACAAGGTCCAAGTCCAATAAGAGTGGGGCGTCTCTTTGAAGCACACTAGACCAACCCATTCTCACTAAGCTCATTTACAGAGTTTTTTGTTCCAGGATATGCTAAGTCTTGTTTTTGTAGGTTTTTATTTATGTTATTATTTATTTCATCAATTAAAAATATTATAATCTATTTTCTATCGTGTACATATTAAAAAGTTATCTATGAAAGTGTTATTGTTTTAAATTACAAGACAATTAATTATGATGTTAAGTTCACACAACTCTTCAAAACTTAATGTACGACACTTAATTTGACATACAAAATTTTGAGTTAATAAATATCAAATTTAATAATAATAAATATTAATAAATAAGTTCGAGATGGGCGGGATTGAAAATATCCAACTCAATCCCATCCCACTCTAGATCGGAATGTGTTTGATCAATTCCGAAAGGACTCGAAAAAATCGGGAGGGAACGGGACCGAGATCGGGATCGGGATAGCAGGATGGGATGCCCACCCCTAAATTAAACGATTGAAAATTCTCTACCTTGTGTAGCATGTTGTGGAACTCCAAATGAGTTCATTTTCTAAGAGTGGTCTATATGTTAAAGAGATTATTCTTACAAAAATATGAATGTATTATGAAATTTCTTGGTGGATGGAACCGATGGGTGAAATCGGCGTGTATAACCTTCTTTGTCAAAAGCCTTGTCCTCGGATCCCACCCGCTCGCCAATCACACCTATCTTCTTCTTCATTTCCTTTGTTCTTATTCTCATATCCTATTCATATTTACTTCTTTTTTTTCCACCTCAAGCGACACCAGCCCGGCCTCAGTTTTTTCTTCATCTCTTATCTCCTCTTCTTTTTTTCTGCCCTTGAGCAAATTTCTGTGAATGGGGAACCCCCACTAGCAAACCTGCATGAAGACCAAATTTATTTGCCCTCGTGCGCTCCTGCAAATGAGGAACCCCTATTCGCATGAATCAACTCGAGGGAAAAAAATAAAAAAATAAAAAAATAGAAGAGAAGAGAAGAAGGAAGTGGGGTGAGGTGACGCCACCGACATTGGAGAAAACAAAAGAATAACAAAGAAGAACAACAACAACAAAGGAAGAGAGGAAAGGTTGTGGGGAGTGGCATGGTGGTGCAGCCGGTGTTGGCGGGGTGGGCATGGTAGTTCTGCTCCATCATTTGTTGTGAAGAGAGAATAAAGAGTCAAGAAGAAGATGAACAATGGTGAGAGAGGGGTTTATATTAGTGGTGTGCTTTAGCAAATTGAAAAAATGGGTGATGATGTCCTTCAACAAAAGTGGTGGTGTCAAAAAGTCACTGCCAATTATATATATTGACAAAATTCAAGATGGCACTCCTAGGCTTCCAATTCTCACTCTTGCTTCATGCCTTGGTGATTAAAACTATATATATAGATACATTTTCCTAATTATTTTTGGATTTTTTTAATAGCGATTAGTAATAAAGGATTACAAAGGCTTGTAATCTCAGTCGTGCGTTCATTAGGTCTTGGTTGCGCCTTGGATGGATGTCGCATAAGCATTGTCTTACCCTCTTAATGTGAACAAACACTCCCCAAAAATTATATTTAGGTTGCACGAGAATGTTGAATAATATAAGGATTGCGATTTCATTTTTTGTCGGTCTCCTGATTTTAAGAAATATTTCGATGTATAAATAAAAATGCAATAATTTCAAGAATACATGAAATATATATAATAAATTTCGAGGGTAAATGAAATATGTGAAAAACATAAGAAACAATTAAATAAATCTATTAAACACATTAAATGAAACTAAATATCAGGAAATGAAACAAACATGAAATTAATATATAATTAGAAAATCAGGAAGTGGTTTCAAAAATCAATATATAAGTAGGAGAAATGATAATTAGAAAATTAGGAGGTGATTTCAAAAATCAATAAATAATTAGACAAAATGATAATTAGAAAAAAGAACCTTGAAATTTACGAAAAAACTAGGAAAGTTTTTGAAAAACTCCTCGTAAAAAATTAATTTTTGGTAATTGCTTTTTGTATTTTTATGAAAAAAACGAAACTTACGAAAAAATATCAAAATTTACAAAAAAAAAAATGTAATTACTTTTTTCGCCATTTTTCTTTTCGAAATTTCAAAAAAAAATGAAAATTTTGACAATATCTTGATTTTTGAAATTATATTATTATAATCAATCAACTTGGTTTCTAAGTACATATATATTCATCAAAGTTAGCTGCAAATAGGGGTGGGCACGGGACGGGATGGGATGAGATATACCCATCCCTATCCCATCCCGTTCATACGGGATCGGGACGGGACGGGATCAGCATGCTAATCTGGAGAATACATTTTGAACATATTATCAACTAGGTATATTTGCCAATTTTGCTGCTGAAAGTATGGTTGGACTCGTTCTTCACCTTTACAGTCGGGTGGTTTGTGCTTCAAACCTGAATGTATCTGCTTACTGAATGTATATGATGAATTGCTTACTGAATGTATCTGCTGAATATATCTGCTTACTGAATGTATATGAATTGCTTACTGAATTGCTGTCAGGTATGAATTTGAACATTTCAAACATTTCTGTTTACTGAATGTATATGATGAATTGCTGTCAGGTATGAATTTGAACATTTCAAACATTTCTGCTTACTGAATGTATATGATGAATTGCTGTCAGGTATGAATTACTGAATATACTGAATGTATTAATAAACTAACAAACTGAAGGACTGAATAAATAAAACCTAAATGACCAGATGAACATAACTTAATCGACTTTCCAACTTACTAGCTAGCAACATCAATATACAAAACCTAGCAACATCAAACATTTCAAACATTAATTTGCAAAACCTTAAGTGAACATTTCAAACAGGGTTACTGTGATAGCTGATATTGGTATTCCAGGAGGTTGTGTCCAACCTCAAGGTCCTCAACAATCTGTTGTTTCACTTGAACCTGTAGGACTCCCAGATGGTGGTGTTCCACCACAATCCATGGGCCAGACTGGTCCTGTGATCAGTATATTTGTATGGGCATTCACAATTCTAAAATAAATAATTAAATAAAAATATTAATAATTAATATTAATAAATTACTTCGGGATTGGCGGGATTGAAAATCTTCATCCCATCCCATCCCATTCTAGATCGGGACGGGACGGGATCGGGATGAAATTATTCAATCCCATTAAGACCCGAAAAAATCGGGATGGGACGGGACGGGAACGGGATCGCGGGATGGGATGCCCACCCCTAGCTGCAAATAGATTGGGTTTCACATCTCACAGAAAACTTCTTCTCTGCAAATCGTTGGACACAGTTCTAAATGGAAGGCTTTCATGATTGGATAGATTGACTTGTGAACCCCATAAGCCATAAAAATATTAGAAGGAATTACAAGTCTTAGCCTGACTTGATGTTTATTTTGACTTACAACCTAATCAAGAACTTCATTGGGTCAACAAAACCCATTTGGAAATTCTATTAATCCAACTCTCCAAATAGTAGAGATCACCAACCAATCTGATCCAAATCTTGACAAAACATTTGATTATTAGATCTAATTGAAACTTAATTCCAATGATGATATGCTTAGCAGTTTGTAAAAATGAATTTATAGGTTGTACTAGAGAAATCAGAATTCTTCTTCAACAAACATTTGATTCTTGACATATAAGATCATAGGCATTGGACGACAAAGTTTCATATTCAAATGTTTCATTCAATGTAACAAGAGTGCAACAAATTTTCATTCACATAAATGCTAAAAGAACTGGTGTGTATTATTGATGCGTCCAAGTTTGTTCTCTCGAGATCCGACTTATAAAATAAAGTTAGATTGCCAAAGACCACCTATTTGGTGGCCAAAGGCACTTTGATACTTAAGTTAGTTAAATGTAAGAGAGAATAAACTTGGACAGAGTATAAGTGTATTATGTTTACATACCTCCTTCGCGAATCTCTTATTTACCTTTTATAATGAGAGTAATTAACTCGTGTGGGACTTAAGCATGCAGAGCACAATGAGGGGGAACATTTCTCATAACAGTCTCCTCCTTCATTGAGATGTGTCATTGAGGAACGATTCCCGCCATGACTTGTCCCCTTCGTAACGTCTCTCTTCTCTAAGGGAAGATGTTTGTTGGGCCTTAGATTTGGGCATTTAACTTTAGTCATGGTCCGTCATTAAAAGCCTATTTGGGCTTTAGTGATTGGACTTGTTATCCACATTAAGTGTGAGGTGTCGGTTCCTCGTGATGAATGATCTCTGCCACATGTATGGCTGTAATCAAAGGACTATTTGATGTATTATCAATTATAAACACTTTATGTGATGATGATTGAATTGAAAGAAAAATCCAGATAACAACTTCATTATTCTTTTCCTTTTCAAAATCACAATTTTTTTTTAGTTGCAAAACATCCATTACAACTGAAAAGGAAATGGGAATATGGAGATATCATACACCATGTCGTCACCTAGGGGAACCCATTTGTATAATACAATTAGCAAGGATTATCTTCAGCTGGCATATTTTGTAACATAGCCTACAATGTTTTCCAGTCATTTTCTTTAAGTATGCTTTGCTAAACTGACCGAGTCAAAACCAAATACTCAGATCACCGGAATAACAATCAGTTTTGACATCTAACAAGCTCAACAAGTTGGGGAAAAATATTGAATTCATTGAGCACAATGTTAAATAAATAATTTATAGATTATTTTATTCATCCCACAAGGATGTATTTATAGGGATACAAATATAATTCTAACTAGAAAATAAAAGATAATTTGAATCCCGATTAATCTGGTATTCGTAAATAACTACAATCCCTGTTAATCCGGTATTTCCAATTATATAACTAATATAATTACTATTCATGTTACTGTAACAATCGTTAAATTTTAATTGTGTTATTTAATAGTTTTTGGATTAAAATTTTAATTCTAATTTATTGGAATTTTTAGAAATTTATTTTTTGATTTTGGAGGGTGGGCGCCCTTAGAAATCTTGTGGGGGAAAATATCCACTGACTCATAGAAACATATTTTCCTCTTTATCTTCTTCTTCTTCCTCACACGAGAAGGTCTGTGCCCCCTTTTCTTTTCCGGCGAAACTCGGATGTGATCGAGCGATTCAACGACTTTATCCGTCAAAACTTTTCATCTCTTCTTCCTTTCTCCTCATCTTCCTTACCTTTTCCTTCTCCTTTGATTTCCCGCATAGAAACAGAGCGTGTTAGAGAGAAAGATCCCAATGAAGTTGTCTGTGACTGATCGGAGAGTGCAGTTCTGATCAGTCCTTCCAATGGTGTTCATGGCGTTGTTTGGAGGTAGAAAACCCCACATGAAGAGTTGGTGGCTGGAAATTTTAGAAAAAACATGGATAGTAAGGTTCAACGGTGTTGATTTTGGGTTTTAAAGTGTGGGTGAGCTTCAATCCATGGTTCAGAGGTGTTGGGGGAGCTTGTCGAGCTTATTCCAGTGGATTCAGGTGAGTATGACCCTATTTAATTCAATTTCAGTGTTAATATTGTTTTGCATGTTAGTAATAAACCACTAATATTGGATAATTCATGTTAGGGGTGAATAAGATTTTGGATTTTTGCGTTCCATTGCATGGATTAGGTCTGCATGTTTGTGTGGAGGTTTCTCTGTCATGATTTTAGGTCTGATTGTTGTAAGAAAAAAAATATGATTTGCATGCTTAATAGGGATATTACATCATACGAAAGCTATTTTTTAGTGTTTTATTGGTAAACTTGAGTTTAACTCTTGCATATATGTTTTCATTCACTTTTAATCATCTAATTGCAACTAATTAAGTGGGTGTTTCAGCTGGGGTTTTGAGGGCTGAATTAGTGGAGTTTAGGGGATGTTCTAGTTGAGATAAGTGTTTATATGAATCAGGTCAAGGGTTGTTTGTTTCAATTGAGCGTAGAGTTTTCATTATTATTGGGTTTCGATACTTTGATTGTTGCGATTTGATGGATCTAATATGCCAAACCCTTTGCGATTCTCTTGTATTTTGTTTGCTTACTTTGTCATATAGGATGTGCTTGTATAAATGCAACTGTTGTGGTAAGGGAGAACGTTGATAACGGTGTTTCAAAAATGTTAATTGTTATTCGACATACTGATGCATTATGATGTTATGAGATATTACTGTGATTATGAATGTGTTGGGGTTATGTTAGTTAACCTGACACTTGTGATGGGTCAGTAGAGCCCTGGGGTTTTTTATATATATGTGACACAGTTGGAAAATCATTGAACATCTCATGGATAATAATTACAGATTAAACTATAATTTCCCACAACTCTAGCAAGATGGATATGCATATTGTGTTTGGTGCATATCACCATTCAACACTAGGAACTACATGAAACCTTGGTAGGGAGTAGCATTGTAGCCTTGAGAATGAGGTGGATCTCTCATCCAAGAAAGGAACTCCTTGTGCAATTGATCACTGACTTGGCGTTGAAGGTATTTGATTTTGATCTCTTATCAAAGAAAGGAACTTCCAGTGTAGTTGATAACTACCTCAGCCTTGAGGGTGTTTGATATTTGATTCCCCACATCCAAGAAAGGAACTCTCGGTGTAGTTGATCACTGTCTCGATCTTGAGGATGTTTGGGCTTTGAATCGGGTTGAATGTCCCCGGTGCGCATTATGATTTATGATTGGGCCGCACAAATGGTTTTCCATGGTAATATATAGTCCAAGAGTCGACACCCCACCTAAGAACATACATGCCAGGAGTGGTATCGGTGTGCATATAGAGGCATGTAAGGGTGAGACGTGTTTGGCACGTTGGACTAGGTGCAATTGTGAGAATTTATAGGATAAACTCATTTGCATTTATGTCGCTATCGGGTAGATAGGAAGGTAAGCCCATTAATAGTTTACGAAAAATGACTTTTAGGGCTTACTTTTTCACAAAACAGATAATTTAGATACAATAGTAGATGTAATGGTTAATTTGTACTTACTTTTATACTTATATGACCAACAAATATTATTTTATTAACCCAGGTTAACTCATAAAGTTATATGACATATTTATCATTCCTAAAAAAATAGAGAACTTAATTTTATACTTTTATGACCAATAAAGACTCTTTCATTAATGCTTTTTTTTTTTTTTTAATTTTCTTAGATATCTTTGTGTCAAGTTTCTTTTCTTCCTTCAATACTTAGGACTATTGATGCTAAAAAAAATCAACAAAGAAGTTGTAAGTGTGGCAATGATAATATCAAAGTTGAAGATGCAGGAAGTCTCACATCTTCCCAACTTCCTCCAAGTTCAATCATTGTTTTTTTTTAAGAAGGTATGCTTCCATCAATTTATTAGTCTCCTTAAACATTTAAAATTTGTAATGAAACTATTACATATCAAGTCATTTTTTGTGCAGAAAAGAATTCAACGAATGATCTGTCATCTGAAAAACCTATGGATTTGGAGTCATTGTTGGTGGTGAGAAATGTGGCTCCCACACCTCTAGTTACACATATGAACTCATTAGTCAAATTTAGATGCCCAATGGGCCTTCACAGTATCATCTGTGTGTATAAATAAAGATCAAAAGGACATTGTAAACTATTGAAAGAAGAAGTTGGCATGGAAAAGCATGATCAAGTAAAGCTCATTTGTTTACATGATTAGATGGGCACTTGAAATCAAGGGAGTGGAGTACAAATATGTAGAAGAAACTCTAAATAGCAAGAATCATTTGCTTTTGAAGAGTAATCCTATTTATAAGAAGGTTTTTGTTATCATTCACGATGGAGAAAACGGGATTAGTGAATCACTTGTTATTATTACACATATAATAAATATGTTATAATTCCATTGAAATGTAAAATTAATGACAAGTTAATCAAATTGATTTTATTAATTAATTAAAACCAAATTTATAATCATCATTAACTACATTATGAAAAGTTTACCAAACATTAGCATAATGATTTGATTAACTTGTCAGTCAATGAAAAATTATAAAAACTTATAATTTGTTGTTTATAATTAGAATAATTAATATTGATACCTATCAGCGGCATGGAGTGAGAGGGGTTAAGGGTTAATAAATATATATATATATATATAAAAGAGTCATTGTTGGTCATAAAAGTATAAAATCGGGTTTTATATTTGTTTAAGAAGGGTAAATATGTTCTATAACTTTATGAGTTGACTTGAGTTCATAAAATAGTCATTGTCGGTCATAAAAGTATAAAAGTATGTACAAATTAGTCATTACATCAACTACAATATCTAAATGATCTATTTTGTGAAGAAGTAGGTCTTAAAAGTTATTTTTCAAATAGTTTATGTAGTTATATGGCTTACCCGAAATAGGTGAACCTCGCTTTTAAGGTGATATGATGAGTTCTTTATGAAACTAGTTATACTATACTTTTTATAGTTCTAATGGTTTCCATGATGTATTAATTAATATGGATTTTACTTAGCTTCGTGATGCGTAACTATATAAAGAAATAAACCCTTATGGTTGTCACACTAGTAGAATGTGGTATATTCACCTAGATGAGAAAACTAAGTCATTGTTTTAGGGTGGTTTAGTCTAATGAAATTGGTCATTCCCGAGAATAATGGTTTAGAGTACGACATGAATTCTTTCTAAGTGTTGTATATATTGCCAACTTGGAAGTATGTGTATATATAGTCATGAAGGTGATGATTTTCATAAATTGATGAATAGTTTGATGATTTAGATTATGGCGTGTTGATTGAAAATCTTAACCTGATGTGAATCTCTCTTATTTCATCTTGTATCTCATATATTAGCCGCATCTAGGTTTACCTCGAATGTATAAACTATATTATATAACATCATCATGGCATCCTATAGTTGTATAATACTGTTATGTATATATGGTTTGCTCATACCATCTAGTGCTGACACGTTTGCTTGTTTTGTGGCAAATGAGTGTACCCCAACTGGATGCAGGTGGTGCTACAGGTGGAACTATTGTCAATACTCGCTTTTTTTAATGGTGAGTTAGCCCATTTTTTTGGATTGTCTATATGAATTTTATTTTATTTCTTTTGAAAAAAATATATTTAGGGTGGCATCCATCTCAGTTTTCAACATATTTCAATGTCTCGAAAATTGGGGCGTGACATTAACACTTCACCTCAAGATGGTGCATAGATATTGCAAATGCCCAGCTTAACAAGTGAATCAGTAAAGACAATAATCTCTCTTAGTACCACATCCGATTATCTCCCCGCTGTTGAGATCCTGATTGTAGTAGCAATGTTGAATCCACGAAAGAGTCGAAGAGACGGTAGGTGGTGCTAGTTGTGGGGACAAGTCGGTGGTACAATCATCGCCTTTCCTTTCTTCCGACTAAAGCGATTGGTACATCTATCACGAGCCTTATTCTTTTGATAATTATCCCACCACTCAGGAAACCATGCTTCTTAAAGCACTTTTTCTCAACATACTTAGTGTTTCTACAATTAATACAACTTCCATCTCCAAAACTTTGAGATGATTGATGAGTAAGTAAATTGTTCTCAGATTTCTTGATAGCCATAGCCACGTTAGAAGCGGTGCCCTAATTAAGCATGGTATGGTGGCGTTGCTCCTCAAGTCGGACAATTGCAAATGTCGTTTCGAGGTTGGAAACAGTTTAGTGCAAAAAATCTCTCCACGAATAACATCATAAATATCATCAAAATCAGTCATACACAAATAAACACGTTCCTCATCAATCTTCTTATTGTGAGCCTGAATTACTCCGCCTGAGTAAAAGTGATCGACTTACGGTGATCAAGCTCTTGCCAAATATTTGTCAGATCAGAATAAGAGGCAACTGGTCTACATGCATGTTTAGTCTTCATGGCTTCGTGGGATTAGTTGTAGATGACAAGCACCAAAAACATCGAAATTTACACCCCTAAATATACAATTGTTAAGTCCAATCATCAAATAAAAATATTTCATTATGTGTATTTTGTGCATTTTGTAGGAATTCAAGCACAAATATCTAATCATGCATAAAGTGATACAATAAGGCCAAATTCAACAACTAGAAGGCTCAATGGGAGTTCAAATGCATTCATAGGATTAAAGAATTTCAATCCCAAGACTCATGAAGTCAAGTCCACAAAGCAACAACAACTACGGATCTGGAGTAAATCAATATGAAGATTTGGATGTCCACATGGCCAACTTTATCATAAAAAAATCTCTACAATGCATGTTTCTTTATTCAACTCCAACACTATTCCTTGTTTCACTCAACCACTCCTTGTTTCATTCAACCATGTTTCATTGTTTAACTCAAACAATGTTTCCTTATTTCACTCAACCATGTTTCCTTATTTCACTCAAACATTTTTTACCTATAAAAATCCCATACATGGAGTTTTTCTTGGATAGTTTTTTTAGTTGTAGTTCTTGGCTTTATATTTTTACTTGGTAGAAAAGTGCATGTACTACAATTTAATTCCATAGAAGAAGTAAGTTTTATCTTTGTTTCTTTTTTTCAATCGTTTCTTTTTCCCCTTTAACTTTTAGTTTATTTTCACCATCCATTAATTTACTCTTCTCTTTATTCTTTAAATTGAAAATCAGATTTGTCTTCTAATCCATGTGAATTAGTTGATAACTCCTACTTCCATTATGCATTGTTGAAGTGTATTGCGGGTTGAAGGAAAATAAATAAATAAAAACAATAGATATTTCTTTGATTGATGTCAAAAATTATGCAACGACATTAATGTCGGTTTTTGGCATCAATCAGTAGACAACCATCCTATCATCACCTTCATAATATTCTGCAACACCATCTCCAAAACACTTTTTGCGGTATGAAGATGAACAGACAAATTCATCACATTCGATTCCATGACACTAATGAGCTAACCTTTCACAGTAGCATTCTCCATCACCCACTTCTCATAAGTTGCATCAAGAGGATACTAGTAAGATATCCTATCCTACCTCATCCAACAATAAACATATATATATATATATAACTTGAGACCAAAATGTGTAGTTATTGTTATTCAACTTTACACTATAAAGGAATAAGTGTCGGTTCTAAAATCACAGTCACAACTGGCGTAAGCATAACAGATACACTGGATGCATCATCATAGTGTAGGGCAACAACAACAACAAATCAACAAGACAACAACAAATCAGCAGCAACAACAACAAATCAACAAGAATAACAAATCAACAACAATAAATCAGTAAGGTAAAAGCAAAGCAAGGCAAGGCAAGAGCAAAAACAACTAAGGCAAGGATAGCAAGGGAAACACAATCCTATGATTGTTGCTTTGATACCATGTTAGATAAAACTATTCTAAATAAATCAGAGTTTATTCTATTCATCTCACAAAAAGGTATTTATAGGAATACAAATATAATCCTAAATAGAACAGAAAAAATAATTCGAAGGTATTTGTAAATAATTACAATCTATGTTAATTTCAATATTCATAATTAATATAATTACTATTCATGTTGACACACAATCGTTATAAAGCTCTTCAATATCAATAATGAAACAATGTAATGGTCTCCAGGCGGCCCTGAAACCATATGCACTCTCATTATTTGAAATTGTTCATCCCAAATTCAATCACTAATGTTGTTTGACTTTGTTTGCATTGACATTTAGAGGTGAGAATCTGTATTATACTATACAGTACTTAATTAGCTAGGTGACCATGTACATCATTTGGTTAACGACTTTATATATATATATATAACAATATTTGTTTAGTGAAGAAAATCTAATAAGGCAATCTTGGCGATAATGGTGTTCATATTTTGAATTGTTCAAGTGATGGTTGAGGCAACTACTTGCATTGTTTTGCGAGTCAAATTAACATGTGTCCAATTAAGGGAGTATTGGTGTTGTTGTTGTTCAATTGTAGGTCAAATTCTCTATATATTCTCAAGAGGTGCCATCCAATCATGCTTAAAAGGACCATTGTCTTTTTCTAGTTCCATCCATTATTAATTGGTTTGATAGAGTCCACATGAGCTTTTAATTGTCTGAGAGGCACGTTTAGGAGTTTGAATTATATTTGACAAACAAAAATTAATGATAATTTTGAACAATTGGACTGTGTTTAAAAACTGCCCAAGGTACATCAGCCAATAATGGTGTCAACAAAATTGGAATGTACCATGAAAATCACAACTAATCACGCCATATAGAACAACAAGTTTCGAGCCATTTCGAAACTTCAAACGTTGTAAACAAACTGGAAGGAGGTAATAGTGGACACATCTTTTGCTGATTGGGATATTTGCTCTCAGGGCCATTGTTTAATAAGAACTAGGGTATCGACGCGCTCTATGTGTGCGGATATTTAGAAATTTTTTATTTTATTTTATTTTATTACAATAATTTAATAATAATAAGAAGAAAAATTATAATTAAATTTCTATACAAAATAATTATATATAATTTTAAGAGTCAATATATAGTTTATAAATAAATAAAGGGGCTACCCCTATCAAACATTTATTAATTATACCTAAAAGTATGAAATGTGAATGGTAACATTGAAAATTAAAAAGTTAGATGTAATGGCTGTTTTATAATTTTTAAATAATGGAAGGGTTTGAAATAAATTATAGATAGGGCCTAGGTATAATTAATGAATGTTTACAGGGCTGACTGATTGAAAAAAAATAGATGTTAGGTCATTTTATAATTTATAGATAATTGAATGACTTTAAATAAATTATGTTAGCGCCTTGAGTTTAGTTAATAAATGTTTAAAGGGGAATGAATTTAAATGTAAATAGTATGAGATTGAGAAGGCGAAAAAAATTTATAATTGAAATTCAAAACATTCAAGGGCTTATGTATAATTTACAAATCATTAAGAGCTTCAAATAAAATATGTTAGGAAATTATCTATAATTAACAATATTTTAGAGGATCAGGTTTGATTGTAAATAATCTAAATTTGAACAAAATGAAAGGTACATATGTGTAATAGTATTTTTATTTTAACTTACAAAAATACCCTTGTGACCCCTTGTGACTTTTCACCTACTATTTATTTTTTATTGTAATAAGTATGGAATTGAAAGGACATTTTAGGCATTGCAAAAATCAGGATGAAATCCACAAAAGTTTAGTGACCAGTTACTATCATTCACTTTCGTAACGAAAATTGGGTTTCAATGTTCCTGTCCTCAAGTGCGTCAAGATTTTGATTTTCCAAAACTACCCTTACATAAATTTGAAATTTCAGTTTTATCTAGATTAAACTAAGATAAAGAACATGACTATAAGGGGTATATTATGAAATAGAATCAAGGACCTTTTTGACATTTTAATCTTTCACTTAATTGTGCTATGGGAACCTCCTACAACTATCCCCTGTATCTTTCCCTAAAATGATCTACTTCAATAGCAAAAAATCAATTGTTAGTATATATATATATTGCATTATTATCCTTTATATTTATAGTTTGTTTATGCAACTAGTTAATGAATACATAAAAATCGGTAACGTGCTTGCAATTACACGTGTGTGCTAATTTTACTTCATTTTTTTTTAGCCAAATCCTTAAAAATTTTCATTTTATATAAATAAATATTAAATATACGTGCACATAGAGCGCGCCCACCCCAAGTATATATATATATATATATTATTTTTACCCTTTATAGTTTGTTTATGCAAGCAATTATTGAATTCATAAAAATCGATAACATACTTGCAATTACATATGTGTGCTAATTTTACTTAATTTTTTTAGCCAAATCCTTAAAAATTTTAATTTAATATAAATAAATATTAAATATACATGCACGTAGAACGCGTCCACCCCAAGTGCCATGTGTAGTGTTTATTGGACAGTGGGTGGAGCAAAATCCTCAATTGACTTTCTAGATCGGACAATGGGCTTAAGGATCCACTTTCATTTGGCCCCGAGTAGCATTTACACCATGGGCTTTATTTTTGGGACATGTGGTGTCATGGAACATTTCTAACAAATTTCAATGATACCAAGGGTGTGTTTGATTCTATGAAATCTTATTTCATGGAAATCCATCAGGATATCACCTACATCTAAGCTAGTTTGAGCCATTCACAATTCACCATTAGATTTTGTGATCTATAATGAGAATGAAAATCCCATGAACGTGAAAACCACACCCAATGGTGGATAATAAGTGCTACTTCAATTTAGTCTTAAGTATAGGGGTCTCCTCATGAATGTCCATGGAATAGTATGTCATCCAGGGTCTGTTTGGTGGCTATTTTTCATAGAAAATATAATCCAATTCCCATGTCAAGTGATTTTTCGTTGTTTTGAATGTGTATTTAGTATTAGGAATTTTTTTTTGCATATGACTAGTTTTCATATCTCTTATGGGAATCCAAATCTTTAGCCCTATTGAAAACGGAAACGATTTCCATTCTCATGTCTATTTTCCATCCCACCAAACAAACCCTTAATGAAATACGTCCTAAAAGTCTAATTAACATTAAGGGTTTGTTTGGTTGCATGGAAATTAGACATGAAAATTGAAATCGGTTTCGGGAATCCAATTATGAGGCCTCCCCTTCGGACTTAAATTCCCATGCGCAGTGGAAAAACAATTTTATAAAGAATCGAATTCCTGTCAGTAAATAGATTACCAAATAATGAAAATCTGCATAACAAGGAAAATAGATTTTATTTCTTTATAAAAATGGCTAACCAAACATACCTTAAAAAGAAAAAATGGTTTGGCACATGTTAGTCAGGTCTAAGATTAAAACATCTGCAATAAATTGTGGCATGTGCTATTTTCTTTATCTTTTGACAAACTTGAAGGAAGAGAAAAAGTGTTTCACTCGTAATAGTCAAGTCTTGAGAGCCATTTCGAGTGAGAACACTCTAATCGTATTAGTAAAATATTCACTAAGAGCCATTGGATGATTGAAGTTGTAGGAATCCATTAGGGGTTTAGATTTGGAGCGCAAAGTTTATATGACTACTATAGTGTCTTGCTCCAGTTACATTCTAACACAATAATCTCTATTTGTAACGATAATTCAAAAGGTAAATTTAGTGTTTCATTGCCCTTGAAATGCTGATAAAGCCCTCGCACAATTTACGAAATTTTGAAATTGTCCTTGACTATATTGAAAGCTCATTTGAACAAAAAAAACCCTGATTCAACCCAATAGAACCCCAAACCCAGTTTACAACCAAAAAAATAGAACCCATAGCCTAATTAAACTCAAAACCTTGGTTCAACCCAAATAGAAACCCAAACCCAATTTTAAACCAAAAAAAATATAATCCACTGCTTAATTCAACCCAAATAAAATCCCAAGCCAATTTGAAACCCGAAAAAATAGAACCCAAAGCCTTATTTAATTCAAAACTCGATTCAACCTAAACATTAACCCCCTCTCTAGCAATAAATTTTTATTAATATATTTTTAAACTCAATATAAAAGAACAAAAATCCGTTGGAGTAATTTTATAAATTTTCAATTTTTCAATATATAGAATTACTAATTTTCAAGGTATGTTTTGTAAACCATATGACAAGAGGTTTGATTTTATTTTTATTAGTAATTCATAATTTGTTTTCATATTTGGTAATTTATTGACTATTTGGGGAGTGCTGAAGGCACGACACTGTAACCGTGCTAACGCACTAAGTGGAAAGTGTATATTGTGCCAACGGCATGGCTAATACACTAATGTATAAATAATTTTTTTAAGTAAGGTTGAACAAAAACGACTAAACTGATCGATTTAAAAAAAAAAAGTTTAAACCGATATTGTCAGTTTGGTTTTTATGTGATTTTAACTGACAAAATCGAACCGACCAAATGTATATAATAAATAATATATATTTTATATAAAAATAATATAATAGGTTTAAAATAGTCGGTCGATTCAGTTTTATTTTGACTTTAATCGGTCGGTTCGGTTCACAGTTTACCTAATATAATATTCGATCGGTTTGAAAATTTTAAAACCGACCGAAGTCGATTCAGTTTTCAACCCTAATAAGTTTAGTGTGAGTGGGGGTGAAGTAAAATTTGCTGTCAACTTACAATATGACCTCCAAGCTTCTTCTAAAATAAAAATAAAAATAAAAATTAATAAATAAATAAATAAATAAAATGAATGACGTTGAGAGAATCTAATCTATAGATGTGGCGTGCTCAGGCTTTGCGAAATGTGCAAAAAAGAGTCGAATATTTTAGTTTCATTTTTGGAAAACACATTTCATCTTCCGCACCTCTTCTTAAGAAAACACATTCACTCACTTTACAAACAAACCCTAAACACTCACCTCTCACACACACACATTTGGACGGACGAATCAAGGTATGAAATCTTACACCTTGTAATGTTTTTTGTTTAATTATTTTTACTCGTTTAAAATCCATTCTAGTTTGATTTGTTACATGGATGGGAGGTCTTGTGATAATAATAATAATAATAATAATCTCTTAATTTGATTAAACCCCAAACAAACCCTAGTTGTCTGTGTCTGCTTCCCGGCACATTTTGCTTTTAGCAAACCAAGAAATCAATCACTGACTAAACTAAACTAAACTAATAATCCTCGTTATAATCTTATTTGATGTTCTCTCCTCTTGAACTTGTTTACTTTAGATTGGTGCGTTTAATACTCGAATTTTGCATTCACAGGTTGTCCTCGACTCCTAACTATTGAATTTTAGTTTTATTTCTGCTCTGCTCTGCTCCGCTCCGCTTCCGAGCAGGAAGCTCAAATGGAGTGTGATGCTGAGGTTACAAATTCGGATATAATCACTACTTTACCTGATGGAGTCCTTCAACACATCCTCTAGCTCCTTCCTTCCCACAGTTTTCGCTGCCCTGCCCGTACTAGTATATTGTCAAGGAGATGGAGATACACTTGGTTTGCCTCTCCACTTCTTGACATTGAATACAAACAGCTCTGTGGTTGTGCTGATGACCGCATTGAAGAAGACGTGCCCTTTACTGTGAATCTCATGCAGAAATTACTCTACTTCTCCTTGATGGTCATAATGTAGATAAGCTTCGTCTATGGTGTTCGTTTTGTGCCTGTGATTCCTATAAAGAAGAATTTGTATACCATGTTAACGCAGCATAAAGTGCAAGATCTCAAACTCACCGTACGTCAATGTGGAGCCTTGTGTGTTTCCAAAATCCTTCTTTACTTGTGAGTCACTAACATCATTTGAACTCCAAATAATGAGAGTTCAAATTCCAAACTTGGTTTGTATTCCCAACCTCAAGAACTTTCTTCTCAAGATGATGTGACACATCAAGTTCTCTTCACTTTTCCAAAACTTGAATACCTCGGGGGTGAATGATTGTAATGGGAGAACATGGAGACTGTCAATATTTCTGCCCCCAGGCTTAAAAGATTGGTTGTTGATGATGGATAATGATGGGAATTATGAGTCTTGTGCTATTAATGTCGATGCACAGAGTCTAATATCCTTGAGGTTTTTTGGTTACCTGATACATGACTACTCTCTATCCAACTTATCATCTCTGGTTGATGCATCTGTTATGTTGTTTTACAATGGTATGAAAAATGGCTGGGATACTGAAATATCTCACGTAAAAGTAAAACATCCAACAGTAACTGGTGTAACAACCATGGTGAGTTTTTATTGTTTTCTTTTATGTTTTTTCAAGTTATCGCGTTCTCTTGTTGATATCTAAAGCATGGGAAAAGCACTTCTTTGTGTACATTTCATTTTCTTTGTTTAAGATTCAGATGGTTTCCTTTGTTGCGATGCATTATGATTTGGTCTGTTAAGGTTCTCGCTGAAGCACTCATCCGCTCACACTTCTAAATTTGACCATGTTGAGCGTGCATTTCCCAGATTCTATGGAATCCCAAGAATTTGTGACCTTTCTCCGTATGCTTCCAAATCTTCAGTCTCTTCATTTTCTTGATGTAAGTCTACATATCATACCTTTTGTTTATTTCTTTATTTATTTATTCTGTTTTCATGATACTTTTTTTTCTTCTCTTTTCTTTTCTTCTTAAAGAGGTTTTGGTTTACGCGTTCATGTAGGGAGTCATTCAGCTCTTTGATAGGAAAGATGATGGGATGCTTGCAGCCTCACTTACATCCTGTCTATCAAAACTTAAAGCAATTGAAATTGGAAAATTTGAAGGAGATGGATATGAGCTATTTTTAATCGAACTTTTCTTCAACATTGCAAGAGTCTTGGACCGGATGGCGATCAGACCTTCCAACAAATTACGGGCAGATGCTAAGAAACAATTGGAAGTTACAAGAATGGTACTTAATGCTTCCCAGAGGCTCAACTTCTTGTGTGGTTGATTTCTCCCAGGATACTTTTGATTATTTTGCTTTGGAATTTTAAGTACCAAAATGACATGATTTTCTATTCAATTGATATTTCTACGCTCTGATGTTGTAAGCAAATAGTTATATGATTATATCTATTCAGGCATCTGGGCCTGGATGAAACAAGTGCACTAGCGATTCTTTCAGTTTAAGAGTGCCAAGTTACTTGCCATTCTAATTGACTACGCCGAACTTTCTCTTGAAAACACTCTCACAATACTGACTGTTCAAACTTTGCATATGATGGATTGCACTTCTGTAATTCTATATTTCATTGATTAACTGGAATGGAGAATTAGTATTAATTAAATGAAAATAGAAGTTGAAAAGGTAGAGTTCATGGGAACACTTTAAACTAGGGGTGGGCATTCCATCCCGCGATCTCGTTCCAGTCCCGATCCCATCCCGTCCCGATTTTTCCGAGTCTTAATGGGATTGAATAATTCTATCTCGATCCCATCCCGTCCCGATCTAAAATGGGATGGGATGGGATGAAGATTTTCCATCCCGCCAATCCCGTTCTGTTCCGAGCTAATTTTTCAATATTTATTATTAATATTTTTAACAACAAATAGGAAAAGATTTCAGATTGGAGCCACTTGGTTCTACCTTCCAAGTCTAAGAATCTTGTGCTTTTCTAACCTCATTAAGTCCACACAGTTGATCCAACATGTCAAGAAGGAAGCAGCCCACCGTCATATAAATAAGCGCAGTGCTCCCATAGGTTTTCAAAATCTTTGATGCACACACTACTAGCTTGTCCACTAAGGTTAGCACTTGTTAGCACTAATGCGCTTCTGGAACCATGGGCAATGGCCCAAATAAAATTGAAATCTTGCACACAAACTCCAATGGTATCCAATCCTGGCCTGGGTTCGAAGACCTCTCAAGGATGCTAGAATCACCTGCAAAAAGAAGAATGAAGTTTTCATAACTCCAATAATGGATAGTAGAGAATTACCATAATAAATTAGTTAAATGTGAGTCTCACAGTTTCAAACGCCCCAAAGCTGGCATAGCAATACATGATGCATGTGCAAATAATAGAAAAATGGCTCTTAACCTTGCATAGGTAAGATCAGGTTATGATGTAAAAGAAACTCTGAACGTTGAAAAAATGCAAAATGTGCATCTGACACAATCAGTGGAAGTTATCTTGTTCGTCATATGCCTCCTATAAGTTCTTAGATCATACTTTTGTGCAATTCTTTATTTGGGATAAAAAAGCATGAATAATTTTTTTCTGTTTAAATCTATGGAGAGTATATATTCTGGGAACATAGGAAAGCCTTAAAATATTTATTCCTGCAGTAATTTATAGTTTTATACCTATTAGATTATCAAAAAACTTGATCAACAAATAGAGCACGCTGATCCCGTCCCGTCTCGAACCCGTTTGGGATGGGACTAGGTCGGGATGGGGTCTATCCCATCCCGATCCCATATGAATGGGATGGGATAGGGATGGGTCTATCTCATCCCATCCCGTCCCATGCCCACCCCTACTTTAAACCACGTTGTCTTCCCTCTAGAAAAGGAATTTGCTTGGAAAGAAACATTGTGTGCAGAATATAGTATTAGTTCAATGGTTATTATTAACCATGGATCATTTCTGACAATTCATTTTGCTTGCTAATTAGCTTGTGACGATGATAGTTTTATTTGTTTGAGGCTTAAGCCTTAAGGTTTGTCTCGTGAGTCTGCACTTAAGCCTCAAGACTTCACACTATAGATGACTTCAGTATAAAATAAAAATGTAAATCCTAGACAACATGGTCCTGTTTAAGTGATGATATCGGTATGCTACTTTGTGCCCGCTGGTCTTGCCTAACTGGTAATGATGGTGTTAACAATGTAGACGGTCTTAGGGTTGTTTGTTTTGATTAATCCTAAACTACATTACTTGATCACTAATAAGTGACAACATATTGTTTGAACAACAAACAACTCATGACGACTGACATTGTTTAACCGCTGACCTTCACCAATTAACTCAAGTGGTGCCAGTGGGAGAACACAAAATCGAAGATTGTTCCAACTATTAGCACAATTTAAATGAGGGGTGTCAATGGTGAAAACATCACTTGAACCAAGATTTAACACTTAGTTTTTTACTACTAGCATCTCCCTTGTAGGGTTGAACAAATAACCGATCAAACCGAACCGAACCAAATCGACAAATTCAATTCGGTTTTTTTACGGATACGGTTTGGTACAGTTTAGAAAATTGCAAAACCAAAAAGTACAGTTCGGTTTTCGGTTTTGAATTCAATAAAACCGAAAAAACATAACCAAACCGAAATACTTTTTATATATACTTTTTATAACATAAAAAACATTAGAACATTTTTTTTTTGTTAGAAACATATGCATTAATATAAAAACAAACTAAGTACATAATTGTTGTCCTGCAGTTGAAGCGAGAACATGTGCTTCACTATTAAGTTCCCGAGGGATATATTTACAGACCCAATTTGGCAAATTTGAAAAAAGAGCCTGAATACTCTATACTAGTGGTCGCCACATCCACCGCATGTCCGTCTGCCTGTCTTCCAACTTGTCATGCAAAATAGATAGTAAAGTGCCAGAGTCCCCCAAGATCAACCTTGTAGGCCACTGCTTTGCCTGTACAAGTAGTAGAGCGGCTTCTGCTGCAAAATATTCGGCCATATTACTATCAGTAACTCAACCAGAAATCGTGTCCATCATAGTAGCACACACCGTACCAAAACATCAACCACCATGACTCCAAAAGCTCCCTGTCGAGATGAAGTAAAGAAACATGCATCGTAAATGACCACAATCATATCAGCGGATGGGGAGAAAGGTGAAAGGGTGGGGCTCCCAGCTATAGAGTTAGTTCTGTGTGTATTAGCTGCCAGGATTTGCTGGTTAATGGTGTGGATTCTGGATCTTTGAGGTTCGGATTGTGGGGTTACAGGCGGAGCTACCTCAGAAGCTGGAGTGTTATTTTGATGCGAGTCGGAAAGAGTTGATTTAGCTGTAATGGCATTCCCAGGACTTGGTGGAGGGATGTGAAGTCCCTTTCGATCATGTTGGGTCTTGAAGGGTAAAACCATTGTTTACTCCAGGTTGACCAAGTGTGATTAAGAGATGTTATAAAATGCGGTATAGAAACAAGCCCTTGTTGAAAAATACAATTGTTGCGGGCAAGCCAATATGGTGGATAACCATTGTAAATTGAGAGAGTAGCTATTCTCGGAGATGGGGCATGGTGGCTGCAGAGTCCTAAACAAATTTGAAGAAAGCGTGAGTAGTTTGAGAAGGGACGTTTGCTAAGCTCCAATCAAAGGGTAGAGGGGAGAGAAGCCAAAGTCTCTGTACCACATGACAGAGAAAAAAGAGGTGAACAACATTCTCCTGATGTTTATGGCAAAAAAATACAACAGTCGTCGATAGGCATGTGAATGCGATGTGGATTAGACATTGTTGGTAATATGTCTTGGGTTTACTTTCCATAACAGGAGAATGGTTGTTGCTGATGCTCTAATGCGCCAAAGTTATCTTGTAATCTTTTGGGAGAGATGACCCTTGTCACAGTTGGAGGATGATGGTTCTAGTGCTGAGAGAACAAAGACTTTTGTAGAACTTTTGATCGAGAACACTCCTCTTTTATCAAAATTCCATATTAAAGTATCAGAAGAGGTGGAAGGACAAATGGTAATACTGAGAACGTCTCTTGCTACAGGGGTTGGAAAGAAGGAAAGAATTAGTTTAGAGTTCCAACTAGGGGTGGGGCCATCGGGAATCCAGAGAACTCAAACTTTACAGAGTGGGGGAACAAATGTTTTCGGCGAGATGCACTTTGTTAGAAGAACTTCAGGTTTAACCCAGCAATCTCGCCATAGATCAATATCATCCCCGGATCTGATTTGCCACAAAACGTAGTTCCTCATTTTATTGAGGACAATCAGATTACCTTTCCAGGCAAAAAAAGTCAAGGAGGGAGGCTTGGATAATTGAAAGATACTTTTATTTTTAAAGTAAATGGCTATCAGTTGAGCATTGCATGGGTATTGTGGATTTGTAATCACATGCCAAATTGATTTGGCTTTGAGTGCCAGATTTTTCATTCTGGCGGGCATAATATATATTAAGTCCGCCAAGGTGTTGTGGGATGGTAATTTTATCCCAAGAACAAAGGTGTTTCGACTTCCCTTCCTCCATACCGTTCCACCAGAAATTACGAGCCAAATTATCGATTTGTGTAGTAGTAAAACAAGGAAGAAAAAAGGTTTGCATGGTGTAGACAAGGATAAAGTGAATTACCGCTTTGATCATCATTGTTCTACCTGTTTCCGATAACACCTTTTCTTTCCAGGAAGACAGCTTGGAATTGATTTTATCGACTATAAATTGAAAGTCAGAGGCTTTTTTCCTAGATAACAACAAGGGGGACTCGTGGTACTTATCCTTTGGGTCATATAGCTTTGAGCCCAAAATTCTATTTATCATTTTGGTATGTTTTGGGTGCACATTCGAGCTGTAATAAACCAAAGATTTATCATAATTGACCGCTTGTCTTGAAGCCTCATAGTAAGTTACAAGGAGTTCTTTGATCGAGTGTGCTTCCACAAGTGTGGCTCGGCAGAATACTATAAGGTCATCGACATAAAGGAGGTGGTTGATTGAGGGCACGTGGCGTCGAAGATGAATGACTTATAATTTATTGTTTGCCTCAGCATTTGTCAGCATACGTGAAAGTGCTTCTGCCACCAAAATGAAAAGATAAGGGGATAGTGGATCCCCTTGTTTAATACTTCTAGTTGGTTTAATAAGAGGAAGTGGTGAACCATTCAGGAGCACTTTGAGGGAAGTTGTGGAAACACATTGTTGAATAAGAGTGATCCAATGTTCAAAAAATCCAAGTTGTCAAAAAAGGAGAAGTAGAAAAGACCATTCAATTCTATCATATGCTTTGCCCATATCTATTTTAATGGCCATCTATCCTTGTTTTTTCCAACGACAATGTTTCATCTGGAAAAAAGGTCTTATGGGCGAGATTTACATTGTCCATGATGGATCAACCTTTGAGGGGAGCACCTTGATTTGGCGGAATAATATCATCCAGCAGAGGTTTCAGCTGAATAACAAGGATCTTAGAAATGACCTTGCAGATGACATTGCATAACCTTATTGATCTAAGTTGATCAGGAGTCGTCGGATTAGAGACCTTAAGGATTAAGGCTAGAAAGGTTTCATTGAGTTTGTGATCCATAGTACCAGTGATAAAGAAGTTAGTAACAACCTCAATTATGTCTTTTTTTACTATTTCCCAATAATGTTGAAAGAAAAATGCATGGAAACCGTCCGGGCCTGGTGCTTTATGACTACCTATATCAAAGATATAGTAAGTTTGATTTGCTCTTCTGTCGAGATTTTGATGAGGGCTTCATTATCAGTGTCAGTAATGACGAGCGAAAAGAGGGAAAAGATATTCGGATTTGGGTCTAGGTTCGATGATTGAAAAATGGTATCGAAATACCCATTAAGAATCTGACCCATCGAAGCCTGGGTTGTCTGCCAATTCTTATTTTGATCTTGGAGAAGACAAATGATGTTCATTTTTCTGCGAAGCAAACAAGAGAGATGGAAGAACTTGGTGTTTTTGTTACCATCCTTAAGCCAAGACTCTCCTGATTTGTTACGTCAGAAAAAGTTCTTCTCTAAGGTAAAGTTCCTGAAGCCAGAAAAGTAATAAAAAAGTATACTATTATTGTCCTCACCTCTCTCCCTCATTACTTTATCTTGTCACTAAATACAGAAAAAGAGAAAGGTGGGTAGGCCTGCTAAAATGAAATCTTGGGACAAATCATAAGGTGATGTTTCCAGCTCATCACATTTCACTTCATCACTGACTACTCCCAATCACCATTCTTTCACTCTCCTCTAATCAAACTTCACAATTACCCATCTCCTACCCAACCATCCGATAACCCATCTCTCTCTCTTTTCAAAAAATAAAAGATCACCAATCTCTCTATTTTCAAAAAAATTAGCAAGTCAGTCAGTCAGTCATCTTCCACCCATCCCTTCAATATTAGCAAAAGCAACTCTCGCTCACAAATTTCTCTCTGCTGTTATTGTTCGCACGTATGACATCTCTTTTTTATTTAGCAAAACAAAGAAGAATAGAAGAAGAAAAGGAAGTCATCAAAGATGAAACACGTTCAATCAAGACTCGCCCTTCTAATCGCAACAATTTGTTGTGTAAAGGATGGAGGGGATAAAATTCCCCATTCAAGTTTGTAATAGTTCGCCGTGTCTGTCTCAGCCAGCACGGTCAAGATGGAAAATGAAACCTCGATTCACTTCACCCTTCCTCTTCCAGTGAAGCAGGTTTCTTCTTCATTTTTTTTCTTTTGTTTCTCCATTAAACGGTTTTATAAATCGATAAAACTGAACCAAACCGAAGCACTTCGGTTCGACTCGGTTAATGAATAATGTCGTTCGGTTTGAATTTGAAACCGACCTCATCGATTCGATTGATGGTTTTAGCCCGAAACTGAACCATCGGGTCGATTTTCAGCCCTACCCCCTTGACAAAAATCCTGAGTCTGCCACTGTATGAGACTACCCCTAATCCCATAAACATTTTCATGGGTGCGAATAAATTTGAATGGCCCGGTCAGGCTCAGCCAAAAACTGCTTGATTATCACTGATTAAATGACACCACCATTTTTGCTGAAGGACACACCAACCCATTTTTTTTTTAGATCTGCTGAAGAACACCACTACCTTCCCTTTTCCACATTCTATTCTCTCTTCATAGAAGCAATACCACCTTGCCCCACTAGCGCTAGCCGCACCACCACGCCATGCCACAACTCTTTCCTTCCTCTTATATTTTATTCTGGTTCTTCTAATTTTTCTTCTTTTCATTATCTTCCTTTTATTTTCTCTTCCTTTTCTACTTCTCATATCTTTTCTTCTCTATTTTTTTGTTCTTCCCATTTTTTTTCTTATTCTCATCTCTTCTTCTTATTAGTCTTCTTTTTCTTTTTTCTTCTCCTCTCATTTTCTTCTTTTTATTCTCCCCCTCCTCTATCTGCCTCTTCTTATCCCTTGTTTTTTCTCCTTCGCCCTCATGGAGGTTCCCTACTTGCAGGAGCCTCCGCGAGGGACAATTTTTTCACGGAAGTTCCCAATGGGTTCCCCACTCGCAACAGCCTCCACGAGGGACAATATTGTTTTACACTCGCAAAGATTTCAGCCAGTGGGGAACCTCCATTCACAGGAACCTCCGCGAGGGTGAAAGAGAAAAAACATTGGAGAAGAAGAGGAATATAGAAGAAAAGAATAGAAGAGGAAGAAGAGAAGAAAAAAATGTGAGAAGAATAGAAGAAAAAACAAAGAAGAGAAGAAAAAGAACAAAAATAGAGAAGAAGGGAAAAAATAGAAAAAAAAAGATGAAAAAAAGAATAAAAAACAAAGAAAAAGAATAAGGGAAAAAAACAGAGACGAGAGGAGAAGAAGAATAAGAAAATAACAGAGAAGAAAAGAAGAAAAAAAACATAGAAGAAGTGAAGAAAAAGAAAAAATACAGAAGAGAAGAGAAGAGAAGAAGAAGAAGAAAACAGAGAAGAAGAGAAAAAATGTCCGGTGGAGGCTCGGTGAGGCCGGCGATGGAGGGGAGAGTCGGTGTGGCCGACGGTGGTGTTGGTGGGGTTGTGGTGGTGCTTGATGGAGAAAGAGTAAGAGAGGCGGTTAGGGTTGTTTTTTTTTTCGTGGTGTTTTTCAGCAGGTGGTGGTGTCCTTCAGAAAGGTGATGACGTTCTTCAAAAAGTAAGGCAATGATGATGTTCTTCAGCAGAAGTGGTGGTGTCATTTAGTCATTACCAAAAGTAAAACCTAATGTCCATCTCTACAAAACAAATCACTCTTTCTCAACTATTCAACGCATTTGGATGGATGATGGATGATGGTAGAGTTAATTATATCAGTGTTTTGCTTTGCTTAGCGGATTTTGTTTTCTGAAATCTTTTTATTTAGGGTTCTGACCTAAATAATATTATACTTCATTTTACAATGTTTTCCATTGCACTTGTGTATGTTAATAGATATTTTATTTCATAAAAAATAGCTTTCCATGTCACTTATCTTGTGATTGTTAAAATTTGTAGACGAACGCTTTGAGCTTCATCCATGTTTTAGTGGCGATCTTTGTACTCTTAAGTAAATATTTATGGTTTAAGTTGAGCATACATTTTCATTTTGGTTTTTGCTAGAATGCCCATTTTTAAGACTGTCTCTTTTGTTGATTAGGTTAGTTATGTGCGTGTACATGTGTTTCCTAGATCTTGGGTGGATAATGCAGGTAAACCAATAAGCATAACAAAAACAACTTAGATGATATGTTCGAATGCATGATCAAGAGAAAAAATTGATTCCATAGTGGTCATGTGCAAACAAGACATATACGTGCCCTGGTTGCAGTGTAATGATTAAGCTTGAGAGATTGAGGAGTTGATATTTACGTATGATAAATCTTGAAGGGCATGTTAAGATAAATCTAAACAGATCTAGGCAACCATTGTCACGCCCCGAATTTTGAGAAAAATGAAATCCTAATATCTGCATAGGATTATCCGTTTTCCAAAAATTCGGGATATAAATTTTATTCTCTAAAAGTAACAGTTGGCATCCACGAGAAATAATCAAATGCACAATTTACCAGATTAGAGGATAAAACAATTGCTCTAAAAATCCAAACGAAAAGAAGGAAAAATAACATTTAAATCTCGTAGAGCCAATTCTAACAAATTCAACTAAACATAGGCATAACTCTCCTAATAAAAATGCAACACCAAGTTCTACTACAAAAGAATAAACTGTCACCTAATAAACAAAAGGACCTAGACTCTCGAACAACGTGCAACTCCCCAGTAATGCTCGTCACATATGAAACAAACTTCTCTAAGCTCGCCCGAAACTACTAAATCCTTAAACAAGCTAGTCGACTACATTCCCAAAGGAATGTACCCAAGAAGCCAAAGTCCACTTGGGTCAACAATTAAGCTGGGGTGAAATTCTTCATTCCCAAAAAAATCAATAAGAGAAATAGCATGGCATGACAGGAAAATATAGTACGACAAAATAACCAAAACAAAACAGGTAGTTCCTCCATGAGGCGAATGTATAAAGCTAATTACAGTTTCTAACATATTTCCGTAACTATTTACCTTAAATATACTTGCCCTGTGGAAACTAACCATGACAAGTTAGACCTGCAGATAATGTTAACAGATATGCCATCCTGTACTAAGTGATTATAAGACAATAATTGTATTATTCTACTTACTCAAAATTTACCAATAAATTATTTATTTTAACCCAGTTATCCGTTTATAATGAATTTATCACTTAGACTATACCACATTCGCACCACCTCCGTGCCGAACATACATGCCCGTATGCCTCTATCATATAAAGGAGGACTTATCCATCATCCATGCCCAAGTGGAGACACATCACATACAGTCATGCGTCACCGGATACCCGTAACTATATGAGTACAATAAAAGCCACTCTTGGGCTAACAATGCGCATAGATCACGTCACACTTTTGACGGATAAATAATAAGCCCATTTTAGGCATTTCAAAATCACCACCTTTCCGCAAGATTAATCCGAAAGTTATTTTAGTTTCTCTATAGGAAATGGGTGCCCCACATCCGCAAGACAACCCGAGAGTTATTTAGTTTCTCTATAAGAGAGAGGAAATCAGAAACAAAAAGAGGTGTGGTAGTTCCAAGTGATACAATTCGATGTTATTTAAAGCGATAATTTCAAATTTATTCATATCGCTTGACATTTTTGTCAATCATAAACAAGTCCACCCGTTCTTTGGGGAATATCAATTTTTTTTGTAATTTATTGTGTTATCTCATAATCCTTATATATTGGCACCTTGTCAATCAAAGACAAGTTCACCCATCGTTTTAGGAAGCCCAACAATACTCAGGAACACATCGAGTCTTTTTATCCCTATTTAACTAATTTATCCGTAGTAATTACCCACATATTAACAAAGGCTAAACTCTATGTGTCACTATAATGCAATCCGATAAAAAAAATATGCTTAACCATATCAATGGAATAATTTGGACACAGTAAAATCATTGTTCATAAATTACATAAACATGTTGTTACATATAGTAGATATATTTATACTATAATCATAACTACTAAAGTAATCACTGACAAACAAGTAATCTGATCATATATTGTAGTCATGTACATATTGTGACATAAAAGTATAAATGATATATATGATTGGGGGTCACTTGAAATTGAGTAGTCAATGAGATAAATGTTTTTTTTTTTGGTAAAGTGTGGGATTGGGTACCAGGGTCCATCCTACTATTCTTTCTAATGCTGACACTTATGTGTTGAATGACCACATAGAATATGTACAAAAATAAGGTACTACTTCCTATATACTATTCTCTACACTTCTTGTTATTTTATTAAAAAAAAATTCTCTCTTTGAATGGATGTAGAACCTTGTAAGAATTAAAATCCTTGTATTAATTGATTAGATGTACCCCACCATCTTTTAATGTATTGATTTCCTCTCAATGATGTCATGATAGCTTCTAAAGGGGACATGTTATATTAAGCCAATCAGTCCCATGAGCACATGGTTCAATCCCATCCCATAAGCACATGTTCAACTCCATCATCCGTCAATCCCATAAGCCAAAAGTATTAGATACAACATCCATCAATCCCATAACCACTAAAGGACGGATTTATGTCTTACAGAATCTTTGATTATTGAGCACAACTTGCAAAACTAAACAGAAAACTTTAAAAGTAAAACTAATAGAATTTGGAAATAAAGAACTCACTTGCTTACTTTTATCTTCCTTCCCCTTTTTCTTTTCTGCGTCTTCAGTTTTTTTTTTTTTTTTAGAAACTCTTTATGTGGCTGGGAAGAATCAAATCCCTATTTAACAAATCCAAAGGCAAAACCCTACAAGATTAGGGTTTGCACAACATTATTTTGACACCCTTTTATTTATTTATTATACACCCAACCTCAAAATAAATATGCCCTAAAACATTATCATTTGTCAAAATTGGGGGGGGGGGGGGGGGGGGGGGGGGTCATTACATTATACACACCTCAAAAGGAATCTCGTCCCGAGATTCACTGGATGAATAGCTCCGGGTGAAGTGTTTCACCTTGCCCTCTAGCTCCCAAGTTGCATCATTCTCTTTTTCACTCCACTGAACTTTCACCAAATTCACTATCCTTCTACGGAGTTGTTTCACATTACGATCCACAATCTTGATCGGTCGTGCTACTTGGGTGAAGTCGTCATTAATCTCAATTTTTGTGGGTTGGACGATGTGAGCAGGATCCTTCACACACTTCACACACTTCCTCAACATGGAAATGTGAAACACATCATGAACAACTGATAAGCTCGGTGGCAAGGCGAGTCTATAGGCTAAACTCCCTACTCGAGCAATGATCTCAAATGATCCCACAAATCTAGGACTTAACTTCCCTTTCTTATCAAACCTCAATACGCCACTCATAGGTGAAACCTTGAGAAAGACAAGGTCCCCAACATGAAATTCTACCCCCTTACGCTTTAGGTCAGTATAACTCTTCGGTCGGCTTTGAGCAGTTTTGATCCGCTCTCTAATAATCTGCACCATCTCCGATGTCTCCCGGACAACCTTTGGCCCTAGCAAAACTATGTCACCAACCTCTGCCCAACAGGATGGTGATCAACGAGGTCTCCCATATAAAGCCTCAATCGGGGCCATGCCAATACTAGAATGATAACTGTGTTATAAGCAAACTTTATGAGAGGTAAATAATCCTCCCAACTACCACCAAAATCGAGCACACATGCCCGAAACATATCTTCTAGAACCTGATTCACCCGCTCCGTCTGACCATCAGTCTGAGGATGATAAGCTGTACTCAAATCTAGTCTCGTCCCCATGGCTCACTAAAAACTCTCCCAAAACTCAGATGCAAACAAGGGATCTCTGTCAGACACAATGGACACTGGTACCCCATAAAGCCTAACTATCTCACGGATGTATCGTCTGGCTAACTGTTCGTAGTACGGTGCACACCAATCGAAACAAAATGTGCAGACTTAGTCAAACGGTCAACTATGACCCAAATCGACTCGTTACCTCGTCGGGTCTTCGGTAAGCCATCTACAAAGTCCATAGAAATATTATCCCATTTCCAGATAGGAATCTCCAATGGCTGCAACAAACCCGAAGGCCACTGATGCTCGGCCTTCACTTGTTGACAAGTGAAACACTATGATACATAATCTCCCACATCCTTCTTCATACCGTCCCACCAGAAAGTTCGCTTCAGATCATGATAAAGTTTTGTGACTCTCGGGTGAATGGTAAAATGTGACTTATGAGCCTCATCCATAATTTCTTTCTTCAACCCCTCAATCTCGGGCACACAAAGTCTCCTGTGAAATCTCAAACCACCATCAGACTCAACTGACCATTCTGAGGGACAATTATGTAAATTATCAAGCACCAAGTCCTCTAATTTGCTCAACAAACGAGAATCCTTATGTTGCTCCTCTAGAACCCTACTAATCAAAGAAGGTCAAGCAGATAAACTACCAACATAAGCCGTGTTCGTCCCCTGGACAAGCTTATCATCACAAGAAGAAATAGCCTCAAGAGATTTTCATTCCTCCACCATGAGTGAAGCCATAACAGTGTGTTGCCGACTAAGAGCACCGACTACCACATTTCCCTTACCTTTGTGGTAAAGGATCTCAAAATCATAACTACTAATGAACTCCACCCACCTTTGTTGTCTCATATTCAGCTCCTTCTGAGAAAAAAAATACTTGAGACTCTTGTGATCCGTGAACAACTCAAAATGCTCCTATAAAGGTAGTGTCGCCACATCTTCAAAGCAAACACAACTGCCGCTAATTCCAAATCATGGGTAGGATATTCTCTCACGAGGCTTCAATTGTCGTTAGGCATACGACACAACCTTCTGATTCTGCATCAATACACAACCCAGACCTGTGCTACTAGCATCAGTGAAGACCACCAACTTTCCACCTTGCACTGGAATAGTCATAATGGGCGCAGTGGTTAATCGGTGCTTCAACTCCTAAAAAGCCTTTTCACACTCATTGGTCCAAATAAACTAAACATTCTTGCGGGTCAACCTAGTCAAAGGGGCAGCAATAAGAGAAAATTTCTCGATAAATCTTTTATAATAACCAGCTAACCCTAAGAAGCTTCTCACCTTAGTTGCATTAATAGGTTGTTTCCAATCCCTCACTGTTTTCACCTTATCAGGATCTACTGCTATACCCTGACTAGAAACAACATGCCCTAAGAATTTCACATCTTTCTCCCAAAAATGGCACTTGCTAAATTTTGCATACAATTTCTGATCTCTCAATGTCTGCAACACTGTCATGAGATGTTCTCGATGCTTTGCTATACTACGGGAGTAGACCAGAATGTCATCAATAAAAATAATGATGAATTTGTCCAAGTATGGTCGAAAGATCCAGTTCATCAGGTCCATGAAAAAGGCTAGGGCATTTGTCAACCCAAAAGGCATGACGGGGAACTCATACAATCCATATCTCGTACGAAATGTCGTGAGAGGAATACTATCTTCTTCAACACCCATCTGATGATATCTATTTCTCAAGTCAAATTGAGAAAACAGCACTGCTACCCTCAACTGATCAAGAAGATCATCAATTCGAGGCAACATGTACTTTTTCTTGATAGTCATCTTGTTCAGCTCCCTATAGTCAATACACATCCTCAAGGTACCATCATTCTTCGAAACGAAAATTATGAGTGCTCCCCACGGATTACTAGGACGTATGAACTTGGTTCATACACACCTCAAAAGGATTACATATATATACATTAACATGAATAAACATGTCAATAAGTATATCCGAATAAAACAAAGCAAAAACACTAAAATTACCCTTTTTGCAACATCTCATCCAGCTGGACTTTCATCTCGTTCAACTCTTTTGGTGCCATCCGGTACGCCGCCTTAGAGATAGGAGTGGTTCCAGGTACTAAATCGATTCGAAACTCAACTTCTCACCTAGGTGGCAAGCCAGGAATTTCTTGAAATACATCCTCATAATCTCTTACCACTTCTACATCTTGAATTTCTCTCTCCGACGTCCCCACCAAGTAAAGAAAACTAGACATCATTGATTCTTCACCATTTCCACAAGTGTGAGAAACAAGGGGCGTGCCTGGAGCATGAATGGAAACTATCTTCTTTACACAATCCAGCGTGACAAGGTTCTTACACAACCATTCCATTCCCAAAATCATATCAAAACCCTCAAAGTCAAGCACAATCAAGTCGACAAGGAACACTTTGTCGAGGAAGGAAATCTTAAATTTTTTACATAATTCATTTAATGTCACTGAGCCTCCTAAAGGGGTGGTAACACATAATGGTATAGCAAGTGGCAAAGTTTTCAACATTTTTCGATTAACCAAACGTCGAGATATGAAAGAATATGATGCACTAGTATCAAATAAAACCTTCATATTAGAGATAGGAAAATTAGGAGTACCTTGAAAGTTTTCCTGATCTGGTAGGGCGGCAAATACACGCCCTTGGGTGGGTTGACCTTGTCTATTCTGTGACGTGTTCCTATCATTAGGGCAATCTTGCATCCGATGGCTTGGTTGCCCACAAGTGAAGCAAGACACTGCATGTCCCTCAGACGCCGCTTGGGTAGTCTGGTTTCGTTGACCCTGATAACCTTGTCTCTGGTTACCATAACTGTGGAATTGGTTCCCATTCTGCCTCTGATGTTGATTACCATTCTGTTTCTGGAAATGATTATAGCCCTGTCTCTGGAACTGATTTCCACCCTGGGGGTAGAACTGGTTTCCTCTCTATTGTTGGTTTTGGTAACCACCTTGAGATCTCTGGTTCTGAAATTATTGACCCCTTTGCTCTTGATCATAAGGACGAAAATGACCACGGTCACTACGATAATCATGCAACGCACCCTGATGACGAGTGTTTCCTGACGCCTCACCCAATTTCGTCTTGCCTTTCTCCCTACTCTCATGATACAACTTGTTTTGTTCCTCGTGCTTCAATGCCAAATCCAAAACTCTGTCAAAACTCTCACTGTCAGCGATGAGAAGAGCCCTCGATAGGTAGTGATGCAAACCCCCACTAAATTTGGCATTTTTCTTTTCTGTTGTGTCCACCAAATACGAAGCATAACGCGACAACTCGTTAAACTTTGTGACATATTGCTCCATAGTTATATTCCCAGTCTGTTTCAACATATTAAACTTCGCAGCCCATTGCGCCTTAACTGCATTAGGCACAAATCTACTTTCAACCCGATCCTTAAAATCGTCCCATGTCATATCAGCAATATTAATGGAGGGTAGTAAAGCCTCCCACCAATAGCTGGCAACACCATCCAGATGATGTGAAGCTAACTCCTGTTTTTGGACTTTAGAAAGTCGCATCCTCCTGAAAACAATCTCACAGCTTTGGACCCAGACATTTGCATTTCTCGGATTATCTCCGGTAAACCTCTTACCACTCAAGGTCCCAAACTCCTTAACCCTTCTGGCAAAAGGGTCACCATGATTACTATTCTGCTGCAATCCTTTTAGCAACTGCATCATCATAGTTGACTCAACTGGATCGTATTCTCACTATGACCATTTCCACTTCCATTGCCATCTCCATTTGGGATAATATTTTCACTGCTACCGCTACCGTTTTCATTTAGATTCTGACGAGTATGTCTTCCAGCCATATCCTTCAAATAAATGGTAACGATTAGACACTCCATAAGATCCACAAAATACTCTACAGCTTACCCATAACCACATTCTGAGGATCCCCTAGAATCTCCCTAGCCTAGGGTAAACTGTGCTCTGATACCAAACTGTCACGCCCCGAATTTCGAGAAAAATGAAATCCTAATATCCGCATAGGATTATTCGTTTTCCCAAAATTCGGGTCATAAATTTCATTCGCTAAAAGTAACCGTTGGCATCCACGATAAATAATCAAATGCACAATTTACAAGATTAGAGGGAAATAAAACAATTGCTCTAAAAAGCCAAACGAAAATAATGAAAAATAACATTTAAATCTCGTAGAGCCAACTCTAACAAATTCAACTAAATATAGGTATAACTCTCCCAATAAAACTGCAACACCAAGTTCTACTACAAAATAATAAACTGTCACCTAATAAACAAAAGGACCTAGACTCTCGAACACCGTGCAACTCCCCAGCAATGCTCGTCACGTACGAAAAAAACTTCTCTAAGCTCGCCCGAAACTACTAAATCCTGTAACAAGCTAGTCGGCTACATTCCCAAAGGAATGTACCCAATAAGCCAAAACCCACTTGGGTCAGCAATTAAGCTGGTGTGAAATTCTTTGTTCCCGAAAAAATCTATAAGAGAAATAGCATGGCATGATAGGATAATATAGTACCACAAAATAACCAAAACAAAACAGGCAGTTCCTCCACGAGGCGAATGCATAAAGCTAATTACAGTTTCTAACATATTTTTGTAACTATTTACCTTAAATACACTTGCCATGTGGAAACTAACCATAATAAGTCAGACCTGCCATCCTATACTAAGTGATTATGTGATAATAATTGTATTATTCTATTTACTCAAAATTTACCAATAAATTATTTATTTTAACCCAGTTATCCATTTATAATGAATTGATCACTTAGACTATACCACATTCGCATTACCTCCGTGCCGAACATACATGCCCGTATGCCTCTCTCATATAAAGGAGGACTTCTCTGTCATCCATGCCCAAGTGGGGACACATCACATACAGGCATGCATCGCCGGATACCCCTAACTATATGAGTACAATAAAAGCCATTCTTGGGCTAACAATGTGCATAGATCACGTCACACTTTTGACGGATAAATAATAAACCCATTTTAAGCATTAATAAATTACCACCTTTTCGCAAGACTAACCCGAAAGTTATTTTAGTTTCTCCATAGGAAAGGGGTGCCCCTTATCCGCAAGACAACCCGAGGGTTATTTAGTTTCTCTACAAGAGAGGGGAAATCAGAAACAAAAAGGGGTGTGGTAGTTCCAAGTGATACAATTCGATGTTATTTAAAGCGATAATTTCAAATTTATTCATATCGCTTGACATTTTTGTCAATCATAAACAAGTCCACCCGTTCTTTGGGGAATATCATTTATTTTTTTGTAATTTATTGTGATATCTCATAATCCTTATATAATTGCACCTTGTCAATCAAAGACAAGTTTACCCATCATTTTAGGAAGCCCAGCAATACTCAGGAACACATCAAGTCTTTTTATCCGTATCTAACTAATTTATCCGAAGTAATTACCCACATATTAACAAAGGCTAAATTGTATGTGTCACTATAATGCAATTCGATAAAAAGAATATACTTAACCATATCAATGGAATAATTTGGACACAGTAAAATCACTGTTCATAAATTACATAAACATGTTGTTACATATAGTAGATATGTTATGTTAAGCCAATCAATCCCATGAGCACATGGTTCAATCCCATCCCATAAGCACATGTTCAACTCCATCATCCATCAATCCCATAAGCCAAAAGTATTAGATACAACATCCATCAATCCCATAACCACTAAAGGACGAATTTATATCTTACATAATCTTTAACTATTGAGTACAACTTGTAAAACTAAACTGAAAACTTTAAAAGTAAAACTAATAGAGTCTGGAAGTAAAAAACTCATCTGCTTACTTTTTTCTTCCTTCCCCTTTTTCTTTTCTGTTTCTTCAGTTTATTTATTTATTTTTTTGTTTTTCTAGACTCTTTATGCGGTTGGGAAGAATCAAATCTCTATTTAACCAATCCAAAGGCAAAACCCTACAATATTAGGGTCTGCACAACATTGTTTTGACACCCTTTTATTTATTTATTATACACCCAACCTCAAAATAAATATACCCTAAAACATTATCATTTGTCAAAATTGGGGGTCATTACAACCATGGCCTTGCAGTGGTTATTTGTGAACCAAGGCGGCTTAGTGGATGTGAAATCTGGCATTGTTAAAACTAAATATAATATAAAGATCTTGATTGACCAGTGGCTAAATTGCACTGTCTGTACAAGTATGTTTTTGCCAACAGTCACGAATTTGCCTTAAAATGGGTAGTAGCACTTTGTTTGAACACATCCTTTTCTGGTATTCTCCCCACTTCATCCTCAAATGATTAGCGTCAGATATTTCTTTTAGAGTGTTGTTGGAAGGCTCCCTCTGTCTGACGTTATTGTTTAAGGCCTTTATAGTATCTTGAAGGTAGAGATGCGTGATGGCACACATCTCAAGGGGGATGGAGGGTTGCACCCTCCTCCCTCGCCCGTTTCCTCGTCATTAAGAAAAAGCTCTTGAAGGTATGTATACACCCTTTCATGTACTAGCGGTTGATCCAGAAAGGGAGAAATATATTGTTATAAAGCATTTGATCATCATTGATGCTTGAATTCTAACATATTCTTTCTATTTTTTGTTGTATTTTTTAGTATATCTTTGCCTTAACTCGCAACCCCTTGTGAGTTCCGAGAATCCATTATATAGGTGTACAATACTTTTAGATTGAGGTTGTGATTATTTGCACCACTTGAAGTGGAAACCATAATGTGAACATTTTTATGTGTACAACAAATAATTACATGTTTGTTTTCATCTACTTGGAACTCTTGTAAGGGGGTACATTATAAATGTGTCAGGACTTTTCCTGGTAGTCTGAGGAATTCAACGTTTCCTTTTAAAAAGTTCCCAAATACTTAGGGTCTAATTATATAGAGAACGGGTTGTGCTCTTGAAAGTGTAAAGTGGATTCATTAGCCCAACTTGACAAGTCTTTATCAGGTGCAAATCCAGAATTACAAACAAAGGGGGCAAACATTACACAACTATTTTACTATACAACTATTCAACTATACAAATATACATGACATGATTAATTCACTTGTAGCTAGCAAATGAAAAACTTATATTTTTTAATTAGACAAAACAAAAACAAGCATGGTGATATAAGATGAGAGTTGGCGAGAAATAGACCTCTGCTTTCTTTCTAATTTTTTGGCATTGAGGCAGGCATAACAGTACAATCTAAGTCCAAGTACTAGTACCGCAATAGTAGCGTAGGTAGTGTCTATTCTCTGGACTGGACTGGACTGGATTGAGAACTTTCTCCTTTTGAGCTAGCTCAGGCGAAACAGACAAACAACAACTTTTAAAATCTTAAATTTATAATTATTTAATCTAAACTAAAGAGATTAAATAGATAGAGATTAAAAAAGAAAACAAAAGCCTTTATATAAACTAAATAGATTAAATAGATAAAGATTTAATTTCCCTTCCCCCGGTCTCCAACCCGTCAATTAAAAATGTTAATATGAAAATGTTGGGAATTAAAATAGAGAGGGATAAAAAAAAAAAAAAAAAAAAGAGAGAGAGAGATTATGGGTGGATTGATGGGAATTAAAAAGAGATAGAAATTAAATAAAAGTAAAAGAGATGGAGTGGGATTGGAATTGGTGAAGGTAGAGTTTAAAAAATAGAAAACAAAAGCCTTTATTTTACAATGACCTAGAGTCAAGAGCCAAGATTGTATATAAAGATGGGAAATCTAATATTTTAAAGGGGGCTAGATAAAACATATAAGTAACTTAGTGGGATTTAAAAAAAATATAAGGGGGGCAATTGACCCCTTATCCAACACATAGATCCGCCCCTGGTCCTGACAATGTGGATAGTCACTTGTAAGTTGTTTAACTTGTAAAGCCAGCTTGGCAGTTGTAGAGAACTTTGTAAACAAATAAGTTAACTTAGTTGTTTATTTAGGAATACTTTGCAATTTTCCACTTAAACGTGCAAACAAGTGCCTCGTACGGTGTTTGTAAAACTATAAGAGACTCTACCAAGGAACCTGAATACTAATTACTCTATCCTTGAAATCATAGGCGTAAGATCCATAGATTTCGGCTTAAAAAAAAAGTAAAAAAATTCATTCGAGGGTGGGGTGTACTAAAAAAATCCGGTGGGGGCAAATAACCACCCACCTATTAAGAGAAAACCCCCTCTCTTCTTCTTCCTTCTTTTTCTTTTTTTCTTCCAAGAAGCGACTCCCTTCGTTTCCTCTTATTCTCCGGCGAAATTTCGCTTGATTTACCGATTTCTCCCCCCGAATCTCATCCACTCCTATTTTCTTCCTCTTTCTTCCCTCTCCTTCGTGCTTCAATTTTTCACTTTAAAAATTGAGAATTTCAGGGTGTGTGGCTTGTTTGGAGTTATCATTGCCGGTGCTAGCAATGTGGCTCTAATCAGTCTCTCAGGTGGTGGTTAGGGCTTCATTTGGTTCATGTAAACCCCACATGCAAGGGTGGTTTAAGGGTTGGCCGAAAGTTCTAAAAATAATCAGTGTGCATGTCCATTAGGAAGGTTCTCTAGCGTGAATCTGACCTTTGCTCGTGTGGGTGAGCTGACAATTCGTGATTTCAGTTGTTCTTGGACCTATTTCCGGCCTGTTGTGCGGTTCGAAGGCGATCAGACCGGAGTTGGGTGGGTTTCGTCGTGGTGTTCGCCGAATTTAATTTGTCGGTAAGTATTTTTTTAGTCACGCGCCGGTTGTAACTTATTTCTTTTTCCAGTTTTCGGCTAGTTTGCTCACTTTTGAGTCCGCCTTGCAGTTTTAAAAAATTTTCTTGGTCCCGCATTCGCTGTTTCGCGAGTTGGGAGCTTCGACCGGTAGGATTTGGGTTCAGAAAACCCATTCCGCTCAGGTGAGTGTAACTATAATATTTACCTTGAGAAATATTTATTTTAAATCCTGAATTTAATTTTTACATTATGCCATCGCTTGTGTATAATTGAATACAAGTCCGAAATTCGAGGTTTTTGGAGATTTTGATTGTTGTACCAGTTCTTTTGTGAATGAATTTATGTATTGAGTTTTCTGAAAGCATGACATACAAGAATGAAATAGAATGGTAGTTGAATTTGGGTGTGATTAGGCTTTGGTGTAACAACATTGGCTTGTATGTTGCGTTTCACCGTAGATTGTCGAGTCTTGAGCATGTATGATAGTTCGACTCGAATGACTTTATTGTGGTGAATTGGGTCAGGTTGGGACCCTAGCGTAGTCGTGGATTTATGAAAATTGCCTAACTGATTATGATTACACATCTGTTCTTTATAGACTCGTAATACGTGCATGCTGATATTAGTGTAAGTTTCTTTACCCCGCTGTAATGCCTGTTGCGTCGATTCTTAAGAGTTTGCTCGCATCGTGAGTTTGATGGTGCTTGAGGTGACTTGCACCTACAGACATTGGGGACGCTATTGCATGTGACAAGCTTGCTGAGGTGCGGTGAGCTCCTGCACGCACTTGCCACTAGAGAGTGCAGTAGGACGGGTCCCGGAGGACGTGCTTTGGAGATTACTCCCTTTCCCTCCCAGCGCGCTTGAGTTGGCTTTGTGTTAGGTTGGCACTGTTAGGCCAGTCGTTCAGGACGTTTGAGTTTGTATCCGGGCATATGGCACTCCATTAGGATACAAACAAGCCCGAAGTGGTAATGGTGCACGTTGTGGGATGTGTCTGGGTGAGACACATTCGTAGGGTATGCGGATACCTACGATATGAGACACGTAGAAATTTTTATGGTTTCGCCTTTTGACTTGATTGCCATACCTGAGAGGCTATGCATGATTACGATATTGTCTTTTTGTCTTCATCATTTGATATTTACCTTGATTGAATCACTTGTAATGACTGGCATATCTAGTAAACTTGTAGTTATTGTTGAATCTGAAATCCTTGTTGGTGCTTTAACATAGAAATATTATCCTTAGAGACACAGTGTGATTTAGACTTTAGAACCTGTATAGGGACACCTTTTCCATTTTATGGATTAGGCATCTAGGGTTACTCACTTATTCATTATTGTGTGGCATGAATTTTCCCTGTATATTATTCTGTTATTTGTATTTAGTTTGCTTGCACCAGCTAGCTTTGTGCTTTGTTGACCCCGCAAGGGGTGTGCTTCTATTGGAGTGCAGGCAGTGTTGGCGTTCCTGCTAATCGTGGTGCTTAGGCCCGGTTTCCAGCTGTAGGCTTGTTTTGTGCTATTTGGTCGTGTCCACCCTGTACGGGTATGTTTTGCTTCCTTTGTATTACCTTGTTAAATACTAGATGTTTGTATATTGGTTTTGTCGCTATGACTCTGGCGGGGCGAATCGAATACTCTTATTTTGTTCAAATTTTATCGTAGTTTTTATTTCTGTTTGATTCTTATTTCAAGAATGTGTTATATTATGATGTTGTGGCCGGTTACGATTCGCCTATATTACGGATTAGTTCACGCATCGGCACGCTGCGGTTCCCGTGGCGGGTCGGGGCGTGACAGAGCTTGGTATCCGAGCCATTGTTTACCGATTCACATTGAACATCATCGTATGTCACTTTCTTGAGTGAATTGGGTAGAGGAGTTAAGATTTTTTGTTGTGTTGTTTGATGTATTGTATGTGTGTTTTCTTTTACGTAGAGGGAGTGTGGTGATGGCGCGTGGTAAGATAACCCAGGGTGAGGGATCAGGTACTGATGGAGAGGGTGCCTCTTAGGCTTTCATGGAAATGATGACACAATGGGCACAAATTATGAGACAGGAAAATCAGTCAGAGGATTCGTTTACTCGTCGCAACAAGAATTTCGTCAGCTTGGGTAGTGAAATATTTGATGGTACTGGAAATTCTCTAGCTGTGGATCGGTGGATCCGTAAGGTAGAACTCATATTTGAGAGGATGGTGTTGACACCTATACAGCATACCGAGTTAGCAGCACACCAGTTTGACGGAGATGCTATGTATTGGTGGGATTCAGTAAGGCAAAGCCGTGATGTGTCAGAGATGCAGTGGGATACATTTTGCGAGGTGTTTGAACAATATTTTATTCCTGATTCTGCCAGAGCTGAGATAGTGGACATGTTTCTACACTTACAAGAGGGATCTAAACCTGTTTCAGAATACTTAGCCGAGTTTACACAGTTGAGCCGTTATGCCACTTGTTTCATAGATATTACAGAGAAGAAGAACAAAAAAATTTTGAGTGGTCTAAACCCGTTCCTAAGGAAACAGTTGATGATGATGATCGATCGTCCTTTTGAGGGATTAATGGACGTCACTTTGAGTCAGGAACGAGTTAACACTGAGTATAGGAAAGAGACCTTGGTTCGGCGAGCTATAGGTTCTGAGCACAGTCAGAGGTTTGGTCGAGGAAGCCAAACAGTTGAGCAGGCACAGAAGCCGGAACGTGCCGCTGTTCAGCAGAGAGACCCTGGTAGAGGGGGGACCAATTAGGACTGGCAGAGACCGCATAGGTGAAAAACGTTCCCGAGGAGATAATCGACAACAGCGGCAACAAAAACAACCTATGAGGGGTGGTCAGACAGGATCCAGGATCGGTTGCTTTACTTGTGGTCAGGAGGGACATGTAGGCCGTGATTGTCTAAGAGGTCAGACAAATCGATGGGAGCAGGTAGTTCGTTATACTTGTGGGCAACCAGGGCACTTTTCCAGAGCTTGTCCTCAGAGTAGGGATGTACCAACACAGCAGAGGGCGCCTCAGAGACAGTTAGCACATGCGCCTGGAGTTGGTCAGGGAGTCCCTCTCCCAACACCGCCTAATCGCCTCACATCTATTCCCGGTCAGGGAAATGTGGAGGGTATGTTACTATTTTTGTTATTGTTGTGGGTGCTAGATGTTGTAGGATATGTGTTATGTGCATCATGCGTAGGAAAAATTGCATGTTAGTGTGTTGTTATGTGACTCAAGATATGTGTTGTGTGTCAGGTTTTGTGCATTCGTCGTTTTTCAGTTGAGGGCTCTTTTCGATACAGGAGCATCTAGGTCTTTTATTTCTAGACAGTTGGTTGTTAGAGATCGCCTTGAGGTGGTGCCATTGCCGAAACCCTTGTGCGTTGTCTCTTTTGGGCAGTTCGGTTTGGTTGTGGGAATATTGTCCCCGTTTCGAGTTTTCTTTGTTGGGGTACAACTTCGTGTTTGATTTTATTGTCTTGGGTTTTGAGGGCTATCATTTGATTCTAGGGATGGATTGGTTGTCCAGTCATCCAGTGATCATTGATTGCTTGCATAGGTCGGTGATGTTAGCGTCACCTGATGCTTCGCCTCGTGTGTTGGCTTGTGAGCCCGATTATGTTTCTGTGATGTCGAGTTTTCTTAGCTCTCTTGAGATTTCTAGTCCCCACACCAGTTCTGTAGAGGTTGTGTGTGAATTCCTTGATGTCTTTCAAGAGATTCCTAGTATCCTGCCTCGCCATGAGGTAGAGTTTCGGATTGACCTGGTTCTTGGTATTGCACCTATATCTAAATTAGCGTACAGGCTTGCACCTACGCAATTGGAAGAGATGAAAGTACAACTTGATGATTTGCTTCGTAAGGGGTTTATTCGGCCGAGCAATTCACCTTGGGGGGCTCCAGCAATATTTGTGTCCAAGAAGGATGAATCATTGAGGATGTGCATAGATTATCGGGATCTGAATAAAGTTGGATCAGTTGGATTGATGATCTATTGGATCAGTTGAGGGTAGCCGTAGTGTTTTCACAGTTAGATTTGCAGTCTGGGTATCATCATATGAGAATTGAGGAACATTCTGTTCCAATTACCGCTTTTCGGATCCGTTATAGCTTGTATGAGTTTCCAGTCATGCCATTTGGAGTGACCAATGCACCAGCTTTTTTAGTGTACTCGAGGAGTTTAGAGGAGCACAGAGATCACCTTCGCATTGTTTTGCAGACACTTAGAGAAAATCAGTTGTATGCGAAGTTCAATGAGTGTCATTTCTGGGAGCCGAAAGTTCAATTTCTCGGACATGTCATTTCTAGTTGAGGTATTGCAGTCGATCCCGAGAAAGACGAAGCAGTGAAGTCTTGGAGACGACCGAGTAGTTTTTTGGGTTTGGCTGGTTATTACTGACAGTTCATCAAGAAATTTTCACTGATTGCGGCACCACTCACTCAATTAACCAGGAAGAATGTTCCTTTTGTATGGTCAGAGAAGTGTGAAGAAGCTTTTGAAACTTTGAAGCTTCGGTTGACTTCAGCACCAGTGTTGACTATTCCAACACCTGGTAGCCGACTGATGGTATTTACTGATGCTTGCGGTACAGGATTGGGTGGAGTGTTGATGCAAGGCAAGAAGGTCGTAGCCTATGCGTCTCGATAGTTGAAACCCCATGAGAGGAGATATCCAACACATGATTTAGAGTTGGCAGCCGTAGTCTTTGCTTTGAAGATCTGGAGACATTATCTGTATGGTGAGAGGTTCGAGTTGTTCACTGATCACAAGAGTTTGAAGTACCTATTCACTCAAAGGGAGTTGAATATGAGGCAACAACGATGGGTTGATTTTCTTAGCAGCTATGACTTCGAGATACAATATCAGCCTGGTAGAGCCAATGTGGTTGCAGATGCCTTGAGTAGGCGACATGCAGTGATGGCAACCATGATGATTCAGGAGTACCGAACACTTGAGACATTAGTTTCATTTGCAGTTTAGCCTACTTTTAGTACAGAAGGCAGCATGATAGCGGATTTAGCAGTTTATCCGTCGTTGATCAGTAGAGTGGTGGAGAAGCAAACCTCCGATCCAGTTATTACGAGGCAGATAACAGATTTGGTAGTGGACACACTGGATGAGTGCCCTACCAATTGGTCGGTGGGTTCAGATGGAGGGTTGCGGTTCCGTGGGCGACTTTGTGTTTTGTCTGATGAGGAGTTGCGGAGAGATATCTTACAGGAAGCTTATAGATCTCGTTTCACCATTCACCCCGGTGGAACGAAGATGTATCAAGATTTGAGACGTTCTTTTTGGTGGCGTGGCATGAAGAAAGACATTGGAGAGTTTGTGGCACGGTGTACTACTTATCAGCAGGTGAAAGCCGAGCATCAGAGACCGTCTGGGTTATTGCATCCATTGGAGATCCTGACGTGGAAGTGGGAGTATATCACTATGGATTTCATCGATGGACTTCCACGGTCGAGGAAAGGTCATGAGTCGATATGGGTCATTGTTGATCGGTTGACGAAGTGTGAATCGAACGGCAGATAGTCTAGCGGTGTTGTTCATTCTGGAGATAGTCCGCCTTCATGGGTCGCCTGTCTTGATTGTATCCGACCAAGATCCGATTTTCACAGCCCACTTCTGACAGAGTTTTCAGCAAGCTATGGGTACTAGATTGGACATGAGTACAACCTATCATCCACAAACATGCTTAGAGCATGCATTTTAGACTTTCGAGGCAGTTGGAAAGATCACCTACCGTTGTGCGAATTTGCGTACAACAACAGCTACCACGTAGGTATTGGCATGGCACCGTTTGCATACAACAACACTCTATATAGGTCGACCGTGTAGGTCCCTCGATTGTTGGGCAGAGATTGGAGAGTCAATTGTGATGGATCCGGATGTGATCAGAGAAACTACTGAGAAGATTGAGCTGATTAGAGCACGTTTGTTGACAGCCCAAAATAGACAGAAGAGTTATGCTGATAGAAGGCGTAAGGAGTTAGAGTTTGTTGTTGGCGACAAAGTCTTTCTGAAAGTTTCCACGATGCGTGGAGTTGTTAGGTTCCGAAGTCGAGGGAAGCTTGCACCGAGATATGTAGGGCTCTATGAGATTACTGAGAGGATTGGATCAATGGCTTACAGATTGGCTTTGCCGCAAAGTATGTCAGGTCTCCACGATGTGTTTCACGTATCAATGTTGCGGAAGTGTTTGGCAAACCCGTCACAGATTATGGAGCCCGCTGAGTTGGAGATTTCTGATGAGTTAACTTATCCAGTGAGGCCAGTAGCCATTGTTGATGATGACGTGAAACAACTTCGACGGAGGACGGTGAAGTTAGTTAAGGTCCAGTGGAGCCACCAATAGGGTGACATGACTTGGGAGCTGGAGGACCAGATGAGACAGAAATACCTCAAGCTTTTCGCCTAGTCTTTATTGTCGTTGGTTTGTCTGATCTCGAGGACGAGATCTCTTTTAAGGTGTGTATGATGTAAAATCAATAGATTTTAGTTAAAAAAATTTCATTGGAGGGTGGGGTGTACTCAGAAAATCCGGTGGGGGCAAATAACCACCCACCTATTAAGATAAAACCCCCTATCTTCTTTTTATTTTTTTCTTCTAGGATGCGACTCCCTTCGTTTCCTCTTCTTCTTAGGCAAAATTTCGCTTGATTTGCCAATTTCTCTCCCCGAATCTCATCGTCTCATCCTCATTTTTCTTCCTCTTTCTCCGCTCTCCTTCGTGCTTCAGTTTTTCGCTTTAAAAATTGAGAATTTCAGGGTGTGTGGCTTGTTTGGAGTTATCATTGCCGGTGCTAGCAATGTGGCTCTAATCAGTCTCTCAGGAGGTGGTTGGGGCGTCATTTGGAACTTATAAACCACACATGCAAGGGTGGTGTAAGGGTTGGTCTAAATTTCTATAAACAATCAGTGTGCATGTCCGTTAGGAAGGTTCTCTAGCGTGAATCCGAGCTTTGCTAGCGTGGGTGAGTCGCAAATTCGTGATTTCAGTTGTTCTTGGACCTATTTCCGGCCTGTTGTGCGGTTGGAAGGCGATCAGACCGGAGTAGGGTGGGTTTCGGTGTGTTTTCATCGAATTTTGGGTTTCGTCGGGGTGTTCACCAAATTTTGAGTTTCGTCGGGGTGTTCACCGAATTTAATTTGTCGGTGAGTATTTTTTTTAGTCACGCGCCGGTTGTAACTTATTTCTTTTTCCAGTTTTCGGCTAGTTTGCTCACTTTTGAGTCCGCCTTGCAGTTTTAAAAAATTTCTTTGGGCCCGCATTTGCTGTTTCGCGAGTTGGGAGCTTCGACTGATAGGATTTGGGTTTCGAAAACCCATTCCGCTCAGGTGAGTGTAACTATAATATTTACCTTGAGAAATATTTATTTTAAATCCTGAATTTAATTTTTACATTATGCCGTCGCTTGTGTATAATTGAATCCATGTCCGAAATTCGGGGTTTTTTGAGATTTTGATGGTTGTGCTGGTTCTTTTGTGAATGAATTTATGTATTGAGTTTTTTGAAAACAAGACATACAAGAATGAAATAGAATGGTGGTTGAATTTGGGTGTGTTTAGGCTTTGGTGTAATGGCATTGTCTTGTATGTTGCGTTTCACCGTAGATTGCCGAGTCTTGAGCATGTATGATAGTTCGACTCGAATGACTTTATTGTGGTGAATTGGGTCATGTTGGGAACCTAGCGTAGTCGTGGATTTATGAAAATTGCCTAACTGATTATGATTACACATCTGTTCTTTATAGACTCGTAATACGCGCATGCTGATATTAGTGTAAGTTTCTTTACCCCGCTGTAATGCCTGTTGCGTCGATTCTTAAGAGTTTGCTCGCATCGTGAGTTTGATGGTGCTTGAGGTGACTTGCACCTACAGACATTGGGGACGCTATTGCATGTGACAAGCTTGTTGAGGTGCGGTGAGCTCCTGCACGCACTTGCCACTAGAGAGTGCAGTAGGACGGGTCCCGGAGGACGTGCTTTGGAGATTACTCCCTTTCCCTCCCAGCGCGCTTGAGTTGGATTTGTGTTAGGTTGGCACTGTTAGGCCAGTCGTTCGGGACATTTGAGTTTGTATCAGGGCATATGGCACCCCATTAAGATACAAACAAGCCCGAAGTGGTACTGGTGCACGTTGTGGGATGTGTCTAGGTGAGACACATTCGAAAGGTATGCGGATACCTACGATATGAGACACGTAGAAATTTTTATGGTTTCGACTTGATTGCCATACCTAGGAGGCTATGCAGGATTACGATATTGTCTTTGCCTTCATCCTTTGATATTTACCATGTTTGAATCACCTGTAATGACCGACATATCTAGTAAACTTGTAGTTATTGTTGAATCTGAAATGCTTGTGTTGGTGCTTGAACTTAGAAATATTATCCTTAGAGACACGATGTGATTTAGACTTTAGAACCTATATAGGGACACCTTTTCCATTTTATGGATCATGCATCTTGGGTTACCCACTTATTCATTATTGTGTGGCATGAATTTTCCCTGTATATTATTCTGTTATTTGTATTTAGTTCGCTCGCACCAACTAGCTTTGTGCTTTGCTGACCCCGCAAGAGGTGTGCTTCTATTGGAGTGCAGACAGTGTTGGCATTTCTGCTGATCGTGGCGGTTAGGCCCAGTTTCCAGCTATAGGCTTGTTTTGTGTTGTTTGGTCGTGTCCACCCTGTACGGGTATGTTTTGCTTCCTTTGTATTAGCTTGTTAAATACTAGATGTTTGTATATTGGTTTTGTCGCTATGACTCTGGTGGGGCGAATCGAATACTCTTATTTTGTTCAAATTTTATCGTAATTTTTATTTTCGTTTGATTCTCGTTTTAAGAATGTTTTATATTATGATGTTGTGGCCAGTTACGATCCGCTTGTATTACGGATTAGTTCACGCATCGGATTATGTGTTATATTATTTTTGTTTGCTTCTCTATGATGACAATTCAAAGATCACAAAATTCGCCTTGTTTGCGATGATGATTGTGACCCTTCTCGAGTTTGTTCATGGGTATCTTACATGATTAAGGACAGGATTCAAGAATTGGTATCATATATTAGATGGAAGTCGTTAGTTTGAGATTCCACACTCTTTGTTTACTCGTGAAACTGTCACGGTGTTGAAATTGAGATTGACGACAGATTTCCTGGCTCCTACTTTTGCTTAGCTTCCAACGTCAAAATTATTTCACTTAGGAATGTTGGTTTCGAGATGCATACTCGACCGAGCAACTCATTTCATGTTGTCCTGCCCTTAAATAATTGTACATAGATGGTTGCAAATGGATGGAATGAGGATTATAAAGGTCTCTGCTCCTGCATCAAGGAAGTTTAGAATTACTGATTTTTGGCTTGATCGTAGGAAATTTTGTTTGCACAATTGTGCAATAAAAGTTTATGCACCAAATCTTGATACACTTACATTCTGAGGATATCTGCCAAAAGACATGGAGTTATGTGAGTTTCCATCTCTAGTCAAGTATTGAAGTGAAATTTGAGGAAGAATACCTGGAAGAGAGGAAAGTAGGAGTCAGGCAACTAGTAAGGAAGTTTCTTGAACCACTCTCAAAAGTACAAGTTCTAAAAGTATCAGGAAATATTGTGAGGTAAGCTGCTTTCGAGTTTGAAGTACATGATGATGTTTCAGAAATGGTATTGTTGCTTTAATGCTTTCACTCTTATTTGTTTTAATCCAAGGCTCTATTCCAAAATGCAAGTTCCGTGGTTCCTATTTCCATATTTGGTAAATAGATCTATTGGGAACTGTATGGCGTATTATATTTGACGTTGTCTAACTTCCTGCAAACTTTGTCGAACATAAAATCTCTCATCTTATCCCTGGCAAGTATTTATTCTACTATAACCTCTGGTTGCATTCGTTACCAAAGTCTCTTTTCAATTATTGTTTTCATTCAGCCATTCAATTGTACAGACAACAAGGATGTTATTTCTACGGTGAACACCACAATGTTTAATATTAAACCTAAAACAAGTTAAGATTAGAGAAATCAGAGGGCCCGAAGTTGTGTTAGATGTGATCGAGTTTTTGTTGAAAAATGCCAGAGTTCTTGAACAAATGCTCAACATGTGTAATTGAGTTCAGAAAACATTCCAGCATTTTGTGACTCGTCAAGTAAGTTGTTACTCTTTCCATTATTTGATACTTGGTTTGTCAATTCCATTCAAGTTACCTACTTAACAGCTCTCAATACATATCATAGCTGGTTCTATGGTGGTGATATATATGCGTTCATTTTAATTAATAAAAGAAAAATATAATTGAGTGGTGAAAAGACTAATGTTGTAAATCTCACGCCAGAAAAGTTCTACGGGAAACTGGGAAATTGTAGTACTTGATACTTGCAGTTGCCTATGGTATAAATCACTTACTTTTGCATCCAAAATTCAATTTGTACTGGAATTTGTTTGGTAGAGGTCTACATGATCAGGTGTTGTGGCCATTAGATCAAAATAAGCCCAACTGAGCTTTCTTTGACCATGATTCTCTTTTATGAGTTTTCCTCTGATGATAAGATTTTGACGAAAACACAGTGGTTACAATGTTATCCTTCCCATGTCCATAACTCTTTGGTTTACCACCTTGCTTATCCGTCCTTGGTTCAGGAAAGATGTGTTTTGAAAAATACTAGTGAAAACAGAGTAAGATATAACTTGTGATGGCATTTTATTATCATCTCATCATCATATCGGTACATGCTTGTAATGAAACAAGAGTATGTGGTCCCTTTCATATCTGCTTGTTTTCAGTAAACTTCCGTATGTAACACACAAATTTCTATTAGCCAGTATTTTGAATCAGGAGTATTTATTTAAACCATAGAAGAAAACAGAATTCAGTTCCACTTTCTAGACCACCACAGTCATTTAGGACTGTTTTGAATTCACGACTTATAAGGCTAAAATGGAAAATGCAACCTAAGTCCAGTACTCTGATTAGCATCCATGACATTAGTCTCAATGGGACTAATTTGTTTTCTAGTTAGATTCTTCAATTTGATAATTCAATTCCATTGTTTTTCAATTTCATGTAGGGATTAACATCATTATTTAGATATATGCTCAACTAATAGTACTTTTACGCCTATATGATGGAATAGGGACTTGAAGCATGACTACTTCTGGGAATTGAGATATATGTCAAAGCAGTTGCAGATAAAATATACAACGGCAGTCGTGTTGTTGCTGAAGAATGCAGGAGTGTTTGAGAACAGTTGTTTCATCGAATTAGTAAGTTTTGGGCTTCTTATTCGTGGTTTATTTCTAACTCCTGTACCATGTAGTATATATTTTGGATTTCAACTGATACACAGTTAAGAATGGAGACTCAAGCAACTAATTATCTATACTTTTAACTGTTCAAAATTTTCTTTAAGATTTAAAGGTTAGCAGGTTTCACTTTCTTCTTGTTTATGCATGAAATTCTCATATACAGTAACTTTTTAATTGCACTGCATTAAGCTACAATTTCATCCCCCAGTATGTATTAAATCCATCAACTCTCCAAGGTTAAGCCAACAGAAAACCATCTAACACATATTAAGTGATCAGGGTACACGGACCATGCGTGAAGCAGATTTGAATAAATGCCATTGCTGGCTTTGTGTATATATACTATCAGGGTACATGGACAAAAGAAAACTTCACATTCAATTTTAGGAAGCTTAGAAAATTTTAAATAGAATTTACTAAGTTAGCATTAATACTCGTCAAAACATCACCAAGCCAACAAATATACACAAGATTGTGATTGTGATTTTAAGTTCATATGGTGATGTATTATACGGATAGTCAACCACCTATAGAGTTAGGGGGGTGTATTGTATCTGGATTCTGTGGGCAATTTAATAAATTCCATGGATTCTGAAAATCCAAGTGTATTCAATTTGGATTTTAAAAAGTCCACAAAAGTCTAGGGGTATTCAATCAGGATTTTAAAAAGTCTTTCTGAAATCCACAAAGTCTAGGGGTATTCAATATGGATTTCAGAAAGTCCACAAAAGTTTTAGGGTATTCAAAATATCATTCATATTTATGGATTTGGAAAATCATGGATTCTCATGGACTTTGTAGTGTTAAGTATAAATAACAAAGTTCAATAGTTTGCCAGCCTCCATATCAAAGATTTCAATGATTTTTAAATATTTTTTGGTTCCATCTATGACAACACAAAAAAGGACTACTCCTCTTCCTCCTCATCTCATTCTCTCTGCCGAAATTCCTACAATCCCAACAAAACTAGAGCTGTGCTGAGCTGACAGAGATGTCTTTAGCTTCTTCACTCCCTTGCTACAAACTCCCTTCTCACACTTCTTCATCCTCTTCTTCCTCCAACTCTTCTTCCAGCCCTTCCTCTTCATCTTCTTCTTCATACAAGTTCATCACTATAAGGAGCTCCAATGCCGAAGGACCTCTTCGAAGACCCAGTGCTCCTTCTCTAAGACAACCCCCTTCACCCACTCTCAAGCCTGCTCCTTCCCCTTCTCCTCCATCTCCATCTCCATCCAAGCCAGCTTCAAGTGTGGTGGAGCAGAGTAATTTAGTGGTGACTGTTGAATTGCAGAGGAAAATGGCTAAGGAGCTTCAAGATTACTTTCGTCAAAAGAAGCTTGGGGAAGCTAGTCAAGGTCCCTTCTTTGGGCTCTTTGAGAAAAATGAGATTTCCAATGGAAGGTAACAATACCCATTTCTCTATTTTCTATGAATTTTACTAATCTTCAGTGTTTGAATAAAAATCTTCAATTTTTCATGTTTTGGGGTCTCTGATTTCACCTCACATAATGAACGAAAAATTGATAGTATGAATTGTTGATGACCTTCATTAGATTCAACAATAGTTGTGGGAAATTGATAGTAGAGTTTGATAAATCAACATACAAATATTTAAAATATCATTGGAAGGGAACCATATGTAGATGATAGAACGCATAAGTTTGGGATTGAAATGGCTAGTTTTTTTTAGCACATGTATCTCTCACTTTTGTTAATTATATGCGGACGTTTTTTTGTTTAATCACTATTTACCAACTTCTTTTTTATCTTGCAAATAATTAGAAATCTGTAAAAGTCGTTCATATAAAGTCCGTGGATTTTCATAAATCTCTAGAAAGTCAGTAGCAAAAGTCTATGGATTTAAGAAATCAGCAGAAGTCCGTGGACAATTTAAAGAGTCTGTGGACAATTTAAAGAGTCTGTGGACTTTTCAAATTATTTATCAATTCCATAAGAATCCATATACAATACACCCCCCTTAATATCCAAATTTGGAGCATTGGGCTGAAAGGACTTATTTGGGCTTTTACTGTATGTTTACGACCCAGTGAAATAACTAAAGATTGAACTGGATGCAATTCAAACAGAAATTCAGAGTTATAACCTTCGGATTATGAGCTTCAGAACAAGGAAAGACTTTTCCTTGAGGCGTACAATAATGCTTCTGGAAATCAAGAAGAAATGACTAGAGAAAATAGTAGGTGTCTGGCTTGAAGCTGGTCACAAGAATTTGCCCTACTTTCATAAAACTATTAAGGCTAACAGGGCTAATTCTTTGATCACTTCTATAAAATATGAATGAGAAATGGAGAACATGTGAACACTATTTTCAGTCTTTTGGGTACAAGTCCAACCTCTATTATTATTATTATTAATTTTTTTTTTTTTTTTTTTTGTGAAAGGCAAGCGTGCTGCCGGTGGATATAAAGTCAAAGACGCAGAAGTTAAACCATCACAATCTTAACCAACTAACCAGACTACCATTGGATCCAACCTCTATTTTGCCATATGAAATCATGAATAGCATTGAGTTCGGCAAAACCCTTTCTCCTAATGAAGCTGAGCTACTGATCAAAGAAGTGACTAAAGAAGAGATAAAAAAACGAGGGAACATTAAGATACCCCTACTTCATATGCAAAATTCAAAAGTACCCCCAACTTTTAAGAAAATTAGTGGTACCCCCGAGACTGATAGTCAACTACAGTCTTTCGTTTTTTATTGCCTACGGGACCACACTCCTTGCACGTGGCCTTCCCCAAGTTTTATAATACCTGAAATAACCCTCAAGTGTATAGTCCAACAACAATAACAAATGTATCTCAAAGAAAACCTCTTGGTTAAATTTTTTTTTTTCCAGCCAACCTCTATCTTGTGCATGTCAAACAAGACAAACCCCATTTATGTGAATTAGTCCAAGACAACATAGAAGTTCCCCAAATACCGAAAGGTTGAATTATTTTGTGTTAGAATTAGAACTGTAGAAGACAGAGTAAGCAGAGAGAAAGATTTTATAGTGGAGTTAGTTGTTTGGGTGAAAGAAACAAAGAACCCAAATAAGAAAGCCGAAAATAAGTGGGGTTCAACACGAAGTTCGATGTGTGGTTGGTTGAATCTCAACCATCTGAGGTTGAATGGAGAGAGCAAACTCAAGTGTGAACCAAATGAAAGAGAAGAGAAAAAGAAATTGAGAGAGGGGGTGTGGTAGTGGGTTGGGTAGTTTGGAGAAGAAGGATTTGCCTCAAAATACATCATACAAATATTTAGGCTCCCTTCATGTGATTTGGACCCTTAATTATATTCTCTTAAGCATTATGACAATTGGGTATTTTGGTCAATATAAAATATTAAGTGAGTCATATGCAAAGCATGTGCAGTACTTCATAGTCAAGATGGTGTAATTGTCGTTGACTCTCAGTCTTGGAGATACCACTAATTTTTTTAAAAATTGGGGGTACTTTGAGTTTCACATTATGAAGTGGGGGTATCTCTTAATGTCTCTAAATGAAGCTATTTTCAAATAACGGATCACAAAGCTCTAAGGTGGGATGGATTCAGTATGCCCTTCAAAAGTTGTTGGGAAATAGTTGGGAAGGAAGTTGTGCAAGCTGTGGCAGTTTTTTCAAGAAAAAAGGCTTTTGAGAAGTGTTAATTCCACTTTTCCATGCTTTGTTCCAAAAGAAGAAAAATTCAGAAATGGTAAATGGTTATAGGCCTCCTGCAATGTCATATACAAATGCATCACCAAAATCCTAGTCACTAGAATGAAAGGTCTTATGAAGAAGACAATCAGTGATAATCACATTACAACAAGAATCATCATTTATAGCATGCCAAAAACGCTATAATAGGATATGATTGCGTTAAATGACATGCTATGATAGCCCCCGTTATTAAAAGTCTGACCTCTATGATAGTGTTTTTGTAGCGCTATTAAAAGCGCACTTTTAATATTGTTTTTAGACGCTGTTATAACACGTTCAATAACGCTTATAATATGTTGTTGTATAATGTTAAACGATGTTGTCACATTTTCCACTGCGTTTATTAAATGTTGTTACATAGGTTTATACAACGTTTTTATAATGGTGTTGTAACATGTTTTATAGTGTTTATAAAATGATGTTACATAGTTTTATACAGAGTGTTTAAAGTGCTGTAAAATTAGTAACCACGACACTTTAAAAGTGCTATTAAAAGTGTATGACATTTTTTACCCATTTGTTTTTAGTTGGTATCATTTGTAATATAGTACCTGCTATTGAAAGTGCAATGGTAAATAGAATCCGACAATGTAAGAAAATCATCATTTATAGCATAATTATACTAGTTCAATACATGGTAAACTAAATAAATCTCATTAGTTATTACAAAACATTTAAACATAGCATGAAGTCATTTCTTCAAAGTACATAAGCTCATTTTTTCAGTCATTTTCTTCTTCTTCAAACTTCTTCATCATGCCAAATAAACATAAACATATATCCAGAGATTGTGAGACTCTGATACACAGAAGTAAAAAAAAAAAGTGTTATACACTAAATGGGATAACACCAGCTAAAAATAGAAAACAAAGTATATGTATACATATGACAACTAAGAAGCCATTCATGCCATCATGGAGTTTAAGAAACATCCATTCGTGCACCTAACTGATAAGCAAATACATAGAAAATGTAAGCTATTCCTTTAGCAGAAGCAGCTCAAGGAGCCTTTATTTTCTCCTAATAATAATGTATGTTAGACAGTTCATACCTGAATGAACCACACTTGCTCAGAATTTGATAAACCTCGAGTAAAGTCTAATGGATATATGCTATGTTATCCATATGTAAGGAAGCACAGTTGTGATTTAAGCTTGAGGTAAACCACATTAAAGACAAAGGAGCAACATACATGCTAGGGTAGTAATGATGCCGTGAAACCTTTACTAGTTAAGCTATATTGTATGGACAATGGCAAAACAATATCAGGTCCAAAACATCACCTTCAACCCCAATTGACAAAGATAAAAACACCTATGGATTTGAACTTGAGCTACAAAGAGCCTATAACATAACAAGCCAAGCCTACACTCTCATGGACACATACATCTCCTGATGGAAAACTCCAAGCATGAAAAAAATGATAACAATTAATAAACAAATTTATTAAAAGTTACTTCAAGCTTAAAGCCTTAAAGTAAAAAGAGACCAAAATATATAATTTGGATTTAGAAAACTCAGGAGCCCATTGAAAATGACACTTGAATATGTCAGTAAGATGATGATAAGACAAAGAGGAAATGCATCCAAAAACCTTATATCAGTAAATGCATTTTGGTCTATAGTTAATATAATAACATCAGTAAATGCATTCAGGGGCACTTGTGGTCCTGCACATAGAACACACAGTAGTCGAGCAACATAATACATAATGTTTACTCAGGAGCCCATTGAAAATGACACGTGGGTTCAAATTTTCAGATAGTTTAAACGAAATAGACTGCGCAACTGAAAGCCAACAGTGGCCTAACAAGGTAGCTGATCTGTAAGTCATATATTATTCCTTGTGTTCTCATCTCTATGAGAAATTTTTGCCCCCTCCAACTTCTCATCAATAAGAAAAGAATTTCTCAAGCTGAGAAATGAACCATTTTTACATAATGTTTACTCATTTACATGTGCAAACAAGTAAACAATTATTGGTTTGCATTTTCCCATGGAACAACAACGAAGTCAACGACTCAGCATATCTACCTATAGATTCTACATTTTCCAAAACTAAAAGAGTGAAGCAATACAAACCTAAAACTGATCAACAGATGACACTGTTTAACCGAGTTGGCCACGGGAGATAGATAATGAAGAAAGGGGATGGAAGTACACATAAGGCTGCGGTTCCGTTCCTTCAAAGATAAAATGTAACAATAAGCTGAATTAAATAAATGAATAAATGTAAAGGGACTCACATCATTGTAAATATCTCATCCCTTGAGTATTCACATATAGCCTGTCAAAGGTGTTCTACAATCTTCCCATCCATAGTTGTTATAGAATAAGAGCTTGAAACAAAGTGAACCTCAGCTTTTTAAAAATCCTTGCGCTTGCACTTGCATAATTTCGAGTGTTTCATTCGTTCAAGCTGCATTACTGCATACAACAACAAAATCTCCCAATTACTAGGGTGATTGAGTGAACAAAGTCAAACTCCTAGAAAATTATATATTGGAAGTAGCAAAGTTTTAATGAAAGGCTAACCTGGATAGGACAAGTTTGGGTACCCAATCCAATTGTAACAGTCTTTGAGATACGTCGATAGCATCAGCACGTCCAACTTTACTTAGAGGTCTATCATGATCTACATAGCAAAAGAAAATCAATATATTAAACAAACTTCAACATATTCTCAGATTGGTAGGCTATCCAAAGAATCCATCTGGACACTTGTATGATAGTTACTTGTGATGAAAAACACATTTTCAATGAATGGATATTTGATACATACAAGTTCTTGTAACTAAATGCTTCGATAATTTTGAACCAAACAGAAACCTTTATAAATAATAACACTTAGCAACCATTCTTGACTTTGATATTGATGAGATGTGAGCGAAGAAAAGTACATACCTAAAGCATCAAGGTTGTCAGGTTTGGCAGCCACCACATCCTTAAGTTGGCACCGTTCGAGGTAGAAACAACGAATATTCGCATAATACAAGAAATTAGATACTTCAGAACATATTTGTACTGTCTTAACTTTGGTACTCATGTTTGTGACTCTTTCCTTTTGCGCCGAAATCATACAACTAACGTGGTACATTTTTAAGTGTGCGGTCTACTAAATTTAGTTTCATTTCACCAGGCACTAGGTCATCTTTGTAGCTGTCTAAAACTAGAGCAAATTGTTGGAGATGTTCATATGAATGATTCAACATATAAACCCCATATGTTACATAGAAACTACCTCGAAAATATGTTACATGTTTTATTAACAGAAGGTACAATACTAGGTATACTACGTACTACTAGTAAAAAAAAATATATTAAAGCATGTGCATACCTGCCATATCTCTTCGTCCGAGTTAGTTATGTGCTCGGTCATATGATGAACCTTGAGAACCCGAAAACAGGGAAATTTGAGCAACTTCCAATCATCCATTAAGATTCACTAAGTGGAGCACAAACATAACAGAAGTAATATTAGGTGAATATAATATGAAACGCTGCTGAAGAGTTGATTTATGTGAGTACATTGTGAGGTGATTTAGGTACAAAATCGTTCCAACCCAATTGTAATTGAGCTTTATTAAACTTTAGACCTTCAATCCATTCGATCTTTCCTGAAAATTATGAATAATTGAAATCGTAAACATCAATACCGAAAAAAAATTATTCATAATAGAATTAGAAAATTATACGACGTCCTTAATTTGGAAGCTTATTAGGCGAAAATGAAACCATATTGAAATTTAATCGATGAAGTCGCTTGTGAATAGTCTGAATTCCTAACCGTTGGATGAACTCCACACCAACGGTATACTTTTCATATGTGTGTTATGAATTTACGGATTTAATTTGAAAGTATTCTAACCTTTAGAAGGTCTCGATCCACTAAAAGTACTAAGACTACGCAAAGCTGTCTTTATTACGGGATTTAAGTAAAAACCTAGTTTTAGGTTTTCTCTTTCCACTCATCTAATTTTTACGAAAATATAATAAAATTTTCATATTTAGGATTTATATTTGTATTAAACCCTAATTTTAATCAATTGAATAATAAAAAAATCAAATAATAATCAATATCAAAGATTGAATAATTTGATAGAGTTTAACTCTATTTTGTCAAAAATCACAAAGTTGAAGCAAACTTTTTCTCTTCGTCTCCTTTTCTTCTACGTATGTTTTTTTTTCTTTTGTGTGTGTATCCAAAGGGAAAAGGTGGCTGCGGTTTTCTTTTAAAAGATTTTCAATTAGGGATTTACTAGCTTTAGCTAAACACACCCACCACTCCTCTTTTACCCACCCCCAATCTAAGCTTAGGTCCCAAAATTCATATCATAAAGTATTTACATATTTGTAAATACTACCAATTAATAAATATTACCAATAAATAAATATTATTAATGATTAAAATAGTAATATTATATTGGCAAGTGATTTGGCGGGTATTACAATATAAACACCTTAAAATAATCTCGTCTCGAGATTCGAAAGGTAAAAGAGTCGTGCGAATATTAAAAATGACATGGCAAATGAAATGAGATTTTAAAATATATTTTCAGATGAAAATTTTGTCAGATTTTATACTCATAAAAATTTCACATCAAACAAAGCAAAACACCATACATGCATACACACGAGGTTACTACATGCACGTACCTATATTATTTTAATAAAAAATTAAAAATAATAAATTGGAACAATATGTACAAAAATATTATTAAGGTCAATGAAAAGTACGGGTGTTACAACGAGGGTCAGAGGGATATTACCATGAGAAAGTTTTTACCAATTTCGATGAAATCATCCACCAATGAACACTAAAAAAACATAAGATATGTGGACTCATCATGAGAAATTGATAAAAACACATACGTGACAAAAAAATGCACAAATGAAAAACATACATGTACTAGTTGTGAGTCAAAATTGTTATGGAGATAATGAGTATGAATGAAATGCAACTAGAAAGAACTCGAAAATCAATTCAGACTAACCATAATGACACAACTGAAGTTGGGCTGCCTCCTAGGAGCGCTTGGTTTAACATCGTCAGCCCGACGTATATTCTTTCTCATACATGTACCATGAAATGATGAGGAAGAACATAGCGAACACTCCCCCAAACCTAGACACTTAGTCCACGATGTTGACTAGATCATATAACAACAACCTAACAAGTTGATGATCAGTCCAACAAATATTAACAACCACATGTGGCACAACAGAAACTAACACACCCCTAAAATGATGAAGACTCCATGCAAAATCATAGAGAAAATGCAAACGAACCCGCAGTCGTAGAGAAGTTGTGGAGACCCTTGTGTGGGCGGACCTAAGGGGGAAGGTTGAAGCCCAATAGGCCCAGGCCCAAGAGGGTTGGCAAGCTACCAAGGGGGGAGATAGTCCCACATCGCCTGGGTGCGGAAGGAGGATGTGCTACTTATGTGCGAGGTTGGATCCCATAGTAACAACGCGTTTTAAATCCGTGCAGGTCGGTTGGGCCAAGAACGGACAATATTTTTACTGTGTGGATCGGTTCATTACAGAATGGTATCAGAGTCTGACCCAGTCGGAAGTGTGCCGACGTGGACGTTGGGCCCTAAGGGGGTGGACGTGGAGACCCTTGTGTGGGCGGACCTGAGGGGGAGGGTGAGGCTTGAAGCCCAATAGGCCCAGGCCCAAGAGAGTTTGCAAGCTACAAAGGGGCGAGATAGTCCCACATCGCTTGGGTGCGGAAGAGGGATGTGCTACTTATGTGCGAGGTTGGATCCCCATAGTAACAATGCATTTTAAAGCCGTGCGGGTCGGTTGGGCTCAGAGCGGAAAATAATGTTACTGTGCGGATCGGGTCGTTACAGAAGTCATAGGGATTTGGAGCAAAAAGATGTCACAAACAATGATATCAAACAAATGACTTCTGCCTACTCCAAAAAATGGACATCCTAAGTCAGGTGTCAAACCAGAAGATTGAATGTATTGCACAATAGGATGGTCAAAACTAAAATCATCCCTTAAAAACAATGGATCTACATAAGAAGAGTTAGTTGATGTATGGATGCAAAGAAGTATGTCTATAGATATATCGGGTGGTACAGGCTAATCATAACAAAATGAATTTGACAAAGATGATGAGCTAGACAACTTAACAACACCCCCAAACCTGGAATCAACACTACCTATGGGATGTAGTCTCTCCTTAGATGCGTATTCCGAAAACGACTTGACTATTTTTTGAATTACGGGATCATTTGTATCATGAAAATAGTTGAGGTGGGACTCCAAAGAATATTGAGAATCAGACTTCATGCAGGAGTCACTAGGAAGACATATGTCGAATGAGTCATCATGAAAAGGTGGGAAATGGAATGGGTCGGGAAACAAAATAGTCTCAACAGAAGGGGTCGATTTTGACTCATTGAGTGGAAGGAGTTCCACTTTAGGCTTCCATGTATAACAAGGATCCATAATAGAGATTGAATCAAGCAAATCATTCACTTCCCGAATGGAATTATCAATATCGAAGTCTAAACCGAAGTGAGTCAAATATGTCGCTAAGGGATCATCTACTACACCAAAATGGGTGATTAGTAACATCAGTATTTTTTAATTTGTAACTCTTCATTGTGTTACAAGTCTTGTAACCCCAAAAAATGTTACTAATTATTGACTAAAGTTACAATTAGTAATTTTATAAATAATAGCTTTATTATTATTTTACTAATTATTTTAATACACCAAAATAGAATATTTGCAACATTAATATTTTTCAGTTTGTAACTCATGATCATGTTGCAAGCTTTGCAACATAAACTTGGGTTACAAAGTTATGGCAAGTTAAGTAATAAAAAATAAACTATTTTGAAAATTAGAGATTAGGATTTCAATATCTCGCTCTCATCTCTTTCACTTTCCCTCTCCCTCTCCATCTCTCTTACTTAGGGCTGTTAATCGGTTCAAATGGTTTGATTTTGTACCAAAACCAAAATCGAACCAAGTTCAAATTTGATTTTCGATTCAATTCGGTTATCCAATTTTAAATAAAAAAAACCAAAATTCGAACCAAACCGTGCGGTTCGATTCAATTCGGGTTTTTTTTTGGTTTTTCATCACTAAATGTTTCACACTATAATTTCAACATAAATTCATTCCTATAATATCAACAGGGCTTACGAAATTCAGTCCTATAGTTTCAACATACAGTCCTATAAGTTCAGTCCTATAATTTCAAAATTTAGTCCTATAAATAAGTCCTATAAATTCTGTAATTTGATTGCAGGTTAGAAGGAACCAATTAAGAGGTTAAGTTCTCATTGAAGTTGGAGACGTGTCGAATGTATCAGTATGTACTCACTTTAGACCTTTAAGCTCAAAAGAGAAAAGAGATTATGGTGACAGCATTTGTATTCATATCCTAGATTCTGAAACTTTTGTTTTTAAGGTTGTTCTTGGTCAGAATTTCTCATTTTGTTTACTTGACCTATTCCTACAACTAACCAAGAATTTCTCATTTGGTTTATTTGACATATCCCTGCAACTAAGTGATTTTAATTGTTTTGTTGATTCTTTGTAGGATGAGAAGGACGAAGACTTCAAATTGAGTTTAGTGTAAAATGGTTTGTGTCAACCCGCTTGACATGTGGAATAAATGCATTATGTTTAGGTTTACTATGCTTACCTGAAGGACTCCAAACCTACTTTTTTTTCTTACGGATCATTTATGTTTTAGTTCTATTAAATCATTTTCAGATTGTGCATGAGATTCTTATCTAATTTGATAGGTTTATAAACATTGGTTTCAGTTATGCTTATTGAGATGTCATTTCATTGTCATGATTTATTCTCTTGATTTTCATGGGTTTTGTGGAGAATGGCTGTTTGGGATTTTTATTTTATTTTAATACAAATTTTATGGTATCTCCAACACACAATTTTGATTCTTGTAATTTGTTGTAATTCAGTGATGGATGGCTTTAAAGTTCCATTTAAGGGGATCACCACAGATATCAAAGGAAGAAAGGAGTGCTATAAGCATGACTGGATGTCGGGCTTCCATTCAAGCTGCAGGTACTTTTATTAAATTGAATGGAAGAAGAATTGTATTTTTATGCCAATAAAGTTTACTGAATGTCTCACCATGTTATACTAGGATTTTGGCTCCAACTTCTACACCTTCTTCTCTTCCGCCCTTCCTGTTATTGCCTTTGGTGAGCAACTGAATAGAGATACAGGTATTTGGTTTTGTTTTCTTGTTATTTCTCCGTTATTCATTGCTTTTGCTTTACGAGGAGTTGGAAAGAATTTAAACAGAACAAGTTGAAAAACTTGGTATAATAAAGACCTTGATATCAATTTGATTTATTTGTTTTTTTCTTTATGTTTTTTAGAAGGAAGCTTGAGCACAGTTGAAACTTTAGTATCAACTGCAATATGTGGTATACTGCATTCGGTACTTGGAGGACAACCATTGTTAATTTTAGGAGTTGTCGAGCCCACCGTTAGCATGTACTCTTATTTGTATAATTTCTGCAAACAAAAAAAAACTCGGGAACATGGTTGTTCTTGGCTTGGGATGGATGGTAATAGTAGTCATTTTTTTCTTTTCTACCGTAATTGCAGTTTCTATAGTAGCTTGATTTCTTTTACCGTTATGCAGGGTTTGCGTCTGGACACCTCTCATGCTGTTCATTCTTGCAATATTCAATGTTTGCAATGTTATCAGCAAATTTACAAGGATGGCATGGGAGTTTTTGGCACTTTGATCACTGTTATCTTCATGCAAGAAGATGTCAATGTGCCTAGTTTTTGCCTCAGATATAATATTATTCAATCGAGATAAGAAATTGTAAGGAAAAGTGGAAATACTGATTACTTGGGTGGTTTCTGAATTGCAGAGATTGTTGATTCAGTTTAAAATATCCAAACATGATGACCCACAAACAGAAGTAAAAAAAAAATCAATTTCAATTGCTTTATACCAATGGGTTGTTGGGCGTTGTATTTTCTTTTGGTGTTTTATATAATTCCCTAAGTAACAAAATGGTGAGGTCATGGCTATATGGCACAAGTTTGTGAAGTGATATTCTGACTTAATATTTGGATATGGGTTCTTATGTTTTTGCGTCTGATATGAAATTATGCCTCTTGATACAGGAGGGTTTAGGGGCTTCATTGTAGATTATGGAGTTCCTCTGATGGTAGTCCTTTGGACAACATTATCATTCACTGTACCCAACAAGGTTCCTACTAGACTTCCACAGTATACATCTTTGCTGCCATTGTACCAACTCTAATGATAAGAGCTCTATATTTCTTCGTTCATAGTGTTGATTCTCAGATGGCACAGCAGAAGGAATTCAACCTTAAGAAACCTTCTACTTACCACTACGACATGTTATTGCTCGGAATAATGGTATATAGCAAATTTCTGATTGTGTTCATTTTGTATGTAGTATGTGATTTTCATTTTGCTTTTGTTATTTTTGAAATTAAGCATTCTTAAGTTCAGCCAATAGCATGTCTCTTACAGACTGTTTCAAGTCATTTTTGCTGTATATTTTGAACCGTTGCTTCCATGTACAACTCCAGCGGTGGGTGTCATTGTAGTACATCTTTCTTTGTAGGTGTATTTGATTGGGCCCAATTCAGTGGTAGATGTTTTTAGCCAGTGGCACATGAGAGACCTTTTTGATGATGGGAAGCACTTGTTATCCATTTTGGGTTGATGGTGATATAAAAGATTCCAGATTCCACATATTTATCTATCTATTTACCCATAAACTTAGGGACAAGAAGAAGTAGAAAGTAATGTTGGAATCTTGGTTACAAAGACTAAAGATTTTTCAAAGCTATGGAATGGAAATTCCTTGTGCCATACTATCACTGTTCCCATACTTTGGAATGTCCTCAAAGGAGAATAACCTCCACATATGTTGTTGTATTTGGAAAGTTTGCTAATTATGTTGCTTCAAATTTTTTCAGCAAGCATACTTGTGAAATAGTATTGATTTTCTCATTTGAAAGTGGTGGGCGTTTTGGTTTTCAATGGAATAATTTTATGAACTAGGCTCTTACTAACAGAACTAGTCTTGGAGCTCTGAGGACTAACTTGTGATAGCTCTTTCTTCACGTTAGAACTTTTGGTAGTAGATTTCATGTAATTCGGCGATGAGTCTGGCAGCTTCACCGGGGTTGGCTTCATATAGTTCGTAGATGCATTTCACAGTTTTACTGGAATAGACTTCATAAAATTCAGCAATGTCTCTGGTAGCTTTACCAGGGCTGGCTTTTTTGGTGTAAAAGCTGGTACGTCTGCAGTAGGCATAGGAGACTTATTGGTGGTATTGATAGATAGAGGTTTGGTTCGTCTCTTCGGAATGGACTCTAAATCAGAATGCTTGATTGATCTTGACTTCTTCATAATCTTCTTCTGCTCAGACGTGGAATTTTAAGAAGAAGATAGTTTGATCATTGAATGGGATTTATTCATCTCTTTTAAATTCCTGGTTGTAGCTTGGATACCAAGCTTGTTAGGGGATTTTCTTTGGACCATCTTTGAGGAAAGATGGAGAAAATTAGAAGAGAAGAAAGTTTTGGTTTTGGTCTTCCTTGGTAATGAAAATTTTGAATAAGCTGTGGAACATTTTTCAGTCTTAGTGTTAGCATACTAATGATGTACTTTATATATGTATTTTTTTTAAAAATATTGATCCAATATAAGAAACGATGTTGTAATTGATTGCAATTATTTCACTTTGTAATGGTTGCAAAATTATTTTAATTTGGGTATTAAACATTGATATTTGAATATTTGAGTTTTATAATTTCATTGGATGCCATTCATTTGTTGATACTTATTTATTTATTTAATTAAAATTTGTAACACTTCGACGTGTTAATAATATTTGAACATTGTAATATGCTACAATGCCATTAGTAACATAGGACAACTGTTACAAAATTTGAAGGTCCTAACACGTCGATGTGTTACTAATATTTGTAATGCCATGATTTGCAAGATTTTTGTGGTGTTACAAAATTTTTTAGTAACAAAGTTAGTGTGTTACAAATTTCCATTAATGGTATAGTGAGATCAATCAAGTGTTCTAATTTAGAGCCCACTCCGAAGAGACGAACCAAACCTCTATCCACCAATACCACCAATAAGTCTCCTATGCCTACTGTAGATGTACCTACTTCTACACCAAAGAAGAAAGCCCTGGTAAAGCTCTCAGAGACATAGCTCAATTTTATGAAGTCTATTCCAATAAAGCTGCGAGATGCATCCCCAAACCATATGAAGCCAACCCCGATGAAGCTGCCAGACTCATCGCCGAATTACATGAAATCTACTACCAGCAGCTCTAACGTGAGGAAAGAGCGATCACTGGTTAGTCCTCAGAGCTACAAGACTAGTTTTGTTACTAAGAGCCCAGTTCATAAAATCATTCTATTGAAAACCAAAACGCCTACCACTTTCAAATGAGAAAATCAATACCATTTCGCAAGTATGCTTGCTAAAAAAAGTTGAAGCAACATAATTAGCAAACCTTCCAAATACAACAGCAGTAATGTGTTTAGTCCCAATATAAGTCATAATGTGGTCATCAGTCAAAGCAAGAATCCACATGAATCAAACAGCAGGTTGTGTATTCCAACCAAATCACTATCATCTGTCCAAAAAAAAAAGATATTTTATATCTTTTACTCGACGAAACCTAAAACTATGAATGAAAGAAACTTCAGTTATTATAAAAGCCAACAAATCAATTACAACCAACAAATCATTTGAGCCACTTTAAACTCTCCTTAGATGTGTATTTGAACCATCAATTAAGCATTCATAAAGCATAGAACGGATGATAAGCTTACCACCAATTACTACCTATGGCCATGAATTAAGAAATTCTCCCAACACATGATTTTACATCGGTTAAATAAAATTAGTAACAAATATTTCAAATACTTTTATCACATAATTGAAGATGCTCCTTGATCTAATATAATTCATGAAAACTCAGTAAGGAATCATTGCATGCTTTTTAATGTTCTCTACTGATCAACCCAACCATTTAAGTTTGTCTCACTCACTCTCTCTAGAGCAAAATAAGTCTTCATGCAGAAGAAGAGTTGATATTGCCAACCACATAATTCTTTCAGTAATGAGCTTTAATTTGTGTGGTGATAAAAAGATGCACTTGGCAATATCTCTCTATCTCTTCCAATAATGTCAACTAGATTACTTCATTTCTACAACTTGGTGTCCAGTAAAGTCATGTGAAATATGTGGAAGTTATTCTCCTTTGAGAACATTCCAAAGTATGGGAACGGTGGTAGTATGGCACAAGGAATTTCCATTCCATAGCTTTGAAAAATCTTTAGTTTTTTAACCAAGATTCCAACATTGCTTTCTACCTCTTATTGTCCTAAGTCTATGGGTAAATAGGTAGATAATTATGTGGAATATGGAATCCTTTATATCACCATCAACCCACTGGCTAAAAACATCTACCACTTAACTGGCCCAATCAAATCTATCTTACAATTCAAAGGGGTGTTTGTCCTACATGGCAATGTTTGTCCTGCGTGACTATGTTATATTTTGGCAGAACTTTAAGTGAAAATTTTTAACCCCGATGCTTTCCTCACTCTCTCCACACCACCTCCCCTCTCTTCCTCTGCGATTCCAATTCTCCATCCCACCACATTCTTCATCTCAGTCTGCCAAAGGATGAAGAAGGTTCTCGGTTCCTTCTCAGATTCATTCTACAAATTCTCATCCCTTCTCCAACAAGTTGTTCAGAGAGAATCTATCTTCGATACACAACACAAACTCTCCAACAACCCCTTCGTTCGTTCCTTTATTTCGTCCTCTTCTTCCTTACTTCTCAAATCCTAACCCAAGCTTGCTTTCTGCCCAAATCACAGATCTCTCGAACGTTCGCAAGAAGCATCACATATCTCCTGAAGACGGAGCCAACTGCCGAAATCACAGGCACCATCGCCATCGAAGCAGGAAGCGCGATCGCGATGGAAAGATCTCTCTTCATCTTTGTGGAGGGAGAGATCTCTCTAGATACTCTCGACGCCTCTCTCTCTCTCTTTTAGATGAATCAATCGAAGCCGTTTGATCGATGAGTAAAACTTTGATTTGATCTCTCTCGATCATGATCACACTCATAGCTACTGTTGTTGAAGAATCACAACAACTGCAACTACAACTACAACTATGGGACAGTGTTACAGTAAGAACATTTCAGTTGTAGAAGACCAAGATGACTGCATCATATCGGTAGGAGGAAGAGCCAATCGCCGCCCACAGACGCCGTCATCATATTCAGTTAACAAATTCTTGAAGGAGAATTCGTCGGTGCCTCCAGTGGTGACGTGGATAAGAAGAAATCACACTCTGATGTTGAGTCTGGTGAGATTCAATCCGATGAGATTTTCGACAGATCGAATCATCATCGCAATAACAATCTGGTGTGTGACTTTCATGACATCTCTCACTCAAGTGAGTAATTTCATTTTTGTTGCATTCTTAATCTATTGTTTCTCTCATACCCATCTGTTGATTGATTCAGTGAACATAAAATGAGCATTTACTTATGTGATTGTTAAAAGAACTGCTTGAGGAAGCAAAGAAGAAATAAGTCAGAAAAAAAAAAACTATGGTGGTTGTGTTGATTGATTCAACGACTAATGGCTTAGGTTGGTGATGGATCAGTTGCTAGATTTTTACAATTAGAAGAATTGTGTGACTATTAAATTGAGACACTGAAAAGCTAAGCATGAGTTTAGCATCATGAGTTCAGCTCCTGTTTGTTTCAATTTTCAGATTACAAGCCCTAAAATTCGATAGATTGGACATAAATTAATTAGATTTCAACGAATTATATTGCAATTGATCAAATGTTGCTTCTTTTTAAAAATACAAGTTTTGCGCTATTTTGGTTTCTATTGTTTTCTCTTTAATAATCGTTATGGTCACGCTTTTAAATTAGTAATAATTGTGTACGCCAAATATCTATTCAAGCAAGGTATTCCATTGTACAATTTCGGCGAAGTTAAGATAGGTGTGTTTGAAGACTGAAGGCCTATAAAATTAGTAAGAACTACTAACGATACTATATTGATACTCTTGTAGATTGTGGAATCAAAATTTGTTGGCATTTATGTTCTTTATTTTATTTCTGTTTTGCAAGGAGGTCATGATGATGGATTTTCTGGTGAACTTGAAGAGGTTCAACTTAATACTGTTAAGACAGGTAAATCTCCCAAACGGATGTGAGTTCCCCCAATTTCAAGTACACTTTTTTTTTAATCCTAATTTATATCCTCTTTTGCAAATTCTGCTCAATTGGTTTTGATTAATTTGATTAATGTTAAAATAAGGTTATGAACACCAATCTTGCCTCCGTTGATGGCAATTTCGTTTTGTTGAGCGTTGTGTTCAAATCACAATTTTCTTGAAGATCTGAACTAAATGTCAAGCCTATTGAAGAGTGCACAGATTTTCCAAGGTTGTTGTGGGTGTCGGAAAACAAATTAATCAAAATTAGTGGGTGTTCTATTATCTTATTTTTTCCATTATTTAATCAAAAATAATTTTTCTTGAAGGATTTCTCTTGGATAAAGATGGCCATCTACTATGGATACTCTTGGTGGAAAATGGTGATAATGCCGGAGAGCGCAATCCACACCCCAACGTATTTTAGCGGGAACCACTTCTCTCAGGCTTCAATCCAATCGCCATGTTCAGGTATCCCTTCTTTATGTTTTGCTTTTATTTGAGTTTTTTTTAAGTTGTGGGGTTTGTAAGATTTGGTTATTTATATTGCTTATGAGATTGTTCTAGAGTTTGAGTTGTAACTATTCATTCATCATGTTGGGTTTGAGAAATTTTTGTTTTTCCAATTAAGATCAATTTAATTAGTTCTTCTTGCACCTCTAACTTGATGAAAGTTGGAGCCTTTGATAATGGGTTAAATAGATTTAGTGAATATTTGAGGGAATGGGGAAGAAATTTCAAATCTTTAGAAAAATCAAGAGCTCGAACAGCCAAATATTTTGGTCCATAGACCATAGCATGGTTGACTTTTACAATTCAAAGAGTAGTTTTATTGTTCAAAAAACTTGCTTGCAGGCAGCTTGCTTGCTAGCTTAATTTGCTTTAATTTCATGTTATTGTCATTGATCATGACTTCCTAATATTTGGTTTTAGAAATGAGTGTTTTAGAATAATGTCAATTCCAGAAGAAAAATGTATGATGGAAATTTTTCTACATATGGTTCTTTGTTCCACCTTTTTATAGTCTTCGCTTTTGGTTAAATTGATGGTTGTATTGCTTATTGAATTGATGGTTGGTCCAAAAAGATAGCTCAATTGTAAAGCTTGAGTTGCAATCTAAAAACATTTCCTTTTTCTTTTCAGGGATCGCTAACCTTGCATTGTGCCTGACCGTAATTATAGACAACTTAGTTCAAAAAGCTTCTCATTGGGAAGTCCCAAGTAAGTTCTTTCTACAAATGTTTCATCCATTTAGATTATATGCATGCCTTAATTAAATGATAATTTTGGTGTGTGGAGATATTATGTGGTGTTCATGGCATTGATTGCTATTATAAATTTTTATGACAGGTTAGACAGATTTCAATATTGAAAAATACAGAGGATACTCTGTCGAAATTTTGATTTTTTGATTGTTCATGACATTGATTGTCATTATAGTCACTTATGTGAAGTATAATTTATTATGACATGTTCAGATAAATCACTTTATTAAAAAAATGACATTTTTTTTATATATTGATATTGTGTGCATGTCTCTTCGACTGTTTAAAACCATGTTCTACTACAAAACCTCTTTTAATACTGAAACGGTGATTATATATTGCGTTGAGGCAGCAATTTTTTGTGAATGCTAAATTATGTGAGGTACAAATGCTTATAACAAGTTTAAATATTGAAAAAGGGAAGCTTTGTCAAAATTTTAAATATTTTTTATTTTTGTAAAAAATTCATCTTGATATTCTTTTAAACTGAATGTGTCATTCTGTTTGCCCTAATTAAATTATGTTTTTTCAACTGCCGCTTTACTAAACCAGGGCATCAATTTTAGCCAAAACTCACTTGGACAAACATGGGATATTTCTTAATATTGAATTTTTTCCTTCTTATTTTTAGTTAAACTGACATTTTGTGGAGACTAAATTCCTTAGCACATTGGTTGCGTTGATAAGTTTTATTAACACTGTTTTACTATTCAAGAGTATTAACTTTTTACAAAATTAATTCATCATAACTGTTGTAATAGACAATTATGCAAGTGTTTTTAGAAATTGAAACAAAACCCCAAATGTGAGTATTCGACATAGCCGTGAAGGTAGGATGTAATCAGCGATAGTGTCAACGGCACGGGTATTACACTAGTACACCTACAAAGAAAGATGTACTACGATGACACACCCATCACTGGAGTTGTACATGGAAGCAACGGTTCAAAATATACAACAAAAATGACTTGAAACAGTCTGTAAGAGACATACTATTGCCTGAACTTAAGAATGCTTAATTTCCAAAATAACAAAAGCAAAATGAAAATCACATACTACATGCTTGATGAACACAAACAGAAATTTGCTACATACTATTAATCCGAGCAATAACATGTCGTAGTGGTAAGTAGAAGGTTTCTTAAGGTTGAATTATTCTGCTATGCCATCTGAGAATTTGCTACATGCTATAATAGAAATTTGCTACATACTATTATTCTGTTGTGCCATCTGAGAAGCAACACTATGATCGAAGAAATAAATAGCTGCTATCATTAGAGCTGGTACAATAGCAGCAGAGATGTATATTGGTGGAACTCCAGTAGGAACCTTGCTGTGTACAATGAATGATAATGTTGTCCAAAGGACTACAATCAGAGGATCTCCATTATCTGCAATTAAACCCCTAAACCCTCTTGTATCAAAAGGAATTATTTCATATTAGAGGCACAAACATAAGAACCCGTATCCAAATATTAAGTCAGAATATCACTTTACAAACCTATGCCAAATAGCCATGACCTCGCCATTCTACTCCTTAGGGAAGTATATAAAACGCCAAAAGAGAATACAACGCTCAATAACCCATTGGTATAAAGCCATTGAAATTGATTATTTTTTTCTGTTTGTGCGTCATCATGTTCAGGTATTTTAAACTGACTCAACAATCCCTGCAATTCACAAACCACCCATGTAATCGTATTTCCACTTTTCCTTACTATTTCTTATCTCGATTGAATAATATTATACCTGAGGCAAAAACTAGGCACCTTGACATCTTCTTGCCTGAAGATAATAGTGATTAAAGTGCAAAAAACTCCCATGCAATCCTTGTTAATCTGCTGATAACATTGCAAGCATTGAATATTGTAAGAATGAATAGCATGAGAGTTGTCCAGACGAAAACCCTGCATAACGGTAAAAGAAATCAAGCTACTATAGAAACTGCAATTACGGTAGAAAAGAAGAAAATGACTACTATTACCATCCAGCCTAAGCTAAGAACAATCTTGTTCCCAAGTCTCTTTTTTTTGTTTGCAGAAATTATACAAATAAGAGTACATGATAACAATGGGCTCAACAACTCCTAAAATTAACAAGGTTGTCCTCCAAATACCGAATGCAGTATACCACATATTGCAGTAGATACTTAAGTTTGAACTGTGCTCAAGCCTCCCTCTAAAAAAACATAAAGAAAAAACAAATAAATCAAATGGATATCAAGGTCTTTATTATACCAAAATTTTCAACCTGTTCTGTTTAAATTCTTTCCAACTCCTCGTAAAGCAAAAACAATGAATAATGTTGAAATAACAAGAAAACAAAACCAAATACATGTATCTCTATTCAGTTGCTTGCCAAAGGCAACAACAGGAAGGGCAGAAGCAAAGAAGATGTAGAAGTTGGAGCCAAAATCCTAGTATAACATAGTGAGACATTCAGTAAACTTTGTTGACATAAAATTACAATTCTTCTTCCATTCAATTTAATAAAACTACTTGCAGCCTGAATGGAAGCCCGACGTCTAGTCATGTTTATAACACTCCTTTCTTCCTTTGATATTTGTGGTGATCCCCTTAAATGGAACTTTAAAGCCATCCATCACTGAATTACAACAAATTACAAGAATAAAAAATGTGTGTTGGAGATACCATAAAATTTGTATTAAAAAAAAATAAAAATCCCAAACAATCATTCTCCACAAAACCAATGAAAATTAAGAGAAGAAATCATGGCAATGAAATGACACCTCAATAAGCATAACTAAAGCCAATGTTTACAAACCTATCAAATAAAATAAGAATCTCACACACAATCAGAAAACGATTTAACAGAACTAAAACATAAATGACCCGTAAGAAAAAAAGTAGGTCTTGAGTCCTTCAGGTAAACATAGTAAACCTAAACATAATGCATTTATTCCACATGTCAAGCGGGTTGACACAAAGCATTTTACGCTAAACTAAATTTGAAGTCTTCGTCCTTCTCATCCAAAAAGAATCAATAAAACAATTACAATCACTTAGTTGCAGAGATAGGTCAAATAAACCAAATGAGAAATTCTCAGTGTTCTAAAAAGCGCTAGGCGGTGGGCGAGCGGCGAGCAGATGCCTAGCGCCTAGGCAGTTTTAGGTTTTGTATTATAACTTTAATAATTTACAAAAGTTAAACATAATACATTATCAATTACATCCAATTTAATGCCAAGATACATACGCAAAATTTAAAAACATGAAAAATTAACAAATATAAACAAAATTTATTAAAACTCAAATAATTGAAGTCTGTCATGATGAGTACTTTATACAAAGTTGAATTTGTGGAAAAATATTCAAACTTATTCTTTTATTTTTCTTCAAATTGCATTAATGACCTCAGTCATGTTTGGTAAAATCTACATTACTAAAATTGGTACCGGCAAATCTTTTGAGAATTTCATTAAGTTATCATCATTTGCTACATTCAGGCATATACTGAATAAAAAACAATTAAATTGTTTATTTCCAAAAAAAGATGAAAGAAAAATAAAATAAGAACATAATCAGCCTTGTTAAAAAATAAAAAATTTTAAAAAAATAAAAATAAAAAACTTGCCCAGACCGCCTAGACCCGCCCAGAATCCGCCCTGCCATTAATCTGGGCTTTTCTCTAATGCCTAGGCCAATTTTTAGAACACTAAAAATTCTTCGTTAGTTGCAGGAATAGGTCAAGTAAACGAAATGAGAAATTCTGACCAAGAACCACCTTAAAAACAAAAGTTTCAGAATCTAGGATACGAATACAAAATGTTGTCACCATAATCTTTTTTTCTCTTTTGAGCTTAAAGGTCTAAACCGAGTACAGACTGTTACATTCGACACGACTCCATTTTCAATGAGAACTTAAACTCTTAATTGGTTCCTTCTAACCTGCAATCAAATTATAGAAAAAATGAATAAATAAATAAACCAGTGATTTTACATACATTTTGAGCTCTTTTAGAACAAAAAAGTTATAAGCTAGACCATATCCAACCTGCAAGTCTCCAAAGATTTGAAAATTCACAATAGAAAAGTTCAAATGAAAACAAAAGCAAGCGTCATCTTCAGTTTTTTCAAAATAGATGATAATTTCACTAGAAAACTAAACGATTATACGTTCAAATCAAGCAGATTTTAGCGTGAAATTCTTCAATAAAGGTCAAATCAAACAAACGTCAAATGAGATCTAAAAGAAAATAAAGAACACATGAATTGATGAAGCAAATTAGGGCAAAATATATGAAAAAACACGTTTTCTTGCAATATAATTGAAATTTCAGCACAAAGAGGTCAATTTCATCCACAATTCTAAGTAATGTTTGTATATAAGAGAGAAATCAAGCAGATACAACAAATCAAGTGTAAATACAATCAAATCCGTGACTATCTTTACAAAAAGAGTGAAATCGATAGATCGTTCTGCAAATGTTAGACTGCAAATGAGAAACAAAATGAAGATCGAATTGCTACGAGGGTTTCATTTTCTTTTTATATATACTATCTCTTCAATTCGACACGTTGACCTTGTTCCTCTTCTTCACTCCCCAAGTGATTAAAGATGGAGAGGGAGAGGAGACAGAGAGTGAGAGTTAGAAAGATGGAGAGCTCGAGACATTGCAAAAGATGGAGAGATCAAAGTAGTGGGAGAGATGGAGAGGGAGAGGGAGAATGAGAGAGATGAAAGCGAGATATTGAAATCCTAATCTCTAATTTTCAAAATAGTTTATTTTTTATTACTTAACTTGCCATAACTTTGTAGCACAAGTTTATGTTGCAACGTTTGCAATATGATCATTAGTTACAAACTGAAAAATATTAATGTTGCAAATATTATATTTTGGTGTATTAAAATAATTAGTAAATTAATAATAAAGCTATTATTTATAAAATTACTAATTGTAACTTAAGTCAATAATTAGTAACATTTTTTGGGGTTACAAGACTTATAACACAATGAAGATTTACAAATTAATAAATATTATTGTTACTAATCACCCATTTTGGTGCAGTGTCTCGACTTCTTTAGCTTAGACTTGGAATTTTAAGAAGAAGATAGTTTGATTGTTGAATGGGATTTATTCTTCTCATTTAAATTCCTGGTTGTAGCCTGGATACCAAGCTTGTCAGGGGCCTTTCTTTGGACCATCTTTGAAGAAAGATGGAGAGAATCAGAAGAGAAAAATGTTTTGGTTTTGGTCTTCCATGGTAATGAAGAGTTTGAATAAGTTGCGGAACATTTTTTAGTTTACTTAGTGTTAGCATACTAATGATGTACTTGATATATGTACTTTTTTTTAAAATATTGATCCAATATGAGAAACGATGTTGTTTATTTCACTTTGTAATGGTTGCAAGATTATTTTAATTTGGGTATTAAACATTGATATTTGAATATTTGAGTTTTATAATTTCATTGGATGTCATTCATTTGTTGATACATTTTTATTTTTTTAATTAAAAATAAATAAAGATTTAAATATTGATTTTTGTAAAATAAAACTTATGTAACACTCGGAAGTGTTGCTAATATTTGAACATTGTAACATGCTACAGTGCCATTATCAACATTGGACAACTGTTACAAAATTTGAAGATTGTAACACGTCGAGGTGTTACTAATATTTGTAATGCCGTGATTTGCAAGATTTTTATGGTGTTCAAATTTTTTTAGTAACAAAACTAGTGTGTTACAAATTACTATTTATGGTGTAGTGTTTAGCCCGCTGAGTCCTAATTGCTCATAAACAGGGTATGACAACATGTTAACACTCGCCCCCAAATCCAACAATGCCTTATCAATCATATGATCACCAATAACACAAAATATAGTCGAGCACCTAGGATCCCTATACTTTGGCGGGGTTCTGTGTTGAATAGTTGAGCTTACTTGCTCGGCGAGGAATGTTCTATTTTGCACATATAACTTTCTCTTCTGTGTGCAAAAATCCTTAAAAAAACTTGGCATAGGTAGGAACTTGCTTAATAGCATCGAGCAATGGAATGTTAATGTGAACTTTTTAAAAATTTTCCATTACATCGTTAGCATTTGTTCATTTCTTTGCCGCAGCTAACCGTGATGGAAATGGTGCCCTAGGCAAATAAGATGCTTGAGTGGGGACAGAGTCAAAAGGAGCATCTTTGGAAGGTGAGGCTTTATCAGCCTCCTTGTCAGATGGAGATGCAACCTACTTTGACTTAGACGGAAATGCAACGACACTCGAATCATACACTTGTACCCGATTGTCAACCTGTTTTCCACTCCTATGGATAGTAATAGATTGAACATCTTCATGGCATGACTCAGATATACTACCAACTGCGAATTGACTCTTCGGGTTTGGAACAGGATGACTAGGAAATCTTCCTGGCTTTCTCTTAGATAATGATTGAACAATCTTACTCATAGCTATCTCAAGTTTATTGATGGCTTGAGATTGGTGTTGAGTCGTGGCTTTCAACTTTGATATATCCTTAGAATGTTGCTCAAGTATACTCTTTGTGAACTGCATAAAACGATTAACTGTTTCCTCTAAATTGGATGTGTTGGATGGAAGACCTTGGTTAAAGTGAGGTCTAACAGAGCTAGAGGCTTGAGGAGCATGGGAGACAACAACAAGTCCCCTTTGGTGTAGGCCATGGGCCCAGGAAAGATTTGAATGCTTAGCGATCCCTGGATTATAATTGTTAGGATGTGGATTATTACCAGGCTGTCGCATAACATTAAGAGATTTGACTTGCAGAATAATCATTTTGCAAATCATAGTCAACTATGGAATGACTAGGACTCGAACATGCAGCACAAACCTTAGATAAAATATTCGTGGGAGGTGTAGGTTGAGTTATATTAAAAAATGCATCAATTTTCTTAGTCATAGTCATAACATTTGCTTCTAGCTTCGAGGCAGAAGGGGAGTGAACGAATGTATCTCTAACCTCATATATACCACCCTTACGCATAACAGAATCATTTCTAGAATAATTCATTGCTGAAAGTTTTCGGAAAGCGTTTCAAAGAACTCCCAAATCTCATTAACGCTCATCTTCATTAGTGACCCACCACTAATGGCATCAATCATACGACTGTTTTGAGGAGTTAAATCGTATTGGGAGTATTGAACTAGCCGCCACTTCTCAAATCCGTGATGGGACACTTAACAATGAGTTCATTGAAACTTTCCCAACATTCATAGAAATGTTTGCCATATTTTTGGAGGGCACTCATTTTATGAATGGGGAAATATTTTTCCATAAACTTCTTAACAATGCATCCCAAGTTGTGATGAATCCCATCTCTCACAAATTTAACCACGACTTTGCCTTATCTTTTAGAGAAAAGGGAAATAACCTAATACAGACCGAATCATCTTAAAAATTTTGATATTTAAGGGTAACGCTGATGTCAAGAAAATCTTTAACATGAAGATACGGATCTTCTTTGTCAAAACCATAAAAAGAGGGCAAAATATGGATAATGGATGGTTTGAGTTCAAAACTATTTGCAGTTGTCTCAGGTAAGACAATGTAAGATGGAACACTGCTGGAAAAAGGGGAGAAGTAATACTTAAAAGCCTTCTCCTCAGCCATTTATTTGGTTTCAAGATTTTTATTTTTTATTTATTTTTTTATTTATTTTTTATTTATTTATTCAAGCCTAACCTCTATACGAAGATGATTTAACTCTAAAAAAATAAAAATAAAAAATGGGACCCTAAATGACACCTAAATGATGCACAAACAAAATGAATGGCAGACGATCCTAGAGTTTTGTTACTAATGCAGGGCTGGATTTTAATTTAATTTACCTAACCGTGGGAGAGGCACGGTAATTTCCTATCAATCCGCCACCACAGAATTGCTCCTACCTCTTTTTTTCACTTTTTAGCTCAAAGTAAAATGTCAGTTCAAGAACTATTCCCAGATAGGATATGTTCATTCACTTCACTACTTTAAGCTTTCAAACTTTCAAAGAGGGATCATATGAGCTACAATATTTAAACAGTGGAGGCTTAGGTTCCTAACCCTAAAATAAATGGTGGTTAACCTATCCGTGGGAGACAGTATAGAAGTTGCAAATCAATCCTACCACTATTCAAATTTGCATGCAATACTACTTAAAATAACCAAACACAAGTGATCACAACAAAAACCGTCTGCATATGCAATGGGAAAAAGTTACCTCCAGCGTGAATCTCTTTCGGGTTACTTGCGACGACGGCTAGAAGTCGAGTTTTCGTCGATCACTCCTATGTATACTTGTCTGTCAAACAAATGCCAAAAAATAAAAATATTAAAACTCAATTACTAACAAAAATAAAATAAAGTAAATAAGTGACTTCTAACACTGTTCCTAAACAAAAAAAAAATTCATAATCTATAAACTAGTACAAAAACTCTAGATTTCGATTGTACTATTACAATCCCCAGCAACGACACCAAAAACTTGATGTAGATTTTACTAACCTAAATCTAATAAACCATACTTGTTATACCGCAAGTGCATGACTGCCTAATTATAGACAGTGAAAAATACGGGTCGATCCCACAAGAATTTACGAGACAATCAAATTCTGAAATCTATTTAAACTAATCTAAAGTGGGGGTTACAACAATTGAGAATTCCTAAATTAACAAAACTAAATTGAGCAATAAAGAATTTAATTAATAAGATACTGAGGGAGTGGACTGAGACATCAAATCCAGCATAGGTTCTTCGAGACTTGTGTAACCTATATTACTGTTTTCAAGAATCACTACGACTAATCTAAGGATTAATCCACATTCACAATTAATTTCAGCAAAGGCCTAAACCCCTAGCATTGCATGTCTTTCTACGGCACACACAATCACTGGTTTAACTTAATTAATCAAAATAGGCTTCGAATATCAACAAAGAGGACTCTAACTATCGACTAGTCTTGATGTTATACCGGATATAATCGGTGAAAGAAAATTGTTAATATTCAGAAATAGAAAAACGTGAGAGAGACGTGAGAAGGAGAAAGAGAGTTGCGAGGTGGCGTGAGGTCGTCGTCATCCTCGTGTGCTCTGCTGTTGTTGCTCCTATTTTTCTGTTGCTTTGTTGTGCATGAGGGATGGAGGCAAGGTCAAGGGACAAGAGGGGGAGAGATAAACAGAGGAGAGGAGCGAGGTATGAGGAAAGCAAGGGCAAGGAAGTGGTCGTGGTGGTATCTGTGGGTGCCTGGAGGAAGCAGGGTAGTGTGGCGGTGTTGTTTGGCCAGTAATGGTGGCTGCGTGATGGACTTGTAGCGGAGGATGTGAGGAGCTGAGGAAGAAGCAGGGCGATGAGATGAGGGAGATAAGATCTGGCTATGTCGAGATGGATATGGGGTGGATGCGCTGCTGGTCTTCCTATCAAGCTAGAATAGGCGATGAGATAAGGTTGGTGGCTGGAAAAATAGAGGAAAAAATAAAGGGACGTGGAAGCGGAAGAGAAGGAAAAAGTAGAGAGAAAGACTAAATAGGGTTTTCTCCATTCTCCTAGTTAGGTTGGGTTTGAGTTTTTAGGTCAATTTTTGGGCTTGGGCTCTATTATTGACTTCACCACCACTTTGAGCTAGTTCTTTCAAACTCGCCATGTTAAGGCGATTTCATCGTTTAAGCTCAAATTCCTAACAATATTCGCAACACTAACAAATATAAATTAGAAGATATTTTATGTAAAATTTATGTGAATATCGGATAAGCGCAGGGCAACGAGCCAGATGTTTCGGATCGAGCAGATCGATTACACGATGTGTGACAATTCGCGCCAAAATAGAGATTGTTGAGATAAAGTTGACTTGAATAGTCTCACATCAACTAAGGTGGAGTTGTCACAAAAGTTTATTGGGAAGTGGTCCACTCCCAAATAGCAATGAGACCTTTTAGGGAAAACCTCACACCACCTAGGCCTAGATGAAAGTCCCAATATGGTGGTGTTTAAGTTGGGGACAATATCGTTGCTATGTATAGTGGACCAAGGTGCGCGCACGTGCCTAACGCGCCAACAAAATTTTTCTAGCCAAGATTTTTCTTGTTGGAGCGCTAGGCACGTGCGCACCTTGCTCCACTATACATAGCAACAATATTGTCCTCAACTTAAACACCACCATATTGGGCCTTCCATCTGGGCCTAGGTGGTGTGAGATTTTTTCCAAAATGCCTCGTTACTAGTAGGGAGTGCACCACTTTTTTATAAACCTTTTGTGACAACTCCACCTTAGTTGACGTGAAACTATTCAAGCCAACTCTATCCCAACAATCTCCACCTTGGCGCGCGCACATCCTACAATCCATCCGCCCAATCCGTAACATCTCGAAGTACACTTCCTCCTCGAGTGCCTTGCGTAACCACGATCTTGTGGGTATCACTCGGTGTACGGGCTTGACTATTCCTGACGTTGTTGGCTCCACTTATTCGCAATCATCGCATTAACTCCACCATATCACAACCATCGCATTAACTCGACTTGATGCCACTTGTTAGGGCGTCGGGCACCTGCGTGCACCCATTTGTCTATTATACATAGCAACGATATTGTCCCCAACTTAAACACCGCCATATTAGGCCTTCCATCTAGGCCTAGGTGATGTGGGGTTTTCTCTAAAAGATGTACACCTCCTCAATGAGTGTCATGCGCAACCACGATCCTGTGAGTAACACTCGGTATATGGGCTTAACTGTTTTCGATGTTGTTGGATTCACCTAGTCACAACCACCGCACTAACTTCACCTCGTCCGGACTTGTAAGAAACCCACTTGGCAAGGGTTCGAAGCCTAATCCTGGATCGTTCACCTGGAGGATTGTGGTCGACTTGGATTTGGCTCGATGCCTTGTGCTCCTCCTTGAACGATGTACCGCATGCACCTCCACCTTGCCAAGTCCCTGTCAAACTGTCGGCTCTAATACCACTTGTTAGGGCGTCGCGCACCTGTGCGTACCCCTCGGTCCACTATACCTAGCAATGATATTGTCCAAAACTTAAACACCACTATATTGAGCATTCCATCTGGGCCTACGTGGTGCGGGGTTTTCTCCAAAAGACCTTGTTGCGATTAAGGAGTGGACCGCTTCCTTATAAACCTTTGTGATAACTTCACATTAGTTGATGTGAGACTATTCAAGCCAACTCTATCCCAACACTTTAAAGTTGGGCAAAAAATTATTTCGGGTGCAAATAACCAATTTGTATTAGTTTGTCGATGGGATATTGATATTCACAAGAAAGATGGTCAAAATAGTCATTTTGGCTAGACGCTTAAGACTGTTTGATGCATTTACATTAGCCCAATAAACCATGTCCATACCCTTTTCTAGCAATTAATTGAGCTTTGGGCCATCCCTTGGAGCATGAAAATGCATCCTCAAAGCTCATTCAAATCCCAAATTTAGCTTTTGTGCTTGACATTTGGAGATGTTGTCACTATTAAGGAATAACTTCTAGGAAGTTGCAAGATGGAGGGGGAAGCGGGGTGGCCCCACCATTATGTGGTAGGATAGTTTCAAATTATTCATTTACTAATGACTTTCTCTGTAGCTACGAATCACACATTGCACATCTAAACAGTTATAACGATAGAGCTTCCAAATGAACAGAAACCATGTATTCAACCTGATTTTCATATTTCGAAAATGCCCTTAATATTTTGTAATATCTTCAAGAAAAATCAAAAGTTGGGTAAATAGCAGTGTTCTAAAAATCGGTCTAGGCGGCCGCCTAGGCGCTAGAAGGTGGAAAACCGCCCAGATTAATGCCTGGGCGGGCAGTCTGGGCGGTCTGGGCGGGTCTAGGCGGGTCTGGGCGGGGTCTAGGCGGGCTAGGCGGTCTGGGCGGGCTAGGCGGTCTAGGCGGCCTAGGCGGGGTCTAGGCGGTCTGGGAGATTTTTATTTTTTTTATTTTTTTTATTTTTTATTTTTTATTTTTTTATTTTTTAATAAGGTTGATTGTGTTCTTATTTTATTTTTCTTTCCTATTTTTTAGAAATAAACTATTTAATTTTTTTTTTAGAAAATCTCGGGAATGAGCTTTGATGATGATGATGATGATATGTCTAAATGTAGCGAAAGATGATTACTTAATGGAATTCTCAAAGGATCTGCCGGTACCAATTTTACTAATGTAGATTTTATCAAACATAACTGAGGTTATTCATGCAATTTGAAGAAAAATAAAAGATTACACAAATTCAAATTTATATAAAGTACCCATCATGACCAACTTCAGTCATTTGAGTTTTAATAAATTTTGTTCACGATTGTTAATTTTTCATGTTTTTAAATTTTGCATATGTATATTGACATTAAATTGGATGTAATTGATAAGGTATTATGCTTAACTTTTGTAAATTATTAAAGTTATAATACAAAACCTAAGACCGCCCGCTTAGGCCCCTGGGCGCTAGGCACCTGCTCGCCGCCCGCCCAGCGCCTAGCGATTTTTAGAACACTGGTAAATAGTGACAATGGTGTTTATGTCATTCAAATTAAAAACACTATTACACATTTTTACTATTTTACCCTCACAAATTAAATTATTTACAATCAAAATCAACCCCCTGTAACATTAATTAATTATAACTAAACCCCTAATGTGATTTACTTGAAGCCCTCCGACTATCTAAAAATTATAAAAATGCTCTTATATCTAGCTTTTAGATTCCTCATTTTGCCCTCCACATTTCATACTTTTACAGTCAAAATCAACCCTAAAAAATTAATTAATTATACTTATGCACTTAACCTAATTTATTTGAAGCCCCTTATTTATTTATAAACTATATAGGCCCCTAAACTTATATATAATTATTTTGTTTAGATTTTTTTCTTATTGAAATTTAATTTTAAAAAAATTTGACTATCAGCGCACGTAGAACGCGTCGACACCCTAGTGTTTTATAGTTGCGGAAATTCCATGATTAAATGAAATTGATGGATGCATCAACTAATATCTTTTTGTCTAGTGTTCTCAATTGTCTAGGTGAGTTCTCAATTGATAGAGAATTATGTGTATGTTTAATATGATCTCCCATAAATAATTTATGTTAAGGCATATGTATAATTAATCAATATTTAAGAGATTATGGTTTTGATTATAAAAGTATGAAATGTTAAGAGCAAAATGAAAAATCTAAAAGTTAGATGTAAGGTCTTTTTTATAATTTACAAATAATTGGAGGGCTTCAAATCAATTATGGTAGGGGCTTAGGTATAATTAATAATATTTAAAGAGACTGAGTTTGATTATAAATAATATGAATTTGAGAGGGCAAAATTGTAAAAAAATGTAATAATATTTTTTGTTTAAAGACACAAACACCTTTTGTCCCTTTTCTCACATTTTGGTTTTTCTTGTAAAAATGATAAAAATAGAAGAACAAATCTGAACCTGAAAATCAGGTTGAAGAACACCTCCACTGTTCGGTGGAGTGAAGTTTCGTTATATATGTAGAGATTATATTATCTTCTAAAATTCCTTTTGACTTTTTGGGTGAATCTTTTGGTAGAGTGTGGACGATTTGGTTTTGAAACTGAAGTTTACTACTCCTTTATCTCAATAGTCTTAGGTGGCGCACATACCTTCCAATTACTTTTTACAGTAGTTTGGTCATCCAGATTGAAATGCTAGCTAATATAAGGATGGCATATGAAAATGTGGTGGATTAAATTCTGGCCAGTCAATTAGCTGTTACACCCCTTGTTATTTCAAAGACTCTTGCTAGATCCTTTTCACCACGTCCACTGCAATTGACTACCACCTTCGCACCATTGGGCAAAGTCGGACAAAGCTTTTCTAGGAAAGCCAATGCATGAGAGGACTCTAAAGCTGGTAATATCCCTTCCAATCTACAAAGCTTTTGGTATGCTGTCAAAAGCCACATACAATCACCACCAAATTAGTTAGTGAACACTGATAATTAAGGAGAACAAAATACTAGTAACTAGAGATAATAGTTAATATAATTAATGACAACATTTTAGCAATTCAAGGTTGATTTTACCATCTACTGCTTCTTCGTCTGTTATGCAGTAAAACTCTGCACGTGTCGTGTCTTTGAGAAAGCTAAGTTCTGGTCCGACACCCGGCCGGGTACTCTAAGTTGGAAAAAACATGTTTTTAAGATAAATATTAAAACAAACATGATATTCCCACAACGATCATGGATCGCCTAACACCCCAAGAAGTTAACGCTGTACAATCAGCAATTGCAAAATTAGGCATGGATGCATGGGTTGCTGAAATTCAAGCTTCCCTTGCAGAGGCAGCACCACAGGTGGGGCAAAACACTAGTGAAGAAGAACGTGAGTTTCCCACAATACAGTCTCCCACGACATATGTTCCTCGAAGGTCCTCTCGAAGCAAGAAGACAAATCCTAAATTCAGGTAACTGATGATGCAAATACAAGTAGAATGCAAATGTTTATTAGAACCTTGTATGGATGCTAGATTAGTGCTAGCATTCAATGGTTTTTATATCATGATTCATTGTGGTTCGTATCCTTACGAAGACTTCTCATACATCCTGGGGCCAACAATAGGTATAAATCACGTCATGAGAGTGATTAAAGGATTGATTGTTACTTATGAGGAAAAAAAGTTACGGCAGGTCTCTCATGCAACTACTTTAGTATCAGAACATTTTGCAGGGTTACTCCCCAACTTGGAGACGGTGATTCTAGTACTAATTAGGTTCTTTGTTGAAGATTTGAAGCAAGTATATTGTCCTATGGATGCTGTAACGAGTGAACGTACTTTCGAATGCCACTTGTAATGGTTTTTTTTCTGTGGTCTGGGGAGCCCATTTACACCCCGCGCTTGCCTTTCAAAAAAAAAAAAAAAAAAATATTAAAACAAACAATGATGATAGTTTACAAAATCCAAAGCTGTTAAGAGTAATTAGCTACTGATGTTAAGGGGTTAGTCATTCTGTTACTAAGCTGTTAGTTTGTTTACAGCTTCTTGACAGCTTGGCATTGCTTAGTAGCATTGCTTAGTAGTCTATATATAACAACAATGTATCATGTACACTTACAATGAATGAGATACTAAATCAGTCTGTTTTCTCATAACTTGTTCTACAAGCTAACATGGTATCAGAGCTTTGTCAGGTTCTTTTTCTTTGTCTACTTCACTGCAATTCCTTTCAGCTATAATGGTGGACTCATCTTCTTCCAATGCTACGCAACTTGCTAACTCTTCCATGACAGAGACAAGACCAGTGATCTTTACACATACTCTGTCTGTGAAGCTGAATGAACAAAATTACTTGTTGTGGAAGCAACAAGTTTTGGCAACTATTAGAGGGCATAAACTTCAGAAGTTCATTGAAAGAGATTCACCTCCATTACGTTTTCTCTCTACTGATGATCAGACAAACAATCATGTGAATCCAGAGTATCTCAATTGGGAGCAACAAGATCAACTCTTATTTTCATGGCTGCTTTCATCTATGAATGAATCACTCCTTACAAGGTTAGTAGGATGCAATACTTCTGAACAAATCTGGAAAATTCTTGAAATCTTCTTCAACTCACAAACTACTGCCAAGATATCACAGTTTAGAAACCAGTTACAAAACTTCAAGAAAGGAGATCTCTCTGTCAATGAATACTTATTAAAGCTTAAGTCAATCATTGATCAGTTAGCATCAGTAGGACATCAACTCTCCCCAAAAGATCATGTTAATGCCATTTTCGATGGATTACCTCAAGTGTATGATACTTTCATAGTCTCAGTCAGTTCTAGGTTGCAAGATTACAGTGTAGCAGAAGTCGAATCACTGTTACTTGCTCAAGAATCAAGAATCGAAAGACATGTCAAAGATCTGGATGTTTCAAGTACCATAAACATGGCTCATACCTCTCACAGGCCTACCTCTAGATCATTTGTTTCAAACTCACATGGTTGGAGACCTAATTCTAGAGCATCTTTCAATTCTTTTTCTTCAAGAGGAGCAAGGTCTGGATCTGGTAGAGGAGCTCGATCATCTGGATATGGATCTGGTCATTCTTCAAATCATCCTCAATGTCAGATTTGTGGGAAATTAGGACATCTTGCATTCAAATGTTACAATAGGTTTGACAATAATTTTTCTACTCCATGGAACTTTCCCTCTCAGTCATCCTCTTCAGGAACACCTAACCAATAAATTCCTCATCATGCTTTCTCTACTTCAACTGGTCAGCCTTATCATCCAAGTTGGAGAGCTGAGACACAATCACAGTCACCTTCATGTAGTTCTTCCACACCTCCTGATTATCGATGGTATCCTGATTCTGGAGCAACAGACCACTGCACTCCGTACACTCAAAGTTTGACATCTTCTAAACCATATCATGGTAATGATCAACTATTTGTTGGGGATGGTACTGCTCTGCCAATTGAGAACATTGGTCAGTCCTCTTTACATATTTTTAATTCTTCTAGAATTCTACATCTTAAAAATGTTTTTCAGGTTCCTAAGTTAACTAAGAACTTGTTAAGTGTTTTTAAGTTTGCTAGAAACAATAGAGTTTTCTTTGAATTTCATCCTGACCAATGTTTTGTCAAGGATCAGGTCACACACCAAGTTCTACTGGAAGGGAAGCTTACTAAAGGTTTATATGCATTCCCATCTATGAGTCTTGATGATATACAGTCCAAGTCTTCTATTGCTAAGTTAGCAGTATACAATGCTGGTCCCAGTATTTCAGTTGGTTCATCTTGCTCAGCAGTTCACAATGTCAGTCAGTCCAAGTCTTCTGTTGCTAAGTCAGCAGTTTACAATGCTGATTCCAGTATCCAGTTGGTTCGTCTTGCTCAGCAGTTCACAATGTCAGTCACATCATTCCACAGTCCAGCAATCAGTTTCATCAGAAAAATGTTCGGTCATTCCATAATACAGCAAGCATTCCAGTAAATTCAAATTTCAGCATTCCAGCAAGTAGTTTCATGTGTAATTCCAGCATGTATGTCAATAACAGGGCTTGTGCAAATTCAACTATCACAAAGTCTTCTTCTTCTTTGTCAGTCTGGCATGCCAGACTAGGTCATCCTTCATATCCTCTTGTTAAGCAAATTCTTACTACTTGTAATATTGTACCCACTTCTATCAATAAAGATTTGTGTACTTCTTGTTGTTTAGGCAAAATACATAAGCTTCCTTTTCCTAATTCTTCTACTACTGTGTACCACAAGCCTTTGGAACTCATTCATACTGACCTATGGGGTCCTGCCTCCACTACCTCTTCATGTGGTTTCAAATACTACATTCACTTCATTGATGCTTACAGCAGATTCACTTGGGTTTATCTTCTTCAAAACAAGTCAGATGCATATCCAACTTTTCTAAAGTTTAAAGCTCAGGTTGAATTAGAGTTTGATCTACCTATCAAGTGTGTGCAGTCAGATTGGGGGGGGGGGGGAGAATATAGGTCATTTTCTTCATTTCTTAGTCAACATGGAATCAGTCATAGACTTGCGTGTCCTACTACACATCAGCAAAATGGGATAGCTGAAAGAAAACACAGACACATCATTGACTCTGCCCTTACTCTGCTTGCTCATTCCTCACTTCCCTTGAAATTCTGGGATGAAGCTGTCAAAACATCAGTATATCTTATCAATAGAGTTCCTTCTATTGTTCTTAAGGGATGTTCTCCATTTGAAATGCTGTACCACAGAATTCCTGATTATAAGGCTCTTAAAGTTTTTGGTTGCTCATGTTTCCCAAATATTAGACCCTATAATTCAAATAAGCTGCAGTTTAGATCAGGTGAGTGCATTTTTCTTGGTTATAGTCTACAACATAAAGGCTATAAATGTCTTTCCCAAACTGGTCGTATTTACATGTCTAGGGATGTTGTGTTCAGAGAGACTCATTTTCCTTATCCTGGGTGGTATTCTAGCTCTTCTACATCCATCTCTGGTACTTAGGGTCATACTTCAGTGTCTGCCACTATTCCTTTATTTTCTCCTCATCCTAATAATGTTTCCTCTCATCCAGTATTACCTCAGCAGTCTTCTCATATTACTCACAGTCCTACTGACAGTCCTATTCATACTCCTACTACTCATCCTACTCACAGTCCTACTACTGCTCATCCTACTCACAGTCCTACTACTGCTCATCCTACTGCATCTCCTACTACACCTCCTACTGCAACTATTATTCCACCTAGTAGTGCTCGTGGTGCTACTGGACATCCTATGATTACAAGGTCAAAAACTGGTATATATAAGCCTAAAGTCTACATAACTTCAGTTGAGCCTTCCAATCTCATTGAAGCTTTAGAAACTCCTCATTGGATGTCCGCTATGCAAGATGAATACTTGGCCTTAATGCGGAACAACACCTGGTCTCTGGTAGATCCTCCAGATAACAGGTCCATAGTTGGTTGTAAATGGCTTTTTAAGATCAAAGAGAATGCAGATGGATCAGTTTACAGATACAAAGCTCGTTTGGTTGCTAGAGGTTTTCAACAAGAGGCTGGGTTTGATTATGCAGAAACTTTCAGTCCAGTAGTTAAACCCACTACAATCAGAATCATACTCTCCCTAGCTGTTACTTATGGTTGGCAAGTTTCTCAACTAGATGTTCATAATGCCTTTTTGAATGGAGAGCTACAAGAAGAGGTATACATGATGCAACCTCCAGGCTTCATTGATTCTTCACATCCCAGGGCTGTGTGCAAGCTAAACAAGGCTCTGTATGGTCTTAAGCAAGCTCCTCGGGCTTGGTTTGATAAACTAAGTCATTCTCTTCACTTGCTTGGTTTTACATCAACTAAGTCTGATTCTTCTCTGTTTATCAGACTATCTCCTTCTCCTATGTTTCTTCTGGTCTATGTTGATGATATACTTGTTACTGGAGTTAATGCACAGGATGTGTCCCAGTTGATTAGTCAGCTAAATGCTAAATTCTCCCTGAAGGATCTGGGTCAGGCTCATTATTTTCTTGGTATACAGGTTCAGCACACTAACAATGGTCTGTTCTTGTCACAGTCCAAGTATGTTAATGATCTGCTTTGTAGAGCTAAGATGCAATTTGCAAATGGCTTACCTACTCCTATGAGTGGTGGTGAAAAATTGTTTGCAACTGGAAGTGATCCGATTCAAGACATTCATTTGTATAGAAGCATAGTTGGTGCATTGCAGTATGTGACAATCACCAGACCTGAAATTGCTTACTCAGTAAATAGAGTATGTCAATTTATGCAGAATCCTCTTGTATCTCATTGGCGTGTTGTGAAGCGAATTCTGCGTTATCTCAAAGCTACATCTAATCTTGGTCTACATATCACTCCAACTCCTTCTTTCAATTTATCTGGGTATTGTGATGCAGATTGGGCATCTGATCCCAATGACAGAAGGTCGACCTCTGGTTACTGTGTCTATCTGGGTTCTAATCTGATATCTTGGTCTTCAAAGAAACAAAGTGTTGTCTCGAGGAGCAGCACTGAAGCTGAGTACAGAAGTATTGCTGCTCTTACGGCTGAAATTACATGGTTACAGTCACTATTTTCTGAGTTGAAGCTTCGATGTTCAACTCCCATTATTTGGTGTGATAACAAGAGCACAGTCATGCTTAGTGCCAATCCCGTGCTTCATTCTAGGACTAAGCATATTGAGATCGATGTTTTCTTTGTACGAGAGAAAGTTGCTAGAAAGATCATTTCTGTTCAACATATTTCAGCATCTGGTCAGGTTGCTGATATCTTTACAAAAGCGCTTGGTAAGTCAAGGTTCATGTTGTTGAGAGACAAACTAAGCGTCGTGGATTTGCCTACGCTTAGTTTGCGGGGGGATGTTAAGAGTAATTAGCTACTGATGTTAAGGGGTTAGTCATTCTGTTACCAAGCTGTTAGTTTGTTTACAGCTTCTTGACAGCTTGGCATTGCTTAGTAGCATTGCTTAGTAGTCTATATATAACAACAATGTATCATGTACACTTACAGTGAATGAGATACTAAATCAGTCTGTTTTCTCATAACTTGTTCTACAAGCTAACAAAAGCCAACACTGAAATATTATCTGTATGGAGGTCTTCCTTCCTTAAAGGTTGGTATATATGTCAAGGAAAGTCTGTTTAGTTCTAGAATGAAGGTTGAAAAAGATAACAGCAGCAACAGTATTTATAAGGTTTGGTTTATATAATTCGTATCATCAGTAAGGTCGCCATCATGGGGTGATACCACAGCTACTAATGTTTTTCTCAAACTTGTCGAATACTATGATAATCTACGATCATGTCATTGTGAGGGTTCAAATCATGTCTTTGTCTGTTTGAAACAACACAGTTTTGAAACAGGATATACAACACCAAATGCAATTTAGGCTATACATTTTTCTGGTTCATATCCTGTTTGATCCAATAAGGCAAGCCCAATAGTTTGGGAGACAGATATACCATTGGGAGAGAGGGAACTTTCTCCATCAGATACCTCTCTAAAGACGGTACTGGAGTGACATGCATATAGTATCCTATTTAAATGTCTGCCTGATTAATTCAGTGCACTAACAGTGACTTGGATTTAGGCCATACAGTCAGGTCATTGGTTGGTCTATTGATAACCAGTCAATACTTCTCCAAAGCCCGCTGGTAAGGAGCGGAAAACAAATTACTTTACTAGGATCGTAATAATATGGTCCCAGCCAATGATAGCCTAGTTAGTTGGTTAAGGCTGTGGTGGTTTAACCCCCATGTCTTGGGTTCTATACCCAAAATTCAAGATTTCAAATGATTCGAACTTACCCTGTGCCAATGGAATGAGGCCAAAGAATCTGACCCTCCTCGTCCTGCAACAAGTAACTCATGGCCCCATGATAAACTCCCAACTCTCCTTTAGCAAGTGTGGCGGAGTGCTTCCCAGACTCTAAACCAAACCCTGCTCCTTCGACACCAATCAACCTTACATCTTCGTCTTTCAAGAAGTCACTAAACAATCCCATTGTATTGGAACCGAGCAATTCTAGATGTCGAGGGTTTGGGCGAGGTTTTGGGCGAGGGAAGTGCGTCGCACGCGAGCAGCTGACGTGGTGAAAAAAAAAAAAAAAAAAGATTTGCGAGGGAAATGAAAATTTTGGGGGAGAAGAAGAGGGAATGGAAGCTCGAAACCTCATTCATTCCCTCTCTCGCTCCCTCTGTCTCTCGCTCCCTCTCCCTCTCCCTCTCCCCATTTTCGACAGATTTGACCTCCCTCTCTTCTCTTCAAATCAAACTCTCTCTTCTCCCTCGACCCCTCCCTCGACTCCTTTCTCAACCTCTTCCACAAACCCTAGACCTAGCAAAGCTCCCTCGAAAGAGGAAGAAGAGTGAAGGAAGAAGAAGAAGTGAAGATTGAGAAAAAGAGCAAAACAGGTTGATTTTTCTTCTTCTTCTTTCAGATCTTTTCAAAGCAAAACAGGTTGATCTTTTCAGATCTGTTCATCTTCTTCTTCTTTCTGATCCCCTCTTGTTTTTTCAGATCTCTTCTTCTTCTTCCATTTTTTTTCTTCTTTCGGCAGAGCAAAACAAGTTGATCTTTTTTTTTTTTTTTTTTTTTGGATTTCGTGGGTATACGCAGAGAAGAAGAACTGAAGAAGAAAGGGGAAGAAGAACCAAAGAAAAAGGAAGAAGCAGATCAAGATGGCTCTCCCTTTTCCTACCTTCCTTCAAACCAAATCAAAGGTATGTTGTATCTCTTCTTCTTCTTTTTTGTTTCAGATCTCTTCTTCCTTTTTTTAGTGTTTTTTTGGGTAAAATTTAGCCATCACGAGCCATGTTCTGTGGGTATACCGTAGATTTTTGTTGAGAAATTGTTGTGAGCCAACAGCTGATCAGCAAGGTCCCTATGGCGTCTCCTCCGTCGGCGTTTCGGCTCTCGCTAACGATATCTTTCAGTTCGACATTACATCTCAGGTATATAGTAATTGAAGTTTTGAAGTTCTGGGTAATTTGATTATAGTATGATATGAGCATACTCTAATATGTATTGTTTATATCAATTTAGGTACCAGAAGGACTCAGCCAGTATGTGGTATCATCTAAGAAAGCTCAGGCTAATTGGTACTAATTGGATCAAATATATAATTCACTAATTTTTTTTAGCTAAATTGGTAGATCTCAAGTTTATACTTTTTAATGATTTTTATTTGTATTTTTTTTCTTCTAATAATTTGAAGATTGAGTATGTATGAAGGTACAAGAAATTTATCGACGCATGGAAGGAAGCAAAACCACCACCAAGAACACCTGAAGAAGCTACAAGGCTTGTTGTACAGACCTTAAAGAGACACCAAAAAGGCAGTATGAAGCAGATGTTCTAAAACATTCAATCAATTTTACATTCTTTCATTACATTCACTAGCATATCAACTAACAAACATAAGTCTGCTACCTTGACCAATTGTTGCAAGAATGACATATGAGAATAGCATTGACAAGATATATCTTTATCTGTTGAGTACTTGAAAACCAATCAAGCTTCTGCTACCATGAAAAGATGGTTGAGGCCTGAGGTAAGATGTTCTCCTCATTGGGTATTCATATATCTAGCTTGGTTGTGTTGTTTGATTGACTGTTTGTGTGTTTGATGAACGTGCTTATAGTTTTCGATATTCTTTTGACAACCTTTGTACATTGTTGAACATTAGAATCTTTTTATTTTTTATTTTTTTATACCCCTTTGATGCTTCTTGTTATTTGTTAAGTTCTAGATCTATGTACAAATAACAATTTTAACAGTATGATATTTTCTTGGTTTCGAAGATCATTTTCATTCTAACTATTGGGTTTCAAAGATCAGTTTCATTCTAACTAGCACATAATTTTAGTAATTGGTTACCTTTGTTTTTGATAGGACTATACTATCCTTTTCCTCCGAAGCATCAACAAATGTTTTGTCAATACATTCGAATGTGTTTATGATAAGGGGTATAGGATGTGGCTGGATTCTGATTTTCTGTAGTTTGCTATTGCAGGTGCCTATTTCTATTAACACTAACCTGGATACCTTGTACAAAGAAACTCCATAAAGCCTCTGTTTGCTTTTGACGCTTCACTTTACCGTGAAATGCACATTCTTTATCTAGTTTATCCTTGCTGTGTAATTTTTATAAATTGATCGTTTATGGTATCATCTTCTGAGATGGAACTTATCATTTGTCTTGAATGGTTTGCTTTACAATATGATTCCTTTTTTGTTGGCCTAAACCCTTGTATCTTTAGGTTCACAAAGGAATAGCTTTTTGTCACATCTGGTAAATAAATGATTAAATGTTCACTCTTGGGTTTCATGACTGATCAGTTCAGTATAAGATCAAGCCCCATTGCTTAGTATTCTTTTCGGTTCATTATAAGATCAATCCCCATAGCTTTGTATTCGTGGTCCTTAGCTTTCTTTCTTGTTCTTCAACTCAATTGATTAAACAAAAAAACATCAGCCTTGATCTTCTAGTGATAAACGAAAGCTTTCTTCTTCCATTTGTCAGTGCCTTAAATGTAAAGCTGGGTCTGTGATTCTTTTTGTGGTTTTAGGGACATGCATATCGCTTAGGACTAATGCCTTGTTTTTTTGTGTCAGTTATGCGTTGGTCTTGTGCCTATCGTGCAGTCTGCAAGGTGTGATCATCACCCACCAACCCGGAGGATGCTTATTTTTCTTTCTTCTTTGGTTTTGTGTATTCATCGTGTTTGGAAAAGTGCAGCATACTGAACTTAGTTCAAGTGTATCTTTCTGTGCCCAACCTTGGTTCAATTGTATCTTTCTGTTTGTGCGTCTACATGTTATTGTGTAGTTTAACTGAACTTTGCATCATTTAGCGGTTAACTGCCTGTGATGTCTTTGTAATAACTTACCATTGTTAATAAAGAAAACTTGTACTTGTTTTGGCATGCTTATTGCAGTCTTGATCTTGATATTCACTTAGTTATTTGACTTATTTCCATTTGGTAGAAGTAAATTTGAACTTGTGAAGTTTACTAGTCAGTCATTCCCTTATGCTAACAGACTAGTAGGTGCCTGTGAATTGTTCTTGATCTCTGTCGCCACAATGTCTAACTATAGCAGTTTTCCCCCACCCTCAGGTGAAAGCAAAAATTAAATTGAGATTGATAACAGTTTAGAGTTCATTGTTCAAGCTCTGTGATCTAAAGTTGTTCATAGTCAATTGTTGATGCTCTAAGAGCATTTCCAATATCGATTTGTGCAACAAAAACTTGTACATAAATCGTATGAAATGTAAACATGAACAGATCCACTCGTTGATATGAAGACACAAAGCATGAAAATTTTGGCAGTAAACATCACTTTATTTGGGTTCCAGAACTAATTCAATGGACAATGCTACAATTTATCTTCACCGATGTTTTAACACATGAAAATTACAAATTGCAGAGCAGGTATAAATAATCGTGACTTGTAGTTCGCCTGTCTAGAATCTCAGGCGAGCTGCTCAGCAGGGACGATGCATGTACATTTGATGCCTACATCATCTGCCATTGCGTTTATTCTTTCGCCATTCCCAGGGCTTCTGAGGATTCAATGAAGCCCACAACCCAACTCGTGTGGCTCGAGCCTCTTTCTCCCACTATTGTGATAAGATGTTAAGATATTATTAGCTCTAAGAAAACTGAGTTTGACAAAAAGGGGAAAAATATGCAATATGAAATTGAGATTTGTTAACTCACTGTTGCAAGCTCTGGGCGTTTGTCATAGGCATCGTAATGCCATGCACATCCTTTCTTAAGCATCACCTCCTACATGCAATGAAGTCAGAACTTGTTAGATTGAAAGCATCATGGTTAGAAATAGAATCATAAACAAAGAGAATTTGATTGATTTAAGTTACCTGCACGAATTTCTTATTACTGTAAATGTCTCCTACACATCGACCATAACGATCTTCACCGTAAATAAGGACTCTCAAGCACTTCCCTTGAACTAGCTTGAGCAACTCCTCCTTTGCTTCCTTTCCAAAAGGCATTGCACTCTCTGGTGCATCAATTCCCCTGTTACCATAGAGATGCAAATGTTATTAGTAGACTGAGGTATGGATTGCAAAAACTTGTGCAGAACTGTACAGTTTTGTTTACCACTTTACCTTGGTCGAATTCGATATTTCTTGCCTAGAATTTCCTCATTGTTTGGACCAGTCAAAACCCTATATATAGAACCATCAGATAAACAATGGAATTTCAAAGAAGTAAGTACTAAGATTCTTATAATGTTAAATTATGAATGGAACTCAGTTAAGAACCTGTATCCAGCATCAACAATGTTCTTATGAAGAGCATCGGCTTTCACATAGTCCCGTACAGCCCGTGCTTTCGATCTTTGTACCATTGCATTCTTCACTTCCTTAGGAACACTCGGCGCCTCTCTGGGGTCAGTAGCATTAACATACACCGTCACGGTATCTCCATCTGCAACAGCTTTTGCATCCACCTAGTTTTTGTGAATCAAAATCAATGGACACTTAGTAAACAAAATTGTGATGAACATATAATAACTAAGCCATGAAGATATATGACCATGGGATGATCTTACTGGGAGTGTCTGCAATTCGTACTTCACTCCTTCAGGATACGATGAAGGTGGTGGTGGAGCATGAGCTGCCTCAGGTGTTTCAACCAGTGTATTCGGAAGAGGAAGACCGTAGTACCTCAATAAACCCTAAGAAATTAACAAAATCTTCAATCAAAGCTACAAAAATGATGTATTGATCCTAACAATAACTGGTAAGAACTAACAATTGAACAACTGGTGAGGATGTCTGTACCTCAACATCAGCTTTTTGGTGTCTCTTTAAGGTCTGTACAACAAGCCTTGTAGCTTCTTCAGGTGTTCTTGGTGGTGGTTTTGCTTCCTTCCATGCGTCGATAAATTTCTTGTACCTTCATACATACTCAATCTTCAAATTATTAGAAGAAAAAAAATACAAATAAAAATCATTAAAAAGTATAAACTTGAGATCTACCAATTTAGCTAAAAAAAATTAGTGAATTATATATTTGATCCAATTAGTACCAATTAGCCTGAGCTTTCTTAGATGATACCACATACTGGCTGAGTCCTTCTGGTACCTAAATTGATATAAACAATACATATTAGAGTATGCTCATATCATACTATAATCAAATTACCCAGAACTTCAAAACTTCAATTACTATATACCTGAGATGTAATGTCGAACTGAAAGATATCGTTAGCGAGAGCCGAAACGCCGACGGAGGAGACGCCATAGGGACCTTGCTGATCAGCTGTTGGCTCACAACAATTTCTCAACAAAAATCTACGGTATACCCACAGAACATGGCTCGTGATGGCTAAATTTTACCCAAAAAAACACTAAAAAAAGGAAGAAGAGATCTGAAACAAAAAAGAAGAAGAAGAGATACACATGTTGAGTATAAAACTCTAATTTATCAAGAAGAAGAAAAACACTCTTTAGAACAATCTCACAAAATTGCAAAGAAGAGAAACTCTTAAGAAGGCTTTCTAATGCTTTCTTCTTAAGCTTACATTTTTGGATGAATTGAAACTCAAATACAATGGGGGGGTTTTATAGGTTACAAGAACCAATCTAAACCACTCATTAAAATAAACACAAATTAATCTAGACCATTGAAATTAAATAATGCTTACCTAATTCTCACCTAACTAAAATGATGTAACTAATGACATCACATTAATTTGGTGTGGGCTTATTTTGGGTTTGGATTTTGGGCTTCAAAATCACTTGGACTAAGCTTCAAAATCACTTGGGCTATGGGCTAATATTGATATTTAACACTCCCCCTCAATGTTAGCCCACATTCTTTGAATCATGCCAAGTTGACGGCGGAATTGTTCAAACTTTCCAACACTCAAGCTTTTAGTAAACAAATCCGCAATTTGCTCATCTGTCTTGACTTGCCTCATCTCAATTTCTTCTTGCAGAACTTTCTCTCTAACAAAGTGATAATGTACTTCCACATGTTTAGTTCTAGCATGAAAAACTGGATTCTCCGCCAAACGAATTGCCGATTGGTTGTCACAGTACAATGGAACCGCATAATCTACTGGTTGATGTAGATCATTCATCAGTTGTATTAGCCACGTGCTTTCTTGAGCTGCCATTGCTGCTGCTCGGTACTCTGCTTCTGTAGTTGACAAGGACACAGTCGGTTGTCTCTTGCTACACCAAGAAATCGTTCCGGATCCAAGGGTAAACATATACCCAGTAGTTGATCTGCGAGTATCATGATCTCCTGCAAAATCAGCATCACAATAACCAACTAGCTTGCAACTTTCACCTTTCTTGTATAGAAGACCATAAGCTATTGTACTCTTCACATATCTCAGTATTCGCCGAACTGCTTCCAAATGAGGCTTCTTTGGATTTTGCATGTACCGACTCATCACACCAACTACATAAGAGATGTCAGGTCGAGTCAAGGTTAAGTAGATCAGACTACCTACCAATTGTCGATACATCGTCGCATCTTCCAAATCTTTTCCTTCATGTGCACACATTTTGGCATTTGGCTCCATCGGCGTCGAACTCAGCTTGCATTCGAGCATTCCGAACCTCTTCAACAAATCTTTGACATATTTCTGTTGACAGAGAAATATTCCTTCTTGTGTGCGATCAACCTCTAGACCAAGGAAGTGCTTGAGCTGACCAAGTTCCTTCATCTGGAAACGGACTGATAAATTCTCCTTTATCCGAAGAATTTCTGCCTCAGCATCACCGGTTATGATTAAGTCATCCACATACACTAGCACGATAGCTAGTTTTCCTTCATTGGCTTTGACAAACAAGCTGGAATCTGCAGGTGTTACTGAATAGCCACTTTGTGTTAGAAATTCAGCAATCTTACCATACCACGCCCTGGGTGCTTGTTTCAATCCGTAGAGTGCTTTCCGCAGCTTACACACATATTCAGGATGATCTTGGCTCTGAAAACCCATTGGTTGGATCATGTAGATCTCCCGATCCAGCTCTCCATGGAGAAATGCATTCTTCACGTCCATCTGCCACAAGATCCAATTTTTGTTGGCCGCAAGTGCAAGTAAGACTCGTACGGTTGTAAGTTTTGCGACTGGACTAAATGTTTCATCATAGTCTAGTCCGTACTGTTGAGAGAAACCACGAGCTACCAATCGTGCCTTGTACCTCTCGATTGACCCATCTGGACGGTGCTTTATTTTGTAAACCCATTTGCAGGATATGGGTTTCACATCAGTTGGCTTTGGCATGAGCTCCCAAGTCTGATTTTTCTCAAGTGCAGCGATCTCTTCTTTCATAGCTGTCATCCATTCTGAACTCTGTGATGCTTCTTCAAACGTCTCAGGTTCTATTATAGCTTCTTCTTCAACTATGGCTGCATTGGCGTATTTAGGAGTTGGCCTTCTAGTTCTTGTTGACCTTCGTAGTGGAGTTGGTTCTTCTGTGTCACTAGGTATGCCTTCTTCGTTTGGTTGTTGATACACCCCAGTTTGCCAAGGATTCTGGGTTACTCTTTGTTCGCCATCATTCTCACATGGATCTTCAACTTTGTCTGGACTTGGTTGAATTTGAATAGTATGCTCCCCCATCTTTTGTTGCAGCTTGTCTTGGAATTCTTCTGAGTCTGGCAGCACTTCCTTTTCTGAGGTCCACCATGAGGATGCTTCATCGAACACCACATCTCGTGATTTGATTTGAGGATGCTTGTCTTGGAATTCTTCTGAGTCTGGCAGCACTTCCTTTTCTGAGGTCCACCATGAGGATGCTTCATCGAACACCACACGATTTTCCTTATACTCAGACAAGTCTTGCAACTTTTGTCTATCACCTGTCATATGATTTGAGCAGCCTGAGTCTACGATCCAATCATTCACGTAGTCAATCTTTTCTGGTGTTGTTACCGTGAGAGCTAATTCTTCTTCCTCCATAGCGAAGAATGCTTCGGCATCCCAACTGTCTTCGCTATTATCTTTAGAACAAGAAGTAGCAATATTGCTCTCAGAAGACGTCTTCTTGAACCAACAATCTTTCTTCATGTGGCCCTTCTTCCCGCAATTGTAACACTCACCATCGAACCTTCTATTGTTGTCATGATTCTTGGAAGCTCCCCCTGGACGAAAGCTGTTCCCTCCCTGATGACTTTTTGTCTTGTCACCAGTCTTTCTAGATCCACCTTTGTTGTACTGTTTTGAACCGCCTCTGCTTTGGTTGGTGTAGAGCGCTTCCTCTTCACCTTTTAGCGAGACTCCTCCCATTTGCTTAGCCATAGCTTCTTGACCAGCCAGCAAATTTTCAAACTCAACAAGAGATGGTTGTGTCGGCCATCCTTGTACTGCAGCAACAAAGCCTCGGTATTCGGGTCTCAAGCCATGGATAATTATTCTCTTTATCCTAGCTTCCCCAATAGCAGCTGTCGGATCTAGTTCTGAAATTTCGCGGCATATCGATTTCACCTTGTGAAAATACTGGGCAACCGTCCTGTCACGTTGCGCCATCGATAGCAGCTCATTCTCGAGAAGTTGCAATTTTGTATCGTTCTTCTTTGAAAAAAGTGTGACAAAGGTGTCCCATGCTTCCTTCGGTGTTTTGGCATCCCGGATATGCTCTAACATTTCTTCTTCAATAGTGATCTTTAAAGCAAACATCGTTTTGCCTGCTTTAATTTTCCACTTTCGCAAGACGCCATTGGCATCTTCTACCGCCGGTTGTGTAACTTCATCACCACCGACAACCTCCCACAAGTCTTGACCTTGTAGGTAAGACTCCATACATGTTGCCCACGTGTTGTAGTTTTGGTTGTTGAGCTTCTTGATTCCTCCAACGACTTGAAGATCACCCATCGTAGCGGCAAGACTTTAACTATACCGAACAAGCTTGAGTGACAAACGTGCAAAGTACTAAACTACTCTACACACAAAGACGCTCCATAAGATTTGTAAGAACCCCGACAATAATCTCAAGAAATCTTTTCTGATGTGGAAGATCAGTTAAAACTGCAACCACAGAGCATACTCGGAATTTCAAGAGACCTTACAACCCAGGCTCTGATACCAAATGTTGAGTATAAAACTCTAATTTATCAAGAAGAAGAAAAACACTCTTTAGAACAATCTCACAAAATTGCAAAGAAGAGAAACTCTTAAGAAGGCTTTCTAATGCTTTCTTCTTAAGCTTACATTTTTGGATGAATTGAAACTCAAATACAATGGGGGGGTTTTATAGGTTACAAGAACCAATCTAAACCACTCATTAAAATAAACACAAATTAATCTAGACCATTGAAATTAAATAATGCTTACCTAATTCTCACCTAACTAAAATGATGTAACTAATGACATCACATTAATTTGGTGTGGGCTTATTTTGGGTTTGGATTTTGGGCTTCAAAATCACTTGGACTAAGCTTCAAAATCACTTGGGCTATGGGCTAATATTGATATTTAACAACACATACCTTTGATTTGGTTTGAAGGAAGGTAGGAAAAGGGAGAGCCATCTTGATCTGCTTCTTCCTTTTTCTTTGGTTCTTCTTCCCCTTTCTTCTTCAGTTCTTCTTCTCTGCGTATACCCACGAAATCCAAAAAAAAAAAAAAAAAAAAAGATCAACTTGTTTTGCTCTGCCGAAAGAAGAAAAAAAATGGAAGAAGAAGAAGAGATCTGAAAAAACAAGAGGGGATCAGAAAGAAGAAGAAGATGAACAGATCTGAAAAGATCAACCTGTTTTGCTTTGAAAAGATCTGAAAGAAGAAGAAGAAAAATCAACCTGTTTTGCTCTTTTTCTAAATCTTCACTTCTTCTTCTTCCTTCACTCTTCTTCCTCTTTCGAGGGAGCTTTGCTAGGTCTAGGGTTTGTGGAAGAGGTTGAGAAAGGAGTCGAGGGAGGGGTCGAGGGAGAAGAGAGAGTTTGATTTGAAGAGAAGAGAGGGAGGTCAAATCTGTCGAAAATGGGGAGAGGGAGCGAGAGACAGAGGGAGCGAGAGAGGGAATGAATGAGGTTTCGAGCTTCCATTCCCTCTTCTTCTCCCCCAAAATTTTCATTTCCCTCGCAAATCTTTTTTTTTTTTTTTTTTTCACCACGTCAGCTGCTCGCGTGCGACGCACTTCCCTCGCCCAAAACCTCGCCCAAACCCTCGACATCTAGAATTGCTCATTGGAACCACTTCCCACACAAGCAAGTAGAACATCTGGTTTACCACCCCACTTTTCGATTGCATGTCTCCTTGTTCCCTTGCCAATCACTGATTGGAATTCTCTTACCATGCTTGGACCTGGGTGGGGCCCCATAACGGTACCTGACAAGTAAAAACTGTCATCTAAGTTATTAAGTTATTAACCCAGTGTCTGATTGCTTGCTTCTGAAGTTGCATCTTTGAAGGTTCCTTGTATACCTTTAAACTGTAGAAACAGTACAAACTTCATAGCTCAGTATTTGGCACAAGCAGCTGCTGCTGCAACACCATGCTGCCCAGCCCCAGTTGCCACTACCACGCTCTTCCTGCCCATACGCTTGGCCAACATCACTTGTCCAACAGCATTGTTGATCTTATGGGCTCCTGTGTGGTTCAGATCTTCCCTCTTTAGATATATCTCAGTTCCTTCTCCATCTTTGTTTTTGTAGTAATCTGTGAGACGTTGGGCTAAGTATAGTGGAGTTTCTCGCCCCACATAGTCCCTAAGAATTGTAGCCAATTCCATCTGCATTTACTTGAACTTGTTACTTCATTTTACCACTGAATTTGAAAATTACTTTTAGAAATAAATCATAATGGTTATATTGAGCGTGACATCTGATCTTCCTGGCACATAATCGATTTTGGGTTCATCCTATTTGTTTCTTTCTTCTTTTATTTAATAAAGGTGACAAATGTTTTAACTGGATCCGTAAAAAAAATTAATTATATGTATAGCCTTCTAGGCCTGCCATCCACTCTGTGGCGGACTCAGGATTTTATGCAAGGAGGGCGAAATGACAAATAATTATTAGTTGATGAAAGTAGTTATTAATTAAGGGCGAAGCTAGCCAAAATTTTCTAACTAATAAAAAAATACAACTATCAAAAGTACATTGCATATACCAAATTAAATCCAGTGTAGTCCAATTTTAAGCCAAAATGAGGTCACGATAGCAAGGGCAAATGAACGTAATAACTAGAATATATAACTAAAATCACAAAATAATTAAGATAAGTATCTCGTTGAAGCTTAAAAAATCCAAATTTTGCGAACATAATAAATCATAATACAATTTCATAGAAAAAAAAACGGTTTATATGAGCTTCAAATTTTGTATAAGTTGCCTAATGGTATATATTTTCATTGAATTATACGTTATTATTTTAGATATTAATTTCAAATATTTATTGTTGGATGTTTTATATCACTTGTGAACAAACATTTCATTTTTTAATTTTTGCAATTACATATAAATTGCATTGAAAACAAAAAAGTATGGGTATGTCACAATAACAAAAATAGTAATTTTCAATATCCATAAAGAAATAATAAGCTCCATAGGACCGAAAATAAGTTTTTTATTAAACTAAACAATTTTTTAATATTTTCAATTACTAATAAAATTGCATTAAAAAAAATTTTAGTAGCCATAAAGAAATCTTATGCTCCAAAAGTATCGATTTTAGGTCGTTTACTAAAAATGTTAAACTTTCAACCACTACACCATCAAAGACATATCAAATAGTTAAATGGACAATTATTATATTGTATTATACATTATATAATAAAAATTTTGTAAGATTAACTATTTAATAAAAATATTTTTAAAATTGAGGGGAAACCTGCCCCTGCCCCTTAGTAGGTCCACCCTGCATCCACTAGTTAAATTCAAACCAGCAAACTTCTGCATTGGGAGGGATGCCAGACATCGACAGATTCATCCTCATTTACAGTCCAGCCTAAGGAAATTTTGTAGCAAAAGAGATTGTATAACACAAACTAGTCATTCTTGATTTTGTTTTACCTGTACTCATATTTTTAGGGACATATAAATTTTGGGGATTTCTAATTGGCGAGGAAACGGGATCTCGAGGGGATGGAGGGTTCCACCACCCTTCCTCGTCCGTTTCCTCGCCAATTAGACAATTCCATAAATTTTTCTATTTTAATATGCTTGAAAAGAGTCCTTCTAGGTGTCGAGGGAAGAAGCGAGGAAAGGGAGCGAGGGGTGGGTGTAACCACCGATCCTCCTCGCTTGTCTCACCTCGAGGGGGATGGTTCGCTCCCTCCTTCGACCCCTAGAATTTCCGGCTTGAAAAACAAAAGTAAAAAACTCAAAAAACCACCAACAAACCTGAAATTCTGGGTCTCTGATGACTGAGTTGAGCTCCAATTCAAGTTTGCTTAAGCAACTTATGAGTGTTTCTGGCACATACTTCCCACCATACTTCCCAAACTTTCCTAAACCAATTGTCTTCCTTTCATCTTTCTCCTTCATTAATATGCTACTTGACCAAGAACTCTTTCTTACAGAAGCTAATTGAGAATTATTATCTGGAATTACCATCTGAACATTGTCATTAACCACAGCACAGATTTTAGTCTTGCTACAACCACTGCAACTGCGAGGACAACCAACACGACTTGTGGTGAGTGTTGATGAATATTTCATTGTCTGTTGGGAAATTTGAATAGGAGTAGTTAGCAGCTGGAAAGGGTTGGAACTTGCAAGTCATGGCCATTTGTTTGTGGATATGTGCGGGGTGACCTATGTGAAAGAAGTTGTTAGATATAATGACTTGGTTAAGGGAAGTCATGGAGAAGGTCTTCTTGTATAGGAGGGCAGTTTGTCTAAATGTCGAGGAAATTGGCGAGGGAGCCTCTCTCGCACGTGCACGAGTTAAAAAAAAAAAAAAAACAAATAAACAAACAAACAGAGAGGGAAATTGAAATTGGGGGAAACTTAAGAGGGAGGGAATAGTTTCCCTCTCCCCAAACGAGAAGAAGAGAAGAAGAGAGAGGGAAACTCGACACAGAAAAGAAGAAAAGAAAAAGCTCCATCGCCTTAAACTCCTTTTCCTGTTTCCCAGCTTGTGTTTTCTTTCAATTTTAATGGGTATTCGTTGTTTGATCTCATTTCTCTTTGGGATCTGACTTGATCTCGTCGTATTGTTGTAAATTAATGGGTATGGCTTTGCCCCGTAATTTGCTTTGGGTTGGGTTCTGTTTGTTGATCAGATGGTTTAGGGTTTTGTGGTTTTGAAATTTGGGGTTTTTTTTAAGGATTTTGTGCTTCTGGAATTTGGGAATTTTAGGGTCTTTTGTTTGTGAAATTAGGGATATTTAGATTTTTATGTTTATGAAATTAGGGCTTATTCTACTTTGATGAATTATGTGTGTTAAATGGGATTTAATGTGCCTCCATTTTCTTGCAGACTGTTGGATGTGAAGCAAGCACATAACAAAGAAGGGAAGACCATTCTCTATTTGGTTTTTGAGTACATGGACACTGATCTCAAGAAGTTCGTTTGCGATCATCGCAGTACCGGGCAAGATATTTCGAGTAAAACTGTTAAGGTAAGAAAATTTGACATTCAAATGTCCATTTCTGAGTTCATTTGAGACCCATTATGCTCGTAATTTTCCTTCTTTTCTTAATTGAATTTAATCTGGAAGATGTGGTGCTTAGTGTAATTTGCATATTGTTGGTTTTTATTGCAATGTTTGATGTACCAACTCTACAAAGGAATGGCTTTCTGCCATGGGCATGGAGTGTTGCACAGGTATTATTCATTTTCGTATGTCTATGAACACGGTTCTTTGTTTGTTTGAGGGTTTAGTAGAAAACCCATTCCTTTCGCATAGACGTATTGCTTTCTGTAATCTAAATCTTGTGTACTGTTTGTAACCAGGGACTTGAAGCCTCACAATCTTCTGATGGATCCCAAGACAATGATGTTGAAAATAGCAGATCTTGGACTTGCTCGAGCATTTACTGTTCCCATGAAGAAGCATTTACTGTTAGTGCAAGTTGTTACTGCTGCTATAGAACTTGTTCAAGTTGTTACTATAGTTGTTGTTCAGGTTGCAATTTTGGTACTTGTTAAGCATGTCACAAGTAGAATTGGAATCATTTTGGTTGGAGAATCAGTGAAGACAACTTATATTTGTTAGGCAAAGTGTCCACACTTATGTTATAATCGCAATTTTATGCTATTATTATTGATAAGTCTCTTACTCCTTTGTAATTGTTAGTGATATTCCTGTAGGTGCCCTTTTTTGTTGGATTCAAAGTCCAATCTTCAACATTCAAAGTATTAAACCAAAAACTTTGGCTCTGCATTGCATTTCAAATACAACCCATCATGTTTATCCCTTTACACTCCTAGTGAAATACAATAAAACTTATGGATGGTGGACAAACTGTGAATGATATCTTTCATGAGAGTACAAAAACTACAGAGATACAAACACAAGCCACAGAGCAAGTTTTCCAGCTAGCCACAGCAAATTTTCCAGCAATGATCCCTACGAGCAAATTCTGACACTAAAATTCATATTACAGTGAGCAAATTCATATTTCTTGAAATCTGACAGTAAGCACATTTCTGATTGTGAAGGGAAACACGTAAAAGCTCTTTTTTCTAGAGACCATAGTTTCCACAATCAATTGAATCATAGCTAAGACCCAATATGATTTCATAGTTTCCACAATCACTTGAATCATAGCAATCAATTTGACACATACCATATTAAGAACTTCCATTCACAATAACAAAAAGTTCAATACAAAAGAACTTCCTTTTACAGTAACAAAAAATTCTATAAAATCTTCACAATCATTCTAAAACTATAGCTCAATGTCTATAAATTTCTGCTACATTCCTAATTACATAACCCACACAGCCTTCATCTTGTTTAGTCATCTCGAGCTGATAAATTGAAACTATAGCAGCATGTCCATTTCATTTGTCCGCCAATACAACATAGCAACAAATTCTGCATTTGTCCACCAATACAATAGAGCTGATAAATCTGCAATTTCAGTAAAGTAAGCAAATTTCAGTAAGTCTGCAAATTTCATTTGTCGACCAAAAAATCACAAATGCACCTCTTTTCGCATTGATTCCACACTAAACCACTAGTAATTCCATTACCCAATGTATCCAACAATTCAAGCAAAAAATCACAAAACCTTAAATCCTGAACAAGATGAAGCACAATAGAAGGAGAAGCACAAGATGAAGCAAAAATCCTCAAAATCACAAGATGAAGCACAATCATTCAAACCCAACCAACCCTAATACCCCTTTCATTGCTTGCTTTTTATCAGACTCGAGCAAGTCGACCCAAGCTAAAATCGAAGGGGAAGATGAAAGACTTGATTTTTAACACCAAATCGAACAGAGAATATGAAAAACAATGGTTTTGTGATGAAATTAACGGTGGTTTAGCCACAGATATCAACAAAAGAGAGAAGAAAAAAAAACATAATGAACCAACCTTGTTAGCAAAATAGGGGGGAAATTAAGGATCTTGTTAGGGATGCGCTTCTGGTTAAGGACAAAGAGCATCATTTTATGATTTTTAATCGTTTTAATATGATTGTTATTTATTTTTTGCTTGGTTACAGCTCCAAAGTTTCAAAAACTGACTATATGGGTCTCAAATGAACTCAGAAATGGACATTTGAATGTCAAATTTTCTTACCTTAACAGTTTTACTCGGAATATCTTGCCCGGTACTGCGATGATCGCAAATGAACTTCTTGAGATCAGTGTCCATGTACTCAAAAACCAAATAGAGAATGGTCTTCCCTATGTGCTTGCTTCACATCCAACAGTCTGCAAGAAAATGGAGGCACATTAAATCCCATTTAACACACATAATTCATCAAAGTAGAATAAGCCCTAATTTCATAAACATAAAAATCTAAATATCCCTAATTTCACAAACAAAAGACCCTAAAATTCCCAAATTCCAGAAGCACAAAATCCTTAAAAAAAACCCAAATTTCAAAACCACAAAACCCTAAACCATCTGATCAACAAACAGAACCCAACCCAAAGCAAATTACAGGGCAAAGCCATACCCATTAATTTACAACAATATGACGAGATCAAGCCAGATCCCAAAGAGAACCAAAGAGAAATGTGATCAAACAACTAATACCCATTAAAATTGAAAGAAAACACAGGCTGGGAAACAGGAAAAGGAGTTTAGGGCGATGGAGCTTCTTCTTCTGTGTCGAGTTTCCCTATCTCTTCTTCTCTGTGGTGATGGAGCTTCTTATCTTCTTCTCGTTTGGGGAGAGGGAAACTATTCCCTCCCTCTTAAATTTCCCCCAATTTCAATTTCCCTCTCTTTTCCTTTTTTTTTTTTTTTTTACTTGTGCATGTGCGAGGGAGGCTCCCTCGCCAATTTCCTCGACATTTAGACAAACTGATAGGTGGGTGAAGGAAGCAACATGTTGCAAGCTAATTCCTGTTTTGATGACGTTGGTTTGGCATTTCAAAAATTCAATATTCGACAACATCTTTTATACAATAAACATTTTTTTATAAATTTAAGGTTAGACATACGAGGTGGAACATGTAATATTGGTGAAGTTAATTAAGTTTGATGTGATGCCCCAACCATTTTGTCTGAAAATTCGGTGTACATAGAGCCCTTCTAGGCGTCAAGGGAGTGGGCGAGGGGGGGAGTGTTACTACTCATCCCCCTCGATATTCGTGAAGGCGCGCATCTTGAAGGGGATGAAGGGTCACACCCCCTCCCTCTCCCATTTCCTCACCCACTCCCTCGACATTTAGAAAAAGTGGTGTACATATGAATGAACCATTCTAGAGAGCCATGCCAGCAGGCCAGGCCCATGCCAGGGCAGGCCTCATGCTCTCCATCATCCTAGAGATGCCCAATACCCTTCCCATTCGAAGACAATCACACGGACAGGGGGTTCCCTATCGCTATCCTGGCTCTTTTGCATATGAATTGTTTCACTAACGTATTTCATGAGCTTATGTTATAGCCTGTAGGCCATGACAATAAAAGTTCATGTCCTGGATGTCCTGGAACGTCCCAACAGACCGGGGTTTACATTCTTTTATGTGTCTAAATCCGGTCTCCTAGAGATCTGACCTGCAAAATAAGGTTAGATTGTCAAAGACAATCTTTTTGGTGACCGAAGGCATTTCGATGCTTAAGTTAGATAATCTGTGGGAGAATACTAAGTTTGAATAGAGTGTAGTTCAATTAAACTTGCATCGTGTTGATGGAATGTCTTTCTCATACCTTTTCCTTTATCTTAGATAATGAGTGCATTCAACTATGTGCAACCTCGAATGACGCAATGAAGAGGGACATTTATTATAATGGTCACTTCCTTACTACAACAAATATGGGTTTAGAGAACTTAAATTTACGACTTGCTTAATATGCACGTCCTCGTAATTCATTTTGATGACATACATAAAACGCACTGAAACTAAGTCGTTATATGATAATTTTAGAAAAATTATGGCTTGTTTTTAGAACACGTCTTCTAAATGAGTCGTGAGAAGGTCCACCATTGCCTTTCTTTTTTTTTCTGCCAAGATTTAACGGAACTAAAAACACGAACAACCCGCAAATCAAAAAAAAAATCTCCCCTCTCACGCACGAATAGTCAAGGAGCCTTTTTTTCTCAGCTCCATCACTTCCACGGTTTTACAATTGAAACCATTTTGATTTTTTTGATAAAGCATGTTGCATATTCATTAGATAACCTGATTACAGAAACGTTGTCCAGCTATGGTTGCTAAATCATGAGCCTCATGGTTGAGGTCTATAGGAATAAACTTACATACTCATTCTGAACTCAAAAAAATGTGAGATTTAATATTACATATAATCGGACGCCACATCCAACAAAAGTTCGTCTGCAACTCTCCTGTAATAATCCTATCATCCTTTAGATCAGTCTGCAACATGGAATGAAGGGCTCCAGAGTCCCCTAGCAAAGCACTTATCTTCCAGTTACGGGTCTGGATGATAAGAAGAACTGCTTCTACTGCTCGACACTTTGCCATTGTACTATCATATACTCTACTTGGAAAAGTATCAGCAACCCGCTCCAGAATCTCCCCATGAGCATCCATCGCAAAAATACCAAAAGCACCCTGTTGAGAAGACGCATAAAAGCTTGCATCGTAAGAAACTATGAACATGTCAGTGGCTAGCCTGAAGGGAGTAGGATTTGGACATCTGAAGGAAGAGTTAAGTCAGTGGTAACTGATGGCATGGAATTGAGACTAGAGGAGCTGAAGCCTAGAGGTCAGACTATCAGAGGGGGAGGCAAGGGATGTGTCTGACAATTGGGTTGGGAGAATGATTATTTCGGGTTTCAACAACCGTTTTATCTAGAATGTGATGCAAGGATGTTGGTTTTGAGGTGTGATTTGCAGAATGTGGGGTTTGGAGCCATTGTTTGTGCCATTTTGACCATGTGAGACGGGTGGTATTGAGGAAGGACTTCATCGAGAATTGGGCTCCATTGAAAATGATTTTATTATGCCAAAACCAAATGAGTGAATTACCATAGTAAATTGTGTAGCATTTTTTCCTCGAGAGTTGGGTGGGCGAAAGCTGTGTTTCACATAAAATGAAAAATGCTATAAGGCAAATGAAAAGCAGTGCTGGTTTTGGGCCACTGGATTGGGATAAGGGAAAGAACCCAGAGTTTCTCAATGACTGGACAAATAAAGAAAAGATGTGTGACATTTTCCTTGTGTTGTCTACTAAAGACGCAACAATCATCAATAGGAACATGTATCCTAGACAAGTTGGTCATGGTTGAAAGGAGGTTTTTGGAAACCTTCCAAATGAAAAATAAAGCATCGGCAGGGGATTTAATTCTCCATAGTTCCCGGGCAATCGTAGTCTGGAGAGCTGAGAAACTCGAATTCTTGGACGAGGATGGTTCGAGATTCTCAATGACAAATGTTTTTGTAGCACTTTTTACCAAAAAAAGGCATCTTTTGTCGAAAGTCCAAATATGAGAATCAGGGTAGCTGGGAGGTCTGATGACAATATCAAGGATATCCTTGACCACGGGAAGAGGGAAAAGAGATTGGATCAACGTCGTATCCCGTTGTAAAGGATGGCCTTCAAGATGAATCCAGAGGTCAGAAATATTACTAACAGGCATTGAAGAGATCTGTTGGGAGTAACAGTCTGCTAGAATAAGACCCGGTTTGACCCAACAGTCTTTCCACATATCAATCTTATTGCCTGATCTTATTAGCCAGAGCATGTGTTTTTTTCATTCTCTGGGAAAAGGAAGCAGTACTTGGTGATTTAGACAGCTGGAAAATGCTTCTGGTTTTTAAATAAATTACATTGAGTTGAACGGTGCAGGGGTTCAAGAGTCGAGAGATAGCTTGCCAAATATTTTTAGCCATCAAAGCCATATTTTTAATTCTAGCAGAGGGAATAGACATCTCCCAAAATGTTTGGGGAGAGCAATGCGATCCCAGGTACACAGGTGTTTGGCCTTGCCTTCTAATGTTCTATTCCAACAAAAGTCTCGAGCAAGAGTGTCGATTTTGGTAGTGATGGATACAGAGAGAATAAAGGTTTGCATTGTATAGACATGGATTGAATGGATCACCACCTTGATCATGACTGTTCTCCCGGCTTGGGAAAGGACATTGGCCTTCTAAGTCGAAAGTTTGGTGTTGATCTTATCTACCAAGTACTGAAAATCTGAAGCCTTCTTTTTGGAGAAGAGAAGAGGAGAGCCCAAATATTTGTCTCTAGGATTATATAACTTAGAGCCAAAAATCCTAGTGATCATTTTCGCATGTCTGGGGTGGACATTTGAACTATAACAAACTGATATTTTATCATGATTAATTGTCTGACCAGAAGCAGAGCAATAAGTGTTTAAGATATCCTTCATAGAGTGTGCTTCAAAAAGGGAGGCACGACAGACAAACATTAAATCATCAGCATAAAGCAGGTGGCTAATAGGAAGAGAGTGGCGTCTGAGATGTATGCCTTTGATCATTTTGTTTGTCTCAGCATGAGCCAGTAGACGAGAGATGGCTTCAGCTACTAGAATAAAAATGTACGGCGAAAGAGGGTCACCTTGACGAATACCCCGGGAAAGCTTAATACTAGCCAAGGGTGCACCATTGATAAGGACACGAAGGGATGAAGTGGAAATACATTGTTCAATCATGTTTATCCATCCCTCCGCAAATCCTAGACACTTCATGATTTGAAGCAATAAGGTCCATTCCACCCTGTCACAGGTTTTGGCCATGTCAATCTTGATGGCCATCCAACACTATTTTTTCTTATTACTGTGCTTCATTTGGAAGAAGGATTCATGGGCCAAATTGGCATTATCCGAGATTGATCGACCTTTAAGGAAAGCTCCTTGAATTGGGGATATGATGTGATCCAATAGAGGCTTTAATCGATTTGCGAGAATTTTTTAAATAATTTTGTAAATCACATTACATAAGCCTATTGGTCGGAATTTATTTGGGGTGGTTGGGTTAGACATCTTAGGAATCAAGGCTAAGAAGGTCTCAGTGAGTTTAGGATCCAAGGTTCGAGAACTGAAAAAATTGACCATGATATCGACAACATCATTTTTGACAATATCCAATGTTGAAAAAAGAAGGCATGAAAATCATCCAGACCAGGTGCTTTGTGACTACACATGTCAAAAATAGTTTTCCTGATTTCATATTCATCGAGGATAGCCAGAAGGGCTTTCTTTTTCTTGATTCGAGATGAATGGCTGAAAAAGTTGAAGAATAACCGGGTTGGGAGTGGGAAGGGAGGATTGAAATATGTTTCCAAAGTAGTCATTAAGGACTTAGCCCACTGAAGTGGGTGTGTTTTTCCAATTATTGGAAACATCTTTAAGACAGAAAATATGATTTCTTTTCTGCCAGAAAAGTGAGGAAAAGTGAAAAAAAATTGGTATTTTTGTTACCACTTTTAAGCCAAGATTCACCTGACTTATTTCTCCATAAAAGTTCCTCGCGTACAAAGAGTTCAGAAAGTCTATCTTCTAGGATAGCAATAGCTGAGGCATTATGGGTAGAAGGGGGGAATTTTGAAGTTTATCAAGGGCTGTCAAAGTGTCCTTAATATTTTGGTCAATATTACAGAAGACCCGTTAATTCCAACGAGTGAGATTGTAACTAAGCTTTTTAGTTTTCAAGTGAAAGTTATGTGAAGGGGACGGGTTACATCTAACTGCCCAAGAAAGAATCAACAAGTGGGCGACACCGAATATCTCTAGTCCACATATGGAAGAATCTAAAAGGTTTGGGACCCGAGTTAATACGAGAGACCAATTGCAAGAAAAGAGCTATGTCGTCAGAGGAGGAAGTATGAATAGCGCTACCAGTGGCAGATGGAAAGAGTGTCATCCACTCTGTAGGAACCAGGATGCGGTCCAGTTTGACCTTAATGCCATGATGATCTTTCCGTTTATTATTCCAGGTATAAGAGGATCCATTCAAAGGGAGGCCCATAAGGTGGTGGGTGGTCATGAAGTCCTTAAGGTATCTAACTTTTGAAGAAGTAACTTTCCTACCACCTACTTTGTCTTCAGCAGCAAAATTGACATTCAAATCACCAATTATTATAGTAGGGGTGTGTTGGAGAGCATAGTTTTGGGAAAGACTTTTCCAAAATGGGTTGTGCAATGATGGATTGGTTCACCGTAAGTGAACAAGATAGACCAAGAATCATGAACATAATACTTTTCTACAGAACATAAGAAATAATATTTATAGAAAGCAATAATAGATAAAGAAATACCTTCTCTCCAAAAAAGTGCAAGACCACCAAAAAGACCAGAGGCTAGGACTGTAACTCCATGTCGGTAGCCAAGTCACCTGCGCACACGGTCGATCTTAGAAGACGTTGCTTTAGTTTCAAAAATAAAGATGATTTCAATTTTGGATTTGCAGGAGAGGGTCTTTAAAGTTTGGGAAGTGCAGGGCGACCTCAGGCCTCTTGCATTCCAAGTAAGTATCATGGTAATTTTGGCACCTCTTCAAAGACAGTCGCCGTTTTCCCTTTCTTAGTAATTGTAGCAGTTGAAGATTGACTGGAAGAGTCATTGGATCCAAACTGAGCATTGAAATCAAGTGAGTTTAAGTGAATTATTGCATTGGTGAGAGTGGACAACCCTGTAAGTCGCTGCTGAGACTGAACCGTGGAATCATCAGCTTGAGTCTGCTAGGTATGGGTTGATTCAGACTGATCCGGAATCTCAAGAAATTGGATTGATGTTTCTAACATGGGTTTCTTCTCCGTAGACTTGAATCTTGGAGTTGACTACTTTGTTGTCTTTTTTCTTTTACCCTTGCTTGTTTCTGCAGAAGGTGCAGCATATGGAGTGGTACTGACTGATCAGATGGAGAGTGCCACATTGTTTGAGTGACTAACATACGATGCTTGAAGTCTTGCTGCCCTTTTTGCTCGAATTCTCTTATAAGTTTGTTGGCGAGTAGCCCACATGCTATCAGCATGAGAAACCAATTGAGAAACTTCTTCCTGATGAGATTGAACAATAATTTGGCCCTTAGCAATCGCTACTCCATAGTCTGAGGAACCTGAAAAACATGTGTAGTTGGTTGGGTATGTAGCAATGTGTCACTGATGTTCCCCAATGTAGGAGGCTCCACTAAAAAGGAATCAATAAAACCAGTCAAGGAGGGAGACTGAGGATCGAAAATTTGTTTGGTCACTGATTGGGAGTTGTTAAGATGTTGATGAAACAGAGAGGATTGGAAGAGCAAATCTGTTTGCATGCCTGCTAGAGAGCCACTAACTGATGGAATTCTGAGAGAGCTGGCGAGAGTTGATACCAACCATTGTGAAGAAGGCCCATTTGAATGTCTAAACTGGAATGCTTGAACTATTGGATTTGAAGTAGTATTTGTTACTTGGCCCAAACTCGACCCTATAGAAACTGACTGAGAATTGATGGGGATATCCATGTACCTTGTATTGATGTCAAAGGTAGTATACAGGAGGGTCCTGGCCTCACAGTGGTGTCAACACGAATAAAAGTTTTTGGAGCACCACGTGTCACTATAGAGTAAGTTTAGGGAGCTAGGTTTGGGAACCACTTTTGAGTCAGGTTTTGATTTTTTACATTTTATCATTTTTCTTTAAAACACAACCACAAACACCGTCAATAGAAGGGATAGAATTGAGGTGGGGAAAATTATAGTTGTTGAAATGGGTGATGTGATCATGGAGACAGGGGCGTGTTTGCATTTGAGTGAGAGAGAGAGTGTTGAGATTTTTGTTGTGCATTTAATGGTGTTGAAAGTGAATGGGGGAGGTGAGAGAGATGGCTGATGATAAAGTGAGCTAATAGTAATTCTTTTTTTTAGGTGTTTGTGCATCCTTATCATCAGCATCATATTTAGGCATTCTTTCAGCTGTGGGTATTTTAGGTGATATCATATATAGTAATTCTTCTAAAATATCAATGCACATACCATTGGAATCTCAATTCAGTATTTAATAGTGTTGTTTCCTTTAATTCTTCCTGAACTTCATCGCAAGAATTAAAGGATTCAAAGCTGAAGATGTCAGGAATAAATAAGTAGGAAAATAGTCTAGTCACCATATGCATTTCTCACCAAACAAACCACTGTGACAACAGACAAGATTATTAATTCAGTATATGTAAAAATGTCAAATTTGTCAAGAACAAGAACTTGACTGCAGATTCAGTTTGGTCCAGTCACAATGCCCATCAATTACAGCTATCCTTTGCAACATAGAAGTTAACAAACTAGCTAGGACTCTTGCCAACTTCTATAAGCTACAATTTCCCCTCCCTCCCCCTCTCAGTATGATCTGATCTAGTATTCAAACAACTAGCCATATGTCAACAAAATAAAATAAAAATGCTGCCAAAGCTTGTTGCAACCTTTGGCCTAATAGAATAGGCCTCTTTAGTTCAGTGTTAATATTTTATATTGTACCTCTATCTAGCTTTTCAACTTGTAATTTTTCAATATTTCCTTTATTTAAAGATAAATGCACCTTTTTTTTAAAGATAAATGTATTATATTTGGGTTGTTATAGAAATTATAGTTACATTTGTCTCACCTTTCTTCCTGTAGGGGTATTGTGAAAAGATCTGATAACAGAGAAATAGGTTGTCACGAAGCAATTGACAACAAACATTAGCCACTTGGGTCAACAGATCTAGATGTCGGGAATGAAGATGATAGTGAGGCGATGAATAGAGATTCCAATGGTATGTCATGCATAATTCACCAATGCATTGAAGATGTGATTAGACTCTGCCTGGGTACGTTGTAGTGTTGGATGTGTATGAACTGCTAACATTTCAGATACACGGCTTGTCAGTTGCACTAGATGGAGTCCATACACACATAATGGAGACCTCTTGGCATGGTTAGTCGCTTCCAAAAGTTTGATTAGGATGGGAACATTGCGTAGTGTGTGTATGCATGCCAATATCCATAGCTCTGAGTCTGGCTTTGATCTCTGAATAGTCTTGCATTTATAGGGTACAAATCACCTTGATGCCTATAGAAGTGTTTGTTTTAGTCAAGGTATATACAAGGAATCCCCTGGTGTTTTCCTAGAAAATGAATTGCTGTAAGTAATTTAATGCATTATGCTTTAGCATGCCAGATTCACAGAAAGACATTAGATGGTGATTTTTTGTTCTGTTTGTTTATTTGAGCTTTATCCTGTGGAGATGCTTCAAGGGATAGTATTGAAATGCATCAACACCTTTTCAGGTCATGAACATGGCAATCATAATGCAGAACATGGTACTGTTTGATGATCTCTCACTGATGTTTAACCTGCAGATCAATGGATGAAGTCAACCTTCTGATTAATTGAGACCTATATTGTGTGTCATTGTTTTCAACTCATAGCATATATAGAATAGGCATAGTTCAGTCTCAATCTCAAAGAACAAAGTAAATCTTCTGTGATGTTTTTTTTTTTTATACAAAGTGTATGTATATGGATTGAACCTGTTTACTTTTCTTAGTTTTGTGGCTTATGTTCATTTGGTAATTGATATCTATTAGTATATGTTTCTCTTGCTTTTGATAGTTGATAGGTTATCTTTGTAGGTATGGCATCCAAATTACAATGGAGTGATTCGATGGATTTGGTTTTGATTAGAACATTGGTGGATGAGAGTAATACCGGAGGGAAAAAAACAGATAATGGGTAGAAGTCAAGCGCACTAGAGCGCGTGGTGGAAGAAATTAAGAAATCTCACAATATGGTAATTACCCACGATCATGTCCGGTCGAGGCTGAAGACCTTCAAGAAGCAATATTTGGCAGTCCGAGAATTTCACAAGCAAAGTTGGTTTGGATTCGACTATAGTAGCGGACTCATCACTGCAGACAACAAAGTGTGGGAAGACTATGTTGCGGTAAGCTTTCTTAAGCATGGTTCAATATGGTTCGGTAGGACCTCATGCGAGTTATTTTTCAATGTTATTGAAAATGCTAGTTAGAATTTATTGAGAATGCTAGTTTTCTAATCTTTATTGAAAATTTTTCTCCAACTATCTTTATTTTGTTGATTGTTCTAATATTTTTGTTATATTAGGTTGATTTCTCAATTATATTTCTTAACATTGTTTAGGCACACAAAGAAGCAAAAAAAGTTTGTTGCAAAATCTTTCCATACTATGACGACATTGCAATCATCATGGAAATGATCAAGCAACTGGCGATCGTTGTATGACAAACCGTGATGATGACAACGTACCCATGGCTGAAGCAACTGAAAGTGTCCATACAGACACTGGAAACAGGGAAAATGTTGCCTCAGGTTCTACTACATCGTCTCGCAAACGCAAGCAAACGTGTGACAACGATGATCTCGAGTTTGCTAAGGCCATATTGAGTATATGTAAGGCATTTGAGCAAGCAAATGCTATGCCTATACGATTGGAAACCTTCCCTTAGCAAGAAGTTGAAAGGTTGTAAGGGCGGTTCCTGGACTTACCCAACGTCAAATTTTGAAAATCATGAAGAAGTTCAATGGAAACGTAGAGCTTGGTACTTTCATTTTTAGGATTGATCGAAGAAACAAGGGAGGGTTGGGTTCTTGCCGAGTTAGAGGAGAATTAGTTTGGAGTAAAACTAATTGGCTTCTTTGTCTTTAACCATTTTTACGTGTTTTGATTAGTAATCAAGGAGTTAGAAAGTTTGGGTATTGTTTAATTGGTGTTTGGGAGTATGTGGTTTAGTAATTGGTCTTTGTCTTTAACCCTTTTTATTGTTTAATTGACAACACAAGTCTGACTTGTTATGTTTATGCAGTAAACATGCTTTCATCATCATCATCAAAGCCCATTCCCGAGATTTTCGGGGTCGGCTACATGAATTTTGGTTCTCCAAGCAATGCGATCTTCCCACATTTCCTCACCTAATCCAAGCTCAATGATATCTTCATTCACCGTCTTCATCCAAGTTTTCAACGGTCGTCCCCTCCGTCTACACCCTCCATTAACTTGCCAATCTAAACATTTTCTAATTGGCGCCGTGCTTGGTCTCCTCCGCACATGACCAAACCAAGTTAAACGTCTTTCTCTAATTTTTTCCTCTATGGGCGCTACACCTAAGTATCTCCTAATTCTTTCATTTCTAATTTTATCCTTACGAGTTTTACCACACATCTACCTTAACATACGCATTTCTGCTACTGCCATCCTATGTGTATGTTGTCCCGTAGTAGCCCAACATTCTGAACCGTATAGCATGGCTGGTCGAACAATTGTCTTATAGCATTTCCCTTTTAGCCTTGCAGGCATCCTTCTATCGCACAATACTCCTGACGCCATTCGCCATTTCAACCAACCAGCTTTAACCCTGTGGTCTACATCTGCTCCAATAGCCCCATTCTTTTGAATTATAGACCCTAGATATCGAAAAGCCTCACACTCCGGGACCTCGACACCTTCGATCTCAATTGCATTACTTCTCCCTCTTGGTTCACACCCAAAGTTGCACACTAGATGCTTCGTCTTCGAACGGCTAATTCTAAAACCTTTACTCTCTAAAGCCTCCTACCACTTAACTAATTTCTGACCTAAACCTGCACTAGTCTCATCCATTAAGACAATATCATCTGCAAATAACATGCACCAAGGTACATCTTCTTGCAGATGTCTCGTCAACTCATCCATGACCAAAGCAAAGAGATATGGACTTAACGCCGACCCTTGATGTAGTCCTACTGTCACTGAAAATTCACTAGACATCCCACCTACTGAGCGAACACTTGTTACAGCCCCTTCATACATATCCTTAATGATATCGACATAACATTGAGACACTTTCTTCCTTTCAAGCACCCACCAAATTAACTCCCTGGGGACCCTATCATATGCTTTCTCCAGATCAATAAAAACCATATGCAAACTCTTACGTGCCTCTCGATATTTTTCTACAGTTTGCCTAAGCAGGAAGATGGCCTCCGTAGTAGACCTACCTGGCATAAATCCAAATTGATTCTCTGAAATCGTGGTTAAACTCCTAAGTCTTTGTTCTATAACTCTCTCCCAAAGTTTCATCGTATGACTCATAAGCTTTATCCCTCTATAGTTCGAGCAATTTTGGATATCCCCTTTGTTCTTATAAATTGGTACCACAATGCTATGCCTCCATGAATCTGGCATTTTTCTAGTTTCCAAAATCCTATTAAAGAGCTTAGTTAGCCATTGAATTCCAACTTCTCCCAGACATTTCCATGCTTCAATTGGTATATCATCCGGTCCAACGGCCTTCCCTGTTTTCATTCTTTTTAAAGCTTCTCTCACTTCTGTGGCACTAACTCTGCGATGGAACACGCGATCTCTCCCTTCCTGTGAAGCATACCCCTCCAAGTTTAACTCCCCTACATGTGTTCCATTGAGTAGGTTCCAAAAGTAATCCTTCCATCTATCTAAAATAGCTTTATCCTGCATTAAGACTCTTCCATCCTCATGCTTAACACACTTAACATGACTCAAGTCCCTAGTTTTTCGTTCTCTAGCCTTCGCTATCTTGAAAATATCCTTCTCCCCTTCCTTCGTACCTAGCCTATTATAAAGAGCATCATACGCTCTCTTCTTAGCTTCCCCTACTGCTCTACTACTCAACTTCTTAGCCTGCTTATAAAGCTCATAAGACTCTAGGCACCTATCTTTTTGCCACGCCTTAAAGCATCTTTTCTTTTCCGCAATGGTTTGTTGCACATCCGCGTTCCACCACCATGTCTCCTTATCATAGAAACCTCCTCTTTTGGTCTGTCCTAACTCTTCATTCGCACATCTTCTTATTCGGTTTGCCAAATGTTCAAAAAGATCCGCGCTACTAGTCCTATCCTTTGGTTCTAGATTCTCCCCACCCTCTGAAACTGACTGGCCACCCAAAATCCTCTTTCTAAATCTTTGGCACACATCTCCCTGTAAGGTCCACCACTTAATTCTCGGTCTAACCTGTTCTATAGCAATACGACCCCTACTCTTAAGACAAAAATCGAGAACTAACAGCCTATGTTGGGATGTCAGACACTCTCCTGGTATAACCTTACAATTTTTACACCTACCTAAATCGTGTCTCTTCACAAGAAAATAATCAATTTGACTTCTATTACGCCCACTCGCAAAGGTCACCAAGTGGTCTTCCCTCTTCTTATAAAAAGTATTTACGATCCCAAAATCCTGAGCTAACGCAAAATCTAGAATAGAAATCCCCGCGGTGTTTCGATCCCCAAAGCCTTGACCTCCATGCACCCTCTCATACCCAACTCTATCCTTACCAACATGGCCATTCAAATCCCCGCCTATGAAAACCCTATCGGAAGAGGGAATTCCAAAAACTAACTCCTCTAAAGAGTCCCAAAAATCCTTCTTAGTCTCCTCGTCCAAACCCACTTGGGGTGCATACACACTAATAACATGCACTATCTCTAGTTCTAAAGGTAGTGCATGTTATTAGTGTGTATGCACCCCAAGTATATTTTTAGTGTGTATGCACCCCAAAAATCCTTCTTAGTCTCCCAGTAAACATGCTTTCATTTTGAGAAATTTTAGTCAAAATATATATTGCTAATTTTTTTTTACTAGAATTCTGAAGACCAGTATTGAACTTTGCTTTCTCATTTAAAGATTTAAGCAGACGTCGGGTTTAAAATTATACTGTAAAGATGTTGTGCAAAAAGCAAAATCAAAACCATATTCTAGTTTATATATAAAAGTAGAATTGTGGGATCTTTATAATTAAATAAATAAATAATAATAATAAATTTTTACAAAATAAAAAAATAAAAAATAATAATAATAATAATAATAATAATAATTCTCATTATTAGTTTTGGGCAACCAAACACTCACAATAGGAATTGGAATACAATTCTCATTGACAACCAAACATCAAAGTTGGTCAAGTCCATGGCATGGGATGTCATGGAATGGGATTCTAATTCCCACCTTAGGATTCCATGCAACCAAACACACCCTGAGAGTGACATTAACTGCCTAGAAAATCAAAGATGTGACAAAATTTTGCAAGCTTAATTTTTAATTTTGGTCGTTGACCCTTGTTATTTATTTATGAATCCATGCCCGAAGGCTACATGACTGACCCAATAGGGTTAACCAAACCAGACCCGAAGGCTACAATATTGTTGCCACTTAATGTCCTCGTCGCCTCCATCTCGCATAGAGACTTGCTTTCGCTCCGGTCCATCGTCTCCACCTTGCATGAAGACTCGCTTTCGCTTCTCTCCGATCTAGTCCATCTAAGCAGATGCATTCAATACTCGAAGGCTTATCAACGGCGGAGCAAATGTGCTCCTAATAATCGGGCGAAAACTCACAAAATTCTAACTGGTGAGTCTCGAACCCGCGACCTCTCACAAGGAGAGTGGATGTCCGACCAACTGAGCTACAATTGGTGGACTTGCAAGCTTAATTCATTATATGGATCCATCAATACTAATATACATAACCAATAAATCGGGACAAATTTTGACATGCTCCTCATAAAATTAATTATAATTCGAAATTGGGTTTTTATTACACAGTCCCTTTTTGCACAATTCAAATAATGGGGTTGGTTAAATTTGATGTAAATAATGTTCTAACTTCTAAGGTTTTATCTACAATGGGTTTTTTTCAAATTAGGCTAAACATATCAATTAGAAACAGATAAAGAAATAAATGATGAAAAACATTGAACTTTTACCATATCCATCATCATGCAAATCCACATACTGGATGATCATATGAAGAGCTTCAACTCCGATTCCCACACCCCCCTGACTGCCTCCCACCGCAATCGAAATCCTAACACCTATCGATCATCACCTTCTCAATCTGAGAAGATGATTGGCGATTCTCTCCAGATTGGTCTCTAAATTTGGGGCTTACAATATGGTTGGACATTTTTATAGTGTGGAGTGTGGCTTCCTTCAACACTTGCCTTTAGGGGTGGGCACGGGACGAGATGGAACTCATCCTTATCCCATCTTGTTTGTTCGGGATTGGGACGGGATAGACTCATCCCAACCTCGTCCCATCCCAAACGGGTTCGAACGGAACGAGACGGGATGGGATGAACATGTACTAAATTTTGGATCTAAAATTTAACATGCAAGATTGAAAATTTTGGATTTACCAGACACTCAACTCTAAGAACAATTATATAACTTTAAGCTATTGATTATTATTTCCCCATTTCATTAGCTTTTACTCCTTTTTTTTAGAACCATTATTGAAGATATTCATTTTTTTTTGTACATTGCTAACAAAAATAATCAATGAGTTTGTCATTTAAAAACTACGAGGAACGCACATTGTTGTTGTCAAGAGTTAGTAAAAGGAAAAATATAATGGAGAATGTTTGAGTTAGATACATTATCTAGGTGAGTCACATGGAAGTTTCTAAGAATAAAATAATCATATCAATAAATAAAACAACAAATAAAATAGTCATGCCAACAAATAGCCTCACACTGCATAGTTCATACTAAATATTAAAAAAATCGGTTCGGGACAGGATGGGCGGGATTGAAAATCTTCATTCTGATCCCATCCCACTCTAGATCGGAACGGGACGGGATGAAATTGATCAATCTCAATAAGTAGGGGTGTTAATTGGTTACTGAAAACCGACCGAACCAAACCGAAAAAGTCTGAACCGAGAAAAATCGAAACCAAACATTAAAAAACTGAACCGAGTTGGTTTGGTTCAGTTTCGGTTTTTGATTTTCACAGATCCGAAACAACCGAACCGAACCCTTTTCCTTATTTAATCTCCCACCAACTCACTCTTATTTAAATTCTCACCCCATTCCAACACCTCACGTCCCCACCCTCAATGTCATTTTTTTCTCTTTTTTAACTCTTTCTCGCTCGCTCTATCCAACCACTTGCAAGTTGAGGTAAAGAGACAGAGTTTGACTCAATCTTGTTGAAGAAAACCAAACTTTTCACTTGTTTGCTTGCAGCAAAGTTGAGCAGTGGTGATGGCGACAACTTCGACACTTCTGATTTGATAAAAAAAACTTATTGCAAAATGAAATTATGAGACTTGTGGAATCGTCATAGAAGGTTTCAGTCTTGTTCAGATCATCGCATGGGTGTGGTGGAGATAGATTAAGATGCAAACAATGTAGTTATGGTTTATAATTTTTTGTATGATGTTATATTATTGTGTATATGAGAGACGGGTAAAAAAAATTAATCTTATGGAGTTATCAAGAAAAATAGGCAAGAAAAATTTGAAAGAATTCTATATAAATGAATAGTCAGAGCCTTGAAACTATCTGTGTTCATCTGGCATTTGTTTTTCCTTTACTGCTTCCCATTTTCTTTCTCTTTTATTTTATTTGTACTCTCTCTGTCTCTGGGTTTTTCTCTTTGCAAACCAAGCTTCATTTCCTTATTTTCATTCTTTGTAGCTTTAACTTATTCCTTTTGTGCTAGAGCCAACTCGGTTGTATGTAGCAGCGGAAAATAAATAAAATAAAAAGAATAAAAGGGAAAAAATCGAAAATAACCGAATCGGAACCGAACCGATCGGTTTGGTTATTTATTTGATAAATGTGAAAATCGAACCGAACAGAGAACCGAATTCTTGGTTTGGTTCGGTTTGATTTTTGTCCAACTATGAACCGACCAAACCGATTAATACCCCTATCAATAAGACCCGAAAAAAATCGGGACAAAATGGAATGGGACGGGACGGGATCAGGATCGCGAGATGGGATTTCCACCTCTACTTGCCTCTAACTTTGCATGAAAGTATCGAGTTATGTGCACCCCAAGCATTTGCCAAAGAAAATGGGTAAATAAGTAATATTCTCTGTAAATCGATAATGTTGTAAAATTTTTACTAGAGTTATTCTCTCTCCATGTAAATCAAAAAATGATTGATTTTAAACTTCATTTGAATTTTTTTTTTTTTCTCTCTCTCTCTCTACAATTTGGGAAGAGCTTAAAACAGATCTCCTTTGCATTATTGTATAAAGTTTTCTTAACTAAACCAATCAGTTAAATTAACCATGAATAAATGGAAAGCTTTCAAACCAAATATTTTGGGCATTTAAGCATCTATAGTAGGAGAAAATCTAATTAGTGCTAAAATTTAGTTTTTTAAATAAATTAAGTAATAAATAAATGAATTTGTGTTAATTGTATTTTCAGCAACTATTTATCTATAAGAGATGGAAAGTTGTATTGCCTCGATTTTCTTTCTACAAACGGGTTATGATGGCCGAGTCTGGCCAACCTGTGTACACGTGGGTTGTGTTCAAGACTGACCTATTTGGCCCTCTAATCTGCCGAGCCTAGCATGAAATGAAACTAGCCCGAGTAGCCATAGCTAACTACATGCTATCTCACATATAAGCACAGGATCGATCGACACAAACGAAAAACTGAATTGAAAAGTTGAGTTGATCAGAACCGTGACATTTATTTTGTCAAAAAACCACAACGACACTTGCCCTTTTCAACCTATAAGGGATAAATAGGGGTGTTGACCAAAGTTTATCCAAAATCGGATTTGGATTTGAATTTTTTTTGGATAGGTACCAAATTTAAATTTAAATGTAAAATTTGAATTCTAAATGCTTATCAATCAATACGGATGATGTGAAATCTGATCCAAGAAGAAGCAGAATTATATATATATATATATATATATATATATATATATATATATATATATATATATATTCAAAATGAATGTCTGCGTTTGTGTGTTTGTGAAGAAAACTACCTAACAAATGAGCTTAGCATAGGAAGTGGATCATTATAGGATATAGAACACTGGAACTCATCATTAAACTCGTTGGTTAAACATTTTGATTATTAGGATATTATGATTTATTTTGATTAGTAAATTGTATTTCTAAAATTCTTAGATGTTAGTTGAAATAAACATTTCTCATTCTTCTTTTATTGATATTTATAGTTGAGAGTTCTCTTCATATCTTTGGTTTTTTTTACCGAAAATCCAATTTAAGAGATGTGTTAAGGATGCAAAACTGTGGATAATGATAGAAAGTGGTAGGTTTCATATTTATTATATTCCATTATGTTAAACCACATATAATAGTTATGATTGGCTGAAAGACGGAATGCTCCCCTACCGATGCATTTTTACATCCCACAGCTTCGGCAAATCGCTTAGCCTCGTTCATCTTCGGCGTGTGAGTGCTCGATCAGTGAGCTATTACACACTCTTTCAAGGGTGGCTGCTTCTAGGCAAATCTCTGCACCCCTATCAAAAACCCCAAGTTCTGCGGGGTAAACGCATTAAAAAGGGACAAATTTTAGCGGATGGTACTGCCACAATTGGTGGCGAACTCGCTTTATTTCCTTTTTGCCTAGAACCTTGGCATGGACCTAAAGTAGAGTTGGATCATAGATATCCAATTAAAAAGAAGAGAAAAAAGAGATTATTTTTTTTAACAATTTGCGCTCAATCCCATGCAGTGTTGTAGCTAACGCGTTTAGTATCCCGCCTAGGGAGCACGTTCGCAAGAATGAAACTCAAAAGAATTGATGGGGGCCTGCACAAGCTGTGGAGCATGTGGTTTAATTCGATGCAAAGCGAAGAACCTTACCAGGGCTTGACATGTCGCGAATCCTCTTGAAATAGAGGGGTGCCTTTGGGAACACGGATATAGGTGGTGCATGGTTGTCGTCAATTCGTGTCGTAAAGTGTTGGGTTAAGTCTTGCAACGAGCACAACTCTCGTGTTTATTTGCCACCGTTGAGTTTGGAACCCTGAACAGACTGCTGGTATAAGCCGGAGGAAGGTGAGGATGACGTCAAGTCATCATGGCCCTTATGCCTTGGGCGACACACATGCTACGATGGCCGGGACAAAGGATCGTGATATCGTGAGTGTGATCTAACCCCAAAAACCCGTCCTCAGTTCGGATTGCAGGCTGCAACTCGCCTGCATGAAGCCGAAATCGCTAGTAATCGCCGGTCAGCCATGCGACAATGAAATAATTGTCTCTTCAACATTGCTGCATCTCTTTTTGGTAGACAGTTGAATCTTCCCGCCTTTTTTCCGCTCTCAAGTCTTGAAACTTTTGAAGTTTCATCTCTGTAGTGAATCAATTCGTTAACATACCACCGGGCCATTTTTTATTAACATGATGACATCGAGCCCTTATTGCAGTGGATGCTACTGAATCAGCTGTTTTTTTTTACTAACTATGGAAATGATCACTATGAGTCAGACTTAATAGAATTTTATCAATTCTTTCTTCCTTCATTAAGGTGGAGAATTGAACCAAGAATTCTATTTCTTCATCATCAATCAAATCACGGTTCACGAACCAGTATTCAATTTTATCATCAATCCAAGCACAAATGAGGAAAGGCTTACGATGGATACCTAGGCACCCAAAGACGAGGAAAGGAGTAGCAAGTGACGAAATGCTTCGGGGAGTTGAAAATAAGCATAGATCTGGAGATTCCCGAGTAGGTCAACCTTTCGAACTGCTGCTAAATCCATAGGCATGCAAAAGACAACCTGGCAAACTGAAACATCTTAATAGCCAGAGGAAAAGAAAGCTAAAGTGATTCCCGGAGTAGTGGCAAATGAAATGGGAGCAGCCTAAACTCTAAAAATGGGGTTGTGGGAGTAAGGAGCCGCCGAATACACCAGCTATACCTAACATGTGAAATGGGTGCATACGGATGTTGTGTTCAGCCTAGAATACGATCATGAAATTGAAAGTATGAACTTTAAGGTGTATGAAGTTTTATATTTGATGCTTTGGGCAGAGCGCTAAAGACTCCATTTAACTTAGGTTGATCTAGGCCAGAGGCGGACCTACATCAAGGTAACTCTTCTTTGAAACACTTTGGTATTGTTCCTGCACAGAAATCCAAATACTTAATCAGAGCACGGGCATGATGACTTGATGTCATCCTCACCGTCCTCTGGCTTATCAACCGACAGTCTGTTCATGGTTCCAAACTCAACGGTAGCAACTAAACACGAGGGTTGCACTCGTTGTGTGACTTAACCCAACACCTTACGACACAAGCTAACGATAGTCATGCACCACTTGTATCCACGTTGTCGAAGGCACCCCTCTCTTTTAAGAGGATTCGCGACATGATGAGTCGCCGACTCATTCTTCAACAGGCACGTGGTCAGAGCCCAGGCTCCTCCCACTGCTTGGGAGCTTATGGTTTCATGTTCTATTTCACTCCCCGATGGGGGTTCTTTTCACCTTTCCCTCACGGTACCACTTTGCTATGGGTCGCCCATGAGTATTAAGCCTTGCAAGGTGGTCATTCTTATTTTACTATGTTCAACTCTATGTATTCCTCTATCCGTAGAGTACAATGAATGTACAAAAATGTGACTATAACAGAGTTTTTGTTATTCTAATTAACAACTACTCTAGGAGGAATTTTTATGTGGTGCTAACGATTTAATAACTATCTTTGTTGCTCCAGAATGTTTCATTTTATGCTCCTACCTATTATCTAGATATACCAATATAGATGTACGGTCTAATGAGGCTACTACGAAATATTTACTCATGGCTGGGGCAAACTCTTCTATTATGGTTCACTAATGATCAAATGAGACACAACTTTTATAGTTCAGACCTCTTGGTAAAAAAAAAAAGAGGGAGAGATCTCTTAATTATTCAGGACCTGATCAAATCAATAAACATGCTAGACATTTTTTGTGGAGTTTCAACAACCAGATTGAGGAGAATCCTATAATTTCCTTCCCATCTGATTTATTTCACAAAGACTTGCCATGACAAGGAAGAAGGGGAAAACAAGAACACTTGGAGTCAATGAATCCCGAGTCTTGGGGGTTCGAGCTGTTCATGTAATGGGAGATTTCGAAGTTCCCTGTTCATCCAAAAACACATATGAAGATTAAAGGGAGTATTTTATCCAAAAAACCACACTCTATGAAATTACGTCGACACTTCCACATATTACTGGTAACATATGAGACATCTCTATTTTTTCCCCAGGGTAGAATTACCACTGCTTAGTTTTCAATTCGCCTCTGGAATAATGAATCGGAGAAAAATATATGACTGTCCAACTACAAGACAAGATCTCATGACTGTACCAACTACAATTCACCACCCATCAATGCATGGTGTTCTTTGAATCATTGTTACTCTTGATGGCGAAGATGTTATTGATTGTGAACCCATATTGGAAAAAATTGGGATTATTTAGACAGAGGAATGGAAAAAATTGCAGAAAATCGAACCATTATACAGTATTTATCTTATGTAACACGTTGGGATTATTTAACTACTATGTTTACAGAGGCCCCCCGAAGTAACTCTCATCAACTAGAACTATTATGATATGAATCATTTGGAATAATTCAAAGAATCAGTTTTGTAAAAAAGTACAGTATCTCTGCCATTGGATCCCATGATGGATATATACATATAGATGTACTGACTTCTGATTTCAGACATCTGTTGATCCTTTTTAAAATAGCTATAATGCTTTTATCCACATATAATGTTTCCAGGCACATAACAGTGTTTTCACTGGTGTTCGGAAGAAGCCATATTTTGGACTATATTCCAATAAATAGATAACTCTGTTAGGATCCAAGTAAAATTTTTGAAATAAATTGATGAGATTTGGTCCCACCGGATCTAGACAATCTTGTTATTTTTTTTTAACATGAATAGATAAAGAAGTCATTGCAGTTGTCGGAAATACTAGCCCTACTAAAGGCACAAAAAAAGGAATTGAAATCTTAGATCAAAACACTATGTATGGATGGTATAAACTACCTAAACAAAAACTCTTGACCAGCGAACAACTAAAGTCTATTACTCACTACATCAAAAAAATTTCATTAATGAAACATGTAAATCCATTGGAAAATAAAAAGTACGCATGTCCGAATCAATTCGATCCGAGATCTTTCTATAGAATTAGGCTAGATACTTGACTTGGAAATTGAAATTTTTTATTATTATTATTATATATAATATATAACAAATTTTTTTATAGAGTTAGGCTAAATACTTGAAATACATGCTAATCCCCATTACGCATCCATGGTTGAATGGTTAAAGCGCCCAACTCATAATTGGCAAATTCATAGGTTCAATTCCTGTTGGATGCAGAACAACACGAACATTCAATACGTCTATTGGAATTGGCTCTGTATAAATGAAATTTCATCATCCATACATAACGAATTAATATAATTACTATGGTATACTCATATCATAATATATGTATAATATTTGAGAGTTATGCATTATTTGATAAGAATAATCTAATGACTATCTTTGCGGGGCTTTTATCGATAATTTGCGTTTTGGTTTGGATGATTTTTCTATAGGAGTTTAAACGTACAAATTGGCGTGAAATACTCAAAAATATTGATATTCTTTAATACAAAAGAAACTTTGAGGGTCTAAAAGGAAGATAATGATTGATATTAAATGGAAATGTAGTGGAAATGTATTAAGAAATGATTTGCCCTTATATTATGTATTACTATTTTGGTAGATAAGTGTTCATTTGGTCATATGACCTGTAGCCAGAATTACCATTTACTAAGAACTGTCTGACAATTTAATGGAAGTATGATTTTTCTATTTGGAGAAATTACATGATATATTTTGAGAACATTTGAAAAATATTGATTTTGCCATGTGTCCACCATAGAGGATAAAATTGTGGTTGTGGAATTTATTTGATGTAGATTCATCCTTTGAGAAGATGAATTGGGAATTTATATTGTTATTGCAAATTGAAATTTTGTATTATTTGATTATAATTTGAAGTTGATTGTTATAAAAAATTGACTTGTTATGGAATATAAATTCCTATATTAATTGGGCTTGATTACCGCTTTCTTATAGAATTTTTTTTTATGAATATGTTATGGTTCCCCAAAAAAATGGGTACTTGATATAATGGTGGATTTGTTTATGATTGTCAATGTGTCAAATATTATGTTTCCCAAAAGATTTGGTGAATGTTGTTGTGAATTTGTTTATGATTGACTAAGTGTCACTGTATAAAAAATTTGACATAAGTTGATTTTTGTGCTTTTTTCCACAACTATGAAAAAAACAAAGTGAAAAGAAATGTGAAAAAAAAGAATAAAAATTATGATTTTAGTATACAGACTTGCTTGTATACTTGGTATATGATTTTAGTATGCAGACATGCTTGCATACTGGATACATCGTTCCATGTATGTTTGGATGTATGCCTAATGATGATATACTTGCCATGATCGAAGTTCGGGTAAGATGACATGTTCTTCGATGTGACACTCCACATGGGACATGTATGCTCCGAGTGATCTCGAAGGCAAGGAAAATACACTTGGGTGAAGTGTGTTCGGCACAAGGAGGGTAATGCAATTGTGAAAAAGAAGCGAAATTTGCATTTTGGTTTGGATGATTTTTTTTAGGAGTTTAAACGTACAAATTGGCATTGATTACTTAAAAATATTGATATTCTTTACTCATTTTAAAGGGAAACTTTGTGGGTCTGAAAGGAAGATAATGATTGATATTAAATGGAAATGTAGTGGAAACTAAATTTTTGTGTATGTTCATGATTGTTTTGAGAGAAGAAACTAAATGTTCATTCGATCGTTGAATGAGAACTACATGTCTTTCTTAAGGTATAATGTTTATTGTTGATATTTTATAATATGATTGTCTTGAAGGAAAAAACTAAATGTTCATTCAACCATTGAATAAGAACTGTATGTTTTCCTTAAGGTAAAACGTGTTTTGTTGATATTTCAATAATGATGTACTATACTATGATTTGTATTGTTGTTGAAAAGAAATGATATTTATGAGGATTGATAAATTAGGATTTTATTCATTGGTTTCTAACCATTCCATGCAGGATGGTAAGTTTATTAACGTCTTTGCAGGATCAAACTTACCATATTCAACCTTCACATTGTAAGTGTTGGAAAATAAATATTTACTTTAAGTATGAATAAACTTATTAGTATGACAAGTTTGCCTCGTTGAGGAACTACATGTCTTTGAGTTGTTGCTTCAATCTATGCGACTTATTTTATTTATTAGAGTTGAGGATTACTCATACCAGCTACCTTGCTGACCCAAGTACGTTTATATTTCTTGGGTACGTTATTATTGGAACGTAGCCAGTTAATCTTTCTCAAGTAAAGAGTTTTGAAGGCGACATTGTTGGAAGTTTTCTTGTGGGGCGAATACCGCCATGGTTAGAATTGTTATATACTTCAATTTTATTATTTTTTAAATGCTTCTGTTGTTAAAATTTTTACGTCCTGAATTTGGGAAAATATATAATCCTAATCCTACGTGGATATAAGGATTCCGTTTTCTCAAATATTGGGGCGTGACATGAAGAAAATTGTATTCAATGATGCAAGCGGTAAGATTTATATGAGATTGTAACTGATGATTTTTATTAATATAAAGGTTTGAGGGTCCTTAAAACCTCATTTACCCTTAAAAAGGAAAAAAAAATCATAAAAAACAAATTATAGGTAGAAAATTGCATGAACTTAATATCAACGCTGAGTGCAAAAATAGTTTTAAGACATTTATGTGACTGAAATATATTTTGTAAAATTGTGGGAAGGAGGTAATTAGCTATTTCAAGTTGTAAAATTGAGGGCAAAAGGGGTTGAGAAGTGTTTCAATAAACAAGAGCGCGGCGTGGGTTGTATATAGCTCGCCTCTGTTGACAGGGAGAAGTAATTTAGTTCGTGACGAAAACGTGATATCTTAACTTGTTGACAATGAAAAACATAGACAAATTTGTAATTAGTTGCATTAAGCTTACTACATAATTGTAATTTTGATCATTTTTTAAATTTAAAGATTTATAACATGACATCCACCTCAAACTTTTTCCCTACTAAAAAGTAAACATGTGAATGCATCGCGTGTACATAGGCAGCTAATAAAAATCTTTCGAACAAAATCCTTACGTGACACGTCTATTAAAAACAAAAATAAAATTGGTCAAAATCTAACACGACATCAAATTTACATGAATTTTATTTTTATTTTTCTTTTAAATGTCTCTATCACAGATCTTTGTTCACATTCTTTTCTCCATTTAATTGAACTTCCATAGATGATAAAAGGAAATATATACACAATTTTTCTTCTACATTTTTCATAGCATTCCGAAACTCCTCTTGTGACAAATTATAGAAAATAATAATAATAATAATAATAATAATAATAATAATAATAATAATAATAATAATAATAATAATAATAATAATGTTTTGTTTAGGTGTATAACATTAATGAAAAATAATTTCTTATACTCAAAATGTGGGCTAAAATCAATGAATATGGAAAAGTGGTTGAATGAAATTAATGATATGTTTGGATATATCGAATATGTAATATCAATGAATTGACTTGTTGCCACTGTGATTCAGCTACTGTCTAATAAATTAATATCCCCTGATATCGAGTTATATCTTGTCGTGATATATCTTGATAAATCTAAAATCCATCATTTTTTACTTTTTTATTCGGTATATTTTCAAGAGGCTAAGAAAAGATAAATATCTCAATATATAGAAGATATATCGAGATATTTTAAATATTTTAAACCATGCATCGAAGAGTTTTTAGACACAACTCTCCAACCGTACCTTAATCACCTGACAAGGTTGCCAATGCTTGAGCCAACCATGCATATTAACAACAAGATATTGGCGAGGTTGGACCACTTGACGGGCACAAATTCATCTTTGTTCTTTGCGGATTTTATTATGAAAATAGTGTAGAGCTTCACTTTGTTAACAGAGACACAAGACTTCAAATAAGGTCTATTTGGCCGTACTGTATGTAACAATTTTGTTACCAAAGAAACCATGCCTTCCGTATACTGGAAAAAAAAAAAAAACAATTAACGGGAAACTCTGCTTTTGATGAATAGGATTCAAATGTAATAGGATATCAAAACAACTATCAATAACACCCCCATCATGGTTGAGGGACTTCGACAGAGAGATCAAGCATCAGTGTCTTCATAGTCCCAAACACAACCAACATTCCTCTAACAAAAATTGTTTGGCAATAAAATCAAAAGTAGATGGCATCAGTTCAATGGACAGCTTTCCAGAAATTAAAATCATATATCAAATAACTAGATTTAAACAATAGTGTCAAATTAGACCACCATATATCAACAAACCATAGCCAAAGAGTTTGTTTGACAATCGTAAAGTTTTAATGCATTTTAGTATATATGGCTACTTGCCGAACTACTGCTGACTAGATTACATAAAATGTGAAAGGAAATGCTAGAACCACAAGGCTGAATAATCCTAGATTAATACCAATCGGAATCATGTTTGAGCCATAAGCCCTATATAAAACTATGGTAACACGGATACCATAGTTACAGAAAGTATAGATAGCAGTTGGTCATGGGAATGTGTTAGAATAAACAAATCAGTCATGTAATCAGTTAGTTGACTATTAGTTAGTTAGGTAATCTGTTTAAGGTCTGTTCATATTGTTATGAACATTAGTTAGTTAGTTACAGAGTTCATAGCTAGCTGTTCTGTTTCTAGATTGTTCATAGCTATAGCTATATATATACCTTCAATGTACATTGAACTAGAGAATGAAAATCATATTGAATTCATTGTTAGAGTTATAGTTTCTACATGGTATCAGAGCACCATTATAGCTCTTCATCTTATCATCTCTGTCAGTTCTAAAATTTTTTTTTTTTTTTTTCTTCTCTTTTCTCTCTGCTTCTTCAACATTTCTAATGGCGGATTCTAGTTCTTCCAATGCTGCTTCTGCTAGCACTTCTAGTTCTATAGAAGGTAAACATGTCATGTTTACTCATGTTCTGTCTGTTAAACTGAGTGAGAGCAATTATCTGCTATGGAAGCAACAGGTGTTAGCAACCATTAAGGGTCATAAGTTGCAGAAATTCATTGAGAAAGATACTTCTCCACCTCGATTTCTATCAACTGAAGATCAAGCTCTTGGTAGAGTCAATCCAGAGTTCATCAGTTGGGAGCAACAGGATCAATTGTTGTTTTCTTGGCTTCTTTCATCCATGATGGAATCCTTGTTAACAAGGTTAGTTGGATGTGAATCCTCAGCTCACATATGGAGTACTCTTGAGGTGTTCTTTAATTCTCAAACCACTGCCAAGATTTCTCAGTTTCGGACACAACTTCAGAGCATCAAGAAGTGTGATATGAATATCAATGATTATCTACTCAAGATCAAGACAATCATTGATCAACTGGCTTCTGTTGGCCATGTACTGTCACCTCAAGAACACATCAATGCCATCTTTGATGGACTTCCTCAGACTTATGATACTTTCATAGTATCAGTTTCTTCCAGGTCAGATTCTTATAGTATTGCTGAGATAGAATCCCTTCTTCTGGCTCAAGAAACACGGATTGAGAGGCATACCAAACATCTAGATGTCTCTAGTTCAGTCAATGTAGCTCAAAGTAACTATAGGCCTTCTCCTAGATCTTTTACTTCCAATCCTTGGCGTCCACAGTTCAGGTCTCCTACCAATACTGTATCATTCAGAGGTGGTGCAAGGTTTGGATCTGGGAGGGGTTCTCGACCTCCTAACTTTCACAATACAAAACCACAATGTCAAATTTGTGGCAAGACAGGTCACATGGCTTTCAAATGCTATCATAGGTTTGATAACAACATATCCAATCCTTGGACTTCAAACACTGCTTCTCAGTATTCAGCAGTCTCTTCTCAGCAGGCCAATATGCAAGCCAATCTTACTTCCAGAAATGCTACAGATGAACATTGGGGAGGTGGTTCTCATCATTATCAGCCTCAAGGATTAATGTCTGCTTCTAGTTCATCTGACAATAGGTGGTTTCCTGATTCTGGTGCTACAAATCATTGCACTCCACATCTTCATAACTTGAAGTCATCCTCTCCTTACTATGGTAATGATCAACTTTTCATTGGGGATGGTTCAGGTCTACCTATTCAAAATGTTGGTGAGTCAACATTATCCTCTTTCAATTCTTCCAGAATTTTACATCTGAGGCATGTTCTTCAAGTACCCAAGCTTACTAAAAACCTTTTGAGTGTCTCCAAATTTGCTCAAGATAATAATGTTTATTTTGAGTTTCATCCTAATTCTTGTTTTGTTAAGGATCAGGCCACCAAGAAGATCCTCTTGACAGGCACACTTAGCAATGGGCTGTATGTGTTTCCTTCTCCACCTCTAGCTGCTTCAGTTCATCCAACACTTGACACTTCTTCACCTCTCTGCAAGTCAGTGTATACAGCATCTTCTAAGGCTGCATCACCCTTATCTCTTTGGCATGCCCGTTTGGGCCATCCTTCATTTTCACTTGTTCAAAGAATTTTAAGACAGTGTAATGTTCCTACTCCTAGTATAGATGAATCTTTGTTTTGTTCTTCTTGTTGTCTAGGCAAAATACATAGACTACCTTATACTAGTTCTTCCACTGTCTACCACAACCCTTTAGAACTTATTCACACAGACCTATGGGGTCCTGCCTCAACTGTATCTTCTTCAGGGTATAAATACTACATTCATTTCATAGATGCTTATAGTAGGTTTACATGGGTTTATCTCTTACAAAACAAATCTGATGCTTTTCCCACTTTTCTCAAGTTCAAAGCTCAAGTAGAACTTGAATTCAATCTCCCTATTAAGTGTGTTCAATCTGATTGGGGCGGTGAGTACAGATCATTCTCTAAGTTTTTAGCTCAAAATGGAATCAGTCATAGATTAGCTTGTCCTACTACTCACCAACAGAATGGTGTAGCTGAACGCAAACACAGGCATATCATTGAGTCAGCCCTTACTTTGCTAGCTCATGCGTCTATTCCTTTAAAATTTTGGGATGAAGCTGTCAGAACTGCTGTTTATCTTCTTAACAGAGTTCCTACCTCTGTCTTGAATGGCATTTCTCCTTTTGAGTGTCTTTATCACAAAGCACCAGATTATAGTCATCTCAAGGTATTTGGTTGTTCATGTTATCCCAATGTCAGGCCTTACAATGCTCATAAGTTGCAATATAGGTCTGAAGAGTGCACTTTTCTTGGTTATAGCATTCAACACAAAGGATATAAGTGTAGGTCTCCTACTGGTCGTCTCTTCATATCCAGAGATGTTTTGTTTCATGAAAATTCCTTTCCATTCCACAATGATCACTCTTCTACTATCCAACTCAATTCACTCTTTCCTGAATTTACATCTTCTCATATTCCTTTGACAGTTTCTTCTGTAGTCACACCTACTGTTCCCTCTACAAGGTTATCTAACTCTACACTGCAGAGTCCTGCTCTTCCTCAGCATCCAACTTGCCATATCAATCCATCTCAGCATCCTAATTGCCATACTGATCATCCTATTAGTAATACTTCTTCTAGTGATCATCAGCCTTCATCCTCTAGTCTCTTACCTACTCTGCCTACTAATACTCTGCCTTCCAATACTCTGCCTACTTTGCCTACTCTGCCTTCTCTGCCTATTCTGCCTACTCTGCCTATAGGACATCAGATGATCACTAGATCAAAATCAGGCATCTACAAACCAAAGCTGTTTCTGGCTTCCACAGAACCATCAAGTTTAAAAGAAGCTTTGAATACTCCTCATTGGCTTGCTGCCATGCAAGATGAGTATTTTGCTCTTCAACGTAATAACACTTGGTCACTGGTTGATTATCCTCCTCATAAAAGTATTGTTGGTTGTAAATGGCTTTTCAAAGTTAAAGAGAATTCAGATGGGACAATACAGAAATATAAAGCTCGCCTAGTTGCTAGGGGCTTTCAACAAACTGCAGGTTTTGATTACAAGGAAACTTTCAGCCCAGTAATCAAACCATCTACAATCAGAAGCATCTTATCAGTTGCAGTTACTTACTCTTGGTCAGTGTTCCAGTTAGACATCAACAATGCATTCCTAAATGGGTTATTACAAGAGGAGGTCTACATGATGCAACCACCTGGGTTTGTAGACCCATCTCGGCCTGATGCTGTGTGCAAGCTTTCCAAAGCTATATATGGTCTAAAACAGGCCCCTAGAGCCTGGTTTGACAGGCTTCAACACACTCTGCTCACATTTGGTTTTACTGCCACAAAGTCAGACTCTTCTTTGTTCATCAGACACTCACCTTCTCCCATTTTTATTCTGGTCTATGTTGATGATATCCTAGTAACAGGATCCAACAATACTGATATTTCTAAGTTGATATCTCAACTTCATGCTCAGTTTAGTTTGAAAGATATGGGATTGGTTAAGTACTTTCTGGGTATTCAAGTTCAACACACTGTGACTGGCATGTTCCTCTCTCAGACCAAATACATTCAAGACCTTCTTTGTAAAGCTAAAATGCAACATGCTAATGGGTTGCCTACCCCTATGTCAGGTGGTGAGAAAATGCTAGATACAGGGAGTGATCCATTCTATGATGTTCAAATGTATAGGAGTGTTGTGGGTGCCTTACAATATGTTACTATCACTCGACCTGATATAGCTTACTCTGTCAACAAGGTCTGTCAGTTTATGCAAAATCCACTTGAAGCTCACTGGAAAGTTGTTAAGCGCATCTTGAGATATCTGAAAGCTACTTCAACTTATGGTCTACACATAGCTCCTGTTTCTTCATTCAAATTCACTGGGTATTGTGATGCAGACTGGGCATCAGATGCTACTGATAGGAGGTCAACTTCAGGGTATTGTGTGTATTTAGGATCAAATCTAATATCTTGGTCATCAAAGAAACAAAGTGTGGTTTCTCGAAGTAGTACTGAAGCTGAGTACAGGAGCCTAGCATCATTAACTGCTGAATTGTCTTGGTTGCAAACACTCTTCTCTGAGTTACGACTTGCTAGTGACACTCCTACTGTCTGGTGTGACAATATGAGTGCAGTTTTCCTTAGTGCTAATCTAGTTCTTCATGCTAGAACTAAACATATTGAAATTGATATTTTCTTTGTCCGAGAGAAGGTTGCAAGGAAACTCCTCAATGTACTTCATATCTCTGCCAAGGATCAGATTGCTGATGTTCTCACCAAAGCTCTAAGTACATCTAGATTTCTTCTCCTTCGTGACAAACTCAGTGTTGTCAATGAGACTACACTTAGTTTGCGGGGGAATGTTAGAATAAACAAATCAGTCATGTAATCAGTTAGTTGACTATTAGTTAGTTAGCTAATCTGTTTAAGGTCTGTTCATATTGTTATGAACATTAGTTAGTTAGTTACAGAGTTCATAGCTAGCTGTTCTGTTTCTAGATTGTTCATAGCTATAGCTATATATATACCTTCAATGTACATTGAACTAGAGAATGAAAATCATATTGAATTCATTGTTAGAGTTATAGTTTCTACAGAATGGATGCATCCGCTGGGTTTTCATCCTTTAAACACCCATATCTTCAGGAACGACAGAGCAAGCTTTCTTGTATCCTTTTGCCCAATGAAGCGAGTTTTGATCACTGTTTTGACAATTTTCTAGCTGGATAGTGCTGAACTTCACGGGGGATATGCCCATCTGGCTCACAAGGCAAACAGAAGAAGCAATTAATTCCAAGAAACCAAGAAAATCTGACTGCCCATATCATAATGTCAACAACAGAAAATGTTAAATGTTGGAGTGCCACCTTAACAAGATTTTTCTCAAATAGATCATGCAGAATCTTGGGGCAGCAGCGAGCGCCGCTCCAAGCATCGCTGGTGCAAGCTTCTCGGCTCTCCTGCACCAGCTGTGAAGAAAGTTTGATTGATTGCTATTCATAGTCTTCATAAAATTCTTCATCAGACAATTCATCAAAAGATCTCATATCTAACGGGTAGCGGAGGATACCCCCAATTCCACCAAATCCTCTGCAGAACTGGGAACCCTGTTGAGATTTATTGGTCAAAAACTGGAGATTGCAGCCAAACTTCCTGTACTCATTTGCAAACCACTCTATGAGAGACATCTTCTCATGAACTTCCAACTCAACAGAGGTGACAGCATCCCGGAAATTACTCTGGTTAGTCTCTTGCTCTTTGTTCAAGTGCTTTATAATCGTTTCACCTGTTGCACTGTTCTTCCACGTGTACCTGTTGATATCCAGATTCTCCCATACAATAAGTGTCTCAACAGCACCCATTTCAAGTGCCTTCAGAGTATCATCAACACCGAAGACATACTTCCCGGTGTCCTGACTAATTTCTTCAAAGTACTTCCCAATCAAACGCTTCTCCTGGACAAACTTCACATTGGACAGGATCTCCGCTGATAGCTCAATTGCCTGATTGAAACCATTTTCGCCTCCATAAGACACATCGACAACATTCAATATCTTGGCTTGGAGACGGGGATCAAACATATCAGACTGGCTTAGCTCCGTCTTGAAGTCAGCAGACCCAGCAAGGATTAATCCTGCGACATTAGGCTGGCTGGTAGAAGAATTGATGTAAAACTGTGTTGCTAGCTCTGCAGTCTTTCTCACATAATTGTGACGCTTCTCCATCCGAAGTCGAGCAAATCGCAGAGCTGACTGCCCACCTCTTCCATGTTTCTTGGGGAGATCAACAGTGAACTTATGGAGGACTTCACGCGTATTTCCACTTAATGTTCCAAAAAGGGTTCCATTTCCATCCATGACTATGAAGCCAAACTTATCATCAGATTCCAAAAGTTCATTTAGAGCTTCAGTATGGAATTTGTTATCGCATAGATATAAAGAAGCATTGATGGGTTTGAAAGGCTCAAAGTCAATGGTAACCTTCTTTTCCTTCCCATCTTCAGTCACTATGGTACCAGTGTATAGCACCAAACCATTGGGAGGAACCTTATTGTAAAGTTTCAGCCTCTGCTGAGCAGAAGTGATGGCCCCCAACACAGATTGCCGATTAACCCTGCTTTTGATGTTTGATGCAGTGCCAAATTCATCACCAAGCATCTTAGTGACCCGAGATACCTGATCACGTGGAGGCATAATAAGGGATATCATGCTAGTACCATTTCCTCTAGCAGCTTCAAGAGCTTTGACCAATTTCTTAATCTTCCATATCTCAATGTTCTTATCAGTTTCATGGCCATCTGCCATCGCAATTCAAGTAATAGCAAGCACAACTGTAACAGTAACCCTCCAATCTGCAATAAATATAATAGATTACAGTCAATCCACACAGTGAATGTAGAATAGCTTTTAGAAAACTGAACTTATTACACTTCAAATAAGGCAAACATATTCAAAGGACATTCGGAGAAATAATCAGTTATAACATGACATCCTTCCTTTTCTTTGACAGGAAGTAAAACATGCCTCCTTTTTTCAACTGCAAGTGGATCCATCCTTCATGTCCAGAGAATGGGAAACAATAGATACTTTAAACGTTCAAATATAGCATGGAGCATGCACTTGAGCATTACACTGACCAAAAGAATCAGACCATTTTTGTTTCTTTGGTGAAAACTCCACAACCATACTAATATCAGGTAAAATAGCAATATATTCAATTCCTTTGATCTTTTAAGATTGACAAACAAATTTTTTGCTTCTAATAAATGCCATCAGAGTTTTATATATGCATAACCAACTTATTCATACGCTCATGTTTAATATATGGTAGAAGCACACGTTTACTGCAAATCACCGAGTATTCAATGTGCTTCAAGGATCCTTTTGCTGTGTGATTAAACAATTAAAGCACACATTTAAGATTCCATATAATCAATATGAACACAAGACTCGGGATAACCTTCACTGAAGTAGTAGACACTATATAGAAGGTCCAAGTAAAGAACCCCAAGGACGCCTTGTCCCTTTATGATCCTAAATCTATATTTATTACCTCTCGCCGAGTACTCATCCTCCACAAGGTCGTAACCTTCTATCTCAACACTAAAGCTACTAATTGCTATGTGACGGTAAATACTCAAGGCTGACCCCTGATGCACTTGTGATAAAGTCACCTGGTTACAGATGCGAATTTCTACTCGACATTGACTATGTGCATACCTTCATGTTCTCACAACTCAGTGTAGCATCCAGAAACCCCTTCGTTCACGAAATCGACCATAGAGTTATTAGTGCCATTTTCAAATTGTGACACATATCACTCGCAGACAAACTACATTTTGTAAATTGTTTCTATATCATCAACAAAAAGCAAATTGTTTCTCTATGCAACTCTATCTAAAACAATTGCAACAACACAGATTACAAACTATAATTTGGTAATTTCTGACCATCAGAATTCAACGAAAAGATAAAGAATCAAGTAAGCTATGCATATCGTCTTTAGATTCATCTAGATACTGGAAATTTAACATACTCAAGAGAAGAAGGGTTTTTGAAAAATTCTAAAGAGCCTAATCCAAAAGCATTGTTTTGTGCCCGAGAGGATGGTTTGCACGTGATCGGACCAATTCTACCACTCTCCAACTTCTCCAAACCCTTTAGAGTGGCCCGATCACGTGTGGAACACCCTCCCAAATACAAATCAGTGTTTTGAGCCTTTTCCCTAGTAGGTTATATCTTTGTGACAATTTATGTTCTGCCTTTCACATGTCCCCGTAATAATAGAAAAAAGTGACTTTTACTAATTCGTTCTGTACCAATTGAATTTTCTTATGACATTGAAAAAATCAATGAAATTTCAGATTTTAAAAAAAAAAAAAAACATTTCTTAGAGGAATAGAATGAAAGTTGAACATCTTCCTATGTTTTCGTTTTCAGATCTACCATGCCCACAATCATCTGCTTTTACATATCCCCATCTAAGTCACGAACAGATACAAAAGTCTCGATGATTCTTTCTTTAAAAAGGGGCCTTTTTTTTAATGTTTTTTTCCCTTTTAATATAATTAGAGATCTGTAATTAAAATTTGTTTTTTCAACAAAGTCGAAACGTCTATAAATCTACCACAAATCTAAAAAACTTACAGAATTCTAGTATTCATGAATGATTTGATCAACTTGATAAGAGATGAACAAAAGTGCTCTGTTCTCAGGGATGGATCAGTGTTTTGTTGAATTACTGGTGCATCAAGGATCCGATGATCCAGAATCTCAAATCGATTATAATAATATTAATAATCAGAGGAGAGAGAAAGCAAAACAATAGTAATTAATATTTATTAGTGTGTTTTTATTTGTTAAAATATTTATTAGTGTTAAAACAGAGATTAAAAAGGCAGGCAACCTTACCTTTATAACCAGTAAAAATATATATATATATAGACTGATGGATAAAACAAAGATCTTTTAACACCAAAATGATCAAACAAAAAAAAAAAATTAATCAAGAAATTCAATTCATTCATGCTTAATCGAATAATAATTATAAAAATAAAAAAGATTGAATAAAGAGAGAACTTACGGTTTGGAGGAGAAACTGTGTCTTGGTGGTGGCGGTGTGGAGGAGCAAATAGTGCGAAATTGGTTTTGTGTTGTGTGCGTAAGTGTGAGTCGAGATGGAGATATTTATGGTTTGGTTTTGGGGGTGGGTACGTGTTGTGCTAATAAAAATGGCGTATGTAATCAAAAGTCTGATGGAATAGTGGATGGATGGTCAAATTAGCTAGCAAGCAACTTTTATTCACTCCCACCGAAAACAATTTGACGCTGCTATGCTCAACACTAGACACCTTTTTTAAGGAATCTGCTTTCTAAAGGTTAGGTTAACCATAGTCGCTTTTTTTTACCACACAATTTTGGTTAATTTAAGTTTAAGATTTTTAAAACATCACACTTCCTTCTATTCGACTAAAGGGTAAGGGACCATAACATTTTTACCATAAAGAAAATTTTCATCAAAATTGAATGGAGATCTTATTCCAAAAATCACTTTATTATCGACCAATATAATTTAATTTTATGATTCCAACCACTTTATCTGGGATCAGCTGATTAATGTTGTTGTTTTGAGATATTGATTGATATTGCAATAAGAAAGAAACATGTCTACCATTATAATTCATGTCGTATTTATTTTCTCCATACTTTCTTATTGCATGCCTCTTCTATTTCATGAACCTGCCATCTTGATTCTACACATAGAGTAATGACTGTCGTATATATAATATCCTCATAACATTCTGGAAGAAACATTTTAATCGATTTAATTAATTTTCATGACATACCAATAAAAGTGCTAGTTATTATCCAAATAAAAATACTAGAATGTCTTGAACAAAAATATCTAATTCTAGGTATGAATGTAAGACACTTGGTCAGCACTCAGACCAAGTGTCGTCACCTCTCCCAGTTCATGGCCTAAAGTGGTTGCCTTCAGCATCATAAATCATCCATTCTCACCACCCAAACTATCTGAGATGATCTATAAAGTGAGAAGATCATTGTTAGAAAGAAAAAAATATAATAACAGAAATTCTAAGTGTCGAAGAAATGGGCGAGGGAAGTGAGGTGGCGGGGGTGGGAGCCGTTCATCCCGCTCGGGATGCGTGCGTTGACTTTTTGTGCACGCATCCCGAGCAGGATGAACGGCTCCCACCCCCGCCACCTCACTTCCCTCGCCCATTTCCTCGCTGTGTAGAATCACTCATATAATAATTAGAGATTTCTAAAACTTACAAGTTCTAACCATAATACAAAAGTACAACTAAAACCTATAGGCCAGCTGATCCCTCTCTGACAAGGATGACGAGTGTAGTTTCTGATACACTAGCAAAGTGATCACAGTTCACCTATGCAATTAAACGGCAGTGGGAGCATGAAATTTGTATAGAAAACATCATTCCACAAAAACTATATGGATCATCAAATTCATCACAAATGTTCAAGCCTGCAGCACTACAATCTAGGCAAAAGTGTTGGCTTTTTTCTGGTATAAATCTCTGCCATCCTGGTTCAACACAATTTCACGTACCTACTACAGTACAAATTTTTTCCAGTTCAGAAATACTACAAATTCAAGAAAGTTTTCCACTTGAGATGATGAAATTTTATATGGTTACAGGCGAAAAGAAATCAATCACGCAGCAGAACTTTGATCATTCAGAGCAACCATGTCAAAGCAGAAAAACCAACACAAAACTGCATAGCCAGTTTAGGCCCCAACCTCTCCTGTGCCAAAGACTGGACAATATTCAACCACATGCTAATCAGAATCTTCATAAACTTCACTGTCAGACAACTCGTCAAAGGTTCTCATGTCGAGCTGGTACCGAAGAATGCCACCGATGCCACCAAAGCCCCTACAGAACTGAGAACCCTCCTGTGATTTGTTAGTAACGAACTCAAGACTGCAACCAAATCGCTTGTATTCATTAGCAAACCACTCTAGCAATGAAGTCTTCTCCTGAACTTCCAATTCAGCGTTTGTTTCTGAATCTCGGAAGTTGCTCTGGTCACCTTCTTGATCCTTGTTCAAGTGCTTTACGACTATCTCACCAGTTGCACTATTCTTCAATGTGTATCTATTTATATCCAAATTTTCCCACACAATAAGAGTCTCAATAGCACCCATTTCCAATGCCTTGAGTGTGTCGTCGACACCAAAAACATATTTCCCTGTATCCTGACTGATTTCCTCAAAATACTTCCCTATCAACCGCTTCTCTTGGATGAACTTCACATTGGATAGAATCTCAGAAGAAAGCTCAATTGTCTGATTGAAACCATTCTCACCCCCATAAGACACATCAACGACATTCAAAATCTTAGCCCCAAGACGAGGATCAAACATATCAGACTGGCTAAGCTCTGTCTTAAAGTCCGCAGATCCAGCAAGAATTAATCCAGAAACATTCGGTTGACTGGTGGCAGGATTGATGAAAAATTGTGTAGCAAGCTCGGCTGTCTTCCTAACATAATTATGTCGTTTTTCCATCCGAAGTCGAGCAAAACGTAGAGCAGATTGTCCTCCTCTTCCATGTTTCTTTGGAAGATCAACGGTGAACTTATGAAGGATTTCACGTGTGTTACCACTCAGTGTCCCAAAAAGTGTTCCATTTCCGTCCATGACTATAAAACCAAATTTGTCATCAGATTCTAACAGCTCATTAAGGGCTTCTGTATGGAACTTGTTATCACAAAGATATAATGATGCATTTATGGGCTTAAAAGGTTCAAAGTCTATTGTGACTTTCTTTTCTTTCCCATCGTCTGTGACAATAGTTCCAGTGTATAACACCAAACCATTGGGAGGAACCTTATTGTAAAGCTTCAGCCTCTGTTGAGCAGAGGTAATGGCACCCAACACTGATTGACGATTGACCCTACTTTTGATGTTTGATGCAGTACCATATTCATCACCCAGCATCTTAGTGACCCGAGCTATCTGATCACGTGGAGGCATGATGAGAGAAATCATGCTAGTTCCATTGCCTCTAGCAGCTTCTAGTGCTTTGATTAGTTTCTTGATCTTCCATATTTCGATATTCTTGTCGGTTTCCTGACCATCTGACATTGCAAAATTATCCAATAGCACAGAGCCCTGCAGCTTCCAAACCTTGAAATAGATGTAAACAATCCACAAATTATTTATATGCATTATTGTTTCCAGTGTACCAAAATAGCAATTGACAAAAAGGACATGATTCTCAAACATTACAATGGAAGACAATGAAGCATTCTATAACTACAAATGGGTAAAGTATTTTAAATTTCCTGAGAAAACTGTTATGCATGGCACTGATACACATCACTTCTCAGATATGATGCTAACTACAAATAAATAAACTGAGGCCAATAGATTACTTATTATGTTAGTGATTAAGAACTAGAACTAGTATCAACACTAAATCACAGTAGCAGCCCAACATCACATCTTACTGAGTTCAAGTTCATCCAAAACATATATGGAGCAATGCACCTATTCAAGAAGACTATGAAAGTAATCTGAGAACATCACATGTTTACCTCACTGAGAGTATTAACATGAACTCAAATAGTTTTGCCACCACTTCTACTATATTTTCCATATGTTCAAGTTGTAGACTGATGCATGCCAAAATAACAACTCATTAACACACTGAAAGGATTTTTCTATGACTATGAGTAATATTTACATCTCCTTCCCATTATATCTCCTATACTTAGTTTCAGTTCCTCACCCCAAGATCTGAAAATTCAAATTTTAAATGGTTGCAGAAAACTGATTTAATTTGGCACTTTATCACAATAGCTTGCTAGAGAGTAGTACTTAAAACTGAGTAAAGGTTGGACTGATGAAGATCTGATTAATTTGGAACTAGTACCACTACCAAAACAACAAAACTAATTTGAATCAAAATATATTGACACGACCCCAATTCTTGATCACGCTTCCCGTAATATTCTTTGCTGAACCAAAATTTCCACTCAGATTATGCCACGCTAGGCCAATTTCAACTAATTATGTGAATCTTCTCCCAAGATCCATCAGGTGGATTCCTTGGAAATGAATAGCTATCCCAGTTCAAACCAGTTCCTTTTCTTGACTAAGCCTCATACTGTAGCAGAGGTACTACTGTCTTCTCATTTTGCAGCAAGTTGGAAGAATAGACATGCTTCACCAGTACGATTGCCTTTTCAGGAAAATTCTAAAGCTATGCAATGAGGACACTTAGTGTCACAGCGATGTTGGACACAGAGACACTGACACCTAACACTGCTAAAACTTAAGTCCAACACCTAAGTGTGCATAATAATACAAGATATCTTCCCTTACTCTGAGGGCGAATTCTGGGACAATTACATATTATTCTTCACACTTGAAGCATTTTCCATTGAAAACAAATATACTCCTTGTTTACAACATTTACAGCACAAGGCTTTGGTAAAAGTGGTTAAGATCCTAAGAACCAACTTTTTATATAAGTTCCAATAGTATTTTATTTATAAAGTCATCAGTTATATTCTTCGGCACAAAATCCTTTTCAAGATCAGAAAAAAATTAAATTATATTTGCAATACACAGTAATCAACAACTACAAGCTGGCAAAGGATGCAACTTGCACTTTAAACAGAGCAGACATGAAACTATTTTGAGAGAGAGAAGGTTCAATATTTATTTATTGAAGAGAAACAAAAGATATGTAATGGAAGCTCATGGGCCCGGATAAAACGAGAAGTTATTGAACCCTCGTAAAGTGCCCTGATGTAATGATGAAATCTGGGAAGCGTACACCCGCGAAAGAAACATTGGAATTACAGATGACCAAAGGAAAGACATTACCTCCATCACAATATTATGGAATATAGGTTATTTTTTTATTTATTTTTATTATTGATGATTCAAATAATTGGGACCGTCCATGTTAAACTTAAAGCCCGAGTAAGAGTGTCAGTACTAGGAGTATTAAGGTTTTTTTTTTATTACATAGGCCACAACCTAAACTTTGTAAGCACACTCTAGTCACATATGGAGATCCGTTGGTGTTGATGCTCCCGCTCCTCAGGGATATGTTATCCCTGCCTGTGAAGTGCATGCGAACATTTATGTGGTTGCTGATGGCTTGACCTATACAAATGGAATGAACGAAAATGTTTAAGTGTACCCAAAGAGGACAACAACGTTGAAGACAAAAATGCATGATCCTCATGCTTTGATACCACTAGATGCAAACATATAACTTTTGTTTGCATATATGGATTCACACAACCTAAATTATGGGATCCTAAGTCTTCCTCACAAGGAAAGATCCATTGAGACCTGTGTTTCCTAATGAGGAAATATCAGTTGGGGAAGGTTTTCACAGGATTTCGTGGGAAACCCAACTAAATTACCTTAGGTCGACTAAAGACGTAATGCAAAGTCTTCCTCATGAGGACAAAGATCAGTTAGGGAAAGTCTTCACGAGATTTTTGGGGAAACCCAACCAAATTACCCTACATCAATTAAACATGCAATACTACTTCTAACTTAACTAAGAAAGTAAGTTAACAACAAAGTTGTTGCAACTAACCAATGCACACCACCAAACTAAACATGTTTGAATGACCCCTATTGCTATTTAATGTAATGAGTACATCGACTCGACGTTTGAATTAAATAATATTCTTGTCAAATGAAGAAAGCGGGACTATGGAAGATATGGTTAAAATTCTAGTCAATTTTCAATATGCAAAAAATTGGTGTGGAAGATGTGGCTAAAAATCAAAAGGGATGGTCCACTTTATTTGTGGACCTGGGTCGGTTTAAATTGGGTTCTCTTTCCGCATGGTTTTTTGGGGCATGCATAAATCTTGCTCGGATATTTTGACCAAAGAGTGTGAGAGAGTCTTATTGAAATCCCAAGGGGTTCTCTAGTATCTAGGGATAGGGCAATAAGGAGAATTATTGTGGAGTGGTAAAAAAATTGGGGAGGAGTATAAGGCCTGAGAAAGGCACAGGAGGTAACATACATTCATACTGTTCAACATCTCAACCTCCAAAGCTATTCAATATTGGATGTAGCATAATATTATTATATTAGTGAACCAAGCAAGATCTTGATTGTTCTCTCGTTCTTTTACTTGTTGCTCCAGCATCATATTTTTTCTTACCTTTCTCTATTTCAAAACTCAAACAAGTTTATGGTGTGCTGAATAATTCATCTTTAACATCAATCAAAAACCAAGATCTTGAAGGATGTGTCCACTTAGTGCCTCTAAAAAATACTTATTGGATAAAATGCCTAGTAGTGGAAATTAATAAAGAGTGAATATGATCGGTATCCAGGCTTAACAGCTAGCCAATCTTGGATTCACTTATCATCCTCTGATAGTAGAGCTAGATTTGACCCAGATCTTATTGTAACCGAAAAGATTACCATAACAACTACAAATGAATAGACCTAGATCATGAACAAACACAACAAATCAGTATAAAAAGAGCACCTATCAACATATCACAAAAATTTAACCAAAATTTGTAAAATAAAACTAGCAGCAACCCCAATTCACTCATCCAAAGAAGAGAGGCTAATTGATATCTTATGAAGCAGTAAGACGAGTATTAGTTAAGTGATTCAGTGAAGCAACAAGTAAAAGAGAAGATGAGTGAGAAAGAGAGCTGAAGTTGATACCTCTACTGCGAAGACGAGCGAGAGAGAGAGAGGGCGAATCACTATCTGCTTGATTGGGGATCGAGAAGAGATGGAAATTGAGACGACAATGTAATAACACAAGAGAAGGGGCTCGCTTTTTATTAGGGTTTTGTCCGGAACCCGCTTTTAGTGTTTTAAATTCGGTCACAATATGCTACTCCTCGTTGTCGACTTAAAACTCTGCTTTTCTACCATCACTAATCTGACTTGACACGTATATGACAACGAATGGGAAAACTCCACTAGTCTACTACATGTTTATTTAGGTAATGTGCACTTTGCCCCATAATAAATGCGTATTGCACTTCCCCGTACGACTATCAGCCAACATGCCTTGACTATTAATACCCAAAATATTATTTAATGATCTGAAGGCTGAGATTCAAAGTTGAAGTAGCCAGATGCAATTAAAGATGGCTGAGATTCAAACTTCTCATTAGCAACTAGGATAATCTGTATCTTCCCCCTTCACCACCACACTCTCTACTTCACCACCACTAACACTCACCTCTGCTTTTACTACTATTTACATGTTATTTCACTATAGATTAAATATTTGGAGTGGAAAAACTTGTGCAAATCCAAGTTTTGAAGTTAAGCTTGAGCTGCAAGTCATCTTCATCCTCTCTCAGATCTATTTTATTTCATGGGACAACATTAAATTCAAATTTATTATATGGGGTTAAGTTACTGTCAGTAATTTGTAAACCTGAAGTTTAACGACATTTAATTGATTTTTTTTGCAGATCTCATGCTATCACAAGCACAATCAAATAAGTGAATAGGAAGTTTGAAGTAGGCAAGATTTTGAAGACGTACCTATAAAGCACAATGTAAATACATTTGATGTTCATTGGATGTTCTTGCAACAAAGTTTGACATAGCACATTGTAATCAAATGCCCTAACATTTTTGCAAAAACCTGATGTAACACATTACAATTCAAACGACACAACATCCTTGCAAAATCTAACATACACAATGGTCATTCAAATGACACATCCTTGCAAAACCTGATATAGCAATGTCACTTTCAAATGCCTTAAAATCCAAGCATACTAACATCGCACAAAGCTAACCTAAATTTACAAGCATTCAATATCATTCAGTACCTAACAACCTAAAGTTACAAGCATTCAATACCAACCTGAAATGCAATCCATTTAACATAACTTGCAACCAACAAGGGTGTCATTAACATATTATACCAATAAGTCTAACATAACACGTGTATTATTAGTTTTACCATACCAATAAGTCTGACATATGACATAACATTCCATCAAACAATACAAAATGAGAATGTCATAAACAAGCAAAAAAAATAAAAAATCTTCCACTAACTTATATGTAGGTCATTTCCAGGGCTTCTTAGTTCAGTTACTCCAAGTGTTTTGTGCCCTTGCAAATTGAGTTTGTCCCCTCCTGCCCCTACCATTCCCAAGCTGAAACACTGGATTAACTGGGAGCCTCATTGGTGGGGGCCGAACTCCTTGTGCAAGGGGATGAGTTGTAAACATTGTTGTTTGATTGTTATGTATAGTTGGAGTTGTAGGCATCTCAGGATGGAAATTTGGTTGTTGTGGAGGACAAATGGGCATTTCTTTTGGAGGTTCACTTCTCTTTTCCAAAACCACTACCAGTCCTTGCACCCCTTGCTTGTTGTTCCTTACCCTCGTGCATTTAGGCCTATTGGACTTCTTAGATGTTTCCCCATCCTTAACAGTCTGCTCCCTAGAAGGGTTTTTACAGGTTCTACTTTTGTGACCTTCCATTTCACAACTTTTGCAACTCTTGGGTTCCTTGTGAACAACTTCATCTTCATCCTCATCTCTTCTCCTCTGTGTCCTAGGTCTCCCTGGACCTCTTTTCACTAGAGGTGGCAACACCAAGCATCGTGACTGCCACATCAAAACCCTAATTAGTCATGGAAATAAGCAAAAGATTGTATTACACCCAAACAATAAAAATAAAACTTACTTCATCCCATTCATGCATATTTCTTATGTTGACAATGCCCCTAGAGTATGCTTCCACAGGTTTTCATAGAATGATAGGGGAGTACCTGCATCAAATGGAAATAAGTATGAGAACAAGATTATATAAGTAGATAAGGTCACTGAGAAAACTTATACTTACTCTGCCCATTTAGGTCTCTGATTGACTAGAGTCAAGACTCCATGCACACATATGATGTTTGTGAGCTCCCATTGTCTACACTCGCAATATCTAATATATGTCTTAACTCTAAACCTATCACTAGTGTCATTATGTTGCATTGTGATGAAGCCATCACTGGACCCATACAACCTGAATTGGTTTTTTCATTTCCTTGTACTTGTCAACTTGCTTCTGAGCCCTAGGTACTAGCTCATTGATGTCCCAAGCAACACTAAATCACTTTCAAAATGAACATTTTCACTGATGCAAACAACAACCAAATAAACGGTGGAGAAATCCAAATTTGTGCAAATGGACAAAATATTAACAAATCATACAATTCACACCATCCATTCAAACATGCATTACATATAGAAGCACCAAAATGAAAACCCTAAAATAGCAAAGAAGACTTACGATATATCACGCCAATAAACAGGATGAGGTTTCACGTCCTCATCAGTGTCTGAAGGAGTGAAATCTCGCCTCAGATTTGGTTCCTCATCGCTTGGAATCTGATCGAAGAAGTCAGTAAAGTCACTGAATGAACTATAATCGTCCCAGTGTATGCTAGAAGCAATGTTCCCATCATCATCGTTGCTACTGATAGTGACTTGGACGCCGAATACAACCTTCTTCCCCTTCTTCGTTTTGGTTTTTCCCTTCATTTTGGTTCGAAATCGCACACAAGAAAGAACTGAGAAGGGAGAGAGGAGAACGAACCAGAGAGTGTGAAAATGGAAGGAGTTTTCCTTCCACTGTCTGTCTCTTCAATAGTACGATCAGCCAGGCGTAATCCCTGACCGTCCACGTTTCTGGTTCAGGTAACGGACGGTTGGGATTAACATGTTGTCACATCAGGCGTGATAAGCACGTGAAGGGCATTTTCGTCATCCAAAATGGGTGGAATAATGGCACGTAAGGTGTTTAACAGTCAAGGCACGTTGACTGATAGTCTTGGGGGAGTACAATACGCATTTATTATGGGAGTAAACCTGAAAAAATCATTTATAATAGGAGGCAATATGCAAATGACCCATTTATTTTTTATTTTTTCTGTTAAAGCATTACGCATAATAGTATTGATAATATCTCGGTCCGAGTACAAAACATTCGGCCAGCTGTGGCTGCCAAGTCATGAAACCTTATATTGAGGTCTTTACCAATATAATTACATTTCCAAGGAGACAACAAAAGGAAAAGACGTATAATATTGCATATAAGTGGATGCCAAACCCAATTCAAAGTGAAATTAGGGAATGAATCCCCATCAAGAAATGCCTGAAGTCACCAAAAAGAAAACTAATCTTCCACCTCCGAGCCTAGAGCATGGTCGCCTCTCCCACCTAGCACTCCCCTATCGTGTTATCCAAAACCTTCCCCGTGACCGAGCTAACTATAGTAGCTAACACATGTCCATGAAGATCCATCACTATCACTCCAATAACTCTTTGTTTGGTGCGTTAAAAAAATGCATCAAAATTGACGAAGATCGTATCTGGGTCCAAAACATAAAGAAAAGATGTCAACTGATTGGATCGAACGTTAAGTCTATGATGACAAGCAAAATGGAGTTGGGCCTGGATCAAAGAGATTCATCCGGACTCCATTTCTGAGTGGGGACCAATCATAACGTCACGATGGGTATTAGGGTTGTTAGAGGTAGATTGAGTGTCCATTTTGGTCGTGCTAAGGATGTGTGAAAAGATGTGAAAACTTGAGGTGTTTCCTAGGAACGAGTGCTAAACCAGTGGTTGTGCCAGGTTGACCAGGTATGCTGCACAGAAGATATGAAAGATTGGGTACTGGCTTTGGCTTTATTACAGATGGTCTTGTTGTGGATTTGCCAAATGGAAAACAAAACAGCCGTAAATTGTGAAAGCATCTCTTCTGACACCTCAGGATGAGCCTTGGTTATATCCCACATAAACTTAAAGAAGCTAGCAACCGAATGAGGGTTAAGATGGATATTGTGCCAATCAATGGGGAGAAACGAGAGTGACCAAAACCTAGTGATGATAGGGCACTGGAAGAAGAGGTGCAGAACAACGTCTGTATGATTGTGACGGAAATTGCAATAGTCATCTATAAATGTGCGGGGCCACACCAAGTTCGTCATAGTGGGTAAAATATTCAGACTGATTTTTCAGAGGAGAAAGATAGCACTGATCAGGAGGAGGCTTTGATCTGCCACATGGAGCGAAACTACTTGGGCCCAAAAGGGAAGAAGAGATAGAAGAGCAGTTGTCGGATCGTTCTAAGGTGAGAACTCTAGTGGCATTTTTCACAGAGAATGTGTATTTCTTATCTAAGAGCCAGATAAGTCTATTAAGGCTATGTATCAGGCTGAGATAAATATCTTGGATATCTCTAGCCACTGGGGTGGGAAAAAGGGAATAGATTATGTCTGAGTTTCAGTAAATAGTGTGATCTAGTGAGGTAATCCATAGATCACGAATGGTCTTAGGTAGGCCAGGATCCAGGGGATTGGGAATACAGTCTGCCATCACTAGACCTGGTTTAACCCAGCAATCCTTTCAAAGGTCAATCTGATCTCCCTAGAGAACTTGCCAAATAAGGCGGCTCTTCATTTTGGTCAAAGCAGTGAGATTACCCTGCCAAGTGAAGGAAGCCAAGGAAGGGGGTTTCGCCACTTGAAAAAAATATTCTTTGAATTGAAGTAAAAAACCTTTAGTTGACAGGTTCGAGAGTTTTGTGAAGAGGAGAAAACATTCCACATGTTTTTTGCCACGAGGGCAAGATTCTTGTTCTTGTTGGAAGGAATATTGAGTCCCCCTAGGTGATGGGGCAAAGAAATTAGGTCCCAAGTGAATAGATGTTTGGCCTTGCTATCATCTATCTTATTCCACTAGAAATTTCTAGCCAGATGATCAATTTTGATGGATATGGCACAAGGGACAAGGAAGTTTGCATAGTATAGATCGAGATCAAGTCGAGGACAACTTTTATCATTACTGTTTTGCCTGCCTGGGATAAAACCTTGAATTTCCAGCTAGAGAGTATTGCAATAATTTTGTCAATGATAAACTGAAATTTTCTAGCTTTATTCTTGGAAAAGAGCATTGAACTGTAGAAGATCGAGGATTTGTCATTTGACTATTTGACTTGAAGCAAGACAACATTGTTGAAGTATATCTTTAGTTGTCTTCAGTTAAAGAAACTCTACAAAACAACATGAGATCATTTGCATAAAATAGGTGACTAATGGAAGGGGAGGGTCTTTTGAGTTTCATACTGCTTCTGCTCGAGCTAAGAGTCGAGAAAGTGCTTCTGCAATCAGGATGAAGAGGTAAGGAAAGAGAGGGTCTCCCTGCCTAATGCCTCTAGAAGGTTTAATAAGAGGAAGAGGGATCCATTGAGAAACACTCTAAGAGACGAAGTGGAAATGCATTGTTCAATCATATGAATCCATCCCTCTGCAAAACCAGTTGCCTGAAAATTGTAGCAAAAAGGACCATTCAACTCTGTCATAGGTTTTTGCCATGTCAATCTTAATTGTCATCCATCCCTGCTTTCTATTATGAATATGCTTCATTTGATAGAAGGTTTCATGAGCCAGACTAACATTTTCAGTAATAGATCGACCCTTGAGAAAACTCCTTGATTAGGAGAGATGATACCATCAAGTAACGGTTTAAGTCTGTTGGCCAGGATTTTGGATATGACCTTGTATATGACATTGCAAAGACCGATTGGTCGAAATTTGTTTGGCAAAATAGGGTTTCCTACTGTGGGCATTAGAGTTATAAATGTCTAATTGTTTTGAGGAGAAGAAGTTTTGAACAACTTCAATGACATCAAGCTTGACTATGTCCCAATAATATTGAGAAAAAAAAAACATGAAAGCCATAAGAGGCAGGTGCTTTGTGGCTGCCCATGGAAAAAATAGTGGCTTGCATGTCAACAACACTAGGAATGGCCAAGAGGGCCTCATTATCTTATGAAGATATGACCGGGTTAAACAAGCCAAGAATGTTTCAGCTTGAGACAGGGCCAGGTGATTGAAAAATATTAGTGAAGTATGTTGATGATACATAAAAATGATCACATCCCCGAGCCATACACGTGTCATGATGATCTTGAGGAATTACGGGCCCCAGCGTCCGTCCATTACTGATTTGGCCCAAGCGGCTCTAAGCTCGCCTAATCTAATCTGCCAGATGCACCCGAACTCTTACAGTACGCTCGGCCCACACGTTTCATAGCTATCCTCAATATTCATAAGTCCTACTAAGGCAAGTATCTCGAGGATCAGCTTTGGACGAGCAACTACAGCGGCTCTTTGCTTCCAACTAGGAAGCGAATACCAGAGTACATTCCATACAAGGAAACTCCCTTCTACGAATTGCTCTTAGATTGGGAACTATCTCCTATGTATCTAGGAGCACGAGGCTAACATGGAACTTCCCTCCTACAGCACGATTCCTAATTAGAGAAGGATCTCCACGAAGATCTCCTTCCTAAACTATGCCTATGATGGCTTAGTAGAACCAGGACTCCTGCACTATAAATAAGACATGAGGTTGGTAAGCTAAGGTACGCTACAAATTTTCTGTTTACAGCATTACGCCTTCCTTAGATCCCTGTCTGACTTTAGCATCGGAGTGTCATCGACCACCACAACGGTGGTCCATGGCTCACATGCGTTACTTGTGAAGGTTAATGGGACTAGGTCAAAGCAGGGAGCGGAAAATGATTGCATCAGTTTGGCGTTATCCGTGGGGACGACAAAGTTCTTAACTTTTCACTAGCGTCGTCTCCCTTCAAAACCCAGAGAGATGGTGACCACTAGGTCATGCAACAACGGAGAACAAGGGGAGACGTCAAACGCTCAAGCTAGCGCAGCACTGCCGCTTTCAGCGGTTCTGGTCCTGCACGAGCAACAAACTTACGCCCCCGCGCCAACAACATCAACGACGAACCCCATAATCGATATGTTGTCATCTCAAATACAGCAGATCGCCAAGGCGGTGGAGGCTCTCACACGACAAAATCCGCCACCTGCTAATGGAGACCAGAAGCAACACATGCCTCCATCTCCGAAGGATGGCAGGGAGCAAGCACAGGAAAGCCAAGCCCCCGCTAGTTCTCATTGGACTAGGGGAGGCCGTGCGACTAACGCTGAGCCCGCAACCAGAACAGAGAGGCTCGGCCCTCAGAACCCTCTCCGCATAGAGGCGCACGACCCAGACATACTATACCGCCTTTTCGTCCCACCATTTGTGGACTGGATCATGAATGAGGCCCTTTCGAGGAAATTCACTCCCCCGAAGCTCACTCCCTCAAGACGTTGGCAAAGGAGTTCCTGACATGTTTCATTGGGAGCCAACATTTCCGAAAAGACCCACAGTAGATACTCTCTCTAAAGCAGAGGTCCCACGAGACCCTCAGAGAGTATGTCATGCGCTTCAACAACAAGCTGACTCTCATTGACAGATGCAGGGACGACACGACCGTGACAACCTTTAATGCGGGCCTCAAGGAGGGAAAACTCTGCAAAAACCTCACCTTAGAGCCCCCTCTGGACATGACAGAGTTCCTCAAGAACACTCAGAAGCACATTCATTACCTTGGAGGAGCTGAGAACCGTGAAAAAGAAAATCCAAGACGAAAAGAAGCCCTCTGCTCCTAAGGACAAGAATGAGGGAAAGAGACGCGAGGACGAAGAACGGAACAAGTAAAAACGCAGTGATAACAGGTCAGATTCTTGTCGGTTTAGGCAGAAAAAATCCAACTACGTTGGATCCAAAACTGTGACAACCCTCAATTCCAGCCTGTCGAACGTACTAAACTCCATGAAAATTTGGGAAGATTTGAAGTGGCCCCCGAAGCACCACGGAGACCCCACCAAGCGTGACGATAACAAGTATCACGCGTACCACAAAGAGGGTGGCCACGATACCAACGACTACAAGAGTCAGAGGTATGAAGTTGAGTACAAGATCTGCATGGCCAAACTGAAAGAATTGTTGAACTCTGAGAAGCGACCAGAACAAACCAGGGACTAGGGGAGTTGGTTAAAAAAATAAAGAAGGAGACTCTAGGGATAATCTATGTCCTTCATGGAATCGAACCGAATGAAGACTAGACGTACAGGTCTCGCAAGCGGACCTTATTGGAGGTGCGGACACAACCCGTGGAAGAGGACAGACGCATCAACCACTCGGGTATTTAGAGCCCCATTCTCACCTTGACCTTTATGGACAAAGACATTGAATGAGACCAAGCTCCGCACAACGACGCCCTAGTCATCTCGGTCTCCATTGCAAGGTGAGAGGTGAAGGGAGCTCTGGTCGACACAAGAAGCTCGCTCAACGTCATGTTCTACAAACGTACCGCAGTATGGACTTCAATGAGGAAAACCTAACACCATCGGATCATCAGCTGATTGGATTTAGCGGGGAGAAATGCTTCTCCCTCGGAAAGATAAGGTTAGCAACAATGGCAGGGGAGCCACAGCTAAGAAAGGTCCTGCTTATGGACTTCATGGTAGTAGATGCGCCATTAATCTGCAACCTTATCTTGGAAAGACCATGGCTCCACTAGATGGAAGCAGTAGTGTGATACCCTTGTGTGGGCGGATCTAAGGGGGAGGGTGAGGGAAAGGCCCGTGATGGCGAAGCCCAACAGGCCTGTGGATCCCAATAGGGGTTGGGCGAGCTACCAAGGGGAGATTATAGTCCCACATCGCCTGGGTGAGGGAAGGGGATGTGCTATATATGTACGAGTTTGGATCTACAAAGTACTACGTGTTTTAAAGCCGTGCGGGCCTTGGGCCCAAAGCGGACAATATAGTACACTGTGGATCGGGTCATTACAGAATGGTATCAGAGCCGACCTAGCCGAAAGTGTGCCAACGAGGACGTTGGGCTCCCTTAGGGGGGTGGACTGTGATACCCTTGTGTGGGCGGACCTGAGGGGGAGGGTGAGGGAAAGGCTCGTGATGGCGAAGCCCAACAGGCTCGTGGATCCCAATAGGGGTTGGGCGAGCTACCAAGGGGAGATTATAGTCCCACATCGCCTAGGTGAGGGAAGGGGATGTGCTATATATGTACGAGTTTGGATCTACAAAGTACTACGCATTTTAAAGCCGTGCGGGCCTTGGGCCCAAAGCGGACAATATAGTACTCTATGGATCGGGTCGTTACAAGTAGTATCCACCCTTCATTAATGCGTTAAGTATACCGCTAACCACTCCGGATGGACAATACGTGGAGACCAGCCTACGACACGAGGCTGCCATTACACTACACTGAAACAATTAGAGTGCTCCCAAATCCAACAGTCTTACGGAGCAGCCTGAATCAGTGCCAGGTCGAGTGATAGTGGAGGCACAATAGTCAAGCCATACAGGAGAGGCTGAGGCAAATGGGAACACAACCACTGACCTTCCATCGGTGCGGAGATTAACCCCTTTACAAGGTTTACACTTTAGTAACCTTTGTAACGCTAGCAAGTCTCGACAGTTCGTTGGAGAACGCTAACTATTTGCAAGGGCCATCCGAGTTCAAATCAAGGCCAGCATCAATCTTTCTCGGTCAACAGTTAGTCTTTTTCGATTGTTTATTTCCCTTTCCATAGTCAATATAGAGTTTTAGTTCTTAAAGGCTTATGTAATTTGCAATCATTTAAGAAGTAAATAAAGGATTACGAAAACAAACTCTATTGATTACTCGAAAGATGTAGCAACAAGCGCCTTGAGGCGGATACAAAAGACTATATACTACAAGCATTTGAAATCAGTGCGACATGAAGTAAGGACTCGCTTAGACGATCTAACCGCCTAAAGGTATCCGAAAAAGGTATGCGACGGACTTCGCTCGACCCCTTCCCAAGATAAAGACAATGTCAGAGGGGATTGAAAGGACTGAACGGTCGATTGCTCCGTCGAATCACCCCAGCAACGACGTCGTCAAGGTCTCCCAACCCCCTTACAGACTTCCTCAAATGGTTTTTGGCTTCTAGTGGGGGATAGAAAAAGGCAGATGAGGATGGCCACAAGCAACGACGCCGTCAAGGTCTCCCAGTGTTGTCAAGCGAGGCCACTTTTACCATGTATGATATTAGGAGTGACTGAGAGCTACCACACCCGAAAGCATTGCATATTGGCTAACACTTCGATCAACCATTGGTTAGCAGCGGGATCCATGCACACACAGACACAAGCGACACAAAGTAACACCGAGGCATCTCCCTTGGTAGGAAACCTGTACTACTTCTCCGCAATATGAGAAGAAATTACGAGATCTCAACAGGTCAACTACATGCTCACCCAGAACAGGTGACCACGCATAACAACAACTATCGTCGTGCTTGATCGGTTCAAATGTCAGAACATTCGAAGACTCCATTACTAGAGATCTTTCTTCAGCCTTTGGAAAACCCAAAACATTTTCTTCAAACAAGAACATTATAGGAGATAAGCTCTGCGAAAGATAATGCCTACAACGATTGGAAAACACCATTATACAAACATAATGATTCACCAAACGGGTGCTCCTGCATTAACTGCCAAGTATTGATTACCATATGGGAAGTGAAGAGATGGTGGTTCCCAAGGAAACTGTGCAGACCAAGTTTGGTCAATTAATGGCGCTGCACGCAACCCCATCAATAGAGGGGGAGTAACTAGTACTCAACTGTTCCACAGCTTATGTCGTATACGTGTCATCATGCGATCTATGCCATACACGTAGCGCAATCATACAGAAAATCCTAACTCTTCCTCTGCGGGCCCAAAGGCTCAGCCCACTCGGCCCACCATTCAAATAGTATTCTGCTACATGCGTGGCATGAGCACAAATCCAAATCAGCCTTGACGCACAGATCGTTGTTTGTTTTAAAGGTAATGATATCTACACATTGCACGGCACTAGCAGACATGGATTTGCACGCCCTCAAATGGGTGGAACCTCTCTCCAACCGAGCAAGCTTAGTCAGCCAAAGCAAATGACTACGACTTATGGTACATTTCGACACCTAATTCGCCCTGCGCGGATCCTGATGGTCTAGGAAGTGGGAGTCTATTCAACGCTATCACGCCTGGTGACGACGACTTGCCAGGGATCATTGCCCCATTTGCGATCAATCATCACCGAACCTTATCACGTAAGCCTAGCTGGTGGTGACGACTGGCAATGAAAGCTTCTGATCATAGCCCAGACCTGTAGCCCCCACTGTGCGGGCGTAGATGGTTTGGAAGATGGGAGCCTAGTCGGTCCTGAATAGATTCCGACGGCTCGTCATGGGACCATTGCTTTTCAGTATAGCTGCCAAATTACCAACTCAAACCTGTAGCCTCCGCTGTGTGAGCGTAGATGGTTTGGAAGGTGGAGCCTAGTCAGTCCCGAATTGGCTCCGACGCCTCGCCACAGGACCATTGATTTTCATCATGGTCGCTAAATTACCAACCCTTTTGTAGCCCCCACTGTGCGGGTATAGATAGATTAGAAGGTGGGAGCCTAGTCAGTCCCAAATTGATTCCGACGGCTCGCCATGGGACTATTGTTTTTCAGCGTGGCCGCCGAATCACCAACCCTTGACTTGTAACCCCCAGTGGGCGCGTGTAGATAGTCTAGAAGGTGTGTCTAGTCAGTCGCGAACTGATTCTAATGGTTAGCCACGGGACCACTGCTTTTCAGCGTGGCCTTCAAAAACTTCCAAATTTGTAGCTTGATGCGCATAGGTGTAGATGATTTGGACGGTGGGAGCCTAGTTAGTCCCAAACTGATTCTGACGGATTGCCACGGGACCACTATTTTTCAGCCTTGTCGTCGAACCTCTTTACCTTGGACTTGTAGCCCCCACCGCGCGGGCGTAGATGGTTTGAAAAAAGGGAGACTAGTTAGTCCTTGACTTATGTCGATGACTCGCCACGGGACTACTGCTCTTCAACGTAGTCGCCAAATCTTTACTCCCCGAACCTTTAGTTCATATTGTTTGGACATAGGTTCGGAAGGTGGGAGCCCCAAGCAGCTCGCCACGTGACCACCGCTCTCCTTCAAAACAATGGCCGCAAAACTAATCTAGCTGAGTCAGCGTCTTCACGCTCAAACAGACTACTCATTATAATATCATTAAAGGCCACTCGTGTCGAGACATAGATCATCGGACCAGTGCCCGGGTAAATGCTACATAGAATATCAACCCGAGTTTTTGACGCTTGACTCAGCACAAACACTCTGACACACACGCTCGGCCATCGCAACTCGCCCATAGCAGCAGTTGTAGCCGACCAATCAGACAAGCAAGACAAGCCTCAAGCAGCTTACCTTGGGGACAAGACACAACTCGAGCAATCCAACCCCCTGCCAAACTGTCCGCAACGTGCCCACTATCGGACATGACTACGAAACAATGATCCCGAGTCATTTGCAATATAAAGCGGTCAAACTCTTTACTACAGACAGACCACTCGGCGTCCTATTGATTCAACCAGCCTATGTCAAAGCAAGACGACAAGGCGAAATGAAAAACATGCAATAGAGACAACAAGCACAAAACTTATAAAATTGTTTTCATTAACAGTCAGAACGAAAAGGGTACAAGTATACAGAATTTACTCCTTACCAGGAGAAGGTACAAAATAGAAGAGTTGGGCCTATTAGAGGAAGGAGCAGAAGTTGCATCCGCACGCACCATGGCTTGGGCATCAGGGCCAGAATTGTCCTCCTCGTCCGATGACGCAAAGGCAACAGACAAGTCATCATACGACATCTTCTAGTAACGGCTGAGGTCCCATTCCGGATGCTCCTCCTTCATCAACGCCAGCAGTTCTAGCCTACCATGTACAACCCAACGGAACTTGCATTGCCTTGTTCCTGTAGAAGCTCTTCCTCCCGCGCCTTCGAATCAGCAAGGTCGCGTTCCAACTTTCCAGTTTGCGCGTCAACCTAAGATTGCTCCATGGCAAGACTGTTCTTCGCAGCACTGAGCTCATGCCACTCCAGTTCGAGATGGTCCTTGGCCTTCCTTACCTCTTGAGCATTAAACTCCACATCGGATTTCAATTGTTGCTTCTGAGCAGCCCAGTCGGCCTGCTTCGAAGCACTCTTTTCAGCAAGAGACCGCAGTTCAAAACACACCTTAGCCGCAGCTTCCTGCGCAACCTTTACGTCTCAGCAGTTCAGGCTCAACTCCTGCTTGAGTTTGTATCTCTCGAACACCGCATATGCCAGATCACGCTCAAGGGCCTCAAGACGAGCCCTTCGAGTCTCAACGGCTATGGTTGACTTATCCAGCCTCCTCTCCTCAACTTGCTTCTGTAGCCACTTAATTTCATAGAGCGCATCAAATTACAACACCTGCATGTGTGAGAAGACATACTCCATGGTGTATACCCTCTCATGAGCCACCTCGACTTTCATCCCAGCAATGGCCACCTGGCTCAAGTGAGACATACCCAACATGAGGTACTTTAAACCATTCTCCATACACCCTTCTAGCATATCCTCATAGGGCTTCGAAGCGCAATCCATCAGTCAAATGTGACGCCTGCTTATATGCTTCCTCAAAGCATACTCCACATCAACCTCTTGGTACCAGACCTGAGAACTCATCCTTACCAAGTCTGGTGCAAACAAGCTTATCCGCGTATCCAGATGAAGCTTTCCCAGATCACGAATCACGCTGGCACCACCCTTCGCAGTTGCCACTGTTCCCAGGCTCTCCTTCGTGGCATTTCCCTTGTCACGAATAGCCGACCATATAGTGCGAGACAACTCGACAGGGTTTGGAGGAAGCGAGTTATCTAAAGGACCCTCCAACACTTCTAGACGGTGAACAACGCAGACTACAAGCAACTTGGCTTGTGCCACGACCACTTTTAGACGGCGAGCCAATGGGACGATCAAATTCTACAACCTCGGGCGGATCTTCACAGAATCCTTCTACTGAAACATTCTCGAGCGTATCAGCACCGATAGAAGCCGTCATTGTAACCTGTACTAGATGCTCATTCAAAGCTTCAACTTACGCATCACTGAGATTTGACCTGTGTTCAACCCCTGCAAACCACAGGTAATCTTTTTCCCAGTCGAACACATCAGTCTCCGCCCTGATAGGCCGATCAAACTCACACAATTCTCCCACTGGAGCGAGTCGTGCTAAAGGCAACCAGTCCCTACACGGGATCTCTTCGAACTCGCGAATGAGGCAAGCGTTTCAGACGACTCCTCCACATCAGAAAAAATGGGAGCTCTGGCCCAACAACCTTCCTTTTCCTAGAAGGGACCCCATCTTCCAACTTAACTTGTGACGCTCGATAAATAGTGGGGCCACGTGCTAGTTATCCCACAACCCACTGCGGATGGAGTTGGGAACGCCTATGACGTCCACCACGTTCTTCATTGACAAGCCACAGAATGTCTCCATAGTGTTTTACTCATCTAGGGTAAGAGGAGTAGTGGGAAACCTTCCTACAAATAAATGTGAGCAACGATAAGCTAGATTACAATCGAGCATGCCGAAGTAAAAAAAAAAAAAAAAACTGAACTTACAAAGCGATCTTTGAATTCGAAAATACTTTGATGGTATCATCTCTCATTTGAGCGAACGACCCTTGCACCGAAAATACTTTGAATTCGAAGGGCCCAGAAACAATACTTCTACCAGAACTTGAAATCATCGGGCAGATTCACAAAACAGGTCGGTGACATCATCTTACAAATGACATTACCCTTTCAGTCGAGAAGAAGTCAGCAATTGGATTACACACGGAGTCACGCTGACGCCAGCCTCGTTTGCTATGATCAGGATGAGAAGGATGATCTTATATCAATTAGGCCCCAATTAGGCCGGAGGAATCCCCAGAAGATCCAAGAATTCCTAGATCACGTTCAGGACGAAAAAACGCACTCCAGTTTGAAGCATTCGACGATGCAAACAGATGAACCCCGTCGGTGGCGACATTGGAGTCTGGTCACCCTTCAGGACATACAACGACAGGTCTTCAGGGACCCCAAACTTCGTACGGATTTCAACAAGGCCAGACTCAGAAAGCAACATGTCTTCGAAAAACTCCAATCCCTTGGCCAAGGTTAAGTCATCAATAAGATTTTGTTGAGCCCTGAAAAAGATGAACAATCTTTCCTAATCAGAAGATGAACAGAGCAACAGCTTCAAAATCAAGGAAAATATAAGAGTTAGACTCTGCACTACGGACGACCTAAATATGGATTAGGTTCCCGCCACTTTTTCGCTGAACCGACACACGTTCAATTAATGTAGCGCGCGGCTCAAGCAGCGATTCAGACTCAATCATCATCATGAGCGACATATCTTTTCAAAGATATCACTTAGCAAATCAATGTGACGACCCACTAACTCGGGGGGAGTAGCTGATGATACATAAAAATGGTCACATCCTTGAGCCATACACGTGTCATGATGATCTCGAGGAATTATGGGCCCCAGCGTCAGCTCAACACTAATTCGGCCCGAGCAGTTCTAAGCCTGCTTAATGCAGTCCGCCAGACGGCCCGAACTCTTACACCATGCTCGGCCCACACATCTCACAGCTATCCTCAATACCCATAAGTCCTACTAAGGCAAGTATCTCGATGATCAACTTCGGACGGGCAACTACCGCGACTCTTTGCTTCCAAATAAGAAGCGAATATCAGAGTACACTCCTCATAGGGAAACTCCTTTCTACGGATTGTTCTTGGATTGGGAACTATCTCCCGTTTATCTTGGAGCACAAGGCTAACGGGGAACTTCCCTCCTACAGCACGACTCCTAATTAGAGAAGGATCTCCATGAAGATCTCCTTCCTAAACTAAGCCTACGATGGCTTGGTAGAACCAAGAGTCCTGCACTATAAAAAAGACATGAGGTTAGCAAGCCAAGGTACGCTACAAATTCCATGTTTACAGCATTACGCCTTCCTCAAATTAATGTCTGACTTTAGCATCGGAATGCCATCGTCTACCAGGACGGTGGTCCGTGGCTCATGTGTGTTACTTGTGCAGGTCAGCAAGTCAGCGGGACTAGGTCAAAGCATGGAGCAAAAAATGACTGCATCATATGTATTGATCACATGGCACACTACCGACTGATCAGAGTGCCAAATGTTAGCATAATCCTTAAGCCGCAAAATGATATTCTTTTTTTGACGAAGCATTGAGATGGAAGAATTTGGTGTTTTTGTCACCGTCTCCAAGCTAGGAAACACCTGACTTGTTCTGCCAAAACATCTCATCTCTTACAAAAAATTCATCGAACTGACTTTCCAAAAGCGATATAGCAATGGCATCTTTGGAAGAGGGTTCATTTTGGACTTATCTAAGGCACGTTGGGTCTCCAAAATGCAAACTTGAATGTGTTTGACTCATGCTTGTTCCAACGAGTTAAACAATGAATAAGCCTCTTAGTTTTGAGATGAAAATTGTATGCATGAGTGGAGTGTCTATAGGAAGCCTAGGAAGATTGGATGAGTTTGCTGTAGTTGGGATTTCTAGTCCACATGTGAAAAATTTTGAAGGGTTTGGGTTCGTGATTTAGTTGGGAGACAAGCTGCAGGAATAAGGCTCTATGATCAGAGGAAGATGTGTGTATAGTATGGGTTGTGGCAAAGGGGAATCGGTCCATCCAATTAGTACAAACAAGAATCCTATCCAGTTTGGCTTTGATTCCATTCTTGTCCTAACACTTGTTATTCCAAGCGAATTGGGAGCCAATCAAAGGGAAATCCATAAGATGGCGTCTGTCAATAAAATTCCTTAGATGCCGAAGGTTCGAGCATGTAGGTGCATTACCCCCCAGTTTTTCACTTGAATAGAGGATGACATTTAAGTCCCCAATGATGATGCCCGAAAATGGTTGAAGATCATAAAGTTGGGATATAGAGTTTCGGAAGTGAGCTCGATGGGCTGGATTAGGTTCACCATACAAAAAAACAATCGACCAAGTAGCAGTAGCATAGTAATAATGGACAATACAGTTAAAATAATATTTACAAGAAGAAAGTATGGTATGATGAGTACCTTCCTTCCAAAAGAGAGCAATTTCTTCATACTGTCTCTGTGTTGGTACTGATACTCCGTATTTGAAGCCCAGTATCTGGTGTGTGTGTTCCATCCTTGTGGAAAAAGCCTTGGTTTCAGATAGAAATATGATATTATGGTTGGATTGTTGGAGAGGGTCTTTAGATTTTAGAATGCTTTGTGAGACCCCATGCCCCTTGCATTCCATGAGAGAATCATGTGCATCCTGGTGACCCTTTATCGACGGTCACCAATTTCTTTCTGGGAGAGGTGGAAGTAGACTTACGAAGGCTAGCATGTATGTTTGATTCGAAAGCATGGACATGCACCGTAGCAGTAGGGATATAATGAGTGAACTCCGTAGACTGGAAATACTGAGCTTGATTGAATGTGATTGAAAAGGTCCTGGGCGAAGGCCAAAACTATAGCTCCTGATATGGTTCTGAAGCTGTTTGATGTTGTTTACCCTCGTATAAGATTAGGGTGTGTTTTCTGACTGGTAATTCACTAATAGTTTCGGTGTTCATTTAGTCCATTTTCTTTTTGCACATCCTGAGAGCTTTCTCTCTTCTAGAACTTGCTTTGTTGCTAGCCTTGATCATTGCCTTGTGTTTTCGCTCTGTCAATAAAATCAGAGTTGGTGAGTTTGTATTGTGCATAGCTAGTGATGTTGGAAAGCCCTGAGAGAAAGCCATTGATTGAGTGACGGAGGCTTGAGGAGCCACTGATTGAGGTGAGGACCAAGTTGTTGTGTTGAAAGCATCCTTATCAAATACGTGTGTCCAAGGGGGCAGAAACTGTGAGGAGTGGTGGAGCAGTGGCCTTTGAAGTTACAACTTCATTTGGCAATGGAGATGGTGGAACCCATGAGTGTGGAGCCTCTGGAAAAGCTGTTGTTACTAAATTTGCATCCTCTAACTGTTGAATTGGAGATTGTTGGGTGACTGTGTGTGGGCTTGTAGTGGAAATGGAGAGATTCGGTTGTAATGACTTGTTGACACGTGGCACGAGGGGGGGGGGTGTTGTTGCATGGGAAATTAGGGTTAAGAAATGAAAGAATTTATTCCAAGTTGGAGTATTGAGATGGATGGAAATGGTGCATGAAGTCAGTCAAACTTTGGTAGTGTGGTTAGCAAAGGATGAGGGATATGACAATGGTATCGTGGTGGGGAAGTAGGTATTGAGAGTAGTAAGCGGTGGTGGTTGATGAGTATACGGTGAGGTGCATTGTGAGTTGTGAATTGATGGTGGTAAGCTGTGAGAATCGAAGTAAGGAAGAAAGGGTGGGATGTACAAAGAACTAAAGGTGGGCCTACCCAAAAGTCATTAAGGATAGATTTGGATTAAGCCCACCTGATCGTACTGAAATTTGGGGGTCCAAAATCGAATCGAAGTAATCTGGATTGGGCCCAACAGCTTTGTAATTTATTCATTCTCAAACCAATCCAAAATCTCAGCATGGCAGAAAGAGACTCACCATTAAATGAAGCTTTTTAGTGCAATAATATATACAAGATTACAGACTCAACTCAAATTTCCTTCCTTTTAGGTTAAAGAAAAAGAAAACAGGGGGAAAAGAGAAGCTCAAGTAAGGAAAAAGGGCAGTGCCACATCGGACAGAGATCATCACCAACATCAAACAGACAATGGGATGATACTTCGGCCAATTTCCATCCTTCAAAGCTCGAAAACATGAAGAAAAAGACTTATCATTTGCCCATCTCATATAAAAGTAAAACCATAACGACATACAAGAAACTGAGCTACATGTTTTCACACTCTTACTGGTTGCAGCACCACTCAAATAGGCGTGGATGTTTACAGTTAATAAACATGGATGTCCACACCAAGTCCTCCAAACTTATCAGCTCCCACAGAGCAGCTGATGTCCCTTCCCAGCTTCTCCCCTGACATCTTATGTCGTGCATATATGTAACGTAGTTGAAGGCCTGATAGCCTAGCCAACACTGCTTGACTAGCAAACTGAACTCTATAAATAATGCTCACTTCTGCACATATCTCATTTCCCTCAGTACCTGACTCATCGTTTCCATCATATCCATCAAGGTCTAATTCTGTGATCAGGACAACTGAGCTTTCATCAAATGCTGCAATATCTTGTCTAGTACATGACTCTGGGGTTTCGAACACGAAATGACTAGAGTCCACTCCTTTCACAACCAACTTTGAGTTCTTATCGAAGGCTTCAACATTCTTTGAAGTATGAGAAATTAGGCTATGCACAAACACTTCATCTGCTGTGCTTAGTGTACTCATACTCGGTTGACTGGATCTTGTTGTGCTCTTCACCCTAAGACAGTAAAACTCTTCAACAGCCTGCAAGTCCGGAACACAATACTAACACTTTCAGAAAATGAAGAACTTTGCTATTATCGGAAGAACAAATACTGAAAAGGACACAAAGTTATGGAGATCAGATAGTAATTGAACTTCTGGATCTTATAGCTACTCTGTAAGTCATTGGGAATGCCTAGTATAAGCTAAACAAATTTCCAATTTAAGGGTGAAGAACGGCACTCTGGAGCATTGTAATAATTGAAAGTTCCATGGTTCCTAATAGAACTACTCATTGAGCTTCCATCCTTAAAGGTGCCATAAGAATAGGCATGCAAATGCATAACAATATGCAGGGTAGGTTCCCAAGTCTCATCTAAGAATTGTATTTATGGGGATATGGATCACACCCCACAACTAATATATTGCTAATATGTGTTGAACAAGTCATATATCAATGAAAGTGCTTTGAGGACCTCCTTGCTTGAATAAGTCTTATTTATGTTTTTTAGATACTTATATATATATTGGTTTTTGCACAATACCTTACGATACAATACAATACAATACAATACGTTATGACACAATTATCCTAAATTTAGGTTTCTGATATGCAATACGATAGTCTAAGAGCAAGATGGATAATTTAGGTTTCTGATATGCAATACGATAGTCTTTGGGGCATTTTGCATGTAAGCCTCTGATGCCTTTAAAACTATTTTCTAGAAATGTGATCTTAATCATGTCATCAATATGCATGCTTTAAGACACAGTATCAATATGTCAGACTTAAGGAAAGACAAGTAGAAATTTATTGATTAAATTCTTATTCCCAAGTAGGATGACAATACTCGAGCATCCTAAGTAGGAGAGCAAGAAGTAAAAGATAATAAGTCAGAGTTAAAGCACCCTGATTCATTTTCAGATTTTGTAACAGCGATGAGCTTAACACTATCACTTCAAGCCTTATATGTGGAACTGGCTTGACATGGACTGACACAGATCATACCATTTCTTAACTGTAAAATTGCAAAATTGGCATGTTATCGATATTCTATGTTTGTCAAAAAAATAAAGATATATTGTACTGAATAAAGATATATTGTACTGATATGATATCAATAACTCGCTACATTATAACCAAAAAAAAATTGCTTATAGATATACTTGAGCCTATTTCCCTAAATAGGTGGGATAATGAAAGATTGGCTCTTCATAAAGTGGATCCGCTGGGAAGGTTATAAATTTTTTAATTTTTCTCAAGTGAAATTAGTAATTTCATTCAAAAATTGGATAAAGTGGAAAAGAGTTACTTTAGCCTCTCTTGGCATATATAGTACAGTAGAGATGTAGAAAAAGCAAAAACTGGATGAGTTGTGAAGCCAGTATACCTGGCGCTGGGCAGGGGCTAAAAGCACCCTTTGTCTAATTGATTTCACATATTCGTATGCAGCATCAGGTGCCATCTGTCTGTATTGGACCTGTATACAAACACAGCAGATGAAATTAGTTCACATATTCTGGCATTGGCTGCCATTAATACGCAAAATAACTTCAAATGCGATACTTGGCTGCCATTAATATCTGTAAGAGTGATGAGTTTTCACTCTGTCATTTCATCAAACAAACAACATGCAAAATTAAGAAACTAAAAAAAAGTTCAAAATAAACGTTACCTTTCACGGTCTTGCTGGTTTCGTGGATGGTGTAGAACTCCAAGTCCTTCTTCACTCCCGGTTTCGTCTTCATATGCCATGGGTTTCAGATGCTTCAAAGTAGGGTGTTTTGGGGTCAAAAAATGAGATTTTGGGGGAGAAGAATCGAGAGAGATACCTTATGTGGGGATGCGAGCATGAAGAGTCAGCCTGCCACATCTCTCTCGGTCTTCTCTTTGTTGCGAGAGAGCTTTTCTGTGTGGAAATGGATTTGGGGAGAGGGAGGGAACAGTCTCCCTCTTTAGTTTCCCCCAAATTCATATTTCCCGTTTTTTTTTTTTTTTTTTTTTTGAAACAAAGGTTAGGCACGTGCGACCCACCCTCCCTCGCCCATTTCCTCGACATGTAGAATTACTCGTGGAGTTAAGAGTGGGTCTCTCTCCTCACCATTAGATCTTGAAGATGTGGCGTAAATACCACCGTGGGATGAAGGTGTAGGTAGGAGCATTGTAGCTGGCATTAAATGTGCTTCATTTAAGGACCTCGAGATGTTGGCATTAATTTCTCTTGTTTGACTTTGCCCAGAGGACGGAGGTGGGGAGGTGGTTGGAGTACCATCAACTGAGACCGGTAAGGGCAGCAAGGTCGACAGTGAGCATCCATTCGACTGAGTCAGAACTGGAGAAAAGTGAGGGGATTCAATGACTCCGAGCAGTGGTTGCGACAACAGACAAACAAACAGTTGCAGATTTTGATCCCCATTACTTTGTCTCTTGATTGGGAGTTGGGTGTGTCTGAAGCTTCCTTGGTGGCCAAAGTGATGATAGGTACTTGATCGTCTTTCCAATCTCATTTGAACCCTTCTAGCCGGCCTGGAAGAGGGGCAAAAATGTAAATTTGCCTCCCAGCGGGCAAACCAGGCGAGTTTTCCAGGCCGGCTAGAATTTCTGATCTCGTTTTGATGCGGGAGTTTCTGGAGAAATGAAGAGAGAATGATGCTAATCCATGGTCGTATTGAATGTGTCTGATAGATTGTGAAGCGTAGGAGAACATTGGATATACTGAACCAAATATGTGGCCACCTAGGGATGGCTTTGGAGTGGATTTGGTAAAGTGGAGGTTGGGGCGGATACGGATTTGGCCGTATCCGTCCCAGGAATATTTGTTTAATCGGTAAAATTATAAAATTGCCCTTCAGCTATATAAAGGGAAATAAATCCTACATTCACCTCACATTCTCATTTCACCACCTCACATTCTCATTTCTCCACTCGAAGGAGCCGAAGAGGCCGCCTCCCTCTCCCCTTCCTTCCCCCCGCCTTACTCTCCCTTCCCTTCCCCGGCTTCCCCACTCGAAAGAGCCGAAGAGGCCGCCTCCCTTCCCTGCCTTACTCTCCCCTCCCTTCCCCGACTTCCCCACTCAAAGGAGGTATCACAGTCGTCTATCTTCTCATTCTCTTTTACAGTTCGCAGTGAAGAACAGAGCATCAATGCATCACAAATGAACAATCAGTGCACCATCCCGGTCACCTCCCTCTCCGCTTTACTCTCCCATCCCATCCCTAGTTTCCCCACTCGAAGGAGCTGAAAAGGTCTCACAGTCGTCTCCTTATTCTTTTTCTCTTTTACAGTTCGCAGTGAAGAACAGAGCATCATAAATGAAGGATCAGTACACCATCCTCTGCTTCTTCATCAGATATTTGAGATCTCAGATCAAAGATCAAAGTTCTGAGATCTGAGATGTTTAGATTTGAGATTTGTGATTCTTTAGATCGATATATTTTTTTTGTATGGTTTTCTTACTCAAATTTTTTGTAATTTGAGATATGAGATTCTTTATATTTGAATTTTTTTTTTGTAATTTTTGGAAATGGAAAGCAAATAAAAAAGGCGTTTTGTTCGCATTTTCATCATTGGTGCCAAACGACAGTCTCACAAAAACTACCGACAAAGCCAGCACTTTCGGTTCCAGATATGATTTGCATCAGTTATGCATGTAAGTTAATTGGATTTATCCTGTGAGCCGATTCCAGATCTGATTTGCATCATGTAAGTTAATTGGATTTATCTTTTACTTCACAATTAAGAAGATTTTTTTAACGGATATTTGGGCGGGGCGGAGGTGGTTTTTAAATAAATTTATAAACGGATTGGCGCGACGGATTTGGGGATCCGCTATTCCTGACGGGGCGGGGATGGATTTGCTCAAATCCGCCCCGTTGCCATCCCTATGGCCAACACATCCGCAACAAAAACATAAGTTAGGTTGGTCTTCAAAATGAGGTCGTGGGCAGCTAGGCTTTAAATCCATTTTCTTACCATGGGTTTTTTTACGCTTTTATTCCCTATCCTTAAAACAAAACCACAAAAATTATCTATAAAAGGGGTAGATGTGTAAAAAGCCTAAAAAGGCCAAAAAGTGGCTATAAAGCTTGGCTATCTAGAATTGGGACTTCAAAATAGAACCTGAGGTGCTATCATCGACCCTCCTTGATGCCAAAATCAGTAATCATTAAGCAGGAGAGTGGCTTGGCCATATTGAGCCAGACTTTGAATCTTATGAAGGGGATTAACTTATCTTTTAGGGACTGAGTGTCAATTTCCATCAGGTCGCAATGCAAGACGCCAGTGACCATGATTTTGTTGGCTAGGAATTCATGAAATCTGATACAACATGGGACCAATGAAAAATTAATGGCCCAGCAGTCATCTCTCCAGGGTTTAGTAGATACCAGCCATCCAAATAATACCCCAGGCCCAAAGTAGATCACCTTCATCATGTCCTCCTTGTTTGTGTTTGTACCCTGAATTTTGATTGTCAACTCCATTCTGATGGGGTTAATTCAAAATTATTTCGAAGGAAATATTTTGAGAAATCACATTCCTTGCTTTGGAGATTTAACTGCTCGTAATCAAATTGATTTGTTAAATGGTGGAAGGATAAGAAGATGTATGTGGACTTATTAAGGGTGAGAATGATGAAATTAAGTGAGATTAGGAGTCGTATTGGTGCAGAGGATTTGGTGTAAGATGTTGGCACTTGAGATTTTGTCCAGATGAACTTTGGGTTAGATTAGGGAACTCTTGGTTGGAGTGAACCTGGGTTGGAAATTGGTTGTGTTAATCGTTTGCTTTAGATGATAGACTTGTGAAAGTAGGGAAATTGATTTTTGGTGGACATGGTTTTGGGTTTATCTGTAAAATCAATCTTTTAATTATTTGGGTTTGACCAAATTTAATCTCATGAAGCAAATGTTGAACTTCTCAATACTCACACTTGTGATGATGGGTACACCTGTAGGTTTTCTTCAAAATTTCCTACAAAATAAATACAAATAATTAAGAAAAATTGAATTTCCACAGGACTTTAAGCTTATGTGCATGTACATGTAGATGCTTTGTTAAAATCATTAAAAAATGAAAATGATTCAATATATAGGCAAATCCATGATTTTATGTAAAAATAAGCAAAGTGTATTTTGATGGATGTGACTCTAAAACATATGTAAATATGTATAATTAGGCATTTATCATACCCCATATGAGGATTCAACCAATGTCAGTGTTAGATTTCTCAATTTCCAGTTTCTTCAATGCAAAATAGTGAACCTATACTATACTCATTTTCAACCATCAAATTTTGATCATTCATATGATCAAAATAACTCTCAAGATTTTGATAATTCGAGTTTTCAAAATGTATCTCAAAATTTTGATAATTCGAATTATCAAAATATGCCTCATGATTATGATAACTCATATTATCAAAGTATACAAACACGAGGTGTTCAAGCACAAGTTATACAAAGTCAAGCTAGAAGAGGTTTTGGAGGACAAGGTCGAGGTAGACATGGGCATGGAGGACGAGGTGAATATTTTCATCCTCCAAAAAAAAAAAAAAACCTTCAGTCAGATGATCGTGCATTAGTTATGCATATGTAAAATTTCTGACGATCTGATTAGAAATGATGAGGTTCAAAAAATGCTTTTGGGACCTTGTAAATCAAATGTATAAAACATTAATGCTAGTGAGTCAAATGAGGCAGATGGGTAAGCAATTTAATCAATTTTCCTGTTTTAATCTATTTGCTCCAAATTCTGTATTTCACATTTCTAATAGTTAATCCTTATAGATAAAGATGACACATTGTCATTTCGAAAAAAAATAAAAAATGAGTTTTCCTTACTCATGGGAATAAATTTATCCAGTCATGATGGCGTGCATCAAGTATGTTTTCACCTTCACAAGCTCTAGAACTGCTTAGGGTGTTGTTGGTGATTCATGCCCAAGTTGTGAAGCCTTGTTGTTTCCGCCCTTGTATATGTGTCATTTTAGCTCGTTTATTGTCATTGATTCGTTTAGTCAACAGCCCATTTTGTTAGCTATGTGTGGATAAATTTCGTGGTTTTCATGTGAAGTTTGGGGTGTGTCTGGCACGTAGCCAATACCATTTATTTTTAGAGTTTGGTTATGTTAGGGCATTTGAGAGTGTATGTTGTATTGTCGGAACGTTCAGGCAATTTTTTATTTTGGGCATGTTGTACACTTGTATTAGTCATATTTGCTTCTTCAAAAGTGAAGATTGTTTGTTGTATTTTTTTTTATCCTATTTGGACTTTATTTGCATCATATACTAAGTAACGTCGCGTGAGGGTGGATAGTCTTTTGGTATTTATACTTCTTTTCCTACATTCTTTTTCTTTTTCTTCATTCTCAATTCTTTTTATTCACATGTTGAGAGTAGGGAGAATTTCATACTCTGATCAAGTGGTTCAAGGAGAGTCTAGCATTTTTAAGAAGGGTTGTGTGGGGATTGCAAAGGGTGAAAAATGTTACTTATGAATTAGAGCAAAATAAATATTGGTTAAGCTTGTGAAGCCAATGTTGAGTGGAACGTTATTGTAAAAATGTATGACTGAATTATAAAGTTGTGCATATTGGGTTGTGATCAATGAAATCATATCATTCAAATACGATCTTGAAGACTCAACCAAAGGAATTAATAAAATAAGATGAATTGAAGTCATGCGTCAATCAAAGTCAAAGTCAAAGTCAATAATGGACGAAGTCAAACCAAGAGACCAAATTCAAAGATATGAAGACCGATAAGCTTCAAGAAAACAATTTTAAGATGGTTAAAGTCTAATAAGGTAGACCACGACAAATGACATATGAAGACAAAACAAAAATAGCTTATGGTTGGCCAAAATTCAAATGAAGAGCGAAAAACTATTTTGCGGCAAAATGTGTGGGAATAAAATTTCAAAGTTTGAATTTAAGTTATCCACCCACATGAGAATGGATATTCCCACAAGGCATGTATATGAACTTGAAGGAAATGTCCATGTCAAATACAAAGACATGTGACAAAAGAGAAAGCTTTTGTTCTTAAAAAGTTGTTTAGGTATGGCAAAGTCGACCTCACTCTTGAAATGTCACTGTCAACAAAGAGTCATTCTGGAAAGGCAAATAGACGTTCTAAATCTAGGCATTTTGAAAAGCATAATTTGAGGTCAGCAAAGTCAACTTCACCCCTCTAATGCATATTTTACTAACCTAAATTAATAGATTAATAAGCCTAATTGTTATTCCGCAAAAGCACATTTATCTCACTAGTAGATAATGGCAAATACAGATAGATCCCACGAGGATTGAAGATACAATTGAAAACTAAAATCTATTTAGACTAATTTAAAATGGGATTACAACGATTGAAAAGTTCTAAATTAACGGAATAAAATTAAGCAACTAAAAATTGAATTAATAAGGCAATTGGGAAGTGAGCCTATGTATCGAATCCACCATAGTTCTTTGAGAATTTTTTAAACCTAACTGTTTCATAAAGCAAGAAGCACTAGGGATGAATAATCCCTTGCATATATGATGTTATCGTTAATAACATTAAGATTTTCCTAAATTAAAAATAAATTTCAGCAAAAGTCTAAACCCCTAACATTGAGTGTCTTGTTACGGCACATACAATCACAAGTTTAACATAATCAATTAAAACATGCTTCAAACATTAACAAAGAGTACTCTAACTACCGATTAGTCTAGATATCAAACCCAATATAATCGGTGAGAGCATTTCATCATTATTAAAAAATTATTTGTATTTAACAATGAAGGATATCGGAAATAATAAATCAATTAGACAAACTCTAGAAACCCATGGTTTCATTTTTGCCTCGGTGCAAGAATTAGAAACTCGTGGCGAAAATGTTCACAGTGAGAGCTTCTTTTAACTCCATCTCCCTCTCAAGGAACCTGCTTCACTAAAGGATGTTAATGTGCTCTATGGTGGTGCAAGAGAGATTCATGTTGTGGATAGCGTGAAGAACAAATAACCTCTTTTTTTTGTTGCTCTATGTTCGACTTCTTCTCCATGGTGTGGTGATTGTGGCTTGTGCATGGTTTGCAAAGGAGGAGAAGATGAAGATTAGAGATGGTAGTGAGGTGGTTGTTTTGAGAGGAAGAAGAAGTGTGATGGAAGAAGGATGAATAAATAACTGGGGATTTAGGTTGATTGTGGGCTTGGGCTTTACTGTCTGTGCCTCTATGTGAAGTTCCAATACTTGTTCTTTCAAATTTGCCACGCTAATGCGATTTCATTATTTAAGCTCTAAATCCTACAAAAACATGAAAACAAAATAATTACACTAAAATAAAATACTCAACACACTAACAAATATAAGTTACAAAGTAATTTATATGTAAATTACATGAATATCCCAGAATCAGTCTATAAATAGCTACACCCTCAATTGTCTACATTAACTTTGGGAGTTGAAAAGAAACATGTTAGAGCATTTCAAGAGCAGCGGATCCAGTAGGAAGAAAAAAACAAGTTTATCCCCATTGTTCGAAAGAAAATCTAGCCATCTCTCCATACTATCTTTGAGTGAGCTCAAAAGAAAATAGAGATATCTAGGGCTTGAAAAATGAGCTTAACCTACACCAAAAACCTCACTTCTACTCAAATGAGTGAGAGATCTGATCTTAAACTTTCTCCCATCCGTTTATTTGGGAAACACTACTTTGAGAAACCTTTTAGAGTGTTAGTTTGTCAAAATTCAACTTACCCCATGTGGGTTCTTGAATATGTGGAGTTAATTCGAACGAGTAAGTGTCACCCGGAGATCCCAAGTAGGTAGTAAGACTTGGTTGTGCCGCATTCCATGAATATGTGATCCTCGGTTATTCGATAAGTCTCACTGAGCATGAACATAAGACGAAGTTGTATGTCAGGCCTCGATTCTCAATACACCAAAATATACCGAAAATTGAGACGAGTTTTTATTCATTGCCACAATCTACACTTGTTACCCTTAGTTGAGAATAAAACAACACATACACTATACGAAAGCTTTAAAGGAAATATTAAGTAAATAAGCATAAGTATTAAACGTTTCATTCCCAAGATATTAAGATAATACAAATGACATGCACAATCGTCATATCATAATATATTACATTCCAAAATAAAGTTCAACTTCTAACTATGAGAACCGAACCAAAGGGTTGAACTGAGAAAGATCAAGCTACACTACCTGCAGTGCTACCACCAATAACATCAACACATGCACCCCGATAGAGGTACATCCACATGCCACAAAGCGACATGGGTCAGTAATGCTAGTATGAGTAAACCAAAAAAAGACATACAACATGTATATAGCAATAAGAAGTCATCCATAATATTAGTTGTAGGGAATAAATCTATGTACCAAACTCTACAAATACACAATGCCACATTAAGTACAGTATATGCTAAGTACAACCGACAATAGCAATAACCAACACATCAATAACAACATGAGGAAGTTCGTAGAGAAACACATAAAGCAAGTAAGGGTGGGCACTGTCTGGTTTGACTCATTTTGAAAAACCTAACTCGAACCATTTTAATTTAAAGAATCCAGTCCGGATTTCCTCATTTTGAACATTGGGAACGAACCTAACTCGAACCGTTTAGAATTGTCTGTTTCCTACGGTTCCACTAAATAACAACTCTTAACACGAATAAAATTTCATTTCATCAACATGATACAAATAAAGTTCAAACTGTATAAAGAAGCTTTGCAATTTGTACAAATTGGTGCAGTCTAACTTGATCCCATAAAAACCAAATGAAACCCAGTATTGTCTCCAAAATTCCAAATGATTAACTATACTATTGCTCATTTACATATCAATAACACAAAAACACATTAAAACAACAAAACTATAACTAAAAAAAAATCAAGCTTTAGGTACAAAAACAAGTCTTCTTTACCACCCAATCAGAGCTAAATATACAAACTTTCTACATCTAAACAAAAATCTATTAACATAAAACAACAAATTCAATACTTTGATACAAGCAAACCTGAAAAACAGCAAAAACACCCCAAAAAAATCGATACGAATTCGATTAAAGAGGATTTGAGACTTGGGATTTTGTTGAAAGGGGTTTACCAGAGTTGAGAGAAGAATTCAGACCTGGGGTTTGTTGGGAGATGGAGCTGAATCGATCGAAGATGAACTACAGGGGAGAGACCTCCCTTTTTAGGGTTGTTTTCGAAAAAATTGATACGGAGGGGTGAATTGGTAGGTGGCTCCTTTTTCGATCCATTTAACAAGCATTGTCGCATTTGGGTTTTTTAGTGTTCAAGGTTTGGTGTGGTGTGGCTGAGCACACAATGAAATTTTGTAACCCCTAATCATGATAAGACAAGTATATAATGGTATACAAAATAGGTTGGAATCGAACCGTACGTTTCAAAATGGATCCAAACCATTTATTAATATATACAATAAGAACCAGACTGTTTGGAGCAAAACAAGTCGGTTCGGTTTGGATCCGCGGTACCTTTACTTGTTTGCCCACCCCTAGAAGCGAGCATATTCACAGGACTTGAGGCAGGTCATGGATCTGCATAAACTGCTAGTTTGCCTATCTCCCTACAACTAGAAAGTGTTACTTGCAACAACTTCAATCTACTAGATAGTAATGTTAAAATGCAAAATGAGCCTAACATGTACTTTTCCCCACAGTCACACCTTAGTTCCCCGTGCAGAACATGTCCCACCCTGACATGCCTCCATACGCACACCGATACCACTTTGCAAGTGTATGTTCCCAAGCAGGGTACCGAAGGACAAACACATCGCCATAGACTCATCATCTATACGCAATGCTTAGAACACTAGTACTTTGAGTGACTACCAGTGAGAGTTTAATTCTGGGGAGTTGGTACTTTGTCGTTCTTGTATCGTCAACTTGGTTGTGCTCGCATAGTGTTGTCAAACAAATATTTTGATATCTGCTGCTTTTGAAGGTACAACTTTTGGATTATTTGTTTAGTTAATTGTCTTTTTAGTGTTTCAGATATTGATTTTATAGATTAATATGTTTAATTTTTTTTGTAGTGTTGGATATACGATCACTTTAGGCTTTGGGTACGACTCGAGCCTTGTGGAAGGATCGTCTCCCCACCATGGCTAAGTAAGATTGCCCCCAACTTAGCGAGGTCGTGAGTAAAGAAATTTTGACTCTTAGGGAGAATCTTGATGACATGTCTCCTAAAAAGGTAAAAGTTAGTCATTTAAGTTCATGTTTCTTCTCGAGTGATTTAATAAGTTCATGTTTGTATTGTCAAGTTATTTGGGACCCTTATGCAAAATTCAAGCGAAGAACTCCACTTCACAACATTACATGATTCCAAGGCTCTTTGTTATGCCCTGATGTTGAAGAACCCTATCACCCCAGATCGAGTGATGAGACAGATGGGAAGGCTACATGTCATTCCAAATCCCCTCATTCAAGCCAAAATGAATAATAGAGGTTGATCTGGCCCCAACTACTCGGTGAAGCACGAGATACTGTCTTTGTTTGCTGCAACTTGGCAAAATCATCTATGACATTCCAAATCCCCTCATTCAAGCCAAAATTGAAAACCAATGAGCGTCAGTGAAGCTTCTATGGCATTGTAGCAAGGACTACTTGGAGTGGTTTCATGACATTAGTCATCCGTTCATCCAACCACCAAATACTAGGATGAAACATCCCTTAAGAAATCAATTGCTCATATCTCACAATCGGGTAATTGGTCTATAGTTGAACAAATTTGCCCGCATTTGATATACATAATTGATTTTTTTTTTTTTACTAAGATCAATGTTTTCCTTACAGAACAAGCTGGTTGATGAGGCTCTTCAGTTGGTGGACGCCTCTATTGAAGATAGAGGGAATGTGAATAAGGTTGTGTTGCTCATGGGGCAAGAGAAAGTAGGTGACCTACTAAGACAAATGTCTACGCATTTCTCCTCCTTAATAGATAATAAGGAAGAGCAACAAACTAGTTGAACTGATGATGGTGGTGGTGCTCTGAGTGGTGGTGCAACAGATGGTGGTAGAGGATGGGGTGGTGTTGTTGTTGCTGCTGGTACTGGTGGTGGTAGAGGAAGTTCTGATGGTAGTGGTGGTGTTGGTGGTTAGATGGTGGTGGTAGAGGAAGGAGTGATGGTGGTAGTAGTCTTGGTGGTATAGGTAGGGAAGGGAGTGGTGGTGCTAATGACAGTGAAAAAGTCCTTACTAGCGGTGATGTTGAGGGCAGAACGAAGAAGAGACATGAGAAGAATATCATTGAAACTGAACCTCCTCGGAATAAAAATAAGATGGCTTGATGTATAATTTTGATATACAGTTTTGTTTGTTATAATGTTTGTAGTTAGTTAATGAAAATGTAATGATTATATGTTTATGCAATCAATTATGATTTCATAATTATGATTCTCATCAATATTTATGTATATCTCAGTAATAAAGTTAACAATAATCCAAGTAAAAGTAACCAATTCTATCAAATAAACTGATAATTTTGACACAAAGTCACCTATATGTAAAATCTAAAATTTATGTCTGTAAGTACACGACCGGTTGCGAGTTTGATATAAATATTCGCAGTAGTCGTTGCAACCGGAGTAAAACCAATCGCACTATACAATGTGTTTGGTTCATGAATACCAATTGACAGCAAACACGACGGCACATGCGAACAAAATATTTACAATTGCAATGGCTATTGCAATCATGAGATTAGTATTCACGTGAACCGCTGAGCTTGAAAAAAAATCACACTCTGTTCAAAATTTTGAATTAAATTTTTTTTTTTCAATTCCTATGAGTTTGATATACTATTGACATATTTGATTTATTGCAAAACCCCAATTTGGACCACCCCAACTTGAGAATGTCAAAAGTGTGCAATAAACCAAATATGCCAATAGTGTATCAAACCCATAGGAATTGAAAAATTAAAAAAAGATTCAAATTCAAAAAAGCATAAATTTGGACAGAGTGTGATTTCTATCTAACCACATCAGAAGCTGCGAATGGGATATACATAGTCGCAACTTTCGCTGTGATCGGACAGAAATCACACTCTTTCCAAATTTATGATTTTTTGTAATTCAATATTTTTGAGTTTTTTCAATTCCTATGAGTTTGATACACTATTGACATATTTGATTTATTACAAAACCCCACTTTTGACCTTCTTCAAATGGGGCGTTCCAAATTGGGGTTTCACAATAAATAAAATACGCCAATAGTGTATCAAACCCATCGGAGTCGAAAAAAAATTTCAAATTTAAAATTCAAAAAATCAGAAATTTTGACAAAATGTGATTTCTAAGCAATAGAAGCTACGAATGGGATAGAAATAATTGGACATAAATCACACTCTGTCCAAATTTCTAATTTTTTGTATTTCAATATTTTTTGTTTTTTTTTTCAATTATATGGGCTTGATACACTATTGACATATTTGAGTAATTGCAAAACCCTACTTTTGACCTTCTCAAGTTGGGGTGTTCCAAAGTAGAATTTCGCAATAAATCAAATATGCCAATAATGTATCAAACCTATAGGAATTAAAATTCAAAAAATCAGAAATTTTGACAGAGTGTGATTTCGGTCCAAACACAGCGGTTCATGCGAATATTGATCTCATGATCATAGTAGCCACGACAATTGTAAAATTTATGTTGGCACGATCCACTGTGTCCCTATAGAGTGTTATCACCAAATCCAAGGCATCAGTTCCACTATTATTTAGTTGTTGTTCATTAAAGTTGGTCAACCAATTATTAGTCTGATCAATCGATCCGACTTACACTGGAATCAAACCACCAGGCGAGCAATTAAGTCAGGACACCCAAGTTAGACTTACACGCCCAGAATCTTACATGAGAGCTAAGCAAGTCAAGAAACCCAAGTCAGACTTACATGCTCAAAATCTTATTCTGACCAAAGCTTAGTCAGCTCCGACTTATTACAATAGCTTATGGTCTGCTCCAACACCTAGCCCGCTAGAAGCGGACGACAATGGATTAGAAAGTGGGAGCTTAGTCAGTATTTGTAATACTTGACCACGATGGCTTGCCATGGGCCGTTGTCCAACTATAGATAATGGTCGCCGAACTTAACCAAAGTTTATCGGGTTGGACCTATGACAATAGCTTCTGGTACGCTCTAACGCCTAGTATGTTAAATTAAACGGGTGTCAACGGTTTAGAGAGTGGCAGCTTAGTTAGCACTCTGATGCCTGATCGAGACGGTTTGCCAGGGATCATTGTCCAAACATGGGCAATAGAGATCGAACCCGACCAAAGCTTAGTTGGTGATGACCGACAACGATAGCTTCTGGTATACTTGAAGCCTAATTCGCAAATAACGGATTCTGACGGCCTAGAAAGTGGGAGTCTAGTCATCGATTTCGATGCATGATTAAGATGGCTTGCCAGGGGTCACTACTCATACCTAGACAGTGATCGTTGAACCCCAGCCAAAGCTTAGTTAGAGGTTGCTAATGGTTGTTGATCGTCGAACCCCGACCAAAGCTTAGTCAGTGCTATCGGCGCCTAATCAAGATGGCTTGCGACCCCCATGGTTTCCGAAACCTGACCCCAATTTAGTCAGTCATTGCAAGTGATAACAACCCCCGATCCAATTAAGCCAATTTTACGAATAGCAAAAAAAGACGAGTCAAAAGTTTGGTCAGAGTTATGAAAACTCGACCCAGACGACTCGCAAGGACTACCGTCCGATCATCTATAAGGGTGTATTGCACTTATAACAGCAACAACAACTGTTGGTCCAACAGATAACCATGCCGGCAGACAAAGGGTGTCTTGCACTCCTCGATCTCTAAAAAGGATTCTGACCAGACCTGCACAAATTATTGCAGCACAAAAATTCAGAGCTTCCAACAGCGGATCAAACATAAAGCTTCCTAGCTCAACAGAGCTCCTCTTCTGACAATTAATGTCGAAATAAGACAAAACAGGTAAAAGTTAGCAAGAAAAGCAAAGGAAGGCAAACAAGTGTGAAATACTATTCATTTGCAAACTGGAAAGAAAATACAAGATTCACCCCTCATCAGGAAGAAAGTCAGATACAACATAACTAGATTTTGCAGGGGACGAAGTAGGAGACATATCTATAGGTGTTGCCTCTCGATCCTCGTCATCATAGCCTTCTTCTTCTTCAGACAAATCGAAGGTCGCCCCAAACTCTGCATATGCAGTCTCTTTATAATAGGAGAGATCTCAATCGAGATGCTCCTCATTCATCAGATGCAACACCTCCAGCCTTCCATGCACGACTCTGCTGAATTCAAACGTGTCTTGGGCCTTGAGAAGCTTTTGCTCCCGCTCCTTTGATTCAGTGAGCTCCTTCTTCAACCGCTTCAACTTGACCAATAGCATTTCAGTATTGGACTGCTCAGCACCCAGCTTATCATTGACGATATTCAGCTCATTCTGTGCCAGAAGGAGCTGCTCTCCAGCGATCCACGCACTCTTGGCATTGAACTCAACGTCAGCCTCCTTTTTTATCCTTTCAGCATGTAAAGCCTGCAGTTCAGCCTGCACTCTAGCCACAGTCTCACAAGCAAGCTGCAAGTCACGATGGAAAAGTCCAATTCTTTCTCGAACCAATCCCTTGCGAACACTGCCCCCGCCAAGTCGGACTCAAACGCCTCCAAGTGAGCCTTCTAAGCCTTTAACCTAGTAGAACTAAACTTCGCTCCAATATCTGAGAGAGCTTTGAGTTGCTTCCTCAATGACTCAATCTCGTGGAAGGCATCAGAGTATGACTTCTGCAAGTTTTCAAAGACTCGCTCTATGGTATACACTCTCTCACGAGCGGCCTCAAGTTCAATTTCAGCTGTGGTCACTTGATTCAGACATGACATCCCGAGCACAAGATGTTTCTGCACTTTATCTAAACGCCCTCCTAGCATTTTCCTCACTGGCTCCGAAGCGCAGTTTGCCAGCCAGTCATTCCACTTGTTGATATGCTTAATCGCAGCGTAAGAGATGTCAACCTTTTGATGCCAAACTTGGTTGCTCATCCTTATTACCTCTTGAGCAAACAGACTGATCCGCGTATCCGGATGAAGATCATTCGGAACTGAAATCACCCTAGCACCGCCTTTAGCCATCTACACTGCATCAGGGACCTCATCAACGACTTTCCCTTTGCTCGCAACAACTGGCTTTCTTTCACACGTCGATCAAAAAACAGTTGACAGAAAAAAGGGAAGCGAATTATGCATTGGACCCGTCGTCAGTTGAATATGGAGACGAGAAACAAGATGGAGCACATTATGGGCAACAAGAAGGGGACCCTTCACCATGAAGCCGACGATCGGACGACTCTTCGACGGGTTCGCGATCCAGAGAAAGGCGGATCTCAGAGTTCTTTATTGAAAAAGGACAACCATCTGAAGCTTCCATATCCGCTTGCAGCAATATTTTATTTAGAAACTCCGCCTGCTTGGTGCTCTGTTTGGTCACATCCTCCACACCAACCATTTGCAGATACTCCCTCTCCAAGTCTGGAATGGAGATAGGGGCCACGGTCTGAGCATCATGCCCCCCAGAAACAACAATCTCACCAGGTTTTTGCCCGATAGCATCATGTCCCTCAGATGAGGCCTGCGGACAAACCTAGACAAAACACGAAACCTCTTCGAATGCACAGGAGAAGGAAGCGCCTCATCTATTTCTGCCCTACTCGAAGGGCTTGGAACCTTGATCTTGGGAAGCTTCATCTTCCACAAACTAGACGCACCTTCGGGTTTTGGCTTCTTCACCCAAAAGAAAGTGGGAGCCACGTGCCAATGAGCCCACAGACCGCTGCGCTCGACATTAGAAGCTTAATGACATTCTCTACCTCTAGACAAGGCATGTCACGGAACACATCCAAAGTAGCTTTATTTTCAAAAGAAAGTGGCGAAGTTCGGAATCTCTCTACAAAAACCACAAAAAGTCAATTTAATATGCAGATGACACAAACAAGATCGGAAAAGGAGTCAATTTACTCAGTGGTCCAAGTTCACGCTCGACCGGGCGACCAACAAGCTCAAAATACGTGGAGTCCGCAGGAGCCATGAAACAAAATTTCTGCCATGATTTAAAATCATCACGTTGTTTGCTAAAGCAGTATGGTGACATTAGCACACACACAACGTGCTCGTTTATCCGAGGAGAAGTGAACAATTGCATCACCCTCGAAGACACTCGGACACCAGCGTCCTTAGCCCTAATAAGAATGACAATCAAAGTCTTATACCCGTTCCCCACACAAGTTGAGCGAGTGCAATGCCAAGGTGCGCCAGGAACTCCCAGATCTTCTCGATAACATGAAAGCGGACACCCGATTAAAGCATACCTCTGTGAAGACAGATAAACCCTTCAGGAGGGTACAATGGCGTCAGATTGGCGCCCAAAGTGTCGAACACCATATCATCAGGAATCTCGTACGTCATACGGAGGACTTCCGGATCAGATTTAAAGAGCAACCTCTCCTAAAAAACTTATGGCCCTTGGAGAATAGTTCATCAGAAAGTTGAACCGAGCCCGCCATGAGAGAAAGTACAAGCTTTCAAATGTGAAGGTTAAACAAAGTCAAAAGCACAGCAGACAATACAACAAAGAAAAATCTCTGAGATCGAAAGAGTAAAGGAGTTATACTCCACATGCAGGAGATTTATATAGAAAACTAAACTCCTACCTTAACTGCTTTCAAGCTTACGCATGCTCAATTAATGTAATTTGTCGCTCGAAGAAATCACTCAGACTCAATCATCATGACTGCACAGTTGCTTCATGAAATGACCTAGTGGCAGATAAGACGACCCACTAACTCGGGGGAGTTGCTAATGATACATCAAATCGTCTTCCGATCAACACCATACACATGTCATGATAATCTCATCAACAGAATAAAGCAGACTCGATTGCATACTCAATCCAGCGACGCCCAAACAACACTAAGCCCATTATTGGCAAGATCCATACAGTTGGATCCGAGTTGCAATAAACCATTAAGCCCACAAGTCATGCGGTCAGGCCCAATACTCGTAACACCTCTAAGGAAAGTATCTAAGAGATCTACCCAAGACAGACAGACCAACAACACATTGGATTCGACTAGGAAACATATATTAGAGTATAAGTCGGGCAAGGAAACTTTCTTGCATGGACAACACTCAGAAAGGAAAACCTCTCCCGCAGATGTAGGAGCATGAGTGGTGTAGGGAAACTATCCCAATGGGCAACTTTCAATTAGGAAAGGATCTCCACAGCAAGATCTATTTCCCTTTACTACGCCACCAAAGGCCTAGCCGAACAAGGACTCCTACACTATAAAAGGGAGATAAGGTCGATGAACTTGATGTACGCTAGATAATCCCAGATTACAGTTTTAAGCCTCTTCTAAGCCTTATCTAACTTAAGCATCGGAGTGTGATCAGCCACCACACGATGGTCTTTGGCTCACGTTTGCTACCTATGCAGGTCTAGGTAAGCAGCAAGGAATGAAAGCATGAATCAACTACATCACGTACAATGCCATCAGGAATTTTCAAAACATCTTTCGCAATATTTAACCCTCCGTCATTTTACATTCGAACCCACAAGTCGTGGTTACTTTTTAGCTCCAATAGTAGCTCATGTCCTACTTGCCCCCAACCAGTCTTCTCGTTGTAACCTAAGAAGTTTCCTATGCATTTGAATCCACAATGGCCATCGGCGAATACATTCTGAATGTCCTCAACATAATCCCGAATCCACGAAGGAATTTGCTTCATAAATGTAGTTTTTCACTCGGCGCATTCTCTTTTGGCTTAGAAACACTATCTTGACTTTTAAGCTCATCTTGTGTCTTTGCATAATCATGACCAAAGGGGTCCCTTTTGGTGGACTTCTCATGCTTAGACAATTTCTTCTTTTTAGGTCTCCCTTTGCCATTTACAAGTTTAGTTGGTTCAATTATGACATATGAATCAGGGCAACTCAAATCTAGCAGTTTCTTATTCAATACCAACTGCTGATCAAGAGTGGATTCTAAGAACTTTTGCTAAACAATGTCTACCACTGGATTTATAATCACATCCGCAGTTGCACGAAGAGGTGTTTTGCCAAGTTGCATCCAGTGCTTGTGTAACATAGATAGTGGAAGTTGACCATTAGGAGTGAAATATTGGGTCATTTCATGAGTACAAAGCAAACCATGAGTAGTTCTCAGCACACATCGACACTTGACTGAGTCGGTGCCCATAAATTCAGCATCAGACCTACTAATTTCAGATAGTATCAAGTCAAGAGCCTTATGAGACACAGACCCATGAAAATTTCCAAATAATGGAACAATATGTTTTTTTTTTTTTTTTTTTTTTTTTTTTACTTTCGTGAAACTTTTTTGAAGGAAACTTGAATATCTACAAGTTGGACTTGGATCATGTCATGCATTTTCGTCCATACAATATAAAATGTCCCTTGAGAATTCTCCAACATTTTCTTTAACCTAGAGTGTGCGACTTCAATGCGACCAATTGTCTGTTGACCAGAATACATAAAATTGTCGATCTATGCATTCACAAAGAACTTTATATGCAAATACCAAACAATCCTCAAATAATACCCAAACACTTGGGATGTGATGTCCATCTTCTCTCGAACTCAATAATGTCTTTGTTACATTCTTGCTCTATAGCTGGTCTAAACAAGACTAAGAAAGATTCAATAAATTCATTCCATCCTTCATTATCCTCAAATTCTTGTTTTGCAATTTTTTCACATTTGTATTTATGTGCCACCTACACAACCACCTCCTTACTTCTGGAAAGACTTGCTCAATGGCTTTGATCAACCCAAGCTCCCTGTCAGTCATAAACAACTTTGGCAAGTTATCTGGCTCAAACACTCCCAGTAGTTTTTCTAATGCCCAAGTGTATGACTGTTCAGTTTCAGATGACATAAAACAACAACCAACATTGAAAGTCATGTCGGTTGACGTCATACCTACAACCTCAAATAGCGACATCCTGTAGTGTTTGATTTTGTAGGTGCAGTCTATAAGCATCACCGTTGGAAAACACTTAGCTAGTAAAATTCACTTGGGATGACACTAGAAAATATTGTTACTATTCTAATCATCTACTGTATGCCACTCAATATAACCATTATCGCTCAACAAGTGCATTGTGGCCTGCAAATTTGTTTTGTCTTTCAATTGGAGTGTCTTTAGCTGCTGGATGACATTGTAAACAGTCTTCAAATATGACATATTGCTTGGGAACATCTATTTCAAACCAGACAATATGTACCGAGGGGCTACACTAAATGTGGACATGTTATGCAAATAAGTCATCTTAGCTTCATTCAGTCTCCCAGCAAATGAAATGGCCAAGAAAAGATTTTGATCGTGGATGAATGTGAGATCCACAGGTCACTTGCAACTTCTAACAATCATTACCTTGTGGCACCCTTCTCAACTGGAATGAGCACCTATACTTTTTTGAACTTGTCGATTAACCAACCTCCAATTTTTGCTTTTGATTTTGCTTGATCATTCCTCCCTTCTCACATCCCAAGTGGAGCACTCCTTTGCATCTGCTATCAACAAGTTCTGACTTTGTGATAATGAAAACAATGTTATTCTCACTAACAATACCTTGACACCAAGCTATCAAGGATGACTTTGATGAGAATACCTACAAAAAAATAATGCATATTAACGTTAGGAATACTAATCAATGAACTTGTGAAACAAAATTAAATAATGTTATGCCCACAATAATTAATCTCATCTCTTCTGTCATAAACAAGTCGCCATTATCAACTTCCTATTCTAGTGCTTGTTCATCATTCACTTTAGCATCATCCTTCTACATTAAGTATATAAAATATTATTCTAATCATATACTAAGTAAGGTAATGAATAAAATCATTAAAGAAAAAAGTTTACCTCTAGAAGGTTCGTATATTCCAAATATGCTTTAAGTGTCTTCAAGTCCTCTAGATTATGTGAATGTATCTTGAAATCGATTAGATCGGCGATGACATTTTGTTCACAAAATAACAACAACAATAACAACAACGCACTACACCAAAATGGGTAATTAACAACATCTATATTTTTTAATTTGTAACTCTTCATTGTGTTACAAGTCTTGTAACAAAAAAAAATTACTAATTATTGAGTTGAGTTACTAAAAATAAATTAGTAATTTTAATAAATAATATTATTTATAAAAATAAAAATACTTATGTCTTTGATGAGATTTTATTTATTTAAAGAACTAGGGTTCCATTTCGTGTGATTGCCTTCTTTCAACTCCATTAACTTTCTCTACTTTTGATTAGAAGCCAAGGTTTCGTGCTTCTCTTATCAAACCAAGCATTCAACCAAAATTGTTTCGTGTGATTTCAGTCTCTCAAACTCAAATTCATGCAAAACGGAGTCGAAACGATATTTGTCCCTCCCGAGAATTTTTTTTTGATGAATTAGTAATAGATACCTTGGCCTTTTGATTGGAGATCAAACCACCTAGATCCTTTGATTGGGGATCAGCCACCAATAAACTAAAATAATAACTTGTATTGCTTGCCTAAACTCTATTACATCATATGTATTTATAACTGAAAGCAAAAATAATACTTCCTAATTGAATTCAAACCTAATTCTAATCAAACAATAACTCCTAATTCAAAACAAGCTAATATTCCCTAAAATAGAATATTGTTCTAACTAAGACATTCTAATCTCAAGTAAATACTAAATAGGATTGGCATCCTAACATCCCACACCGCCTGAAACAAGGCTTGTTCTCAAGCCTGAAAATCTGGAAAACATACACGAAACTGCTCGTAGTCTTCCCAAGTAGCTTCCTCAACAGGACGGCCAGTCCACTTGATAAGCCAGCGTGTAACGAGCTTATTATTGAGTTCAAATAATCCTCGATCAAGTAGTTTCTCCGGGACCCATGAGCGTTCATTGGCAAGAGTAGGTAAAGTTGGGTCCGGAGTAATACCATTACCTAACTTCTTCTTTAAAAGATAAACATGGAAAATGGGGTAGATACGAGACACAGTCGGAAGATCAAGTTTGTAAGCCACTGAACCGATCTTTTCAAGGATTCGAAAAGGCCCATGAAACTTGGGAGAGAGCTTAGAGTAATTCTGAGATGCAGCAGTGGATTGTCGATATGGTTGCAGTCGTAAGAAAACCCAATCATTAACTTCAAAATGGAGCTCAGTGCGCTTACCATCAGCATATATTTTCATACGGTCCTGAGTCTGATGAAGGTTATCCTTGAGAACTTGCAGAGTGTGATCACGGTCTCGTAAAGCAAGGTCAACGACATGAACCGCGGTGCTACCAGGTATATAGGTTGAGATCTTCGGAGGTGGCCGACTATAAACAGCTTCAAAGGGAGTCATTTTGATTGCACTATGATATAAAGTATTGTACCACCATTCTGCCCAAGATAACCATTTTGTCCAACGGCTAAGATGATGACTAGCAAAACATCGAAGATAACACTCTAAGGTACGATTGGTAACTTCAGTATGACCATCAGTTTGGGGTTGATAGGCTGAACTACGACATAATTGAGTATCTTGCATCTCAAAAAAGGCCTCCCAAAAGTTACTTAAGAAAATCGGATCACGATCGCTCACAATAGAACGAGGCATACCATGGAGGCGAGTAATATCCCGCACAAAGACTTCGGCAACTGAGGCTGTGGTGTAAGGATGAGCCAAAGAACTGAAGTGCGCATACTTGGACAGACGATCAACAATGACCAAAATCGTAGATTTTCAATTGGACATTGGTAATCCATCAATAAAATCCATAGAAATATCTAACCAAATAACGTCGGGTATTGGTAAGGGATTAAGCAACCCAGGAGGAGAAAAAGCTTCACTTTTATTCCATTGGCAGATATCACAATGAGAAATAAATAACTTTACAACAGCTTTCATACCAGGCCAGTAAAAATTATGTTGAAGACGTTTATATGTGCAGAGAAAACTGGAATGGCCCCCAGTAGGCGAGGAATGGAACTCATGTAAAAGTTTAGAACACCAAGATGATGATGGAACTACCACAAGTCGACCTTTATAGCGAAGAATACGATGCTCATATGAATAATGTGGTCGAGGAGATGATTGTTGACAACTATCAATAATAGTACACATGGAAGGATCGAGATGACACTCCCGACTAATTTCATCAACACTGAAAATGTCGGAGAAGATAGAGTCAACAAAGAACTGTTGGAAGGCAAGCGAAAAAGTGCATCTGCAGCTTGATTGACGGAACCAGAATGATAAATGATTTCATAGTCATATCCAAGTATTTAGAGAGCCACTTTTGTTGTTCAAGAGAGGAAAGTCGTTGGTCCATAAAATATTTGAGACTACGATGATCTGTATAGATTTTGAAGTGCCGACCCAGGAGATAAGGCCGCCATTTCTGTACTGTAGCAACAATAGCTAACATTTCCTTATCATAGATGGACATGTTCAAATTGCGTCCTGAAAGACCTTTACTGAAATACGCAAGGGGACGACCTCTTTGCATAAGTACCGATCCAATGCCACCATGAGACGCGTCACATTCAATATAAATTCAGCATTGAAATCAGGAAGAGCCGGTACGGGGGTAGAAGTTAAGGCTGTTTTAAGAGCAGAAAAAGACTTGGAGGCATCATCATTACAGATAAAAAAATCTTTCTTTAATAACTGAGTCAAAGGAGCACTAATCTTACCATAATCGCGAACAAATTTACGGTAGTACCCGGTGAGTCCAAAAAACCCACGAAGATCCGTCAAAGAAGAAGGACACGGCCAGGAGACAACACTCGTAATTTTATCATCGTCAACTGCAACACCAAGCCTTGAAATAATATGCCCAAGATACCCAATAGAGGATTGAGCAAAAGAACACTTGGACGCTTTCGCAAAAATCTTATGAGTACACAATAGCCCAAAGACAGTAGAAAGATGGTGAAGGTGATAAGAGAGTGAGGCACTATACACCAATATATCATCGAAGAAAACTAGGACAAAGTTACGCAAGTGAGGACGAAAAATGTCATTCATCAAACTTTGAAAAGTAGCTGGGGCATTGCTCAACCCGAAGGGCATAACCAAAAGCTCATAGTGACCATCATGTGTGCAAAAAGCCGTCTTGGAAATATCCGGTTCATGAACCCGAATTTGGTGATAACCTGAGCGTAAATTGAGCTTAGAAAACACCGATGCACCGTGCAGTTCATCCAATAATTCATCCACAATCGGAATTGGAAAGCGGGCCTTAATAGTGATTTTATTAAGGGCTCGATAGTCAACACACATGCGCCAAGAACCATCACCAAGAGAACCGATGAAGAATAAGGGCTAGTACTGGTTCGAATAAGGCCCGCAGCCTTCAATTCAGATACAACTTTATCAATTTCGGCCTTTTGAAAGTGAGGATAACGATATGGCCGAACATTTACTGGAGAAGCGTCTGGTAAAATTGGAATATGGTGATCATGTGCTCGAGCGGGGGGAAGGGTGTTGGGATTGCCAAAGACATCCGAAAATTCAGCGATAAGTGGCTGAACGACAGCTGGAATGGAAGCGCCCAGGTCAACTTCCTGAGTTAATTATAAAAGAATGTCGTGACGTTCCTGTCGTAAAGAACGATGGACTAGGGTACTATCCATGAACATGACCATAGGAGAATTGTCGCCAATTAATGTATAAGTACTATTTGCCACCGAGAAGGTCATAATCAGCTTGGAAAAGTCCCAAGTAATAACACCCAAAAGAGCGAAGCCATTCAACACTTAGAACCACATCACATCCAGTGATACCCAGAAGGAAGAAGTGGCCGTGGAACTCATAATCCTGTAATTTAAGGGAAACATCCCGACAAGAGCCTGGACTATGCAATTGGCCACCATCCGCAATCATGACGTGTAAAGCACCATCTTTGTGGATTGGATACCCACATTGTTTGGCAAAAGACAGGTGCAAAAAATTATGAGTTGAACCAGAGTCAACAATGACAGTGACAGTCATGCGTTTTAATTGCCCAGTGATACACATGGTTTTAGGTCGTGGGGACCCCGAGAAGAGCATGAAGAGAAATCTCTAGACGAGGTTCAGATAAAGTATGATCCGGAATAGGAGGCTCAACATCAGAATCGTTTTCTTCTTCTTCATTACCCTCGAGGAGCAAAACGTGCGGCTGAGGACAACGATGGCCACGCTTATATACTTCATCACAGTTAAAGCAAAGTCCTTTGGCACGACGTTCTTGTTGTTCAGCCCATGACATACGTTTAACACCTGGTGGTACACTAGTAACAAACTTTGAAGAATTTGTAGCAGTGATAGGGTTAGCAAAATTTCGGACAAGGCCTTTAGATCGAGTAGCATTAATGGCATCTTCTTGACATAAAGCCAACTCGAAAGCATGTGTAATATTGGTAGGGTGTAGCATCCTAACTCCTGCTTGAATATCAACACGCAAACCCGATAGAAAAATGCTAATTGATTAGATTCAGACAAACCTGGCACCAAATTAGAGAGCTTCTCGAACTCGATAATAAATGAGCGAATTGTGCCTCGTTGTACTAACTTGGAAAGATAACTACACGGATCGATATATTCGCGAGAGCCAAAGCAAGAGCAAAAAGCTTTCGAAAATTGTTGCCAAGTTAATGTCCCAGTGATTGGCGAATCCATCGGTACCAAGAATTGGCATCACCTTGAAGGTGAAGAGCGGCAATGGGAAGCATCTGTTCGCTAGAAAGGTCGTTGAGTTCCTGGTACTGCTCGACCTGAAATAACCAACCATACAGATCAGTTCCATTGAAACGGGGTAAATCAATACGGAGACCCTTGCCAGAAATTAGAATAATTGGCCGTTGTTGTTCCGGTTGAACGTATGGTGCTGGGCGATATGGCTGGAGATTCCTTAATGCCTTTAGAATAGTGGCATTATTGGTCTCAAGTGTGTGGAGGTAGGATGAGATCCCGACAACTTGAGCAGTAAGCTCATCGACTTTCTCTGGTAATTTAGCAACAGTCATTATAAAAAGGAGGGTTGTTGGTGTGGTGTGAATATCCGAAAGAAAATTAAGGGACAGACTGGAGTCACCAAACAGTACTGTGTGGTGTGAATAGCCAAAGGAGTTAATATCAGAAACTCCTTCTTTCTCCACGCGTTTTTGCTAGTGTGCGGTGATGCGCTCGGGCTGGTTGCTGATATTGGCGTGGGAGGTTGCTGATCTGTGCGTGGAATGGAGGTTGTTGTGATGATGTCGAGGTGGGGTTTTTGTTGTGGATTAAGATCTGTGAGGTGGGAAGGTGAGGAAACAGTGTTGTTGAAGGTGTCTGTAATTACGATGAATGAAGGGAACTATTGCGATGAAGGTGATTGTGATGAAGGTAGGGAATTGTTGCGGTGAAAGTACGTAATTGCGATGAAGTGGTTGTTGTTGTGGGGAGGGAACTGTTGGCGGTGCATTGAAGGGTGGTTGTTATGGAGTTGTTGGTGATGCGCGAGGAAGGTGATGGCCGGTAAAGAACGAAGTAACAAGAATTTTTTTTGGCTCAGAATTGATGATGCTTTGATACCAGATAATAGAGACCTTGACCTTTTGATTGGAGATCAAACCACCTAGATCCTTTGAATGAGGATCAACCACCAATAAACTAAAATAAAAACTTGTATTGCTTGCCTAAACTTTATTTATTTATAACTGAAAGCAAAAATAATATTTTCTAATTGAATTCAAACCTAATTCTAATAAAAAAATAACTCATGATTCAAAACATGCTAACATTTCCTAAAATAAAATATTATTTTAACAATAGTAAATATGATCGACATCCTAACAATTAGGGTCGGTGGAGAATAACGAAAAGGGATCGAAACGACAAGTAAAGATGAGAAAATGCGAAGTGATCCTTTGAATTCAACAAGAAAAGAAGAAGAAATCTGAACCGATGATTCGTTCAGTTTCATGGAGTTTTAACATCTCTCTCTTTGGTACGTTCAATCACTTTGATCCTCTTGATTTTGATCAGTTGTGTTTGTATTCGAATCGATCGAAGCAAAGGAATCGAAGCATAGGAGAATTCAATTTCAACTATCAAAGTTCTCAAATGTGTGTAGTAAAGTAGAGTGATTTCGTGGCGAGAAAGGAGAATCCAATTTCAACTATCGATCGTGTGACATCTTTCTCTTTGGTACGTTCAATCTATCTCTATAGATTCCTTTTCTTCTCTTCTTATGTTAGATCTCTTATTACAACGAAACAAAACTACAATTAGATCTATCTCATTAGAGAGATAGGTTTTTCGGTGTGGAATTTGTGTGTTTGATTGAATTAATAAGATTTGTTCATGCCTGTTGCAGTTTCATTTTATGACTAGAAATTTTGCCTTTTTAGGTGTAATTGATCGAATTCTGTGAAAATATGTTCAAAGTCTGGAAATAGCAGAAATGTAGAATTCGTGTTGTTGATCAACTTTGTGGTAGAAACTTTCAATTCTTGCGGAATTTCAGCAAATCATTGGCCCAGAACAATATTGTCGTTGATGGATCTTCTAAAGGTACAAACACAAGTAAAGAAACCCATCATAAAGAGTAAATCAATAGCCCAGAACAATATTTTTTGAAATGTGGTATGTTTTGCTTAGTTCTAGCTTTGTGTCTGTTCTTGTGATTGCTTTGAAGATGGATGATTTCGTTCGACCACGTAGTATAACGATTTGGTTTTCCTGTTGTTTTTCGTTACAGATTCAATGTTAAAGTTTTATGAAGAAGAGATACTGCCCTTATTAGATGTCAACATCTTTCGCGGCCATGATTGGAGGTGCAATAGGAGGACTAGCGTTGGTGGTGATAGTCATCGTGTTCCTATGGTTTTTGCGTGTTTCCATGTAAGAAATTCTCAAACAGAAACTCTGACACAGGTTCATCAGATCCGTCTGCAATAGGTATGTTTTTCCATCAAATGAGCCACAGTCAATGCAGCTAAACCGTTCCTTAATTTGAGACATTTGGTTTCTAACTTGAGGAGGTTCCACTTCAGCAAGGCATCACTCTGTAACTGGACAACAAGGACCAAGGCAATTTACATTGGAGGAGTTGGAGCAGGCAACAAAACAATTCAGTGAAAGCAATCTTATTGGAAAAGGTAGTTTCGGTTTGGTGTATAGCTTCAATTCATTTTAGATTTTTTTTCCTTGTCTGGTGAAAATTTAGTTAATCTAATGACTATGTTATTCTGCTCATTAACAACGATTAATGATAATGTTATTGGTGTGATTCATAGCCTTGTTTCTATTTAGACATTTACTTAAATAATTCTTCCATATAGAGTTAGTAGTATACGTAAAAATAGTTCTTCCATTTGGAGAAATAGCACTGCTGAAGTGTTTTCAAGATCTTCGAGAGATGAACATGATGAAGAAGGTCTTAAATGGGCTGCTTTGGAAGAGCTCCCAACGTACAATTGAATGAGGAAAGTATATTGACTGTGGAAGAAGGTGTGCCTATAGAAATTGATATTAACAATCTTGGGTTTCAGAGAAGAAGATTTTATTAGAGAGGTTGATTAGAGTTGCCGAGGAGGATAATGAAAAGTCCTTGTTGAAGCTCCAGGACTGTATTGATTGGTGAGAACTTTGAAGCACATTTCATTTACTCATTAGGTTGTTTGGAATTTTATGTTCTTCCATGATTTATACTCAGTTTTGTGCTTTTTGAGATATGGGTTTGTGATGGTTATCTCAGTTTTTTTTTTAGCAATTAGACAGATTTGAATTGTTTAATACCCATACCATTTTATTAACCAGCATGGTTGGATTGATGGGTTGTCTCTGTTTTTCTTATGTGAATTCAGAGTTGGAATTGATATTCCGACAATTGAAATCCGATATGAGCATCTAAATGTGGATGCAGATACTTATGTAGGAGGCAGAGCTTTACCTACAGTCCTTAATTTTTCTATTAATATGATAGAGGTAATTAAGTTCTCTATTATAATCATTATTGCTTGAAAAAGACCATGCTCCAATGTGTTCGCAATGCTTGCTAGTGCTCCGGCAGCAATACCAATTGTTGCTGCTCCATGATGAGACCCTGTAAAAGCAGACCCAATAGTTGCAACACCAGTGAGTAGAGGTCCTGAAATAGCCAACACTTTGTTGATGTTAAGTATCAGCTTGCTCAGTCTCATGTACTAACCAGATGAACAATTCCCTTCTTGAGAAGTATGAGATTGACCCTAAACAAATTGGTCGCCTATAAGTCGGAAGTGAGACTGTGATAGACAAGAGCAAGTCCATAAAAGACCTTCCTAATGCAAATCTTTGAGGTATTCTTCCAAATCCTTTAAGCGAGCACACAGTTACCCTTTCTGTGATTCAAACTAAATGCATATTGGAATTCTACTATGATTCTGTAACCAAATTGGTACTTGTGGACCATTAATACTTAAAGTGAACCAGAGGTTTTCATGCACATGTAGGCTGAACTTGATATCAATTCTCATAACTCATGTCAGACACGGGTAGAAAGACTAGGATTCATTTAGCCATTCCCAAAATTTTGAAGGACTTTGTGCTTAAATTTTGTGTAGCTGACACAAAATGCAGCCTGTTTGTTGCTTTATATTGCACAATTTTTCTTTACAATATTTTCTATTCCATATTGCCGAATTTGCTCTGATGTAGAACATTCCTTGATTGAGATGGAATAATTTGTTCTGTAAGATATTTTAGCTCAGCAATATTATTAATTTGTAACTTGTATTATATTAGTAGGTAATGTTCTTATTTTCGTGTACAACAAACAGGAGCATGGTAATACTGACATTGAAGGAGTTGACTCAACCAATGCATGCTATGGGGGTATTGCAACTTTATTCAATGTTGCGAATTGGGTGGAGAGTAGCTCGTGGGATGGACGCTACGACCTTCTTGTGTGCATAGACAGTGCGGTATGACCTTTTCTTTGCACATTGAGCAAGTTTCTTTTGATGGCACTAACCATCAGATGTAAAATAAATTCTTTCATATTTGAGGGCATGAAATGTTAGCATGTTCAACAATCTGAAAACTTGTTGGCTGTTGCCAATGTACTCACCCTATTAGCGCAAAATTTTCTTGTATGTGCTTTTTTCTGTTGGTCGGTTGTTGCACATGTCATTGCTCTGAACAAAGTTTTGTATCATGTAATGCTTTTTTGATAACTTATTGGTGGTTGCTTTATTATAAGTCTATGCAGAAGGGCCTGCACGCCCGATTGGAGGAGCAACTGCTATAGCCATGTTGATAAGGCCAGATGCTACCATTGCATTCAAAAGCAAATTTAGAGCATCACACGTCTCATGTCTATGATTTTTACAAGCCTGATCTTGCAAGTGAATACCCGGTATGCTTGACTTTTTTTTCTTTCTTCTCATTGAGTATAATAAATATCACTGGGCGTGTGCAATTTACACACACCAAAGAAAGTTCATAAGCTAATAAAACAAAACATCATATTTGATTTCACATCTGCCATGTCTTTTTATAACGTACTGTGTACTTGTCAAAATGTATCACTCATTTCCTATAACATTATGTTTTATCAGGTTGTTGATGGGAAGCTTTCACAAACATGCTATCTCATGACACTTGATTCTTGCTACAAACACTTGTCTGCCACGTAAGGTTCTAGTGGATTGGTGAAGAAAGTAATGTTAATGATATGATCTTGACAAAAATCCTTAACTTGAATGCCAGTTTCATATATTTTGCAGGTTTGAGAAGTCTCAGGGCAAACCATTCTCAATTGAGTTTATACATACAATCATTACACAATTGTCATTGACATGGACTCCTGCGAGTGCTCATAGCAAGTGGAACATGCCTTACTTCATAGTTCAGGAATGCAACCTTTAAAAGCAACTATCAGGTTGCATTTTGTATGTTTTATGCCACAAAGCACAATGGGCAAACAGCTAGGAAATGCTTAGAAACAACAGGGAGACAATTTTTTTTTTGTAATTTCGTTGATATGGAGTATGTTGCTATATGATTAATTGGGATTGAATTTCTCGCTAATTATGAATTTGAGTCCAAAATTGGATGCCTTAAATGTAAATTACATATTTGTATAGATTTTAGTTTTACATTTTTTTTTCTTGATTCATTTTCGAAGGGGATTTGATTGTTTTGTACCACTGGTTGTACTACCCATTTTGAGCCCACAACAGATTAATCTGAGCTTTTTCGAGTCCAACATTTTTTGTTTCACTTTACTTACTATTCTGGGTTTTATTGCACTTGTTGATTGATAGATCTTTGACAATACTGATCTGTGGGGGAAATAGATTGAGATAACAGATTTAGTTCAAGTTGACTCATCAGGGATTAGTGGTATTAAAAAAAAAATTGTAACATGTGGGGATGTAGCTAATATTTGAACATTGTAATATACTACAATGTGTTATAAAAATTTGTAAAACGTGGAGATGTTACAAAATTTGAAGGTTATAACACATCGATGTGTTACTAATATTTGTAGTGCCATGATTTATAAGATTTTTGTGGTGTTACAAAATTTTTTAGTAACACTCAAATTGCCATTTATGGTGTAGTGACGATCAAACTAACCTTAAAAATAAGAAAGTTTTAGGGTTAGAATATTAACAACTTACTCTAAAAATAACAATGTTGCTTTAAATAAACCAAAATGAAAATTAAACATAATATTACGATAATGACAAAAAAAAATACCCATGCAAGCTTATCTCAAGTTGAGAATGTACCTCAAGTGAAGTGGGTCGTTCTTCATCTTGAAAATGTTCATCTTTTTCGTTCACACCTATAAATGAAGTGCAATGTTGACTCTCAACTGCAACATTATCATCTTGAAGCCAACATCATTTTCACTATATTCATCCATTTCTAGATACAAACTTCACCAAAACTTTAACAATGGAAGATGAAGAGAGAGACAAACAACGAAAACGTAGAAGAGGAGGAGAGACGCTGGTGTTGGGGTCGTCCAACTTGGAATGGAAGACAACCAGTGAAAAATGAAGCAAGGAGGAAGATGTGTTTTTTCGTGCGAGAGAACAAATGAAACAGTAGAAAGGGGAGAGGGAGGATGAAAATGAGTAAGAGAGGGAAAGGGATGATGAATACGGTGGGCGGCGATTAGATTTTCAGCAAGACTGGGAGAATAAGAGAAAGAGTGGGAGATATGGAGTACTAATGCGAGTTTCTTTTTTGGAGAGGAGGAGTCGTTGGAATTGGGAGAAAAGAAAAAAATACATTTTTTTAATTATATAATAGTGGCTTCCTTCACTAAATTTAGAAAAAAAGAACTAAAAAAAGGTGTTGGTGGTGCTGTTCAGTGAATTTGGTGGTGTTATTTAGCGGGAGCCTTGTTTGTTCGATAGCCTGTTATCTCACCATCTCCGACAGAGACAATCAGGTATAGTCAAAGACCAGATCAGCTTTATCGTCTCTTTATCTCTCTCTATGGAACTTCACCAACAACATTTACTTTGTCTCACACTCTCTGCTCCTCACCTGCTCTGTTTCCAGTCGCCCAGGTTTTTGACCAACCAAAATGCGAGGTTTTTCCTCATCTTCTTTCTTCACTCGAGCTTCAAAGGTTCTTCATGGCTCTTCTTGCTTGTCTAAGCTGCTCATTCTCGTCACTGTCAGGTTTTTCTCTCTTCCTATTCTACTTTCTTGGGTTCTTGCAATTGTTACTTAAGGTTCCTGGACCTAATTTGTACAAAATATAGAAAACCCCATATTTAAAATTGGAATTTGAGATTAGTTAGGTCAAAATTTGTCATTAGAGCCTACATTATATTATACTTTACTAGGGTGGTAGTTTCTTTTGGTGAGTTTGTTTCTTGATTTGGACAAAATTTTTGGGGGAATTCTAGAATCCAGACTGGAACTTGGGATTTGGTTAGTTCAGATTCTTAACTTGCAATTTTGCAAAAAGTGCCATCACAAAATCCTAGATTGTACTTTTGTTGCATTAGTTAGTGGTTCCTTGTTCAGATTGTTTGTGATCAGAGTGGAGAACTTTGGTGTTTTGAGGTTAGTTGCTTTTGTAGGTGGATAGATGGCCGATAATGAGACTATTAGGATACTGATGCTTCTAATGCCAAAACGTGTTCGAAAAATCATATTACGATGTTATGATGCATTAACCACCACCTATAAAACTGGATATATCATGATTGAGAATCAAGTAGAGGACTAGTGTTGTTTTGGCGGTGGTGGTGGTTCGGAAGTTGGATAGATTCCTTAGATTGATACTAGTTTCAAAAGTTCATTGTAATGTGGTGCATCAACCACGTGTATCCTATATAAAGAATGATATCTGAAGATATTAATTTCACTAAAAATCCAGATGATATCATCTATATTTACACTGGGATCCCAATTATTGCTATTCATAGTCAATATTGCAAACACTGGCTGAGAGTGAATAGTGAGACTGTAAGCTCCACAACCTATGTAACATGACACAGATACGACGTGTTGATCACGTTGGTCAGAAAAAACAATACAAGATACGCTAGGGGATACGGTTATACATTTTAGTATTATTTACTTTTCAACAATAAGTTATAAACTATTAGTCATATTCATTCACTATGTCAATATTACTATTCATGTACTACTAACTTGCCATAATATGTTTGTAACATTAGTATAAAATTGAATATTTTCAAAGATATATATCCAATGAGAATATGAGGGTCAACACGTGTATCAGAGTACGTGTCGACACGCCCTTTTTTTGTAAAAGTAGAGTGCACATAGTCCACAACAATTATTGTATCCCAAAAGCGTATGTTTTTGGTTCGAGAGGCAGCCCTTTGGGTTTTTATTGGTCCACTATTTTAACAGTTAAGTCATTTAAGGAGATCCTTATGGGGAACCTAACAAATTCTCTTTACACAAGCGCCACATATCCTTGTACTAGTTTTCTGGTCTTAAATTGTGTTACAACTGTTGGTTTGTAAATGGTAACACTGTTTACATAGTTTGGAGTTATTCCTTTCTTGAGCATTTCAGCGTGTTTATTCTTAGATGTATTCATTTCTCTTTTATATTTAGTATTAATTAATTCATTCGTGTTTATACTCTCTGGGGCAATCATTGCAGTAGCGGAGGCCTAGTAGCTTTTTCAGAGTCACAATCTGACCATGGTGACCATGGCACACAGATTGTTGAATCACATGCAGGAGATGAGAAGAAGAAGAAAGTGTTAGTACTTGGAACTGGGTGGGCAGGCACAAGTTTCCTGAAAAATCTCGATAGTACCTTATATGATGTGCATATGGTATCGCCCCGTAACTATTTTGCGTTCACCCCATTGTTACCAAGTGTAACATGTGGTACTGTGGAAGCTCGTAGCATCGTGGAGCCAATACGAAATCTCATAAAGAAGGTAAAGGCAACTATGTTTCCTTGAGCAGTATTGTTATTCATTAATAGAACTTATTTTCTTATTGAGTTTATGGAACCTGATGTGGTGGTTCCGAAAGTCATATCTTCGAATGGCATGTTACCAACACAAGATCATTCATATATGGTTGTTGATTAAAAATTATTTATATTTGATTAGCTTATGGTTATTTGGTGTTGTACTGTTTGGCTCTTTATTCAAGGAAATAAAAAGTCAAGAAGGTGTGTTTTGAAGTCGTTGGTTTTATCGAAGTTTGGTTAGTTCTAACCTATGGGTTCTTTGGGATGTTAACAATGCTATGGGACATTGGGTCCTTCCTAACCAACCCTTATCCGGTTTTAATGAATTAACTATGATACAAATAATCTTGAAAGAACTTAATGACTGCCAATAACTTTCACAATCTCGCAAAAGCTCTTCTAAATAAAAAACTAAACAAACATAATTAAAACTCTTACTTTCTCATCTAATTCATCAAATTATAAGTTGCGGTAAATAATTATTGCATTGTTCTTTTCACTATTTTAGGGTTTCTTTGTTCCTCAAGGATATGAGCATATACTGCACTAAGTGATCTCAGTTTTGTGTTTATAAAATTAGAGGCAAAATCTAAAGTTCGAGGATGTTAAGAAAATAATTGGAGAATTGTATTTTTTTTTTCCTTAACTGAATACAAGCTTACATAAGCTATAACTTCTACCTAACCTTGTGGAAACAAGAAAGTTTTAGACTTTTCTATTCAGACTTGACTTTCTTTAACTATTATGACTTTCTTATTCTTGTACATATTCTGACTTTCCTTCTTGTTGAGGTGAATCAATCTTGGACTTGGGCTTGACTGTGTTGAGTGCAACCCCTACATATTCTAACACGCCTCCACAAGCTGGATATGTAGACGCAGATGAAATGCAGCTTGGAGGAAGCTTTAAAGTCCAATTTGGGGCCGCATTATGATAATTCTGGTATGAATGAATGTTGAGTGAAACGGCTAATGGTTTGACTTAAGTCAGCATTACTGTCAAATTCTGATAATTCTGGTATGAAGAAATCATGAATGTTGAGTGAACGAATAATGATTCGACTTGTGTCAGCATGGCTATCTAATTTTGATAATTCTGGTATGAAGAAATCATGATTGTCGAGTGAACGACTAATGGTTCTACTCGAGTCAGCAGGACTCCCCCTCAGCGTGAAGGCTGAAAAAATTGTTCAGCACAAATGTTGGTATTGCTCAGCATTGGTGCTGATATTGTTCAACATTCGTGCTGTTATTGCTCAGCATTGGTGCTAGTATTTTTTTTAGCCTATGTGGTAGTACAGAGTAAAGGACGGTGCAACTAACAAAGGGAAAGGATTTAAAATCTATTTCCCTCATTTTTTTCACGTTTCTTCCGCCTTAGTTCGTCCCTGCTGTGCGCTGTTGTGTTTTGTTGCTGTGGTGGTGAGTGGTCGGTGGTTGAGGACGTGTGGAGGAAGACACGGTGGTTGATAGAGGCTGCGAGATGGATGCGAGATCTGCTGGTTGTGCTGTTGTGTTGCGCGTCTGTGAGAATCAGAGGAAGAAGGAATCGAATTCTCTTGCTGCAATTTTTCTTTGTGCAATTCTTCATACAGAGAATTGGTTGTCGGAATTGCGTTTTATGATTGACTATTAGGGGTGGGCATCCCATCCCGCGATCCCATTCCCGTCCCGTCCCGTCCCGATTTTTCCGGGTCTTAATGGGATTGAATAATTTCATCCCGATTTCGTCCCGTCTCGATCTAGAATGGGGTGGGATGGGATGAAGATTTTTAATCCCGCCAATTCCGTCCCGTCCCGAACTAATTTATTAATATTAATTATTAATATTTTTATTTAATTATTTATTTTAGAATTGTGGATGCCCATACAAAGGCGTTACGAAAATGACTAGGCTCGATGGTTTCTTCTCATTGTGAATGTTATGCTTAGATTCTGATGGTGCCAGTGTCACTGTCTTTTTTTTTTCATGAACATAGTCTTGATATGCATCAATGTGACCACTTCTCTGAATGTATCTGGGATTTCCATCCTTGTGACCACTTTCATGAACATAGTCTCGATTACATTCAGTATTCAACTTTTTGTAATCAAATTGTTTTTTATTTTGTTAAGGTCATATTGTTTTATGCTTTGTAAATATCAAATGTACAGTTCATGTAATTCTTAAACGATCACATAATTACTAATTATCAGAGTCCATCTTTTGAGAAATTAGAGTCCTTAATTGATCTCACTGAATAATGTTATCAAAACATTGACCTAGCATTCTGAGATTAAAAACTGAAAGTGACACAATAGATGACAGCCCAACCTTGCGAAAGGTAGGAAGGGAAAAAATATACTCAGCCCAGTCCTTGTGTCTAGGTTAGTAAAGAGGGGTAGAGCTGACATTCACATGCTGAACACTCTCCCCAATCACTAATCAGTGCTATCTTCCCAGGCTGCGTGGAAAGGTTCGTAGGAATAATAGCACAACTATTTTTATTGGCAAAGTCCATCAAATTAGTGACGATTTTAAGGAATAAGGACCCTTCTAAGCAGGTTCACACCTTTAACTAATCCCATTTAGATCTTTCTCGTTCAATTATGCATAACTTTTGCAAATGTGCATGCATACTTTGGAATGTGCTCTTTGCCATTCAACCAATGGGAATCATAATTGGTGCATGGATTAGATTAGTGGGATGGGGATCATGATATGGTGGGATACAATAAAGACAACCACATGAACTCAACTAGCTTTGATTTTTTTTTTTTTTACCCCTCCCAGTTGAATGGGACTATACCAGAGAGCTTTGGACAATTGGCAGAAGCCGCAGAACTTCATTTTTTGGATGTTGCTTCAAATATTTTACAGGGTATCGTATCAGAAGCTCACTTTCTTGGCCTTTCTAAATTAGGAGTGCTAGACATATCATCAAATTCGTTGGTAGTGAGCACCAGCCCTACCATTTAAGCTTTATATTATACTCATGGGTGCTTGCAAACTGGGGCCTGCAAGTGAAGAAAATTGGCACGCTGATCCCGTCCCGTCCCGAACCCGTTTGGGATGGGACGAGGTTGGGATGGGTATATCTCGTCCCATCCCGTCCCGTGCCCACCCCTATTGACTATGTGATGACAAAGATAGATTTATGGGTTTGGGTTTCTGGGCGTTTCGTGTGTATGAGCTGGTTATGTCGTGCAATGTCTCTGTTTCTTGGTTGCCATTTTGCTTGGTTTACTGGTTGGTTGCGCATGGTTGTTGGCTTCCTGTATGGAGATCGCAAAGAAGAAGGTTGCTAGAGAGTTCTGTTTTGGGTAGCACAGAGTGATGGCGTGAATGGTTTGTGATGGTGGTGTTGATTGTGGTCTGTTAGTAACAAGATGGGTTGTGGCTGTGTGAGAAAAGATGGCTCGTCCTGTTGTTGAACATGAATTTGTTGAGGAGACGTGCAAGGTTCGCCCTGTTGCACGGCGGAGTGATGAATAAATCCGGGAGGTGGCCTTTGTTGAACAGAAAGCGGATGTCGTTTGTTGTCCTTCTGGACTATATGCTTCCTACTTCCCTTCTCTACCTCTTGCGTCTACGGTCAAAGTGCATAGTCGTCGTAGGTGTGGAAGATCTTGAGTGTCCGGAGTCTTACTTGCGAGATCTCAAAAATCTTGCTCTAATATCATGTAAATTTTGTTTGGAGAATTGTATTATTGTTTTTTCCTTAAAGGAATACAAGCTTATATAAATTAACTTCTACCTAACCTTGTGGAAACAAAAAACTTAAAACTTGTTGTACAAAATAGTCTTATTCTGACTTTACTTCTTTAAATATTATGACTTTTCTATTCTTGTACATGTTTTGACTTTCCTTCTTATAGAGGTGAATCAATCTTGGACTTGGGCTTGGCTTTGTTGAGTGCAAGCCCTGCATATTCTAACAGTAGAATGAGAAGAAGGGGTTCTTGGTGAGGTAGGTTTCTTCAAGTTTGTGTGGCATTGGCTTGATCACTGTACATCTCTCTATTTCTTTCTCCGTCATATCTTCTATGATGATGTCAAGAAACTTTTCATGATGGTAGAGATCATAGTGAAATGGGCCTTCTTCAAATGGAGGATGTCTTCATGGGTTCTCCTTCGGGTCTGAGGTCATCTTGTGGGTTCTTTTGTTTGCTTGATGGTTATGGGGTTTGTTACATTGACCTTGATTAGTGCCATTTTGGATAACAATTTATGGTGATAATTGATATCTAGCTTCACCAAGTTCCTTTTTTTCCCTTCCTATTTTGGGGTTCCACCACTAATGAAGAAATCAGGACTGTCCATTGAACGACTAATGATTCGACAAGTCAGCATGACTATCCAATTCTGATAATTTTGGTCTGAAGAAATCATGATTGTCGAGTGAACGACTAATGGTTCGACTCGAGTCAGCATGAATCTGCTCTCGGTGCGAAGGCTGAAAAAACTGTTCAGCACAAATGTTGATATTGCTCAGCATTGGTGTTGATATTGCTCAACATTCGTGCCAGTATTTTTTTAGCCTATGTGGTGGTACAGAGTAAAGGACTGGGTGCAAATAACAAAGGGGTAGGATTTAAAACCTATTTCCCTCATTTCTTTTTTCTTTTTACCGTTTCTTCCTCTCTAGTTTGTCTTTGCTGTGCGTTGTTGTGTTTTAATGCTGTGGTGGTGAGGATGAGTGGAAGTAGGCACGGTGGTTGATAGGGGCTGCGAGGTGGATGCGAGATCTGCCGGTTGTGCTGTTGTGTTGCGCGTCTGTGAGAATCAGAGGAAGAAGGAATCGAATTCTCTCTTGCTACAATTTTTCTTTGGGCATTGCTTCATACAGGGAATTGGTTGATGGAATTGCGTTTATTGATTGGTTGTGATGACAGAGACAAATTCTTGGGTCTGGGTTTCTGGGCGTTTCGTGTGTATGAGCTACTTATGTCGTGTGATGTCTCTGTTTCTTAATTGGATTCTGCTTTGTTTACTGGTTGGTTGTGCATGGCTGTTGGCTGCCTGTATGGAGATCGAAAGGAAAAAAGTTGCGAGAGAGTTCTGTGTTGACTGTTTTGGGAAGCACGTTGTGATGGTGGCGTTGATTGTGGTATGTTAGTAACAATATGGGTTGTGGCTGTGTGAGAAAAGATGGCTAGTCCTGTTGTTGAACATAAATTTGTTGAGGAGATGTGCAAGGTTCGCCCTGTTGCACGACAGAGTGATTAATAGATTCGGTAGGTGGCCCCTATTGAACAGGAAGCGAATGTCGTTTGTTTTCGTCCTGGACTATATGCTTCCTACTTCTTCCCTTCATCGCCTCTTGCGTCTACGGTCAAAGTGCATAGACGTCGGAGGCGGGGAAGAACTTGAGTGCCCGGAGTCTGACTTGCGAGATCTCAAAAACCTTGCTCTAATATCATGTAAAAAAATATTTGGAGAATTGTATTATTGTTTTTTTCCTTGACCGAATACAAGCTTATATAAGCTAACTTCTACCTAATCTTGTAGAAATAGAAAACTTAAAATTTGCTATACAAAATAGTGTCTTATTCTGACTTTACTTCTTTAACTATTATGACTTTCCTATTATTGTACATGTTTTGACTTTCCTTCTTATAGAGGTGAATCAATCTTGGACTTGGGCTTGACTGTGTTGAGTGCAAGCCTTACATATTCTAACAGTAGGAGTAGAAGAGAAGTGAAGAAGAAGGGGTTCTTGGGGAGGTAGGTTTCTTCAAGTTTGTGGGGCATTGCTTGATCTCTAAACATCTCTATATTTCTTTCTCTGTCATATCGTCTATGATGATGTCAAGAAACTTTTCACCATGATGGTAGAGATCATGCTGAAATGGGCCTTCTTCAAATGGAGGATGTCTTCATGGATTCTTCTTCGGGTCTGAGGTCATCTTGTGGGTTCTTTTGTTTGCTTGATGGTTACGGGGTTTGTTACATTGACCTTGATTGGTGCCGTTTTGGATAACAATTTATGGTGATAATGGATATCTGGCTTCACCAAGTTCCTTTTTTTCCCCTTCCTATTTTGCGATTCTATCACTAATGAAGAAATCACGACTGTCGAGTGAACGACTAATGATTCGACTTGAGTCAGCATGACTATCCAATTCTGATAATTCTGGTATGAAGAAATCATGATTGTCGAGTGAACGACTAATGGTTCAACTCGAGTCACAACATAACTCCCCCTCAGCGCGAAGGCTAAAAAAATTGTTCAGCACTGATGCTGATATTGCTCAATATTCGTGCTGGTATTGCTCAACATTGGTGCTGGTAATTTTTTTGCCTATGTGGTGGTACAGAGTAAAGGACTTGGTGCAAATAACAAAGGGAATGGATTTAAAATCTATTTCTCTCATTGTTTTTCATGTTTTTTCCTCCCTAGTTCGTCCCTGCTGTGCGCTGTTGTCTTTTGTTGCAGTGGTGGTGAGTAGTCGGTGGTTGAGGACGAGTGGAGGAAGTCACAGTGGTTGATAGAGGCTGCGAGGTGGATGCGAGATCTGCTGGTTGTGCTGTTATGTTGCACGTCTGTGAGAATCAAAGGAAGAAGGAATCGAATTCTCTCTTACTGCAATTTTTCTTTGTGCATTGCTTCATACAGAAAATTGGTTGCTGGAATTGCGTTTTTTGATTGACTATGTGATGACAGAGACAAATTTATGGGTTTGGGTTTCTGGGCGTTTCGTGTGTATGAGCTGCTTATGTCGTGCGATGTCTCTGTTTCCTGGTTGCGATTCTACTTTGTTTACTGGTTGGTTGCGCATGACTGTTGGCTGCCTGTATCGAGATCGCAAGGAAGGTTGCGAGAAACTTCTAATTGGGTGTTTTGGGTAGCATGTTGTGATGGCGTGAATGATTTGTGATGGTGGTGTTGATTGTGGTCTGTTAGTAACCAGATGGGTTGTGGCTGTGTCAGAAAAGATGGCTCGTCCTGTTGTTGAACATGAGTTTGTTGAGGAGACGTGCAAGGTTCGCCCTGTTGCACGACAGAGTGATGAATAGATCCGGGAGGTGGCCCCTGTTGAACAAAAAGCGGATGTTGTTTGTTGTCCTCCTGAATTATATGTGACCTACTTCTTCTCTTTCTCGCCTCTTGCGTCTACGGTCGAAGTGCATAGTTGTTAGAGGCAGGGAAGAGCTTAAGTGCCCGGAGTGTTACTTGCGAGATCTCAAAAACTTGCTCTATTATCATGTAAAAAAATATATTTGGAGAATTGTATTATTGTTTTTTTCCTTGACTGAATACAAGCTTATATAAGCTAACTTCTACCTAACCTTGTGGAAATAGAAAACTTAAAACTTGCTATACAAAATAGAGTCTTATTCTGACTTTACTTCTTTAACTATTATGACTTTCCTATTTTTGTACATGTTTTGACTTTCCTTCTTATAGAGGTGAATCAATCTTGGACTTGGGCTTGACTGTGTTGAGTGCAAGCCCTACATATTCTAATAGTTGAAGGAGTAGAAGAGAAGTGAAGAAGAAGGGGTTCTTGGGGAGGTAGGTTTCTTCAAGTTTGTGGGGCATTGGCTTGATCTCTAAACATCTCTATATTTTATGTCAAGAAACTTTTCACCATGATGGTAGAGATCATGCTGAAATGGGCCTTCTTCAAATGGAGGATGTCTTCATGGGTTCTCCTTCGGGTCTGAGTTCATCTTGTGGGTTCTTTTGTTTGCTTGATGGTTACGGGGTTTGTTACATTGACCTTGATTGGTGCCGTTTTGGATAACAATTTATGGTGATAATGGATATCTGGCTTCACTAAGTTCCTTTTTCCCCTTCCTATTTTGGGGTTCCACCACTAATGAAGAAATCATGACTGTCGATTGAACGACGAATGATTTGACTTGAGTCAGCATGACTATCCAATTATGATAATTTTGGTTTGAAGAAATCATGATTGTCGAGTGAACGACTAATGGTTTGATTCGAGTCAACATGACTCCCCCTCAACGTGAAGACTGAAAAGATTAATCAACACAAATGTTGGTATTGCTCAGTATTGGTGCTGATATTGCGCAATATTCGTGCTGGTATTGCTCAGCATTGGTGCTGGTATTTTTTTTAGCCTGTGTGGTGGTACAGATTAAAGGACTGGGTGCAAATAACAAAGGGAAAAGATTTAAATCTATTTCTCTCATTTCTTCTTTCTTTTTCACGTTTCTTCCTCCCTAGTTCGTCCCTGCTATGCGCTGTTGTGTTTTGTTACTGTGGTGGTGAGTGGCCGGTGGTTGAGGACGAGTGGAAGAAGACACGGTGGTTGATAGAGGCTGTGAGGTGGATGCGAGATCTGCTGGTTGTGCTGATGTGTTGCGCGTTTGTGAGAATCAGAGGAAGAAGAAGGAATCAAATTTTCTCTTGCTGCAATTTTTCTTTGTGCATTGCTTCATACAGAGATTTGGTTGCTGGAATTGTGTTTTTTGATTGGCTATGTGATGACAGAGACATATTTGGGTTTATGGGCGTTTTGTGTGTATGAGTTGCTTATGTCGTGCGATGTCTCTTTTTCTTGGTTGCGATTCTGCTTTGTTTACTGGTTGGCTGCGCATGGCTATTGGTTGCCTGTATGGAGATCGCAAGGAAGAAGGTTGCGAGAGAGTTTTCTGTTGGCTGTTTTGGGTAGCACGTTGTGATGGCGTGAATGGTTTGTGATGGTGGTGTTGATTGTGGTCTTTTAGTAACAAGATGGGTTGTGGCTGTGTGAGAAAAGATGGCTCGTCTTGTTGTTGAACATGAGTTTGTTGAGGAGACTTGCAAGGTTCGCCCTATTGCACGGCGGAGTGATGAATAGATCCGGGAGGTGGCCCTGTTGAACAGAAAGCGGATGTCGTTTGTTGTCCTCCTGGACTATATGCTTCCTACTTCTTCCCTTTTCTGCCTCTTGCGTCCACAGTCAAAGTGCATATTAGTCGGAGGCGGGGAAGAGCTTGTGTGCCCGGAGTCTTACTTGCGAGATCTCAAAAACCTTGCTCTAATATCGTGTAAAAAAAAATATTTGGAGAATTGTATTATTGTTTTTTTCCTTAACCGAATACAAGCTTATATAAGCTAACTTCTACCTAACCTTGTGGAAATAGAAAACTTAAACTTGCTATACAAAATAGAGTCTTATTCTGACTTTACTTCTTTAATTATTATGACTTTCCTATTTTTGTACATGTTTTGACTTTCCTTCTTATAGAGGTGAATCAATCTTGGACTTGGGTTTGACTGTGTTGAGTGCAAGCCCTACATATTCTAATAGTGGAAGGAGTAGAAGAGAAGTGAAGAAGAATGGGTTCTTGGCGAGGTAGGTTTCTTCAAATTTGTGGGGCATTGGCTTGATCTCTGTACAGCTCTATATTTCTTTCTCTGTCATATCCTGTCAAGAAACTTTTCACGATGGTAGAGATCATGCTGAAATGGGCCTTCTTCAAATGGAGGATGTCTTCATGGGTTCTCCTTCAGGTCTGAGGTAATCTTGTGGGTTCTTTTGTTTGCGTGATTGACCTTGATTGGTGCCGTTTTGGATAACAATTTATGGTGAGAATGGATATCTGGCTTCACCAAGTTCCTTTTTTTCCCCTTCTTATTTTGGGGTTCCACCACCACCCCACCCCTCTTGCCCCCCGTGGATATCTATGCGCTGATTGATCTTATTTAGTGTTGATATTATTGCATCTCATCCATAGTTGTTTCACATCAAGATTTTGTTATGGATCCTTCAATGGCTTGGAGACAGATTGACTGTCCCCACCCAACATGTGGTGGCAGAACTGTATTTGGTTGTCTTTTTCGCCGTTAGGTAATTGGGATGATGTCTGTGGATGAATCAAGCTTTGTTGATCTTGGAAAAGGTTTCAATGCTAGAGATGTGAGCATAGTTGTCCTTTCCAGGTTACGATCGTCAATATTTGGAGCTCACCTTTGATAGTTCAGGTTGGTAAATGTTTGGAGCTTGTCTGCGATAGTTGTTGCTGTTGATTGGTATTTTGGAAGGTCTCAATTTGATCATGAAAGTTGAAACATAACTTTGGTGGATGTCATGGTTCGGTACAAAATTTTGGGGCATTTTCAGATGTTTGTTATGGGTCATTGAGTTCACATTGTGTTTACCAAGCTTGAGGATGTTTATGTTATATATGGAGTTTCTTCTACATGGATCCCAGTAAAATAAAATGGCGCAAGCTGATGTGATTTTCATGGACATGGGTGTTGATGTCAGGAGACAGGTACCAGTTGGATTAGGAAATGTTGCAAGATAATTGGCACTTCTTCGAACCATGTTAATGATAAGGGGGTGTTTGAAAATCTCGTCAAGGTGGAGAACGGTTGTACTGTTGGCTTCATATTCATAGAAAACATCAAGAAGGCGTGTCTGTAAATCTTTGTTTCAAACCGATGAGTTGTTTGGGACATTGATTCTAACTAACCCTTTCCGGGTTCTAACCAGCTAATTATAAATTGCATTAAATCATTGTTGCTTTGGTCATTTTTGGTTATTTTATGGTTTCCTTGTTCCTTAAGGATATAAGAACACTTCCTAAGTGAGCTAGGGTTTGCGTTTATTTGGAGGGGTAAGAGTAGATCTCCATATTTGTTTCTGTGTCAAATTATCCATTAGAGATGATGTGATAACGTAAAGGAGCTTGTCAAGATGGTTGAGATCTTGCTAAAGTAGGTTTTCTCTGATGGAGAATGTCTCTATGGGTTCTCTTTGTAATTTTCGGGTCTTCTTGTTGGGATGGTTGAGTTACTGTTGTGTATTTGTTGGACCTTGATTGGTCTGTTGATGTATGAGCTGTGATTATATTATCCGGCTTCAGTTTCGTGTTTGTTTTCCCTACTTTAGAGTTTTTTCACATGTATCTTTTGTTGCGTGTGATTGGTCTAATTTAATTTCGATTTATTTTGTTTGTTTATATCATATAATTTATTTTACATTGGGTTTTCATCATGTATCCTCCAATGGGTTGGAGATAGATTGATTGTCTTCATACAAATTGTCTTCATACAACACTTTGTGGAAGTTAACTCAAAGATTATGTATTAAGAGAGAGAGAGAAGAAAAAAAAAAAAAAAAGGTCTTATTTGTTCTAACATTGTGCATCATATTTAATCTGGGGGTAGAGGGCGTTCAGATACCCGACATTCACTCTTCCCCCCTGGACAGGCGGTGGAAACTGCCAAGCTGGAGTGAAGAATTTTTTTTTTGTGCGTTGCAAACATATAAAAGCTATTAAACTATCCACAGTGCAGTTTGAAAGTCATTTCCAGTATTTTGTAAACAAGCTTAGGTTCATTGAACACCAGGTATGAAATATGCTATAATACAAACTCACATATCGAATTATTTGTTTGTAGTTTTCATTTAATTAGCTCCTTGCTGTTGTGATTGGGGCCTGTTACTGCTTATCAAGCAAAAGTAATACAGAAAAAGAAAAAAAAATTGTTTCCGTTGAACCTTGCTGACACTCATTTGTACTTGAATCAGGCACCTCACAAGTAAATAGCAAACACATTCTATTTATTTATTGTTGTATAGGTTCATTTATTTTGTTAGTGTTGGTGATGCATATAATTATAGCTTTTGTTTTATCCTTATTTTCGCAACTTTCTCTGGCAGAAAATTGGAGAGATTCAATTTTTTGAAGCAGAATGCATAAAAATTGATGCTGCAAACAAGAAGGTTCATTGTCGGTCTTGTGATGACGAGTTGCCAGGGGAACAAGAATTTTTTCTGGATTATGATTATCTGGTGATAGCAATAGGAGCCCAAGTTAATACGTTTAACACTTCTGGTGTCATGGAGCATTGCCATTTTCTTAAGGTATTATCTCAGTTGACTCAGTTTGGGGACAGGGTTTGTTTGGAATTTTTTCCGTACTATCCATGGATGAAACCTATGTTAGTGTGTAGCATGACGACTTGACTTTTTCCTTATTTATAGAGGCCTGAAGGGAACAGATCCATGGACTAAGGTTTTTTTTGTACTAAGTTTGTGCGAAATCACCTTTGAAACTCATTGATTTTCAGCCCCATGAAAGTGCTTCATATGTCTAAGAACTATTTATTGTTCTCCGACCACTGTTAACTATAGGAGCGTATTTGATGGGGATAGAAATTTCAGATGATTTTTGGATGAGATGATATAGGGAGAGTGATCATCTCCACAAAAAATCAACTAAGTTTCTATTTTGTATGTTAAAGATGACTTAGTAGGAAACTTAGAACAAAAGGCTTAGTCCATGGAACCCTTCCACATATAATACATATATAACTTAGGCGTAATCCAGCAAAGTTACATATCATTGAGGGAAAGACACACCTTTGCGCAGGAAGTAGAAGATGCTCAAAGGATCCGTAGGAGTGTGATAGATTGTTTTGAAAGGGCTTCCCTTCCACATCTAAGTGAAGAAGAAAGGAGAAGAAACCTTCATTTTGTAATTGTTGGTGGTGGTCCAACAGGTGTGGAATTTGCAGCAGAGCTGCATGACTTTTTCCAAGAAGATCTAGTCAAGGTGTATCCCATGCTTCGAGACTTTGTGAAAATAACAGTGGTCCAATCAGGAGACCATATTTTAAATACGTAAGTATAATTTGATTCTCCTTATCATTTGTTGTCATTTTTCTAACAAGTTCTTGATGCACATGACAATGCTTCGTGTTGACACTTCAAATCATCTTCTTTTGTTTTCTGTCTTATGTTTTTTGCCACTGGGAACTTCAAGTCACAATAGATTTAAATGGATCTAAGGTCTTGTGAAATCTCATAGCATAGCAAGCAGATGCAATTCTGAGTTCCTGAGAAATTTGTATTAGTGTTCTCAACCTTGTATAAATTAATTTATGTTACTTATGGAGACCGCTTTACATTTTTTCAACATTCCAGGAGTTGTACAGTATCCATGGGTTTTTATTTTATTTGTTTTTATTATTTCTTTTTCTTTCAGTGATTGTCTTTCAAAACTGTAACATATTACTTAAAGAGGGTGAATGGTACTGACTATCATCAACAGTTCAATAGTTAATTTATACTAGAGGTTATTTCATTCAGTTCTTGATTCATGTATTCCAGTGCTTGTTCTCTTGACTTGTCCAAGGTTAATACACTTATAGGTCTGGAATGTATACATGATAATTTAATGTCTCGACCTTTGGTGGGAGTCTGATGTAGGCGTAAATTGGCTGCAATTAGTTCTTCGAGGTATGGTTAATGAAGTTCTAGATATAGGCTTGAGATTAATTGAAGGTACATTATAGCATAGTATCGATCACCTTTTTTACTTTTTTCCTGAGAAGAGGTTCAAGAATTTATTTACACAGTAAGGCAACTACAAAACCAAGAGATTCTGATTACAGCAGGGAATCTAAGGTAGAAAGTTATGACACATAGGAGTTTCAAGCTATTTAGGTTAGGTTTACAAGGAAGGTTTTTCAAACAAGAATGAAGGTTTCATTGCAGGTTGGTTAGGGAAGACGTTGAGAATGCAAGATTTTGTGGTGAGTTCAGTTTGTGCAGTGGTCAATGCAATCTCATGGTTGGTCTCAGGGTTGGGAGGCCACATCCGTGGTAACCTGTCTCTGTAAAAACATTCTTCTTTTCCTCAATAAAGCTTTGAATCTTTCTCTGTCAAAAAAATAAAATAAAAAGATTTACAATGGATTGAGAAAATTAGATATAATCATATAATATCTGTTCTATATAGGAGGATGAAGATAATTTAATAAGACCCTATTATTTTGAGCCTTACATTAACTTGAATCTTCAGTCTTTTCTTCCTCAATTGAACGTCACTATCAAATTGGCTTGGAAAAAGTACTTCAATTCTTGCAAAACTAACCTTAGTTTTACCAGAAACTTGGATCGTCAACACAAGAACAAACTTCTCTATGCTGTTTCAAGTTCAGCAGCCACCTTTAAATGTCTTGAACTTCCTTATCCCATTAAACCCATTAATGACGAATTAAGGGCACACTGGTAGTACTATTTCTATATCTGTAGGTTTGATGAATATGTATTGCATCACCATGCATGATCACATATACTGTAACATGCTTCTGAACATTCTAATGTCATGTTATTTTTTATGTGTAGGTTTGATGAACGGATCAGTTCATTTGCCGAACAGAAATTTCAAAGAGATGGTATTGAAGTTAAAACAGGATGCCGAGTAGTAGGTGTCTCTGATAAGACTATTGATATGAAGGTGAAGGCAAAGGGAGAAATTTCTTCTACCCCATATGGAATGATTGTATGGTCTACTGGGACTGGAACCCGCCCTGTTATAAGAGACTTGATGGAGCAGATTGGTCAGGTTCATTATGGAAAACATATGCTCCTGTCTTTACATTTTAGTTAATTGAAATTTACCTGTTATGAACTATAGCTTGTTTGCATTTACAAATTTTATTTCTTGTGCATGTAGGGTAAAAGACGCACTTTAGCAACCGACGAATGGCTGCGAGTTGAAGGTTGTAAAAATGTGTATGCTGTTGGTGATTGCGCTACCATTAATCAGCGGAAAGTCATGGTATGTGACAAATGACAATTGCACGACATTTAAAAATAAAGGTTATGATGTATTGGAGAGATTTCCGCGGCTTCTTTTCTCTAGCATGGAGAATTTACTTGACCATCAAATGTTTTAAGGTTCAGTAAATAAACTTGTTGCTCAGCGCATCCATTTTGTGTGGTACCGATGTCATCCGCTATGCAAATTGCTCAGCCACGCTATACCAACTTCTATACAGAATTTTGAAGCACCTGTCTGACTCATGCATCCCCTCTCCAAGATTCAATTAACTTCTCTGGGCAGTGTCTCACTGTACACTGTACAGACAATATTCATCTTAGCTTTAATGCCCCTTTGATACTCTTGAGAAATAATATACATTTACAAGAAGACTAAAGTAGAAAGCATTGTTGAACTCTATGTGGTATGTATTGTGCTTCTGTATCTGGATCTATTTCCAAACACATTTAATAATTATGTAGTTCAGTGAAGTCAGATGTTATTCGTTATTAATGTACATGTACAAAAAAAACCGAGACAAGATTCTGTCGTAGTTTGAAAAGTGGAAGTGTATATGAAAGCAACATTCGTTGTGGTTCTTATACAAGTTATATATGAAAGTCAATTAAGTCTGCGCAGAAAATGCATTATTCTCCAAATGATTAATAGAGGATAAGAACTCCTCAGTCTTGCAGGAAATATCAGCACTACAGTTTGTTGATAGTTCCTTAGTACCAACATGCCATGATAAGATCATATGATTTCTACTTAACAAATATGAAATTTCTGTTCAACACTGGCGTTCACGTAAGATTCTCAAAAACCTAGAATCTCACTAGCCTCTAACCAAGATAGTGTCTTGAAGTATTTAATTAACAGTCTCTAGGCATTTCTCTATCTCGCTTTCTTTCTATTTTTGTTGTGTGTGTGCTAGCCTTCCAGGTTGCTTTTCTAATGTACTTATGCCATTATTTATTTAGGAAGATATTTCGAAGATTTTTAATGCTGCTGACAAAGACAAGTCTGGGACCTTAACCATAAAAGAATTCCAAGATGTGATTGAAGATATCGTTGTGAGATATCCCCAAGTAGATCTGTATTTAAAGAGGAAGCATCTAAGTACGGCGTCTGATCTGTTGAACGACCCCCAAGGTGATGATAGAACAGAAGTAGACATTGAGGGATTCAAGTTAGCTCTCTCCCATGTAGATTCGCAGATGAAGAGCCTTCCTGGAACTGCTCAGGTGATCATCTTTTGTTTCCAAGGGAAGTTAAATTGCTGATAGTGTCTGCAAATTAAAAAACCCTAATACAACTATTTTTGCTGAATGTTAGGTTGCTGCTCAAGAAGGTACATACCTTGCTAGGTGCTTTAACCTGATGGAGGAATGCAATATCAATCCCGAAGGTCCTATGCGTTTTGGAGAATCTGGACGTCATCGGTTCCGTCCCTTCCAGTAAGACATCTAGTTTGTTGGAAATTTTTCATTGTTTAGCTCATCATCTATCTATTGCAATAATGTCTGCAAACAAGCAATACTCCCCTATTCTAAATAGGTAATTAGCGATCACTCGCCTAGATTTGATAAATGAGGATCACCCCCCAGAACTCACGGTCAGCGTCACTTGACTAAATGAGGCAAGAGGCTTATTTGTGTGACAAAGTTGTCCCTAACATAATCAAGGGCTCAAATTTGAAAAACAAAAAAAATGGCATCTCACCTCCAAATGAAAAGAACACGTCGAAATTGGGAACGCATATCTTGAGGCAAACCTAATGGGAATTAGAGGAAAAAAACTCTTCTTTTCCATCAAGACCTGGTCCACAACATCCCACCTCCAAGTCCACCACCATCACCTTCAGCTATCGTATCAACCCCAACACAACTTCCACCTGCAACCGCCAGCCCCAACTCATCACCACCCACCCGTAACTGTTGGCTCCTACCCATCCCTCATTTTTCCCTCACCATGAACCGCTGCTCCACATCATCCCCACTCCCCCGCCGCACACACACCCACCCACGAAAAAAAAAAAAAAACAGCAATCTATCCACCTAACTCCATCATCCATTCACACCCTATAAATGCCAAGGACCTCACCACGCTTCCAAATATTCTGGACTTAAATCAACCCACCCATGTACCTCTAATAGACCAACACCGACACAACATCACCCTCTCGCTCTTTAATTAATCCAACCCACCATTTCCACTTTTTTGAACCTAATCACCAAAGCCATATCCTCCACCAACTTAAACTCCCCACAATCAAAACCACCAATTGCATCCATCCTTCAAATCATCCCCTCCTCTAATTGGGGTGAATAATCGTTAATAGATGGTGTTGCAATGTCTTAGGGTAGATTAATGGTGGTGGTGACTTAAATCAGAGCCGAAGAGGTGGTGGCATGGTCGTTGAAGGTTTGCAGGGGCGAGAAGAGGGGCTGAGTGAGGAAGAGATAGGGAGGGAGAGGGTGGCGAGGTGGGTGGTGGCGGTCATGGTGTAGGAGGTGGGATTGGGATGCAACTTTCAATTGAAGAAGAAAGCCAATTTTTATAAGTTTACCATTAGATTTGGCTCAAGATACATAAAATGTATCTCGAGGCGTTCTTTTCATTTGTTTTCATTAAATCTTCTTGAGATGCAATATTTTTTTTGTTTTTGAAATCTGAGCCCTTGATTATGTTAGGGGCAGTTTTGTCACACAAATAAGCCTCAAGTGACACTGATTGTGAGTTTTGAGGGGTGATCCTCATTTATCAAATCTAGGGGGGTGATCGCTAATTACCTACTTAGAATTGGGAACGGGACAAGGGGAATGACTATTGCAGGCCTGGCTGCTCATCTAAGCTCCTCGCTCGTCGGTATTCAAAAAGTTCCACCGCCGGGGGGGGGGGGGGGGGGTGGGGGGGTGGTAATCGCTAGTTTGCTGTAATTTCAATCATGATAAGATTTTGTTAGTAAAGATGCCCGAAAGTTTAGCATCCATGTATGATCCTCACATCTCATTTACTCACCATTTTCTGGTGTTCTACTGGTTGGTGATATCTTGAGTGGAGCACTACTTCAAAAGTTATAATGGATGTATACATTTTAATTTCTTCATATATGCAACTTCACACTTCTTTTGTCAGTGAAAATTTGTTTTTGTCCTTGCCCATAATTTGAGTTTATTGTTCAAGGCCTCAGTGCTCGCTAGATTTTTGGTAGATGAGATGATGAACTGTCTTTTCCTTTTGTAAATAGTACTGAATACTGATCTAAATGCTTGGTGGATGAAATAGTGGACTGTCTCTTCCTTTTGGAAGTAGTAGTGATTGATAAGAATATTAGGTCAAATTGACCTTGTGATTATGCATGTCATCTGCGCTTACTGTAGTTTATCTCTTAGAGCTACAGGGACTTTTATTGTTAGTTAATTAGTTTTACATGAGTTATCAGTTGATTGTTTCCTGTTAGAAACTCTTAGTGCATTTAACCTTGAGAAACTGCATACTTATTTTCTTTAAAATTTTCTAGGGCATGTTATTTGATGTGGCATTCAAGAACTTTTGTCGTTTTGAAGGCAAAGGCAGCTTTTGAATTTTCAATTTACAATCCTATACTGAATTTGCAGAGATGTAACAAGTGTAGCACTGCATATTGGTCAATACATTACACCATCTCTATGGAAAAGTTTTATTGAATCTCAACCTGATTTACGTTAGTGTTTTCTAGGCTTTCGAGCTAGCATTGACAACTGCCTTTCTGATTTTCCTTTCTCTGCGGCACCCTTGACACAAGTTCTTTGATAAGTGATAACTTCTCTGTTTAAGGTACAAGCATTTTGGGCAATTTGCTCCTCTAGGAGGAGAGGAGACAGCTGCAGAACTGCCAGGTGACTGGGTTTCCATGGGACACAGCACCCAGTGGCTCTGGTATTCTGTATATGCAAGGTAATCTTCTGCTCTTACCACAATAATATGTGGAGTATTACCTGTAAAAAGATGGTATGTTAAATGTTTATGATGTTATTTGGTATTATTTTCTTTTTTGCACTTGTAGCAAGCAAGTCAGCTGGCGAACAAGGGTGTTAGTGGTCTCTGACTGGACGAGGAGATTCATTTTTGGGAGGGACTCCAGCCGTATTTGAAACATGGGCTAAGCAGCACCATTGTACTAAATGTTATCCTCTAAACCAGTCTTTTCTTTTTTCTTTTATGAACTAGTGGGAATTAAATGTTTTGCTCGGTAATTCAATACAAACCTGTGTAACTAACAATTAGCAGAATGGTTCTGGTGCTGTAACTCTAAAAAGGAAATGAGTATTTTGTTCTCAATATCTGCTGTTACGAAGTTGTTGAAGTTCGATGACATACGAATTGTTCAGTTAACAGAAGGCAAAAGAAAATCTGAAACTGAACTGTATCTCGTTACTAGGTTTATGATGATCAAACCAATTAATTGTGATGTGAGGGAGGTATTAATGGTATTGTTCTAGGAGGATGGTGACAATGGTAGTGGGGAAAACGTGGACAAAAGTGTGGTGGTAGCACCAGAGGTTGCAGTGATTGTGGTGGACTAAATTTCATGTGAAATCAATATGTAGCTCCTTAGATGGATGGATACTTGGAGAGATTAACTATTTTGTAGTGATTTTGAAATCTTTAGTTGAATGAAGTGAAAGAGTTACAATTTCAAGAATGGTGAAATTAGGGATGGCAACGGGGCGGATTTGAGCAAATCCATCCCCGCCCTGTCAGGAATAGCGGATCCCCAAATTCTCTCCGCCAATTCGTTTGTAAATTTATTTAAAAACCACATCCGCCCCGTACGGATTGGTGGATATTAGCCCCGCCCAAATATTCGTAAAAAAAAAAAAATCTTTTTCTCTAACATCAGTTGTGAGATTATCTCTCAGTTCAATCCTAAAAGCAAGTTAAACTTCACTAGGATGACTCTCTTCCTAGATAAATCCAATTAGCTTATCCATTTTACTACAGTAAAAGATGTTTCATTCATTAGATCAGTAACACTAGTAAGAATCCATACAAAAATTATAACTTGATCTGACACGAGTAAGAAAACCATACAAAAAAAAAAAAAAAAAACCTGAGATCTTTGGATCACAAAAAAAAATAAAAAATACCCGAGATCTTTGGATTACAAAAAAAAAAAAAAAAATACCTGATCTAAGATCTTTGGAATTGAGATCTCAGATCTCACATTCTTTAGATCGAATTTTTTTTAAGAAGAAGGAATGACGCAGCGGAGCAGAGGATGAACCGTGAAGTGTGTTGGACTTGCTGGAGGTACACAGCGGCCAGTGGGCCTAGATCGTGCATTGATCGTTCTTTGTTGCAGTATTTACGCCTTTCTTTCTTGTAGTCTTCAAGGCGGGGAAGGGAGGCGGAGACGATGGCCCTTGTGTAAAAGAGAAGGAGAAGGAGACGATGGTCGAGAGAGGTCTGTTTCTCTCTTGGGCTTCTTCTTTTCATCTTCTAGTTTGTGAGAAAAAATGAAGATAAGTGAGAGAGACAGGTGAGAGGTTGAATGAAATGTAGGTTTTTGTTTGTTTTGCTTTTAAAAGGTCAAGGGTACTTTTGTAATATCAATACCTAAACGGATATCCGTGGGGCAGATATGGCTAAATCCGTATCCGCCCCGAATATTCGACGGATGTTGTTTGGATATCCGTATCCGCCCTGAAACCCGTTTAGCCATATCCAAATCCGCCCCATACGGACTGGGTGGGGTGGATATCTGCCACACTGCCATCCCTAGGTGAAATGCATATTTTTCATGAAATAAATAATTCATTGTGAAGTAATTTGTCCATGGAAAATGTGTAATGACAGTATTACTACCTTCCATCGTAAATTTCAAATAGAATGAAGAATTTAGGAGAATTCTTGCTCGGCGAGAAAGATTAGCAACCTAGAATAAGAGATCCTCGGTTTCAGTCATTGGAGTTAGATGCACTGGAGTTGATAAAACCTTGAAGCTGAGTTTCACTTAGAATTTGAGTAAATCTTAAAGCTGAAGTGTTCGAACTGTATCGCCGTGGTATATGGCGAGGGATTTGCTCATGGTCAAAGAAATGACCAAAATATCTTGTGTCATGTAGTTAGAGAATATTTAATGAAGTGTAATAATGAGGGGTAAAAAGGTAATGACAATAGAATTATTAAACATTTAAAGTGTGTTTGGTTGCATGGAATTCTATGCCATGAGAATCCATGACAAGACCACCTAAATCTAAGCTAATTTGATGTATACTCACCAAACACACCCTTAAAATCAACAAAGCCATTTATTCAAGCCATTTAAGCCATGAAGGCTTATTCACTCAATTAAATTACAAATTTTCCATTTTATAATATATATCTTTATTTATATTTGTATACATAATTCATTTGTACTATGCATTTTTGTTTAAATATATTTTTTTTATTGTTAAAGATTGTAATTAAGTTTAATTTATTTTTTTTGATGTATCATTATTGTATCTAAAGTTTTGCGCAAAAAATGCGTTCAAAACGAATTTGTATAATTGAATTTCATCAAAATGCACCATAAATTTTTTCTCAAATAACCCTATTGTTTCAAAGTCAATTGTGGCGTTCAATAACTAGTGCCTTTTTATACTAGCTGTTTCACATTTCACAAGGAATTTACTCAAGGTTAACCTAACCTTTTGTATTATAGACGTCCTCAATTGTTAGGGAAGCAAAAAAAAAAAAAAAAAAAAAAAAAACTAGTTGTTGTGCAAGGTTTTTTCATAGTATTCTTATAATGCGATGATTGAATCTCTACATCACCATGCACATATCTGAAATAATTTCTATTTTTAACAAAATATTTTACAAATGTCCAATGCATATATGTCAAATGAAATCAGGTACAACTATTGAAGATACCATCCATAATGTACACAATCAATATCTATATTAGTCATCAAATGTAGGCATGCATACGACACAATTGAAGGGTGGATATATTGTTTTTCTTTTCATTTTTTCTCCTATTTTGTGTAATTTTTAAATTCAATAATAAAACTGTAAAAATACGACGTGAAGTACATTAGATTATAATGTGTCTTAATATTGAAAGTACTTATGACGTGAAGTACATTAGATTATAAAAAAATTGTACATTAGATTACAGTTATATTTTTGAAAAATGCATACGACGTGAAATGCATATTTAAAATTTTAAGCGTTTGTAATAATGATTGGTTTCATTGGAAAGATCTTCAAAAATGCTTTTCAACCATACCAGGTTTACTAAAATCCAATAACTAAGTAGATAATTATGACGATGTACATTTAAAAAAAACACAAAATTTTTATCTCTCCGCCACATATACATTCCACCAACTTTTTCAACTTTTTGTTAATTTTCTTTACTCTTCTACTTGTAACTTATGTACAAACATATCATTGTTGATAATTAATCTCTACCATCAACATCTTCCGCAACTTTCAATCATAACCGTTTTTTTATCTTCAACCTCAACATCATTTTAATTTGTAATATAGATAGACTAGGGTATTCCCCATGCCGTTGGCACTATATAAAGTGAGTCGCAAATACTGAGAGTAGGTTCTCCATAAACATTTCCCTAAAATATATGGAATTGGTGGTTTTTGGTTGAATGTGCCTTATAACTTGAAATACATTAGATTTTTTTTTTTAAATGCAAATGCGTAACATAAATATTTTAAAAGTTTTAAGCGTTTGTATTAATCATTGGTTTTATTAGAAAAATCTTTGAAAATGCATTTCAACGGTATCAAGTTTGCCAAAATTCGATAACAACGAACGTTGTTATGACAAATTTCATTTTGAGAAAAAAAGAAAACTCAACACTTTCTCTCCTTGCCACATGTACATTCCACATTTGTCATTTTTTTTACCCTTCTATGTGTTTCATATTTACCAATATACCATTATAGACAATGAATCTCAACCCTCAATATCTTCCCCAACTCTTAATCTTAGCCTTTTTTTTTATCTCAAAGTCCTTATGAATAGTGATGACACAACAAAATAGACCGACATCGCGGCCATACATGTGGCAAAGAACATCCATCACGAGGTTTCCCCAAGAAGGTTAAAATCAATCATAAAGGTTCAAACGATGCCCATTACAAGAAAACATAATCGAATCCCAAATCCAGGCCCACAAGAACCAAAGCCCAAATCTAGGCCCGACGCGAGTTCTTTCATAAATAAGAGAAATGTTGCATAAAAAAAAGTCGTGGAGGGAGTTACGCCTCCACGGATGCGTCTCCATAAATGAGGAGATTGTTACAAGAAACATCTCATTCCGTTGCGCCCCACATGCTTAAGTCATGCAGAGAAATAACCGCGACCACTATAAAATGTAAAGGGAACATTCGACAATGGTATGCAACTTTAACTGAGTTTTGTTCAAATTTATTTCATTCTTCAGATAGAGTCGCTGACTTAAGCATCGGAGTGCCTTCGGCCACCAAAAAAGTGGTCTTTGGCAGTCTAACATTTGTTTTGTAGGTCACACTATCAAGAGGACAAGATTTAAATGCATCAGTTTAGCGCCGTCCATGGGGAACGACAAATTTCCTTTCTAAAAAGAAAATTCACAGTGACGAAGTTCACCGAAATCTGATTAACGATCAAGAAATTATCAAAATCAATGGAACACTCTAGAAATCCTCATTTTAGCTATGGACAATGCGACATGTCTCATAATATCAACCAAAGACAACCGTCGAACCAACTGCACTTGAAAGAAGGAAGCTTCAACAGATAATGATTCAGACGTCATTGACATCTTGGGGAATCCTCTTCGACCCCCGTGTAGAGATGGTCATGGCTCAGATGAATCACGTGATCAAATAGGTTGATAGACTCATCCAAGACCTGGAGGGCAACAAACCTCAAGAAGAAAGCACCAAGCTTAAGAGACATCGGGTCGATAATAGTTTCGAATTTAACCAACGAAAGTTCGGAAGATTACAACCGAAAAAGCCCAACCGTGAACCAGTAAAGAAATTGTTCACGACCTTAATAACAAGTTGAGGCAAGGTCCTTAAAGCTATAGCAGGAAGGGAAGACATCAAATGACCACAAAAAATAAGAGGAGATCCAGAAAGATGGAACTAAAGCAAGTACTACTCCTTCCACGACGACTATAGCAAAATACCGAAGATTGTCATAGCTTGAGGGACGAGATCAAACGCCATGTTAGAGAAGGACGATTTGGAGAATTCATTGAGTTGAGAGAGCCCGGGGACGAAATAATCACATCGGGGGAACGACCAAAGGAAACAATATACGTCTTGCATGATGCATCTGGAGAAAATGAGCAGTCCAACCGATCCTGAAAGTGAGTAGTCAGAGACCTACAAACAAAGATCAAATACCAAGAGCCATCATCACAACGCACAAAGACGATGTAGAGGACACTGACCTTCTCCAATGAAATGCAGTCGGGGTTAATTTCCCACACAATGATGCCTTAATAATCTCGGTCATGATAGTCAGGTGGGAAGTCAATAGGGTATTGGTTGACACGGGTAGCTCAAACAACCTCTTATACCTGACAGCTTTTTAAGGATGTGGTTCACTAATGAGATGCTCTCACCTAGCGATTAACCAATGGTGGGTTTCAGCGGGGAACAATGTTATCCACTGGGGATGATTCAGCTACCGGTCGAAGCAGGAGAGCCAGGAAAGCAACGAGTGTTATTGACAGACTTCTTTGTCATTGATGTTTCTTCTGCGTATAACATGCTACTCGGGAGACCCTGGATACACAAAATGAGCGTAGTCTTCTCAACTATGCACCAATGCTTAAAGTACCATACCGATAATGGTATCGAGATAATCGAAAGAGATCAACTAGCAGCCGTGAGTGTCATTTCGCAACGATAAGAGCTCCCAAAAATAGCAATTACTTTAACGACAAGAGAAGCTTTCACAACAACCTGGTCAGACGAGTTTCGATTTCCCGGACGATGATAATGCTCCAACCAACCCACGTGATCGACCTAAAATCGGAAAGCAGGAAAAAGAAACAATCGTAGTTTACCTAGACAACAAAGTGGAGAAAGTGGTCAGGATTGGCACAAAGATTCATCCCGAGCTCGCCAAGGAACTGATCCAACAGCTAGAAGATAACTAAGATATTCTTGCATGGACGATGAAGGACATGGTAGGAATAGACCTGTCCGTCGTTTCTCACAAATTACAAGTGAACCCAAACAAGAAGCCGGTTCGACAAAAAAGAAGGTCGGTGGCTCCAAAACTTAATCAAGCGATAAATGAGGAAGTGCACCGCCTACTTAATAAAGGGATGGTAAGATAAGCTCACTACCCGGACTGATTGGCAAATACGGCGCTAATAAAAAAAAAGAACGACAAATGGACGGTATGCATGGACAACACCTATCTGAATAAGGCCTGCCCAAAATACACTTTTCCACTTCCACGAATAGACTAGATAGTGGATGCGACCGCCAGACACAAACTGCTGAACTTTATGGATGCATATTCTAGGTATAATCAGATTAGATGTAACCTCCGAACCAAGAAAAAACATCTTTTATAATGGAAAAGGGTACATATTGTTATCGGGTAATGCCATTTGGATTAAAATACAAGGGAGCAACGTATCAACGCTGGTGAACAAAATGTTCAAAGATCAAATCGGTAAAACGATGGAGGTTTACATCGACGGTATGTTTGTCGAAAGCTCATGTAGAACATACCACATCATAGATCTCGAACAGGACTTGTCCCAACTGCGAAAGTATAAGATGAAAGTAAATCCGGATAAGTGCACATTTGGAGTAGAATCACGAAAATTCCTCGGGTACATGGTCAATCAAAGAGGAATCGAGGTCGATCCAAACCAGATACAAGCATTTCTCAACATGCTGTCACCAACGAACATAAAAGGTGTACAAAGTCTTAATGGAAGAATAACAGCTCTAAACAGATTCATCTCTAGATCCTCGGACAAATGTCTACATTTTCTTCAAAATTTGGAAGGGAAACAAGACATTCGAATGGAATGCGGAATGCGAGGAAGCTTTTCAAAGCGTAAAAGCATATATGAAGAGCAAAGAGCTACTAACGAAACTAAACATGGGGGAAGCATTGTATCTATATTTATCTGTGTCTGACCACACGGTAAGCTCAACGCTAGTACGGGAAGAAAAAAGGTGCGCAAAAACCAGTATACTACATTAGCAAAACACTTGCGGATGCAAAGATCAATTGTCCAGCTCTAGAGAAATTAAAGCTCGCCCTGATCGTGTCTTCAAGAAAACTACGACCGTACTTCCAAGCGCATCCAATCACAGTTATGACTGAACAGCCGCTTCGGTCAATATTGCACAAACTAGATCTATCGGGGAGAATGGTGAAATGAGCAATAGAACTTGGGCAATTCAATATTAGCTATGCCCCCAAAACCGCTATCAAAGCTCAGGCATTGGCGAATTTCATCGCTGAATTCACAAGAAGCAACGACCAATAGACAGAAAGCAAGAGTGAAGAAGAACAATCCAACCAATTACCGACGCATGGATCCTCCGCTATGATGGAACATCCAACGAGGCGGGAAGCGGAACTGGATTAGTCCTATACAATTCAGAAAGCGTCGCGTTGAAGAAGACAATAAAATTCAATTTTAAAGCCTCGAACAATGAAGTCGAGTACGAAGTTGTGATAGCCATGCTATAGTTAGCAAAACACTTAAGAATAAAAGACATCAGTGTCTTTACTGATTCCAAATTAGTGGTCAATCAACTAAACGACGATTTTCAAGTCAAAGACACCCGAATGAAGGCCAACCACCAAAAAACACTGAACTAGTAAAAGGCTGAAGCATCGACAACTAAGGAGAATGATAATCCCTTCGTCATGGTGCAAGGAAGCTTCATACTTGAAAACTAGGTGGAAGAAGCATGCCCCGGGAATCAAGAGAATAACTGGACAACTCCAATCCTGGCGTATATATCAAATAGATAACTCCCAACAGATAAGATGAAAGCTTGAAAACTACGAAATCGGGCGGCACGATCCACAATGATCAATAACAGATTCTACAGAAGGTCTCCCACAAGCCCGGTGCTAAGTTGCCTTTCACCAGAAGATGTTGAATATGTTCTGCAAGAGATCCACCATGGTACATGCGGAAATCACCCGGGGGGAGAACGCTAGCCCATAAAGCACTCACGCTAGGTTACTACTAGACAATGATGCAAACAGATGCTCAAAAGCTCATTTGCACATGCGACAAGTGCCAAAGATTTGCCCTGTACACTCACATGCCGGGACAGAAATTGATCCCGATGAGTAGCTCCTGGCCATGCGCGCAATGGGGAATGGACATCGTGGGACCGCTCCTCGCGTCCAACAAAAAGAAGTTTCTCCTCATAGAAGTAGACTACTTCATTAAGTGGGTAGAAGTATAGCCCTTCGCGAAGGTAGGAGAAACCCAAGTCGAGAAGTTTCTTTGGAAAGAAATAATATGAAAATTCGGGATCCCAAGAGTACTTGTCACGGATAATGGGAAACAATTCAAAGGCAAGAAGGTCAAGGATCTATGTGAAAACCTGAATATCCAGCAACACTTCTCTGCACCCCCCATCCACAGGCAAACGGACAAGCTGAGGTCACCAATAGGGCAATCTTGGAAGCAATAAAAATAAGGCTTGAGGTAGCAAAAGGATTATGGACAACCGAGTTGTCTGGCGTCCTTTGAGCATACAGAACAACAAAACGAATTCCGACGGGAAAAACCCCTTTCACCCTCGCGTACGGATCCGAAACAATGATACTCGTGGAGATCAGTATGGCAACATTTCGAACCGAAGAATTATGTACCGAGGATAACATCGAGGCACTGAGAGTTGGGCTAGACCTCGTCGAGGAAAAGCAAGAAGTAGCCTCTATCAAAACAACGACATACCAACAACGTATGGCCAAATATTACAACAAGAGGGTGAGAATCCGCACTTTGACATTGGCGATTGGGTACTCCGAAAAGTCCAGCTCAACACAAAAGAACCAGGCGCGGGCAAGTTAAACCCAAATTTGGAAGGATCACACAGAGTAATAATCAACAGACCCGGAACATATTGGTTGGAAATCAAAGAGGGTAAAAAGCTACCTCGGCCATAAAATGTAGAACACTTAAAAAGATATTATCAATGAACTTCATCGCTCAATTTTCCATCATGAATTCAAAAGGACAAAAATTATGTCAGGACAAGAAAGTTAGATTAAAAACCTAACTCGTGAAAATACTCAGCACGGCTAGAGTATCGAGCAAAAATAAATATATGTACCGGTGAACAAGTCGGACAAAATAATGAAACTTCAGGCCTAATCAACCATGAAGTAATAAAGTACGAGGACATAAGAGCCAAACTATTTCTCATTGAATATAATGTACGACATCGTAATCTTGATATAGCATCAGATTCAGTAAAAAGAGCTTCTACACGACTAGTATGTCTAACATTAAAGCCATTCATAAAAATTCGGACGAACGAGTCAAGAATCTGCCAGGAATGTCGTAAGTAAAAATCTGATAAGCTAGACATACTGGACACGGCAAATGCGAAATATAAAACTTCCATTGATTTTCTAAAAAAGGAGATTACAAAAAAATCAAAAGAGAGAATTAAGGAGGAACATCGGCATTAGCAGCGTCTCTAGATGGTATGGGCTCAAACAAGTGCTGAGAAGGTTCACCGACAACCAGATCACTCAGCGAATCCGGAACGACTTCCTCGACATCATCGAATTCCTGCTCAGCAAAGCAACGGTATTCGGACATGTCTAAACCTTGCGTCTCTAGGAAATCCAAGAAATCATGGCGACCATCGACCACTCTTTTCCGATCCGCGACCTCAACTGCCTTTAACCTTTCAGTGACAGGTGATAGCTCGACTCGGGTCGGCGTTAGTTCGTTATCAATGATCGTAAGTCTAGCAGAAATCGCAGACTTGGCAGCGACAAACTCAAAATTCAATTGAGCGATTTGAGTCACAGAAGCCTTAAGACTGACATAACATTCTTCAGTAGAACGAATGGCCTCATCACGCTCATCCCTTCGGTCGGACAACTCTTTCTCAGCAACATCCAGATGGGATCGCAACCTACCCAACTCAACTTCAGACGTTTCGAGATCAAAAGCAAGCGTGTCTCGAATGACCTCAAGTTCCCTCAATGACGTCTATGCAGTATCTACAGCTCTTGCATGCTCTATGCACTGCGCCTTCAATGAATCAAGTTGGTAGAGAACGTGAGAAAGGACCAGGACATGTGTGACGACTCCCTCCCGCACTGTATCAATACTATCGGCTTTGGGCTACCATCCGGCCCTCACGGCTTTAAAACGCGTCGATACAATGGGGAGCTGACCCCGCACATATAAGGATTATCCTCCTCCCCTACCCAGGTGATATGGGACTATGATTCCCCTTGTAGCTCGTCCAACCCCTCTCGGCCTATTGGGCCTCCAACCCTCACCCTCACCCTCACCTTAGGTCCGCCCACTTTGGGTCTCACAATCCACCCCCCTTAAGGCCCAACGTCCTCGTTGGCCACACAAACACAACGTCCACGTTGCCCGAGGGCCCACCTCCACGTGGCATACTTCCGGCTGAGTCAGGCTCTGATACCAAACTATGACGACCCCCTCCCGCACTGTATCAATACTGTCCACTTTGGGCTACCATCCGGCCCTCACGACTTTTAAATGCGTCGATACAATGGGGAGCTGACCCTACACATATAAGGATCATCTTCCTCCCCTACCCAGGCGATATGGGACTATGATTCCCCTTATAGCTCGTCCAACCCCTCTCGGCCTATTGGGCCTGTTGGGCCTCCAACCCTCACCCTCACCTCAGGTCCGCCCACTTAGGGTCTCACAACATGTCCCCCCAACTTTTGCTCAATGAGTGCCACCTGATCACGAACAACGTTACAGTCCGACCCCAACACGGTCGCATAAGTAAGATGAGTCATCCCTTCCATAAGGTGCTGGAGGCCCTTATCGATATGATGACGTGGTGGACGTACGTGCATGAAAGCCATATTAGTCAACCGCCCATGACAACTGCCAATGAGGTTGCGAGTGTTGTCCTACACATCAATCTCGGAAAGCCAGTAAAACTCCCCGGGCACAGGCAAAATAGGACGAGATGCGGAGGGAGTAGTAGGAGATCCCAAGGTCTTGGCAACAATAGGAGAAACAGGAAGTTTGAAGCCTCAAGCTCGAGTAACAATTCGATCCTTTAGTGTCAGATCGTACTCGAAGTCATCCAAGGTCTTAGCACCCTTTGGATTCTTAGACTGCCAAATACCAAGCTGAAGCAGCTTGTTTTCAATAATGTGAGAGTCATCAATCATCAAGCCAGTGGAAATGGGCAAACCATACGAAGCAACAAGACTTTTCTCATGGTCATCTAAAGGACTGGAAACCTCATTCTTTCTCCTTTCAAGAACTCGATTTACTTCCTCATCCTCTTGGGCATAAGAGTCATCGTCCGAACCACGACCTCATTTTCAGGAAAAAAAAGGAGAGGAAGGAGCCCTAGCAGCATCAAGAACCGATGTGGCGAGCGTTTTCTTCTTCGAAACACGACCAGAACTAATTGCCAACATCTTAGAAAGGTTGGGAGGCCTAGGAACTTTCCTTTTCCTAACAATCGAGCCGGTACCCCCAGAACCTCTGACAGTGACAAAAGTAATTCGGACTACAAGCTCGTCAACAAAACCTCCCAATAGGCTCCGCGCGACCCGCTTCACCCGATGAATACAAGCCACTACGGATAATGGCATCTGTGGGAAGGAAAGCTTCCACCAAGACTCGAGAAGATTGCCAAATCGACTGCATAACTCATGTTCTTCCAACGACAGCGACAACTCGACTCTCTTAGGCTCTTGGAATGACCGTATAATTTGATTTTCGCGCAACCTAAAATAATTGGAATCAAGGGACACATAAAACCAGAATGTCGGCCAACCTCCATACTCCTCTCGCAGGCTTTGAAACAAAACGAGAGCGAAGACAACAAGTGCAATTAGCATTACATTAAACCCCACTAAGGAATGAAAAACCTTGACATTCATAGGGATACCGGATGCGGTAGCCATTGCTAAGGTCGCAATCATCATCTTCCAACCGTTAGGAACTAGTTGGGCGGGGGCGATGCCCACCAAGTCTAGGTATTCCTAGACGATCGCAGGAGCCGGAAGCCTAAAGCCGAAATGGAACATACTAGGGTACATAACGATATACCCATGCTTTGGACGACAAGGACTGTCGTCCTCTTCGGGGAAAATGATTTCCAGATCAGCCGACAACGAATAATCATGACAGATGCTATCCAAAATCGCATGCATCGCCCATTTAGGCGAAAAGAAACTTTACAAGCAACAAGAACATCGCCATTCAAAACCCAGAAGCTAGACATGATTGCAAAACAAAAGCGAGAAATCAAGGAATCAACAACTAGAAATTGGAGAGGTGTAAAAGAAAGGAAACTCGTACTCAACTTCTCCTTTTATAAGGATGAGCAGGAAAATGTCTGCTCTTAGGACAACATGCAAGATATGATAGTCGCACAAAATCCTAGAAATCCCACTAAAACGAGCAGGCGTACCGAACATCGGAGAGACAATATCAACATATAGTAAGAGCACTAAATGTGTCGTAATGATGAAATAAAATACCAAATTGCCACACAGTTAGTGGATATATGAACATACCCACTAACTAAACGGGTTGTAGCTGATGATACATCAAAATATACTGACATCTCGGCCATACACGTGGCAGAAAACATCCATAACGATGTTTGCCCAAGAAGGTTAAAACCAATCATAAAGGTCCATACAAGGCCCATTACAAGAAGACATAATCGAAGCCCAAATCCACCCCCACGAACCAAAGCCCAAATCAAGGTCAGACATGAGTTCTCTTATAAAGAAGAGGAACGTTGCATAAAAAAAATCATGGAGGGAGTTACGCCTTCATGTATGTGTCTCCATAAAAGAGGAGACTGTTACGAGAAACATCTCCTTCCGTTGTGCCTCACATGCTTAAGTCACGCAGTGAATTAATCGCGACCACTATAAAAGATAAAGAGAACATTCGACAAAAGTATGCAATTTTAACTAAGTTTTGTCCAGATTTATTTTCTTCTTCAAACAAAGTCGCTAACAAGCATTGGAGTGCCTTCGGCCACCAAAAAGGTGGTATTTGACAGTCTAACATCTGTTTTATAGGTCACTCTCAGGAGGACGAGGTTTGGACACATCAAATAGTAAGGCATCATTCTGATTTATAATATAGACTAGTGTGTCCCCCGTGGTGTTGGCACGATATGATTTTTTGGGTAAACCTCATGACATGTCAACCCGTACGTGCCATCGTAACCATGAACACACTTACTTTGCCCAGGAAATCAATTGAAAAACATAAAAGTTAGAATACAAAGCCATTCATTTCATGATATAATATATTTCATAGTTGCCCAACAAATTTAAAATTTCTCGGTAGCAAATATTCAAAAACACCCAACTGTAAATTTATGTGTACAAATCAAAATAGATTTTGTAAAATAATAATAATAAACTTATACTTGAAAGACGAGTAATTGAAAGCAGAAGATAAAAGAGTGTTAGTGAGGGTTAAGAGAAATTAAAAGATGAGAAATTGAAATAGTGTAAGAGATATTGAAATATGAAAAATTGTCTAGGATTGTTAGATTCTTGGGTTTGGATAAATCTCAGCCGTCATTTATCTCCAATCCCAAACACCATTCTGAATTGTAATATAGACTAATGTGACCCCGTGTCATTGGCACGATATGATTTATTTCAGTAAACCTCAAGACATGTCAACCCGTCCTTGCCTACATCACCATGAACACACTCACTTTGCCCAGGAAATCAATTGAAAAACATAATAGTTACAATATAAAGCCACTTATTTCATGATATAATATATTTATAGTTGCCCAACAAATTTGAAATTGCACACAATAGCAAATACTAAAAAACACCCAACTGTAAATTTATGTGTCCAAATCAAAATAAATTTTGTAAAAAATAATAATAAACTTATACTTGAAAGATGAGTAATTGAAAGCATGAGAGATGAAAGAGTGTGACTGAGGGTTAAAAGAAATTGAAAGATGAGACATTGAAAGAGTATAAGAGATATTGAAATATGAGAAATTGTCTAGGATCGTTAGATCTTTGTGTTTGGATAAATGTCAGCCGTCTTTTATCTCCAATCCCAAACACCATTCTGAATTGTAATATAGACTATGGTACATAAAAATTTAAAACTTGTCAAAACATTATCACCCTTAAGTTTTTATCTTTCATACTTATATGCCTAACCACCACCATGAACAATTGAAGAAAAATAAATAAATATCAAAATCTTGGGTATGGGAATCGAATCCATGCACTCTTGGTGCTTTAAGTTCTATACGATCCGTTAGATTATTATATTTGGGTAAATCTTAGCCGTTTTTTATCTCCAACCTCAAATACCATCCTAATTTGTAATATAGACTAGGGCATTCCTTGTGTCGTTAGCGCAATAAAAGTATAACATGAAAAATAGAGTTTATTCTATTTTAAATATTGAAATCATTAAATATCAAAATGTTGGGTATGAGAATCAAACCCATGCACTCTTGGTGCTTTGAGCTCTATACGATCCGTTAGATTCTTATATTTGAGTAAATCTCAATCGTTGGCACAATAAAAATATTACATGATAAATAAAGTTTATTCAATTTTAAATATCAAAACAAATAAATATCAAAATGATGGGTATGGGAATCGAACCCGTGCACTCTTGGTGCTTTGAACTCTATGCGATCCGTTAGATTCTTATATTTGGGTAAATCTCAGCCGTTTTTTATCTCCCACCCCAAACACCATCTTGCTTTGTAATATAGATATCGAAATAAATAAATATCAAAATGTTGGGTATGAGAATCGAACCCATGCACTCTTGGTGCTTTAAACTCTATGCGATCCGTTAGATTCTTATATTTGGGTAAATCTCAGTCGTCTTTTATCTCCCACCCCAAACACCATCCTGTTTTGTAATATAGATTCCATTGAGATTAGTTTTATACCCTAACTCACATAATACTCTTTATTATTATTATTTTTAGTTTGACCCTAATTTGTTTATGCCTATTTGAGTTTGGCCTTCATTTTGAAAACTAATTGAGTCTAACCCTTAGACTAACATTGAATTTACCAGTAAATGCAAGTGAATATATTTGACTTTCCTCGAATGTTTAATTTATCTAAAAGCCCCAAAATGTCCTTTACTTAGAGTTAGACAGAAGCACATGCTAGAAAAAAAAGCAATTCTCATCTTCCTCCTCTCCACAATACAATCAATACACCATAACTTCACTTATCCCCCCTTCCCAACCTCACTTTTTCTTCCTATTTTAGGTTTTTACCCCTCTCTATCCCCATTTACAACCAGTCATGATGATGTTGTGGGTTGAAGACTAAGTGGTCATTGAAGATTTAAAAAACAATAAGGGGCATTAGTTGATGGATTTGATAGGCATGGTGTTTTTATGATGGTGATGATGGGTAGATGACAGTTGAAAATGGTGAACCACATTAGACTGATTTGATGATGTTTAATGTTGATTTAATTATTTTTAGAGAACAATAACGAAGGGGAGAAATGGGTTTGATATGGGGTGATAATGATTTGATGGTGGAGGTGAGGAGATGAAGAAGGCAAACCGTTAGATCTCCTCGAGATAAGTAATTTTATTTGATTCAGTTTATTAATTTATTTGTTGTTTTTAAAAGGGGCAATTAGACGTACCTCTTATTCTAATGTCTAATTAAGGATGCCTCTCTCAAAGAGGGCTAACGAGAGTTATCCCCCTTTACTGGCCTCTTTGGTAAGGTGATAAATTTTGTGATTAAAATGGCCATCATGTGATGAACACACTTCTACTCCAAAATTTTACTAATATACACTTACAAATCGGTATACATCTCGAGGCACGATAAATACCCCCAAAAATTGGATACACATCGATAGGAGATACATATCTTGAGGAAGAATTAGTGGCATATATTAAAAGAAAGCAAAAACAAAAAGACCTACATTCTTCTCCAGCAAACACCCACACACAATTGCATCTTCTCCGACACAACCTGCAACCAACCCACATTTCTGTTATAGATCAACACTATCTCGCCCCATCCCCTTCCTCGTTTCATTTTCTATTACCGGTCGACGACCACTGTTGTAACACCTATACTTTTTTCGATGACCTTAATAAATATTTTGGTATATAAATTTCTAATTCAATATTTTTTCTGCCCTTGTTTAAATAATACAGTTATATTCAAGTAGTAGCCCTGTGTCCAAGGATTGTGATTTCGATTTTCGAGTTCATTTCGATATCCTGATTTTAAGAAATATTTTGGTGTGTAAAGAAAAAACGTAAAAATTTTTAGGATACATAAAAAATATATAATGAATTTCGAGGGTATATGAAAATGTGAAAAAAAATTAGATGCAAGTAAATAAACCTATTAATTAAAGCCTAAATACCAAGAAATGAAACAAACACGAAATCAATATATAATTAGAAAATCAATGGGTGGTTTCAAAAATCAATATATAAGTAGAAGAAATTTTTGTACTTGGCATTGTAGCAAGGGGACAAGCTTAGGTGAAAGTCAAACCCATATGAGATATGGAAGAATAGGCAATACTTTTTTTTTTAAATTACGTTGACTGGGAGATGTTGAAGCTGCATAGATTATTTGAAAAATGCCCATTATGATCAACCAGGGAGAAAATAGAGAATGCGCATGGGGTAATAATGTGCAAAAACAAAATTCGGATAAATACCAATACTTATTACGGGTAGAAGGATAGAAATCGAAACAAATTAGAAAATCAGGAGGGTGGTTTTAAAAATAAATAAATAATTATAAGAATTGATAATATGAAAAAAAAAACCGAATTTACGAAAAAACCCTCGAAAAAATGTAATTTTTGGTCGGTGGGTTTTCTATTTTTATGGAGAAAATGAAATTTACGAAAAAAAATCTCCAAATTTTTTGAAAAAACCCTCGAAAAAATGTAACATTTTATTTCGCCCTTTTTCATTTCATAATTTAAAAAAAATGAAATTTTGTGAGATTTCGCGAAACCACATTCCTTGCATGTGTCTATGCATATTTGGTGTATTGTTTTGTACGCTGTGAAATTTATCTATGAATATAAGACCTGAATTATTTCTCATCTGAAATTTTTATTTTAAAAATCTTATTTTATTTATCAAATTGTATTATTCAAAATTCACATAATACTCTTACTTTTCAAATCTCGGGATGAGATTGCTTTCATTGTGTGTATAATGTGACAACCTCATTTTTCGACTTTATTTATGTTTTATTTTAAATGTGATGATTGGGCCTAATTAATCTATGCATTTGAAGGATATTTTGTGAGTCCATAGCATTAATAAAGGGTTAATGTGTATGTACATAATAAGTGAGATTTAGTTTTAATAAAGATAGAGAATATCAGGTGTTAATTAATTATTTTAGAGGATTAATATACAAAAAGAAAATAAATTTTTTTTTTCTTTCGCTGATTTCTACAGTGTAACAAGAGAAAAGAAAAGAAGTAAAAAAGAAGAAAACGAAAAAGAAAAAGAAAAAGAAAAAGAAAAAGAAAAAGAAAAAAGAACCGGTGAGTTCTTGATTATATTTTATATTTTTATTTAGATTAATCTATGATTTAGGGTTAATTTTAAATAAGTCTTTAAAATTTATATTTAAATGAAGGGTTTAATTGTATTCTTCGTAAGAATTTGTTGGGTTAAAGAGAAAACCCAAAACCAAGTTTTTGTTTAATCCCGTAATACAAGACAACTTTGCACAGTCTTATATTTTCCAGTGGATTGGGACCTTCCAGTTGAAAAAATCCATCCAAATTAATCTAAAAGTTCACAACACACGTATGAGACATATAGTAATTGTGTGGAGTCCATCCAACGGTTAGATTTCTCTCGAGGCATGGGAAAATGTCACTGGTCAGATTGTAGAAACCCTAAGATTTTTGCAAAGTTTGTTTCACCATATTCTTTAACATATGCGTGAAGGCAATTGAAGTTTGTATTATCCCCACCTATTATTTGTATTGTATATTAAATAAATTTTGTAGAAGAAGTTAGTGAGTTTTTTCACTATCATCTACGATATTTTGTTTGATTGTAACTAGTAAACTGTATTTTGTAAAGTTATTAGATGATAGTTGAAGTGAGTTTTCTTCATTCTATTTTATATTTTTTTTGTGTAGAATAATCTTGGGATTTAGGTTAAATTTTAATACATAAATAAGTCTGGAACATTCACAGTTTGATGAAGGTTCATGAATAGATTTGGGCTTTTTTATTTTATTGTCTAGAAAACTTGGGTTTTTGAGGAAGAGTGTGAAGAATCTGTGTCAAGAGTTATTGGAATAAGATCATAAAAGTTGTACTTTGGATGGTTTTGTTTAACTTGCATGATCTGAAATAGGTGAAGTTTTTAATGGATTTTGAGTAAAAAAAATATCAAGGTGGTAACTTTGGGGATTTGATGAATTTGACTAAATTCGTTGGCAAGTAGAGTGGTTGAGTGATCGATTTTGTGGTTAATATTGAGGATGAATTTTGATGATACATGAAATTGTCACCCGATCATTGCCATACACGTGGCTCAAGTCACCATAAATGCTGGAAAGTCGTTACGAAGGCTTAAGTCATCATAAATATTGATGGATCGTTACGAAGGAGATATAGGGAATCACTCTCATCTCATTGAAGGAGGAAACCATTACAATAAGCGTTTCCCTTCATTGCGCCAACTAAGCTTAAGTCACGCACACAACTGAATACAATATCAATTCACTCATTATATAAGGTAAAGAAAAATGTATGAACATGGGACTCAATTGGCTTTCAACTCGATTCGAGGGAGGTCGATTCGACTATTTTATCTACACGATGCAACTTTAACTGATTTTTGTCCAGATTTACATCATTTTCCATCAGAGTTACTTACTTAAGCATCGAAGTGCCTTCGGACAACAAAAAAGGTGGTCCTTGGCAGTCTAACAATTGTTTTGTAGGTTAAACTCACAGGAGGACGATTTTTGGACGCATCAGTTGGTGTCGTCCGTGGGGAACGACAAGTTTCCTTTAAAAAAAGCCCATGTTTTATCACAACTGAACGACAAGATGGGAGAATGTTACGACCATCCAGAATCATTTCCAATATCATTGGCAATGAAAATTCCAATATTCTATTTGAGTTAACATGACAAATTGTGTCTTGTGAATTAGACAGGTAATCCAGGTATATCTAGATATAAAGACACATAACTAAATATTCCATCAAAGGAGCACTGGCTGAGTTGGTAAAGTCGTTGGTTAGAAGACCTCAGGTTGTGAGTTTGAAACCAAGTTGACAACATTATTATTAGTTTAATGTTTTGTTGGTTGTTCTAGTCTTTGGTAGGTTTGCAGGCCTGCAGGTCTACGAGCCCGAATAAAAGTTGGCCTGTAGAGGATGAACTCGAATAAAAAAATTTCGGGGAATGAGTCTGGAGGACGTGCCCGAGTAGAAGCTAACCCATGGAGCATGAATTCGAATGAAAAACAAATCCAGAGAACGAGTTCGGAGGACGGGCCCGAGTAGAAGCTAGCCCATGGAGCACGAACCCGAATGAAAAACGAATTCGAAGAACGAGTCCGGAGGATGGGCCCGAGTAGAAGCTAGCTCGTAGAGGACGAACTCGAATAAAAAAAAAAGGAATCCGAAGGACGAGCCTGGCTAGAAACTAACCGGTGGAGGACGAACCCGAATGAAAAAAGGATGAACCCAGCTAAAAGCTGGTCCAAATGGAGACGAACCCGACATGGAGACATATTCGATATGGATAGGAGACTGATCCAACATGAGACATATTCGACAGGCCCGAATAGAATCAGGTCCAACAGGAGACGAATCCGACAAGAATTAAGTCTGCATGCCCGACTAGTCAAACTGACTTCATCTGGCTTGGATTCATGCAGTTTGATCGCGCTGACTTCATCTGGTCTAGACTCATGAAACTAACTATGATACGACATCTGGTTCGAACTCACAAAATTCACCTAGTAACGAACTCGCGTAGTCGACTACGATACGACATCTGGTTAGGACACACGAAGTCCGAGTACAATTCGTCTAGTCAGAATTCATGCAGCCCGAATCCGATGATTTCATCCGGTCTGAACTCACGCAATCCGACCCCGATGACTTGTCACACTAACTTCAAAGAACAAATAAAGAAAACCCTCATTAACAGGTTAGTGGTCACGCAACCGAGCCGACTAACTAAAGGGGGAGTAGTTGATGATACATGAAATCATCACCCAATCATGGCCATACACGTGGCTCATGTCACCATAAATGCTGGAGAGTCGTTACAAAGGCTTAAGTCGTCATAAATATTGATAGATCGTTACGAAGGAGATAGAGGGAACAACTCCCATCTCAATGAAGGAGGAAACTCTTACAATAAACGTCTCCCTTCATTGCGCCAACCAAGCTTAAGTAACACACACAACTGAATGCAGTCATCAATTCACTCATTATATAAGGTAAAGAAAAAGGTATGAGCAGGGGACTCAATTGGCTTTCAACTCGTCTCAACTCGATTCGAGGGAGGCCGATTCGACTATCCTATCTACATGATGCAACTTTAACTAAGTTTTGTCCAGATTTACATCCTTCTTCCAATAGAGTTATTGACTTAAGCATCTGAGTGCCTTCGGCTACCAAAAATGTGGTATTTGGCAGTCTAACAATTGTTTTGTAGGTCAAACTCACAGGAGGACGATTTTTTGACGCATCAAATTTGACTATATATCTTGACAAGCTGAGTTGTGGAGTGATCTATATTTGGTAGTTAATATTGAGTCTAAGAAAATGTTGTTTTTCAACTATAAAGTATTGTTTTTGTGAGGGGTTTTGTGATATTCACATAATTATTACATAATATATCCCTTAATTTATATATGTTAGTGTTTCGATTATTATAATTTATAATAATTATTTCGTTTTCATGTCTTGGCAGGAATTTGAGCGTTAACGATGAAATGATATTAAGGCGACAGACAATTGGTCGATTCTCGTGGTGGTACAAAGCAGAGAGTCACATATCTAAACCTAACCCTAGTAAACCTAGATCCACCTAATTTAACTTAAGCCCAAACCCAAAAATGCTAACCTAAAAACCGAAGCCCAAGATAATAGAACCCTATTTAACTCCCCTCATCTTAGGGAAAAGAGATCTCTCTTATTCTCTCTTCTTCCACAGCCCCTCTCCCCTCCTCTCTTTGCCAGCCATCACACCAATCCACCCTGCCGGCAATCCTCGCTCGATAGGAGAGCCGGCAGCGCGATAATCCCGCCATCACCCCTCATCTCGTCATCTCTCACCTCGTTCTCCGAGCCAACAACCACCTCCTCCTTCATCCCACTGAAACAGGGGCGTGACACCCTGTTTCACGTCATCACGCCACACAGCCATCACCACCACCACCGCGCGCACAACCTCCCTGTTTTCCACCCTGTTTCGCTCCCTCCTTCCTGTTTTCCTCTCTTCTCTTCGTCTATCCCTCCTCCAATTCTCTCTCTCTGCTCCAACCTCGCCAACAGACCAAGCGAGAAGCGCCACTGCCGCGAGACAGAGCTCGCGACAGAGCTCTCTGTTTCGCCTCCTCCTTTGTTTTCTTGCGTTAACTTCTCTGTTCTTCATCCTATCTCTCTTTTGCAGGTACCAGGGCAAGTCAGGGACCACGAGGAGCTCGCGAAGAAGCCGCAACAGCGCGGAACAGAGCGGCGTCTCGCTGGAGAAGACGAGCCAGTCCAACCGCGCGAAATCTGGCGGGAGATTATTCAAAATTCTGTTTTTACGCTATTGGCACCCCCGGTTCTGCTCTATACCACCACAGAGCTTGTGTAGTCCTTTTTCTCGGGATTCGTGTTCGTGCAGAGATGAGTTGCGGCGTACCACATCACGAGGAGATGATTACCACCACCATGGATAGCTAAACCCTTCGCCAAGGCTACGATGAAACCACAGGATTTCCTAGAGTTTGTGTATTTAAATTTATTATTTTCTTTATGCTTGAACGTTAAACATATTTGATTTATGATTTTTAATAAATTGCTTTCACCGATTATATCCTGATTAATTATCTAGACTAGTCGGTAGTTAGAAATACCCTTTGTTGAAATTCAAAAGCCTGATTTAATCAATTAATCTAAATCTGTGATTGTGTGTGCCGTAAAAAGACACGCAATGCTAGGGATTAGGATTAGTTAAAATAAACCTGTGATTGTGTGTGCCGTAAGAAGACACGCAATTCTAGGGGTTTATACTTATGCTGAAATCAATTGTGAACTTAGATTAATCTTTAGATTAGTCATATTAAATATTGAAAACTATATTTTTGATTACACAAATCTCAAAGAAACCTGTGGTGGATTCAATGCCTTGGTTTCCCTTCTCATATTCTTTAAAACTTTATATTTTATTGTTTTTCTCATATTCTTTAAAACTTTATATTTTATTGTTTTTAATTTGATTTTTAGTTTAGATATTTTAATTGCTGTAACCCCATTTAAATTAGTTTAAATCCACTCTAAAATTTAATTGCAACCACAGTCCTTGTGGGATCGACCTGTACTTGCCCTTGTCTACCAGTTAGACACTGTGCACTTGCAGTTATTACAAGTAGGTTAAATTAACTTATTTATTTAGGTTAGTTAAATTTGCATCAAGTTTTTGGCGCCGTTGCCGGGGACTGTAACGGTGTAATTGAATTCAAGAGTTTATTTTCACTAATTTGTAGTTTAGGTTAATAAAAAAAAAAATTAGGTCAGATATAGATTGCTATTGCTTTTGCTTTTAGGATAGGCTTGATTTTATTTTTTAGTTATTTCTTTTAAGTCTTAGAAGTTTTGATACTTGTTTTTTTTTTTTTTTTTGCAGGTATTAACAGGTATGAAGCATATATTACAGGTTGCATATAAAAAATACAAAAAAAAAAAAACAAAAAGCACAGGGTTTGAATTGTTTACAGGTTGCTATCGCGTGGACACTCTCAGAAGTTGGCGAGCCGTCAGGTGGACGGTGCTTCTGATCGACGTCAACTCGACTTCTACCCGGCGTCGCAAGTAACCCAAGAGAGGTTCACGCCGGAGGTAACTTCTTTCCACCGCATCTGCACGCGGTTTCTGAGTGGATTACTGTGTTTTATTTGCTAGGTACTTATCTAGGGTCATTTTTCATTCATCTTGCTTGCGCATCATATAGGTCCTGATTAGGTTTTACCATTTTTATTTTAGAGTTAGGTTATCTTCATATATAGATTAGGCTTGCATAATTTAAAAAAAAAAAAATGAAATCTAATAATTATCCATCTCGCAGGAATGCATTTAATCCCATGCGACCACCTGATTATGCTCCATATTCAGATTATTACAACTCAGGTTCCGCATATTATCCTGACTTCCTCTCCCCTTCTAATGAGGATAAAAACTTTAAGGATTACTTCTCCCCTTCTACCTCGAAGCTTGAAACAGCCCTTATGACGATGACTCAGAAATTAGATGCACTTATGAATTTGACTCAACCCCTACCTCCCAGTAATGTTTCATTTGAGGGTTGTGTTGCATGTTCGAGTCCTAATCATTCTACAGCTGATTGTGATTTGCAATATGATTATCCTGAATATTTCGCTGAGCAAATCCATTCTTTTAATGCTAAATGGCGACCTGGTTATAATTCAAAGTTCAACTATTACAGCCCTGATTTCGCCAATAATCAAAATCTCTCTTGGGCTCATCACTCACACCAAGGAGGACATATTTTCTCTCAGGCTCCTCAATACCCTAATCATGTTATGCCCCACCATAACCAAGTCCCTCCATCCAACACATCAAGTTTAGAGGAAACGATTAATCAATTTTTGCAGCGCTCAGCAAGTATACTTGATCAGAATTCTAAGGACATATCTGAGTTGATAGCCACGACTCAAAGACTTGAGATAGTTGTGGATCATATTACTGAGGCAGTATCTGAAAGTGAGTTAGGAAGAGTTCCTAGTCACTCTGTTCAAAACTCAGAGGGTCAATTCATAACTGGTAACACATTGGAATCCGAGTCAGATGATGTTTTTGTGGATAATGTGATTGAAACTACTTTGCTTACTGACCCATTCCCTTCCCCACATTTTCATGAAGACCCACTCGACATATGTCTTCCTAGTGACTCATGCATAGAATCAAACTGTGAACAGTCTTTAGAGTCTCCTTTTGACTGTTTTCATGCTACACATGACCATTTAGAGGCTTGTTTGACTCATTCTAGTTTGGACTTTGATGTTGATGATTCCATTAGGGAAGTCAAGGATTTGCTTGACTCAGTCCCCATTGTGGATCCTAGTTATAAATGTAAGTCTAAAGTGGAGCCTCTCCCACTCAGTGAGTCAAAACTAGTCCCATCAGTTGAGCCACCTGAGCTTGACCTTAAACAATTACCTGACACCCTCAGGTATGCGTTTTCAGGTACTGATGATACTTTGCCTGTTATTATTTCATCTATATTGAATTCAAAACAGGTTGTCCCAAAGAAGTCGGGAGATATATTTAATGAGAGACTACATGCCATAGGTAGTGCTAATTCTAGGTTTGGGGGTGTTGTTGTGTCGTCTAACTCATCATCTTGGTGTAATCCATTTTGTTACGATGAACCTGTACCACCCGACATATTTATAGGCATACCACTTTCCATCCCTTTCATATTGACTGATGCTACCTATGTGGATCCATTGTTTGTAAGAGATGATTTCAATTTTCACCATCCTGATGTGGAAATTATCCAATCTTCTGATTTGGAACCAGACTTAGGATTTTCCATTTTAGGAGTAAGGGAGGATCATTTGTTGCATATCACTACTTGCGACCTATTCATGTTTAAGATCCCTATTGACTTCCAAGGAATGCGAGATTCTTTGCCATTTCTATATGATTTTAGATGGTGTCCTTGCAGCTTTTGGGATATGCTAGTATATTTTGTGTCGCCTGTGGTTGCTATTTTTGAGTGGACTGATCCTCAGCTTTTCAGGTTGTTGGTATACGATTCCTTACACCTTTTGACTCGTTTCTATCATAGCCTAGGTTTGGAGGTGAATGTTCCCTATGTTCTTCCTCGTCACTTCATGATATATCACTCATGAGGGAGAATATATGTCGGGCTGACGACGTTAAACCAAGCGCTCCTAGGAGGCAGCCTAGCTTCAGTTGTGTCATGATGGTTAGTCTGGATTGATTTTCGAGTTCTTTCTAGTTGCATTTCACTCATACTCGTTAGCTCCGTAACAATTTTGACTTACAACTGATACATATAATATTTTTATTTTTATTTTACTTTTTTTCATTTGAGTCCTGTATTGTTTTTATCAATTTATCATGATGAGTCCACAGTTCTTATGTCTCTGAGCGTTCATTGGTGGCAGATTTCGTCGAAATTGGTAAAAACTTTCCCATGGTAATATCACTCTAACTCTCATATTTTAGAGTTACTGCATTTGTCATGATCATCATTCTATACATTGAGGACAATGTTTGGTTTAGGTTTGGGGGTGAGGTTTATAAGTTTTTTCTGTATTTTTCAAAATTTTGGAACTAAAATTTATTTCACAATTTACTATTGTATTCTACTCAATCTCCATTGAATACATAGTTAATTATGATTGTGTGACAAATTTTCACTTTGAAAATGCAGTCAAAATCTAAGTTTCTTTCCAATGAAGAGGATGTGCTTTCAAGTATGCCTTTAAATTGGAGGAATACATGCTTTCAAGTGTCACTTTTATATATCAATAGGAAAACATATGGTTTGATATTATCTTTAAGTTAAATATATTTCATGAGATTTTTTTCAACTCGATTACTTTTTGCACTATAAGCCATATTAGCATGATCTGAAGTTGATGAGTGAGATATGAGCTAGAAAACCTTAGAATAATAGTGGAGACTAAACCCGTGAAAGTTTTGAACCATTCTTTTCTTTCTGAGTGTTAGATAAATATACTCTAATTTTTCTTGAGTTCGCACTAAGTCGTTGATGATCTCATTATTCTCATTTTTTTTTTATCAATTGCTTTGAGAATTAAATTATTGCACTAGAACTTTTTAGTTTATTTAGTTGAGATGTCATAATACCAACCTGAACTTAAGAAATGATGTAGGCAAGTTTTTCTTAAACCTTTTCTAGCCTTTTTACTTACCCACTCATTAGTTCCCTTTTGAAGCCCTTTGAGCCGTTGATAACCTTTTATTTGTTAACCCTTTATCAATACCCAATTTATCTAAGAATGTATATGGATGAATGTTAGTTGGAAATGGGCAATTAGAAAGAACAGAGTCAAATATACCATGAGTCATCAGTGTTGAAACATTCTATTGAGGAGAAGAGGAAAAGCATGTAGTTGAAAAAAAAAAAAAAAAAAAAAAAAAAAGAAAAGAAAAGCGAGGTCAATGAAAAAAATGAAGAAAGTAATTGATGGTTAGAACATTGATAGCCCTTGTGTTAGTTTAATGGGTATATACATTCTTAGAGATTTTTCGTATACATTTTTCCATTCTTTGTTAGCCATTACCTAAGCCCCATTACAACCTATTGAAGTCCTAGTTGATCTTAAGAGATGGTTAGTTTCGTAGATGTGGAGATTAGATAAATAAGAGCTATGGTGTATGATTTAACATTCTCAAAAGTAATTGATATTCCTGTCCATGAGATCATATTCATTCCATTCTTGAAAAGTTCGTTCTTCATATTACTATATGTGAGATGATTGTTTTCCATTATTTACTCTTTTCCTCACATATAAACTGAGTGAAATAACAAATCTCTGAGTGTTTTATTGTGAGTGACATGAGAGGTTTGAAGTCAAAACAAACTTTCTAAAGGAGATTTGGTAATTGTTTTACTCTGAAATAAAAAGTTATGTTGATATGGCCATGCACACACACACTTCGAGTTGGGAATAATTGATGAAATTTGTTTAACCTTTGGGTATTATTGAATTGTTGTGAGACTCTTTGATATATTATTGTGAGACTGTTAGCTATTTTCAAATTTTTTTGGCAATTAAATTCTTACTCTGAGGATAATAGACTGAGTTACCATATTTTGGAAATTTATGAGTCATAATGTTTGTGGGTAACATTTCTGGAAACCCTCACGAGACTATAACTCGTCCACTAGAGGTAATCTAGGGGTTTAAAGCCTTGTTGCACGTTTAAGGTAAGTGCAACCGATGATTCCTGCGAAAATGAGTTAGAATTTTATTTTTATTGTTTTGCTCGAGGACTAGCAAAATATAGGTTTGGGGGTATTTGATATTCACATAATTATTACATAATATATCCCTTAATTTATATATGTTAGTGTTTCGATTATTATAATTTATAATAATTATTTCGTTTTCATGTCTTGGCAGGAATTTGAGCGTTAACGATGAAATGATATCAAGGCGACAGACAATTGGTCGATTCTCGTGGTGGTACAAAGCAGAGAGTCACATATCTAAACCTAACCCTAGTAAACCTAGATCCACCTAATTTAACTTAAGCCCAAACCCAAAAATGCTAACCTAAAAACCGAAGCCCAAGATAATAGAACCCTATTTAACTCCCCTCATCTTAGGGAAAAGAGATCTCTCTTATTCTCTCTTCTTCCACAGCCCCTCTCCCCTCCTCTCTTTGCCAGCCATCACACCAATCCACCCTGCCGGCAATCCTCGCTCGATAGGAGAGCCGGCAGCGCGATAATCCCGCCATCACCCCTCATCTCGTCATCTCTCACCTCGTTCTCCGAGCCAACAACCACCTCCTCCTTCATCCCACTGAAACAGGGGCGTGACACCCTGTTTCACGTCATCACGCCACACAGCCATCACCACCACCACCGCGCGCACAACCTCCCTGTTTTCCACCCTGTTTCGCTCCCTCCTTCCTGTTTTCCTCTCTTCTCTTCGTCTATCCCTCCTCCAATTCTCTCTCTCTGCTCCAACCTCGCCAACAGACCAAGCGAGAAGCGCCACTGCCGCGAGACAGAGCTCGCGACAGAGCTCTCTGTTTCGCCTCCTCCTTTGTTTTCTTGCGTTAACTTCTCTGTTCTTCATCCTATCTCTCTTTTGCAGGTACCAGGGCAAGTCAGGGACCACGAGGAGCTCGCGAAGAAGCCGCAACAGCGCGGAACAGAGCGGCGTCTCGCTGGAGAAGACGAGCCAGTCCAACCGCGCGAAATCTGGCGGGAGATTATTCAAAATTCTGTTTTTACGCTATTGGCACCCCCGGTTCTGCTCTATACCACCACAGAGCTTGTGTAGTCCTTTTTCTCGGGATTCGTGTTCGTGCAGAGATGAGTTGCGGCGTACCACATCACGAGGAGATGATTACCACCACCATGGATAGCTAAACCCTTCGCCAAGGCTACGATGAAACCACAGGATTTCCTAGAGTTTGTGTATTTAAATTTATTATTTTCTTTATGCTTGAACGTTAAACATATTTGATTTATGATTTTTAATAAATTGCTTTCACCGATTATATCCTGATTAATTATCTAGACTAGTCGGTAGTTAGAAATACCCTTTGTTGAAATTCAAAAGCCTGATTTAATCAATTAATCTAAATCTGTGATTGTGTGTGCCGTAAAAAGACACGCAATGCTAGGGATTAGGATTAGTTAAAATAAACCTGTGATTGTGTGTGCCGTAAGAAGACACGCAATTCTAGGGGTTTATACTTATGCTGAAATCAATTGTGAACTTAGATTAATCTTTAGATTAGTCATATTAAATATTGAAAACTATATTTTTGATTACACAAATCTCAAAGAAACCTGTGGTGGATTCAATGCCTTGGTTTCCCTTCTCATATTCTTTAAAACTTTATATTTTATTGTTTTTCTCATATTCTTTAAAACTTTATATTTTATTGTTTTTAATTTGATTTTTAGTTTAGATATTTTAATTGCTGTAACCCCATTTAAATTAGTTTAAATCCACTCTAAAATTTAATTGCAACCACAGTCCTTGTGGGATCGACCTGTACTTGCCCTTGTCTACCAGTTAGACACTGTGCACTTGCAGTTATTACAAGTAGGTTAAATTAACTTATTTATTTAGGTTAGTTAAATTTGCATCATTTTGATTAATTGTTTATTTTTATATTTGGGTTTTGTACAGATGATTTGTGATTTTATTGTTAAATATAGTTGGGTGTATTGTATTGAGCCGTTTGGGTTTTTGGCATTTAAAGTGTTTCTTGATTGGGAAAAATAAATTAATGAGTATAGTGAGGATTAAATTGAATATTGAAACTATTACTATTATTTGTTATGCATCATTTGAGGGAAATCAAACTGGTGGTAGAGTTGTAATTCGAAAACGGAGTTGAAATTCAGGATTTTATTTGTATATATATGGAGTGAATAATATGTTGGGGATTAAACCATAAAAATATTTATTCAATGGATATTTTGGTGAATATTAATTATTTAAAAAATTTATGAACACAGTAAGGAATTTATTATTTGAAATTAGAGGTATATATGATGAATTGTGACAATATTTGCAATTTTCTACGTGCTCACCTTAGATGACAAAGCTATTATTAGTTAAATATTTTGGAAATAAAATTTGTGAGCATTCATCGTTTGATGAGATTAATTTGGGTATTTTTATTGTTATGCGAATTGATATTTGCACTATTATACTATAACTTGAATTTGATTGTTTTGCAATTTGACTTGCAAATAAGTATGGATCCTTATATTAATGAGTTTGGTCCTGCTTGGTTAGATGTTCATGAAAGTGCTAGTTTCCCTCCCAAAAAATTGGTGGATTTATTTATGACTGACAATGTGTATAAGACTTTTGAGATTAGTTGATTTTTTTTGCCATTTTCCACAACTCCAAAAAAAAAGTGTTAAAAAATGATTTTGGTATACAAACTTGCTTGTATACTTGGTATATGATTATAGTATGCAGATTTGTTTGCATATTGAGTACACCGTTCCATTAAGTTTGGATGTATGTATGATGATACACTTGTCATGGATCGAACTTTTGGTGAGATGACATGACCCTCGATGTGGCACCCTACTTGGGACATGCACACTATGAGTGAGTTCAAAGGTATGGGAGACACACTTGGATGAAGTGTGCACAACAAAAGAGGATAGTGCGATTGTGGAAAAGAAGCCAAATGTTTTTTGCAATAATGAACACATAAATTTTATCCTAATGTGAAACCTGTATTAATTACTCTGTTAGTATAAATGCATGATTTTCGTAAGTGAAGAAATCAAATGCTTATTCTATATTCTATCATTGAATAAGAACTACGTGTCTTTCTTAAGGTGTAAAAGTGTATTTTTGGATTCAATAATGGTGTATTATGACTATGATTTGTGTTTTGTTGAAAGTAAATTGCTCACACCAGCAACGAAATACTGACTAAAATTATATTTATGATGAATGCTGATAAATTTAGAAATGTCATCCATTTGTTTCTAACCATTTTGTGCATGATGGTAATTCTACTAATGTTTCTGCAGGTTAGACTTGCTATGGTCAACCCACATCATAAGCATAAGTAAAATATATATTTACTTTAAGTATGATAAAACTTATTAAAGTGACACATTTGCCTCATTGAGGAACTACATATCTTTGAATTGGCTTTTTCGTGTGTATATAGTTTATGTAAGTTAATTTCATTGATTAGAGATGAAAATACTCATACCGGCTACATAGCTAACCAAAATAAGTTTATGCTTCTTGGGTACATTCTTATTGGAACGTAACCAATTATCCTTTCTCAGAGTAGAAAATCTTGGCAGTGTTGGAATTTTATTTGGTGGATAATGATCATCGAAAAGTTTCATGGTTAAACAGTTTTTGTTTACTTCAAATTTATAATAAACGTTATATTTGTTGTATTTGAACTTTGTTATTTTTCCTTGTTGGTTTTAAGAAATGTTCAAATTTTCTTAGAAGTAGAGGCATGTCAACTGCTCCGCCTGCCATCACGACCACGCCTTCTAGTCCCTACCCCCCTCTTTATTTTGTGTTACACCAATTACGACCCCAATCCCTTTCGACGTGGATCTGGATTTGAAATTCAGATCGGAGACAAGATGGAGGGACTTACATACTTACAATATCATTCGGTGATACAAATGGGCGAGGGAGGGGAAGGTTTAGGAGCTCCAGCAGGTGATGCAAATGGGCAGTAAAGAACAAGTTTGGGTGATGGAGCAATGCGTTTCTTCTTCTTCTCGTTCTTGTTGGGAGTGAGAGCATGGACTTCAGTGGACAAGCAACGACTGGAGTGGTGGTTAGTGGTGGAGTAGCGGTTTTTTGGTGTAGTAGAAAACATAGAGGGAGGGATGGGGGCTAGAAGGGGCTAGAAGGGGATAGTCGGTGATGGCAGTTGGAGCAGTGGTTGCTGATCGGCAACAAGAAGGAAACGAGGGAGGGGGATAGGGGCTAGGCAGTGTCAATTAGTAACAAAGAGGTGATTAGGTTGAAGATTGAGTCGGAGAAGATGGGGTTGTGTGTGGTGTTTGTCGAAGAAGAAGGTGGGCTTTTATCGTGCCTCGAGATGTGTACCTATTTATGAATATATATTGGTGAAATTTCGGAGTAGAAGTGTTCTTCACGTGATGAGTATTTTGTTTAGAAAATAGATGACCCTACCTAAAAAACTAGTCCAGAGGGGAGTATTATTAGCAATCTTTGAGGGGTATCCCTAATTAAACATTAGTATTAGGGGTATGTCTAATTGCCCCTTTTTAAAACCATTAGATAACTCAAAGAATTCTGACCGTCAGTAGCATTTTTTTGAGAATATTTTAAACCTATTTATGTGCTTTGGACGTGCCATCCAAGTAACAAGCATTTTTGGATTGGCAAGCACTGTTTACCACCACCAAAAGTATTGTCTCATACCACCATTGCAACTTTTTTCTCTCCCACACCGCCGCCTCTTTTCCACATCACCAATAAAAAATCAAAATTTAAAATTCTCCATTCTCTTCCTCTTATCCTCTTTCTCTTTTATCCGCTCTCCCTCTTTTCTCCATCAGATACCACCACCACCCTGCCATCATCACCACTATCCCTCCACCTTTTTTTTTCTTTTCGTCAAGCACCACCACTACCACCACCCCTGTCACCTCTCTCTCACTCTTTGTCCTTGAAAATATGATACTATCCCTGACTTTGGTTCAATTTAAACGCTCAACTAAGACTGATTCTCAAGCTCATCAAAACATGAAAATTGTACTACTCTTAGTCATATAATCAACACAATTTGAATGAATTAAAAATGTTATGAATTGAGAAACTTATGGTCATTTTACTAAATTCACTCAAAACTGTAAAAAAAAGGGTATTGTCCTCGATTTCGGCCAATCGATACGCTCAATTAAGACCGATTCTTAAGCTCATCAAAACATAAATATTGTAGTACTCTGAGTTACCTAATAAACACAATTTGAATAAATTAAAAATGTTACGAAATGAGCAAGTTATGGTTATTTTACTAAAGTCACGCAAATCTGTCTTGCAAAGAAAACGGGGTAGTATCCCTGACTTTCGGCCAACTTATACTCTCGATTAACACCAATTCTCAAGCTCATAAAAAATGAAAATTGTAGTATTTTAATTTATCTAATAAACAAAATTTGAATCACTTGAAAATGTTTTGAAATGAGCAAGTTATGGTCATTTTACTAAAGTCACACAAGTCTGTCTCGCAATGAAAACTGGGTAATGTCCCTAACTTTCGGCCAACTTATACTCTCTATTGAGGCCGATTCTCAAGATTATCAAAACACAAAGGTTGTAGTACTCTGAGTAATCTAATAAACATAATTTGAATAATTTGAAATTATTTTGAAATGAGAAAGTTATGGTAATTTTATGACAAACTTTCAAACTGTCCAAAAAAAAAATTGTTTTCACCCATTTGCATTGGGCAATGCGAGGAGGAGTCTCAAATTCGCCCAGACCTATGCGAATTAAAGTCTCCAATTCACCCATATCTATGCAAATGTGAAACTTCCACTCACACGGACCTTTGCGAATGTGAGACAACCACTCGCATTGTCCAATGCGAATGGGTGAAAACATATTTTTTTTCTGGACAGTTTAAGTGTTTGTCATAAAATGACCATAACTTTCTCATTTCAAAACATTTTCAAGTAATTCATTGTGTTCATTAGATAAATGAGAGTACTACAATTTTTGTGTTTTGATGAGCTTCATAATCAACCTCAATAGAGAGTATAAGTTGGCCGAAAGTTAGAGACACTACTCCATTTTCATTGCGGGACAAATTTGCGTGACTTTAGTAAAATGATCATAACTTGCTCATTTCAAAATATTTTCAAGTGATTTAAATTGTGTTTATTAGATAACTTAGTGTACTACATTTTTTGTGACTTGATGAGCTTGAGAATCACTCTCAATCAAGCGTATAAGTTGGCCGAAAATCGGGGACATTACCATATTTTCTTTTCGGGACATATTTGCGTGACTTTAATAAAATGACCATAACTTTCTCATTTCAAAATCGCTAATTCTAGGCAGCCAGGGCTCCCAACTATTTTTTGGCCAAGTTTGGGCTATTTACACTTCTACTCCTTCTATAAATGATGTTTGTGATTGTATTTTAAAGAGAATGGGTAAAAGTGTAAAAGAGCCCAACCCTAGCAAAAAATGGTTGGTAGCCCTGGCTGCCTAGACTTACTCTTTCAAAACATTTTTAATTGATTTAAAATTGTGTTTATTAGATAACTCAAAATACTACAATTGTTAAGTTTTGATGAGCTTGAGAATCAGTCTCAATTGAACGTATCAATTGGCTGAAATTTACCCTATTTTTAAGTTTTGAATGAGTGATAGTTGGGTTGTTTTGCGAAGATAGGAGAAGAAGGGAGGCCGGCGGTGGCGGGGAGTGGGGTGGTGTTGCTCCATTGTCTGTTGATCTAAAGAGAAGTGAAGAGAAAAAACAAAGAAAATAGTGGAGCATGATGGTTATCTTCTCGCGTTCATTGTTATTTTTTTTCCAAAAACATTTTTGGGTGGTGTGAGTTAGTAGGTAAAAAAAAATCTAGATGGTGGTGTGGGACAATACTTTTGGTGGTGTTAAACAGAGCTTGCCTTTTGGATTTTCAGGTAATTAAAACAAACTCTAGGGGTGGGAAATGTCGGTTCGATTCAATTTTGAGACTCAAACCGATTTCAAATCAATTTCATTCGATTTGCCCAAAACCGAATTTTTTATTTGTAAACCGATGAAATTGATTCAGTTCGGTTGGGCTAAAAGATATCGAAACAATAAACAACAAACAAAATAAGATATCGAAGCAACAAACAAGAGATTGAAAGAGAGAAAGTGAACCACAACAAGCATATCAAATCACAATAAGATAGATCCAACAACAAACAAGATAGATAAAATTGAAAATAGATAAGAAGAATAAATCAAACATGCAAACATTAATTACCCTTGAAGATGATTGCTGAGAGAGTGAAAGTGATCGAAAGGGTGTTGGAGTCTCAGATGATTAGATTGAAAGAAGAAAATTTAGGTTGAGGGTTTGGCAACCGTTTGGGTTTGAGAGTTAAAAAGAGAAACTGAGGGAGAAAGGGTTGTGTGCGTTTTAGGTTTTTGTTTTTGGGCGTGATTCAGTGCAACAGGGTGTAGTGCAGGGCATTTGTTGCATCAATCATGTATTGTCACCAACCTAATTTTGTATTTATTTATATATCTAATTAATCGGTCGATTCAAAATCGTAAACCGACTCCGAACCATTTATAACCAGTTTAGTTCGGTTGAAATGATTTTATTTCCACTCATATTTTGGTTCGGTTACTGAACCGAAATTGAAAACAGATTCGGTTGATTAATCCAATTTAAATCGATTTTTGTCCACCCTAACAAACTCTACTTTACTACTATACAATCTCCAATGACAAGGGGTAGTTTAGTCATCTCCTTGACCGTGAGGCATTTATGCATATTCACGGTCAATGTGATCATGGCATAGTAAAGATCGAGTTTCGTAGCATTGGGCGTTCGTTGAAATTATTTTATTTTATTTATTTATATTTTTATTATTGTAATTTGCAACGAGAAGAAGGGAGAAGCAAAACACGTGTGACACTTTACTATTAATTGTTGACTGGGATAAACAAAATGGTTGAGACAAAAGATGGCTAGGATTGAGAGTTAAAAAGATGTTTAGGGTTGAGATTCATTCTCTATAATGACATGTTTGCAATTTAAAAATATGTAGAAGGGAAGAAAAAAAAAAATTTAAGATGGTGAATTTTTTTTTGGGAATGTACATGTGGCGGAGAGAGAGAATTTTGTGTTTTTTTTTTCAAAATGAAAACTAACATAATTATCATTGTAGCTGTTGAATTTTGGTAAACTTAATATCGTTTAAATGCATTTTTGAAGATGTTTTCAACAAAACCTATGATCAATACAATCGCTCAATTTTTAAAAATATATTAAAAACGTTCGATCCATTTCTCGACATTAGTATTTTTCAAATCTTTTCAGATGAATGAAAATAACTTCTCAATGTAAATTCAAATAAAGAACTCGAATTCTAATAAAACTAATGATCAATACAAGCGCTACAATTTTAAAAATATATATTTTATTATTAAAAAACTTCTAATATATTTTCCGTCATTAGTATTTTTCAATAACATAAAGTTTATAATATATAATTGTATCTTGGAATAAGCTTGCACTTTAAAACCGATAGTGAAGATGGTGGCTGGGGGTTAAAGACGTGTTATTTAGCAAAAAAAAAAAAAAAAAAAAATTATATACTTTATGGAATTGCCAATGACATGGGTATCATACTAGTTGGTTGACTGACAAGTCAAGTAACCCTTCAACTTGAAAAAGGGTGACACAGAAACAAGTCCACGTTTCTTCCGCCACTCTTCGGACCTCACTTGTTCACGTTCTCTTTCCTCTTTCTTTGTTTGCCGTGCCTTCTCTCTCATCAACAACTTGATCGTATCCAAATCTGAATCTCTCTCTCAATCCCTACAAGAACGAACACTGGTTCTTCTTCATCTCAACTCACCCTCTTCAAGCTTCAAAGAAAGAAAGAAATGCGAATCTTGAGTTTATACGAGAGAGCTTTCCACGACTATCCTTCCCTCTCCAAACTCGTCGTTCTCGTCACTCTCAGGTTCTTCTCCGCTCCTTTCAATTCCGATTCCATCACTACTAATTGCATAAATTTGTGTTTATAATTGTTATTTCAAGAAATTTGAGTTGATCTTAGCTCCAATTAAAGTTCATTCCATGTAATCTGATTTTTAAATCTACAGAACCTTGATTTTATATATCTGTAAGTTGGCATGAATGGTAAATAGACTTGGTTTGTGGGCCTAATAAAGGACTAGTTTCTATGCTTAGAGATAATTTGGTTGATTAAATACAATCATCATTTCTACCATTGGACAAGTGCGTCCAATACCTTGCAACTTGCAACCTAAATCTATTTAGGGCGACCAGTGGCTTTTGGTTGCTAAATTTGAAATCAAATTCAAGAAAGCTTAGGCCTCTTTCACAAATATATTCTACATGTGAAAATGAATATAGAAAACTCAATCAATCTTCCATTGCGATTTTTCCAATCAAAAGGTGGCGATCTCAAGTTCAAGTTTGTGGTTTTCAAAATGAATTAGGACGCTCTATGTCTGGTAACTTGTATCAATTGGTCACAAGATCATAGTTTCAAATTTTCTTAATCTGTGGATGCAGCATACTTGGTGAACCATGCAAGTTTTGGATGTGTTGTGATTTACTATTAGGGAAGCCATAGCTTCCACTTTTGTAAACAATACGCACATTGTTTTTCTCAATAAAAAAAACATAAACCATGTTCCAGTTCTCTTAATTTGTAGATTTACCATAGATTGTGAACCATGCAAAATTTTGTACATTGTTGTTCTACTTCTGATTTACTTTCTTGCACTAGTTATTCATTTTTATTGCTAGTTTTCTACCTTATATTATGCCTGGCTCTGTCCAAAGCGTGTATTTGTTAGTCTCCACTCTTTTAGTATGCGCTAAGATGAATGGAAGGGTGTGTTTGTGTCAACAAAGTTCTACTTCTTGTATATATGAATTATTACAATCTTTCCAATGTGTCATTTAATAGCACACTTACTAGTTGTTATACTCTTTTTGTTTGATTTTTATTTGCAGGTTCTGTTGTGTCATATAAAGTAGGAAAATATTGTGCGTTTGCTAGTTCGATGTCGATTGGTTTTCTTTCAAGTGTAGTTTAAATGGTCTTGATCCAACCCAAAAAGAATAATCTTACAAATCTAGAATTAGTATTTTTCAAAATAACAAAAAAGGCAGTATCCTCTTTTTTCATGCAAGAGATAGGATGCCTCGTCCTGGTGTGTGTGGGTGTATTCTGGCTTATGATAATGTAACATATCGTGTTTTCTCTTTAACCTTCTGCTGCCCATCTTTCCGACTGACTCACCATGTTGGTCACTGCAGTAGTGGGGGTCTTGTAGCATATGCAGAATCCAACCCACATAAAGGAATAAATGGTGCTGAGTCATTGGAATCTGATATCAAGAAAAAGAAAGTAGTGGTGCTTGGAACTGGTTGGGCTGGCACAAGTTTTCTGAAAAATTTTGATAGCTCCTTGTACGATATTCAAGTGGTTTCTCTTCGTAACTACTTTGCATTTACCCCTTTGTTACCTAGTGTCACATGCGGCACAGTGGAAGCACGCAGCATTGTCGAACCAATTCGCAACATTATTAAGAAGGTAATGGCTGTTTCTAGCTAGACAATTATTCCTCGATTATCACTAAGAATTTGCTGTGATAGTATTAACCTTTTCTTCATTGTCTCTTTCATAATTGCATCACAAGATTTGATTCAAAATTGGTGAAAGAGTTAGGATGTCTTGTAGTGTTGTGTTGCACTAAGCTACTTGATTCAGTATAAACCATTATGCTAGAACTACTTAGGTATGATAGATTTCAATGGTAATGATAGTCAACTTCTTTAATAAGATGTAGGATGAGCAACTGGTTTTGATAAACCAGTTGTCCATAAAGCAATCAAAGTTTACATTGCTTTGATATTTGATATGGCTGATACATGTTATCCATACATCAAACCTACGTAGAGAAGTGCTAAGACTAATCATTACCAATCTATTTCATTACTTTTGCTGGTTGACCCTGCAATTCTCATTCTGCTATTTCTGGAAACTTGTTTAGGTACACGTATTTTAAAATATAAAGCTCACTTTTTCTCTTATTCTAGTCAGTGAATTAAAAACTGGACCAATATGCTTGTTTTCTCCTTTCCAGTCATTTTTCCTCGATGCATATGGGCATCCCCAAATAACATTCTTTCACCTTTACACATTTTATCTATTGGAGCTATTTTAGGTTCCATGAAAAAGGTTGTTTCTTATTTGCCTGTTCTATCTCTAAACCTTTTGGTTGCATTTTTCGTTTATACTTGCCGCTACTTTGACGACTTCTTGCTCATATCCACTTTTTTTTTTTCTTTAATATGTTTGGAGGGCATATAGAATATTTATGTTATTGGAGCTGAATTTAGTCCCTGAAATTGAAACTGGATGTTTGGTAAAACATCACATGTTTGGAGCTGGATTTTGCATTTGTCATATGGAGGATCTGTAAGAAAGTGAAACACTGTCTTTTTTCATGTGCTTCTGCTTGACTTGATTGTTATGGCTGAATTTCAACTAAATAACATGTTCATTGTCAACTAAAAGGTGATTTCTGTAGATATTGAAACAATATTCCAATCGGTTTTGTAATCCTTTGGCAGAAAACTAGAGAGATTAAGTTCTGGGAAGCTGAATGTCTCAAGATTGATGCAAAAAACAAGAAAGTTCTCTGCCGGTCTAATCAAGATGTGGATCTGGGTGGAAAAGAAGAGTTCACAGTTGATTATGATTACTTGATCATAGCCATAGGAGCCCGTGCTAATACGTTCAATACACCTGGCGTTGAGGAGCACTGCCATTTTTTGAAGGTAATGTGCTACTTTGTTATATGCTCTCATGTCAATATCTACAGGCTTTTGTGCACAAGTCAGTTATACCCAGTTTCCCAAGAAGCTTGTGCACTATAAATATGCCTCTCGTTTTTTGCTTTATTTAACAATGCCACTTTTGTAGGGGTCAGAATCTCCCTCCCCCCCACCTAAAAAAAAAAAAATAAAAAAATAAAATTGGAGGGTTTTGGTAAAAAAAAAAAAAAGTGACCTGACTCGATATTGTTCTGCACAACTTCATGCAGGAAATAGAGGATGCTCAGAAGATCCGCAGAAGTATGATTGACTGTTTTGAAAGGGCCAGCCTCCCTACACTTAGTGAAGAAGAAAAGAAGAGACATCTCCACTTTGTAGTTGTTGGTGGTGGTCCAACCGGTGTTGAATTTGCTGCGGAGCTTCATGATTTTATTCGTGGAGACTTACTGAAGGTATATCCAAAGGTTCAACATCTGGTGAAAATATCACTTCTTGAGGCAGGGGATCATATTCTGAACATGTAAGAAATATTTTCAGTATTTTAATGCCTTTTATCTTTTGTTAGGTTATGATTGTTTGGAAATCATATAATCTTGTCAACTTCATTCTCACATCATGCTTGGTATTGCACTTGTTTTGAAGATGCTATAACACAACGTAGAAATTGACTAGTCCAGATCTTAGTAATGGATATTTATTTCAGAAACTGCAAATTAAAAGAAAATTTCATGCTTATTTGGAATATTAAAACATATACAAAATTCTCAAGAGAACGACTTTGATATCCCTTTTATTAAAATAACTATATATTTTTCTCTTTTCATCCCATTCATTATGGAGGGTGAAAGGGTGAAGTAAAAGGTGGTAGGGTATAAGGTGGTGCCACCTCCTTTGCACGAGGAGAGTGGTAAACCACCTTATGACACATTCTTAGATGAGTAGAGAGATCTTATCCCATTTTTAGACTTCAATACTTCATAAGACTTTGTCTATATATGAATGTATGGCTGTGCATGATGCATGGGATGAAAAGAGAGAAATATATTGTTATTTTCATAATGCTCAGGATTTTTGCCATTTATATCATTTCTAAAAAATACTAATTTTCACGTATGTGAAGATGACATTGATACTTGTGTCGGAGCATACATATGTACTAGTATGTGGGCATATCCATACATTACACTATTATTATTTTCTGGTTTAAGCATAAATTTGCTTTTATTAGTCATATTGTTTCCATGTAGATATCGATATATCATACTATCTTTCTATTAATGTGCTCATAACATGTATAAGGAATTTAAACCTTTGAAACATATGCAAATTTGAGGATCTAAAACATGGTGTCACATTGGAGCGTTCAATAAGTATAGTTCATGGTTCTTAGTAAGTCTCACAAATTAGCTTTTATTAGCCATTGCTTCTTAGCTTTTAACCTATCCGCATGAAACGATCTTAGTGTAGAATATCTGTGTGATGCTTATTTTCATAATTGTTTTGCGAGATACATGCTTTAGTGCAGGTGATAATCAGTGAATCCTCTATTCAATAACAACATATAGTAACTGAATGATCATTTGCTCATACACCATGAACATGTAGATGACCACTCTTATTCTCTGTTCAGAAATACATGTCCACTAAAAGCAAGTAATTGCGCTGTTGACATCATTTTGCTTATAATGTTTTTAGTGGTTGGACACAGATTATGATGTCTGGTGAACACTATTACAGTTTCTTTTAGACACAAGGTTATGACGTCTAATTAAGGGCGGATTCTCGTTCCATACATTGTGCTATTACATATATAGGCCAAACAAGTTTGCTTGCATTAAAGAGGAAGTAGGTGGAAATGTTAAATTTGGAATTCTAAAAAAGTCTGATGAAAACTGTCTTAACAGCTGTGCCGAAAGGTCAAAACATGATCAGTTTGTGGTTGAGGTTGTTAACTTTCTCAAGGCTATTACAACTCTCATAAGTAACTGTCATTTTAGCTATACTAGGACTGGGAGTTGTCAAAATATTGGATGGGAGACTGATGAGAAATTTTCAGAGCTCTTTCTAATCGGTTTTAGATTAGTAGCCTTCATATTTTCCCCTTAGTATTGTGACCTGATTGATATCCCCCTTTTAAAACTTCTCGTTCGGACTTCTGAAACTAGTGGTTGTTGGAGGTATCAGACACATTAGAATATTGTGCAAGTGCGCATCATGATGGTGGAAGCTTCACAGCTCAAATAGGCAAAATAAAACAAGAGAAAAACACTTCTTTCCTTACAATTTAGTTTGTACACAAGAATCAACTCTCTTTAGGCCTTATTTATAAAGGAGATGACCTCAAACAAGTAAATACCATTATCCTCAACCTATCAAATCAAACTAATTAGGAAAGAGGATAACATCCTAAATCATTAAAATTCCTGAATTGGACTAACAATATTCTTAGAATAGTTAAATGATGCTAAATATGATTTAGATCTCAATGGATTTCATCTTGAAAAGTTATTCTAATTTATTCTTTGATAAATCAATTATATAATATTCTATTTTTGATGAATGGCCACTATTTTAATTACATCTTCTATTTTAGCAATTTTCATAAGCAACGTGTTTTGCGGATGTGTGTGCATGTGTGCTATTGCTTCATGTCTTACTTGTAGCTAGAATGGCACCAGAAATAATATCGTTTATATAAAATAGACCTAGAAACAGATTTTGGCATCTTGAGCTTCTGTTCATTTTTAAAATGTTCTCGTGCTTATAAAAGTTCTGCCATCGCAGGTTTGACAAAAGAATCACTGCCTTTGCTGAAGATAAATTTCAGAGAGATAGTATTGATGTGAAGTTAGGATCCATGGTTGTAAATGTGACTGATAAGGCTATTTCTGCAAAGGAAAGATCAAGTGGAATGACTTCTTCTATACCGTATGGGATGGTTGTCTGGTCAACTGGTATTGGGACTCGCCCTGTTATTATGGATTTCATGGAACAAACTGGTCAGGTTATTGTTCTAAACTATGGACTTGCCTTTTCATAGAGACCTTAGTTTTATATGGTAATATGTATCCATATTGGACTTTATAGCTCGACTCACAGAAAGGCATTATTTGTTCTGAACGCAGAAAAATAGGCGTGTTTTAGCAACTGATGAATGGCTCAGAGTTGAGGGATGTGACAGTGTCTATGCAGTCGGTGATTGTGCAACTATTAATCAACGCAAAGTCATGGTATGTGCACTATTTTTCCTTTCTAAGATCAGTTTATTCAAGATGCAGGTCTTGGATTGTTTGGAACTTAATAAATTCTGTTTAGCAATCACCTGTCTTCATGTTAGAGATGAACTTATAAATTGTTAAGAAACTATCTTAAGGATAACAGGGTATATGTCGTTATATCTATGCACCTTCTGATAAAGAAAAAGTCACGTCACAGTCAAACTCACAAGGAACTAGTTGTAACTTGTAATAAACTTGACTTATGCATTTCAAGTTGGTAGCTGTTTACACATTTCCCAGGGGAGGGATGCCTCAGTTTCTCTGAGATTTTTTTTTTGTTCGCAATGAAACATGTCCTCAAATAAATAAATTTCCAAATTATTAAAGATAGTTGTAATGCTATTTAACTTTCTAAATAATATCCATCTTTTCTCAGTTGCAAACTACCCTGCTTAACAGTGTGTTTCCTTTTCTCTTTGCATTGTGAAATCACCTCAGGAAGATATCTCTTCAATATTTGATAAAGCAGACAAAGATGAATCTGGTACTCTAACTGTTAGAGAGGTCCAAGATGTCATTGATGACATCTGTGAAAGATACCCTCAGGTGGAACTTTACTTGAAAAATAATAGAATGAAAAGTATTGTAGATCTTTTGAAGGATTCCAAAAACAATGATATCAAAGAATCTATAGAACTGGATATTGAGGGGCTCAAGTCAGCTCTGTCTCAAGTGGATTCACAGATGAAGAATCTCCCTGCAACAGCTCAGGTGATTTCAGTCAGACTTCTCTCAAATATTTTCATTTAGTGGTGAAACTCGGCATCTTACTAACCACATCAAAATCTTTTCCCCCTTTCATGTATGTTGAAAATTTTAGGTTGCTGCTCAACAGGGCTCTTATCTTGCAAGATGTTTTAACACTATGGACCAGGCTGAGGAAAATCCAGAAGGTCCTCTTAGGTTTAGGGGAACTGGACGTCACCGTTTTCGCCCCTTTAGGTATTAGTTCAATTGTTTCGTTGCCTTTTCCTGTGAGTATATTATTTTGATAAACTTGTATCATCTACCTGAGCCACCATTAGGGAAAAGTTCAAAGTAAGCGAACACTTGATTTCTCATAGCTTTCGTCCTACAAGATAGTTAATATTTCAAATTATAATGCTCATTAACTGGAAGCATACAAGGCCTTACAGCATCAGGTGGCATTAGGTAACTTAGAAATGAAATCTCTTTCGGGTTTTTGATTGACTCTGTCATTTTTGTAATTTGATATGAAGAAAACAAAACGTTGCTGACATTGAAATACTTTTTTTTAATGATAACTGATGTAGTCGATTCCTTCTCTTCTTTCTCGCTGCTTGTCTAGACCTGCACAAGTAGCACACGTGAGCCAAGGACCACCGTGTGGTGGCCGATGACATTCCGATGCTTAAGTTAGATAAGGCTTAGGAGAGACTTAAAACTGTAAATTGGGTTTCTTTAGCATACCTTAAGTTCATTGACCTTATTTTCCTTTTATAGTGTAGGAGTTCTTGTTCGGCTAGGCCTTTGGTGACATAGTTTTAGTAAAGAGATCTTGTTGAGATCCTTTCCTAATTTGGAGTTGCCCATGTGGGATAGTTTCCCTACACGACTCGTGCTCCTAGATTTGCAAGAGAGGTTTTCTTTTTAAGTGTTGTCCATGCAAGGAAATTTCCTTGCCTGATTTATACTCTAGTATTTGTTTTCTAGTCGGATCCAATGTGTTTCTGGCCTGTCAGTCTTGGGTAGATCTCTCAGATACTTGCCTTAGAAGTCTTACGAGTATTGGGCCTGACCGTGTGACGTGTGGGCTTAATGGCTCATTGCAACTTGGACCCCACTGTCTGGATACCGCCAATGATGGGCTTAGTGTTGTTTGGGCCTCACTGGATTGAGCATGCAATCGGACCTGCTTTGTTTTGTTGACGAGATTATCATGACACGTGTACTGTACTGATCAGAGGACAGTTTGGTGTTCATCAATAACAAAAGGAAAAACATGTGTTAGATAAAATCATGTAAAGAACTTTGAAGCATCCATGTCTCACTTGTCATGGGTACTTAATGTGTATGGGATATTATATTTATTGTAAAATATCACACCATGAAATGAATTATTTGATTATTTCTAAACTACCACCTAAACCCAACAAGTTCGGGGTTACCAAATTTGTCTCTCCGTACATATTTTGGTATCAGAACACTTCTCTTACTGACATTGTGACACATAAAAATTCAAATGCATGGCTGGCAATGCTAAATTGCAATGCAAGTGATTGAGCTCAAATTTCACAAAATAGGGAAGGATGTGGTCGAGGGAAATTCTAAAGTGAATGAGGGAGACCTTAGTCTGATTGGAGTCTACCTACTATAATGATTTTCTGAAGGTATTTTCTTCTTGTTGCAAGCACCCAAATCTGATTTTGGGGTTCAGGGGTTTTGTGTCAAAGTTTGTGGTGTGATTGTTTGGACTTTTCTTTTATTGTGACCTTGCTTCAACCAATAGTCTATTGAAGTTTTGTTCATCCGGACTTTCATTTTGGAATGTCCATATCTTGTTTTGAGTTTGGTTTTCTTTAGAACATCTCCACCAATAGTAAAATTGGTCTTGGGGTGTGAGGCACTTCTTGGGGAGTGTTTGAATGTGCTGCTACATTCCCAGTGGCAAAATTGTTCCATCACCACCCAGAAATTTTCGGTGCTTTATGTGATTTGTTTTTTGTTTGATAAGAGTTTTTTGGGCAACTTGGTATGGAGACCACGAGTCTCAATGCCACTATTTTAAAATGGCATGTCTTTTATTCTTATAAGATTCACCAAGTTTTACAATTTGTTGGCTCTCTACTCATCAGTTTTGTGGCATTATTAAAATGGTTTTATTCCATCTTTTGTAGTTGAGTTCCCATTTCTATAAAATATTCTTCCATCACCAAGTGAAGGTCTCTATCTTACTAAGAGTCGAGAGTTGTAGCAAGCCAATTAAGTAGTGATGTTCTACGAAGAAAATCACGTAAAGATTTGGATAAATTCATAAAACGTTTGGACATTTCTTCACCCTGATTTGTTTCTATTTCATAAGGTACAAGCATTTAGGGCAGTTTGCTCCTTTGGGGGGAGAGCAAACAGCAGCACAATTGCCAGGTGATTGGGTTTCAATTGGTCGCAGCTCACAGTGGCTCTGGTACTCTGTTTATGCAAGGTAGCGTTTTCACTCTGTTCTTGGGTTTCTTATGAATTCTATGTAACTTTGCTTGCTGCCAATATGTCCAACTTTGCTTGATTATTTACCTTATCCAGCAAGCTCGTCAGTTGGCGTACAAGGGCATTGGTTATAACTGACTGGACAAGGCGATATGTTTTTGGGAGAGATTCAAGTAAAATTTAATGCAACCAAGTACTTAATTGAACAATCTTATTGCACAGGCTTTATCCGAAACCACGTGGCTTCTAATCCTGCATGTTTACTATTTACATGTTTTTGGTTTTGTATTTGTGTATTTTTATCACATGCAAAGAAATAAGTTTGTTGGTTTACCATCTGATTGTGTGATACCTTGTCTAATCAATCAATCTGAAAAATTCATTTTCCATTTCACACTCTTCCATCCAGCTTGTTATTTCGTTTCTATATGATTAGCTAGGGGTGTCAATATTTACCTATATAACATATAACTCATTAAGGACCAAGATCAATGTATGTTTCATATCAAAATCATGCTTGTTCTTCGTCACTGTGGTGACCCTCGCAACTGACGTTCATCTTCTAGCTTACAGCAATGCCCAAGAAAGGATTTTGTGGTACCGACACAACAGGTATATGGGCAAAATGCATGGCGATTTTCTCTAACAGGTTTGACTGGCAGTGCAAGAGAAATTTACCAATAACTTCACTCAGCCTTCCAGAATCATCTCTTAGTTTACCACTTGCGATTACCTTCATCCATAATCATCTTTGAAACCCTTTTCAAAGGTCCTTTCTTCTGTTAAAGAGAAATGACAAGGAACATGCACGCTTATTTGCAAGAGAACGGAGTGTGCCATCTATGTCTCGTCTCGAGGGGGATGGGTGCTCTCTCCTCGCTAACCACCCATTCTCGCTCTCTCTCGTTGCGCGTTTCCTAGACGTATAGAAAAGCTCCTCGAGGAGTGTGCTCAACAGGCTCTGAGGTTCAGAAATTCTAAATGGCCTGGTAAAATCAGCCTAGGTTGACTGCCTGAGGGGGTGAAAACCGTGAAATTGCAGTTTTGCCCCCCCTCTTTAAACACTTTCTCCAAAAAGGGGTTTAAAGAGGGAAGAGGCAAAAATGTAATTTCGCCTCCCAGACAGTCAACCCAGGCTGGTTACCCAGGCCAGCTAGAATCACTCGCTGAGGTTACATAATAAATGTCAGTGAAAAGCAAACAAACGGTGTCAGTGAAAAGCAAACAAAAGGTTCCAAAGAATCTCTGAGACTTTGGATTTATATGGGACAGATAGGACTTCTGCAACTCTTTTGCTTCTGCACTAGTTTCATTCTCTCTCCTCGAATTTGCAAAATATCTTTTGGTATGGGATGGGATATTTCATTCGGTTCGTTCGAGATCGGGATGGAATAGATCTCATTTTGACATCGTTTCATTTCAAATGGGTTTGGAATGAGACAGGATGAGCATGTACTAAATAGTCCTCCAATGAAGAATAAAACTCACATTGCCCACACACAAATAATGTCTAATTAGTGTACATATAATATTTTTATTTACATTAAGCATATTCTATGTGATACAAGAATAACTGTCGTATAACCAATCTAAAATGTGAAAAAGCATAAATTTTTATGGGTTTTATTTTGACCTAAAATATTCAACTAAAGTTTATATCTAAATAAAGAGTATCAAATCAAGCAAGTAAGTTTTCAAACAATAAATGTTTTGATTTAATTTCGACATATCTTCTTCAGAAGAGTAGTTTGATTAAAATTAATAATAATAAATATTAAATAAATAAGTTCGGGACGGGATGGAATGAGCGAGATTGAAAATCTCCATTTCGATCTTATCCAACTCTAGATCGGGGCAGGTGGGTTTGATTAATCCCAAAAGGACCTGAGAAAACTCGGGATAGGATGGAATGGGATGGGACCGAGCCAAGATCGGGATTGCGGGATGGATGAAATCACAGGTCGTTCAAACCCTGTCAACGTGATGTGAGGTGGGAGGGGTTGAGGGAAAAATAATTACATCACAGGATCCTTCAAAAGCATTCCTGGCACAAACATGAGCTAGATTGTTCGCTTCACTGACTAATATGGTTACAATCCAGAATTTTAAACTAGAAAGCAAAACCTTGGCGTTGCTAGCTATCTGCTTGAAACACCACTTGATCGGATGCCAAAAAGCATTGCTACCCTTTGGCCACCCTTTGTTAGTGAAAATGAGAAGTGTTGCTTCAGCTGCGCACAACTCCCCCATGTCACTTGAATAAAGTCTCAAGTGAATTTTGAACCCACATTCCAAAAGAACTCCACCATTAGGATCCACAGCGACATTGCCTACCTCACCTTGTTTAGACACAATGTTAAAAGCAGCATCAAAGTAGACCCTAACACAGGTGGCAATATTAGTTGAAGAGGCATCAGTTTGCAAGTCACACAGATGCCCGAATTCTCTCAGTTGCTGGAACTGTCTCTCCAAGGACAGAGGGAAGGGAAAGTAATTGCGTTGAGCCCCCATGAGAAGGAAATAAAGTTGTATCCCACTCCCACCAAACTGATGGATATCTTTATGCCAGGAAGGCCAGACTGAGTTGAAAACCAGGACATTGCGAAGCTTCCAAATAATATTTAACACTGCAGCAGCATTGCAAAACAACTGCTCCATATCAAGAGGCACAAAAAAGGGGACAAACAAGTTGAATCCTACCCCAATTGACATGGATGAAGGACGCGAACCACCGTAAACTCACATTGAAAGAACAAATGGAGAGAAGTTTCTTTCAGTTTAGACAGAAGGGGCAGAGATTGTTCTATGGGAATATGGACTCTCACAAGAACATCAGTGGTAGGAAGAAGATCTGTAATTAATTTTCACTTTGCAGATGGGGTGATTTTCAATCGCCATAGGCTCCTGATGAGAGAGCTTAATCTTTCTGCGAGGAGGGGAAGGGCCTCTCTCGCTGGATGAAGTAGTTGCACTAGATATCTGCTCACTTGTGGCATAGGCTTTCACAACATTCTTCACCTGTCACTGATGACTGTGTCTTGAGCTGTTGATTGAGGCCTGAAAGGTAGGGGTGGGCATTTGAGACCGAAAACCCGGCCCGAACCGGGAATCGGACTGAGCGGTCCGATTTTCTATTGTTATTTTATAAGCCGGTCCCAAAGCTCGGCCCGAATACGTCGGTCTGGTTATCGATTCCTATTCTCAAAGGCCGATGGGTAATCGGCCTGACCCGGCCCAAATATTTAAAAAAACCTAAATATCCATTGTCCCCCAAAGCCCAATCCAAGCATTTTCCTCTAACTTGCATATTCTATCTCCCAATCAAAAGCCCAACCCAATACTCACAGACCACATATTAGCATTAACTAGAAAAGATCTCACCACCCTATCAAAATATCTAACCCCAAACCCAAAGGGTATCTCTCTCAAAACAGATCAGAATAGTTTTGATCTCAAAACAACTCAGTAATTCGAATAATGTAGTTGAAAAGAGAAATCAAAGTTGAAGACAATTAAAAAAAAGAGAGAAATCGATTGAAGCAGAGAACTTAATTTGGAAAGCACAAAGAAATCGATTGAAGCAGAGAAATCGACTTTTGAGAGGACTAATTCGGAAAGCAAAGGCGATGCGAGAATCACGATTGAAAAGAGAACCAAAACAAATCGAAGAGCCATTGCGATCGTCTCTCTTTTTCACACACACACAGTCAGTGAGTGAGTCGGGTTTGATTTCGAGCCCTAAAACCTTTTCTTCTTCGTAGCCATGGCGTCTTCATCTCTAGTCCTCCCTTCCCTCTCCTCCAAAACCCTAATTTTCTCCAAAACCACCAACCCCACTTCACTCATCTTCTTCTCACCAATCTTATCCCTCAAAACCCCAGTAAAGCCCCTGCCTTTGAAGTACCAGCAAACCCTTTCCTCCCTCCTCACGTACCTTTGTCTCAGTTCCTCACCACCGCCCAAGCCCGAGAACTGGCCTGGACCGGCCCGAATTCTTGGTTATCCGAGACTCCGGTTAACCAGTCTCACTGGTCCGGGCTCGGTCACTGAAATTTCATTTTTTTAAAGCTCGATCCGATCCTTGGTTTTGGTTATTAGGGCCGGTTAACCGGACCTACCCAACCCTACTGAAAGGGGTTGCAAGGATATATCGTTTGCAATAGGGGCTGGTAACGAAGAAGCAACAAGATCAGCATTCTATATCCCCACGTGCCCAAGGAAAATAGCAGGCTGGGCTTCATAATGGGCCTGCCATGTGAGATCCGTGATGGAGGAAGGTGCCCAGCAAACCACAGGTTTGCATTTTCAAAGAACAAGAACTAGGCCAGGTTTGACCCAAGGGTCTGTTTAAAGTCCACAGGCGCACCATTACTGAAAGACCACAAAATCTCTATGCTGTCATGAATGTTTCTAAACTCTCTTTTATTTCAGTGGGTAAGAGATTTACTTAGTTTGATGGCTTCCAAGTGAAAGTTAATAGGGGTTGTTAATGTGTTGTGTGATTCCATTGGGCTGCTATAAGAGTTTTACAAGATTGATGTCTAGCCCACATATTAAAGAACATGATCAGTTTCGAGCCAGAGTTGTGACTATTTACTGGGTTCAACAAAAGAGCGCGATGATCCGAAGAGAAGGTGCGAACCGAGTTGCCTGGGGCGATAAAGGTTTTGGGGTCCTTAAAATCCAGCTCGCTTTTCAAATCATTTGTATAAAGATTTTTGCTTTTGTTTCATTTGTATAAAGGTTTTGAGTTCGTTAAAACCCAGCTCGCTTTCCAAAAAAAAAAGGGTGCGATTTAACTTCTCTTTAACACCATGAATTCCAAGCCTTTTTATCTGTCTAGACCAAATTGTTATATTTTGCTATCTAGTGAGGAGAGATGAAACATACATTAGAACTCGATATCTAAAAAGGCAGAGTTAGATCTCCAAGATCCTCGATAAGAAACAAGTCTAATAGATGCTCACGCAACCGAATTATCTCAGTGAATGAGTTCAACAAACTTTGATTATATTTACTGTTTTCTCCTTCTGAATTTTCATATGGTCCTCCTTTTCCTTTTGAAGACTCGTGGCTTTCTAAATTTTCTTCTGTTTATATACTTCCATTTCCTAGAGATGCTCTTCCTTTTCTTTCTCCAATCATATTCCATAAGGTAATGAATAGTAATACTGACATATGATCCCATAGCTAGGTCTAAACCAATTAACATAACATACCAAAGAATCTGTTTAGACCAAAATGCTATATTTGGCTATCTAGCGAGGAAAAATGAAACATACATTAGAATTCGATATCGAAAAAGGCAGAGTTAGATCTCCAAGATCATCGATAAGAAACAAGTCTAATAGATGCTCACGCAACCGAATTATCTCAGTGAATGAGTTGAACAAACTTTGATTATATTTTCTGTTTTCTCCTTCTGAATTTTCATATGTTCCTCCTTTTCTTTTTGAAGACTCGCGTCTTCCTCAATTTTCTTCTGCTTATATACTTCCATTTTTTGGAGATGCTCTTCCTTTTCTTTCTCCAATCATATTCCATAAGATAATGAATAGTAATACTGACATATGATCCCATAGCTAGGTCTAAACCAATTAACATGACATACCAAAAAATCTGTCTAGACCAAATTGTTATATTTGGCTATCTAGTGAGGAAAGATGAAACATACATTAGAACTCGATATCTAAAAAGGCAGAGTTAGATCTCCAAGATCCTCGATAAGAAACAAGTCTAATAGATGCTCACGCAACCGAATTATCTCAGTGAATGACTTGAACAAACTTTGATTATATTTACTGTTTTCTCCTTCTGAATTTTCATATGTTACTCCTTTTCCTTTTGAAGACTCACTGACTTCCTCAATTTTCTTTTGCTTATATACTTCCATTTCCTGGAGATGCTCTTCCTTTTCTTTCTTCAATCATATTCCATAAGGCAATGAATAGTAATACTGACATATGATCCCATAGCTAGGTCTAAACCAATTAACATAACATACCAAAGAATCTGTCTAGACCAAAATGTTATATTTGGCTATCTAGCGAGGAGAGATGAAACATACATTAGAACTCGATATCTAAAAAGGCAGAGTTAGATCTCCAAGATCCTCGATAAGAAACAAGTCTAATAGATGCTCACGCAACCGAATTATCTCAGTGAATGAGTTGAACAAACTTTGATTATATTTTTTGTTTTCTCCTTCTGAATTTTCATATGTTCCTCCTTTTCCTTTTGAAGACTTGCTGCTTCCTCAATTTTCTTCTGCTTGTATACTTTCATTTCCTCGAGATGTTCTTCCTTTTCTTTCTTTGCAATCTCTTCGTAAGGCTTTCATTGTGCTTCATTCATTTCCTTCCATTCCTCCCTAGCTAACTTAGCAATCTGTCAAACAATCCCATTTGCTCAATTAAACAAACTTCTTAACACAAACTCGGAAAAAGCGAAGAGTAAAAATGTAAATTACCTCCAAGATGTTTTTGATATGTTCAAGAAGAACCACCCTTTGCTCTTATGAATGAAGGAACAAAGACAACATGGCCTTCTTCGGTTTCAATGGATCCCTCTTTTTACCGCAAAATATATTCAAATTGTTCATCAGTCTCAATTTATCAATTTCGACACAAGAGATAAAGTTTGAGATAATGTTTATAGCCCTTTACTTCTTCTTGTCCTCTTTCTCGGCTTCATGTTAGAACTGAATGTGTTGATCTGCTCATGCTCCTGCTCATGAATCTTCATCACTTTACCTCACGCTTCTCCTTATTCACAATCTGTAAGTATCTTTATTAGCTTGATATTGTTCTTCGTAAGGCTTCTTTTCTTTTGTGCTCAATGTCTTCCATTTCTCCCCCAACAATCGATAATTCCTTGAATTCGGCATTCGGTTTCTCTTTCTTGATCTACACCATCAACCCCATTACATCAATTTAGGCTTTTAAGGTCTCTAAATCACAATCAGGAAAGTTAAAAGAGAAATAAATTGATCGTTGCTCCATTGATCTTTGCACCATATAACATAAGCCGACGAGGGTTTCTTTGTTTTGTTCTTCTTATTCTCCTTGTCTTTCTCTTTCTCTCTCAAAGACTGAACAACAGTAAAATGTTATGATTGTTTTACAATCCGCATATATATAGAGAGGATACACAATTCGACCCCATCACGATTGCATCACTATTGCATAAGTATAATGGGTCATCCCTTCCATGAGGCGCTGGAGGCCCTCATCGATATGATGATGTGGCAGATGCACGGGCATCAAAGCCCTATTAGCCAACTGCCCATGACATCTGCCAATGAGATTGCGAGCACTGTTCTGCACATCAATCTCCGAAGGCCAGCAAAATTTCTCGGACTCATTCGAGATAAATCGAGAAGCGAAAGGAAAAGTGGGCGATCCCGCAGTCCCAATGACAATAAGAAGAAACACGGGGGGTTGAAGCCCCATGCTCGAGTAACGACTTGATCTTCTAATGTCGGATCGTACTCGAAGTCATTCAAGATCTTGGTGCAGTTCGAATTTTCAGACTGCTCAAGTCCAAGATGAAACATTCTATTTTCAATGACGTGAGAGTCATCAACCGTCATGTCAACAGAAATAGGCAAACCATACGAAGAGACAATACTCTTCTCAAGATCGTCCAAAGGATGAAACACCTCTTTTTTGCTCATCTCAAGAGCTTGATTTATCTCCTCATCAGCAAAGTCATCTTCTGCACCACGACCTCCTTTTTTGGAAACGTAGTAGAGGGAGCCTTAATAGTACCATGAACCGACATGGCAAGCTTCTTCTTCGAGACATGACTAGGACTAATTGCCAACACATAGACGGGTTGGGAGGCTTGGGAACTTTCCTCTTTCTAAATGATTGAGCTAACACTCCCTGAGTCTCTGACAACAACAAAAACAATCCGGCCTACAGGTTCCTTAACGGAACTCACTCCTCATTCGACATTCACATCACCAGCATGTGCAACAATCACCTCCAAATCACGAACTATAGTAGGCTCCTCGCGACCCACCTCACTCGATGAATACAAGCCACTACAGATAATAACATCTGTAGTAAGGAAATCTTCCACTAAGACTCGAGGAAACTTGTCAAACCATGTACAAAGCTCTTGCTCCTCAAATGACAGTGATAACTCAAACCTCTTAGGCTCTTGGAATGATGGCAAAATCTTATTTTTGCGCAACTTAAAATAGTCAAAGGCAATGGATGCATAAAACCAGGGCCTCGACCAAACCCCCATACTCCTCTCGCAGACTCTTGAAACAAGATGGGGAACGAAGATAACAAATGCGGTTAGCGTTAAACCAACCCCACCAAGGATTGCAAAACCCTAGCATTCACAGGGATACCGAATGCGACAACCCATGCTAAGGTTGCAATCATCACCTTCCATCCATTAGGAACCAGTTCGGTAGGGGCAATGCCCACAAAATCTAGGTACTCCCAGATGATCTTAGGAACTAGAAACCTGAAGCTAGAATGGAACATACCAGGGTACAGAGCGATATAGCCATGTTTTGGACGACATGAACTGTCGCCCTCTTCGAGGAGAATGATTTCAAGATTGGCTGACAACGAATAATCGTGACGAATGCTATCCAAAGTCGCATGTGTCTCCCGCTTAAGCTAAAAGAAAGCCTCGCAAGCATAAAAACATCGCCACTAATAACCTTGAAGCTAGACATGGTTACAAAGGTATGAAACTTTAACTGAGTTTGTCCATATTTACTTGAGCAATCGACCAAGTTATGCAACTTTAACTGAGTTTTGTCCAGATTTACTTCCTTCTTCAAACAGAGTTGCTGACTTAAGTATCAGAGTTCCTTTGGCCACCAAAAAGGTGGTCTTTAGCAGTCTAACATTTGTTTTGCAGGTCAAATTCGCAGGAGGACGAAATTTGGTCGCATCAATTATTATGGACTATGCATGGTCAGTTCAGGTTATTGTGAACGGTGACCCCAGATGATATTGTGTCCAATCTTCTAGGGCTTGATGATTCTAAGGTGAGCCCCCTTGCTTTTCTATGTCATTTAACTGGTTATTTTTGGAGTATTTGGTTTTAGATGATGTATTTAGGGATTATTCTTCTAGTGAATCTGCGTCTATGATTGAGTTTTACTGAAGATATTTCTTAATGATGAATTATTCTTATTTATTTGTTTTCAAATTTATTTGTTATGTTGTTAGCTCATTTTGGAACCTCCAGAGTACAACAAAGTGGCTTGAAACTATTTTCAATAGTATCATAATTACCAATGGATTCATCATGGTGACTGAAGCACTCATTTTTCACTCCCTACTTTGACCTTGACCTATAAACCTGCAAAAGGAACACACGTGAGCCACAGACCACCGTTGTGGTGGCTGATGGCACTCTGATTATAAAGTCAGACAAGAATCTGAGGAAGGTGTAATGATGTAAACAGAGAATTTGTTGGGTACCTTAGCTTACCAACCTCATGTATTTATAATGCATGAGTCCTGGTTCGACCAAGTCATCGATGGCATAGTTTAGGGAAGAATATCTTCGTGGAGATCCTTCTCTAATTAGGAGTCATGCTGTGGAGGAAAGTTTCCCTGTTAGCCTTGTGCTCCTAGATATGTGGGAGATAGTTCCCATTTCAAGAGTAGTCTACAGGTAAAAGTCTCTTTATGTGACATATATCCTGGAATCTAATTTCTAGTTTGAAGCAAACAGCTGTTGTACCTATCCATCCAAAGCTGATCCTCGGGATACTTGCCTTAATAGGGCTTACAGGTATTGAGGACAGCCGTGAGACACGTGGGCTTAGCAGGCTATAAGAATCCAAGTTTGTTTGGCGGATTGCATTGGGCGGGCTTAAAACGGCTTGAACCGGATCAGTGTTGGGTTGACGCTAGGGTCTGTTATTTTTCGATATCATCATGACACATGCATGACACAGAGTTGGGACCGCTTTGGTATATTATCAGCTACTCCCCCCGAGCAAGTGGGGCGTTTAGTCGGTTCACTGACTCTCTGAAAAGCAATTGCACTATCATGGTGATTGAACCCGAAGCATTGTCTCGAGCGACGCTTAACATTAATGGGTACACGATTGCTCAAGAAAAAAAGATACGACATGTCTTCTCTATAAATATCCGCCGTTTCGAGGAAGATTTCTCTCATTCTCATCTGTGTAATTGCTTCAAGCAATTGTGTTGCTGTAAAGTTTGATTTGTTATTTTTATCAATGACAGACAATGTGGAATTTTCTTCTAAGGATCTGTTGTCCTTCACTTGCCTCAAGTTCTTCGAGGATAGTCTAGTCGACGAAACCGAATTAATCAAGCTTCAAAGTCTGTACCATATTTTGGGGATTTGGAAATTGTTCCCGCGTTTGGAGAATTGGCTCCAACTACACCCCCTCAAGGGTATATAAGTTTCCACCGGGGCATGTATGAGTCAGGGCTCTGATTTCCAGTGCCGAATGATGTTTGGCATTTTTTCCTCTCTATTCGTATGTCTCCGGCTCAAATGGTTCCGAGCGGGTTCAAGGTTTTGATTATGATTCTTCTGAGGGTGCATGATGCTTGCCTTTGTTTGACTCCGGCGGTAATCCATCATATGACCGCCGCTCGGATGGATTCTAGGGGCCTTTGCATACTGAATTTCCCTGCTTGTTTGCGTTCAGTAGCGGATGACACTGAGCTCTGGGAGAGGTATTGGTTCCTGGCTTCGGTGAGTTCTTTGTACTTCAAGACCGAGGGTCGTAGAATCCCAAGATACTTGCAGTTCGATCTTCGTAAGTTTCTTAGTTGCTGGCTTATTTTTCCGATCCCAGATGTGATGCTAGTTTGATGTCATTTCTTTTTCAGGGAAGTTTGCAGTTCCAACTCTCACTGAGGAGGAAAGACAGATAGAGAGGGGGTTCATCAAACTTCCACTGACGTCCATTGAGGAGATCATAATGCTAGGCAATGTTGTGCATAACGGGATGCTACGATGTTCGCATGATGTTCTTACTGCACCGGGTTCACCGGATGAAGGGATTATCAATCATCGTTCGAGGAAGAAAAGTTTGGCCATGCCTAGCCCGACTAGGTTAGCAGAATTGGAGGCGTGCGTGCCTCCTGTTGTTGTTTAGAAAATGAGGCAATCCTCTGATCGTGCGGCTTCTACCCTTGGGCTGTCGCGTTCTGCACAGACGGCAACTTCAGGGTGTCGTTGTTTCTTGCTTGATGTTGTTACTCCCCCTATTGACTTAGAGGGAGAAAACACTGGACCACGCATTGACGATTCATGTCACCATGGGTTCGAGGCAGATGTTCGCACCCTAGAATCGCATAGTCCTATTGCGTTGCATCCCGCAGCTCGTGGGCGAGTCCTCTCCTTGGAGAAGGATTTCGCGGACCTGCGAATGTCGTATTTGGATGCTCTCTACTGGGTGGGCGGGCAGTCTGGGCGGTTCTGGGCAGTCTGGGCGGGTCTAGGCGGGTCTGGGCGGGATCTAGGCGGACTCTTGGCGGGGTCTAGGCGGTCTGGGCGATTTTATTTTTTTTTAATTTTTTTTAATTTTTAATAAGGCTGATTGTGTTCTTATTTTATTTTCTTTCCTATTTTTTAGAAATAAACTATTTAATTATTTTTTATTCAGTATATGTCTAAATGTAGCAAATGATGATTACTTAATGGAATTCTCAAAGGATCTGCCGGTACCAATTTTACTAATGTATATTTTATCAAACATAACTAAGGTTATTCATGCAATTTGAAGAAAAATAAAAGAGTACACAAATTCAAATTTATATAAAGTACCCATCATGACCAACTTCAGTCATTTGAGTTTTAATAAATTTTGTTCACGATTGTTAATTTTTCATGTTTTTAAATTTTGCATATGTATATTGGCATTAAATTGGATGTAATTGATAAGGTATTATGCTTAACTTTTGTAAATTATTAAAGTAATAATACAAAACCTAAGACCGCCTAGGCGCCCGCCTAGGCCCCTGCTCGCCGCCCGCCCAGCGCCTAGCGATTTTTAGAACACCGTACAACATGATGCTAATATGTGAGGGAAATAAGGTGTGAACATGAATTCAGATAATGGAGCAAGTGGGGGACAAAGAGTGAGTGGAGAGAATTTTACATGCAAAGAAGATTGCTAGGAAATTGAGAGAAAAAGAAAAACTAGAAAAGAAGAAGTTAGAGGAAGGAGGGTGCAATCTCATACCCACACAAAACCAAGACTTAGCCTCTATATGCATTTGATCTCATCCCGGTTTACACTATGCAAATTTTCTTCCTCCTCAGTGTTACACCAAACTTGATCACCTAGCTCGCAACTTCTAGTGGAACAGTGCGGCGGATAGAAAAGCCAAACATATGTGTACTTGGGACTGAATTTCTCTGCCTCGACATCTTGGGGGCTCAATATTCCTTCAAATAGGAGCTAAAATCTTGCCTTAATGGCAAAAAGCATATGGCAAGCTATTTCCAACACTCACAACACCCATGCTCTTCAACTCAAAGCTCTTTACTTCAACACAAAGAGCATTTCCAACTTTCCAAACCTCCTTTCATAGCCTCATTTGCTTGCAGAGGTAATATCACAGCTTTGGCCAAAATGAATCACTGCCTCATATGGCAAGTGTTGTTTGGCGACCATATTGACCTCTGGAATGATTGTTGGGTCATGTCTGGATTGTTGCTGGCAGAATGTGTCCCCAATTATTTAACTCTTAATCTTCCTACTATTATTCAAGACTTGTGGACCACTTCTAGACAGAACCTCCAATGGAACGAGGAATTAATCAACTCCTTATTCCATGAACCAGTGGCTATAGATATTAAGAACATTTTGATAAGACCCTCAGATTGTCCCAACAAACCCATTTGGCTCATTGACAAAATAAAGTTTCTTCTATGTTAAAGGTGCAACCAAGGCCTTCACCAAAGAGCAGTTTGAGAGCTCCACTTCAAACTACTCCACTTTCACCATCGATGCTAAGTAACTCAGAGAAATGTGGAGAATTAAAGCTCCACCCTGTGCCCTATTTTTTCTTTTGGAAGATCAGCCAAAACATCCTCCCTACCACAACCAACCTGGTTAGGCTTCACACAACTACAGAGGATCGATGCATTTTCTGCAACAATCACACAGAGGATGTTACTCGCCTTTTGTTCCTTTGCCCAGTCATTAACCAACTTTGGCGAGTCTCTCCTATCCCGATTGATTGTCTTAATGGAAATTTTAGCACACCCACTACAGCCTTATTCTTCAACTTTATGTGGGACACTGCTAAAGCTCATCCTAAAGCCAAAGAAGAATTGCTCTTTCAATTCACGGCTATTATCCAAATCATTTGGCTGATCCGCAATAATTGTGTTTTCCACAAAGCCAAAGTTCACACTCATATGTTTCTTTCTTTTTTTACTGCACTTGGAGAGCCTGACAACATCAGTGGTTTACCAAATGCCCCATCCCTTCAAAGCACTATGGATCCCATACCATTATTGATACTGATAGACTAGTCTCCATACATCACATTTCAGAAGCAACTTTAATTGATTCTCAACTAATTCATTCCACCAGTAGGTTTGTTCCCCATGTTACTATTGGTCCCCACGCTGAGATGACAACCATCAAATTAGAGTAGATATAGGCACAAGTACATTCATCCAAACATCACAGGCATAACTCCAGATCTTTACAGTTTCGACCCATTCCCCATACTTTGGACATAGACACGATTATAGTCACTCATGATGTGAGTTTCTTTGCCTCATTTAAACAGGGAGCTATAGGGGTTTAGCAGTCAATTTTTTTGGTTAGGTGCTTGCTCGGGTCGCATGCCCAATTGCAGCGAAAGTGCTGGACAATACGATGGAGAAAGGCCATGCTGCCGAAGCCACTCTTTTGCTCATTCAAGCTCGACAGTGGAGGACAAGTCTTATGTTAGGAGACTCAGAGACGCTAAATTCCATTTTGCAAGATGATCAACGGGACCCTAAGACAACCATATGTTTGATGTGGCCTCCTCTTATAAGCAGTATACGGCGATTGTTTACCCTTCACCGCTTTTGGTTCTGTAATTTTATTAATAGAGACCTCAACTATGAGGCTCATAACTTGGACAATGTTGTAATCACAACTATTAATATATACATATCTCCGGAGTGTTTGAGTGACTATATTGATTCAAATATTCTTCCACAAAGTTTTTCAAAAAAATCATTTTTTCAAAAAGAGACAAACATTTTCAAGGTATCTTTCTATCCAGCCTCCATAAGGGTCTCTCCCAGGCCGGTCATATGTTTATTAATATAAGCTATCTTTTGTGCTTTATTTAGTAGTTTTTTGTGACTACATTTTGAAATACTTGCACTTGGACGAAGTTAGTCCAGAGTTTGTGAGGTTCATATCGTTAATCCAACATATATATAAGAAGCAATTGTCAATTAGTTTCAGTTATTGATCAGCCAACTACATGATATGAAGTTTCATCAAGGAAGATCAAACGAAGACATTCTAGTAAAGTTCTTCAATCCACATGAACTTCAATTAGAATAACCATGAGATTGAAGTTAAAGGATTCAGTCATGTAACAACCTTATAGATCTATTTATTTAAAAGCACACACTAAACCAATGTTCCAAAATTTTCCAGGAAATCGTGTGCATCAGCTTAATCATCAACACAACTAATTAAAGTTTTGTTACTGATGTAGTCGATTCCTGCTCTCCTTCCTGGCTGCTTACCTAAACCTGCACAGGTAGCAAACGTGAGCCGATGACTGCCATGTGTTGGCCGATGGCACTCTGATGCTTAAGTTAGATAAGGCTTAGGAGAGGCTTAAAACTGTAAACTGAGTTCACTACACCACAAATCCACTCCTAAGGCTAGTAATAGATTGGACATCTTCATAGCGTGACTCAGATGTACTACCAATTGCGAATTGACCCTTCGAATTTGGAACAGGTTGACTAGGAAATCTCCCTGGCTTTCTCTCAGAAGAAGATTGAGTAATCTTACTCACAACTATCTCAAGTCTATTGAGGACTTGAGATTAGTGTTGAGTCGTGGCTTTCAACTCAGATATGTCCTTAGAATTCTGCTCAATTATACTTTCTAAGCGTTGCAAAAACCGATTAACCATTTCCTCTAAACTTGATGTGTTGGATGGACGAACTTGGTTAAGGTGGGCCCCAACAGGGTTAGAGGCTTGAGAAGCTTGGGGGACAACAGGTTCCTCTTGGTGTGGGCCATGGGCCCAGGGAAGATTTGAATGCTGGGTGAATCCTGGATTGTAATAGTTAAGTTGGGAATTATTATCAGGTCGCCGCATAGTGTTAAAACAGTTGACTTGCTCAGCATAGTACTCATGATAATCATTTTGCAAGTGACAATTAGCTATTGTATGACCAGGACTCGAACATGCAGCACAAACCTCCGATGAAGCGTTTGCAGAAGGTGCATGTTGAGTTACATAAAAAAATGCATCTATCTATTAAGCCATAGTCATAACACCTTTCTCTAACTTTGAGGTAGAAGAGGGGTGAACAAATGGATCTCTAATCTCATATATACCGCGCTTACGCTTATTAGAATCCTTTATCGAATAATCTCATTGCTAAGAATTTTCAAAAAATGTCTCAAAGAATACTCATATTTCATTGATGCTCATTTTCATTAATGACCCACCACTAGTGGCATCATTCATACGATGGTTTTGAGAAGTTAAATCGTCTTGGAAGTATTGAACTAGTTGCCACTTCTCAAATCCGTGATGGGGACACCTGATAATGAGTTCATTGAACCTTTCCCAGCATTCATAGAAATGTTCGCCCTCTTTTTGCTGAAAATTAGATAAATCTCGTCGGAGGGCATTCATTATATGAATGGGGAAGTACTTTGTCAAGAACTTTCTTGACAAATACATCCCATGATGTGATGGATCCTGTCTCTAATGCATTTAACCATGATTTCGCCTTATCTTTCAAGAAAAAAGGGAAACAACCTAAGATGGACCGAATCGTCAGAAAAGTTATGGTACTTCAGGGTGGCGCAGATGTCAAGAAACTCTTTAACATGAAGATAAGGGTCTTCTTTCTCAAAACCATAAAAAGAAGGCAGCAGATGAATAATAGATGGTCTAAGTTCAAAACTGTTTGCATTTGTCTCAGGTAAGACAATGCAATATGAAGCACTACTAGGAAAAGGGGTGAAGAAATCCTTAAAGGTATTCCCCTCAGCCATCTCAGTGGACAAGGATGATGAACCTAAATTGGTAATGGGGACTTCAAAGAACTCCACGAAGTCTTGTCGGACAAGCCTACTCTTAGAATCATGCACTTAGGTATGCATAAACTACTGGATATAGAAGGTTCAAAGTCAACACTCCTAAACAGGCTTCAATTTATATATTTATTTTAATTTAAAATTTTTAATAATTTTTTTCTTTTTTTTTTAAATGCAAGCCTAACCGCTATATGAAGATGACCTAACTCTAAAAAAATAAAAACAATGGAACCCTAAATAACACCTAAATGATGCACAAATAAAATGAATGGCAGACGACCCTAAAGCTTTTCTTTACTAATGCAGGGCTAAAATTCAATTCAATTTACCTAACCTTGGGAGAGGCACGGTAAATTCCTATCAATCCGCCACTACAGAGTTGCTCCTACCTCCTTTTCCACTTTCTAGCTCAAAGTGAAATGCCAGTTCAAGAATTGTTCCCAGATGGGATATGTTCCTTCACTCGACCACTTTAAGCTATCAAACATCCAAAGAGGGTCCCTATGAGTGTCACACCTATCCTAGATAATTATCTAGCTACAAATTTTAAATAGTGAAGGGCTAGGTTCCTAACCCTAAAATAGATGGTGATTAACCTATCCGCGGGAGAGGGCACGAAAGTTTCAACTTAGTCCTGCCACTATTCAAATTTGCATGCAATACTACCTAGAACAAGCTAAACACAAGTGATCACACAGAAACCGCGTGCAGATGCGGTGGGTAGAAATTACCTTCAGCGTGAACCTCTTCTGGGTTACTTGCGACGTCGCGTAGAAGTCAATTTATGAGAGTTTCCTCGCGAATCGCAATATTTCACTTTGTTCCCACTTGAGCTCTTATGTGTGTGACCACCTACAAAATAAATGCAAAAATAATTCAAACTCAAGTAAATAAAATAAATAAGAAAATGACTCGTAACACTGTTCATAAAAAGAAAATTAAACCTAATTTATAAACTAGCAAAAACAACCCTAGATTTCGATTGTACCGTTACAATCCCCGGCAACGGCGCTAAAAACTTAATGGAGATTTTATTAACCTAAATTAATAAGTTAATAAACCCAACTTGTAATTTCGCAAGTGCACGACTGTCTAACTAGTAGACAATGGCAAATATGGGTCAATCCCACGAGGATTGACGAGACAGTCGAATTCTAAGACTTATTTAAACTAATTTAGAGCTGGGGGTTGCAGCAGATGAAAATTACTAAATTAAGAGAACTAAATTGACAACTAAAATTAAACTAGTAAGATGATAAGAGAGTAGACCAAGACATCGAATCCACCACAGGTTCTTCAAGATTTGTGTAATCCAAATTATTGTTTTCAAGAATCAACATGACTAACCTAAAGATTAATCTAAGTTCGCAATTGATTTCAGCAAAGGCATAAACCCCTAGCATTGCATGTCTTTCTATGGCACACACAATCACAAGTTTATTTTAACTAATTCTGAACCCCTAGCATTGCATGTCTTCTTACGGCACACACAATCACATATTCAAATTAATTGATTAAAGCAGGCTTTGAATATCAACAAAGGGAACTTCTAACTATTGATTAGTCTAGATAATTATTTCGGATATAATCGGAGAAAGTAAATTATTGAAATTCAGAAATCAACTGTGTTTAACGTTCAAGCATATAGAAAACAATAAATTTAGATACGACAAACTTTAGAAAACCCTGTGGTTTAATCTTAGCCTCGGCGTGGGGTCTAGAAGATCATGGCGGATGATGTCAAAGCACTTGTGTAGGTGGAATCCGTCTCAGCATGAACACGCATCCTGAGAAAAAGCTGCTGGTGGACTGTGGTGGCTCAGAGCAAAGTCTGGGGTGCGAATAACAAATTGATTCAAAAATCAATTGGTTACCGCCATTTCTCCCGCGCTTTCGTCTCCAGCAAGCCGCGCCGTTGTTCTTCCTCCATGCTCCTTACGAGCTCCTTATTCTATGAAGATCACCTGCAATATAGAGGGAAAAATATAGGTGAGAGAGAAACGCAAAGTAGAACAAAAAGAGGGAGAGAAGCAAGGGCGGTGCTCCCTATTTGCTGCTTCTGTCTCGGTGGTGGTGTGTGAGCTCCTGACCCTGCAAGAGAGAGAGGTAAATGAGCGGGAGAGACAGATGAGCAAGGTGGTGTGGTGAGTACGCAAAGAGGAAGAAGAGAAACAGGGGACGGTGGTTTGTGGAATGAAAAGGAAGAGGAATAGGGCTGCTCTGTTTCGGTGGTGGTGGGGCTGGTCTGTGGTTGATTAGAGGAAATGGATTAGGGAGAGGTGGATGAGGAACGTGAGAGAGAGCTCCGATGATGATGGTGGTACGTGTGGGTTGTTAGCTGGTTGCGAGAGAGGAAAACATGGATGTGCTCCCTGTTGCGTCCTCTGTTTTGTGCTCGAGGATGGTGATGGTGGAGGTTCTGATAGTGGTGATAGCAAGATGATCGTGCTGTCGATCCTCTTATCGAGCGAGGATTGCCGACAGGGTGGATGTGGTGGCTGGAAAAAGAGAGAAGGCGAAAGAAACGTAGGAAAAGATATCCCGGAAAAGAAGGGAGAGAGGAAACCTAAATAGGGTTGTCTCTTTCCTTGTTAGGTTGGGTTTGGGTTTCTAGGTCAACTTTTAGGCTTGGGCTTAGGTTAAATTAGGTGAACCTAGGTTTGTTTGGGTTAGGTTTAGAGATGTGACCCACTTTTTTGTATCACCACTAGAATCAACCAATTGATCATTCCTCAAATTGTCGCCTTAATGCGATTTCATCGTTTACGCTCAAACTCCTACAAAGGCATGAAAATGAAATAATTAGACAAAATATAATAATCGAAACACTAACATATATAAATTAAGGGATATATTATGTATTAATTACATGAATATCAGTGCGCCAGCTTGAAAGAAGGAAAAACGAGAGTTCAAATTTCTATATAGTTCTATTTCATGGCCCATGCGGACTCGACATACTTTGAGCTTGTTGGTCTTCCGGTTGAGCGTCAATTCAGATTGCTGAGTAAGTTTGACTCTTTTTCTGGTCTTGCTTGTGTTATTGACCTTCTCGCGGCAAGCTCCTTGAGTCTTTGTTGTTAAACTCCCCTTTAACCTGGTTGACAACCAGACGCGAGCCGTTATAAGCGGTTAGCACAGTTACCTCGATTCATTTTGCTAGCTTCATGTCGAATAAGAGTGCCTCGTAATTTGTCATATTGTTCGAGGCTGGGAAACCGAACCTGATCGCCTTTTCAAAAATGAAGCTACCCGGAGAGTGGAGTGTGATACTGGTACCAGTTCCTTTCAGTGAGGATGACCCGTCGCAACGTAGGATCCAACCTTGGTCGTCCAGTCTTTGCTCTGAGTAGTCCGACTCCTGTTCCCCACCATCGATAAATTCGGCGATGAAGTCTATTAATGCTTAGGCTTTGATGGTCGTTCTTGGAGCGTAGTTGATGTCAAACTGCCCCAATTCCACCGACTATTCAACAATCTTGCTTGATAATTTCGGCTTGTGCAACACTGTGCAAAGTAGGTGTTTGGTCAAAACTATGATAGAACTTGCTTGAAAGTAGGGCTGCAACTTCTGGGAAGAGATGACCAACGCCAAAGCCTGTTTCTCTAGATTTGGATAGTTTACTTTGGCTTCCATGAAAGATTTGCTGGCATAGTACATCGGTCTCTACACCCTTTATCATTTCGTACAAGAGCTGAACTGACGACTCGATCCGAAACAGCTGGATACAAATAAAGCGTCTCTCCCGGGGTTGGTTTAAAGAGTAGCTCGGTACTCCGCATGTATGAATTTAGGTTCTGGAAGGCCTGCTTGCACTCTTCAAACCTATTAAGTCCTTGCTTCTTTTGAGAATCTTGAAGAAATGGAGGCATTTGTCTAATAACTTAAAGATAAACCTATTTAGTGCTGCCACCCTTCCGGGCACGCTATGAACTTCCCTAATAAAGGTTGCGGACTTCATATCGAGAAGAGCCTGGGTTTGCTTCTATTTCCCTCTGGTTCACTATGTAACCTAGGAACTTGCCTGACTCAACCTCATACATGCATTTCTGTGAATTGAGTTTCATTCGATACTTGTGGAGCTGAGCGAATGCTTCGGCTAGATCATATATGTGATCTGGGCTGTGGAGGCTCTTGACTAGCATGTCGTCTATGTAGACCTCCATTTCTTTCCAATTTGGTTTTCGAACATCTGGTTTACTAGCCATTGGTATGTTGTAACCGTGTTTTTTAGGCTGAATGGCATCACTCGATAGCAGTATATCCCTCTTTCGGTAATGAAAAATGTTTTTTCTTGATCTAAAGAGTGCATTTGTATCTGATTATACCTAGAGTAGGCGTACATGAAACTTAGGAGGCAGTGTCCGAATGTGGCATCTACAATTTGATCGATGCGGGGAAGCGAAAAACTGTTTTTCGGGCACGCCTTGTTCAAGTTGGTGAAGTCTATGCAGACTCTCCACTTTCCAGTTTTCTTTTTAACCTGGATAGTGTTCGCCAGCCAGTCTGGGTACCGTGCCTTTTTTATCATATCGACATTAAGTAGCCTCTGCACTTCTTCATTTATGATCTGGTTCCTCTCAGGGGCCACATGTTTTTCTTTTGTCTGACTAATTTTCATGCTAGGTCTATAGTCAGCCGATGAGTGATTATGGAGGGGTCTATTCCCACCATGTCCCGCATCGTCCAGGTGAAGACGCCTTGATTTTCTCGTAGCAGTGTTATCAGTTGTTCCGTAAATTCTTTGCTTAGGCGGGAGCCTATCTGAATGGCTTTGTATCACCCGGTTGTCCTCATACACAGTCACCGGTTCTTCCTCGGATTGACCGACGTTGGGTCTTCCCCTCGGGCTGACAAGGAACTCCTCGTCTGGGAGGGGAGAGTCCTTGCTACTCTAGATCTAAGCTTAGGGGCGTGTTAGCCATGGACTCAATCTGCAGTTGACGGCTGTCGAGCCACTTGAGTATTGCATAGTGGCAGTCTCTAGCGGTCGGCTGATTTCCTCGTATTGTGCCTACTGTCTGGTTGACACGGTATTTGATGCATTGGTGCAAAGTGGAAACTGCCGCCTCCATCTGGTGAAGCTAGGGCCTCCCCAGGATGATGTTGTAGGTGGACTGCGCATCGACCACTATGAACTCTTGAAGAATTATTTTCTGGAATCGTGGTTCTTCTACCATTATTGTTAATTTGATCTTGCCTATAGAGAAGTACTTATCTTTGTCTAGTATGACCGGGGGATTAGTCGAGGGGCTCAGGTCTTCTTCTTTCAGTTGCATGTTGTGGAACATGTTCAGGAACAACACGTTCGTGTAGCTTCCAGTGTCTACTAAAGACCTCCTCACTTCCTAGTTTGCTATGGAGATCGATATCACCAGGGCATCATTATGTGGAGTGCGGATGCCCTTGAGGTCCTTGTCTGTGAAAGTTAGGGGCAGAATCGAGCTCTAAGAGTGAATGTGCTGTATCCGTTAGTCCTCGTAGGCTGACTTGGTCTACAATTCGCGGAACAACCTTTTTTGCGACTGGTTGGACTGTTCAGTCTCCGAGTTTACTCTATGTAGGTCGCACACTTCATTGTCGTGATCCTCGCCTTTTTCTTATTTCTTATCCCTGGGGACAAAGGGTTTTTTTCTCAGATTCCACCTTTTTCTTGGTGGCTAGCTTTTTGTCTAGAAAGATATTATTCTAGGCTTCCTTCAACAAGTCTGCCATAATTGGCAGGGGTCTAAGGTGAGGAAATTATAGAACTTGCCTATCCTTAGACCCGAGGTGAAAGCCGCGCAACAGTTTCGTCACTACAACCGGCGATGAGGCTCAACTTGTTGTTGTAGCGCATGATGTACTCCCTCAACGTCTCATCTGGCTTTTATTTTAGGGATTTGAGTCTCTTCACTGTTTGTATGATTTGTTGCATCTGTGCTGACAGTAGGTCCACCCTTGGGTTCGCCGCGATGGGCCATCGACGCAGGGTCTAATAGGTTTCCTCCCATGGTGGTGATGGTGCTGCCGGAGCGGGCAGCGCTCGGCTTATTCAAGAGTTCGACGGTTCTGCAACGTCCTCATTGTTGTGAGACCTTGTTGTCACCATCTTTTTGGTTTTCTGTGAAGGGTGGTACTACTGTTTTTTCTAAGGAACTATGTCGTTCCCAACGGAAGACACCAAACTGATGTAGTCGGTTCCTACTCTCCTTCCTCGCTTCTTACCTAGATCTGCACAAGTATCACACGTGAGTCTAGGACCACTGTGTGGTAGCCGATGGCACTCTGATGCTTAAGTTAGATAATGCTTAGGAGAGGCTTAAAGCTGTAAATTGGATTTTTGCAGCGTACCTAAAGTTCATTGACATTATCTTCATTTTATAGTGTGAGAGTCCTTGTTTAGCTAGGTCTTTGGTGGCGTAGTTTCGGGAAAAAGATCTTGCTGGAAATCATTTTCTAGTTGGGAGTTGTCCATGTGGGATAGTTTCCCTACACAACTTGTGCTCCCATATCTGCAAGAGAGGTTTCACTTTCTGAGTGTTGTCCATGCAAGAAAGTTTTCTTGCCCAACTTATAGTCTAGTATTTGTTTCCTAGTCAAAATTGATGTACTGTTGGCCTGCATGTCTTGGGTCGATCCCCAGATACTTGCCTTATTTGGGCTTATTCTTGCCTTATCAGGGCTTACGAGTATTGGGCTTGACCGCGTGACATGTGGGCTTAGTGGCACATTGAAATTTGAATCCAATGTTATGGAATTTGCCAATAGTGGGCTTAATGTTGTCTAAGCCTCACTCGATTGAGCATGCAATCGGGCCTGTTTTGTTCTGTTGATGAGATTATCATGACATGTGTAGGGTACTGATCAGAGGATGGTTTGATTAACACCAGCTACCCCCCCCCCCCCCCCCCCCCCCGAGTTGGTGGGTCGTCTTATCGGTCCACTAGGTCATTTCATGAAGCAACTGTGAAGTCATGATGGTTGAGTCCAGTGTTCTAAAAATCGCTAGGCGCCTAGCAGGTGCCTAGCGCCTAGGCGGTTTTAGATTTTATATTATAATTTTCATAATTTACAAAAATTTAGCATAATACATTAATATTTTATCAATTACTTCCAATTTAATGCCAGAATACATATGAAAAATTTATAAACATGAAAAATTAAGCTTACATTAAAATTTATAATAGCATAAGTTGCATAACATAGAGTTTCATAGAGATTAGAGAGAAAAAAGAATTACATACTTGATGAGTTGATGGTACCAACCTGTGTTCTAAAAAGCGGCCTGGAATAGGAGCTACTTGAGAAAGAAACAGTCTATTGGCATTTTACCATGGCAATTGCTGTACATAAGCATTAGCTCCCCAAAAACAGTAACAGGAGCCACAATTTTTAGCTGCATGAGTGACTTTAGTTGGAATATCTGCTTGAATAAACTCCAAAATATAAGCAACAAACAACACATATCTCATTAAATAAAACGTACCTTAATCAAAGAGAACTCAAGACCCAAAGCAAAAAGAAGAAAGACAACACCAAACTGGGCAACAGTTTCAACCTGAATGCACAAAGAAAATGTGACTTTTTAAGACAAGTATCCAATAAAAGTTTCTACCATCCTGACAACAAAACTTACTTTGTCAAAAAAACAAAAAACAAAAAAAATTGAAAGGAAACTAACAAAGACCAGGATCAACACTAACATTGATTATTCCTTCATGAGGTGCCGGTCTTGGTTCTCTTGGCTTTGCGGGGTCAGCAAAAATCACCCACGTACCCATCCAAGTATGTCGCATTCATTTTCTCCTGAGCCACCTGAGCCTCTTCTATGGTTGCATATCTAACGAAACCAAAACCCTTTGATCTCCCAGATGTTCTATCAACTACAACTTTCGCTGCAAAACAATATGCAAAAAATAATTATGTGATAAACAGAAATGTCAGTGAAAGTAGAAATAGACAAAACCTAGTTCTGCTACCTTCAACAAGTTGTCCAAAGGGAGAAAATGCATCTCGAAGCTTTTCATCTGTGGTTAATCTTGAAAGGCCTAACATAAATAGAAAACGAGTTAGACATTCCTCCAATGTCAAATTTAAAGGTAAAATTTCATTGACGAAACACTATTAAACGAATACAAAAAATAGAAGACCTTAAAGGCATTAAGGCCCCCAAATTATTGATTCCTATTTGGCATACAATGAATCAAAGAACGTCCCTTTGAAAGAAAGGGTCTAGTCTGAAATTATGATTTGTGACAAAATAAACTCCACTCCAAACAATATGCACTGAAATATAATAATTTGTTCCAATTAATAAGAAATATTTACCAGGAAGATCAGCGAGATCACTATCTGAAGAATGAAGATTCATACTATGTATTATACTATGAGGCTTCATCAGCAGAAACATTAATTATTTCCATTCAAAACTACTTAAAAAATCAGCATAGCTAGCCTAGAACTAGAAGGGATAAATGGAAGCATTACAGGCAGCATAATATGAGCATATACTTCAAAAATCAGCATATCTATATAGTGTATACAGGCAACAACTTGGATTACAGACAGCATGTCACCCTATACAAAAAGAAGGCAGCATGTCACCCTATACAAAAAGAAATCAGCATATCTTTTTTTTTTTTAATTTATACACATTCACCCTATACACATCATAATGATCATATGTCTGATTTTTTAATTACAGGCAGCACAACATATTGTTAACCAAAAGTATACAGGCAGCATTGCTGCATTAGATGGAAGCATCATAGGCAGCAATCAGCATTACAGGGCCAGGCATTAGATGGAAGAATTACAACCTGCAAAACAAATAATGGATAAATTTGTTAACCATCCATCTTCCCTTATTTTGCAAATCAAATTTGTTAACCATCCATCTCAAGGTGTACATGCAGACCCTAGTTTTGGATCAAATAACTAAGGCCAACTAATGTGGTATTCAATTATTCATCCCAAGTTCTCAACCATTCATGTATTTTGGTCTTGCTAAAATATGAGTCATATGACCAAGGCTGACTAACAGTGCTCTAACATTGTATTCACAGATATACACATTAATAAGTGAGGTTGTGTATTTTTAGTTTACAGGCAGCATTACAACTAATTACAAGCATTACAAGCTTTCTTATCACAGGCAGCATATTGTTTCATTACAGGCAGGATATTACACAAAAGTTTTCTTATACTTATCAGTCTTATCCTATTATTCAGTTATTCTTATCCTATTGTTAACCAAAAGTAGATGGAAATTTTTTTTTTTTAAAATGACAACATAGAGGAAAAAAAACATACTTGAAAGTTGATAGTTGAACTTGAAATGCTAGGCCTCTATCTCTTCTTCAAATCCTTCCATTTCAACAACTCTCTCCGTGTCAGACTCAAACTCAACATCCTCCTCCCCTTCTCCTTCCCCTTCAGTGTCCTCATCAGATACAAAATCTTCTTCATGAAGTTCTCTTACTTCAACATTTCTAGAACTTCTCCTAGGCTCAAGAATACTATCCGCCTCCGATACCTCTCCAACTATTTCCAAGGGGACAACTTCTTCATCACCACCATCAACAATCCATCCTTGCGCCTGACTAGCTTCACTAGCAAGTAGTACATCTACTCCCTTCTCCCTCTCCCTTTTGTTCTTGTTTATAATCTTGGCATTGAATTGGACATAGACTAAGTTATTCAACCTTGTTGCATCTAGTCTATTCCTTTTCTTTGTATGTACCCCCTCAAAAGTGCTCCAAGTTCTCTCTCACCCGGAAGAACTTGTAGTCAACGAGAGAATCCTTATAGCCATTCTTTGCAATTTCGGCACACCATTTCCATAGTTTAACCACCATCCAACTGAATAAGGAAAAAAAAAAAACATAACATTTGTTACATTAGTAATAAAAACATTAAATAGTAGTAAATAAGTTAAATAACAAATTAATTGTGAATGTTCAATTATTCATACATACCCGGATCATAATTGTCATCATTCGTAGCGCATCCCCTCTCGGCCAAAGCTCTTCCAAAGACACCCTCTTTTTTCTTATATTTCAACAACTCTATATTCGTCACTTCATTTTGTGCATCAAAGTCATCGGGGTAGAATGTCTCAATACAAATTAAAATCCCATCCATTATAGTTTCATCTTTGTAGAAATAATATGGATTCAAGAGGTAGCCCGCCAAATGTAATGGACTATCAAGCCGATCACGAGCTTTTGTATCAATGATATCTATGATTGGACTATAGTTAGCCTCTTGATTTTTGAATGCTTCTTTAATCTCTTTCCTTGCTTCTAGTAGTTCTCCATATAAAAAGGCCATTGATGGCTTCCTATCCCCATCAACAAGGCGAAACACCTTAAATAAAGGAGCAAACACTTTCAAGCAAAATGACACCCCATTCCAAAAACTCAAACTCAAAATGGTGGAATATGCCACCTTCCCTTTTGTACTCTTAGAGTGTTTGCATTGAACCCATGCATCACTAGCAACCATAGACCTCAACTCATTTTTCTTTTCCATCAAGCTTTGCAAAGTGAGGAAAGAAGTTGCAAATCTAGTGACCCCCGGCCTCACTATGTCTCTTTTTTTTGTATACTTTCTCATTAATGCCAAGGTCTTATGATGTGCATAAATGAAGATAGTACATGCCTTTGCCTTCTCAATGACTCCTTTGAACCTAGGTTGGTTACCAATTCCTTGAAGCATGAGGTTCAATGTGTGAGTCGCACATGAAGTCCAAAATATGTTTGGCCTCTTCAACTTCAACATCCCCGCTGCCGCCATATTGTTAGAAGCATTGTCCGTCACCACTTGAATTACATTTTGTGGCCCAATTTCTTCAATACACTTGTCAACATATTCAAATATATAGGACCCGGTGTGTGCTTCCTCGGAGTCTTCCTTAGAAGAAAGGAAAGTTGTGCCTTCCTTGCAATTAACACATAAATTCATAATGCTTCTTCTTTTCCGATCAGTCCAAGCATCGGTCATAATTGAGCAACCATTCTTTGCCCACTCTTCTTCTTGCTTCTTAAGTGCTTTTTTAGTTCTCTCAACCTCTTCCTTCAATAATGGCTCCCTTAATAGATATTGGCTTGGAGGTCGACAACCTGGCCCAAATTGACCAACCGCTTCCATGAATTTTTGAAAGCTATCATTATCTATAGCATGAAAAGGAATACCGGCTTCATACACCCATCGAGCCAACCATTGATGCACTTGATGTTTTCTTTCCTTCCAAAGTGCATCATTAATATTTTGTTGTCGCAACTTCTTGCTTCCTTCCATTGAAGAATCAGGATTGATGGAAGATGCAAACTTATCCATAGGCCCAAGTAAAAGTGGTCTTTTTCTTGACTCTGTAACTTCAACTTCTTCTTCATCTCCTTCTGTAATTTTTTTAAGTTGAACTTCTTCCCTTGCTTCCTCTTCATTTTTTTTTAATTTGTTTCTTCTTATTTTTTGCTGCTTCTATAACGGCTTTACATATGGCTTTATCATCATCCAAAGACTTCGTGCACTTGGCTACACTTCCTGGTATGTTGGCCACGTGTAGCTTCATTCTATATATTCCACCACTATATATTTTCCCACACAACTTACACTTCAACTTATCTAAGTTGTTCGGATCTGCCAATGTCGCATACTCCCATCCTACATCATTTGAGCCACGCTTCAAAGAAGAGCTCTCTACTTCTGACATTGTATTAGATGCTGCAGAAGATGACATTACACAGGAATTGTACCTAAACAAGCCATTAACAAAATAAATAATATTGATTATTGGAAAACAAATAATATGTCAAATACTCAAATATTAATCAACATAAGATCATTCTTTTATAAGGAAATAATGGTAATATAAGCTAAACAAAGTAACTTCATTGGACTCTTATGGTGAAATAATGATGCATATTAGATGGCATATCTCAGTAAACATCAACTTGAACAATTGAGTATTTTTCTTCTGTAAAAATTGTGTGTGTAGTGCGACTGCGTGCCCAAATGCTAACTAGAAATCGGCTGGGCATAAGTTGACTTCAATCATAGGCCCAACTTAAGGTTGGGCAGGATTATGCCATTGTGTCTACATGGGGTTTGGCCTGGGCCTACTCTTATCCTGTATTTTATCTCAAGTTTAGCAGGAAAGCCCCGGTCATGGCAGCTCTGATGTCCAAGTACTTCAACTACTTAACGAGATTACTCGGATTATCAATCACAAGGCAGCTGAGGGGGATTTAAGAGTGCTTGGTGAAATGTCACCACCATCAACATGACTCACTAACTCTAATCCAGCTCATTCCAGCCTAATAGGTACAATTGCATCTTTCTCATGTTGACTTTAACATTCTATATCCATTAATTTCATACAAATAAACCTCATGAAATAAACTCGGCAGCTGTATAGTGAGCATCCACCGTAAATGTGAAGGTAAGAAAGAAGATGAGAAGTTATATTGATATTACCTACCAAAAGTGGAGCGAAATGCTTCGCTTGCAGGCTTGCAGCAGAGAAGCAAAAAAATTTCGATGGGAAACCGAAATGGTCGAATGGTTCCTCAACTTCCTCTTCTTCGTCTTCCCCTTCTTCCCCTTCTTCTTCTTCTCCTTCTTCTTCTCCTTCTCCCCCTTTTCTTCTATCTGTTTTCAGTGTTTTGTTTGCAAAACCTAAAAAAAAATTTCGAGGTTCATATGAAGTTTCTGAAAAAATTCAGTGTCCAAGAAGGGTGAATACTGATTAAAGTGCAAAGAACAAAATTAAATGGAAAACAAACTGTTATTACCTACCAAAAGTGGAGCGAATCAGCGAAATGCTTCGCTTGCAGGCTTGCAGCGCAGCAGCAGAGAAGCAAAAAGGTCGATTGGTTCCTCTTCTTCGTCTTCGTCTTCCCCTTCTTCCCCTTCTTCTTCTTCTCCTTCTTCTTCTTCTTCTTCTCCTTCTTCCCCTTTTCTTCTATCTGTTTTGTTTGCAAAAGCAAAACCTAAAATTTCATAATGGTCGATTGGTTGGTTTTGGTTATTAACTTATTTCACTTATTAGTTATTTGCAACCAGCAAAAAAAAAAAAAAAAAAAAAGCCCAGCCCGCCTAGGTCCGCCCAGACCCGCCTAGGCGCCCTGTCCGATTTTTCCCTCCGTCCAGCAATTAGTCGAGGCGTTTCTCTACCTACTAGCGCCTAGGCGGCCGCCCAGGCCGCTTTTTAGAACACTGGTTGAGTCTGAGTTGTTTCCTCAAACAACGAGTTTCATTAATTGGGTGTGTGCCAACTTGAAAGAACGAAAGGCAGGAGTTCAATTTTTTATATAGATCTTCAGTCGGTGTAGTATAGCCCCTTTACACTTTCGATCTCAGAGATTCTACTTTGCCAAAATTACTTTATGTGATTTTGACTGTACTTAACCTTCATATTCAAAAACTTGTACCATCTTTCATGGCGAACTGGAATTAGCTTTTTGAAGAACTGTTCACTAATGGCTGCAAGTTTTTTTTAGGAGAGATTGCTCTCTGAATTGGATCTGAAAGTCTTCCATGACACATACGGGATTCCTGATGATCTGGTGCTCTGCATTTTGGGCGCCAATTTGACGCCATTGTCCCTTCTTGAGGGGTTTATCTATCTGTCTTCACCGAGTTATGCTTCAATCGGGCGTCAGGTTTCCTATTATCAAGGAGATTTGGAAGTTCCTGGCGTACGTCGACATTGCACCTTCTCAACTTGTGCTGAACGGGTATGGAACTATGATCGCCATTCTGATTACGGCTAAGGACGCTGGTGTACTTCTCATCGGATGAACGAGCATGTTATGTGTGTGTTATTGTCACCAGACTATTTTGGCAACCTGCTTGATTTTAAATCCTGGCAGAAGTTACATTTCATGGCTCGTGCAGACTCAACATACTTTGAGCTTGCTGGTCTTCCGGTCGAGCGTGAATTTAGACTGCTGAGTAAGTTTGACTCTTTTTTTGGTCTTGCTTGTGTTAATGACCTTCTCACGGTAGGCTATCATCCTTCGTCTTTGCTATTAAACACCCATTTACCTCGTTGACTACCGAAAATGAGTTGCTAAGCGGTTAACACAGTTACCTCGATTCCTTTTGCTAGCTTCATGTTGAACAAGAGAGCATTGTATTCTGCCTTATTTTTTTAGGCTGGGAAACCGAACCTGATCACCTTTTCCAAGATGAATCCACTCGGAGAGTGGAGTGTGATACTGACACCACTTCCTTTTAGTGTGGATGACCCATCATAGCACAAGATCCAACCTTGTTCATCCGGTCTCTGCTCTGAGCTGTCCAGCTCCTGTTTTCCACCACCGATAAATTCGGCGATGAAGTCTGCTAATTGTTGGGCTTTGATGGCCATTCTTAGAACGTAGTTAATGTCTAACTGCCCAGTTTCACCGACTATTTAACCATTCTGCCAGATAATTTTGGCTTGCGCAGTGATGTGCAAAGTCGGTGTTTGGCCATAACTGTGATAGAGTGGGCCTGAAAGTAGGGTTTCAGCTTCATGGAAGAGATGATCAACTCCATAGCTAGCTTATCTAGATTCAGATAGTTTACTTCAGCTTACACGAAAGCTTTGTTAGCGTAGTACACTGGTCTTTGTACCCCCTTATAATTCCGTACAAGAGCTGAACTGACAGCTTGATCCGAGATGGCTAGATACAAATAAAGCGTCTCTCCCAAGGTTGGTTTCGAGAGTAGCTCGATATTCCCCATGTATGAATTTAGGTTCTGGAAGGCATGCTCACACTCTTCAAACCAGTTGAAGTCCTTGCTTCTTCTGAGAATCTTGAAGAAATGGATGCACTTGTCTGATGACTTGGAGATAAACCTATTAAGTATTGCCACCCTCTCGATTAGGCTCTGAACTTCCCTAATGGAAGTTGGGGACTTCATATCGAGAAGAGCCTGGATTTTCTTCTATTCCCTTCTAGTTCACTATGTAACCTAGGAACTTGCCTGACTCAACCCCGAACGTGTATTTTTGTGGTTTGAGCTTCATCCGATACTTGCGGAGCTGAGCGAATGCTTCGGCTAGATCATATATGTGATTTTGGCCATGGAGGCTCTTGATCAACATGTCGTCTATGTATACCTCCATGTTGCTTCCAATTTGATTTTCGAACATCGGGTTCACTCGCCGTTGGTACGTTGCACCCTCGTTCTTGAGGTCGAATGGCATCACCCGATAACAATATATCCCTCTTTCGATTATGATAAAAAATTTCTCTTGATCCATGGGGGTCCATCTGTATCTGATTATACCAAGAGTAGGCGTCCATGAAACTTAGGAGGCCGTATTCGAACGTGTCATATACAATTTGATCGATGCGGGGAAGCGAAACAATGTTTTTCGGGCATGCCTTGTTAAAGTCGGTGTAGTCTATGCAGACTCTCCACTTTCCCTTTTTCTTTTTAACCAGAACGGTATTCGCCAGCCAGTCAGGGTACCGTGCCTCTTTGATCATGTCGGCATTAAGTAGCTTATGCACTTCTTCATTTACGATTTGGTTCCTCTTAGGGGCCACATGTTTTTTTGCTTTGGTCTGACTGATTTTTGTGCTAGGACTATAGTCAATCGATGGGTGATTATGGAGGGGTTTATTCCCACCATGTCCCACATTGTCCAGGTGAAGACGTCTTGATTCTGCCGCAACAGTGTGATCAATTGTTCTGTAAATTCTTTGCTTAGGTGGGAGCCTATATGAATGGCTTTGCTATCACTAAGGCTGTCCAAATACACAATCATCGGTTCCTTCTCAGAATGGCCGTTGTTGGGTCTTCCCCTCGGGCTAACAGGGAACTCCTCGATAGGGAGGAGAAAGTCCTTGCTCAACTCCGGATTCGAGCTTATGGGCGTGTCATCCGTGGACTGAATCTGAAGTTGACGACTATCAAACAACTTCAGTCCTGCATAATGGCAGTTTCTAGCGGCTGGCTGATTTCCTCGTATTGTGCCTACTGTCTTATTGATAGGTTATTTGACTCATTGGTGCAAAGTGGAGGCCATCGCCTCCATCTGGTGTAGCCAGGGCCTCCCCCGGATGATGTTGTAGGTGGACGACGCATTGACCACCATGAACTCCTGAAGAATTATTTTCTGGAATTTTGGTTATCCTGCCACTACTATTAATTTGATCTTCTCCATAGAGAAGTACTTCTCCTTGTTTAGTCTGACCAGGGGAGTCGTCGAGGGGCTCAAGTTTTCTTCTTTCAACTACATGCTGCAGAACGTGTTCAGGAGCAACACGTTCGTGTAGCTTCGTGTGCCTACTAAACATCTCCTCACTTCCTAGTTTGCTATGGAGACTGATATCACCATGGCATCGTTATGCGGAGTGCGGATGCCTTGAAGATTCCTATCTACGAAAGTTAGGGGTGGGATCGAGCTCTGAGGGTGAATGTACTGTATCCGTTGGTCCTCATAGGTTGACTTGGTCCACAATTCGCGGAACAACCTTTTTCGGGACCTGTTGGACTGTTCAGTCTCCAACTTTACTCCGAGCAGGGCACATACATCATTGTCGTGTTCCTCGCTCTTATATACTTTATTATCCCTGGGACAGAGGGTTTCTTCTTTGATTTTGCCTTCTTCTTGGCTGCCAACTTCTCGTCTAGAACGATATAATTCTGAGCTTCTTTCAGCATGTCTGCCATATTTGGTAGGGGGTCTAAGGTGAGGAAATTATAAAACTTGCCTACCCTTAGATCCGAGGTGAAGGCCGCGATGGCAGTGTCACCACTACAATCGCGATGAGGTTCAACTCGTTGTTGAAGTGCGTGACGTACTACCTCAACGTCTCATCCGACTTCTACTTTAGGGATTTGAGTTTCTTCACTATTTGTATGATTTGATACATTTGGGCTGACAGTAGGACCACCCTTTGGTTCCCCGTGGCTGCCATCGGCGTGGGGGTCTGAGAGGTAACCTCTCGCGGTGGTGATGGTGCTGCCGAAGTGGGCAATGCTCTGCTAGTTCGAGCGTTCGAAGGTTCCGCAATGTCTTCATTGTTGTGAGACCTCGTTGTAACCATATTTCTGGTTTTCTGTGAAGGGTGGTACTACTTCTTATTCTAAGGAACTCTGTCTTTTCCCATGAACGACACCAAACTGATGTAGTTGATTTCTACTCTCTTTCCTCGCTGATTATCTAGACCTGCACAAGTAGCACACGTGAGCCAAAAACCACCGTGTAGTGGCCGATGGCACTCCGATGCTTAAGTTAGATAAGGCTAAGGAGAGGCTTAAAACTGTAAATTGGGTTTGTGTACATTAAATTCATCAACCTTATCTCCCTTTTATAGTGTGAGAGTCCTTGTTCAGCTAGGCCTTTGGTGGCATAGTTTAGGGAAAAAGATCTTGCTGGAGATCCTTTCCTAGTTGGGAGCTGTCCATGTGGTATAGTTTCCCTACACGACTTGTGCTCCTAGGTCCGCGGGAGAGTTTTCCCTTTATAAGTGTTGTCCATGCAAGGAAGTTTTCTTGTCCAACTTATACTCTAGTAGTTGTTTCTTAGTCAGAACCGATGTACTGCTGGCCTGTCTGCCTGTCTTGGGTCGATCCCCCAGATACTTGCCTTATCAGGGCTTACGAGTATTGGGCTTGACCGCGTGACGTGTTTAATAAAATTACAAATAATACGCTGAAATGAAACTTTTTTTATTAAAATTGAAAAAAAAGAACCAAAGTGCTTTTTTGTTTTACTTATTTAACCTTAAAATTACTACACTACAAATCAAAATTAACCCCTCCCAATTTTTACCTTCACCATTCTTCCTTGTCGTGTGTATACAAATTACAAATACCTTTGATGCGTCCAAAATTAAGTCTCCTGCAAAACTAATGTTAGATTGCCAAAGTCTACCTTTTTAGTGGCCGAAGGCACTCCGATGCTTAAGTCAATAACTCTTTTGGAGATGAAGATAAATCTGGAAAGAACTCAGTTAAAATTGCATACTACGTTTCATGTTCCCTTTGCCTTATATAACGGTTGTTGTTAATTCTCTGCGTGACTTAAGCATGTGAGGCCCAATGAGAGGAGACATTCTTTGTAACAGTCTCATTTTTTATGAAGATTCGTCCTCGGAGGCGAAACTCTCTCCATGACTCTTTTTCTCTGTAACATTCCTCCTATTTATGATAGAACTCTATTGGGACTACGATTTATTCTGACATGCTCTGTTTGGTCTTTTATGATTGGACTTGCTCTTTTCAGGCTTTATGAATTGGCCTTGTCTTGGGATACTCAATCGTCGTGTCTCTACCATGTTTACGGTTGTGATAGCAGTCTTATTTGATGTATCATCTGCTACTCCCTCCTTAGTTAGTGGGTATGTTGACCTGGCCACTAATTCGATGACGGTTGGACTTTCGATTTCATCATTGCTTTGCTTTTAATGTTGTTAGCAGATTTTGGTGGGTTTGGCATTTTGATCTCTCGTTCATTCATTTGTTTTCGCGTGCATTTTGGGATTTTGTGCAACCATCATATCTCACACGTCGTTTTATGAGTAGTCTCTTTGTTGCTCAGCTCTATAAAATGGGGCGTTATGAGTTTGTTTATCTCCTTACGCTATCTTCAAAATTAGGGCTTATTTTTCTCTCTTATTCTTCATTTCCCTTGTTCCTTCATTCCTTTACGATGTCTGCTGGCGATATACTAGATGGCGAGGCGTTTGCTGCTTGCGAAGCTTACTTCTTGCCCAAGAAGGCTTCTCTGGCGACGTTGGATAGTGTTCGTTCTGACTATTCTCTGCCACCCGACCTCGAGATGGTACTGCCTAGGCAGAACGATAGTCTTTGTCATCCAAGGACTGGTTATATTGCACTCTACCCATGCATGTTCCAGTCTGGCCTTTGATTTTTAGTCACAAAGTTATTTTTGGAATATTTAGATTTTTTGGGCATTCCTCGTGCTCAAATAGGTCCTAATGGTTGGAGGGTTATGGTTTCTACTTACGCGATGGCCATTCTCACTTGTATTCCCTTGACTGTTAGGGTTCTATACTCAGTGGTTGGTCTGTTGGTGACCAAAAATATTTGCTTCCTTCACTCTCTTGTCTGTTTTGGGAAGCTTAATGATGACATCAGGGACTAGTCGAGATTATGGTTTTTATGCTTCTGTCAAATCTGGCCATTTTAGCTTGCGAGGTAGTCATATTATGTGATCGTTTCTAGTCCCTAACAAACTTAGGGACCTGCTATTGTCTGTGGAAGAACAAACGATCAGTGATCATTTTTTTAGGCTTTTTATGGTTCCTTTAGAGGCTTTCCTTTCTGACGACATTGTAGTGCGTAGTGGCTTGTACACCATGAACGAGGCGGAACTTGCTTCGCTCACTAAATCTCAAGCTACTGAGATCACTGCTCGTGTTGTTCCTGCTGGTGTTAGTAATGCTAGCATTAATGGGAAAGTGAGGTCTAGCAGAGAATGTTACGAATCTCGATGCTCCCGTCAGCATTGGTGTTGCTGACCCGACTAACAGGAAAAGGAAACTTCCGAGCCTGCAGATCCATCAAAGCGATTGGCGATAAGCTCTGGCCATGTTCTCAGGATGAAACAACTTTTTTATTCCACTTGTGGTGCTACTCGGACTACTCCTTGTCCGAGTTATTCTGATAAGGAGGGTGGTCCTCCTCTCGAGGAGGTCGAGAAGATGAATTTGGTGATGGGGATGAGCAAAAAAGAAATAACTCGTCCATTAAACGATAATGAGAAAAGGCTCCCATCAGCTTACGGTGTGTTTGACTTTGTTGAATGGTCGGATGATGACCCCTGATTTATTTACAACAAAATGCTTCAGCTTGTAATGAAGCAGTCTAAGGATCCGAATGCAACAAAGACCATGGCAGACTTCCAATTTAATCCTCAATGCGAACAGAAGGTTACTGATCGTGGTTAGAGTTATGAGGTTTTTCCTTCTTCTCCTGCTCGTATTGATGACACGACGAAATTATCCATTTCTTCTCCTAACCGTCTGACTTCTAATGCTACTACTACCTTCGCTTGTTCTACTCCTACCATGACCGTTACGCAGCAAAAAGGCAAGAATGGATTTTCAATTGTTGTTGCTATTCCGACCGTTCTTCCAGCCATTGGAGATGAGTCGTCTGTGCTTCCTGATCCCCTAGTTCTTCATCCATGGATTGGTTGGAAGGAGCCCAACCCGGAAGACATCCTTATTAAGTTGGATAGGAAGTTTTGTTGGTTTACTGAGATTGACGTGCAAGATAATGGATGGGATGAATCACCTCAACATGGCCTTAAACGGATAATGGATGGGATGAATCACCTCACTTATGCTGGGATGATGGGGTTGGACTATCAGGCTGGTCGTAATCAGGTGGTTGCTCTTGAGAGGAAGATGGCAACACAATTATTGTTGTTTTCTCATGTTCTTCATTAGTTGGACGTGTTGAAGGCACAGTGCGCGAAGCATGAGAAAGCAACTGGGGCAGCTCATGCTTCTCTGAAGGAGGGGGAGGCTACGCGAGATAAGTCTACAGCTGAGCTTGAGTCTTCGATAGCTGAGTTGAACGGAGTTCGTACTCGATTGGACGAGGTGGAGAGGGAGTTGTTCGTCGAAAAGGTTCGTCATGATGAAGCCATGCATTCTGTTATTGAACAATTCATCATCCACATGGTTGCTGAGGAATGGGTGGAGTAGTTAACAACTGCACTTGATGAAGTTAAGTCGGATATTTCCACAATGTTGACCACAGTTGAAGGAATACTTATTTAGACCAGAAATGAGCTTGTTGCAACAAAAAACTAGTTGAAAATTGTGGAAGTGGAGGATTGGCAGAGAATTGTTGATGGGCATTTCGAGTTTCTTGACTACATTGAAAGGGATGGCGTTGACTTGTCCAAATACCATGATTTAGTTGATCAAGTTTTCAAGGATGAAGACGGCGATGAAGATATTCCGGATCCCCCAAGTGATTCAGTAGATGAAAAACCATCATCTCGTCCTCTTCCCGGTCTTGCTTCATCATCTGTTTTTGCTATCGAAGATAGAACTTCGTCTCCTCCTGCTACTGACACTGCTGTCCCTGCTCTTGCTATCGACGCTTCTACTATTCCTTCTCCAACTGTTTTATCTTCTTCTCCAGATGTAACATAGTAGTTATATGAATGTACAACTTTTCCCTTTCGATGTCCTTGAGTTATCTTTTGTTGTTTCTATTGCTTTCTGACTTGCATGTCTTTCCTTTGTAGTTTTAATTTGTCTTGGATCAATCATGTTAACATGTCATACATGATAAGGGCGCGTTAACCTCGTGACTTGTACTTTTCATACTCTGGTAATTCAGGCATGTCCATATTTATGATTTTGCACTCGTTTGTTGACCATCGAAGCTTTTATTCCTTTGGTCTTGTCAATTAGGCCATGAAGCTATACTAGTTTCGATATACTCATTCGGTCTTTTGTGTCTCTACTTCGTTGTCGGATGCGTTGGCTTCTCCAGAAGGCTTTCTGAGTAGGTCTTTCCTTGTGTCAAGGCTTTTGTTGAAGTATTTCATGGTTTGACGTGTTGATCAGGCTAGAAGTATTTGTGAATACATCTTAACTTAAACTTCAGGCTTTTACTTTGTGGTCCGATACATTAGTCGGCCAAAAGGTTTTTACTAGTACGTTTTGACTTACACGTCTAGACTCTTATTTCGTGGTCTAACATATTAATCGGCCAAAAGTTTTTCTATGTGTAAGTTGACTTCTTTGTCCCAACTTTTACTTTGTGGTTCGACATATCAGTCGATCCGAAGTTTTTATGAGTAAATTGATTTCTTTGTCTCAACTTTTACTTTGTTGTTCGACGGTAAGTCGATCCAAAGTTTTTATGAGTAAGTTGATTTCTTTGTCCCAATTCTTACTTTGTGGTTCAACGTATCAGTCGATCCGAAGTTTTAATGGGTAAATTGACTTCTTTATCCCAAATTTCACTTCGTTGTTTGACGTATCAGTCGATCAAAAGTTTTTATGAGTAAGTTGACTACTTTGTCCCAACTCTTACTTCGTTGTTTGATGTATCAGTCGATCCGAAGTTTTATGAGTAAGTTGACTTTTTTGTCCCAACTTTCACTTTATTGTTTGACGTATTAGTCGATTCAAAGTTTTTATGAGTAAGTTGACTTGTTCGTCCCTTAGGTGTTTGACAATCTATAGTAGAGTCCGCTATGTTGTAGAGCCTGCTTGTGAATATGCATTGCATCTCTCTGACTGTTGCTCAATTGATGTCGTTTCTAATTCTCAGATTTAATTTTGTATTGCCTTGGAGTCTGCTTTGGTGTTATTTTCCCTTGAGTGTACTTAACTCGTTTGTTATAACTTCTTCCTTCATGATTTTCCTGTTTTGATAGTCGTTTGTTATGTGTATTGATGTTGTGAGGTAGTTAAAAAACTCGAAATGCTTCTTGATCAAATCCCTGGGTGCGAGCTCTTGATAAGGTGGTTCCAACGGGCAGAGTAGAATCCAGCGCCGAATTGTCCAATCATGCTCACATCAGCACCGGCTACCAAAGCTTTCATGCATTTTTATATCAAGTTGTATTCGTCAAATCAAATTTGTTTGCGTTAGTTTTGTTGCCAGTAATGGCATAGGATGGATTTTGTACTCTTTTTCAACGCCATCATGTGGTGGAAGTGTCGCAGATAATTTGTCGGGTCGGTGGTGCCATCATATACTTCAAACTTTGGTGGGGTGAACTTTTTTGGCATAGGAGTCACCATGAGTGCGTAAGATAATGGTGGTCTGGCCAACTCGTATAACACGTTAGGCTCTGTGATCTCAATCCTAAATGGGATTTCAGCAAAGGTCCCATCGTTCTATGGGAGGCCATCTTCTGGTGGTTCGTTGCTTTCAAGATTCACTTGCTAAGGTTCTGCAATAACTTTATTACTTTCTCGGACTCGGTTGGCAGAGTTTTGTTGGGGCGGTGCTTAGACAAGGTTGATGGATTGAGGATGCTCTTGGGTGAGTTTGTCCACCATTTTGATCATATGGTCCATTTGGGCCATGAGTAGATCCACGTGAGGGTCTGTAGCAGCACTGCTAGATGTTTGGGCTATCACATGTTGTGGCTCTCTATTGTCGGGCACTATTGGCCTGATGGTTGTAGCTAGATTAGAAGCATGCAGTGTTAGCAATGCAGCTTCATCAATTGGAGGATTGCTTTGATCGTTGCTATGTTGAGGGTGTGTAGAGTGTCCCATTTGTCCTGAGAGATTTTCGATCGCTGATCAGAATTGAGAAAGTTTCCCATTGCAGACTCTCTCCTTGAATGGAAACCGTCATCCCCCACTGACGACGCCAAACTGATGTGTTGGTTTGCAAAACAAACGATAGATTGCCAAAAACTACCTTTTTGGTGGTCGAAGGTACTTCAATGCTTAAGTCAATAACTCTTTTGGAGATGGAGATAAATCTGGACATAACTCAATTAAAATTACATACCTTTGTCGAATGTTCCATTTGCCTTATATAATGGTTGTTGTTAACTCTCTGTGAAACTTAAGCATGTGAGGCACAACAAAAAGAGACGTTTTTTGTAACAGTCTTCTTCTTTATAAAGATTCGTCCTCGGAGGCGTAACTCCCTCTATGACTCATTTTCTCTGTAACGTTCCTTATCATTATAAGAGAACTCTATCGGGCCTGGATTTGGGCCTCTGACTACGATTTATTTTGACAGACCCTGTTTGGGCTTTTATAATTGGATTCACCTTGTTTTGGGCTTTATGAATTAGCATGTTCTTGGGATACTTGATCCTCATCATGGATGATCTCTGCGACATGTATGGTTGTGATAATAGTCTTGTTTGATGTATCATCAAAAGGGTTTGCCATCGTCATCACCATTTCTCCTTAGACTTGGGCTTTCACCTCAAGAAAGGTACATATCATCATTATTTATTGTTTCATTGAATCCAATATATAGTAAATATTGTACTTTTGTTTTTATTTTTCTTCAATGAAAATGAAATGCTAGGTTGATTTTCTTCATTGAATAACCTAACAATTTAAATTAAAAAAAAAATTAAGATTGGATTTGGCGTTAAAATTGGTTGTGTAAATGTTTACAATGGCGAGTTAAAAAAATTAACATGTCTATTAGCTAAAGTTTTTTTTTTTTTTTTTTTAATTTATTTGTTTTGTTAAAAGCTTATTGCATATAGATTAATAATTATTGTTACAATTAATATTGTTGTCCCGTTGCAGTAGTTAAGTTATGAGCCTCAAAATTGAGGTCTCTATTAATAAATTTACATATCCAAAAGTTATGAATAGTAAGAAGACGCCTAATGCTGCCAATAAGAGCATGTCACATCCAACACATGGCCGTTATAGGTTCATGTTGTTCTTCTTGCAAAATGGACTGGAGTTTCCCGAAGTCTTCTAGAAGAAGTCATGTCATCCATCATAAAAAAAAAAATTGCGTAAAGAGTGTGATATTCCACCATAGTGCTATCCAACACTTTTTCCTGAGATTGGACTGACTCACTGATGGTTTGATAGTTATATCCAAGATATATCTAGCCACCGGGGCAGGAAAAATGTACATGATCAAATCTGTGTTCCATCGTGACATCTGGCCAGAGAATGGAAACCAGAGATCTGAAATGGTACAGGGGTAGTCGTGGTAAGAGGTAAAGCTAGGCAATCAACAAGGACGAGGCCTAGCTTGACCCATCAGTCTCTCCAAAAATTTATGTGTTCTCCCAAGAGAACTTGCCAGATGTGATGACATTTCATTTTCCAAAAAGCCGTCAGATTGCCTCTCCAAGAAAATGAGGTTATGGTTGGAGGTTTAGATAGTTGAAAAATGCTCTTTTATTAAAGTAAAAAACTTTGAGTTGAAAAACACGTGGATTGTGAGGTGAGGAAATGGCCTGCCACAAATATTTTTTCAATTAAGGCAACATTTTTATTCTTGGCAGAAGAACTATTGAGACCTCCGACATGGCGAGGCGAAATAATGAGATCCCAAATACACATATGCTTTGCCTTACTATCCACTGCTCATTTCCACCAGAAGTTACGAGCCAGATTGTCCAATCTAGTGGTGATTGAGCATAAAAGAAGGAATTTCTACTTGTATAAACGGGTACTGAATTAAAGATTGTTTTAATCATGACCATCCTCTCAGCCTGGGAGAGGACTAATGATTTCCAGCTCGAAAGTTTTGTGTTGACTTTATCAAGTAGGAACTGAAAATCTAAAGCTTTCTTTTTGGACAACAGTAGTGGGGAGCCCAAGTACTTCTCTTTTGAGTTGTACAACTTAGATCACAGGATCCTGTTGATCATTTTGGTGTGTTTTGAGTGGACATTGGAGCTATAGAAAACATACGATTTGTCATAGTTCATTGCTTGACCCGAGGCGACCAATATTGTTGGAGAATGTCCTTTACTGAGTGGGCTTCCACAAGAGAGATATGACAAAAAAAACATGAGATCATCAACGTATAACAAGTGGCTGATGGAAGGAGAGTGACGCCTAATTTGAATACCTTTGACAAGACCCTCATTTTCTACTCAAGCAAGAAGCATGGATAAGGCTTCCACCATTAAAATGAAAAGGTAAGGGGTGAGCAGGTTCGATGCCTCGAGGGGATTTGATGATAGGGAGTGGAAATCAATTAAGCAAAACTTGGAGTGAAGAGGTGGAGATACATTGTTTGATCATTTGAATCCATCCTCTAGCAAAACCTAATTGCTCAAGAATTTGGAGCAGAAAGGACCATACAACCCTATCGCATGCTTTGACCATGTCGATTTTAATAGTCATCCAACCTTGTTTCTATTTGTGACAATGTTTCATTTGAAAAAATGTTTTCATATACTAGGTTGACCATTGTTCGCGATAGAGCGACATTTGGTAAAGGCACCATAGTTGGGGGATATGATGGTATCCAACAGGGGTTTCAAATGGTTTGCCAAATTTTTTTAGATGACCTTGTATATGACATTGCATAGTCTGATGGGTCGAAATTTGTCAGGTATGATAGGATTGGAGACATTTGGGATCAGTGCCATGAAAGTTTCATTGAGATTCAAGTCTAACCTCTAGGTGGTGAAATTTTTTTTCACGACTTCAATCACATCATGCTTCACTATTTCCCAGTAGTGTTGGGAAAAGAAAACATGAAGGCCATTAGGCCAAGGGGCCTTGTGACTATCCATTCCAAAGTGGGTGGCACCAATTTCCTTTTTCACTCGAGATGGTGAAAAGGAGCTCATTGTCTTCTGTGGTGATGGAAGGTTCGAAAAGAGAAATGATTTCAGGGCAAGGGGTAGGGTTAGAGGAGTGGAAGATATCTTCAAAATAGTTGTTAAGAATTGTCCTAGAGTCCTGGTTGGAGTGCCACTTGTTAGATACATATTTTAGACAAAAAAAATGAGGTTTTGTGTTCGACGCAGCATGGAAGCAAGATGAAAGATTTTTTTTGTTATTATCTCCTTCAATGAGCCAGGAATAACCTGATTTATTTCTCCAAAACAGTTCTTCTCTTGAATACAATTCGGAGAGAGGGTCTTCCAGAACATAGGTGGCATTGGCATTCTCTGAGGAGGGAGTGTCATTTTGGAATTTATCCAAAGCCACTTTGGTGTCCAAAATGCATTGTTGAATATTACGAAAATCCTTTTTATTTCATCTAGTGAGACAATAATTGAGTTTTTTGGTTTTCAAATGGAAGTTGTGATAGGGGAGATGATGCTGTCGAGGACCCAAGAAGTTACTGATGAGTTGGCGACACTGGGGGCCCCTTGCCCACATGTGAAAAAACCTGAAAGGTTTAGGGTCCCTATTTACATTAGAGAAAAGTTGGAGAGAGATGACTCTGTGGTCCGAGGTTGAAGTGTGTATAGTGCGGGCGATAGCCGATGGGAAGCACTTTATCCAGTCAGTAGACACAAGAATGCAATCAAGTTTAGCTTTATCCCCATTTTTGTCCTTGTGTTTGTCATTCCAGGTAAATTGTGAACCATTGATAGGGAAATCCAAAAGATCGTGTTTATCAATGAAAGTTCTAAGATGCCTAAAGTTTAAGATAACATGCTTCTTTCCCCCCAATTTGTCTTCTGGCATTAATATAGAGTTTAGGTCTCATATAAGGAGACCTGGCAAGGTTTGGATATCATAGATGTGAGAGAGACTGGTCCAGAACTAAACTCGAAGGGAGGGGTTTGGTTCCCCATACACAAAAATGACTGACCAAGTAGATTGAGCAAAGTATTTATCCATGGTACAATTAAAATAATACTTGCAAGAGGAAATGATAGTGAAATGACTACCTTCTTTCCAGAAAAGAGCGAGACTACCAGATTGTCTGTTTGCTGGCACTGTGACTCCATGCTTGAAACCAAGTCTCCGGCGAATGCGGTCCATCTTAGCAGAAGTGGCTTGGGTTTCTGAGAGGAAGATAATATCAGGATTGGATTTGCGGAAGAGGGTCTTTATAGTTTGGAACACACAGGGAGACCCTATGCCCCTTGCATTCCAGGATAGGATCATGGATACCCTAGCGACCCTTTGTCAGATGTCACCAAAGCCTTAGCAGGTGTAGGTGCTATCTGTGGTGGAATGCCTTGAGGACTCATCTGAACCAACTGGATGAACGACAACTTAAGTGTCAATGTGATGGACATTTTTCCCCATCATATTCGGTAAGCCCCAGGGGAACAAGGGATATGGTCCATGTAGGCGCCTGATCCGGTTTACTCTGAATGGTCAAAGTTGCGTGTCGTTTCTTTCTTCTGAAAACCAACTCGGTACTAGGGTTCCTGATAGTTTGATCAAACCTCGGTTCAAAAATCAAAGGGGCTAGTTTGCATTTCTTCAACCTGAGTACTTCCTCCCTCTTACCGCTATCTCTCTGTCTGGTAATAACCACGTTCCTCTGTCTCCTAGTAGGGGAAAAAAAATAGCGTTTGTGGGTTGATTTGGAGCATGGCCAGTGATGAATTGCTACAAGTCCCAAGTAATTATTTTGTACTGACCACTCTGCTTGGTTTTGTGTCAATTTGAGCTGGCTCAGTCTTCGATGATGGTAGCAAAGCTCCTGAGAATGCTTGTTCATCTATAGGATGCACATGGTGCAGTAGGTCCTCATTCTAAAGAAGTGGATTACTATTCTGATTTGCATTGTCCTCATAAAGTGCCAGTTGAGCTGATTGGGGTGTAAACTGTGTGCATGGGATTTGTACTGAAGTTGGTGGAAGGAGAAATAATGGCTCGGGACTGGATGTGATGGGTAGATGAAACAGGAAGTTAGGGGTGGGATTTAAGTAATTTAGAAGTTGGTTCAGGTTAGGATTTATAGTGTCTAGTAGTGAAGTATAGAAATCTGGAGCTTGATCAGGAAATGTATGTGCAATTGGTGGTGGAGGATTGTATGTTGAGATGGGAGTAGGGTTGGTAGAGATAAGCACCATTGGAGTGATGTGGGGGAGTTGAATTGACTATTGAGGGTGAATGGGGGTGTGGGTGTACTGATTGAATTCGTGGGTGGCTAAATCATCTATAACTATGGGCTGAATAGTGTTTGGGCCGTAGTTGAATATTGTTGTGGACCTTGTCTTCAAGCCCCCCATAAAGTTTTCTACTGAGACGTCCGTTAAGTTTAATGTTGACGTCGTTAGCTCCACAAGTAATGAAAACCCAGTTGAACCAGGCATGAAGTAAGGTGGATTTGACTTGTTTAGATCTAGGGGGGTGTATTGTATATGGATTCTTATGGAATTGATAAATAATTTGAAAAGTCCACGGACTCTTTAAATTATTCACAGACTCTTTAAATTGTCCACGGACTTCTGCTGATTTCTTAAATCCATAGACTTTTGCTACAGACTTTCTAGAGATTTATGAAAATCCACGGACTTTATATGAACGACTTTTACAGATTTCTAATTATTTGCAAGATAAAAAAGAAGTTGGTAAATAGTGATGAAACAAAAAAACGTCCGCATATAATTAACAAAAGTGAGAGATACATGTGCTAAAAAAAACTAGCCCTTTCAATCCCAAACTTATGCGTTCTATCATCTACATATGGTTCCCTTCCAATGATATTTTAAATATTTGTATGTTGATTTATCAAACTCTACTATCAATTTCCCACAACTATTGTTGAATCTAATGAAGGTCATCAACAGTTCATACTATCAATTTTTCGTTCATTATGTGAGGTGAAATCAGAGACCCCAAAACATGAAAAATTGAAGATTTTTATTCAAACACTGAAGATTAGTAAAATTCATAGAAAATAGAGAAATGGGTATTGTTACCTTCCATTGGAAATCTCATTTTTCTCAAAGAGCCCAAAGAAGGGACCTTGACTAGCTTCCCCAAGCTTCTTTTGACGAAAGTAATCTTGAAGCTCCTTAGCCATTTTCCTCTGCAAGTCAACAGTCACCACTGAATTACTCTGCTCCACCACACTTGAAGCTGGCTTGGATGGAGATGGAGATGGAGGAGAAGGGGAAGGAGCAGGCTTGAGACTGGTTGAAGGGGGTTGTCTTAGAGAAGGAGCACTGGGTCTTCGAAGAGGTCCTTCGGCATTGGAGCTCCTTATAGTGATGAACTTGTATGAAGAAGAAGATGAAGAGGAAGGGCTGGAAGAAGAGTTGGAGGAAGAAGAGGATGAAGAAGTGTGAGAAGGGAGTTTGTAGCAAGGGAGTGAAGAAGCTAAAGACATCTCTGTCAGCTCAGCACAGCTCTAGTTTTGTTGGGATTGTAGGAATTTCGGTAGAGAGAATGAGAAGAGGAGGAAGAGGAGTAGTCCTTTTTTGTGTTATCATAGATGAAACCAAAAAATATTTAAAATATCATTGAAATCTTTGATAGGAAGGCTGGCAAACTATTGAACTTTGTTATTTATATTTAACACTACAAAGTCCATGAGAATCCATGATTTTCCAAATCCATAAATATGAATGATATTTTGAATACCCTAAAACTTTTGTGGACTTTCTGAAATCTATATTGAATACCCCTAGACTTTGTGGATTTCAGAAAGACTTTTTAAAATCTTGATTGAATACCCCTAGACTTTTGTGGACTTTTTAAAATCCAAATTGAATACACTTGGATTTTCAGAATCCATGGAATTTATTAAATTGCCCACAGAATCCAGATACAATACACCCCCCCTAGTGAAGAGCGCAGAGAAAACTCAGATCTCATCGGCGAGGGATGGCGTTGGGGTGGTGGGTGTACCGTGGAGAACCATTCTGGACAAAGCTAGGCTGCACGCCCAATTTAAACATCTGCATGTGGCGGATTTGAGAAGCCATATTGAAGGGAAGGGAGAACGCAAAGTCTCCATGGTCGGCGTTCAAATTCTCTGAAGAGTGAGTGGTGCTGGTGAACATAGGGCAAGCATTACCAAAGGTATGTCTCACGATCCCACGATAAAAATAGAAGTTGGAGGCGTCCTCATAGCAGAATCGGAGTATGAAGGTGTGACCTCCGGTGATCCCAAAGCTTGTTTTATTGAACATGGGAGGGGTTTGAGGTGTCTAGCCACACTTTGAGCTTGATGAAGGGAACAAAAATATCTTCCAGTGATGTGAGATCCACCTCCACGAGCTCGCCTATACAGGTTGCAAGAATTTGTACGTTCTTCAATTGAATTTTTTGTGATGGAAACTCATGAAAACGGATCCAGCAAGGCACCACTGAGAAATTGATGGTGTGATAATCTTCCACCCAAGGTTTGATTGACACTAGCCAACCGAACAACACCCAGGGGCCGGAGTTGATTGTTTTTTCCAAGTCATTTTGGAGAGTAAATTGGATTAGATAGTAAGTGCTTGTTATATCATGCCTTCGATCCAGTAGTTCCACATGAAATGGGTGAGACGGTTCCCATTGGCTAGCTATATGTTGAGCAAACACTTCGTTGCGAAGTTTTTAATAGTGGAAATACTTTGCCACCGCCCAAAGCTCCCTACTATCACTGTCGACCTTATTCCGAATGTCAAAAGTAGGCTCTGGAAAAGTGAGATTGCTTGCTAATTATTTTTTCAGGTTTTGTATCAAAATTTCTTTTTGGGATGTTGATGCCTGATTAAGACGAAGGGGTCTTGGATATGTTGAGAAGGGTGTTACAATATTGGGAGTTGGTATGGGGGTGCCATGAAATAATTGAAGTGGGTTGAATTGAATGGGTCTGCGAATAGGGGGATTTGGATGCATGGTCTAATTTGATGAAAGGATTGGTATAGGTGAAAGATTTTAGTCGGAAGTGTCTATGAGAACAACTCTGTAACAATGGTGAACTTTAAAGATGTATGTGAAAGTACCAGATAGAGAGGGGTATATGGTGGTGGTGTGATAGATGAATTGAATGGATAAATGGGGGAGTTGATATACTGAAATTTGGTTAATGGAGGTGTTGGTGGTGGGTGAATAGTGGGATTGATTACTTATTTTAGAGAAATTCTAAATGGCGAGGAAGTGGGCGAAGAAATCAGGGAGAGAGGGGACCGCTCATCTCCTTCGGGATGCGCGCATAAAAAATGACGACTAGTTAAAGAAGGAGATGATGAATGTGAAAGTGGTCGAAGGCTAATTAAGGTGGGGATATGATGAAGGTGGAGGGGATGGATACGCACTTTGCTCGAGACATGCACATGACACAAAGAAAAAACAGTGAGCAAGCAAAGAGGCAACAGTGATCACTCTGAAGAATAGCAATAAAAGTAGTGGATATGGGATTTTGTTGCAACAAGGTAATAGAAAGAAAGAAACAAGGAGTAAGGGTTTGAAAAGGAAGGAAAGAAAGTGGAGAAAAGAGTTTGAGTTTATTGGAAGAGGAATTCTAAATGTCGAGGAAATGGGCGAGGGATGGGTCGTGGTGGAGTGAGGATCGTCCATTCTGCTTGAGATGCGTGTTGTTGTTTTTGGTACGCGCATCTTGAGTGGGGTAGATGGTCCCCACCCCATCACGTCCCGTCCCTCGCCCGTTTCCTCGTCATTTAGAAGCGCTCTTATTGGAAATTGAAACTCAGAAAAACTCTTTTTTAGCTAAAGATAAGTAAAGCAAAATGGTGTTTTAGGAAAAGCAAAGGGTGCGTTGGGTATTTTATAAATTAGTGAGATTTCAAGGTATAATCTGTAAGGGTAGTTTTTCCAACTTCAGTATGATTTGTAAATATCTTCCGTTTTGGGGTACCAAGTTTAAATAACTCTAAAAAAATATTTACATATCTTACCGTAGAAATTGTTAAATGGATGGGTGAGGTTGAGCTTAGGTGTTCCCTAACAGGAGACGACTAAAATAATATTTACTACTTTGCAGGACTCTCTTTCATACATAAATATGAGCTGTTCTACACAGCGAGGAAGCGGGCGAGGAAATCAGCGAGAGAGGGGACCGCTCATCTCTCTTGGGATGCGTGCATGATTTTCTCGCCTACTTCCTCGCCATTTAGAATTTCTCCATAAATATATAACTATATCTTGCATTTAGGGAATCAAGATTTTGTAATTAATTAGGAGAGGCATGATTCGAGGAGGATGATGGGTTTATGAGATATGCATAAAATGGACGATGAATCCATCATCCTCCCTCCCTTAGCATGTGGCATAATTTGGGAAGGATGATGGGTTTATTTTAGTAACACTCAAAATGGATGATGAATCAATCATCCTCCCCAAATCACACTATCTCACTGTAGTTGCCAAAACATGATTGCCCATTATTTTTCATCTTGTGTATGAAGGGTCCTTACCTAAATGTCGGTAACCCTTTTATCCCACCATTTCTATTGAGTTTATTTGTTTCAATCTTGCATACTCAAGGATATTTCAGGTGGTACAATTAGCACCTCTGATAGTGTCCTTGAGATGAAACCAAACCAGGTAGAAAAACAATCGACCCAAGTGTCCATATTTCTATGTTTCTAAAGTTGGGGACTAGTAACCATACTTCTTTGTAGGATTGGTCCTATGACTATTTAGCTTTCTGAGTGAATGTTGAATATGTAAGCAATCATGGTTATAATGTTCTTCAAATCATTATGAAACTTTTTGCTTATTAGTTTTATGCATCCTCGGTTCATTTGTAAGTCATTTGTATATCACATATGTTAATGCCATTAGTTACAACACTCTCCTTGCATGATCAAAATCGTCGCTTTGTTAAAGAACTTGTCAAAAGAGCATAGCATGCACTCAACTCTATGTTGTCTACTTTTGGATGCTCCCCTAATAATGACTCTCCATCACGGTAACTGATGATGCATCAAACCGTCTCTGATCAGCACCGTACACGTGTCATGATAATCTCGTCAACAGAAAGACGCATGCCCTATTGCACGCTCAATCCAACGAGGCCCAAACAATACTAAGTCCATCATTGGCAGAATCGAGACAGTCGGGTCCGAGTTGCAATGAGCCAGTAAGCCCACACGTCACGCGATCAGGCCCAATACCGGTAAGACCTCTAAGGCAAATATCTAAGAGATCTACCCAAGACAGGCATGCCAACAACACATTGGATCCAACTAGGAAACATATATTAGAGTATAAGTCGGGCAAGGAAACTTCCTTGCATGGACAACAATCAGAAAGGGAAACCTCTCTGTCAGATCTAGGATCACGAGTCGTGTAGGAAAACTATCCCACATGGACAACTCCCAATTAGGAAAGGATCTCCACAGCAAGATTATTTTTCCTAAACTACGCCACCAAAAGCCTAGCCGAATAAGGACTCGATCACTATAAAAGGGAGATAAGGTCGATGAACTAGAGATACGCAATACAACCACTACACCATAGTTGCCTATTAATAGCAGTTAGTCATAGCGTTTTTCATACTTGTGCTATAAAATCCCAAGTTTTCATGACAATGCCCCCTTGAAACGCTATCAAACAAAAGTGAGAGATTAACAAAAATAAAACCGCATTTTTGCACTCGAAAGTTTTAAAACTCCCTCGCGTTTCTAACCTAAAAGGCAAGCAAGTACAACTTCTTTCCTCTCTTTGTCGTCCTCGTGTTCCAGGAAAAGAGAGATCGAGGAAAAGAGTGAGGGGGGAGAGAGATATCGAGAGACAAAGATCCAGAGAAAGGGTGAGGGGGAGAGATCTTGGGAGAGAGCAACGGAGAGACAGAGATCAAAGATGAAACTTTAGGGCTACACTTTAGCGAGAGGAGGGGAGAAATGGTTGTGTCACCGACAGTAAAAACTTACCCTCTTTCGAGCTACACTTTTGGTTACCCTCTCCCAAGCTACACTTTTGGCACCAAGGAGCCCAAGTTACACATTTGGCACCAGGGAGCCCAATACGGAGAAAGACACCTTTGTTGCAAATCACCTCGCTCGAGTAAGTTCATTTTTTTCCATCTTTGTAAACCCTACAAAATCCCTACCTTTCAATCTCCCTTCCATTACCCCACACTTTCAACAAATACATATTTTCTCTGCTCTAGTGTTTTGCAGTGTTTTCTTCTTTGTTTTGCAATTTCGAGTTGATTTGGAGATCCAAGTGATGATTCACTTTTGTCTCATTTGTTTTGCAGTCACATGAAAGAAGGCATGAGGACTAGCGCTAAAGACATTCTTCTAGTGATTATTTTACTTCTTCATATTTATATTATTGAGATTGTTTACAAGTTCAGTTCAATCGAGAGTGATTAAAATGCAGTGTTTGTGTAATATTGTTTGTAAAGTTTTATCTTAACCCAGAAATCTGTCAAATAAGTTAATAGATAATGGAAGGAAACTGTAATTAAGGCTAAATGAAGTTTAATTGCTTGTTTGGCCCTAAATCCCTCTATCTCAGTTTCAATATCTTCTTCTCATTTTGAGTGTGTTTTCTCACTGGGTATTTTTAAATTATCTTTTTACAGCCATTAAGGGTATCAATTTATATTTTATTTTTATTTTCCCATTTTTTTCTCTCGGGTTTCAAACAATATCTTCCTGGACCCCACATCCAACAACACCCCAAGTCCACCACATACAAGCAGAGGATCCCATGGGGATGCGACAACGATTCATTGGAGAACTCATTCTTGATTGAGAAATGGTTGTTTGAGTTAGGGCTCACACCCTAGAAGATGGGGTTGGAATGGTGGATGTTGGGGGAGAAGTTGTTATTCGTGCCACCGTCTTTGGTTATCTCTGCATATGCTCGGTGAGATTTTGTGATAAGTTTTGAATCTTTTGGATTAGTGTACTTAAATTTATCTGAATTTGGGTTTCTAGGTTTGCTTAATTGTTAGATTCTTTAATGATTGAGTAATAGTTGAATTTGTGTTATATGTCAGTAGATAAGAGATTTTGTAGATTTAGAAGAAAAAACATCCAATTGGAGCTGGACGGTTTTATAAAAGTTTTGAATTTTAAGCTTAATTGTTAGATTCTTTAGTGATTGAGTATTAGTTGAATTTGTGTTAATACGTGAGAGATTTTGTAGATTTGGAAAAAAAAAACCAATTGGTGCTAGACGGTTCAATGTATCAGTAGATGTATGAAAGTTTGTTAATTTGAAAGAAAAAAATATATTATTGAACTCATGATGGCAATTTATCAATGTAGTCAACAATAGCAATTACTCTAGAATCTCAGGAAAAGAAAAGAGATTTTAGTGATATTCATAAAGCTGAATATAGAAGAATTCAGCATGTTTTGCCAATTTGGATCCTTGCCTAAACTAACTCATTCACAATGAACTACTAACTTATTCACACTCATTTAGTAGTTCTAGCTCAATTCCAGTTTCACATGATATAATTTGATCGTCTTACTATAAAGTTGTACAATTTTGTTAAGATTAGAAATGCAGTCTAATAAATTCAGTTTTTGATACATTGTTTACTGGCTGTGGGCAAAATTATGCTGTTAAAAACTAGGATTTGGAGAAGATGATTAGTGTGAAGGAAACTTGCAGTATTATTATTCGGGGTTGGTAACATGATTTTAAATTATTGATGCATCTGGTTATTGTCTTGACGTTAGGTAATTAGAGCAAACTTGGTAAACTTCTATGTTGTGTGAGATGGAGCTCGTTTATGATACATCATAGTACAAAATCCTTATAATGTTCCTTTTAAATATTGTTATAGATTGCTGGTGGTATATGGGTAGACAAAGTTGGGGGAAAGTTTGTCTTGGGGTTCAGGGTGATTTGGTGGTCCATTGCCACAACCCTAACACATGTTGCTACTATGTTTGGATTGTCGTCCTTACTCTTTGTACGAGCTTTCATGGAAATTGGTGAGGTTAGTTCTTTCAACCGTGTATTTGCTCTATTTAATCTTCTGTATATTGGATTGTATGTTCTATTTATGATTCATATGGTCTGCAAGTCCTAGTTTTTTTTGTTTATCTAAATACTTCTTCAGGGGTGATGTTTTGTCAGATTGTAAAGCTAATTTGCTGTATGTCATGAATGAAATAGCATTTATTTATCATTTGTATAATCATTCAGGGTGTTGCTATGTCGGCCATGAGTACTATTCTATCAAAGTGGATTCATGTATCAGAAAGAAGTAGGGCGTTAACACTGGTTTACAGTGGGATGTACCTTAGTTCTGTAAGTGGCCTTGCATTTTCACCTTTTTTGATGCATAAATTTGGTTGCCCATAAGCTTTTACTCTTTTGGCTCTCTTGGAACTCTTTGGTTCGCAACATGGCTAAGTAAGGTAATCATAAAACCCAGTGGAATTTACCCCTTTTATCATCACTTTAACAACAGAAACCAATACACATGTTCTTCTCCCCCAAACTTGTATGATTTCCTTACTACTTCCCGATTTAATAATTGGTGCAATAGGCACACAACTCACCTCTTGAATACCCTAAACTCTGCCCTGAAGAAAAAAAGCTTATAACTAGTAGCATTGTTTTGAAAGAACCTTTAAGAAAATACCGTGGAGGTTAATCTTATCAAAGGCCTCTGTATGTGCTTTAATTGTCTGTGACTTCTGCCACAACTGGGGAACTTTCATTTTTCTCACATGGATGCCAACATACTATAACCAGATAGGTAAAATTTCCATCCATTTGATGTTTTGTAAATAAATTTTTGATAGAAATTCTTAGTGGTTCAAACAATGTTAACTTGATATGGACATGCCTGTTTTATCATAGTAACATTCTTAGTAGTTCAAACAATGTTAACTTGATATGGACATGCCTGTTTTATCATAGTAACACATCTATATGGAAGTTACACATGGTGGAAACCGCGTTGCGCATTAGAACATGTTTTTTTTGTCTATCATCTACATTTCAACTCTGCTCCATATTGCACCATTCAAAACATGTTATTTAGTTCTCCATGCCCTGTTTGTTTGGAAAGTTTATGTTACCTTAATAATCAGAACAAGTAGAAAGATCAGTGAAGCAAATTTCACTGTCAGACTGAAGCAAATTTCACCAAAAATATTAAATTGGGATTATTTTCATTTGTAAAACAGAAATTTGTGTTCTAATCGTTTAAAAGCATAGAGAAACATAAATTTAAACGATAACGCTTGATAATGAATTAATTTTTATTTTTTTGAAAACTTGTAGTGCTTCATTCATAAAAGTATTAAAATTATTGCATTTTGTGCATATTTGAATAAGATATGTATGTTCTCTGTCTTTATTGATTTTCCAAGTATTGAAGTTAAACCTCACAGAGAAGATGGTACAGAATTTGAACGATTTTGCAATCAGATTTTTATTTACAGCATGTACCCAAAGTGTCTTAGATAAAATCACAATTTTCTGTTTATCTTGCTTGTTTTCTGTATTTTAGTTATGCATGTATTTTGTTATGTGATATGTGTATCTTTTCTTTGTAGTCCTTCCTATTTTATATTGTTTCTCTAGTGATTTAATAATTTTTGTAATGAGAAATCTTTCAGGAATGATGACAGCAACACGCTGCGAGTGCTTGTTGGCAACTGATTGCCATCTTGGGTACATAGAGAAGGATGAAATGCGCCGAGCTGATTCATTTCAAGCATTCGAAGAAATATGCTCAATAGCAGATCAACAACAGGTAATAAATTCTATTCCAGATGATGTATTAGTCACTTACATTAGCGTCTTCATTATTTCCATAGTTGTATCTGAATCCAAAATGAACTCATTTCTCTTCTATTTTCCTTTCACTTTAGTTCAGGTTTTTCAATTATATTTGCTTAATGTCCAATTTTTATAAGAAGAACTAGCCAAACCATAACTTCAGGATGCAGTACAAGGATATCGTGATTTACTAAAGCAAATAAAAAAACTCCCCTCTTGTTTTGATTTGGCAAAGCTGCCATAAGAGTTCCATGTACCCTATGATCAAGCTCCTACTGATGCAATTGTTCCTTTCTTTCCAAACTCTCTAACAAATAGTATTTGATGTAAATATGTAATCTTCCATAGTCAGTCACAATAGTTTGCACAATTTGCACAATTTGATGACCTTTTTCTCTTATCTGGTGGAGAAACTATTTATTTCGGAGAAACAAAGATGGCAGTGCAGGTAATGTTCACCAAAGTGATCTTAGCACTTTTGTTTATACTACACATTAATTAGGAAGGAATGTTGGAGAATCTTAGTGACCATCTCGAATACTGGTTTATTGTGCAGTTTTTAAGGAGTCGGGTTTCCTTGTCCTAGCAGAAGGAACCATTTAGATCACTTTCTTCGTTGTATTAATGCGGACTTTTGCACAGTTACTGCCATACTAAAGGGAGCTCTAATTATCCATGTATGGTGATTTAACATAGCACTTAAATTTGGTTTTGCATGTATTAAATATTTAAACGTTTCATGTTTTCCATCAGGGTGAGGATCACTCAAGAAATAGGAAAGCTGGGAGCAGGGGATGGTGCTTCATATGCAAAGTAGATTGTGAATCAATGGAAGGCTTGGATCTTCATTCACAGACAAGGGATCACCAGAAAAAGGTTATGGATATGGTCCTGAACATCAGTTGATTTTTTTTTTCTTATTGTGAAGTAACATAAATTAGCAAATTTATGGATGATAACTAATTGAATTTCTTATGCGATAGATATACTGGGGACATGGTGTATATGGAATCGAGTCAACGTCCAAATTCTATTTCGGGAAGTGCCCGTCATTTCTTAGTTTAGGAGAATGCGCAGTGTTGGCTAGCATTGTACCTTCACCTGAGCTTCGATCACCTTTTAACGACCCAAGCATGTATGTGTGTTAGTATTTCTAATGAGATTTCATTGTTTCTTGCATTTCTGGTTTTTATTTGGTGTTATAAATTACACACACAATTCAGAGGTTTCTTCTTGAAATATCTATTCTTGAAATAATTCTTAAACAAAGCAAAAATCTCGGGAATGGGCTTTGATGATGATGATGATGTTTAAGAGGGAAGTCTTCGCAAGCAAGAGCATTGAGGAGAATGGTGGATGCTGGATTTCTTGACATTGAGGCAACACTTTTGGAAGTGAATCAACCTCTTCATTTATGTGGTGATAGGATTGAAGATCAAAATGTTCTTCCATATTCTTCATCGAAGGTATGTCGATGCCTTCTATTGTTGTTGTTTTCCACCTTTCGTCACATTATCCATCAGTGCTATCCACATTATGTTCTTACTAAAGAGTTGGTATTTGACAACAAGTACAAGATTTCATCTTGTGTGCACCCTCTCACTTTCTGAATCAGTTGAGTACTAAGTTGAAGAGAATACTAGATTCCACAAGCTGCACTGCATTAGGATATCATTAGTTAAATTCTCTCTTAAGAGGCAATATACTTTAGATAATGTAATTTCTATTGCTTTTTCATGCCTTCCTTAATTTATTGAGCAGTAAATGCTTAAGATTTTTTGTCAGATTAATGAAGATGTACATTTTCATGCTTTCAGAATATAAATCTTTGATTTGTAAACCATCTAAATGTTGGTAGAGTATGCCATCTGAAAAAAATAGAATTATTCCTTATAGTGTTGTTGGGATTGTGAGGATGTCACTAAAATCTGTAGTTGGGATTTTCTTATGAAACTCTTGGAGCAGTCTTGACTCTTGAGTTAGCAAAGACAAGTTTAGGAATGATTTCTGCAATATGGAAAACTTGTCAATTTTCACTGTGCTAGTATCTTCCATTGTTGTTTTTAACCTACTTAAGCAAGTTAAAACTGACCTTTCAAACGCAGCTTCTTTGAAATACAGGAATAACATTTTGTTAAAGCAAACAATTCCTTCCACAGGAATAACACTTTGTCAAGGTTTTAGTTCAGTTGAATAAGTTGAGCATTACAATGTTGAAAGTTGCAGTATGTGTTCTTCAGTATATGGAAGTGGCTCAAAGAATCGTAAGTTGTGTTTGTTATGAACTGACAGATTTCAGAAATATGGTTTACATTTATTTTCCAAAGGCTAGGGTAGTCTAGCATCAAATACATTTGGAACTGGGAACGAGAAAGTAAAATATGGGAACTAAGAGAGGACATGGAAAGATGGGCAATAAGAAAGCGAAAAAAGATCTCCAGCCATTCTGTGTCTATTGAATTGAATCGCTTTTCTGCAAAGTGAATGGTAAGACACGTATTTATATGACACAGGCCGTGGTATGGACTTTATTGCTTCTTAATGTATAATAACTTCTTCTTTTTTCTCTTTTTTTTCCCTAGCATGATTCAAAATCTTCTTTATTTGATAAAATTTTCTTTTTACATAGGAATTGATCCAAGCAAATGGGAGTCCGTATTTGAGAGCTTTGAGCAAGCTGATCCTTCAAGATAGAGTGTTCAACATGGGAATCTTCAAGAGATGGGGACAAGTAGACACCCAGAAACCAGGAATATCAAAAACTGTCATTATACTTGATAGATTTTGTGACTTGATGTAATACATTACTTTATTAATTACATTACTGTGCCTCGCCGTTCATGGAAATGTTCAAGTGTTTGGCACATTTAGGTTTTTATTTTCTAGAAATAAAACTTATAAGATGTTATAAAAAGTCATTTGATAGCACTTGATGAGTGCTATAGAAAAAAAGGGCCTTGAGAAATGCTATAGAAACTAATACAATAGCATTTGTTAAATGCTACATGAGGGAAGACAATAGCATTTCAGAAATGCTATTGGCGACTATACAATAGCATTTTTTAAATGTTGTCGAAAGCTAAACAATAACATTTTTTAAACGCTATTATAGGTTTAACCATAGCATTTTTAAAATGCTATTACAAGATAAACAATAGCGCTTGAAAAACGCTATAAAAGGTCTATTTACAATAGCGTTTTTAAAACACTATAAATAACCCTGTATCTATTATAGCTCCTGCAGACACAACGTTTTATAAAATGCTATGATATCCTACAACAACGTTTTTGAAACGCTATGAATAAGCATCACCTTCTAAAAATGTGCTTCTTGACTCTGACCCCACTCAGTCATCTTATTTACCTAGGGCATAGTTTCCATCACGGTTAGCTCCAGCAAAGAAAGGAACAAATGCTAACGATGTAATGAAAAATTTTAAACAAGTTCACATTAATATTCCATTGCTTGAAGCTATTAAGCAAGTTCCTATCTATACCAATTTTTTGAAGGATCTTTGCACAAAGAAGCAAAAGCTACATGTGCAAAAAAAGCCTTCCTCGCCGAGCAAATAAGCTCAATTATTCAAAACAGAATTCCGCCTAAGTATAGAGATCCTTGGTGCCAGACTATTTCTTGTGTTATCGGTGATCATATGATTGATAAGGCATTGTTGGATTTTCAGGCGAGTGTTAATTTGTTTCCATACTCTGTTTATGAGCAATTAGGTCTCGGCGGACTAAAACCGACTAAAGTAACATTGTAATTGGCAGATATGTCAATCAGAATTCCCCACGGTGTTATAGAGGATGTGATCATTAAGGTTGAAAAATTCTATTTTCCAGTGGACTTCATAGTTCTTGATACAGAACCTGTTTACAACCTCTCCAGTCACATTCCAGATATTTTGGGTCGCCCAGTTTTTGTAATTAATACATAATATATCCCATAATTAATAGATAATATATCCCTTAATTTATATATGTTAGTGTTTCGATTATTATATTTTATTCTAATTATTCCGTTTTCATGTCTTTGTAGGAATTTGAGCGTGAACGATGAAATCGCATTAAGGCGACAATTTGAGAAATGATCAACTGGTTGATTCTAGTGGTGGTACAAAGTAGCGGGTCACATGTCTAAACCTAACCCAAACAAACATAGGTCCACCTAATTTAACCTAAGCCCAAGCCTAAAAGTTGACCTAGAAACCCAAACCCAACCTAACAAAGAAAGAGAAAACCCTATTTAGGTTTCCTCTCTCCCTTCTCTTCCAGGATCTCTTTTACTACGTTTCTTTCGCCTTCTCTTTTTTTCCAGTCACCACATCCACGCTGCCGGCGATCCTCGCTCAATAGGAAGATCGGCAGCGCGATCATCCCGCCATCACCACCATCACAATCCTCGCGCACAAAACAGAGGACGCAACAGGGAGCACATCCCTATTTTACTCTCTCCAAGCCGACTAACAACCCACACACGCCACCATCATCACCGGAGCTCTCTCTCTCACGTTCCTCCTCCATCTCTCCCTAATCTCTTTCCTCTGATCAACCACGGACCACCACCACCACCACCGAAATAGAGCAGCCCTGCTCCTCTTCCTTTCCATTCCACAAACCACCGTCCCCTGTTTCTCTTATTTTTCCTTGTGTACTCACCACACCACCACCGAGACAGGAGCAGCAAACAGATAGCATTGCTCCTGTTTATCTCCTTCTTTTTGTTCTCCTTTGTGTTTCTCTCTCACCTATCTCTTTCCCTCTCTTTTGCACGTGATCTTCACCGGAGAAGAAGGAGCTCGCGAGGAACATGGAGGAAAAACAGCAGCACGACTCGCTGGGGACGAAGGCGCAGGAGAAATGGCAGGAACCAACTAATTTTGAATCAATTGGTTATTCATACCCCAGACTTTGCTCCGAGCCACCATAGTCCACCAACAGCTTTTTCTTGGGATGCGTGTTCATGCTGAGATGGATTCCACCTACACAAGTGTTTGTGTAGTAATTTATTGTTTGTCGTATATAAATTTATTGTTTTCTATATGTTTGAACGTTAAACATAGTTGATTTCTGAATTTTAGTAATTTGCTTTCACCAATTATTACCAGAATAATTATCTAGACTAACCGGTAGTTAGAAGTTTCCCTTGTTGATATTTGAAGTCTGCTTTAATCAATTAATTTGAATCAGTGATTGTGTGTGCCGTAAGAAGACATGTAATGCTAGGGGTTTAGAATTAGTTAAAATAAACTGTGATTATGTGTGCCGTAGAAAGACATGTAATGCTAGAGGTTTATGTTTTTGCGAACTTAGATTAATCTTTAGGTTAGTCATGTTGATTATTAGAAACAATAATTTGGATTACATAAATCTCGAAGAACCTATGGTGGATTCAATGTCTCGGTCTACTATCTTATCATCTTACTAGTTTAATTCTAGTTGTCAATTTATTTATCTTAATTTAGTAATTTTCATTTGTTGCAACCCCCAACTCTAAATTAGTTTAAAAAAGTCTTAGAATTCGACTGTCTCGTCAATCCTCGCGGGATCGACCCGTATTTGCCACAGTCTATTAGTTAGAGAACCGTGCACTTGCGGTATTACAAGTTGGGTTTATTAACTTATTAGTTTAGGTTAATAAAATCCCCATCACGCACACCTAATTAATGAAACTCGTTGCTCAAGGAAACAACTCAGACTCAACCATCATGAATGCACAGTTGCTTCATGAAATGACCTACTGGACCGATAAGACGACCCACCAACTCGAGGGTAGTAGCCAATAATACATCAAACTCCTCTGATCAGTACCCTACATGTGTCATGATAATCTCATCAACGAAACAAAGCAAGCCCGATTGCATGCTCAATCCAGTGAGGCCCAAACGGCATTAAGCCGGCTATTGGCAGATTCCAGAATGTTTGACCCGAATTGTAATGTGTCACTAAGCCCACACGTCACCTGGTCAAGCCCAATACTCGTAAGCTCTGATAAGGCAAGTATCTGGGGGAGAAGGTTGCCTTTGGCATGGTTGTAATACTTTGGAATGCTTGTAATATTTTGGAATTTCGTTTTTCGAGAATTGTTTGTGTGATAATGTGGTTAAGTGGTATGTCACGTGCCGTTTGTAGGAAATCTCCCGGTCTGTTGGGATTTTTCTTATGAGCGGGGTGTGACAGACTGCAAACCAATAGAGACACCCATTGAGATGAATCATGGACTTGCTATTCTTCCTGATCAAGTCCCTACTGATAAAGGGATGTATCAACGTCTTGTAGGAAGGTTAATTTATCTTTCTCATACTAGACCTGACATTGCTTATGCTGTGAGTGTTGTTAGTCAGTTTATGCATTGTCCTAGTGAAGAGCATATGAATGCAGTCTTTCGTATCTTGAAATATCTGAAGATGGCGCCTGGTAAGGGATTATTGTTTGAAAAAAATGAATTGGAAGTTGTTGGATACATAGATGCGGATTGGGCTGGTGATAAAACTGATAGACGCTCTACATCAGGGTACTTCACTTTTGTTGGTGGGAACCTTGTAACTTGGCGTAGTAAACAATAGAAAGTTGTTGCTAGATCAAGTACAGAAGCTGAATTTCGAGGTATGGCACATAGAGTTTGTGAAATGTTGTGGATCCGTAATGTCCTGAAGGAATTGGGTTTCAAGCTACAAAGGCCTATGGATTTACATTGTGATAATACCGCTGCCATTCAGATTGCACATAATCCAGTTCAGCATAATCGAACAAAGCATGTCGAGGTTGACCGCCATTTTATTAAAGAGAATCTTGACAGGAAAGTTATTCGCTTTCCATTTGTAACCTCAGAGGAGCAATTAGCTGATGTTTTAACTAAAGGGGTATCTCAGAGAGTGTTTGACAGCTCAGTTGACAAGTTGGGCATGATAGACATCTATGTACCAACTTGAGGGGGAGTATAGAAAGTTGTATATTCTAATTATAGATTATAGAAACATATATATATTTAGGATATTCTAAATTCATATTTAGGTAACCTAGTTTCTATATTATGTAAGATTGTTTCTTGTCTTCCTATTGTATTTATACCCCTATTGGAGGATGAATCAAATACAAAAATTGAAATATTTCTTTCTACAGTTTCCTCTTACCACTGATTTGCAACACATTCCCGTCCTCCACCTTCACCTCCTCGTTCAGCCGGGGCACGTCTGCCTTGAACATGTACGCCGCAGGTGTCTCCTTCTAGTCGATCTTTACACTCTCCATCACAGAGGTCTTCGCACTTGGGTTTAGAGTTTCAAAGAGAAAGGTGAGAGAGGAGGTACTGTGGGAAATTTCCAATTTCTCCGGTAATTGCGAGAATGAGTTAGAAATCAACACTTTGAGTGGATGTAGAGAGAGGAGGCAATAGAGAAGGAAAAGGAAATCAGAGTGGTTGTAGATAGAGGAGGCGGACATGGCGCTATGGGAATCGGGGAGTTGGGCAGAGAGGAAGAGATGAAGGAAAAGCTAGGTGAGAGATAAAAGGTGGTGTCAAGGGTTTCTACTCAGTTGGGAGGGAGTCAGCCGTGAGATATCGCATCAACCTTGGATTTGAAAAGAGTGAGCTGAGAGTTGGAGAGAGAGGCGATGATCACAGGGAGAGAGTTCTAACGAGGAAGGTGAGAGAGGAAGTGAGAAGATAGTCTAACGCAACTTTTCTTTCTCCTTCAACTGGTAGAAAGTCTTAATCTATTGTTGTTACAGCGCCAACTACACCTACACCTTCCATTTGGATTGTTGAAAAATGGCAGCAAATCATCGAAGGTTTGCCTTGGATCTCTTTTGTAGATCCCATAGTAAGAGGACGAGAGATTACAAAATAGATAGAGAGTGAAAGAGTGTTTTTGAGAAAGAAGATAAAATCCTAGATCTATTTGGATTTAAGGGTGGTTTGTGGTTTTTGAAGTTTGAACGAGGGCAAATTTAGAAACTCGAAAACTTCACGCAATTTAGGACTCGGGTTCTATTAATAGACCAAATTATCGTTTCAACAATAGAAATAGGTAGGCACACGTTCATTCATATATGGGTTATTTATCATTTGGATCTCATTAGTTTATGGCTATTTTTATTTAGTCAAATTAAATTTTTTTTATCCTAATCTAACACCCATGACTGTGTTCAACTATGTTGACTAGTGAATTTTATCCATTTTTTAAAAAGACCAACTTATTCTATATGTGCTTTGCGCATATTTTTACTAAAATCAAATAAATCATGTTTCTTGATGATCATGTTTGATCCAATGGCTAGAAAAATAACATTTGGACCTATTTTTTTGAAAAAAAATTAACAAAGAAGATGAGTGTCAATTAAAAGTTATATACAAACTAAATTATATACAAACCATTCAATATTCATTCATGAGTCCAACCTTGCATCTCCTATCATTTATCAAGTTCATCACCAACCTATGATATTTGTCCAAAAGGGTAACTATCGGCTAGTTTAGCATTAGTTTGTATATAATTTTTAAATGACACCCATCTTCTTCGTTAAAAAATTTAAAATAAAAAAATAGATCAAAATGCTATTTTTCTAGCCGTTTGATTAAACATGATCATTAAGCAACATGATTTATGTGATTTTACTAAAATATGTGTATATGATTTAGCTCTGTATATAATTTTTAACTAGCATCCATCTTCTTTGTTAAAAAATTTAAAATTAAAAAATAGTTCCAAATGTTATTTTCCTAGCCGTTAGATCAAATATATTATCTTTTTTTAGATATCATCCGCCACACCTCTACTAACTTAACTTGTACACCTTTAGCGATCAATAATCATCAAGTAACATGATTTATGTAGTAAAAACATATGCAAAACACATGCAGGATAAGAAGGGTTAAAGGATATAATAATAATAATAATGATAATAAAATAACTAAATAAATAAATAAAAACCTAATGGGGACTAAATAAACAATTTATCTTACAATTCAGATAGGTATTTTACTATTCACTGCTGACTGGGACAAAGTCAAATTATAAGCATTGGAGATAAAAGATGGTTAGCATTGAAAGTTAGGAAATATATTGAATTTGAGGGTTGAGATTCATTTTGTATGATGGCATATTAGTAAATGTAAAATATGTAAAAGAGCAAAAATAATGAAAATTTTTTGAAAAAAATATTGGTGGAATGTTCATGTGGGAGAGAGAGAAAATATTAAGTTTTTCTTTTAGCAAAATGAAAATTATCATAACTATCTACATCGTTATCGGATTTTGGAAAACTTGATATCGTTGAAATGCATTTTTGAAATTTTTTTCAACAAAATCAATAATCAATACAAACGCTAAAATTTTAAAAATATATATTTTATAATTAGAAAACATATAATATATTTCACGTCTTTAATATTTTTCAAAGCAATGAGACATGCCAATCATACAAAAAAAATGAGTCAGACATCTTAATGCACATCTAAACAAAAACCCTAAACTTCATGTTTTGGCGAATTCAAAGATTGGGGGAGAATTCATTCTTAAAATTTCTCCAAAGTATTAAAATCTAAATGAGTTTAACCCTAAAAATTTATAATATATATTTTTACCTTAGAATATGCTTACACTTCAATGTTAATTGAGAGCGAAAATAAAGATAATGACGGAGAAGTTCAATACAAAATATTTAACAAAAATAAAATTATGTAAATTACCAACCACACGAGCCATAATCCAGTAGTCATACAAATGGGAAATAATCCTTCATATTTTACTGTTAATAACCGCTTCCTTGCGTTAAAAGATGTAAAAGACAGACAAGAAGTCGACATCTAAAAAATAAAATAGAAACCGTGACTTGGCTTGGTAAGCTGTCCGAAACCAAAACTGCAATAAAAGCAAAGAAAGAAAGAAAGCAAGCTAGCAAGAAAACGCCATCCACCCGTTCTCCTCGCCACCTTTCTCTACTCACCGCCCAAAACCGTTCCTTGTCTTACAACAAATCTCTTCTCCCCACCTTCTCTCTCTCTTTGTTTCAAAACCTCCTCCTCTCTTCCTCCCTCATCACCGTGAGTTCTTACCCACCACCCTCCTCCTCCGTTCCACGCCACTGACGCCGCCCTCGTGGTTGTCGTGATGGCGCCCCGTTTCTTCGCGTGCTTTGGGCGACGCTCATCTTCCCCTACTACCACCACCACATCAAGAAACAAAGAAACGCCGGAGAACGCGACCGCTGACCTCACGGCGGAAGAGGTGAGAAGGGGAGGAGCCATTGTGGTGGAGCTGTTCTCGTCCCAAGGGTGTGCCACCTCACCCAATGCAGAGATGTTGTTGTCTAGGCTGGGAAGAGGAGACTTTGCATTGGATGTGCCTGTCATAGTGCTCGCCTTCCATGTTGATTACTGGGATTATATGGGTTGGAAAGACCCATATGGTTCCAGTTTATGGACTGTGAGACAAAAGTCGTATATCGAATCTCTGAAGCTAGACACCATGTTTACGCCGCAGGTCGTGGTTCAAGGGAGGACCCACTTCATGGGCACCGATGAAGATGCTCTGCTTTCTAACATCCAATCTGCTCAACGCTTCCCTCCACCCTCCTTCCAGGTACCCCGTTTAATTAATTTTTTAAAAAAAATTATATTTATTGTTATTTAATATTCTTTTATGTTACTTGCTTTATTATATGAGATGTTCTCGAGGTTTAATTAGAACCCCCCTTAAAACATAAAAATAGATGAGAGAATAAATTAATTCGAATTTACAAAATGAAATCACATCAGAAAAAATTTTGAACGAGAAAACTCAGTGGTTTCACAACATGGGGAAAGAAAACTAATTAATTGCTTCCATTTTTTTTATTTGGTATTTTTTTAATTTCGCTTTTAATTTTAGCTCCACTTCAAGAATGGCTAATAATTTTACTTTAAAGATTTGTATTTTTAGCTCACTTAAACAATGGTTCATTTTTGTTGTATTTTTTCTATTAAGTAGATCTCCTTTAATAAATATTTGATGTCTTCTCTAAGAAAAGAAACATTAGGTCGATAAAGAAAGGATGGTCTTTTTTTTTTTTTTTTTTTTTGCAAGTGCGTTGGGTTAAGATTAAAGTAGATTCCTTGTGGAATAAAGTAGCACCTAAAATGCACCATGGTGGTGCATTTAAAAGTATTAAGCCCCATTGTTTACGGTTACAATCTTACATTTCTTAATTTCTCAAACTACAATGGTTTGGGCATCAGAAATCTTTCCCAGAAGAGATGCAAGAGTTGTAGCTACTTTAGATAATCCAATTTAATATCAGGTCTCTAATACTAAAATAGCTTAGTGGAGTTCAACAAAATATATTAATTAGGTAAGCTTTATTAGTTGAGCTCTTCAGATCTGATCCGAGTGAGATCTGAATGAGATGTTTAGTTGAAACCACGATGTCCGAAACCAGTGAGGTTTTCCTGCCGGGGGGAGGGGGGAGCGAAAATACATTTTTGCCCCCTCTTTAAACCCCTTTTTTGGAAAGTGTGTTTAAGGGGGGGGGTAAAAATGTATTTTCACCCCCAAGGCAGAAAAACCTCGCTGGTTTCCCAGTTGGTATTTCTGATGGAAAGTCGGTGTATGAGTTTGTAGTACAGTTGTTGTCAAACAGTCCTACACAAAAATGAAAAATTTTAAATATATGGCTGTGATGTTTGAGTTAGGTAGATACAAAGCAAACAAATTAGGTATATAGTCGGTCCTCTACGGATCTCATCCAACTAAAGACCTTGTCACCTTCCTAGACAGATCAATAATATTTGCTTCTTTATCCATTGCCACAAACAAGAAGCAAAGTCCAATGCTATATCTTATAAAAGAACCTTTTTTATTGTAGAGGAAAGGGGCGAGGAAACCAGCGAGGGGGAGGGGTTTTACCACTCACTCCCTTGAGATGAGCGGTCACACCCTCCCTCTAGCTGGTTTCCTCGCCATTTAGAATTTCTGCTTATAAAAAGCATGCCAGATATTGAGCGAGTGGACTCCCGGGGGTGTTCAAGTATACAATCATGTCTGACTCAACTCGGACTTGAACCGACTCAATTCAAGATGACTCGGAATGCAAACTCAACATCATTGACTTAATGAATGTAGTATGTGGGGCAAATCTGACGTGGGTGGTAAAATGAGGTGTGCTGTCTTGCTTGACACACATGGTTAGATCGAGTAGTCAATGACGAGGTGTAAGACGATATACTAAATTTTTATCAGACCCGTGTAATGTTGGAGTTGAGGTGATGAACTCATCTATTGTCATCTGAAAGTTGTTTTCTAAGTCATGTTCAGACTCAAATGATTAAGATACATCCCAACTCAACACGTACACTTAAGATGCATCCAGGAACACGTTCAAAGGCTCACCTTTTTTTTTTTTTCCTTGAAATGTATTAAAGTACTACTTGGACGGTTTTTGCAATAGCAATGTGACCGATTCTAACCTCCATCTTCATTTTCACCTACAGCCAACATTCAAAAGGACTTCACCAGACGCATTACAAGTCTCGCTGACAGGAGCACTGAGATCAAAGATTGATAGTCGAGGTGCAGACATAATGGTAGCTTTGTATGAGAATGGACGGATTACAGACTGCCCCAGTGGTGAGAATAGAGGCCGCGTTCTATCCAACGATTTCATTATCCGTAAATTTGAGAAGCTGTGCTCTGTTAAAGACATCTCTGCTAAGAAGACTGTATCTGGGACTGTTAACTTCCCACTTTGGGAAGGCTTCAACAGCACCAAGTGTGGGGTTTCTGTCTTTGTTCAGAACAGCTCATTGGAGATTTTTGGTGCCCAGAAATTTGATCTGCCCGATAACCTATAAGTCGTCCTAAATATTCATTATGTACAGATCTCATTGCCAAGGCTGGGGTTCTGTTTTTTCCCTTATATATTCCTGATCTGGTTTGGTTGTTTGAGCTTTTTGGTGGATGAGGCACTTTAGAGGTTTGTTCGATTTGTTTTGAAGATGATGTATTCTAATACAGGGGTTGAAGAGAGAACGCTTGTACTCTTATATTCTTTTACTTGCGGACCTAATATTGTTGCCAAAGCTTTTAGAGTAGTTAAAACTTAGGATTTTATATCTCAACAAGTTTTTCTGTATATATTTAATGAGTTGAGCTGTTCTATAGTATCTGCTGTTGTAAATGATCTCTGAGAGAGCAAAATATTGCTAGTCAACCAGTCCTTGTTTTTGGCATGCATCTTGATGCAGAAGATCCACAAATACTTGGGACGAACTAAGCTTCTAAACGCAAGAAGGGCACGATTTTATGATATCTTAGGAAAAATGAAAACTGTATCTTCAAAAGGAGCCCTTCTAGGGAACGAGGGAGGGAGCGAGGTAAAGGAGCGAGGGATGGGTGTAACCACCCATCCTCCTCGAGATGAGCGCATCGCCATGGAGATGTGCGCTGGAGCTCATCTCGAGGAGGATGGGTGGTTACACCCATCCCTCGCTCCCTTTCCCTCGACCCCAAGAATTTTCGCTTCAAAAGACTGATTTTACTGTTGCTTTCTTGCTGTTAGAACAGACAGATAAAAAAAAATGAGCCATAGGCAATACCTGGTCAAATTGTATCATGGTCTGTGCAGACTCATTGACAGTAACTCCAAGCAGCTATCTTATCCAACACTTCCAAACTCTGTTTTGCAATGGAGTTTACATGGTTTGGCCCAAACAGTTAGATATGGGGAGGAGATGAACAGGTGATTTGCACAAACCTAAAACTGAAATTCTGAAGCTTTGCAAAACAAATAGACAGAACCATGGTGGTCCGTTTTAGCTGGCTCAGTTCCTAACTGGAAAATGATGAATTCCAACATCACAGCCGAATTCAAAATGCACGCAAGCTTTCACCAGCAACAAAGAGGGATGCAAGTTGTAGATTCAATTCCCATGCTCTGCAAGATTCCAGGATCAGATCATCAACAAACTCCTCAACCAGATCACGTGTCAACATTACGTGCCAGTGATGAACTAGACTTTCTGGATCTCCAATAGTGCATGCTCTGTGTCAACCTTCACATTGAATCGATGTTCCTTTAGCCAGATCAAACATCAGTGAATAACATAAAAGTAAAACTTTTTATACATACCACAAAGAAAGAATTGGTACTCAGTACCACATCCATGGTAATCTGATAGAATACATCTTACAGGAAGCGATATTCTAATTAGGAAACACACTTTATTCAAGAATCTGTCAACACTGACTTGAAAATTTTAAACCGCCTGCAGTTCAGGGTCAGCGACATCTCTGGCATAAATGATAATCTAAACAGCTTTTAGACCGCTTTGCCAGAGCAGATGCCATTTTTTGTTGCACAACTACCTTTTCTTTGAGGGATAGCAGGATGTAGCTCTTGAATGGTTTCGCCGCCAATCGTAAATTCTAATTCAATGATCAAATATCTTTTTTGGCTTTAGGCAATTCCTTCGGGCTTTCTCAACTATGAGACTTGGCAGAGCCACGGCATGTGGAAAAAAATGTTTAGTATTATCTTTTGGAGAAAACTCCACATCTTCCATCCATTCTACTCAATGCATGCCATCGTCAGTATGCGGACACAAAAATGGCTGAGCTGGGTAAGAATATGCTCAACACCAAGGTTCACCTATTTAAAGCATCAGGCAACAAGGGAAACAACAGTTAAGCCCAAATCTGTGTCAAGTTATATCTTATTAATGACTTGCATTTTACAACCAAGTAGATGAAAACAGTAAGAATTGCAAATGACACACTACATAACATTCAAAACCCTTGAAAAATAGGCTTCTCTACAGGGATATATCATATTATTAATACTCTTTTAACACTCTTGAAAATCCAGAATTCACTGAGACTGAACCTTGAAACGTATAGGCACTTTTTTTTTTTTTTTTTTTTTTTTTTTAAATTAACCTCCAGTGGGGAGGGGCAACTTTGGAATGCCAGACCTTAATTACTTATCAAAAAAGTGTCTTACAAACGCTACGGGGGTACATTACGACGTTACCCGTATGAAAGCCAAAACAAAAAACTAAAAACAATGAAAACCATTACAAACTTAAAGCACCAACTGAAGTCAGCCCAAGCATTCAGCTCCCAGCAACCCGGACAGCACCAAACGCAAGCTCTGTTTCGCAGCAGCGTGCAGGAAACCCGCAAGCCTCCCAGCAGAAACTGCAGAGCACTCTGAAACTGCAGCGCACCCTGCCTGGGTCTGTGCTGCAGTGTTCCAACGCAGCACACATACGCGCGTTCCTGCGACAAAGCCAGAATGCGCGCCGGACTGTCCAAACAGCCAGCGTACACATGCTCCAACCGCACGCCGCAGCTTCTCAGCATGCCGCAACCTTAGCAGTCCGCAGCACTCAGAAAACAAACGCAGCATCTTCAGGCCGTGGCCACACAGCACAGACCGCAGCATCGCAGCACAGACCGCAACATCAGGCCATGTCAGCGCACCCTGCCTGGGTCTGTGCTGCAGTGTTCGGATCACCAACGCAGCACACATCTTCCATACGCGCGTTCCTGCGACAAAGCCAGAAAGCGCGCCGGACTGCCCAAACAGCCAGCGTACACACTCTCCATCCGCACGCCGCAGAATCTCAGCAGGCCGCAACCTTAGCAGGCCGCAGCACTCAGAAAACAGCCGCAGCATCTTCAGGCCGTGTCCACACAGCACAGACTGCAGCGCAACATCAGGCCATGTCATGTCAACGCTGCGACAGACAGCAGCAACAGAGTACACTCTGTTTTGCAACAGAGTGCCCAGCCAGTTCTGTGCCTTCGACTCGTCCTACTAGTCCGCGGTCTCGCCCCAGCAGAATTCCCGAACATTGCGCGCAGTACACATAAAGGCGGCCTCTACTCATCCCCATGGCGAATGTACGCCGTTTGTAACCTGTCGAGCACAATCAAGCCTGCTACTCTCCTAGGAAAGTCAGTTCCCTTGAAGGAAACAGTCCGATGGTCCTGTAGTGCTCTAGCCGCCAAAGAATCGGCTACCGCATTGGCCTCTCTATAGATATGTTGGCAGTCTAAAGTCATTATTGCTGCCAACAATTTGATTTCTTTCAAAATATTCTCCAAATGCCACGGGATTTTCAAATTATCCTTAAACCATCCACAAACAAGTGCCGAATCCGTTTGGATAACCACCTTTTTGAAGCCCCAGTCGAGACATAGGCGGAGACCCTCAAATAGAGCAAAAAAAAGCCCGTAAGGGGCCCTTAAAACTGCTAACTTGCTTGGGGGATATGAAATTATTTGCCAATCGCAATTGACGCCTAATGTTCAGAATCGCAAAGGCATGATTTGGGGGAACATTTTCATAAACACATTTGCATCTTTGTTTCCAAATTTCCCATAAAATGAACATAGGAGTAAGAAATAATAGCACACCTGTTTGTGAATTCCGTTTAGCCCTCTTGAACCATATTGCAAGAACCGTTGAGATTTCTGTTGGTCGCCGTATATGAATTTCAAAAATCCTGTCAAAGTGACTCCACAGTTGTATCGCCAATTCACCGTCTAGAAAGAGGTGCTTCAAGGATTCTTGCTTTGGCGAGCTACAACAACGGCATCTAGAGGCCAGGCTCAAACCACACCTGTATAATTCACCGTCCACTGGCACTCCTCTACGGAGTAATTTCCAAACAAAAACTGATATCCTGGAAGGAAGGATATCGTGCCAAAGTGTTTGACTTAATGCATTGACCTTCCCATGTTTCCGTAACAGTTTATATGCCGACTGAAGGGAAAAGAGCCCATTCGGGTTTGGAACCCACACACACGTGTCCCCCTCTTGGGCCTCACCACGTAATCTATCCGCAAATAGGCCACGCGCCAAGTTTCTAAGATCTGGGTGAACCAATTCAAAATTCGTCAAAATCACCTCACGAACAAAAGGCCATAAATCTTGGTCAATCAGTGCCGCCATTCTCCTGAAAGATGCAACCATGTTCCAATTCTCCTCCAAGAAACTGATATCCCCAATGCCAATACGCCAAAGCGAGTTGCTCAAAAGAAAGGATCTCCCAAGCATGATCTCTTTAAAAAACGGAGAAGACCCACCTTTCACAGGTTGACTATTCAACCCAACGCCTTGTAGCCAGTATTTACTTCTCATAAAAGTAACCCATAAAGAATCTGAAGTAAGTAGTCGCCAAAGAGTCTTGACTCGAAAAGCCTTCATCACAATCATCAAGTCTCTAACTCCCAAACCTTCTTCCGCCTGTGGAAAACAAATTTTATCCCATGACACCCATTTTTTCTTTAGTCGGCCTTCACAATCCCCCCAGAAGAAATCCGCCAGCAAACTATTGATTCGTGCTATAACTGTCCTTGGTACACACATGGTACTAAGAATATAAATAGGAATCGAGCTAAGAACATGCTTAATCAAAATTAATCGGCCTCCTGGAGATAACAAATTTGCCTTCCATCCTTGAATACGAAACTGAATCTTAGTGATTAAATCTTCAAAATATGAAATTTTAACTCTCCCTTGGAACACTGGCCCGCCCAAATATTTCAATGGAGCAGCGTGAAATTGGAAATTTGTACCACGTTTTAAAGCCACAATACGCTCCGCTGATGCCTTATCATCCAAAGTAAAGGAACTTTTTCCTTCATTTATTTTCTGTCCCGAGGTCTTGCAGTAACGTCGCAGGAACTCCATGCATCCCATGACTGAGGACGTTCTGCCATTTAAAAAAATTAGAGTGTCATCTGCATACAGAATGTGGGAAATAGGACTGCAATTTCAGGGGGTATAATAATACCCAATGTTGCCATTCTCAAAAGCTGATTTCAATCCCCTACTCAACACATCATAGGCAATAATGAAAACGAAGGGAGAGAGTGGGTCTCCTTGCCTTAATCCCCTAATGGATCTGAAAAAACCTTTGTAGACTCCCTGGAGCAATACCGAAAATCCACAAAAAGCAATACAGTTGAAGATGATATGGCAGATTCTACCATTAAAGCCAATTTTTTTAAGAACTGCAAGCAAAAAGTTACATTCCATTCTATCATAGGCTTTCTCCATGTCAATTTTCAGCACCACATTGCCTCCAAAAACCTTCCTGTTAATGTCTCTGATCATTTTCTGCGCCAGGCCAATATTTTCACCAATGAATCTGCCTTTGACAAATGCCCCCTGTTCCTGAGAAATCAACCTCGGCAAGATATCTACCAGCCTATTACAAAGGATTTTGCTAAAGATCTTATAAATCACATTACACAAACTGATTGGGCGAAAGTCAGAAAAGGAACCTGGATTCTCAATTTTAGGAATCAACGCCATGAAATTCGCCGTGAAGGACGCCAGCATTGCCTCCCCTTCAAAAAATTGTATGGCTGCCTCCCAAATATCCATACTCAAAACCTCCCAACAAAACTGAAAGAAGTCAGCAGTAAAGCCATCCGGTCCTGGCGCACTATTTTTGGGTATGTCGAAAACAACATCCCTTACTTCTTCCAAGGAAGGACGTTTGACCAAGATCTCACATTGACCAGGTTCCAACAATGTCGGGATACAATTTAACAAATCCACATCCTCCCTACAATCACCTTGAGAAGACATCATATTAGCAAAAAACTCATTTGCTTTGTCAAGGATCTCACCAGGTTCTGAAATAATTCTACCGCACGGTAAAGTAATCTGATTGATGACCCGTCGCTTTTGTTTGGACTTGGTGGAAGCAAAAAAGTATTTAGTGCAGGCATCCCCCTCCTTGAAATCTTTTTCACCTGATTTTTGAATCCAGTAAAGCTCCTCCTGTTTGAGAGCTAATCTGTATTCTGCCTGACAACGATGTAAATTGCAACAAGCCTGGACATCCCAATTAGCATCGACATTGAGCCCATTATTACTGTTATTCGCAAAACCCGCCAAAAGGGTTGTTTCCCACTGTTGCATTTCATCTTCTAATGCTCGAATCCTGCTAAACACATTACCAAAGACTGTCCTATTCCACTGTATCTTAATGCTTAGGGATAGCCATGTTATGTAGAAATCCTATATTTTTTTTTAAATTTGAGATATTAATACTAGAAAAAAAAACATAACATAAAATAACTTGCCGGTTTAGTGAAGCTATGCTTCTAATGGTGCCATAGATTTCACAGGTTGCGTGATCAATTGTACAAATGGCAAGTATGATGTTTTAATTGGAAAATTCTAGGGGTCGAGGGAAAGGGAGCGAGGGATGGGTGTAACCACCCATCCTCCTCGCGATGAGCGCCCGCGCGCATCTCCAACGCGATGCGCTCATCCCGAGGAGGATGGGTGGTTACACCCATCCCTCGCTCCTTTACCTCGCTCCCTCCCTCGCTCCCTAGAAGGACTCGTTTTAATTTCTAAGTTATCTCTAAGCTTCTAAATGTTGAATGCAAGATTAGACGGTTCTTGGAGCACTACTGAAAGAGATGTTCAGAGTTCTAATGGAGTGATTGTGTTTTTCGAACAGCTCCAAATGGCCTATGATAAAGGTTCATCGTCTTCACTGAGAGAACTCTTAGTTGTCAATTTTTCTTTTACTTGGATGTATAATCAAAAGGATGATGGGAATTTTTGCAAACTTCAAGAAATCTCTACAATTGTACGTGGCAAATTATTGCAAGTAAAAAAAATTTCTTGTAAATGGAAACGTAACTTGTATTGGCACAAACATGGATATGGACACAGGGATGAGAGAAATCTCAATAAAATAAGAAATCGACACACATGGATAAATAAATATTTCTCAATTTATCGTATATCATCAGTTTGTTCCAAATCAGTTTGATTTGATTTCATCATTCAAAAAACATACTCATAAGATCAATCAAATCATTTGAATGATTCAAGCCATTAATCAAAATCACAAGTTATAAGTCATATTTGATGGATACCGCAGCGGAAATTCAATTAAATGCATGATATTATTTATCAAAAACTAGGGTTCATTGGAAAAATCCTAATAAGAGTAAAAATTAGAGAAGTCAATCTACCATGTTTATTGTTCTTCAAACAATTCAATCAATTTTCCAATTTTCTAGCTCTCCAACATTACTTAAAATAAAAGTAACCCTAGCCAAAGAAGTTATTAATTAGTCTGACCAATGGTATGTTCTATACCGTTACCATCTGTCATGAATCAACCAACTCTCCCAAAAGCCCGAGCTGTCCAGGAGGGGAAGGTTCATGACTAGGATCGTGACATTGCCCCACACTTCCAAAGTCGACGTCCTCATCGGCCTACTCTATCAACACTGGCCCAATGGTAGCCCTTCTCCTTTTTTTCTACCTGCTTTTAATATAAATTCTTATACGCACTCTCTCGTTATCTATTTATAGTTTTCGGTCTCTTATTTGCCAACCGTTGAACACCAAAACTTCTTCGAAGGTTCCACCTGTCTGGTTTTGTGCAGTGGGGGAAGTCAGCTGAATCAACAACTTTTCCCAAATTCACCCACCCAACACAAAACCAACCTGATCCCTTGCAACCATTTTTCTTTTTCTTTTTTTATCAACTTATAAACAGTATTCAAATCATCTTTGTTTTGTATCATTTTAATTTAATTAAAAAATTGGATCCATTAGCCTTTGTAACATTTCCTACAAAAGTTTCTATAAAATCTTAGCCAACCGACTTAGAGCCCTTCTCCCTAAATTCATATCACTTTCTTAAGGGGTTTCATTCTAGGTCATCTGATTGGGGATAATATGGGGGTGGTTCATGATGTGATGCACCAGAAGGAGAAAATATGGTTGGATCAACATCAAAATGAACATAAAGATTATATTTCTCTAACTACTTTTATCTCTGTTTGATTCCGAGTCATACCTAATTATTTAGGAAAAATGAGGACATAAAGAATGGGACCAACTTACTATAGAAATTTTTTCCCCTCAATAGGTAGATATGCATGTACTCAACACCCCATTAGACATTCGGAGGAGCATGATGTGCTTATTTCGAAGCATGAAACCAAAGGTATATTCACTCTGAAATCGGCTTATAAATCTTTCAGAAGTTAGGCTGTGGTTTTGACTAATGCCTCTTCATCCAGAGGTGATGACAGGAGATTGCTACAAGGTATTTGGAAACTCAAGATTCATCATCGTGTTCAACTTTTTCTCTGGAAAAATATAGAAAAGACTACTTCTTCTGGGAGAAGTCCTTAAACAACATCATATAACAATGAGCGATGATTGCCCACTTTGCAACACTTAAAATGAGACATCAAGGCATGTTCCTTTTTAGTGTCCTCTTGCTGTACAAGTTTGGAGTATTTATAATATACCAATTAGATGGGATATAGTGGATTTCTCTCATGAGAAGGACTTTCTGGAGTTCTTATGGTACATTCATAACAGCAAGTATGAAAGGGAACAAAACATGATTAGTCCTTGATCATATTTGGCAGGCTAGAAACAGCTTGGTTTTTTAACACAAACAATTTATATTACATATGATAGTTTGGTTAGCAAACAGTTCGGTAAATCTTTAGCAGGTTTCAAATAATATGGAAGAGCAACAATATGATATTACTGATGTCAGCACTAACATACCACAAGAAGATACAGCTGAAAATAATCATGTTATTTCAAAGATTGTTGAGCAGGCAAAAATATTTACAAGTTATGATTTTATTATGTTGGTAACTGATGTTGCTTTCCGCGAGAATAGGGGTGATGGATGTTTTACATTCTACGTGACTGATGCAGATGGTAAAATAATAGGGATCAATAAAGAATGGTGCGGGAAAGACATGACAAGTTTTGAAGCAAAACTGGATAGGGTCAGACTAGCAAGTGATGGTGAAAGGGTACAGAAATGTTGTAGTGATAACTGATAATAAAGACATTGCGGAAGCGACCAATGGTAAAAGCGAATTATTATCATGGCAGCAGAAGGTTACTTGGCATTATCGGCTGGAACACAAACTAGCTTACTTTGAATGTTTTAGAGCAATTCACATTAGTAGGAACATGAACTTAACAGCCCATCGGCTGGTTGCATTAGTATATGCTAGTAATAGTAGTGGTAATAGTAACAATAATGACTTTGAGATAGGATGTATTTTGAACATAAATGGTTTTTCCTTTTAATGCAATTTAGTCTTTTCTGATAAAAAAATTAGAAAATTGGACACTCGATCTCGGTTTTTGGATACCAACTAATACAATTAGGACTCAGTTTTTTTTAAATACTTTTCTTCAATGTTTTCCACAATGAGAATCCATATATTACCAGCCATCGATTTATTGAACCAACCAACACTTTGCCATATTTGGTGGTTGCAATTCATTTCCGTCACACCTTGGTGTTTGTCCTCATTTACATTTTTATAAAAAGCCTCCATCTTCTTCTCTAAGATGTTGACGACTCATACCGGGACAATGGTGCAAGAAAACAGTAGGTTGGTACCCAGATATAATGGACTTAACGAGTACAATCTTATTTCTACCTGCTGTTAATATAAATTCATATTTCTACAAAACCAATCTCTTATCGAATCTCTCAATATCTATATTTCAAACATGATTTCTCTCCTTTTTTATCCTTCAATTTTTATTCACCAGTCAACATCTACAACTCGATAATTTTCGTCAATGTTGGAGGTAAGATTGATATTAAGCTAAACTTTGGGGCCAAAGTGATATATATTCTTAAAACTAAATGAGTTCAAAGGGAAAAAAAGGGAAGAGAGGGCAGATGGTATTTTCGCCTTCAAATTTGTCTTGACAGGTCAACATCCACAATTAGACGATTTTCGTCCATTGGAGGTTAGATTGATATTCGCCAAAAATATGAGGAACAAAGTGATGTACCTATAAACTAATCCAGGCCAAAGAGCAAATAACCCATTTGTTTTCCTTCTCTTCAATGCTAGCCATACATCACTAGCGATCGAATTATTGAACAAACCAAAACCTTGTTTGCCATATTTGGCAGCTAGTTATCTTTACCGCAATGCATCTCTTTTACACTTGAACTAAAATGCCAAGTCCACCTGATTCTATTAGTGGACAGACATAATCTCAAGAGATTAGGTTGTATCGTCGTTTGTCCTCATAACATTTCTATAAAAAGTCTTTAATCTTCTTCTCCTAGATATTAATGATTGATATGAGAATTGTTTGTGGGAAAATATATAGTTTAGTACCCCAGATAGAGTGGACTTAATGAGAAAATTTTCACTTTTGTGTACTTTTGAAATGAATTCAAATCTAGGGGTGGGCACGAGATGGGGTGGGATGGGATGGGATAGACCTCATCCTGACCTCGTCCCATCCTAAACGGGTCCGGGACGGGATGAGCAGGTATTAAAAAATTTGTTGCAACGCAAAATTAAAAAACACATGCCCTACCACCCTGGAGTTTATTTTGTTGTTCGTATTGCCGTGCAAAATAATTTTGTACTTATTCGGGTGATGTCTACTTTAATGTGGAGGTCACTATAGCATCCACTTTAGCTGGAGAACATGATATAACATTTGCATTGGTGTTGCACGTGGGCTTGCCTTCCTTCACGAGGAAGTTCAGCCACATATATCATTCACAAATATAGATAAAATAAAAAGATAAAAAATAGATAGTCATCTAAAATATTCTCTTGATAAAATAAGAAGCTTCTACACACATCCACCAAACACAAATTTAGGGGGAAAAGAGAAAAAAAATGCTCCAAATTCCGGCAATTTCTAAATTTATCCTTCAGTTTGGTTGTATTCACATTTTTTAGATTTGTTGGAAATTGTGTCTTGTGCATTTTACAGAGTTTTAGATGCATTGATTGAAGGCAACAACAACCACAAACCATGTTAGTGTGAACAACATCTTGATGATGAGATGGACCCTATAGTGGATGCTCAAGTTTCAGAGACATTGTTCCAAATTAAGAACATTTTCAGAGATTAAGACTCATACCATACAAAAGGAAAAGTGAGGGGAAATGAACATTTATAACAATAATGTCATATATATATATATATATGAACATTTTTTATATCTATATATTTATATCATTGCAATCTTAATAAAATAAATATTAAAAATTCAATTCTAGATGGGATCGGGATGGGATTAATCAATCCAAAATGACCTAGAAAAAATTGGGAAGGGATCAAGACCGGATGGGATGCCCACCCCTATTCAAATCTCTCAATAATTGTACTTCATACATCCAATAATAGGGATGCCCACCCCTATTCAAATCTCTCAATAATAGGGATGCCCACCCCTATTCAAAGCTCTCAATATATGCATGAAAATTTGTTGCCTTGCAACCAATAATCTTGGCATACGAGCTAACCAATATCAAATATGTTGGCATTTTGAGAAGTTGCACCATAGGGTCAATGTCGCTATATATCATAGCAAGGTGTCCTTATTGTTTCAACTTCTGGGTTATCATCTTGAATCAATGCATTAAAATCATTGTTAATTGGCGGGAAGCCTTGAATAAGTTCAGAAGAGATTCAACTTTTAGCAAAAACTAGTTAGTTTTAGCAACTATAAGGGATAGTAGAGCAGTTAACAGATTTTTTTGGTCATCTGAAACCTATTTGTTAACCATTATTAAAAACTATGAATATTGTTGTTGTTTGATAGGTGTAGGTGGTCCCATTGAGGTAAAACCATTACTCCTATTAGAAATTTACTATCCAAATGTCTTTTTTATCAAGGTTAACCTGTGATTCATCATCTATACAAATAACATCAAACATAGTCAATAGTTTAGAATGTCAATTATCTGAAATAAAACAAAAATTGCAACAATGGTCAATTTTCAAAATTTCAAAGAAAGATATTTAAAAAAACAAATTCAAAATTTTAGCCAACACACTGAACAAATCATCAAAAGTAATAGAAAAAACATTACCCTTGACTCCTTATCAAAAACCAATTCAATTATTACTTCCTAAACATTAGAAAAACACGCACAAGATCAATTCAGTTATATCTACATAGGATTAATCCAAATAGGAATCAAACCCCTTACAAGAACATGTTTGGATGCCTCAGCCCAGATTTGCAGGCACAACAAATTCCAAGACTCTCTCTTAGGTATAACAGAAGCATCCCTAGGATTATGACTAATTTATTTCAATTGTTATCCAAACTTTTCTTTATCAATTTTTTATTCAAATGTTTTAGAAATCTTGACCCTCAATATCAAAACTTCTGGATATGATATATTACCAGGTTCAATACCATTAGCATTATTGTATCATACAACATACAAAGTTGTGAAAACCCAAATTAGCCCTCAAGCAAAAGTTGAAATCATAAAAGGATACATTGTTCTTTTCCAAACAAACAAAGAAAAAATAAGCATCATTGTCCCAAAGACTATTCGTTGGGATCAAGTCACCCTTCCAAGTATGTGCCAAGTCCACACTGAACCAAGTCCCCCTCCACCAAATGAAAAATAATGTCTCATGAAGATGGAACTATTGAGTTACAGTTCACATCTACAAGAAGAACCAAACTTTCAATAACCTTACAATGAGGAAAAAAAAAATTGTAAAACATAAGACAGAAGAAGAAAGAATGCAATTAGGAGAATTATTTTATTAATTTTGTGAAAAATTACAAGTTAATATGCATTTCTGTGATTGATGTGAAAACAACTATTCAAAAATTTTAATATTATAATAAATATAAAAAGTAACATAATCCATGAGGACACTACAAATATATTATTTTCACAGCAAACATTTGAAAACCAACTTAATCATAGATTAGCAGAATTAAAACCTATGATATACTCCAAATATTAAAACTCAAAATTAGAGAAAGAATCTAAAATAAAATATAATCCAGACTCTTTACAAGACCCTCAACCTACTAATAATCAAATAACAGACTCAAACCATAATGAAATAAATCCATCCATCAACATGATAAAATTAATAAACTAATAAGTGTTAAATCAGTCCAACAACTTTTAACTGTACAAGATTTACAAAAATAAGTCAATATATTTAAATAATAAAGAAATTCATCAAATGAAAAATAATAACCAAACAAAAGACAGTGAAATATCTCATGGAAAAAATGTTATCCAAATTATTTGTTTTCACAAATAGTATAACTACAAGTGCTTTAGTAGACTCAAGCGCAGATTTAAACTGCGTCTCTGAAAGAATAATTCCATCAAAATATTTTAAAACAACAAAAGAGCAATTGTATGCTACAAATAAACATTAATTACAAGTTAGTTATAAAGTGTCTACACACATATGTCATCAAAGATATTGTATTAATCAAAAATTTTGTTAGTCGGGGACATGGGCCAAGAAATTATATTAGGAACACCTTCTTAACAATAATATATACCTTCCAGGTAAAGAGGAAGGAACAATTACAAAAAGTTTTGGATCTTCTATTAGTAAAACCAAAAATTACAGTCTTAACAAGCTAACAAAAGACAAAATAGATATTAATATGATAAAGAAAAAATCTAAACAAAAAAAATTCTTAAAAGAAAAAATTAATCCAAAAGAAATGAAAAAATTAAAACACCCTCGTTTACAATCTTAAATTAATTACTTTAAGACAAAATTAGAAGCAGAAGTTTGTTTCACTGAAAATAATGAAGATGGCTTCACTGAAAAGAACATTCCAACTAAAGTCAGACTTATTCAAATGAATACATGATTAATAGAATACTGTGAAGAAGAGTTAATCTTTTAATCAATACAAAATTAATTAGAAAGAATAAATCTCCATAGAGTTGCTCAACATTTTATGTTAAACAACTGTCAGGATTTTGTCAAATTCAGTTAACTCCAGAAGACAGATACAAAACTGCTTTCAATGTCCTCTTTGGCCATTATGAGTGGAATGTAATGTTATTTGGCCTCAAGAACGCTCCTTCTTAATTTCCAAACAGCATGAATAACATATTCAATCAATTTACTACCTTTTTAATAGTATATAAAAATGATATACTAATATTTTCCAAAACAATCGCAGAACATTGGAAGCATTTAGGAATATTCATCCAAATTATATAAAAAAAAATGGTTTAGTCTTATTTCCAACAAAAATACATCTATTTGAAACAAATGTTAGGTTTTTAAGACAGAATCTGTCAAGGAACAGTTGTCCTAATAGACCGTTCTATAGAATTTACTGATAAATTTTTCAGACGAAATTAAAGATAAAAATCAATTACAAAGATTTTTAGGAAGCCTTAATTATGTTTCGAATTTTTACAAAAATCTTAAGGTTCTAGTCAAACCATTATATTCAAGACTTCGCAAAAATCCTCTTTCATGGGGCAAGGTCCATACTCATATTGTACGACAAGTTAAGTCAACCATTAAGAGTCTACCATGTTTAGGAAATTCAGATCCTCATGCTTTCAAAATTGTAGAAACAGATGCATCCAGTATAGGATATGGTGGCATCCTCAAACATAAATGGAATGGCAAAGAACAATTAGTTCATTTCCATTCCGGGCATTGGAATAAAACCCAAATGAATTATTCCACTGTCAAAAAAGAAATTTAATCAAAATTTTCCTGTATTATAAAATTTCAAGATGACATTTATAATCAACCATTCTTACTACGCATTGATTGTCAATCTGCAAAAGAAAATTTGAAAAATGATGTTTAAAATCAGTTTCAAAACAATTTTTTGCTATATAGCAAGGGCGCTTGTCTGCTATTGATTTCCAAATTGAATTTATAAAACACACTTCCAATTCTTTGCCTAATTTTTTAACTCATGAATTTCATCAAGGGAGACAACCACTAGAAGAAATCGAAACCATTTTTCTTTCAAAGCCCTCTTTACCATGTAAAGAAATTCTTCCTTTTTCCATTCAACAAGTTACGTATTGGAAACATAATAAGACCACTGCAAACAAGATAACCATCCAATAAATTCTTCTTCAAAATATGCTTCCAAATCAAGTTATACAATGTTTGAAGATGATTTCCCCAAATTAGTTCCTGCACAAGACCCAAAACCAATAAGCAAAGTTTCATATGCAATTGTTATCAAACATCAAAATAGGTTCGAAGCTAGCCCTCTAAATCCAATCTATAGTCACACAAGCAATTCTTCAAAACAAACAAATCTTAAAACAAAACCTTCCTTCTCAAATCCCACAAAAACAACAAACTTCTCATTATGCCGCAAAGTCAACCCTTGAACCAATATGTATTATAGAACCATATTTTGGGAATCCAAATGAATAACCAATCAAGATGGCTTATTCCCTTTTTCACCAAACTGCTCATTTTCTCTCTGATGACCCTTACAAATCCATATTGTTCTATGAGTTTTTTCTAGTAGACACAGACTCAATCTTAGTTACTTATAATAAATAAAAACATTATCCTAAAAAATAACTCATTCAAAATACCAAATCCTTAAGATTCTTTATCCAGAAGAATGGAATCAAAATCCATTCACCCCTAAAAATTTTAGCCAACTATTCAATCTACAATATTACAATTATTTTGAATATTAAAAGGCTTGGAGAGAACTTTTCTGTTACAAACTCCAAATTGTTCTCATTTATGGTTTTCCTATTTTGTCCAAAGTTTAGTGGTTACTTTCCAAACTGGTTATCTCATCAGTAGTTGAACATGTATGGACTAGTCAAAGAAATTCTTCCTCCCAAAATAGAGTAAGGATGGAAGATTTTCAATGCAAATATCAAGCTCTCACATCCACAAGAAGTTCAAGTATACTCTTTGATTTTTTGCTAGCATGAATATGTTGTTGGGAGCCTAGGATTATGTATTTTCTCCATGCTCGGGTATTTGCCAGTCTGCCCAAGTTCCTTTCTCTTTGTGCCGATAGTTCATAGTCAAATGGTGGAAAAGTTTTGATTATTCAAATGTAACTAAGCTAGCATTGGAAAAATATTTTAATCTCAAAGGAAAACAAGTACGCTCAGTCAGAGAAGATCAATCATAACTCTCAAACCTCAAGGAACAGATTCTAGCAACGACTACCAAGAAGCAATTGTTCAGATATCTTTCTCAAATTTGTTCATCAGATAGTGACAACAATGATGATGCAATATCTCCAAACAATGCTAATGAAGATAGTTGTTTGGATTACTTTGGTCTCAACAATGTGATCCATAATTATGCCTGAAAATTGTCCCAACAAAATATCTTTGCCAAATGTTAATCCACAAATCAAATGTCTTTGTTCCATAATCCTCAAATATCATTTTCCATCAAATGCTTCACCAAACCATCCATTTCTGTCAAATTTACCATTTCTATGTCCATATTCTCCAACTACAGTTATCACAATCATCCAAAACCCATCCTTTCCTTTCCAAGGCCCACCTGACATTTTTCACCCATCAGTAATATAGCAAGAATCCAAAGTTATCAAAAGTGAATTCCAAAAAATCTAAAGTTACCAAAAGAGAATTCCACTCAACTTCAATAATTCAAAACCAATCAAAACCATCTCAATAATTTCTACTGCACTAAACCAAAATTACAATTATGCTGTCAGAGACTCATCAATGAATCCAAAGCTTCTCCGAATCGATTTAAAGAACAAGCAGCAAATCTAGAAGGCATCACTCCTCCAGATCACTTTTTGGGATCACTTCCTTTATTACTTCTCAAAAGCCCAAAACCTTCCAATTGTATTCCCTAAAAAATTTCACGTATTCAAGCGTGTATCAATTTGGAACACTATAAGTTTTACATTTTTCCTTTATTATCAGTGTATAACAAGTTTTTTTAATAAGTTTCAAAATTTTCATGCATCAAATGTACTATTTATTTTACTATTCCAAATTTACTATTGAATTGCATTAGTTTTCTTTTGATTTTGGGTTTTGGTCACTGGAAAAGCTTTGGATTCCTCAATGAGTGTCCGATAGCATAACTGGAATTTTGGTTGAGTGCGGTAGAAAGTATTAAAATGGATATGGTTGGTCGTGAATTATTGGAGTTGAGTGGAAGTTACTTTTAGCAGCTTTGAATTTTCGCAACATTATTGATGAATGGAAAATGGCAGGTGGGTCATGATTTGGATTTGTGGATCTTTATCGAAAAGGATGGGGTTTCGATGGTTGTGATAATTGTAGTTGGTGAGTAGGGATATGAAATTGGTAAATTTGGAAAATACTTGCTAGAATTTGATGGTTTGGTGAGAAATGGATTTGTTGGTGGAAACATACGGGGTTAGGTTTTTATTATTGATTTTGACATATGATCTTGGAATTGATGGATCATCCTTGAGATTGGATTAACCATCCTAACTTGAGATTTCTCTGGATAAAGTCTTAATAAAAGTCTTGGACATTTTTTTCTTGTTATAATTTTTCGCGGTACTTGGTCGTGTGGAATGCTAGGTCCCAATTTCTCTCTTTGATTAGATGATGATAGAAAAATATATTTTCTAAAACATATGGATTTCTTTTGGTACTACATACTAGAGTTTTGTACCCATTTGCAAGGACTTGAATGTTCTTGTCTTTTTGGCTTGAATATTGAAGTGCATGACTATCTTAGCTCTTTAAACTTCTAATTCAGGAACAACTTCATTTTGATGAGGAAAATCGGAGATTTGAGTCTTGAAATTATTGAGAGTCAATATCTTGCAACCTAAAGAGAATAAGTATTTATTGTCTTCTTTGATCCATTTGGGTGGAGTTGCGCTAGCTAGATTTGTAGTTTATCATTAACTTGGTACACCATGTGTACAAAATTCTTGATTGTGTTTTTGAGAATTGGTGGACACCAGTGAAGATCTTCTAGAGACTTGGAGAGGATCCTACCAACGAATCCTATTTTACAGAAATAAGCCTTTAAGTTTGGATTTGCTTCTATACCTAGAGATAAAACATTTTTACCGTAAAAGTTACTATAAATTGTTACATTGGATTCATCCAATGCTTTATTGTTAATGAGCTCATTATGGATTAACCAAGTAATCTTGGTCCATTCATGAGACATCATTTTTGTAGATTCAACGTAGTCAACTAAGCTGTAATCTACAACACTTAGTCCTACGTAGCCAGACTAAACATTTGACTTTCCAGACTAATCTTGTCCTTTTGGCTTTTGAATTGTCATTGTTGTTGGACTATACAAGGTTGCCTGAGCATACGCTTTTCCCTTTAAGAAATTGGCTACTGCATTATTTGTCAGTCATGGTCGAACCTTGGATTTGTCATTATTGACAAGCTTTTTGTCTTTAGTCTGGTAAAGTTTTTTACATAGTTTGTTTAAAGAGACTTTCATTTGGATTTCATTGCTGCTTTTGAAGGTTGTCCATACATCATCAACAAGATCTTTCTCCAATTTGTTGCGATCTTGGTCGTTTCGTCTGCAAAACTGGCAATTTGAGCCAATATTAAATCATGCAATTTTTTAAAGCATTTAAACCTTTGATCAACGATTGAAAACCTTATCAGATTTTTGAAAAAAAATAAAATTGAAATTTATACAAAATGGACTGCCTTGACCTGGCAGCTAGGGTATGATAGGTTGGCTTGGACTAATTACTGAACTTGAAGAACAAAGATTGAGATTGGGTATGGACCTTGTTGATGGTTCTTTGGTGATTAATTGTTCTTGTAGAATATTGATATCAGTAGCCGTTTGTTTCAAAATTGTCACACATCATTTCAGGTGGTAGAGTGGGACCCTCCGCTAGAATGTGATGTGATAGCAACAATAAAAATTCAGTCAATATACCTACGACTTGAAAATAACATCTTGAAGATGAAATCACACTATTTACTGAAATGCAATACTTGCTAAAAAAAACATTAATTATGGTGCAAACAAAGGGAAGAATTTCTTAAGTTACAATTTATAACATTTGCATGAAATATACATACCACTGGTACAAACTATGGAAACATAAGACACAAAAATCTACCTCTCTAACAACTCTAGTTGTACAATGGACCAACTCGAGGAGAAGACCTGAAATCATGAAATGGATGAGCTATCCATAAGCTCAATGAGTATTATATGAATCGTTGAGGTGGCCTGGAAAAAGTCATGGGGACGATCCGGGATCATTGGGTTGAATGGGTTCAACCCCCCATCAGAAGATAGAGTCACAGACGTGTTGACCAAGTTTCGCTTTGAATTCAACGTTGGTCTTACGACAAAAGGCAAAGGGTGATGGGTGTGGCGAGTATTTTTTTGCCAGCCCAAGCTTGAATGAGTACTTGTTCTTCCCTTAGATATAACTCTGATCCTGGAGCTTCTGTGGAAGGGTAGTGAGAACCCTTGGTTTCCTCGCCTTGGATTCAACTGTTGAATAGATTGGGACGCAGATGAGAACAATGGGCATGCTCCACTGAAGATATGACCAATCATTCCACATCCAAAGCATAGTGTTGGGGCATCCTCATAACAAAACTTAATGTGATAGGTACGCCCATGAATCATTCCAAAACTAGTTTCCATCATACATAGGAGAGATTTTGACATATCTAGAATTGTATGCAGGGAACGAATAGGTCTTGCAACGAGTTCTCATAAGCTTCCATGAAATCTCCTGGGCATGAAACCAATATTTGTAAGTCTGCATTGAGATTTTCTGGATTGAGTATTCACGGAAACGAACCTAAACCGGTACCGTGGAGAACTTGATTGATAAATAATCATCTTCCCAACATTTGATTGAAACCAACCAAACAGAGTCCAAGGCCCTGAAGTAAGAGCTTTTGACATATCATCTTCATTTATGAACTATACCATGTAGTAATTATTGTTAGGATCTTGTTATTTTGGTAGGTTTTCAACATGAAATGGGTGAGCATTCTCCCATCGGTTATCCATGCGGTACGCAAACACCTCCTTGCGGAGTTTTTGGTGATGGAAGTATTTGGCCCTACACGAAGATCATGATTATTAGAGAAGCACGCAATGCGAGTTTCAAAGAATGGAGCTAGAAGTGTTAAATTTTTTTCTAATTGGATTTAGTTGTTCTACATGCAAGTTGAGATTGGTCGGAATCTGTTTGTGTTGAGGGGGTGCTGGTGTGGGTTCCATTGGTAAAGGGGACGGTGTGATGTTATGGAAGTGGTGTAAAGGGTTGAAAGATCACTACACCAAAACAATGTTTTTGTAACTGTTTTGAAGTGTAGCTGAAAATATTAGAATCACCTATCAAATGATATTATTCTTGGCATGTTGAAAGTGATACTACTTAAAATTAGTATCATTTGGCTAATGATACTATTTTTTATTAAATATTTCAACTTTACAAATTTGCATCTCAACAAAGATGATACTAATTGTAAAAGAGAATCACATACTTAAAATTAGTATCATTAGCCAAATGATACTAATTTTTACTAAATGATTCAACTTTACAAATTTGCATCTCAACAAAGATGATACTAATTGTAAAGAGAATCACATAGTGCATGATGTTGATTTTTGTTAGAAGAAGCAATTGTATAAATTAGCATCACATAATAAATTATACTATTGAAATACTGTCACTACATGATTCTTACAAAATCTTTGAACAACACAGAAGAGTGAAGTTGATACTATGACAAAATGGAAATTTTATTCAATTTAATCTCTTACAGCTTACAAAAAAAAAAATGCCCAACTTACAAAAAAAACATGCTTTTACCCTTCAAGGTGTTGTTCAGCTAATGACTTAGCAGATATCTAATTGAAAATATTAGAATAAACTTAGTCATTACAATAACAAGACCAACATCAACAAAATTTACAGGTTCTTTCAACGTAACTGCTCATATGAAAACAATAACATAGTCATTGCAATAACAAAATCAAAAGTACAATCAGGTCTGGTCACCAACATCCAGACAATCCAAAGTTGTTCATGCAGTGTTAGTGAAATGCTCTGACAGATTCATATTGAACATTCTCCATTGCATACTCTGAACTCCTAGGTCCTTGTGCATTATTCCCTGCAAATAAAGTAAAATAAAGCTCAATCAAAATGCTAAATATGAAATAGAGTGCACAAATTCTACATACGATATTTATTAGCAGCTGGTCGCCTAGGCAATTCAACGAAGACAAGACATAAGCTGAATTAACCTACAACACAACACAACACAACACAACACAACAATGTTGGATACCCTCTATCATCTGCATCTCATTTCTTTTCTTTATCACGTCTCTTGTGCATTAATTCTGGTGACAATCAATATACCAAACTGCATTCCTAAAAGCAGACACAAGAAAGACCGACTGCCTAATTTTCTGAATGCACTTGAGGTTTATTTTCAACTTCTATCAGTACATAGCAGAGGTCCAATTTGATAACAACAGTTAGAATTGAGAAAAAAGAAGCAGAACAGAGGAAGCAGAAAAATTGTAAGCAAAGACAGTCCTTTCCCATAATTTCAAGTTGTTAAGCAAAGCCAATACATAAACAAGTAAATAATTCCATTTCTTAGGCAAAACCAATTCACAAACTTGTAAAGAAGTGGATTTCCATACTTTACAGAAAGAGACAACATCCACAGTCTAATCAAATAACTGGGTTTCCCAAAAACCTCCATTATGAACATCTAAAAACAAGGAGCTTTTGTGATATTTTTTAAATATTCATCTCTTCAATTGGCAAGTTGCATGTAACCATAATGATATAAATATAATGCCAAACAATCAGAAACAAGAGAATCCTGAATCTAAAGTAACCAACTGGAGTAGAAGCAAAGAATGACTGTATCCTCTCAAAAGAGAATCCTGAATCCTCTCAAAAGAATGTGCAATAAAATAGCAAGTGAACTTACAAAAATTTTCAACTTCAAGATTGCAGGTTTTTAGGATAAATAATGAAAGCAGTTATGTATCCCCTGCAGTTCAAAGGGGAACGCTTGTGGTTCGGTAAATTAATCAAAATTTGATAAGAAAAAATTATAATCAGAATACTTGTCTGATATTGATGTTGATTCTTGAAGTTCTGATGTACTCCATAACATAAGAATCGTCTACATTCGAGAAGTGCATATCAATAGGGTTGATTTCTGAGTTTTCTTTGCTTGTGAAGATCCGGAAGAAACCAATATCCTTCACTTTAGTACAACATTTTTCACTAATTAAATTATAAAGAAACTACAAAATTCATTTATTTTAATATGAAAAAATTAAACTTCAAAAGTCATACCTTTCAGGGATAATCATTTTGTTGTTTGTACGCATCATTAACTCTTCGTGGTGACACTACATTATTTGTAGCAGTAGTAGTGCTGGTCTTCTTCTCATCTCTAGCATTATTAAATATGACTGTAAATCCTTCAGCCGATGTAGGATTGATCACATCCAAATCACCAAAAATGGGCAAAGGCGGACCTCTATCATCATTAATATTTTTGAACCAAAATCCATGAAAAATCAGGACCTCTATCATGCTGCAAATAGAAGAAGTCCACTATAAACACAGTTAATTCATGTGAATTATCTAAACTTAACAGGGAGTAATGAAAGAATAATTGTTGCTCTAAAGCCAGGTTGCATGGACACAAGTAAAGGTGAGTCAAATCGTTTAAGCTATAAACTCATAATGACCTGGCACTATATTTTGTAAAATTTGGATAGAAGGAAATGTCCATTTATACACAAGATAAAAACTAACTCTAGTGTCATAACTCAATGAAAACCTGCTGTGAAAGGTAAACGTCAGACTTTTAATTTATATCTACTTAATGGGATCAGAAAACCATATGTTCTCACCAGCAGCCCAGCTTAGTCCATGCGTATGACGAGACAGATAAGCTTAGCTGCTGGATTGAAACTTGAATCATTACATTCTTTTCACGTTTCCTAGTTAAAGTAGAGCAGCATAACTATATATGATAGAATTTATGCATAAGCAAGTCCTACTTTTTAGACAGGAGTGATGCAACAGAATCACTCTAGCTGTGATAGCTAGTATATCTTGCTATGTAGTCTCATTCTAGGAATGAAGCTTCTTGGAACAGCTGAAAGGGAGACCATTACTTGACACCAGAACCATTCAACCTCTATTACATATTCAACATGCCAAAGTGTGAGAGATTTTCCTCATTACTCATCAGGAATTCCAAGACTGATATCAATCATGATTCGTATATCAAGTTTGAGGTAAATGCATCCCCACATCAATGGACATTTACCAGATGTCAGACATAAATGTTCAATGATTAAAATGGCATTTGAAAGAAGGGGACATTACCATTATGTGAGTTAATGCGCCCTATATCAATGGAAGAACTAAAAAAATGTGGACACATACTATTAGTATTATGCATTGTAACAAAATCGCAGAAGGGCAGCATTGCAAATAATCACCAAACCCGACCTAATTTTCAGGTTAAAACACAAACGAGATGGTTCCATCACATGCTTCAATAAACAAAACATAAGCAGCAAAAGTTGAAATATGGGAGTTTGAAAATGTAAAGTTGTAAAAAACAAAATCCAACTATCTCAATAAATAATAAACTGCCTAGACTGTGATGGAACTATAACTGAAGTAACATAAAGGATATGCAAACCGGTATGACCATAAATTTTAACATTGAAATAAAGCATGCATAAGGAATTGTCAAAGATCCACAACTCTGAAGAAATGCCATGTTCTAGTGAACGAGACTGATTAATTGAGCCCTGAACTTAAACAGTTATGTTGTCAGCTGCTTCAAGAGTGAACATATCATGTCTCTTGATAATTGGCGCGGAGGCAAACAAGTCCACAGACTGCTGGCTGCAAAAGAAATGCAACATAATCGGTAGCTTAGAATCTGATAAACTCACTACATTTGAAAGAACGCATTGGACTATATGCAAAACAAGTGCTTCACTATAAGACCGAGACTGAGAGAGTTACCTACTACTATCATTACTTCTTGGCGTAAAGATTTAGTACAAATCCAAGGAGAAGTATCTTTTCCTGGAACTTGTGCTTGTTTTCCTTGAGATGAAAACATCAATCCTGAGCCTTTGCCCTGTATTTCTACCAGTTTTGTTCCAGAGCAACTTGCTCTTTTATCTGGCATTGAATCTGCACCTTCCTGACAAGCTCCAGACTGCAGATTTGGTGGCTCTTCAACCATAACCCCAATGGAGATCTTCCTGGACTGACTACCAGGAAAATAGTTGCTGCCAAGACTCCTACAGTCACCCATTTGATCCTAAACACACTTTATAGATTAGGTTTCGGGATGAGAAAGATGCATTCAAAATACCAATTCATAGTTTTTTTTCGAAATAGCATACCTAAATTGAACAAAAATATCCAGCAGCATCACATAAACGATAAAATGGAGGGGGGGGACTAATTGAGTATTAAAAGGATATTGTTTTGTTCCAAGTTCACTATCAACATTGTGTACATGAGGCTGCTAGATGAGGAAAGTCCATTGAAAAAACCAATTTATTTACAAAAAGAAATCCAGCACTTGAGTGCGTAATATAACAAAAGTTGGGGATTAATCAAGCATAATTTATGACCCTAACAAGACAATGTTTTGTTCTGAATTTAGTAAAACATTTAAACAAAGAGGGGGTTTACAATTAGGTAACAGTGAATCAATCTATCGAACAATCATAATACATGTTGTCTACCATGGTAATGAACTTGTGAAGGTGACTACTTACCTCTCTCATATGTTGATCAAATTCAATAGTAGTAGCAGTTTAACCCAGTACCAAGAACATCAAAGCCCTAGAAAACAATCTGAAACATAAGAAGGTGAAGAATGGTCAGAAGTTGTGAATCAAAGGCAAATTATCACTCCAAACATTATCTTAATTGACAAATGTTAGCAAAATCTACTTTACCCTCTCAGTTCTTCATCTTGAGTTCACTAATTTCGGGGATTTTCTCATAATCTGCCATGAATTTCACAGATGGATCAAAATTCTAACATTCAGAGTTGAAACGAACCGAAATCTACCTATGCTTGGTCGTCAAAGTCAAACACGATACAAGGAATTTGGCTTTATAACTTGTTTGAAGAGAAAACAATGAAGATGAAACGAGACGAAGCCAACTTCATGAAACCACACCAGATCTAGATCGAGTAAATGAACTTGGAAGAGATACAGAAATGGCGAAAGACGGAACAAGAGAGAGATGGCTTACAGTTCTTTCTGCGAAGCTGATCATCAAGCACAATTTAGTTGAAATCTTGAAAGAGCGATTCGAAACCCTAAAATCGCCTCATTGAAGAAATTAGGTTTCGGTTCTGAGAGATTTTGAACAAGGGAGAGAGACGAGCAAGTGACAAGTGATAATGGAGTGATAGATAGCTGAGCGTTTTCAAATCGGATTCCACTAATGGAGTGTAGTAGATCCAAACGATTAAACATTGATTTTGCAACAGGAAGTTTATCAGATTGATAATGCTACTAAGAGTTTGAAGTTTTTCATCAAACGAGGGAAGAAAGAGTTTTACATTTAAATGAAAACTCTAAACACCGAGAGCTTGGAGTCTAACGTGAGTGCTTAAGAGTTTTTCTCTCAATCATTTACACTTTGTTTTACACGTGCATATCACATGACAATTTAATAATGTCACAATTTTGAATAGTAACAGAAAATACATGATATAATATAATACAATGAGTATCACTAAAAATATGATGCTAATTATGGTTACAGATTGCCAATAATGGTGTAGTGGATATTAGTGGCTGATTGGGCTGTGTGGAAAATAGAGCTCTGTTGGGATTGGGGCAGTTGACCAGATGAATCCATTAGAAGATAGCTATACCAGTAATGGGCTTGGTAAACGTATAGGTAGGGTCCTGAGGTTGAGAAGGATGATATTAATGAGATTGAGTTGGTGCTTCTGGTTCGATCATGGCTGTGAGATATCAAAATGTAATTACTGAGGTCATTGTGATATCCAATAACAAGAGTGTTGATGCTGTGATTGCTCATTCTGATAAGTTGGGTCGATTTGACGGGAATTCAACGGCTAATTAAGGAAAGAAATGATGACTGAGGGAGGTTGCAGCGGCTTAGTAATGGAGGAGTTGGGATGGAAAGCACTTTGCCTGAGACCTACAAAATAGAAAAACCCAAGGAGAAACAATAAGCATACTAAGGAGAACCTGGGATCACTCTCTTAAGGAAGAAGGAAAAAAGAGAGGAATTTAGAAGTTGCACCAAGATTAATTAGCCCCACATCCTTTAACTAGAACTAGGTAGCTAGAGCCAGACCCTCCAATGGCAAAAGGGCTCTCCAGAATTGTCCCTCCAAGAGGCGCTGAATATATTTTGCCTCCTTCATACTTGTCCCACCCCCAACTATCATGCCCGTCTGAAGCATATTCTTGTTGTTGTATGACAACAACCTAATCAGGTTGGCAACAACTTTGACAGTGGTTGGCTGGCCCAACTGCATCGTGTGCTGATTTGTTTGTCCAACATGCTTACCATATCATATGTAATTCATTATTTGTTTAATAAGCTATTGGCTCTTTGTAGATTTTAATGTTAAAGTCTTTTGGCTGATTGTTTTATTTTCAGAGATGAGAGCAATATTAATGGAGTCGAGGAGAGCGACAACGATGAGAACTACTAGAAAAGATATTATTGTTTGAAGAAAGTACACCTCGAAGTCTCCTGGCTACTCAACCAAGTTGTGGGTGTTGTTTAGCATGCATATGCCGAAGAACTTTTGAATTCCACTATGACAAAATTAATATTTACTTGATTTTTAGAAATTATTTATTGAATTTTAATTGATATGAAGTTTGTAGGATTGTTGGTGGAACATAAAGATTATTTTGATGATTATATTATTAGACTTAATTTTCAAGATTTGTTCTATGACAGATTCGGTTAATTTTTGCATAAGATTGTTGATAAAATATCCAATGTTGGTTGAAGAGTAGTCAACAATTTGGCGACAAAAAATTGAAGGAAAATTTATAACCAAATCATTCCTTGATTAAAGTATTTTAACATGTTTTTTAAAGACAATTTTCCTGGGTATAAAACCAACAATTTGTCGTGGTAATAAACTATTTCTGACGAAAATTATGTTGGTATTCATTAAATTTTCCTACAAAATTTTCGTGGAAAAAGTTCAACTATTTGTTGTTTATTCTAAGCCTTTTTCAAGGAACATTTCATGGTAAAATATATTATTCATTTATCAAGGAATAATTTTTTCTTGGTGAAAGTATATTGTTTAGTTACAAAATTGTGTTTCCTTAGTATATATGCTTATGTGTTTATCAACAATTTTTTTTCTTGGTATAGGTAAATTCCTCTTCCCACAAAAATTACCCTTGGATTTACGAATCCTTTTCTGCAACAAAATAAATCGTTGGTAAAGTTGTTTGATTTTTAACAACGAATTTCCTTGGTAATTACTAACAATACCTATGACAACTTTCGTTGATATACATGCATTTTACCAACTAAAATGTTCTATGATAAAGGTTGTTACCTTTGCCAACGCCAATTTTCCTTGATGATTTTAAGATTTTTCGAGAAAAAATTCATAGGTAAATAAAATAGTTCTTGCAACAAACAATTTGTTGGTAACGATATTTGATTTTTACCAACGAATTTCTTTGGTAGTTGTTAGTATTACCAACAAAATATTTCCTTGACTTAGCATCCTTTTTACCAACAAAAACTGTAATTCTTTGGCAAATACCTTTAGCTACGGGGATGCCTCTAGAAACCCACTAACGAATTTTTTCCTCATTAAAAGTATTTTTCAACAAAATTTTGAGTTTTGTCAAGGACATTTTTTCTTGAAAAATGCCTTAATTGTTGTAGTGCCAATTGCAGATTCATGCTCTCAATCCTGATACTTGGACAATGCTAATATTTTAAAACAATTGGATGCTTCAATCTCATAAACAAATCGTACTGATCCAATTAGCCACATATTGTCAATATGAATTTACTAAAAGGAGCTTTGGAGACTTATAAAATTACCATCATATACATCGGCCATAGCAACTAACAAATTGTGTTAATGCTCAATCCAAAGCAAAGACCATTTCATACAAAACTAAAATTTCTAGCTTGTTGAGATAAGGAATGTAATTTGTATCTTAAGCAACAAAAGTTTATTGTATATCGGTATATATCATTTTGATAACTAGTATGCATGGACAGGAAGATCCATCTCTTTTCAGTACAAAATTTACATGCACTTCCTCCTTCGACAAACCCGCCACCCTCCTTCCACCACTCACTATAACCCATTTTGACACAAGGGAGCCTCCTTGTATATATACTTGATGGAAGCTATAGCCATTACTGGTTCTCTCTTTTGGGCTAACTTTGTCCCCAACAGTTCAAATACATGATCTTCTGAATAGACTCATCTGCATGGATTGTTTTGCAATTTCCATTAATAAGGATGGAAACAAGATCCTCTAAACGAGTGCACAATATACCTGCAGAAGAGAGATCTTTGGACAAACTTTTCATGTTATAGTGAAGAGATCTGAATCCAGATTTCCAGTTGAAGCTCTGATCTGCTTGCACCATTGCAACTGTTGCTGCCATCCAAGCTCTGTTCAAGTACCCCATTATCTAGTTTTTTTGTTCTCTACTTAATTTTCTCTTCTTTAAATCTGAATTTGATAAGAAGCAAGAGCAAACTTATAGGAGGATGAAAGGGAGGTTTTGATTGGTTGATTGTGATTTGATATCTTGGCAATGAAATAATGCCACATATATAGGTGCATATGGGATGGGTCTATTTTGCTTTGAATAAAGAAGTTATGGGGGTTTGTCAATGAGGGGTATAACAGATGTCGAGCTTATCTGAAGGGAATATGGTGAGTCATTGGTGATGTTGAGCTTATAGCTTACCACGATTGATGTGTAATCTGAGATATTGTTGGGGGTCATGGGACCTAAAAGGGAGTAGTATTGTTCCATACACCACAAAGTTGTGCAGTATGAGCTCATGCGATTCCTTTTACGCGACAGTATGGGTGTGGCCATGGCCCCCACGGGATACTTCTGACACATGATACCTGTTGAGAATCAATGATTCTCCTATGATATATGGATATAATTAGGATACTATAGGGATATGATTAGGATATTGTAGTAGTGGAAATCTTAGGAATATTATAGTTGTGGAAACTAAATTGTATTCTTATCAGAAGTTACCTAAAACTACTAGGATACTTCTTGTATAAATACCCTTGCTTGTATAATGAAAAACTCATCCTGACATATTATTTTCTCCATACCATTCTTTTACATGATATCAGAGCCAGGTTAATCCTAGCTCTTGTTTCAGCCGTCAGCTATCACTATAGCTATCTTTCTTTCGTCATCCCTTTACCATGGGCGATAATACAGAGATTTCTTTGGCTGAGAGGAACCATGAAACTTCTAGCCCTTTCATCACTCTGATCACCTTGGAATGGTGCTTGTCTCCAAGCTTCTCAATGGAGACAACTACGCAACATGGTGTCGTTCTATGCGCATCTCCCTAAGCGCAAAAAATAAGTTAGGGTATATTGATGGAACACTGGAGGTACTCTCAGAAGAGAGAAACTTGAACAATTTCTTCTTTGGCAACATTGCAATGACATGGTGCTTTCATGGATCCTTAATTCCATTGAATCTGACATCGCAGACAGTGTGATTTATTCATCTATAGCGCATGAGGTTTGGGAGGATCTCAATGAAAGCTTTTTCCAAAACAATGCTCCAAGAATCTTTCAGTTGCAGCAGGATCTTTCCTCTCTTTCTCAAGAACACATGTCTGTAGCAAGTTATTTCACCAAACTAAAAAAACTATGTGATGAATTCGCCTCATATAATGATTTGCCCTTGTGTTCTTGTAGTGCTATGAAAAAACACATGGAGCGTGATGAGCGCAATGTTCTGATACAATTTATTATGGGGCTTAATGAGTCTTATAGTGAAGTTCGTGGACATATCTTGCTCATGCAACCTTTGCCTACTTTGCGCAAGGTTTATTCCCTTATTACACAAGAAGAAAAATAAAGAGAGTCGAGCACATCCCGTCCTTCCATTGAGTCCGCAGCCATGACAGTTCGTCAAGGCCAAACACCTACTAATGCTAGTAGGACGCCTTTGCATTGCACATACTGCAACCGAGACCACCATACTGTTGATACTTGTTACAAGTTGCAGTTCATTTGATCAACGGTTGCCCACCCTACTTCTTTCCCACAAAACCTCATTTGAGAAATTGTATAATGCAACACCATCCTATACACATTTAAAGGTTGTTGGGTGTCTTGCATATGCCAAACATATCTACATTTCTCACAAATTTGATCCACGTGCTAAGCAATTTGTTTTCCTTGGCTATCCGCATGGGCAAAAGGCCTACAAACTTTACGATTTGTCCACTCGAAAAATATTTACTAGTCGTGACGTTGTTTTTCATGAAAATATTTTTCCTTTCAAGACTGAGCATACCCAATTCAATCATTTCCCTTCCTCGGGCCCCTTACCACCACCAATCCACCATGATGCCTTACCTATTAGCCTTACCCGATGACTCACCAGGGTTGTCCCCTTCCCCTACTCCATCTACTCTTCTACCCACTAACACATAACTCCCCTCTCTTACTGACCACACCCTTCCCTCACCAGGTAACCCTTCCTCTTCATCTGAAAGTTCCCCACTAGTGCTTCCTACTTCTTCTGTTCATGTCTCTCCACCAACCACACCATCTCCTCATCGGTCAGACCGTACTAGAAATTTGCCTAGCCACCTCCAAGATTATGTCATCAAGTTGCCACCATCCATCCAATCAGAGTCTTCGTCTCCAGTTCCCTCACCAGGTACTCGCTATCCATTGTCCAATTTTATTTCTTACCATCGATACTCACCATCCCATATAGCTTTCATTTATAACATCAGCCGTCATGTGGAGCCTCGAACTTATGAGGATGTTGCCTCATATCCAAATTGGCAACATGCTATGCTCTCCGAACTTCAAGCGTTGGAACTAAATCACACTTGGACTCTTACTTCTCTTCCTTTTGATAAGGAACCAATTGGTTGTCGGTGGGTTTACAAGATTAAACATTGCTCTGATGGTTCAATCGAGCGGTATAAGGCTCGCTTGGTTGCTAAAGGGTACACTCAGACTGAGGGCATTGATTACCATGACACCTTCTCTCCCACTGCCAAGCTTATCACAGTTCGTTGTCTCCTTGCCATTTCAATCTTGGTCTCTTCATCAGCTCAACGTTTATAATGCCTTTCTTCATGGTGATCTTCATGAAGAAATTTATATGCTCCCACCTCCCGATCTCCGGCGCCAGGGGGAGAATCTGGTATGTAGCCTCAACAAGTCCTATATGGCCTAAAACAAGCTTTTTGTCAATGGTTTGCTAAGTTCTCTGATGCCATACAAGCTGCTGGTTTCGTTCAATCTAAAACTGATTACTCCCTCTTCACACGTAATAGAGGAAAATCATTCACTTCCCTTTTGATTTATGTTGATGACATATTGATTACAGGAAATGATTTGGGTGCCATCAATACCCTCAAACAATTTCTTCATAATCGTTTCCGTATCAAAGATCTTGGGGATTTAAAATTCTTTTTGGGTATTGAGGTATCTCGTTCCAAGAAAGGTATTGTAATTTCTCAGAGAAAGTATGTTCTTGATATTATTAAAGATGGAGGTTTATTAGGAACACGACCAGTTTGCTTTCCTATGGAACAAAATATCAAATTGTCAGACATAGGTGAATTGCTTGCAGATCCACAAAAATATAGAAGGTTGGTAGGCCGCCTCATCTATTTGACCATCACCAGGCCCGATATTACTTATGCAGTTCGTGTTCTCAGCAGGTTCATGCATGAACTAAGGAAACCACATTGGGATGCAGCACTCCGTATTTTGAAATATCTTAAAAGTTCTCCAGGAATAAGTCTTTTTTTTCCAGCTCATAATTCTTTGCGTTTAACAGCTTATTGTGATTCGGATTGGGCTAGGTTGTCCTACTACTAGAAGGTCAACAACAGGTTATTGTGTCTTTTTAGGAAATTCACTGATATCTTGGAGGACAAAGAGATAGAAAATTGTCTCCCTCTCTTCAGCTGAAGCCGAGTATCGAGCCATAACAAGTGCTTGTTGTGAAATAACCTGGCTGCGCAACTTATTGCGAGATCTACAGGTGTCACATCCGGAGACAGCGATGCTTCACTGTGATAATCAAGCTGCTTTGCACATTGCGGCTAACCCGGTCTTCCATGAGAGAACAAGGCATATTGAAATAGATTGCCACTTCAGAGAAAAAATTCAAAATGATTCAGTTGAAACCAAGTATGTAACTTCATCTCAGCAAGTAGCGGACGTGCTCACAAAGTCGTTAGGAAAAGACGTTTTCAATGGCATGTTGCACAAGTTGGGAGTTCTTGACATCCACTCTCCAACTTGAGGGGGAGTGTTGAGAATCAATGATTCTCCTATGATATAGGGATATGATTAGGATACTATAGGGATATGATTAGGATATTGTAGTTGTGGAAATCTTAGGAATATTGTAGTTGTGGAAACTGAATTGTATTCTTATCAGAAATTACCTAAAGCTACTAGGATGCTTCTTGTATAAATACCCTTGCTTGTATAATGAAAAACTCATCCTGACATATTATTTTCTCCATTCCATTCTTTTACAATACCAAGACGAGACAAAATTTTCAGTATCTCGAATGGCATTTCCTGATCGATATATGATGCCCTTCTACAAATTGTGTATTACGGGTATCATATCATTTTGTGTAATAAGGAGACGAGAGAGCAAAGACGAAGACAAGTTTTTTTTCCCCTAATAGAAGTAAATAAGATGATCAAAGAGAGAAACAAGAAAAAAGCAATGATGGTACACTGAAAATAACATGGACTCCCAGACTGCTACTTAAAGGATCGAGAGGATGCTGACTTTTATCTTTAAACACCTCAGTTTCTCGTAGACTTTCCTCATCAATCTTAGAACATCTTTAATAATAAGGCAATGTGTAACTTTGTTGTATAGTCCCGCCAAGTTATGCATTCACTTGCTATGAAGTATCGGGATCATCTCCAATAAGCTAGTTACTCTTGAAAACTTAAATTTCTTATAGCCACCACAAGACAATTGATTTCCTAGGTGTTACATGAACTACACTTCAATCTTCAAGGAAAGAATGTATAACTAGATGTATTATGTACAGAAGAGTTATAGATTCTACGGGAGAAATGTATATGGTACACCATTATTGGAGGTGGTTTGGGGGGATATATTGTTAGAGATTAATCTAGACTAGTTCTAGAAGAGATGTTTGATGTTCCATATGCATTGTCCTTTGGTGTTCCATTAGTGTGACTTTTAGAATTACTAAGTGTTTCTAGATAATTGTATTGTCTTTTGGTTTTACTAAGAGTCTCTTTAATTATTAGTGGTCATGTGAGTTCTATTTAAACCTATGTATCATTTGGTTTCAAGTATGGTGAATGAAGTGAGTTTTCTACACAATTGAGTTCTTGTTTTACCAAGAGATTACACACTCTCTTGTATTCCTTATCTTCTTATTCATTCACATAGTTGGTTAACTTTCAACAAATTGGTATCAGAGAGATTTTGTATTTGGCGCGAGAGAGTTTATTGGGATCACTACAATCTCATGAACTACGAATGAAGCAATATGATTCTAGTTCCATTGAACAAGCCTTTCAAGCACAAGTCTCCTTTAGAGATTCCTCTAAAGATGGCTTGAGAAGAAGAGGTCGTGGAAGAGGCACTTCTCGTGGTAGAGGAAGAGGCTATGGTAGAAGACATCAAGGACAAGAGAAATCTCATGATGGTGAGTCTTCATCTTCAAATCGAGGAAGATCTTCCTTATCAAATATTCAATGCCCTCGTTGTCATATGTATGGCCATGTCAGGAAATATTGTAGAAAGAAGATGGAGGAGGAGAACAACAAAGAATCCAATTTTATGCATGAGAAGGAAGAAGACAATTTTTTCCTTACATGCAATGTTCAAGAAGCTTCCTTAGAAGATGTGTGGTTCGTGGATAGTGGTTGTAGCAACCACATGACCGGAAACAAGAAGGCCTTTGTGGAGATAAATGAGACATTTCAAAGTGAAGTTAGAACCGGAGATGACAACAAGCTTCAAGTCAAGGGAAGAGGTGATATTCTTGTCCAAACCAAGAAAGGAGTAAAGATGATCTCAAATATATTTTATGTTCCCGGCCTTAAGCACAATCTCTTAAGTGTTGGGCAACTTCTTTTGAGAGGGTATGAAGTAAATTTCAAGGGAGCTTTGTGTGAGATCAAAGATAAGAATGATGTTATCATTGGAAAGGTGGGAATGACCAAAAGCAAAATGTTTCCTTTATCTTTCCAAAGTAACATTAATTCTTGTTTCTATACTATTCAAGACAAGTCTTGGCTATGGTGTTATCGTTATGGTCACTTGAGTTTTAAAACTCTATCTCTTATGGGCAAGAAGAATCTTGTGGAAGGCTTACCTACAATTCAACTTCAAGATAAAGTATGTGAAGGATGTGTCTTGGGGAAGCATAGTAGAAATTCTTTTCCTAGTGGAAAGGCATGGAGAGCGTCAAAGCCACTTTAGCTTGTGCACACCAATCTTGGTGGTAACCGTTATTTTGTTACCTTCATTGATTCTTTTCCTACTTCAGTTGGTGGTAACCGTTATTTTGTTACCTTCATTGATGACTATAGTAGGAAGACATGGATATACTTTCTTAAACAAAAATCAGAAGTATATGGTTGTTTCAAAAATTTCAAGGCTTTTGTTGAAAAGCAAAGTGGTTTCCAATTGAAGACTCTTCGCTCCGATCAAGGGGGAGAATACATTGATCATGGGCTTTGAGATTTCTTAAAAGAGCTTGGTATTCGACATCAATTTTCAGTCTGTGGTACCCCTCAACCAAATGGAGACACCGAAAGAAAAAATCGCACAATTATGGAGTTGGCTAGAAGTATGTTGAAGGCCAAGGGATTGCCAAATTCCTTTTGGGCGGAAGCGGTGGCATGTGTTGTTTATCTTTTGAACCGTTCCTCTTCTAAAAGTGTGTAAGACAAGACACCACAAGAAGCTTGGAGCGAACACAAACCAAGTGTTGATCACTTGAGAATTTTTGGAAGCATTGCCTATTCACATGTACCGGATGAAAGAAGGAAGAAGCTAGATGACAAGTCCGAGAAATGCATTTTTGTTGGATATAGTGAAAGTTCCAAGACATACAATTTGTACAATCCCCTCACCAAGAAACTCATTGTAAGCCGTGATGTGAAGTTCAATGAAGAAGAATCTTGGAATAGGAAAGAAAATGCAACTAAAGGAAATTCAAGTTGCATAGAAATCGAAGAAGAAATCGAAGCTCCAAATGAAGAAAACGAAGAGGTTGGTGTTCCACCTTCTTCTCCCAATTCTACTTTATCACCCTCTTCATCTTCAAGTTCAACTTCAAGTTCCCCTTCGAAGAAGACGAGGAGTATACAAGATATTTATGAGCAAACAAGTAGAAATTTGGATGATGATTTGGCTAATTTTGCTTTGTTTGTTGATGCCGATCCAATCATGTTTGAAGAGGCTTCTAAAGATGAGAAGTGGAAGCTTGCAATGGATAATGAAATTGATGCTATTCAAAGAAACAAGACTTGGGAACTTGTAGATTTCCCAAATGACAAGAAACCCCTTGATGTGAAGTGGGTTTACAAAACAAAATTGAACTCAAAAGGCGAGGTTGATAAACACAAAGCGCGCTTGGTGGTGAAAGTCTACAAACAAAAGTATGGTGTTGATTTCCAAGAAGTATTTGCACCCGTGGCTCGCCTTGAAACAATTCGAACAGTACTTGCATTGGCGGCTCAAAGAGAATGGAAAGTCTATCAAATGGATGTCAAATCGGCATTCTTGAATGATTTTCTTGCGGAGGAAGTTTATATAACTCAACCACCCGGTTATGTGAAAATTGGTGAAGAAAATAAAGTATGTCATTTAAAAAAAGCCTTATATGGGCTTAAACAAGCACCGAGGGCATGGTATAGTCGTATTGATGGCTATTTTTTGAAGAATGGCTTTAAAAGATGTCCATTTGAACATACTCTATACACCAAGGAAAGATGTCATGGTGAGCTTTTGATGGTATGCTTATATGTTGATGATTTAATCTTCACCGGAAGTTGTTCAAGTATGAATGAAGATTTCAAGAAAGCTATGATGAATGAGTTCGATATGGCCGACATGGGACTCCTCCATTATTTCTTGGGCATTGAAGTTAAACAACAAAGAGATGGGATTTTCATCACTCAACGGAAGTATGCAAAAGATTTATTAAGAAAGTTTAGAATGGAGGGCACACTACCAATTAGCACACCTATGGAGGCCGGTTTGAAGCTAAGCAAATTTGAAGACAATAGGCATGTTGATGAAACTCTTTATAGAAGTCTTGTTGGTAGTCTTATGTACTTGACTTCCACTTGCGATGAGTATGCTTAGTAGATTCATGGAATCTCCTAGGCAAAATCATTGGGAGACCGGAAAAAGAGTCTTAAGGTATGTGAGTGGAACAATTAATGAAAACATTCAATTCAAGAAAGTTGAACCAAGTTTGGTTGGTTAATGTGATAGTGATTGGGGAGGAAGTGTTGATGATAGTAAAAGCACTTCCGGATATGTCTTTAATATTGGTTCCGGCGCAATCTCATGGGCATCTAAAGAGCAAGCTATTGTGACTCTCTCTACAACCGAGTTCGAATATGTCTCACTAGCTTTTGCACTTTGTCAAGCATTTTGGTTGATTTGGATTTTGAGTGAACTTAAGCATGGTCATGTTGGTACTCCTACATTGTTTTGTGATAATAGTTCGGCTATTTCGCTTACGAAGAATCCGATTTTTCATGGCAAAAGCAAGCATATAAGGATAAAATATCATTTCATTCGAGACTTGGTTAAGGAGGGACATATCAATGTGAAATTTTGCAGATCTCAAGATCAAGTTGCCGATATTTTCACTAAAGCTTTGAAGACCGACACATTCAACAAGTTGAAAAAGAAGCTTGGAATGGTGATAGTCTAGTTTAAGGGGGGATGTTAGAGATTAATCTAGACTAGTTCTAGAAGAGATGTTTGATGCTCCATATGCATTGTCCTTTGGTGTTCCATTAGTGTGACTTTTAGAATTACTAAGTGTTTCTAGATAATTGTATTGTCTTTTGGTTTTACTAAGAGTCTCTTTAATTATTAGTGGTCATGTGAGTTCTATTTAAACCTATGTATCATTTGGTTTCAAGTATGGTGAATGAAGTGAGTTTTCTACACAATTGAGTTCTTGTTTTACCAAGAGATTACACTCTCTCTTGTATTCCTTATCTTCTTATTCATTCACATAGTTGGTTAAATTTCAACAAATTGGTATCAGAGAAATTTTGTATTTGGCGCGAGAGAGTTTATTGGGATCACTACAATCCCATGAACTATGAATGAAGCAATATGATTCTAGTTCCATTGAACAAGCTTTTCAAGCACAAGTCTCCTATAGAGATTCCTCTAAAGATGGCTTGAGAAGAAGAGGTCGTGGTAGAGGAAGAGGCTATGGTGGACAATATCGTTGGGGACAATATCGTTGCTATGTATAGTGGACCTAGGATTGCTATGTATAGTGGACCTAGGAACGTGCACGTCCTCAGCGCGCGCCAACATCCTAATAGTAACAATGCCTTTTAAGATAAAAACCACACACCCATGGCCCGGATGGTAGGCCCAGTTGCGGTGTTTAAGTTGGGGACAATATCGTTGCTATGTATAGTGGACCTAGGTACGCGCACGCGCTCAGTGCGCACCAACAAGTGGTATCAGAGTCGATGGTTAGCCAGGGACTTGGCAAGGTGGAGCAGGTGCAGGCGGCACATTGTTCAAGGGATCAGGCGTGAGGCAGCGAGCCAGGTAGAGCATCGCATGTGCGCGGTCCGAGGTGGAGGTGCATGCGGCACATTGTTTTGGGGATCAGGCATGAGGTAGCGAGCCAGGTAGAGCGTCGCATGTGCGCGATCCGCCAGATGAATGGATCCAGATTAGGTTTCAGATCCTTGCCAAGAGAATGTATCCTATAAGTCCGGACGAGGTGGAGTTAGTGCGGTGGTTGCGATTAAGGTGGAGCCAATAACGCCGGGATAACAGCCTGTACACCGAGTGCTACCCACAGGATCGTGGTCGCACATGAGACTTGAGGAGGAAGTGTACTTCGAGATGTTGCAGACCGGTGGATGGATTGTAGGATGTGTGACGATTCGCGCAAAGGTGGAGATTGTTGGGATGAAATTGGCTTGAATAGTCTCACATCAAGTAAGTTGGGGACAATATCGTTGCTATGTATAGTGGACCTAGGTGTGCGTACGCGCTCAACGCTCGCCAACATAGGGAGTGGACTACTCCCTTATAAATCTTAGTGACAACTCCACCTTACTTGATGTGGGACTATTCAAGCTAACTTCATCCCAACACTGTACTTTAGTAGAATTCAAAAAGTTCTCCAAAACCTTGAAAGTTGAAATTGATTCCAAATTTGTCAACTTGAAACATTTGTATCCAAAACACATGAACGGTAATTCCATTTATGCACATTCAAAGTCTGCAAAAGCTTCATTCAACAAAGAGAAGATGTGATGAACATCTTCTTACTGTCCCTATGCATTTCGCCTTGATCTGCCCTCTCACTTTTACAGTTCCATGTTAGCTCTTTCAATATTAAGAGTTTGGTTGGTTTAGTATGAAAACACTCAATTATTAGGACCGCAACAGCTCAAGTAAATCACCATCCTTTAGGACACTCCTCTGCACCCTTTCTCTTCGCATCATGTCCATATTATTTTTGTCCTTCAAGCAGTTTAGACTTGTTGGAAAGAGTTTAACATGAGCCAACGACCCAATCTCCATGAAGTTATTCCATCTCATATTTGATTTGATCATTCGATCCTGAAGCTCAAAAGCAGCTCCCAGTGTGAGAGCTACGCAAGCTTTATTACCAAGCCCCATTATCTCAAATCATCAAAGAGAAAATTATGAAACCCAACACTTAACTTACAATGGGTGTTTGTAGAATCTTTGTTACAATCTCTAAAAACACTCAACTATATAGACTTGAAAAAGTTGTGGTGATGGCATGGGTGTGTAGCTAAGAAGATTGTTTTTGGTGAAAACTTGCTAGCAAAACCGGTGGGGCAATAAATGAGAGTGCCTGATTGCTAATGTGTGGCTTTAGGTTTCTCTTCAAAGTATATATGCATTGTACTTATATAGGGTACTATATATCAGTATACAATGTAAGCAATATAAGTCCTTATTCAGTGTTTGCTTGTTTCAGAGTCTTATCCAATTAGAACTTTGTTGGTTCTCTTATGGGTCTGTCATTTGCTTCCTGTGATCTTTAAGTTTATGTCCCACCACAATGAATATTTCAAAAACCATTCAATCAACTTGTCTGTAGCAATGATTTGTGTGTATTTAATTGCCTAATTGTGTATTAACAAAATATAAGTGAAATTTTTCCCACCAAAACAACCTTAGTTGAGTTGGACAAAGATCATACACCGTACATCAGGAGAAAACCTTATCTGTTATCAGATGCTGGTTTATCTAGGATATATTTCCCGATTCTCACAGAAAATGGTACGATATATTATCTGTAAGGAACCGAGCTAAGATGTAGGATATGCGCAGTAATGCCATTGTTGGAACCCTGGGTGCATATTTAATCTATTAATTGAGGGTGAACATCACTACAAGCATAAACTATATTTTGTCAAAGGATATAACATCTAACAATAATGTAGTTGTAAAGAATTGTATTGAAATATTATTATTGTATATTTATTGACTGAATACAAGTTTATAAAGCTAACTCTGACCTAACCTTGTGGAGAAAGGAAACCTAAGACTTTTATTCTATTCTGACTTTCCTAACATATCATATTCTGTAACACTTTCCTATTCTGTAACATAAGTAGACTTCATTTATTTAACACTCCCCCGCAAGCTGGACATGCAAATGCAAACGAAATGTGCAGCTTGGATGAAACATTGAAGTCCAATTTGGTGAATAAATCATGACTGTCGAGTGAAGCTGCTGATGATACCATGTAAAGAATTGTATTGAAATATTATTATTGTATATTCATTGACTGAATACAAGCTTATAAAGCTAACTCTGACCTAACTTTGTGGAGAAAGGAAACCTAAGACTTCTATTCTATTCTGACTTTCCTAACATATCATATTTTGTAACACTTTCCTATTTTGTAACATAAGTAGACTTCATTTCTTTAACACCCCCTCGCAAGCTGGACATGAAAACGCAGACGAAATGTGCAGCTTGAATGAAACATTGAAGTCCAATTTGGTGAAGAAATCATGACTGTCGAGTGAAGCTGCTAATGGTTCAACTCGAGGCATCATGATTGTCAAATTCTGGAAATTTCTGGATGATTCCTGTATGAAGAAATCATGACTCAATTCGAGTGTTAGTATTGCTCAATTCGAGACAACACAGATTCTGAATGATTCCTGTATGAAGAAATCATGACTCAATTCGAGTCTTGGTATTGCTCAATTCGAGTCAAGACATATTTTGGATGATTCTTGTATGAAGAAATCATGACTCAATTCGAGTATTGGTATTGCTCAATTTGAGTCAACACAATTTTTTTTTCTGATCTCTCCTTGGGCTTGCTGATTGGCGTCAAGGATCTGGCTGCGTGAAGTTGCTGTTGTTTGAAGATCAGAAACACCACTAAGTTGTTATTGTTGATTGATTGAGGCAGGCTATTGTTGTTGTTCTCCCTTCCTTATTTGAGTTGCAGGTTGGTTGTGTGTGGCTGCTCTGCATGAAGTTGTTGTAGAGTGCGATTTCTTTTCAATTTGGTTGAACTTACTGTTGAGGATGTTACTGTTGTTGTCATCCCTTCCTCGCCTATTGCGTCTAGAGTAGTCGTCGCATGCGGGGAAGATCTTGATTCCCCGAAGTCTTAGATCACCAAAGAAAGTTGTTCTGATACCATGTAAAGAATTGTATTGAAATGTTATTATCGTATATTCATTGACTGAATACAAGCTTATAAAACTAACTCTGACCTAACCTTGTGAAGATAGGAAACCTGAGACTTCTATTCTATTCTGACCTTCCTAACATATCCTATTCTGTAACACTTTCCTATTCTGTAACATAGGTAGACTACATTTCTTTAACAGTAGTAGTGGTCCACCAAGTTAGAAATTGGCAAACTGTAAAGAAAACAATTGGAGAATTGTATTGTCTTTATTCTTTGACTAAATACAAGCTTATATAAGCTACATTTACCTAACCTTATGGAAACAAGAAACTTAAAACTTCCTATACAAGATATTCTAATTGTGTCATATTTTGACTTTCCTATTCTAACTATCAAAACTTTCCTATTTGTGACTTTCCTATTTTGTAGATATTGTGACTTTCCTTCTTGTAGAAATGGATCAATCTTGGACTTGGGCTTGGCTATGTGAGTGCAAGCCCTACATATTCTAACACTCCCTCGCAATCTGGACATGTAAACGCAGACGAAATGTGCAGCTTGGAGGAAATTTTGAAGTCCAATTTGGTGAAGAAATCATGACTGTCAAGTTAAACTGCTAATGGTTCGACTCGAGGCATCATGATTGTCAAATTCTGGAAATTTCTGGATGATTCTTGTATGAAGAAATCATAACTCAATTCGAGTCTTGGTATTGCTCAATTCGAGTCAACACAAATTTTGGATGATTCTTGTATGAAGAAATCATGATTCAATCCGAGTCTTGGTATTGTTCAATTTGAGTCAACACAAATTTTGGTAGTGACCAAAGATGGTGGGTGTGAATAGCAGAGTGAAAGAGATTTAAATTTATTTATTTTCCCTCTGTTTCTTCTTCTTCTTCGTTTCTTCCATGTTGTGCAATCGAACTTGTGACAGAGAGAGAAAGAAGATGAGTGAAAGATTGTGCGGTCTACATCTGTCTGGGTGTTTCTGTCATGTGCGCCAGAGAGAGACTTTGCTGCTGTTATGTTGTTCTTTATTGAGTTGAGATTTTTTTGTGGTGGTACTGATTAAATCTGGGGGTGCAAATAGTGACAGATTCAAAAGTTTGTTCCTTCCCTCCCAAAATATATGCTTTCTCCTTCGTCTGCAACTGCTTTGGAGATGTGATGGTGATCGCAGGGAGAAGAGGTGCTTGCGAGCTTCTCTGTGTGCTACCCTATTGTGCTTTGTTTTGCTTTGCAACAAGAATCGAGAGAGAGAGGGAGAATTGAATTTTGTGGCTGTTGCGTGAAGAGAAGAAAACAGGGAGGTGAATTGTTGCGTTGAAGAAAACTGTCTTCTTGTTGCTTTACTGTTTGCTACTCTACTACTGGCATGAAGTCGCTACAATTTCTTGGCTGCAACTTGTTCTTTGTTGCTGTGAAGAAGCAGTGCTATTGCAAGCGTGATTATCTTGTGAGTTGGGCATGAAGACAGAGAAAAGAACTCCTTCCCTTACTGGTCTTAGCTGCGTTGCTTTGTTGTTGCTATGTGATTTCTTTACTTTGCGTGAAGGTGAAGGAGAGATGATTTGAGCGGATGCTCTGTTTGTTTGTGGAAGTGGTGGTGGTGGTGTTGAAGGAAATTTGGATTTAGGAAGGCTGACTGAAACAAATAGCAAGATGAAGCAATTGGCTGCTAAAACTTGGATTGTTGGAGATGTTGGTCTTTCTGTTGTTGTTGGAGAATATGTTGAAATCTACTGCTAAAATTTGTTATTTGGCTGGAAAATCAGCTGATGTTCTGCTGAAAAATCTGTTGCTGAAATTGAATTCTTCTTGTTGACTGAGTTAAGAACTTTTTTTGGTTGAAATCTGATGATTTTCTAGCCAAATAACAAATTTCACCAGTAGATTTCAGCATATTCTCCAACAACAACAGAGAGACCAACATCTCTCTGATACCATGTAAAGAAAATAATTGGAGAATTGTATTATTGTTATTTTGGAAATAGAGATGAAGTTCTGTTTGGTGTTTGAATAATAGATATGGGTTGTTGTGGGTTGTGATCTAACAGAGAAAGACACATGGAGGTTATGATGTTGATTTTGTTTCACTGTTGCGAGAAAGGGAATACGGAGATCGATTGGTCGATTGATGACGAGATTAATTGGTTGATTGATGACAAGATCGATTGGTCCTCACCGCTGTCTCTGTCCTAGTTCGTGGCGGAGCTTCAGAAACCTGGCGGAAATTGATCGACGAGATTGATCGAATGATCAACTCTTTTGATGATGATTGGCAGGGTTGATGATGGTTGGTCAACTCTTTTGAGTGGCAGGGTTTGATGATCGATTGATCAACTCTTTGTATTGGCAGGGTTTGATGATGATTGATCAACTCTTTCTGATGATGGGTTTGAGATGGTGGTTTGAGTCGTCCAGCTGAGATCAACTTGACAGAGTTCAAACGAAGTAGATGCTTCTCTTCTAATACCCTTCCCCGCCTCTTGCATCTAGCATAATCGTTGGAGGCGGGGAAGAGCTCAATTCCCCAGAGTCTTAGGTTGAGTCATCGAGTCTTAAGTCACCAAAGAAAGTTGTTTTGATACCATGTAAAGAAAACAATTGGAGAATTGTATTATTGTATTATTTTTATTCTTTGACTAAATACAAGCTTATATAAGCTACATTTACCTAACCTTATGAAAACAGGAAACTTAAAACTTCCTATACAAGATATTTTAATTGTGTCATATTTTGACTTTCCTATTCTAACTATCCAAATTCTAACACAAACAAAATTATGGTGATTGCAAGCCCTAAATATTCTAACACAAACAAAATTATGTTTTGGAGTAAAAAAAAAAAAAAAAAAATTCAAACTAAAGTTGTGGTTGATACATTAGAACTCTCAAATCTCAACCTCGTCGATTTATTCTTATTGCGATTGACAAAAGATGTGCTCCAAAGACAATCCTATCCCAAGAGACTCTTCTATTACGTACTACTAGGTAGCTTCACCCAAATAACATCCAAATTCTATAGTTTGGGCCATGTGTTGCAACAGGATGAAAACCTGCCCTCTATTAAAAGAAGACATTCGAGTCTTGAACATACTCTTACATTAGTATGTAATTTGTACCTCTTATCACATGTCAACTTCCGCACCCGCTAATAGCCTAATAGAATAAGATGGTGGATTCATAGGAAGACATATCACAAAATAAAAAAAGGCTATCCTATTGAATGTTAAACAAAGTAACCTTGCAAAGCTTATCAGAGGATATCTGAGCATTTACTTTCCTTACTATGCATTTGTAGTCCCTACCAGTCAACAGTGTTGCTTAATTTGAAGGCAAGAAAAGTAGGGAACCACGTTATCACATTTCAGGAAGGATCTTATCCACATTCCATCACCTGAGACATACTGAACTAATCATATGTCCTCTTAGTAATTGATTTCAATCATATTCAACATAATGAACTAAGATTGGTGGTTCAACGAGGTTAACCTCACGACCATTCAGTGAAGGCACACCTTCCAACCATCGGATTAAATAGATGTAGATGAAGTTGATTAACTAAAAAAATGAAAAGATTTAATTTACTGATATATAGATTCATTTTCAAAAATAAACTCCACAAATATAGAAACTCCATTACTATCTTCTTTCTTCTTCTTTGATCACAGAAATGGTTCAGTGAAGCAATGAAAGAAAAAATAAAATGAAATTATTTTGGCAATTTATTGTTCGTAATCTTCAACCACCATCCCCTAATCCCTCTTGGTGCAAGGGTATAAACAAGTTCCTTGAAGGATAATCCATGTCCATATCCTTTTGGACCTTTTCAATAACCATCAAAATTACAATTTCATCTAAAAAACTTCAATTTTGCAATGTTCCTAACTTTGGCAATTGATAGCATATTTGCATTCCTTTCAAATCATATCCAAAATTTACTTACCTTAAATTCAATGATCTCCAAGAATCCTTAAAACTCAATTATCACATGCTTTTCACAAAATCTATTAAAATACGGTAAAAACCAAACCTATTATTATCACACTCAGTATGCAAAGTCAGTATGAAGAAGCACACTATACCCACTGTGTCGGAGTCTCGTAATGGTTTAGTTTAGTTGAAGGCCATGTTATTCTAAACAAATGCAAAGTCAGTATTTGTGCCAGAAATTGATTTATATCATTCATAGCTTTCCTCATCTGCTTGTGCTTCTTTACCAACTCATGTTATTCTAATGGACACATCATTCAACTCTATGGTCCTTGCTAGTTCGGTATACGCTGGTTACTATTAATGGATTTTTGAAGAAAATTATTAATGGATTTGTTGGCGACGGTGGATGTGTTGCAGAAGATGAGGAAGGGGGAGATGGAGATGGAGAAGAGAAAGGAAGGCGTGGGTAATTTTTTTTTATTTTTTTTTTCTCATTTCATCAACCATGGGATTACCTCAAGATAACCAATTAAAATCAAATCCATTGGATGCATTGTATTTGCATTTGGAGTGGGTTATTTTGGTCAATTAATAAATTTTAACTTATCAACTTCATTGAACTAAAGTTAGTTAGAAAATGAGAGTTATACTTAATTAAATTTTAAAATGAGTGTCAAACTCTATTAGGTATAAATTAATGAGTGTCAATCTAAAAAAAAAACCAAAATAGAACTTGCCCATTGGCTAAATAGATATGACCATTGACACAAAAAGGTTTTTAAAACATCAATCAACAACAATTTGCACGATCGTGCCTAGTTTCCTGTGATACCCTTGTGTGGACAGATCTGATGGGGAGGGTGTGAGAGAGGCCCGTGATTACAAAATCCAATAGGCCCGTGGATCCCAAGAGGGGTTGGGCGAGCTACCAAGGAGAGATTATAGTCCCACATCGCCTAGGTGAATCAAGGATATGTGTTATATATGTACGAATTTAGATCTACATGACCCAATGCGTTTTAAAGTCGTGCGGGTAGTTAGATTGGGTCCGAAGCGGACAATATTGTTTCATGTAGATCGGGTCGTGACATTTCCTAATTCCAAAAATTTCACAAATCTATCCAACACAATAAGTCTAACATGAAAACAAACCGAAGAAAGTTAGTTATTATTGGAAATTCAATAATTGTAAATAAAAAGGAAACTATTGTGTTTGATTTTTTTTCCCATGGAAAACCATGAAAATTATTGTGTTTTCTTGAGTTTTTCATGGAAAATTTTTCTCAGGCCACTCCAAGGTGTTTTTTCCATGATTTTGAGAAAAGATAGGTGATGAGATGTCACAATTTTCATGCACACTTCCCTCCCTTCTCTCTTATCTTCCATGATCTCTCACTAGCTTAAGTTTTCCATGGAAAAAAAAATCAAACACACCCTAAATTTTGAATTATCCCTTTATTTTCTCTCCCACAGTCTTCTTCTTCTTTCATCCATCTACGTGCGAAAAACTAAAAACCAACCACAGAAATCAAAACTCAAACACCATATGTTGATTATTTTTGTAAAGTCCAATAAAATAAATTAAAACAAAAGCAAACTCACATTTAAATGATTGTCAATGCCAAGCGTAAAGATAATGAGTTTGGATTTGTACACAAAGAATAAGAGGGCAAAGAAGATGACAAAATAAGTAAATGTGTATTTCTAATTAGAGTGTATGAGTTTGAATCTCTATCGCTCATTAGATTCTCGATTCTAAAGAGTAATCATTTTTTAAATCACTCATTAGATTATAGATTCTATAAAATAATCATAGTATGTAAATGGCGTTTATGATTTTCAATTTTATATGGTGTTTTTTTCTACAAAGAATAGAATAGGGAGAATATGGAGGCAGGGATGGATCTAGGTGGGGGCACGACGACCTTGACAACGCAGCCTCGCCTCTTTCCTCTTTTTTGCTCCATCTCTCTGCTTACTGCGAGTCCGACAACTGCCACGTCTCCTCCTCTCCCACCCTTTCTGCTGATTTATTTATCTTTTTCCATCATCGCCACCAGTCACTGGCAGCCCCAACCTCTCTTGTCTGCTTTGGGAAAGAAAGATTTTTAAAAGTATTTTCTCAAGATGAATTCGTATCTCGAGGTCTAGTTTTATATTTTTTATTCATAAGATTTTTCCAAATATACATAAAATAAAATAAAATTTGATCTATTAATTTTTCCTCAAGATACATGTTTTTATTTCGAGGTTCATCTGTAGGTTATTGTTTAAAGAGCATTTTGGTAATCAATGCGAGCCTTTTGACAGTCAAAACATGTTGATTGTTAGTCTTATGTGAGACTGTAATAGTGATTAATGATGGGATGACCTTCAATTAGTTATATTTTCTTATAGTGATTAATGATGGGGTGACCTCCAATTAGTTATATATTTTATAAAGGCAAATCGCAAATAATCCAATTGGGTGGATCAAATTTTTTCCCCAATAGATTAGATGAAGTTTTGTTTAGCAATTGGTGTTTTGTATAGTTATTTATGTATTGTTCAAATAAAAAATTATGTAAAAATAATTAATTTATATTATCATTAATTAATTATGATTCATCACTCCCCCTTCAACAAAAATTCTGGCTCCGTCGTCACTGGATGGAGGAAAGAGAAACTGGTAGAAAAATAATGGGATATTTCAGATTTTTTATTTACAACTAGTGAATTTTCAATAATAATTAATTTGGGTTAAATGACATGGAGTCATCAAACAATCCAATGATGTAAATTACTAGACCTTGTGACTAGTCAACAAAATTGGGGTCCCCAGCGGATGTTCTCCAAAGTATGATAAAGTGTATCCAACGTGGAGGTATTTATAAGGGAAGAGGGGTGAGGCTATTATATGGATAAAGTGGTGTAGTGGACCTAGTGATGGGGTAATAAAATGGTCTGTATTTTGAGCAAGCATATGACCTTGAGGAGATCACAGGAATGTCTTATGAATAAGAATGGCCAAATGCATGTGGGAGGTGTAGTGAAATGAGGAAAATCATTTTGATGTGAATTTAGCAAATGCGGGATGATAAATAAAATGAGAATGAAGAGTAAACTTTGACTTTACTCATTGGGATTTTATAGAAATTCTTTGGCTATGGATAATAGTAGCCACAGAAATTTAAATTATAAGATTAATTTTCTCAAAATCTGCTGATACTTTGTATAATTGACTTTATGGATCTTGGACTTAAAAATCATTGGGCTTTCACAATGCATTTTTAAAATTCTTATGGGCTTCCAATGCTTGAAGTTAACCTTATTGTGCCTTTTATACAAAATTTGATGATCAAGAGTTGAATTCCTACAAGACATACAAAATGCACATAATGTGAGATTTTTATTAAATAGTTAGACATAACAACAATTGTACGATCAGGGAATAAAATGTCTCATTTATATGTTTATCATCTAACCGGATCAATTATCGAATAATAACAAACACGCATGGCATCAATTATCGACTACAAAGATATCATTCTTTGCAAATCATCAGCATGTTCGTAAGCAAAATTGGTAACAATGTCGGATTTATCTAAGATAACAGTTAAGTTACCGACATTACAACGCATTCATATATATGGATCAAGGAAAATTCTTAAGTGCACTGCACCAGGCACTGTAGTAGTGCTCGTGGATCAATTCACCCAAGTTTTGGATCATCCAAATATTTAATGTTTGTCTTTATTGCTCAAGTATGTTAGTCTCAAATTTGCCTTCACTCAATTTGTAATGTTGTTTTTTCTCAATTGCTTGCTCAAATAATCTGATTATGGCTCAATTCTCTGAATATCCCATATGATATCGTTGTGAATTTACATCACAAATTTTCAGTGGATATTGTATGTTGAATTGTGTAGCACATGTTCACACCCAAAATGGTTTAGCAGAGTCCTTCACTAAGTGGATCTATATGATCACACGTCCTTGGCAAATAACACTCAATTGTGTTGTTTTTGTCTTAGATCATTAATTTGTCTTAGATCGATTATATATCACCAACACTCTCCTCAATAAATTGTACTTGGTCATCAACGTTCATTTATATTTGGTTATGTGACACATGCAAGTACCTAGTGCACTAGGTAGTCTAAGATAAATTTTTTTATTGAAATGGTTTAGGAACTTGGGCATTGAGGGGATGGAAGATGAGATTGACATTGCGTAGGTGGACAAAATTTCATGGAAAATATAGGTTAAAGACCAGGGGAATGGTATTTTAGATGTTGTAACTTTTTTTTGGTCGGTTATCCATGTTTGCATTCAACATTCATTAATATTATTTTGACAAAACATTCAAATATTAATAGTATCACCTCACATACCGTGTTTATGGAAACATATGTGATGATCAGAAATTCTAAATGGCGAGGAAACATGCGAGGGGTGGGTGTGATTGCTCATCCCCTTAAAATGCACAGCTGCTCAAATCTCGAGGGGATGAGTGGTAAAACCCCTCACCCCTTTCCTCGACAATAAGAAAAACTCTGTGATGATTACTTCTAAAAGGCTATTGCAATCCGCATGACATGCATCTTGATATATTATATTATTATGTTTGTTCTTGTCATGCTTTTTTAAGTGTTTAAACAAATCCTTGAAAGTATTAAGTATGATAATAGTCCCTAATAAGTATGACCATGGGGATGAGGACAATATCCCATGATGAAAATAGGGTGAAATCTACAAAAATAAATTTAGATGTGGTCGTGTTTTCTATCCATTATTCAAGTTCACATGAAATATACGCCCCTACTTTGAAGTGTATCTAAATATTAGTCTTATCTATCATGTTTTGTCGGAGTTGATAGATTATGTTTTTTGACATTTTTTTTCATTTGCATGCAGTGATTACGAAAATATGGATGGCAACTATTTCTTAAGGTTACGGCAAGTTACATGCTTCTCAATACATTGCTATTTCCGAAAGTCAGTTTAGTCTGTAAAATTTTCCTTGCTTTCATTTACCAAGAACTCCAAATTTTTATTGAACATACATGTTGATGAGATTTTTGTAGTATCAGCACACATGTTGGTATATTACAACGTACGTCATGCATGTTGGTATATATAACGTTTGTTATTATGATGTCATTAGGATACTTTGTTAGCAATAGTAATATTTTAGCAATATTAGAAGTTATATTTTTATTATATTCAATGTTCTAAAAAACGGCCTAGTGCTAGGCGTTAGAGAAACGCCCAAATTAATGATTGGGCGGGGTAAAAATTCGGGTAGGCACCTAAGCGGGTCTGGGCGATATAGGCGGTCTGGGTGGGTTTTTTTTTTTTTTTAATAAGGTTGATTGTGTTCTTATTTTATTTTTCTTTCCCCTTTTTTGGAAAGAAACAATTTAATTGTTTTTTTATTTAGTATATGTCTGAATGTAGCAATTGATGATTACTTAATGGAATTCTCAAAGGATCTGCCGGTACCAATTTTAGTAATGTAGATTTTATCAAACATGCAGACTGAGGTCATTCATGCAATTTGAAAAAAAAAAAATAGTAGGTTTGGATATTTGTCCACAAATTCAACTTTGTATAAAATATTCATCATGACCAACTTCAGTCATTTGAGTTTTAATAAATTTTGTTCATGATTGTTAATTGTTCATGTTTATAAATTTTGCATATGTATCTTGGCATTAAATTGGATGTAATTGATAAAGTATTATGCTTAACTTTTGTAAATTATTAAAGTTCTAATACAAAACCTAAAATCGCCTAGACCCCTGGGCCTTAGGCACTTGCTCGCCGCCCACCCACCGCCTGGCACTTTTTAGAACACTGATTATATTAGGGTTCTCATATTGATTTCCTATTAAATTTATGGTTTGTTTTAGAAGTTAGAATAATTGTAAATAGAAGCTTGATTGACCATTATTACGCGGTTGATTAAATAAAATTTAATTTATTTATTAGTTTCTTTCATTTATTGTATGTTTCTTTATTGTTGATTATTGCAATTTCGTTTATTTACTATTCGAATCTATCAATTGGTATCAAAACAATGTTCCTAAGACAAAATCAAACGTATTCGTATGTGAAAAGTTTAAGAAGATGAAGGAAGAAGAAAGATTGAGGCAACTGAAGGCATAGAAGAATGGAAGGTTGCGACTAATTCTGTAGATGCAAAGATTGAACAAAAATTGAAGAGTAAAAGGACCAAGTCGCGAACATGAAAGAGGAGATAGACAAAAATCAAACAAGCAATGAACAAGAGCAACGAGGAGATGACAAAGATGAAGAATGGCATAACGAGGCTGGAACCAGAGGCGGGCCTACTAAGGTATATGCAAATCTTATTCAACCATTTTTACATCTTTCTATTGGTGTAGTGGTTGGAAGTTTGTAAATTTTTGTAAACAACCCGAGTTTGATACTCATCGAGTGCATATTTTTTATGGCTATTCATTATACATTTTTATGGTTATTGATAATTACTATTTTTATCATTGTTACTCGCCTAATTTTTTATTTTCAATACAATTTTATAGTAATTGCAAACATTAAAAAAATTGTTTAGTTTAATAAAACTTTATTTTTGGTCCACTCGGAGCATATGATTTCTTTATGTTTATACAATTTTGTCATTGTGACATTTCCCTACTTTTTTTGTTTTCAACGCAAATTTATATGTAATTGCAAACATTAAAGCAATGAATTGCTTGTTCACAAGTGGCGTAAAACCTCCAACCAAAAAAATATTTGAAATTAATATCTAAAATAATAATTAAAGAATTCAATGAAAATATATGCCACTAGCGAACTCGTACAAAATTCGAGCCTCATGTAAACATTTTTGATGAAATTGTATTAGGATCTTATTATGTTTGTAAATTTCCAATTTTTTTTAGCTTCAATTACATATTTATTCTAATTATTTTGTGATTTTAGTTATATATTCTAGTTATTACGCTCGTTTGCCCCTTGCTACGGTTATTGATATTGTGACCTTATTTTGGCTTAAAATTGGATTACTCATAATTCAATTTGGTATATGCAATGTATTTTTATAGTTGTATTTTTCTTATTTTACGAACTCGGGTAGAAATTTTTTTTTGCTTGCCATTTTGCTCTCCCTTGACTAAAATCCTGAGTCCACCACTGGTTGGAACAGATGATGGCACTAGTTTTGGTAGTCCATGGATCCCAACCAGCAACACCACTGACGGCGACACCAAAGGGGACCTCAAGCACCACCGTTGAAGGCGGAGAATCGAGCCCCACAAACCAACCCTCCTTCTTTCCCCCCGCCTCTCTCCTCTGTCACTCTCAATTGCTCCCAACCTTCCCTTTTGATTGCTACAGACAGTCAACGAAAAGTGTCCCCGCCGGTCGATCGACTGACTGATACCACTACTGCACCACCATTGCCTACTTCGATTGGGCCACAGAACCAAGTATGTATAGTCGATCGACTATTGATTGCTTTCGCTCTCCTCCACCTTTCCTCACCCTTCCGAACCGAATGATCATCCTCATCGCCCCTCTTCCGTCATTGATCGACCAAATCACCCCTTCCCTGCTTTTAATGTTGTCTATATTCCGAAAGCAACGATGGTCGATCTTCCCATTCATCCAACTAGTCCTTATGTGCCCCTCAAGCAACTTTTTGTACCATCCAATCTGGGTATTCCCAGGCCCTAATTACCAGTCTACCCCACCAGCCCTAAGTCCTTATTTTCCCCCACAACTTTATCTTGGTACCACCCAATTTGGTTACCATTATTCCATTCGTCCCACCCACCTACCCCATTCTCAACAGGTTGTTCCCACCCCCACCGATTGTTTGCATCCCCCTCGTTCTCACCCATAGACACTCTATTTCTTATGCCACGCCTCAATAACTCCCAACAAGCGGTGTATGACACCAATATCGATGGTTGGTTGAACCCTGATTTCGTTCCACAATACCAACTCCAATTTTCCATCACACAACCCTCTTTCCCTCAGCTTGACTCTTTTAATAAAGTGTATGTGCAGTTTGATATCTTCCTTGAACTTTCTGTAGCAGATATGACTGAATTACCAACTTGCCATCCCAGAGATCCTACTCCGCCTTGGTCACCTGCTCAGGACATATGACAGTTCTGCCCTCCTTTAGGACAGGGTAAAGGTTTTGGCAGCGGTGGTACTCCTTATTTCTTACCACTTACATTAGGCGACCCTAACTTTGGTGGTGGCACTTATTTTAATCAAAATCAGTTGACTCAGCTTATTACTATCTTGGAGCGTTGGGATGATACAGGTCTAAAACTTGATGTGCCTTTTTATGAAGGACTTATCGTGGGTGATGATTTTATTGATTGATCCCTGGATATTAATATTATACTCGACTTTTAAAAATATTTGAGGTCTGAAGGAAGTACAGTTGGTGGTTACAAAATTGAAAAGTATGCAAATCTTTGGTGGCAGGAGGAATGTGTTCGGTGCACAACATTGAGGTTGCCTCCTATTAACTCCTAGCATGATATGCATGAATTGATATGGTCTGTTTTGTGCCTAAGGATTATTAACGAGAACTGTTTGGACCGTTGATGAGAGTTGCTCAGAATAGGGGTATAGTTACTGATTATGCTACTGAGTTCCGTACTTTGTGTATGTGTTTAAAACTTGACGAACCAGAACGACAAACAACATTCCGTTTTTATCATGGTTCGGATGCATGACTCTAATTTGTTTTAGCATTGGAGGATTTTGATGCTCTTGTGGCAGCTGAGAACATGGCAAAATAAGTAGAAACCAAGTTACATTTGCAGGTCTGCTCTAAGAAAAAAAACATTGGCGCCCCTTCCATGCACTTCCACTACTTACATTCCACAACCCATTTGAGGGCCCTCTTAAGTGCTTTGGATGTGATCAGACTGGCCATATCCGCACCTAAAGGGAAATCTATGATGTTGAAGGATGAGATTGATTAACAAGAATCTATGGAATGGGTCCCTCTAGTTGATGGTGAAAGCGAACTCATTTTTTTAGTGACGAAATGCACCGAGTGCACCTTTTAAGCTCGAGGACGAGCTTCTTTAACCTATGGAGGTTGATGTAATTAGGATATTCATAATATTAACAATATTAGAAATTCTACTTTCATTGTAATAGGGTTTCCAATTAGGGTTCTCATATTGGTTTCCTATTAGGTTTAGGGTTTGTTTTAGAATTTAGTTTAATTATAAATACGAGCATATGTTGCCCATTATTACGCAGTTGATTGAATAAAAGTTTTTTTCTTTATTAGTTTATTTTGTTTATTGTCTATTTCCTTACTTTTGATTATTGAGATTTCATTTATTTACTAGTTTGAATATATCATATTATCACCAATGTTCATTTTACCACTTCTGCAAACTAAATAGTTCAAAAACACCTACTACATATCAACAATACTTGACTCAAAAACTTGTATTCGATAGTAAATAAAATTACATTTCACATTTGCGTATATTTGGTTATGCGGAGCAAATACATATTGCACCTGCTCTATGATAATTATTTTTTTTATTGAAATGCTTTAAAATTTTAGGCATTGAGGCGAAGATGACATTGGGATTGCAGATGAGGACAAAATGTCATGGGAAAACACAGGTTGAAGATCATGGGAACCTTATTTTAGATATGGTCGTTCTTTTTATCATTTTTTACATTTACATGAAACATTCATCAATAATACCTTGAAAATGTTCACCAAGTGTAGCTCAGTTGATCGAACATTCACTCTCTGTCACGACCCGATTTTCGAAGAAAACGATAATCCCAAAATCCACGTAGGATTATCCGTTTCCCAAAACTCGGGGACGTGAAAATTCAATAACAACATAAACAAATAGCCACAACAACTAAACATGATTTAGTTACATAAACAAATAAAACTCTAACTCGGAAAGACTCTGACGTTGCTAGCTCCACTAACGGAACTCCAGTAACGCAGCTCAAAAGTCTCTAAACCTGAAAGGCTAATCGGCTACATTCCAAAAGGAATGTACCCAAGAAGCAAAAGCTCACTTGGGTCAGCAATAAAGCTGGTGTGAGAAATCTTCATCCCAAAATCAATAAATCTGCACATGACAACATAAAAAAAAAACATAAAAAAAACAATAAACAACCGCACATCAGGTAGTTCCTCAATAAGGCAAAGGTGTTATCATCCTAACTATAAACATTGACTATGGCAAGTCTGACCTACAAAAATATGAGTAGATTTGTCATCCTGCATGAAAATGTCAAAAGCAACCGGATAATATTTCTAAGTTATCAGTCATCACAAAGGTGATTTATTTCCAAACAATGATACAATTCATAATCATATTAGACTATTATTGAAATATTAACAAAACACATTTTCTACCTTTAGGAAGACATGTAGTTCTCATTCGACGGTCGAATGAGCATTTAGTTTCTTCCTTTAAGGTAATCATGCACATACCCCAAAAAGAAATCTCGCTTCTTTTCCACAATCGCACTATCCTCCTTGTGTCGAACACACCTCACCCAAGTGTGCCTCCCTTGCCTTCGAAACCACTCGGAGCGTACATGTTCCAAGTGGGATGCCACATCGAGGAACATGTTATCTCACCCGAAGTTCGATCCAGAGCAAGCATTCTTCCTAAATCTACACGTACAACCGAACTCACATGGAACGGTGCACCGATATGCAAGCAAGTCTGCATACCCACAATAATATCACACGTATACAAGCAAGTTTGTATACAAAATTTCTTTCTTTCTTTCTTTTTTTCACTTTTTTTTCTCGGAGTTGTGGAAAAGAGCATAAAAAAATTCACTAAAACTCAAAACTCGTTTATTGTGACACTTTGTCAACCATAAATCGATTCACCACAATCTTTTAAGGAAACATAGCAGTTGACACATTGCCAAATCATAAACAATCTCATTAGGATATCCTCTCATTGTTTTGGGGCAACCTACATTTTTCATATATAAACTTTCTGTAATAAACGGGGGATCAAAGCCCATTCAATATAAGGAATTTAGACTCGCTAAAAACTGTGATCCCAACTTTAGGCTTTGCTATGGGAAAGGTCCAAACACTACTACAAATATTAGCTTAGGTAACGCCACTTAGATAGCGCTTTTTTAAAGAGCTATCCAAGTGGGCGCTAGGATAGCGCTTATTTGTCTTTAAAAAAAAAAAAATCAAAAAAAACGCTACAATAGCGCTTTTAAATTTTTTTTTCAGTTAAGCGCTATCTTAATTATGTCTTAGATAGCGCTTTAAAAAACGCTATGTGGAAAAACGTTACCAAAACTACCATAGCGCTTTCGAAGCGCTATGCTACTTACATTTAGTATAGCGCTTTATCCTATAGCCTAATAATTAAAAAAAAAATCAAATATCAAATTAAATCTCATTTTTTCAGATCTTGATACGATCGGACGGTTAAGATCACAAGCCCTAATATAAAACCTAAATCTCGACAACATTTTTTTGGTTTTGCTTTTGCCTTATTTTTCAAACACACATAGAGGCGATAGGAGGCGAGGAGGCAAGGAACCGAGGCGAGGAGGCGAGGAACCAGAGGAGGCGAGGAACCGAGGAAGGAGGCGACTCAGGCGAGGAACCAGAGGAGGCGAGGAACCGAGGAGTCGCAGGGTAAGGACCAGGTTCGTCTCTCTCGCTCGACTCTCACTCAGTCACTGTTGGTGTTTTGTGTTTTGTGTTTTTTGTTTTGGGGGTCTGATTGAACATTTGGGTTTTTCAAGATTTAGTTTTGATTAGTAGATTGTGGGGTTTAACCCCCTTTTGATCCATTTGTGAGTGTGGGGTTTTGATTTTGGTGAAGAAGATGACAGTGGGGGTTGGGATTGATGTGTCTGATGATGGGAATTTGGTGGTTTTGGACAATTGTATATTGTCTGGTGTTCATGAAAATATTGATCTAACTCCGGCTGGTTGTGGAGATTTGATTAATGGAGCTTTTATTGGTGTCAGATCGGATCACACTGGGAGTCGCCGCGTCTTTCCAGTTGGAAAACTTGAGTAAGAAACTCATCCCTTTTTTCTGTTGATGTTTGGCTGTTGTAAATTTGATTCCCATGCATTGTTCTATTATGCGATTTTGATTATAATGCTAAGATGGGATTTTTTGTTTATGTGACGTGGTTTATAATTTGGGGTCTTTTGATATGTGATGGTAGAGTATTTGTTGAAAATACAAATAAAATTTGTGGTTTATAATTATCGCTTGCATGAGTCATAACACAGATGGTTTATACAGGTATCAAGCTCCCTCTAGGAATTTAAGGAATGTTTGTTCTCTTATCATATACAAGAAAATCGTCTTTTTTGAATGTGATGACCATATATCTTGTGACTTTGTGTTTTTAGTGCAAAGCGGACAGCTGTAATAAGAGCATCAGATGATTTCTGGCCAAAAGATCCAGCATCTCATACGATTCATATTGCATCTGTTGCTTACAACACTGTCTTCCTTGGGGAGTTTATGCAGCCAGATTGGGACATGTTTCATGTGAGCTAAACCATAACTTTCTTGATTGTTTGTCTTAACTTTGTATTTTTTTTTTTTTAAAAAACTTTGTTATTACAGTTGCAAACATGCTGTATTTAGAGTCTCCAGCGGGTGTGGGTTTCTCGTATTCCAATTATTCTCTTGACTATAATACAACGGGTGACAGAAGAACAGGTGAGTCCAATTTTTATATCGTGTACATATTTTCATAATAGGTTTATACTATCATGGTTGTCCTTAATTTATATTATGGTTTCAGTCAATGATCAACTTTTCGAACAAGGGATGCTTCAATTACTTGAAGTAAACAATTTTCTTTTACATGCAAGTTATAAAAGTAAGGGAATATCAATGTTTCAAATAAAATTTTATCCTGTTTCAGAATTCAACCTCACACACTGCTCTTTCTCCTTATACAGAAAGTACATATTCGAACTTCTATTACAATATGGATTCTTTTGCTATTGTATCGTTTATTTTGTTGTGGATCTTTCTAGAAATCCATATGAAATTATTGTACATGAAATTCCTTCTGATATGCGTCATTCCTTAAAAACTAGCCATTTCTAAAGATTCTTTTGGTGAGAGGTGAAGCTTTTTGAGAATCTAGATGATTGTTGTTGTTCTACAACTCAAGTCAATTCTGTGACAAGCGAAATGAATTTGGACAAAATATTTTGTTTTCCTTAACTTGTATGAATGGGTGTATGTTGCAACTTTAGTTTCAAAATGTAAATGCCATAAAATCTAGCTTTTGATAATTTTTTGGGTTTGAGTGTAGTTAGATGTTTGATTCCAAACTTGTGAGAATTGAAAGACTTGCTACTACAAAACTGTTCCAATCCAAGTCTTGTTTCACAGTAAGAATTAGAGAGTAAATGTTACTCTTGAAATTGCATTATCTAACAAATTGTTGTAATCTACAAGCCAAGATTCCTATATGTTCTTAGTCAAGTGGTTCAAGAGGTTCTCGCACTTCAGGACCAGCGACTTATATATCATTGGAGAGAGCTATGCAGGTAATTAATTAAGACTATTTTACTTTGTTAGTTAGAACTGACAGTGCATGTATTATCATGGAAAGCACTAATACAACATTGTCAAGCTCGAGTATCAGCTCTGTAATTGTTAGCCCTATTAATATATATGACCTAAAAGAATCAGTCCTTTTAGTATTCTGATGACTGAGCATGTTGTCAATGTGGAAGACATAATGATATTCTTTACATCAAAATATAATTATCTGATTTGTATGCATATCCCTTGATCACATTCAATCAATTGATTGGATGGGAGATTTGCATATATCGATTAGAGAACCTTACAATTGAGGAGTTCGTGTTGCCCGATTTTGAGTACTAGGACGACTTGAACCTTTGGGGAGGTTAAGACACCAAATCAGACAGGCCTGGATTGGAAACTGTAGGAAATAAAATACAAGTTTGGGGTCTAGATGGCATGGAAAAGTGGCATTGAGGAACAACACTTTTCTTGGCACTAATCATTCTACTATACCTTGCAGTTTTCGTGCGATATGCAGTCCAACATACTCTCTTGCTATATATGCTAATTGGTTGTTTTACATTTTAGCATGATTAGCCTTATGCAACAGTAATTCGTTTATGCATAGAAAACATATGTGTAAGCATGATCTGGATTATCTTTATATAATACATGTCCTGTCGTTGCATAAATTTGATTGGAGCTTTGCGAATTGCTGTGCTGTGCTGTGTTTGCAGGACTTTCTCTAACAAAAAGAATCATGCAAAAGTTCCTAAAAAAATTCACAAGGCTGAAAGGGAGAAACTAAAGCGTGACCATTTGAATGAGCTCTTTCTTGAGCTTGACAGCTCTCTTGGTAAATTCCCCAGCTCCATGCTTCTCCTTACAATATTTTCAATCTATTCTGTTTCAACTTCAGCTTCTTGTGTAGTTTCCCCTGTTGTTGAACTTGTCATATTTGTTCTATGGTTTGAGCTGGATTTTAATATTTTACTCTAAAGTGATTGTGAAAGGTTCTAATTATGTGCTCTTGTTACAGATCCAACTCGGCAGAACAATGGCAAGGCCTCAATATTGGGGGATGCTACTCGATTGCTGCGAGATTTACTTTCTCAGGTTGCCTTGATACCAAAGGTGACTGCTCGGAGATCATAAGGAAGGTAGTCGAGGAGCTCGAAGCTGGATATAATGATTTCTCAACATATATCCTCAGTCTTGTCCCTTGACATCAAATGATGATCAGTTGGAGGAGGTGTATGTGAAAATATATCTCAATAACCCCCATGTACAACATGCCTTGCATGCAAACACCATGAGTTTGCCTTACAGCTGGGAGTTATGCAGGTTGAACTTATTTTGATTGTTTTAGAACTGTAATATTTTCCCAAGCACGCTCAAGAGCGATTACTTGTATGAATGCTTAAATTATATTTTGAATGAATGAGAAACAGTTAGTTATCATGTTGTGTCTTTATTGATTGATTGAACATTGTCATTATTATATTAAATATTATATTTAGCCCAGAAAATCGGTATTGGAAAAATAGAAAAAACAAATCAAATAACTTAGATAGCGCTACTACAATATTGAATTAAATAGCGCATAAAAAAGCGCTATTGAAGCTAATTAAAAAAAAATCAACAAAATTAAATAGCGCTCATCAAAGCGCTATTCAAGCTAATTTAAAAAAAAAATTAGCGCTTACATAGCGCTTTAGAAGGCGCTATTGAAGTTAATTAAAAAAAAAATCAATGCTTAGATAGCGCTTTTTAAAGCGCTATCTAAGCGAAGCGCTATTCAAGTACGCGCCTTGCATAGCGCTTTTTTGAGCGCTATCTAAGCTACCATAGCGGTAGCTTAGATAGCGCTAAAAAGCGCTATCTAAGCCTATTTTTAAGCGCTATGCAAGCCTATATTTGTAGTAGTGAAAGCATTGCTTTGTTGGCTTTGTCCCATGCTGGCTCAGCAATAACAGGTAGGATGGCAATACTAGGGTGAAGGAAGGAAACAATTTGGAAATGCCATTAAAAAAAAAACATAGCACATTAGTGAGGTCTGGACTCTGAACCCTGCAGTTGTGGCATATAGGACCACCTCTAGACAAACCACAACTCAATTATTTTTGTTGATCTCCTTGGGACAATATTTGTACCTTACTTTAAAGTCACAAATCAACCACATGAACAATCTACCACTGGGATCCTTGCCTGATGTATGATCACAAGGTGATCAGCCTTACAAGGAGTTGGTTGATCTTCTCAGAATTACTTAATGGGGCAGTTGAAACGTACTAAGGACTTTTAAGAAAAAGATGTTATACTTTCTGGAGCTTTTGGAAGAGAACTGCCCCGCTATGGGATCATTTTCTATGTCACTTCCCTTGCTAAATGATTTGGTGTGTTAAAAAAAAAGAAATTATTCCATCTCTATTCTATCTATTGGGCATATTGGAATGATGGAATGAACTATATGCATTGGAGGACCAACACTAAAAATGAACTGTGATGCACTCAGGTCAGACAAAGAAAAGATTTAGGCCACAGTATAAACATTCGGTGCAAATGAAGAAAACGGAATGTCTGATGTTCTTATATCGTCTTCATGACTACTTGTAACTCTGCTATGAGTTCACCGATCATCCTTACGGGTCATAATAAAGATACCAAAAGGACTACTTCTTCAAACAGAAAATTGTAACCCCTTACAACAGCGCAACAGACATAATAATATACTGATAAAAGCTGGAAAAATAATTTGTAGCGCAAGTCAAGAATGATGCGAGTAAAACTGCAACAGATGAATTTCGAGTTTAGGTTAACCAAAGGTCATCTAAAAACCAAAAATAACCACACAGAGAATGAGTCTTGACCATTAGATGAAGTTGGGATAAAGAATAAAATCAACTGGTCATACATGTTCCATGACCCTATGTTAACACATGGAATCCACGCTCATTACAGCATCTAAAAAAAAAACCCAGAAAACTCTAAAGGAATATGGAAACTGACATGAAGCAACAATAAGATATAATAACAATTTTCTGTTTAACACAGACATGGTTGTAAGTAGAGAAAGATAATGCTTAGGGTCCTTCATGACCCCATAATTTACTTTTTCAGTAAATTGAGCTCCTATCATATATATCAAATCCCATCAGTAAAATCCTAGTATCACTATCCATATCAAATATAAATTTTACTAACCAGACCTTAGGTCGGATAATTGTTCTCAAGATAGGATTAAAATGAAGCTCTGACTTTGACTGGTTGTGTAGGTTGGGGAAGTTGTTTCATAGCTATTTCAAAACATAGATTGCAAAACTAGGGTTGATAAGATAAACTACAAGTATAATGATTTTTATTTATTGTTTTCCAGCATAGTTAAGACCACTTTCAACAAACTCTTGTAATGACAAAGAACCCCAATCTAGCTCAATCCTATTAGACAAGCACAGTATCACAGCTGACTCAATAATCCAGACTTCCCCAAAAGGACTATCAATACATGACTTCCACAAATGGAGGGTAATAACACAAACAAGTTTCAATTAAACCAACATACAGCAACAAACAATCTGAATAAGAGATGAAAATGAACTCACAGAAAAATCATCAAACAATTAACCTATAACACCAACCTTTCCTCCAACAAATTCAACCAAAATCAACAAATCTTTCAAAGAGAAGAAATCGAAGAAGAAACTCACCATAATCGTAAAGGATTTGCGCAGCCAACGCAATCATCCCATCATCCTCTCGCCTGCGATTTCTCCCTCACCATTCCCAGCGCCGCCAACACCTCTCCATCGCCACATAGTTCCTCACGATCTCTCTCGCCTTCATCGCCGCCGAAAAGGGTAAGAGGAAGAGCAAACTTGCTCTTCTTGTTGCACAAAAGAAGAAGGAAAAGGAGAAAAGAAAAGGAGGAAGGAAAAAAAAAGGTTTTCTTATATATGGTGGGTGGCTATTCGCCCCCATTTAAATTCAAAGGGCAGTCCGTCTTTTAACTTCACAAAATAAACCTTAATCATTTGTTTAATAAAAGCTCAAAACCAAGCCCAAATACAATTGAGTAACAACCTTAATCATTTGTTTAATAAGAAATTTTTATATTTATTTAATTAGGCGGGTATTACACTCTCCTTGTGAGAGGTCGCGGGTTCGAGACTCTTCAGTTAGAATTTTGTGAGTTTTCGCCCGACATGTGCTCAATTGTTGATAAACCTTCGGGTATTGAATGCAGCTGCTTAGATGGACTAGACCGGAATGAAGTGAAAGCAAATCTTCGTGCAAGGTGGAGGCGATGGACCGGAGCGAAAGCAAGTCACCGTGCGAGATGGAAGTGACGAGGATATTAAGTGGGATATTGTAGCCTTCGGGCCTGGTTGGATTAACCCTATAGGGTCAATCATCTAGCCCTCGGGCATGGATTAATAAATAAATAAAAAGAGTCAATGACCCAATTTTAAAAAAAATGTCCAAAAAATTATAATTTTACATTGCATGTTGTGCTGCCGGAGAAGATAGATAATATGTTTTTCAGAGGTGAGGCGCCAAAAGTTTGATCTCCCCGCCAAAACATTTTGTGAAGTACCAACCTGGACCTCGATCAAAAGAAGAAACTAGCTGCCATTGTCATAGACCTGCATTCAAAGTGGGGAGTTACTTTTTCGGTCCAGCCAGCAAAGGCAACTAGGTTGATTAGTTCTAAAACTGATGCAAACTACATGGCATGCATCTTGGTACATTTCGTGTCTGTTTTTTGTAACCAATACTCGTATTATTACGTTTGCAAATAAAATGGTTTATTATTAGACCAACTAAACATCACCAATACTCACTTCAACAACTTGTACTCGGTAATCAAACAAATATTTTACATTTGCGTATATCTGGTTATGTGGCGCAAATACCTATAGGATATTAAGTGGAATATTGTAGCCTTCGGGCCTGGTTGGGTTAACCCTATAGAGTCAGTCATCTAGCCCTCGGACATTGATTAATAAATAAATAAATAAAAAGATTCAACGACCCAATTTTTTTTTAAAAATGTCCAAAACATTATAGTTTTACATTGCATGATGTGCTGCCAGAGAAGATAGATAATATGTTTTTCAGAGCGAAGATCCAAAAGTTTGATCTCCCTGCCAAAACACTTTGTGAAGTACCGACCTGGACCTCGATCAAAAAAAGAAACTAGCTGCCATCATAGACCTGCATTTGAAGTGGGGAGTTACTTCGGTGCAGCCAGCAAAGGCAACTATGTTGATTAGTTCTGAAGCTGATGCAAACTACATGACATGCATCTTGGTACATTTCGTGTTTGCTTTTGTAACCAATACTCGTATTATTACGTCTGCAAATTAAATGGTTTATTATTAGACCAACTAAACATCACCAACACTCATATCGACAACTTGTACTCGGTAATCAAACGAATATTTTACATTTATGTATATCTGGTTATGCGGCGCTAATATCTATTGCACCAGGTGGTCTATGATAATTTTTTTGCTTTTTTTTTTTTTAATGAAATGCTTTAAGAACTTGGGCATGGAGGGAAAGATGATATTGACATTGCAGAGAAAGATAAAATGCCATGGGGAAAATAGGCCGAAGAACATGGGGACGTTATTTTAGATATGGCTACGTTTTTTAGCGGTTATTAGTGTTTGCATGAAACATTCATCAACACTAACTTCAAAAAGTCCAAATAATAAGTCTTACCTCACATGTTGTGGCAAAGAAGATATATAGTATGTTTCCAACATATTTTTAACTAGATATCGTGTTTATGAAAACATAAGAGACGATTACTTCCGAAGGTTGCTGCAAAATACATAACGCATCTTGTTATATTCCAACCTTTGAAGAAATCATTGAAAATATGGTATTAGTCCCAATTACATTTTAGAGGCAATTAGACATACCCCTCCCCCCAGATTGCCTAAATCCTCACAGAAGTCATTTTTTTTCAAAATTGCCATGGACCATTTTTTACCATGAAAACGTGCATAGCACGTGAATAGTGACCAACCAGTTAGTATATATTTCGAAGCTCGTCGTACGGTCAGATTCATACTTGAATCTATTCGTTACCTGTGATAAGTAAAAATTGATGATTTCAAGAGTCTAACATCAATCAATCCCAAAATCTATCCGTTGTTAATTTCGCTTATTTAAATAGACTTGAAGAGAATGAGTGTACAACTGTTTGAGATTGGAAGAATAAGATTGCTCTCTGTGTGTGTGCCAATTTAGAGCATAATGTAAGTTTTTACTACTTTTCATGTTGTGTGCCAATTTATTCACTTATTAGTGGTAGTCTAGACGTCAAATGGCGTGAACATTATCTTCTTCTCCACCAAGGTCTGTCTGATTATCAGAAGGGGTATAGTTATCGGAAGGGGATATGTCTAACTTGTGATTAACAGTAGGGAGTATGTCAAATTAATATATCATTTGCATTTTCATAGGTTCCTTGCCAAATGTGTTTTCAAGAAAGTCACCGTGTCTTGCAAGATCGACAGAGTAGGGATGGCAGTGGGGTGAATTTTCACAGATATCCGCCCAGCCCGCCTTATTTGGGGCGAATTTGGTTAAAGCTAAATGGAGGTCGGGGCGAATACGGATATCCAAACTGTATTCGTTTATTATTCGGGGCGGATACGGATTTGGCCATATCCGCCCCACGGATATTCGTTTAATCAAAAAAATTACTAAACTACCCTTGGACTATATAAAGGAAAAATATAACCCTAAATCCCTAATCTAACTCATATCTCATTCTTCAGTTCAGTTTCTCACAATCTCACTCTCATCGTCTCAGACGGCTGCTGCCTCACTCTCAGATCCTCCTTTCTCACTCTCAGATCCCCTACACTGCTCGGATCTCCATCTTTGAGTAAGTCTTCTTTTCTTGTTCTTCTTCTTCTCTTCTTCTATTGGATTCTTTCTCTGCAAATTGTGGGTTTTGGTTATGTGCAATAATGGGCGTGTTGTTGAGTTTGTTGAATTGTTTTTATACCTTGAAAGCTCTTGATAGAGGCGAGAATCTCATCTCCTTTCTTTGCTCCTCCATCATCTTCTTCTGTTGTTGTTCTTCTTCTACAAATAATTAAAAAAAAAAAAAAGTGAAAGAAAATAAATCAGAATCAGTGTGTTTGTTCTTCTGCTGTTGTTCTTCTTCTACAATAATGGGTGTGTTTGTTTCTTAAGTATTGAAATTAAAAATTCACAATCATATCAAGACAATTTTGGGGGTGAAATTGAAGACAAATATCTAGTATGCCGCTGTTAATTATAGAACACCAAGTTTTGCAGACTGACTTGCATGGAAGTAGGGATTTGATGGGCAATCTCAAGAAGATGTTTGTTGTGATATCGATTTGTAATCCATCCATCTTGTTTGGATGTATAGTTATCAGAGCAGCATAGCAATAGGATTTCCTATTATGATTTTTATTATTTAAACCCGGTTGTCATCACCATGCTCAACCAATATGGCAAGTGCCAAACGAAGTCAGGTATACATTAGGACTGCAAGTCCAACCTGATAAAGAATCTCGTCTTCTTTCTTTTAGATGTTTTAGCAGAATTGTTTGTTTATTATTAAGACCAAATGGGTATGTTGTTCTTCTTCTGCAATTATTTTATAAACATTTTTTTCTTCCACATCGCTCTGATTAAGATCGAATTAGTATGTCGTTAATTCAAACTGGATGGTGGGCAATGTTGTTCCATGTTTTTTATTTGATTTATGAAAAATGTGTGATCAGTTTTACCATCCATTTGAGATGTATCCAATGTTAGTTCAATTAATAAGACTTTCAACTTAATGTGAAATCAAGAAATTTATGAGTAGGAAACATGTGAATGCACATATGAAACCAATAGTTGTATTTTGATGATATTCAGAGACCACCCACAATCTCCATAATGTTTTAAAATGAGAACAGGCAAAGATCCAGTCATTTCATTCTAACAGTAGATTAAACACAAAAAAAGAAATGAATATTGAATTGAAGACCATCCTTGCCAGAGGGAGGTCTTATAGATTCTTTTACTTTCTCCTTTATTTTTTCCAAGTAAAGAATTTGCTAATCATAAATGATAAGATCCCCTAACAGGCATGTTTGCATTGACATTCCATTTCTGCATTTTTTTGTAATTTCTTTGGGTAATCTCTCATAATTTCTTTTGTTTTCTTAATGCATAGAATATGGCAGGAGAGAGTTTCAGGCTATGTGAATCTCAGCATTCTACCCCTTTTGATGATAGTGATTCTCATCAACCACCCATGCTTACGAATACTTTACAATCACCCAAGGTACAATCAAATCCCACTCCTCCCACTGATGCTTCTCCTGCTATTGTTGGAAATAGTAATGTTAATAATATTGTTCCTATACCACAACTACCACCGAAAGTAAGAAAAAGAAAGTTAACATCTGTAACACCCCTCAATTTCATAAAACAAATTTATTTTATTTTAATTAAATAAAATAGGGTTACATTTAATTAATGTGAATTTCGAAATTAGGGTTTTATTTGGAGAGTTAAAGGGTGGGTGCTCTCAGAATTTTAGTGGGGGCGAATAGCCACCCACCATATAAAAATATATACAAACAAACAAAACCCTGTTTTTCCTTCCTCCTTTTCCCTTTCTCTCGTTTCTTCTTTCTCCTTCCCTTTCTTTGCGATTTCTTCTCCTCTGGCGGCGCTGGGAATGGTGGTGGTGATCCTGTTGGTGTGTGTGTGATGGAGAAGGAAGTAGAGCGAGAGAGGATTGATTGGATTCAACGTTGATTCTTCTTCACCAACTGTTCTTCTTCTTCGATTTTCGATGCGCAAAAGGGTGGAGGCGAAGCCGAAGCCGAAGCAAAAGCAAGAGACGGACTGCGATCAGGGTTGATGGAGGCGATTCAGTGCTGATGGAGGCCGCCATTTGCAACTGGTTGTGGTCGGAACTGTCTTCGCAGCTGCTGTGTTCAAGGGGCAAAGCTCCCTTTGTATAGCTTCAAGAGGATGATGAAGAGCACCATGACGCTTCCTTCATCTCTGCCTAAAGACTGGATGTCGAATGAGCTGCTGGTACTTGGTGAACAAATTGGGGTTAGATGGGATGATAACATAGACCAAGTGCTTGGATGTCGAATGTAGGCACATGGAAGCTCGAGTGGAGATTAACTGAATTTGTGAGTTTTCTTCATTCTTCCTTTTTATTGTGAGTTTTCTTCATTCTTCCTTTTTATTGTGAGTTTTCTTCCTCTCCTTTACTTTTACTGTGAGTTTTCTTCATTCTTTCTCTTTTACTGCGAGTTTTCTTATTCCCTGTATTTTGCAAATCCTTATTTCTTGACTGAATTAGTGATTGTATTTTTGAGGATTTGATGATGGGGTTTGTGAGTTTTGTTGCGAGGATGTGTGGTTATGATTTGGATTTTGGTTTGGCGGTGTGATGACATGTAGTTGTGTGTCCTTGATGATTTTGGATTGGATTCTTAGGCTTGTTATATTGCTTGATTTAAATTCCATTTCAAAGGTTTTGGGTGTAAGGTGTAAGTGAAACTCTTAGCCCTTTATCTCTTTGGATGAGCAATTCAGTACACTGTATGTATATTGCTTGTATGTAAATGACGAGTTTCATTTCAGGAAATCCAATTGTGAGATTTTAGACATGTTGAGAATGAGGTTGCCTTATTTGTGGTGTTTTGTGTTGCAAACGCTTGCTCTCCAATATTTGTGATCTGTTTGATGTGTGAGATTTTCCTAGCTTGCTGGGTTCATGTTTGGGGTCACCCATGTTTACCATTTTATTGATTGGGTGTGACTTTGTTTGGTTGGTGTTTGAATGGTTGATGAATATTAATGCATTGTGATAAATTTGGAGATTTGTATGCATATTGACTTGTTTATGCATTATGAAGAATTTGGATATTTGAATGAAGGAGTGGCTTGATTGCCATATTGTTACATAGCATGATTAATGAATATGCTATGTTTTCCCCAAAAATGTGGGTGAATAGATTGTGAATCAATTCATGTATGACAAAATGTCATTGTGGTAGAATTCTGAATTATGAAAAATAAATGATATTGGTAAACCTGAATTTCTGAAAATATAAAACACTTGGGCTTGTATCACTTAGAACTACCACATCTCTTTTGTTTATTATTTCCCCTCTCTTACTAGAGAAACTAAATGACCAGTGGGTCGTCTTGCGGAGTTGGGGCACCCATTTCTTACTAGAGAAACTAAAATAACCTTTGGGTTAGTCTTGCGGAAATGTGGTGAGTTTGTATGCCTAAAATAGGCTTTGATATTTATCCGTCAAAAATGTGACGTGAGTTTATGCGCATTGATAGCCCAAGGGTGGCTTTTGGTACTCATATAGTTAGGGGTATCCGCGATGCATGTCTGTATGTGATGTCCCCACTTGGGCATGGATGACGGAGTAGTCCTCCTTTATATGAGAGAGGCATACGGGCATGTATGTTCGGCACGGAGGTGGTGCGAATGTGGTATCGTCTAACTGATCAATCCGTTAAAAAGATGAACCTAATTCAAATAAAAAGAATAAATGACGTTCCATTGTTTCTAATCCTTTTTATGCAGGATGGCAAGTCCATTAATATTTCTGCAGGTCAGACTTGCCATAGTCAACTCCTATAGGGTAAGTACAGGTAAATGCATATTTACATATTAGGATGATGATATGATTGCCTCGTTGAGGAACTAAATTTTTTGGACTGTGTTTTCTTGCATCACACCTTTGCCTCGTTGAGGAACTACCTATTGGTGTGATGGTTTGTTGTTGTGTTTCGCTTGATGTTTATCACGTGCGATTTTTATTGATTTTGGAGTGAAGATTTCTCACACCAGCTTTATTGCTGACCCAAGTGAGCTTTTGCTTCTTGGGTACATTCCTTTGGGAATGTAGCCAATTAGCTTTTCAGGTTTAGAGACTTTTAAGCAGCGTTGCGGGAGTTCCGCTAGTGGGGCTAGCGACATCAGTATTTTCTGGTTAGAGTTTTGTTAAAAAATTTCAGTTTGTTCCTATTTTCTAAATTATAATTTTGTCATTGCTGCTAAATGTTTCTGTTGTTATTGAATTTCACGTCCCGAGTTTTGGGGAAACGGATAATCCTACGTGGATTTTAGGATTTTGTTTTTCTCGAAAATCGGGGCGTGACAGTTTGGTATCAGAGCATTTGGTTAGCCTAGGCTGGGGTAGAGTCTAGGTGATCCTCGGAATGTGGATATGGGTGTGTAGGAGTTTAGAAGTCTGAAGATAAAGTGACAAGGGTGAACCTTGAAAACTTTAGTTATGTTTTATTTTTTCTTCTTGAACCTCATGATGAGACTCCATTGACTTGTGTGTGCGCGAGCAATCTTATATATAACGTCAATATTTGGGTGAAATTATTTCGTATTATTTTCTTTTTATGGTTTTGATATCCGTAGTGTTCGTTTAACACTTTTCGTGAATCTCGGGACGAGATTCCTTTTGAGTTGTATATAATGTAACACCCCTACTTTTCAAATAACAATAAATAATTTATGTTTCAAAATTTAAATTGAAATTTGTGTTTTAAAATCTTCTTTTGTTTGACAACACGTGCTTTTCGAAATTCAGTTAACTTTCTTACCTTCCGAATCTCGGGACGAGATTCCATTTAACGTGTGTATAATGTAACACCCCTCAATTTCATAAAACAAATTTATTTTATTTTAATTAAATAAAATAAGGTTACATTTAATTAATGTGAATTTCGAAATTAGGGTTTTATTTGGAGAGTTAAAGGGTGGGTGCTCTCAGAATTTTAGTGGGGGCGAATAGCCACCCACCATATAAAAATATATACAAACAAACAAAACCCTGTTTTTCCTTCCTCCTTTTCCCTTTCTCTCGTTTCTTCTTTCTCCTTCCCTTTCTTTGCGATTTCTTCTCCTCTGGCGGCGCTGGGAATGGTGGTGGTGATCCTGTTGGTGTGTGTGTGATGGAGAAGGAAGTAGAGCGAGAGAGGATTGATTGGATTCAACGTTGATTCTTCTTCACCAACTGTTCTTCTTCTTCGATTTTCGATGCGCAAAAGGGTGGAGGCGAAGCCGAAGCCGAAGCAAAAGCAAGAGACGGACTGCGATCAGGGTTGATGGAGGCGATTCAGTGCTGATGGAGGCCGCCATTTGCAACTGGTTGTGGTCGGAACTGTCTTCGCAGCTGCTGTGTTCAAGGGGCAAAGCTCCCTTTGTATAGCTTCAAGAGGATGATGAAGAGCACCATGATGCTTCATTCATCTCTGCCTAAAGACTGGATGTCGAATGAGCTGCTGGTACTTGGTGAACAAATTGGGGTTAGATGGGATGATAACATAGACCAAGTGCTTGGATGTCGAATGTAGGCACATGGAAGCTCGAGTGGAGATTAACTAAATTTGTGAGTTTTCTTCATTCTTCCTTTTTATTGTGAGTTTTCTTCATTCTTCCTTTTTATTGTGAGTTTTCTTCCTCTCCTTTACTTTTACTGTGAGTTTTCTTCATTCTTTCTCTTTTACTGCGAGTTTTCTTATTCCCTGTATTTTGCAAATCCTTATTTCTTGACTGAATTAGTGATTGTATTTTTGAGGATTTGATGATGGGGTTTGTGAGTTTTGTTGCGAGGATGTGTGGTTATGATTTGGATTTTGGTTTGGCGGTGTGATGACATGTAGTTGTGTGTCCTTGATGATTTTGGATTGGATTCTTAGGCTTGTTATATTGCTTGATTTAAATTCCATTTCAAAGGTTTTGGGTGTAAGGTGTAAGTGAAACTCTTAGCCCTTTATCTCTTTGGATGAGCAATTCAGTATACTGTATGTATATTGCTTGTATGGAAATGACGAGTTTCATTTCAGGAAATCCAATTGTGAGATTTTAGACATGTTGAGAATGAGGTTGCCTTATTTGTGGTGTTTTGTGTTGCAAACGCTTGCTCTCCAATATTTGTGATCTGTTTGATGTGTGAGATTTTCCTAGCTTGCTGGGTTCATGTTTGGGGTCACCCATGTTTACCATTTTATTGATTGGGTGTGACTTTGTTTGGTTGGTGTTTGAATGGTTGATGAATATTAATGCATTGTGATAAATTTGGAGATTTGTATGCATATTGACTTGTTTATGCATTATGAAGAATTTGGATATTTGAATGAAGGAGTGGCTTGATTGCCATATTGTTACATAGCATGATTAATGAATATGCTATGTTTTCCCCAAAAATGTGGGTGAATAGATTATGAATCAATTCATGTATGACAAAATGTCATTGTGGTAGAATTCTGAATTATGAAAAATAAATGATATTGGTAAACCTGAATTTCTGAAAATATAAAACACTTGGGCTTGTATCACTTAGAACTACCACATCTCTTTTGTTTATTATTTCCCCTCTCTTACTAGAGAAACTAAATGACCAGTGGGTCGTCTTGCGGAGTTGGGGCACCCATTTCTTACTAGAGAAACTAAAATAACCTTCGGGTTAGTCTTGCGAAAATGTGGTGAGTTTGTATGCCTAAAATAGGCTTTGATATTTATCCGTCAAAAATGTGACGTGAGTTTATGCTCATTGATAGCCCAAGGGTGGCTTTTGGTACTCATATAGTTAGGGGTATCCGCGATGCATGTCTGTATGTGATGTCCCCACTTGGGCATGGATGACGGAGTAGTCCTCCTTTATATGAGAGAGGCATACGGGCATGTATGTTCGGCACGGAGGTGGTGCGAATGTGGTATCGTCTAACTGATCAATCCGTTAAAAAGATAAACCTAATTCAAATAAAAAGAATAAATGACGTTCCATTGTTTCTAATCCTTTTTATGCAGGATGGCAAGTCCATTAATATTTCTGCAGGTCAGACTTGCCATTGTCAACTCCTATAGGGTAAGTACAGGTAAATGCATATTTACATATTAGGATGATGATATGATTGCCTCGTTGAGGAACTAAATTTTTTGGACTGTGTTTTCTTGCATCACACCTTTGCCTCGTTGAGGAACTACCTATTGGTGTGATGGTTTGTTGTTGTGTTTCGCTTGATGTTTATCACGTGCGATTTTTATTGATTTTGGAGTGAAGATTTCTCACACCAGCTTTATTGCTGACCCAAGTGAGCTTTTGCTTCTTGGGTACATTCCTTTGGGAATGTAGCCAATTAGCTTTTCAGGTTTAGAGACTTTTAAGCAGCGTTGCGGGAGTTTCACTAGTGGGGCTAGCGACATCAGTATTTTCTGGTTAGAGTTTTGTTAAAAAATTTCAGTTTGTTCCTATTTTCTAAATTATAATTTTGTCATTGCTGCTAAATGTTTCTGTTGTTATTGAATTTCACGTCCCGAGTTTTGGGGAAACGGATAATCCTACGTGGATTTTAGGATTTTGTTTTTCTCGAAAATCGGGGCGTGACAACATCTGCAGTATGGAATCACTTTACATTGACAATCACTAGCGGTGAAGAAAAAACTAAATGCAATTATTGTGGTGCTTTGCTTGGATAGGAGACTAGAAATGACACAAGTCATTTAAATGAACATAGTAAAAGATGTTTAAAGAAGAGGGGGGTCAAGTGGACATTCGACAATCTATATTGAGTAGTTCCACATCGAATGGGTTGATTGTTGTTAGTGCTTCTGGCTTCGACCAAGACCTTGTAAGAGAGGCTCTTGATAAAGCAATTATTTTGCATGAGTACCCCCTTGCAATGGTTAAACACTATGATTTTAGAATGTTGATGGGTGTTATCCAACCACAGTTCAAGATAGTGTCCAGAAATACCGTAAAAAGTGATATCTCGAAGATTTATGATCATGAAATGGTGAAAACAATGAAGTTGCTGGAGAGAAACAAATGTAGGGTTGTAATTACTACTGGTATGTGGACTGCGAGTAATCAAAAGAGGGGGTTTATGGTCGTTACAGCGCATTTCATTGATGAAAATTAGGCATTGCAATGTCGTATTATAAGGTATACATATTTCTTTTCTATTTACATTAACTAATATAATTGTGTGTTAAATGTTATTGATTAATAGTTCTACATTATTTATTGATAGGTTCGTTTATGTGTCATGCCCTCATACTACTGAAGTTCTTTCTGATGCATTGATGGATTGGAATTTGGACCGTAAGCTATCTTCATTAACCATGGATAATTTTTCAACTAATGATAGCACAGTCACTTTTTTCTTAAGGAGGCTTGATTTAGGTACTATAATGTTAGGGGGTGATTTGTTCCACATGAGATGTTTTGCACACATTTTAAATTTGATTGTTAAGGATGGGTTGGAAGTTATAGGTGATGGTGTTGAAAGAATTCAAAATAGTGTTGCTTATTGGACAGCCATGCCAAAGAGGGAAGAAAGGTTTATGGAGGCAGCTAGACAGTTGAACATTGGTTGTGGTAACAAGTTGGCTTTAGATAGCAAAACAAGGTAGAATTCCAGTTATTTGATGCTTGAGACTGCCTTGATTTTCAAGGATGTTTTCCCTAGATTGAAGCAACGAGATTCACAATATAAATGGTTGCCACGTGATGAAGAGTGGTTGCTTGCATCTGATATATGTGAGAAGTTGAAATTTTTTTACATGGCAACCCAATAGTTTTCTGAAACCAAGTATCCTACTGCAAACCTCTTTTCCGTATGATTTGTTTGATTAAAAAGTCATTAGATCAGTGGCATGTCTCTAATTTTCCAGTGGTAAGAGAGATGACATCAAACATGATTGAAAATTTTGACAATTATTGGACTACCAATTAATGGGATAATGGTTGTGGCAACTATTTTGGATCATCGATTCAAAATGAAGTTGATTGGGTATTTCTTTCCCAAACTCTATAATCAGGATGATGTACAAGAAAAACTTCTGAGAGTTCGGAACTTGTGTTTTGAGTTGCTAAATGAATATATGAGCAAAAGGGTTTGGGGCAAGTTCTTCAAGGTTTAGTCAGGTAGCTGTTGTTCAACCACAATCTATACCTGGTTGTGATTATTTTGTGGATTCATATGCGGAACTTTGGGGGTTCATCTAGTAGTACGGTCAAGTCGGAGTTGGATTAGTATTTAGCTGATGAGATTATTCCTCCGGAACAAAATTTTGACATTTTGAATTGGTGAAAGACTAATGGAAGCAAATATCCGACCTTGAATCAGGTTGCTATAGACATTTTAGCGGTTTCAGTCTCTATAGTTGCTTCGGAGTCTGCATTTAGTACGGGTGGTAGATTCATTAGCCCACATCGCAATCGACATCATCCAAAGATATTAGAAGCTTTGATGTGTGCCCAAAACTAGTTATGGGCTGATATTAAAGGTAATAAAAAAGTCTAGATGTGAAATATCTTAGTTATTTATTTTATATTTGTTTATTTTTTTGATTAAATTAATAACTTGATATTGTTTATCTTATGACAAATGAAACTTTGACATCACCATATAGGAGGTCAACCTTTGAATATGATGAAGATCCTCTTGAGGTAAATAAGTATTTAAATAAGCCTATAATGAAATAATGATATGTTAGGCTTTCCTAAAATGAATTATTTTATATGTAGGAGCAAAGTTGCATGCTGATTGCATGATCCAAAAGTTTTGAATGTTTTTTTTTTTTTTTTTTATTTCAAAGACTTGATGGAAGTGATGTAAAACAACACAAAAATGTTCTATTTGTTTTCATATGATTTTTTTTTTTTTTAAGAAACTAACTTAAAATTTTTATTATTATTTCAGGTTGACGAAATTTTTGCAACAACAAAAGACCAAAGAATGATCAATTGCTTTTATATAATCTGTTCTTGGAATCAATTGCCTTGTCATTCTCGAATGTTATTGTGTATTGGGTGCTTTAGGACTTTATTGTTTGTTGTATTCTGGATTGTTATTGTGTTGTAAGACCTTAATTTGGATTTTTATTGTGTGTATTAGATGTTGTCAGACTTTATTTTGGATTGCTATTGTGTTGTAAGACCTGATATGTGATGTTGTAGATTGTGTTGCTCAGGTTTTGTGTGTTGTAGATTGTGTTGTTAAGACCTAAATGGGTTGATTATCAGGTTTTGTGATGTTGTGATCAGGTTTTATGGTGTTGTAATTTGTGTTATTAAGATATTGATCTATGAGATCAGGGCGGATTGGAGTGGGCAACCATTAGCCCGCCAACAGAACCAAAAGCCTTTAACGGATTAGCGGAGCAAGGTGGATATCCGCTAATCCGTTTGGTGCGGGTATGGTTTTTAACTATAATTTTACACGAATTTACGGGGCAGATTTGGGGATCAGTGATCAGTAACGGGGTGGGGATGAATTTGCTCAAATCCGCCCCATTATCATCCCTACGACAGAGGATCTACCACTAAAACCCCCTCACTACTCATCACTCCCTTCAATCAAACAAATGAACCCCCTTCTCTTGTGCCCAAACACCACCCTCGACTACTCTCTACACTTCGAAACCCTCTCTGAAACCACCATTCGAAACCCACTTGAATCCACCGTTGAAACAACACCCTCTACTACTCTCTCATCCTTTCTCCCGCTCGATTTGGGGTAGTGAACCCTAATTGTTGAAATCAAATGATAACAATCAATATTCACGCACGCTGCATGTTTTCATGGTAAAAATGGTCCAGGGGTAATTTTGGAAAAATAAATTACTAGTGAGAATTCAGGCATTCAGGAAGGTATGTCTGTGTGGTTTACTAATTAGACATCTTTGGGGGGGTCGTGTTGATGTCTAATTGCCCTTGCATTTTAACATATTATTATGTTTGATGTATTTATTTCTATATGGAGTGCTAAGATGAGGTTGTGTTTGAATGTGGTTATGGAATGGAGTGTCCATAAGCTTAGTAAGCATATCTCTATTAAGAAGTTTTTGTTTTTTTTTTTACCTTCACTATTTTTATCATTTTTTTATGGTGATAGTAAATGATGCATTTGGTTCAGAGTGTTATTTTGCCATGGCCTTAATTTGTTGACAATAACAATGTGTTTTTTTTTATTAGTTTTCCAATAATCAAATTAGTCGCAGCTAATGGTTCTCATGCAATGCATTATGGAATGTTTAAGTTTCACATTTTTCAGATTAGTATTTAATGATATTTGAATTTAAAGCCCTTAGATTTTTAGTTTAATTAGTATACATCTGTGGCAGTTATTCATTTTACGGGAATTTAAATAGTTTATCTAAATTCCATTTTTGGGGGTAGGGGGAGGAGTATTGGATATTGGTGAGAGGTGGGAAAACTAATCACATGCAGAATTGTGTTCCTATTGGTAAATAGACACCAAACACAAACAACAAAAATCGCTCAACATGGGATTTGGATTCCAACCTGGTGTAGTAAAGCCTCCTCGTTCAACCTCACGTTGATAGCCAAGAAGGAGAAAAACACAGAATCTCTCTACAACTGAAATCTTTCCAAATTGCATAAAAGAATTCAATGATGGCTACTGCCCCGTCCTCCTTTTCATTATAAATATCCAACCAAAGAATTACAGTCTAGAAAACAAACTTGGAAACAAACTTGAAAATAAACTAGGAAACAAACTAAACAAACTATGACTCCTAAAAATAATCAGATTTGAAATAGCTAAATATGCTTCCTAAAAATAGAACACCTGACTTAAGGAACAACTTCCTGATTTGCATCAACAATTTCTTGATCTGCATCAGCTGTCGACTCTCTGAAGAACTTGACTCCGACAAGTCGTGACGAACGTAGACAACAAATAAATCTGGATGTAAGCGCTGGAATTCCGTGGCCTGGAACCAAACTGATTCTGAATTTGGATATTTTTCCACTGCACTAAAAACTTGTAGTATCGCCCTCGATGGGTTGCAACAAATTGATGATCAAGGATAGATGCAATCTCATCTCGAGGAGCGGTGTTGCGAGGAACGTGAATAGTAGGTGCTTTCAATCTTTCGGAACTGGAGTTGTGGGCAATTCAACTGTATCACCCTTAAACTCAATGATATCTTCGATGTTAGAAACGAGGTTAATACTAAAATCAGAGGGCAAGTCTATGACATGCATTTGTGCCCAATTTCTTGATGACTCGAAAAGGACCGGCACGTCGTGCATGCAGCTTGGTAAAACTCCCCGAAGGAAATCGTTCCGGTCTTAAGTGAATAAGAACCATATCGCTAATGTTGAATTATCTATCCTTGCATCTTGTATTTCCAAAAACCGCATATGATTTTGTATTAAGGGAAAGGCGTTGTTTGACTTCTTCATGAACATCCTTCATATATCTAGAAAAATCTTGCGCATCCTTACTTGGTCTAGGAGGCAAAGGTAACGAATTGCAATCGAGGGGAGTGTGAGAAAATTGGCGCATGGTTAATACGAGACAACGTCTTTTTTTGTCTCAAATTCCAAAATCTGCAAAGGATCCAAAACAAGTTTCTTACCCTAAAAAGTAAAAGAATAAGTATTGGCATACCTGTCGTAGGAGACTTTCCGATCATAAAGCCAAGGTCGTCCCAATAACATGTGACAAACTGTCATACACATCGCACCAAGCCTCGTCCACATCTTTTTCCCAATGAGAATTTCACCAAACAATGATGCTTCACTAAGACTGAATTATTTTCATTGACCCAACTAATTTGATAAGGAGTAGGGGTGTTAATCGGGTTATTCGGTCAACTATTGCAGCAAAACCGAACCGAACTTGTGTTTCGATTTTCGATTCGGTTCGGTTTTCAAAATTTTCCAAACTCTAACCGAACCGAACCGAACCGACCGGATTCGGTTCGGTTTGGTTCGGTTCGATTTTTTCGGTTTTTTAGACAGATGTAAAATTTAACAAGTATCATCAAATTTAACCGGAACAGACTGAACCGCCCTCAGGTTGGGTTCAGTTCAATTCGGTTTTTTCCGATTTTTTAGACAAATGTAAAATTTAAGGAGTAGGACACTTCTCAATTTTCAGCCCCAAAACTTTCTATTGTTGTCTCAAAAATCACGTTCATGCCGTTGCCATTATTGATGATGACGTTCAAAGCTCAGCCACCATGTTCCATGCGCGTAAGAAAAATATTGGTGCGTAGCCACTCGGGATTAACCTTAAGCTCTTTCTTAGTTCTATTCAACATTCGATGGATCACGCAGGTAGGTAGATTTGTCGCACCTAAGTGCTCTTCCTCATCATCAGTGCCCCCATCAACTTTCTCTTCCTCCACTTCTTCAACGATTCCCATTTCCATTAATTCTTTTTCGCAGATGAAAGCTAGTTTCTAATCTCTAGTAGAACACACAACAACAAAATGCCCAAAACCCTTGCATTTGTAACATTGCGGCCCTTCACCGGCAACCTTTGTTTTTCCGCTTTGGTCCCCCACCACTGCATCCTTTGGTTGTTCTTGCAGCAATGGTGGCTTTTGGGATGAAAAAGTTGCCATATTCCCCGGCTTTGGATCCGTTGACATCATTCTTCTTCCCATCGATACTCCCATGTGCTTCTCAATACGCAGTGCTAGTTGATACGCTTCTTCCACATTGATTAATCATGCAATCAACATTTCTTTGTGCAGATCATTATGCAATCCGTTGCGGTATTGAGCTAGAGTTTGTTGTTCATTTTTCACAACCCTTCTATGAACAGTGGTCGGTGTATTGATCCACAGTCAATGACCCTTGCCTCAGTTGTAACATCTCTTCGAACATCATCTGCTCATAATCAATGGGCAAATATTTTTCCTTCATCTCCTCCCAGATAGAAACTGATGGACGCCGAGTATGGTGCAATTGTTCTTCCACACTTTCCCACCAAGCTCATGCATGCCCCTTCAACTTCATTCGGACATGATGAACTGTTCGATCCTCCGATATAGGAAACCAGTCGAAATAATCCTCAATGGCACATCCACCTTCATCCTCTTAGTTAGTTTGTCAAGAGGTTGATAACCCACACCACGCCTACCACGGCTTCGACGAAAATCTTCTCTATTACGTTGAAATTGATGGCGACGATTCTCAAACTCCCTGTCTTCTTTATCCACCAAATACTCGTTTTCATCCCTGGTATTTTTGTCCAGCAACTCATGAAATAGGCCGCGCCCCCTCCTATTGGTAGATCTAAGCTCCTTTCGGGCTTGACGTTCATCTGTAACATCCACTCGGTGAGTGAGTTGTTCCAAGACGGTAGCTAGTTGAGCGATTTGCTGCTGTATACTAAGTTGTTCAGGGTCTGGGTTGTTTGGGATTTGATTATTCGACATATTGTACGAATTACCACTACGGGTTATATGCATGGGATGCTAATTGGATCTCGCAATTGTTGATAGAAAACAATCACAATTACTCCGATACCAAAATTGGTGTAAAGCCTCCTGGTTCAACCTCACGTTGATAGCCAAGATGGGGGAAAATACAATTTCTCTGCAATTGGAATCTCTTCAAATTTCATAAAAGAATTCAACAATGACTATTGCCCTCGTCCTCCTTTTTATTAAAAATATCCAACCAACGAATTACAATCTAGAAAACAAATTTGGAAACAAACTAGGAAACAAATATCAAACAAGAAACAAACTAAACAAACTACGACTCCTAAAAATAATTAGATTTGAAATAGCTAAATATATTTCCTAAAAATAAAATACCAAGTTTAAGAAACAACTTCCTGATTTGCATCACCCCTACCACACAGACCCCTTGTATATGTGAGCAATATATAGTGTCTTCTTCTTAACCAACACTCACCATCACCATACCGAAACTCGACTCCACGACAAGAGCACGCTATTTTTAGTAGTTATTAGATATACTTGATGAAATGATTGATAATTTTTAATTTGGATCAACATGGTAAGGTGGCCACTAATAAGATGTGTTATACACTAATATTGTTTCTCACTAGAATAAGTTGACTTGGAGTTGGTTTGTTGTATTTATTTATTTGGATACAGATGGAAAAATAGGAATTGCTCGTTGATTAAACAGGTATAAACATCCACACCAAATTTTTTTTTTCAAGGCATCAATAAATAAAAGTTTGCACATCAAATGGGCAACTAGTTTCCCAATGCTAAAATCTAACAAGCTAATTAACACAAACCAAATGAAGAAAGCAAGTTATCACATCCCATCTATGCCAACCAGCAAATGCAGAAAACTACACACTGATCATGAAAAAGAAAAACTGATCGAAGATTGTAATGTGACATGTGATCATTTAGTCTGTGAAGGATAGAAAATTAAACCTCCCTCTGGCACTCAACAGAGTGATTTGACTGACGTTTTCTATACTACTACAAAACAGTTTCATTTTCATATAAAAAAAAGGGCCATTATCTACGACTCAGATAGGATACACCTAGAAACAAGTACTTCAAACCACATGAGATTCACATATCTGACAACGCAACACAATTATTCATTCCTAACAGAAAACTTGGACATCCCTAGATCCCTCACTATAGACCTCATAACAAATCCCATCTTTTACATTCGAAACTCTTCCATCTAAAATAAGAAACATCTTGAATGCAAACATCACTTTACACTGAATCAACTGCTTCGACCTGCTGTCTGGCCAGGTATCTTTCCCTCCGTTCTTTCTAGGAAACAAAACATTTGAAGCATAGGATAACGTTAAGACAATGTAGAAAGAGGTAATCTAGTCCTAAGAGACTCGCAGAATCACACGAGATATCTGACAGATCAAGTGCCAAAAATTTACCCATTCGTCAATAACAAGTCCTTCCCCAACAATACGAGGACCAGCGTCTTCTGGAGGTTTCTTCCGTGCTTCAACAGCAGAGTCGGCTTCGTTTAACATGCGCTTCAGTTTATCCATTGTCTTACACAGTGGCGGAGCCAGGAATTTCATTAAAGGGGGGGGGGGGAGGGCAAAGTGACACAAAGCATAAAATAACATAACATTTATTTGCATGAATCCTGAGTTATATATTGTACAACATTTATTTGCATGAAAGGGGCAATCTAACAAATCCCAAATAATTAGGACCCACTTACACAATGTACTACAAAGGATTTTCATAATTGAGGGGGCAATTTCAAAAGTGTGATAAATAGAAAGGGGCAATCTAACAAATCTTAAACAATTGGGACCCACTTACACATGTACTACATAGGATTTTTATAATTGAGAGGGCAACTTGAAAAATGTGATAAATAGAACGGGGGCAATCTTAACAAATCTCAAACAATTGGGACCCACTTAAACCATGTCCTCTAAAGAATTTTCAAAATTGAGGGCGGGCAACTGCCCCCCTTGGGCTCTATGTGGCTCCGCCACTGGTCTTACAAGACGAATAATGCCATGGACTCGCATCAATAAAAAGGCGTGTGTATGTGCAATTGTGCATCCATTAGCCATTTACGTGTTGATGTAACATACATACATACATACATATATATTTAAAGTTAAAATTAACGCCACCAAAATATACTTACAGGGTTAGGACGCTCAACATCTAAGAAAACAACCCGCAGAATCTGCTCGACCACAACTTGATCCTTTTGCTCATCAAACTGCATGTAAAGATGCCATTTGATGTAATTGGGTATTTTAGCAACAGAAGCATGAGTTATAGTATTATTGTAATTAGGTAATAGTTAGGACATTATTTCCTATTAGATTTAGTGTTTGTTTCTTGTTTTAGAAATTAGATTAGTTATAATAGGGGCATAGGATGTGCATTGTTAGTTGGTGACTGTTGAAAGAATATTTGATTTCTTAGTTATTTCCCATTAGTTTTATCATTGTTATATCGAATTGTTCCGTTTATTTAAATTATTATTCTGTTTCTTTTGATTATTGTTCTTTAATTCTATCAATTGGTATCAAGGCTGAACGACTCTTATTGCTTGGTTCGAATATAAAAAAAAAAAAAAAAGGTTCGAAAGAAGATGACAGACAAAAAGTTTGTGATGTTCGCAGAACTGAGGGCACACTTAAGAAGTATGGAGTTGATGTTTGACAGAAGAATAGAGATGATGGATATGATCTTCGACAAGGCCATTGAACAGACCCAAACAACACCATCAGCGCCAACACCATTAGCGTTGCAGGGGCCCACACCCAACATCGTCAACTGTGGCACCTCAAGCCAACAAACCCTCCCACAACCGTTATAGTTGGTCGATCGACCCCCCCACAGTCATCGACTCCACCATCGAAGCCTAACAGACCCCACACTTTCCCCACCGTTGCTTGCACCAATTGACGCCCCGACTCTCCCTTAATCGCCCACCCCTTTGTTCTGGTGACCGTTGCTTGCCCCACCGACAATCGAAGAAGAAGAGAAATGAAGAAACTCACCAACAATCGAAGCCACCACAGCCGCTGCCATTGTCCAGCCAACGCAAGAGTCACCACCGTCCAGTCGTCCTCCGACCAGCATATCAACCGTCCATACAGTGCATTACCAGCCGGTTTCAGCACATCAGTCGATCGATCATCCACCTGCTCGTCGCTATGATCGTCCCCCTACATCGATCCACCTACTCGAACGAACGCTCCAGCCACACCCCTCTCCCAATGGTAGCCACAGCGATCATCTGTTGTTGTCACGGGCAGCCACCGTCGCAAAACTAGCAAGCCCCAGTCACCCTCCCCGCGCCGTAGACTCTGCCGCCTCATACAACAGCAGCCCCCAACCCCCTCCTTGTTTCCATCGAGTTGGGGAAGAAGGGAATTTTTCCCCAAAGTCCCTAATTAAATGTTACTACGGTTTCTGCTCAATTATTTTACTTAAGTGCTCTGGTTATTTGCCCACACACAGTCAGTCAGTACCACCACAAGTTATTTTTATCTATTATTTATCACTACCCGACATTACACTTAACACTGCATGACAAAAATTTTATCCATTTTGGAACAGTTTTACAGCTAATTTTCATAAATTTGTGCAAATAATTGCAATTTTGAAATGGATGTCCTTCGAGCCAAGGGCTTCTTATTGGAAAATATGCTGTAAATTCGAATTAAAAGGTAGGAACGATGGTACCAATTTTGCTTGGGTTGAGTCGCGGACTAGGTCGCTCTCTTTAAGACGTTTCGCGGCTCTGCCCAAAATTGTGCAAGCAGTATCGTAGCCCCGCCGTCCCCAGAATAAAACAGCCCAGAATCTTCTCTGTCTCGTTCAAAAATTGCAAGTAGATGAACGGAATACAATTCACCCTTAATCTCCTTATTTGCTCGGAATCACCAATACCATTGAAAGAAATCAGCAAGAAGCAGAAACTTGGCAAACGAAAACTACTTGTAAACACGAAGACTGTTTTTGCAAAACTTTTTCTGATTTCGAAAAACTGTATACCCTCTGTTTTTCGAAAGAACTCTCTGTGTCTCTTCTTTGTTTTTTCTTCTTTATAAAACTCAATATCGAATGGTATTTATAGAGTGAAAATCGTACATTCGAAAACGAAATATAGACTCTATTCATTGGCATCAATCGCGTGGAGATTAAAATCAAATCGTGGAGAAGAAATCCCGCCGCGACTTATGCCAAACGTGTTTTAGAGAGACTGTCCAGATACATCCTGTCTAGATTCAGTTCTCTTCAGAAGTTCAAAAGTTTATTTTTCGTTTAAATAAATTTTCAGCAAAAAAATGGTTTGCTCTCTAAATGACCCGACCGACCGGACGGACAGCGGCGGTGGGCGCGAGAGTCTATCTCTCCCCTCCTCATAAAAGAGTGGTACCCCCAAGGGGTCCAAGCCCAAATCCTAACTATCTCCTTATAAACTCTACCACAAAGAGTTGTATAATAGATATGGGACTAAATTTTAGATAGTGATCCATAGATCAAAATAGGAGAGAGGTCCAGGGTTCAAAACCAGGTAATCACCTATTTGATTTTATTTTTAAAAAGCCAAATTTGCAACAATCCTCCACTTGGATTTTTAAAAACAATTTTCATCGAGCAATCTTTTAAAATATAAGATTGTGCATAAGCAAAAGTGTTTTTCGACTTGAACTCTTGCGTAGTGTTCATGCTTTAGATTATACTAGAGTAACTCGTAGTTTTGAACTCTATCTCTAACAGACATTACACGCACAACCTTACCAGGGTGAAGTCTAAAAAGCCCGTGCGTTACGGCCATGCACGTATATCCCAGTGTAGTGAAGGCCCTACAAATTCCATAGAAAGCGGCCAAACTTCCACAATCACTTAGGTGAGTCTATCAAGAGTACTCCTGTAGCTAGGTACTCCACTCCACATAGAGTATAGACCTCATTAAGAGTTTTTTAACTCATCCTACTATCGCTTCAGGAATTCATGCTGTAATCTAGGAATGAGATTGTTATTTTGTCAGCATGATTTACATCATATCATTCACGACTTGTTATTACCCATTGAACTTATTTCTTGGGATCTCCAGTCTATAGGTTGGGTTACCATCGTGAATAACTCAACAATCTAAGGGCATTAGTCTCATTCCTTTCGAGGTTTTGAAAACCTTCTCTCTAGCTAATCCTTTCGTCAAAGGATCAGCCAAGTTCTCATCAGTTCGTACATGATCCACTCTCACAGCACCAGTAGATAGAAACTCTCTATCTGTGTTGTGCTTACGACGTATTTGTCGTTTCTTGCCGTTATAATAACGGTTCTGTATTTTTGCAATAGCCGCGGTACTATCGCAATGGATCAAGACAGCTGGAATCGGTCTTTCCCATAAAGGGATCTCTGCTAGCAGGTTTCTCAGCCAACCTGCTTCTTCACTAGCCGTGACTAGTGCTATAATCTCTGACTCCATCGTGGACTGTGCCAAAATGGTCTGTTTCTTTGATTTCCAAGAAACAGCTCCACCAGCTATATTGAAAATATAGCCACTGGTGGCTTTGGAGTCATCTGAAAGGGTGTTCCAATCAGCATCGCTATATCCTTCAAGGACAGCGGGAAACTTCTTATAATGTAATCCGAGGTTCTTAGTCCTCTTCAGGTACCTCATGACCCGTTCAATTGCATGTCAATGCTCTATACTAGGTCTACTGGTAAATCTGCATAGTAATCCAACGGCATAAGCTATGTCGGGTCTAGTGCAATCGGTAGCATATCTAAGACTACCAATTATGCTCGCATACTCAGATTGTCTAACACCGTCACCGGTGTTCTTGAACAACTTTACACTAGAATCATAAGGAGTACATGCAGGTTTACAGTCAGAGTAATTATATTTATTTAGGATCTTCTCGATATAGTGTGATTGATCCAAAGAAATTCCCTTTTCAGACCTAGTAATCTTGATACCAAGGATTACACTCGCTTCTCCAAGGTCTTTCATATCAAAGTTTGCACACAATAAAGCCTTCACTTTATTCACGACATGGATATTAGAACCAAAGATAAGTAAGTCATCCACATATAAACATATAATAGTGCAAATGCCATTTTCATCTTTATAGTAAATGCATTTGTCACTTTCGTTTACATTAAAGTCATGTGCGATGACTAGGTTATCAAATTTTTCATGCCATTGTTTTGGAGCTTGTTTCAAACCGTAAAGTGATTTATCTAGTTTGCAAACTTTATGTTCTTGTCCTGAAATTACAAAACCTTCAGGTTGGTCCATGTAAATTTCTTCTTCCAAATCGCCATTAAGAAATGCAGTCTTAACGTCCATTTGATGCAAAACTAGATTATGTATTGCAGCAAGAGAAATTAACACTCGAATAGATGTAATCCTTGTTACAGGAGAATATGTGTCAAAGAAGTCAACATTTTCTCGCTGTCTATACCCTTTGGCTACGAGACGAGCTTTGAACTTGTCAACATTACCATCGGGTTTCAATTTCTTCTTAAATATCCATTTACATCCTATTGACTTGCAACCTGGTGGCAAATCAACTAAATGTCAGGTTCTGTTAGACTCAAGAGAGTACATTTCATCATCAATAGCCTCTTCCCAAAAATTGGCATCTATAGAGGATAGGGCCTCTTGAAAACTAAGGGGATCCTCTTCGACTGAAAAGACATAGTAATCGGGGCCAAAGTTTTTAGAAGTCCGTTTCCGTTTACTTCTCCTTGGCTCAGATTCTGTGGTTTTATCGGTTTCATTTACCCTGATTAAGGGTACGTTATTTGAGGATGTACCCCCACTATTCCTCGAAATAAAAGGAAATTTATCTTCATAAAAGTCAACGTCGTTTGATTCTATAATAACTTGATCTTTAAGATTATAGAATCTATAAGCTTTGTTGTTCATGGCATATCCTATGAATACACATTCATATGCCCTACTAGCAAGCTTGTTCCTTTTAGGATCAGGAATTCTAACATAAGCTAAGCAACCCCAAGTTTTCAAATAAGACAAGTTTGGTTGTCTATTTTTCAAAATCTCATATGGAGATGTTTTACTTTTCGATTTGGGGACTCTATTTAGCACATAACATACTGTCAAGATAATTTCTCCCCACCAGTGCAAAGCAGCACCGGAGTTAAGCATTATGGCAACTACTAACTCGGTAAGAGTTCTATTTTTCCTTTCAGCTTTGCCATTCATCTCAGGAAAATATGGTGCAGTTGTTTCATGAATAATTCCTTGAGAATTATAGAACTCTATGAAAGTACTGCTATCATATTCAGTGCCTCTATCACTCCTAAGTCTCTTAATCTTTCTATTATATTGATTTTCAACTTCAGTCAAAAATAATTTAAACATGTCAAAGGCATCACTTTTATTTTTCATTAAGTAGACAAAGGTATAATCAGAACAATCATCAATAAACGTAATAAAATAACGTTTTCCATTTCTAGTCAAGATACCATCAAGTTCACATATATCTGAGTGTATCAAATCTAAAGGTTCGGACTCTCTAACTACAGATTTATGAGGTGTTTTGGTTATCTAAGCTTGACTACAATAGTTGCATTTTCAAAATCATTTAAGGACAATTTTGGAATTAGTCCTAAATTACTCATGTTTTTAATAATACGCTTATTAACATGACAAAGTCTAGTATGCCAATTATTAAAAGTGCACAGCATGTAAGCAGAACTAGAAATTTTATTTGCTTCAACATTTAACTTAAACATTCCATCAGTGGCATACCCTTTCCCCACAAATACATTATTCTTTGTAATGGTATATAAATCAGCCCCTATAATTTGAGTAAACCCAGCCTTGTTCAGAAGATAACCAGATACTAGGTTCTTTCTCATCTCTGGAGTATGCAAGACGTCTTTCAGGATAACAGTCTTTCCAGAGGTAAACTTCAGTTCTACTATTCCAGTTCCAGCAACTATAGTGGAGTGGGAATCACCCAACAACACTTTCTTGTCCTCAGCTTCAGAATAGGACTTGAACATTTCTCGATCATAGCAGACATGTCGAGAAGCACCAGTGTCGACCCACCATCCCTCGGATCCACCAACAAAATTGATCTCAGAGATCATGGCAATAAGTTGGTCTTCGGTTAGGTTCGCCTGAGGTGCAGGGCGAGATCCGTTCCGGCAGTTCCTGGCCATATGCTCTGGCCTACCACAGGTGTAGCAAAGGAACTGTGTTGAATCATTCTTGGAGGGATTTTTCTGTCCATTCTGATTTCGCGGAGGATTCTGATTCTGATGGTTGCGGTTCTGATTGTTCCGGTTCTGTTGGTTCCGATTCTGATAGTTCCGATTTTTATTGTTATTCTGATTTTTCATTGTCTTTCCATTGGGTTTCAAAGACACGGGGGTAGATTTCTTAGGGTTTGAAATAATCATAACTTCATCTTTCTGATCTTTTTTTCTGGCTTCCTCCTCAATACGAAGTCGGGTTATCAGGCTTTCTAGGGAAAAGTCTTTAGTTTTATGCCTAAGGACATTTTTAAAATCTTTCCAGCTAGGGGGCAATTTGTCTATCACAACAGCTACTTGAAATTGCTCATCTAAAGTCATTCCCTCAGATATATTTTCATGAGCAATCTTTTGAAGCTCGTGTGATTGGGTTTCCACAGACTTATCATCAGTCATTTGAAATTTCAGATAACGACTGACAGCATATTTCTTTGTGCCAGCCTCCTCAGTGTCATATTTCTTTCTAAGGGCTTCCCAAATATCTTTTGCAGTTGTTCAGAACAGTAATAATCATAAAGATCACCAGACAGACCATTCAGGATAAAAATTTTACATAAAAAATCATTTTCAATCCAACGGTCTAATTCTTTAGTTTGGGTTTCCGTAGGTTCAGCAGGCATTGTTGGCTTTTCAGTATTACAAACATATGCAACCTTTTGTGTTGTTAGAAAAAACATCTTTTGTCTCCATCTTTTAAAGTGTTGGCCCTCAAAACGAAAGGGCCTATTAAGGTCTTTTGCAGCAATTTCAGTAATTGAAGTCATGGCAGACATAGAAGAATACGTCTTAAAATTATTGGAAAATATGCTGTAAATTCGAATTAAAAGGTAGGAACGATGGTACCAATTTTGCTTGGGTTGAGTCGCGGACTAGGTCGCTCTCTTTAAGACGTTTCGCGGCTCTGCCCAAAATTGTGCAAGCAGTATCGTAGCCCCGCCGTCCTCAGGATAAAACAGCCTAGAATCTTCTCTGTCTCGTTCAAAAATTGCACAGTAGATGAACGGAATACAATTCACCCTTAATCTCCTTATTTGCTCGGAATCACCAATACCATTGAAAGAAATTAGCAAGAAGCAGAAACTTGGCAAACGAAAACTACTTGTAAACACGAAGACTGTTTTTGCAAAACTTTTTCTGATTTCGAAAAACTGTATACCCTCTGTTTTTCGAAAGAACTCTCTGTAATTGTATACCCTCTGTTTTTCGAAAGAACTCTCTGTGTCTCTTCTTTGTTTTTTCTTCTTTATAAAACTCAATATCGAATGGTATTTATAGAGTGAAAATCGTACATTCGAAAACAAAATACAGACTCTATTCATTGGCATCAATCGCGTGGAGATTAAAATCAAATCGTGGAGAAGAAATCCCGCCGCGACTTATGCCAAACGTGTTTTAGAGAGACTGTCCAGATACATCCTGTCTAGATTCAGTTCTCTTCAGAAGTTCAAAAGTTTATTTTTCGTTTAAATAAATTTTCAGCAAAAAAATGGTTTGCTTTCTAAATGACCCGACCCGACCGGACGGACGGCGGGCGCGAGAGTCTATCTCTCCCCTCCTCATAAAAGAGTGGTACCCCCAAGGGGTCCAAGCCCAAGTCCTAACTATCTCCTTATAAACTCTACCACAAAGAGTTGTATAATAGATATGGGACTAAATTTTAGAGAGTGATCCATAGATCAAAATAGGAGAGAGGTCCAGGGTTCAAAACCAGGTAATCACCTATTTGATTTTATTTTTAAAAAGCCAAATTTGCAACAATTGGCTTCTCTTAGACTTTGCATGTGTTGGCTCACTTTGGATTTACGTGTTTGAGATAAGAGCAACTACAAAAGAAAGGATAGAGTTCGACTTCTACTTGGACACTTCGCATTCTATTGTTGCTTGTACTCGTATGACTTCCTTGGCTTCAAGCTCGAGAACGAGTTTCTTTAACTCAGGGAGGTTGATGAAATTTGGGTACTTTAACAACAACAATATATTAGCACTAGCATGAGTTATAGTATTATTGTAATTAGGTAGTAGTTAGAACATTGTTTCATATTAGGTTTGTTTCTTCTTTCTTGTTTTTGAAGTTAGGTTGGTTATAAAAAATGCGTAGGATGCCCTATATTAGTTGGTGGATTATTGAAAGAATATTTGTTTTCTTAATTATTGTTCCGTTTATTTTGATTATTGTCTTTAATTCTATCACAATCAAAGAGAAAATTTTAAGAAATGCATTGTGAATAAAGACTGACAGAACAGAAGAAATCATCAGCGGGAACAGGAAAAAATTTGTAAAATCAGTTCAAATCACAATTGAACTTAAATTCAAACAGAGGAACTTAAAATGTATTAGAAGACTACAGGTTAATTCCAGAAATTGCTTAACAGAATTAACCACTCTTCATTTTTCACTCTTTCAACATTGTAAAACCTATTCTCATCTTAACTAACTAATAAAAGTACCTTGGGCATGATAGAGAGAACAGAAGCTGCTAAGAAAACAAATGGTAACATAATGATTGCAGATAAACACCACTGCAGTATATGTAATACTGCTTTGAAACAATTTACTTCACAAATTGCCTAATACTAATTGATGGTTTAGGCTAAAGTCCATAAGGAAGACTGAAGCTGTACAAGTTCGCTTGATAGTTTTGTAGATACTCTAATTGGAAGCTGTGCACCAGAAAACATTAACAGATGGACCACCAATCAGGAAAAACATAATTAATTGACGAACCATAATAGATTATATTAATCCATAAACCAAGTCTCCGTATATTAGGTGAAACCTAAGCAATGGCTAGATTCATAAATTGAGTTACTGTTTCATCAAAACTTCTAAATAATAAATGATTGTGGAGAAAAGGCTAGTGTTTATCAAGAGAAGAGAAAGATGCACCAATCCCAATATAGATCAATTGATTACCTAACTGGTAAACTAAATTTATTTGGCGTTACCAAATCCTGCAGTTCGACTCATCGGAACTTGGAAGTAAAGGGAAAAGGCACCAAGTTATAATCTATGTTTAACAAAAACAAAGGCTCTTTGAGACAATTAGCTATTGTGAAATGAGTCCTAGGCTATGTAACTAGACACTTTGCTTTCAGAAAAATAAATAAATAATGTGTTGGATACTTATTGGACACTCCGGACACACATTGAACACTTAACGGACACTCCATGCTTAGATCATCAACTATTTCACATAACTTTCAAAGGTTTCATATGTACAAATATTGGCATACAAGCAAAAAAAAAATTACTAGTACAATAAAGTCTTTAGTTAGAAAATAACAAATAATATTTAGGCGAGTCCCCGTATTAAGCTTTTTCAGTCCACGTGTTTGACACCTCGTATCCATAATGGACACTGACACATGTGAGTATCATTGTTACATGGGTCATAGGCCTTGACATGGGTCATAGGCATAGCTCTCATTTTGAAAACAAGTAACCTAATAAAAAATATGTATCTGAAATTTAACTAGGACAACTCAATTTAAAAGATATTCCCATATCTATTCGTTTTGAATATTTAACTAGACACTTCATGCTTACATCATCATCTTTTTATATACATCTTTAGAAGATTTCAATTCTTTATACAGTTTATAAGCATATTATGGTAATATAGTCTGTAAGTAGCAATAATGGCAATATAATATGTAACTAGCATTATTGATCGACTAACAAATTTTCTGTTGATATACCCATTATAGGTGTTGTTCCATAGGTTAGAAACTAAAAGAGATGAATCCATCCCCAAAACTAACAGATATTAGTAAAGCGTGACAATATATCTTGTTTCCAAGGATCTAGGGTTAGTGTCAAGCAATGATGTTACACTTTCATAAGTACATAGAAACTGAAACGATCCAATCCCTATCTGTGATATATCTTGGCTGTTCATTACTATGAGCAAAAACGCTCAATATCTTGATCAACTTCTTAAATAAGCTTATAAGTAACCTAAAATCAGGAAAATTTATGACGAGAAACTCCAAAAGCAAAACAGAAATAATGCAAAACCAACTTTCAGGATACAAAACTGTGAGATCAACAAGCACAAACATTATAAAGGTAACTCTAACAGCCACACACCAATGGTTCTTATGAGCCCGGTCCAAACAAAAGAGTAACTCATAAAAAACATTTTAGAGAATCTGAAAAGTGAATTGCAATACTGTTGCAAGAAAACAGTTAAAATTTCAGAAACTTAAAATTGAATGTAAAATGCATTCGGAATCACAAGCTCGCTGAAGCACAGAGACTAAATAAATTCTTGAATATTTATATTTGTTATCTCTCAATTGATATGAAAATAGCATTAAAATATAGGCTGATTTTGCTTTTAATAAAGACATCCAAGTACTTTTGTTGAAAAGACGACAATAATACAAACTATTATCAAAATGCCTCAACACGCTTTAAGGGTATAGTCTCAAGGTGAAAGAATTTGGTGATACCGTAAGCCATAGTTTAGCCCCCTGGTCTATGCCTCGATAAACTTGAGGCTAATGGCTTTACCCACTGTCCATGATCATCTTATATTTACTAAAACCATAATATCTGGAAACCTGGAAAATATATTGGTGGTAATAACAGTATGGTAGGCAGATAATAATTTTGAAGTTTAGGTGGCAATGACCCTCATGATACGGCCACTTTGGTGAAACCTATGTAATATGAACTGCAGTAGCTTCGTGATCCCCCATGATGGTAGGCAGCAGTATCTTGATATGTAATAATAGCGAATCTAGTTCATAATGATTAGGTGCAGAAGTGCTGTGTCCACGTGGAACAATCATATAGCTTACCATATATTAAGTATGTTTAAAGTTTTCTTAGTATTTATAGAAGCACTGATTATTTACCAATGTCAAAAGTATCAGCTGACAGACCATAAGGGCCCCTTAAACCAGAACTCATGCAAATAAAATGCTAAAGCCTGCATGTTTTGGAGACATCCTATAAAATTCGAATGATACAGAAAGATAGCATGATGTCTAGGCCAAAAAGATGAATAATATCCTATCTAAGAATCTGCCAGCACTAGCATATCTTGCCAAATGGTATGTGTATCAGAACAAATGAAAAAGTGGTATTACATATGGCAGGGCGTAAGATGGGTACTAGATCAAATGGCATAGCATCACCTTTGCACCTTGAAATGCTTTGCATTTACCTTTTGTCCATTTATCTAGAATTTTCAGTCTGGATCAAATCATGAATAAGAGCTGACCAATGGACGAATGCAAAAACAAGATATAAATAGAAACAACTATACCATAGCTCAGGTTTCCATTCACCTAATGTCTCAACTATCCATAACCAAAACAACGTTTGATAAGAAACAAATATTTCACACCTAAGCTTTTCTTTTTCTGATGTCTCGAGTACCCATAACATTAATTTCATAAAATATACCATTAGGAATCATTATATCATGTTTAGTCATCCACTTTGTCCTAGTGCCAGTCTACATCTCGATTAAGGATTTGGATGTCATGGTTCCTTAGTCGACTAAACAGCCTGGCATGAGCCAAGTAAGGCATCTACCCAAAAGATAAAAGATTTGATCGGTAAAAATCGACAATATGGGAGATTAATTCTAGTATAAATTTGCAAACTTGACAACTATGTTTCAATTGTTTGCCTTAGTTCAGTTTTTTGCAATGCATGCAAAGTGATTTTAGTATCTTACAAGAGACGCTATGTGACAGTAATACAAGGACCAATTTAGCATGATTTTATTACAAAAGATGATAGGTTTCCAAAATTAGCAGTTAAAGAAGACAATAACAAGTTCAGAAATCGAGACTCACCAGCTCAGGTATATAGTCCATGTCTTCTTTAGCCTTGAGACTCATTATCTTAAACTTGACCTTATTCTTCTGGTTCACTTGCTTCTCATTGTTCTCTGGGTGCTCCACGAACTTGAACACTAGCATTACAAATAAAAATCAAACAAAAAACATACTTGGACGAAGGAAAGGGAAAAACCCAATTTTATTAAGACACTTCTAACATATTACATATACGAGGGCCCTAAATAATGAAAGAGAGTGCTGAACATAGGGACAAGGGTTATTACCAGTTGCAATAATACTTTCACCAGGAGCAAGTATAGCACCAGGAGGACGCATGAAACAACTTTTCGGTGCAGTTGTTTGGAACTGAAAAATATGAAAATTCACTGTTACACCTTGAATACGTTACAGCATTTGATAATGCCTAACTAACTTTAGGGTTCTGCATGACCTAAAGTATAAAATGTACAATTCAAGTCATTTCGGCCTAGCATTACAACTTTAACACTGTTAATTGCTAGATTATGATCAAAATTTATCTCATACCTTAAAAGCTACATGAGACTTGCTAGTATTCGTTATCCTTACTGCGCTCCTCACTTGCTTACCAGGTTCATCTATAAATAGAAGAATACAGTAATAAACAAATTAACTAAGATCGAATCAAAAAGTAATCAGAAAGTAAACAAGAGCATGTGCAACAGGTCTAAAAATCAATTTCAAAATCAATGATGACCAATCAATTAATTTCAACCCTGAAGACCAATTTCAAGATTTCATGGGAAATGGAGATAAAAAACCAAACAATGTCATAGAGAGAAAAGTAAGGCAGCCCATTAACCGTAGAATGAACAAATGCAGACAAACCCCAGATCTCATTTACTGAAAATTACACCACAATGTATCAAAATTTCAACTCTCCAAAACATCTCTAGTTAATATTAAGCACATTGAACAAAACCCAGTTCTCAAAATTCATCAAAAATCCAAATTTTAGATGAAAAAACCAATTCTGCACACAAAATAAGAACACCCCATTTCACAAACTACCAAATGGATCAAAACCCGGACCTCCAAATCAATGAAACAACACACCCTCAAAACAAAAACGTCAAATTGAACAAAAAAAACAAGCTAATGAACAGGGAAAAGCACCCAGACACATACATGGAAAGTAGAGCTTATTAGCTGGATCAAGACGAAGTTTGCGCCTCGTAAGAAGCAGAGATCTCGCCACAGATGAAACTGGGTTGGATGAAGGAGGAGGATTAGATCCCTCCACATGATGATTCTGAGTTTGATTCTGTAGGTGAAGATTCTGCGTAGAGGAAGAAGAAGCAATTCCTAATTGCCAAAATGGCATTCGACAGAGATTCCAAACCTTCCCATCAGAGGGGGAACTGTCATCTACAATACCCATTGTTTGAACCCCACTTGTTCACTTCAGTTCTCTATCTCTCTCAGTAGTTCAGGTGAAAGTTGATTTCTCTCCCTCTCTCTCTCTCTATTTTAAGTTTTGTTGGGCAAAACGGCTGTACATAACTTTACTCTGTGTGTGTGTGTGAAGTGGGGTGGAGTAATGTTTTCGGATCTTGCAACAAAGATTTTACTGTATTTAACTACTGGGGTTCAAGTCCATAGATATCAAGGTTAAGGTTAAGGTTAAGGTTAAGGTTAAGGTTAAGGATTTTTCTTTCATTTATATAGTTTATGATCATTAGTTGTTTGTTTAACAAAAATTAAAATTAAAATTAAAATTAAACAGGTTGGTAATTAAATAGGTTGTTGACTAGATGACAGTTTATCAAAAATTAGATTAAATAGATAGTTGACTTGACGATAATAAGTACGTAAACAAACGACACAATGTTAGTCCTCGCGACCGCCTTTGGTTGAAGATAAATTGTCATTTTTAGAGAAGGGTTAGCAATAAAATAGGTTTTCTCCTTTTCACATTACCTCTTTTATTTGTTTTTGTTTTTGTTTTTGTTTTTGTTTTTGTTTTCGTTTTCATTTGTTTTCTATTTTTCATGTTACCTCCTTCATTCATTTGTGAAAAAGTTCTATGGACAAACTTTACTAGTTGTGTGCATATGGATCAAATTTAAAAAGAAACAATAAAATAAGAAGTTTCTGGCACTTTTGTGTAACTTCAATAAATATTAAAATAAAATAACAATTAAATAAAAAATTTGTTGTGATTTTCATAAATCTCATAGAAATAAGCTTTTACCAATCAATTGTTATCTTGTACATGCATGTGTGTCTTATGTAATGCAAACAAAAAAAGAAAACATGAACTACCCTTAGTTGAAGGAGGGGATAGAAAAGGTAATCAAAACATGAATAATCTCTCTCTTTAGGCAGCGAATATTTGGCATCACAACTTACACTTACCCACACCACCTTTTTTTTTTTACTTTCTCTCCCATACCACCTATTTAAACTATTATTCATCTTCTTCTTCATTCACATGCTCTTCTCAAGAACAATAAGATGGAAAATGATAGCGAGGAAGGGGATGATCGGACGGTGAGAGATGACTGACAACGGCGATAGTCAAATGTTTTTGCCCTCGTAGCAGCCCGTGCGAGTGGGGAACCCATCATCGCACGGGTTCCCCACTCGCACGGTCTGTCGCGAAGGCAAAAAAAAAAAAAAAAGTGCAACATGAAGGAAAAGAATAAGAGGGAGAGGGGCGAGGACAGAATCGAGGTTGACATCCTGTAAAGGCTCCAGATCTTATGCTTCTTCGACTTTGTCTTCAATTTCGATTTGAGATAATGGAGAGGATATGCAAGGGGTGTTTTAGGGGTGCCCCCAGATGGGGAGGGAAGAGAAGAAGAGAAATGAGAGGAGAATAAGAAGATTAGATAAGATCAGAGAAGAATAATGGTGGTGATGAGAAGATAGGAAGTTGGGAGGGGAGAGGGAGCTCTCCATTGTGAATTTGGAAGGGGAGAAAGATTTAGGTTTTTATTTTTATAGGTAGTGTGAAAGAGAACAGTAGTGTGGGACAAAAAATGCACGGTGTGGGAAAGTAAAAATTAGATGGGTAGTGTGGGTGAGTATAAGTTGTGGTGTCAAATAGTCGTTGCCTTCTCTTTAACTAATGGTATTTCAAATCTTTTTTTGTTTGCATCACGCGAAAAACATGCACAAAGTAACGATTGACTAGATGGTCAACTGACGATGAATAACCAAACTCAAATGAAATTTAAAAGTATGACTGAAGCCATTTTATCATATTAACCAACATCAATATTCTTCCAACAAATTTTTTTTGGTATTTGTTAATTTTACAAATACAACTTTTTATTGGCATAAATGACTTTTTACTAAGAAAACATCTAATTCTTGGAAAATATTATGTAAGGAATGTTTAATAAAGGTTGATACATTATTCCCCAATCTCAACGTTAATGGAGTCATGTTGGGCATTGTATCATGAATAGTTGGTAAGGGTTAATTTAAAGTAATAAATTAGTAAGATGGGGTTGATAATGTTACCAATTTAGTTAGGGATTGTATATTATCACTAGTGTTTTTTTTTAATCATATTCCCCACATAATATTGATGAGGTTGTTATCACATGGAGCTTTTATTATATTGTCACACATGTTTTAACATGATGTAAGAACAAAATGAACTACTCTCATTTGAGAGGGTTGTCCAAGTCGGATTACCCTGTCTTGGTAGTGTAATTTAGTTTTTTTACATCATGTTAGTAAGATAACAATTGACTTGGCAGTCAATTGACGGAGAGAGAGAAAACTTAGTTAAATTTATCAATTCTTTCATGAATGCATGGTCAAAGTGTGATTGAGAAGTTTCTGTAATAGATTTTCTTGCTGGTTTGGATTCTAGTGCGTCGAGAGAGAAAGACAGTGTGAGTGAGTATGTATTAAGTGATTAGTTACTAGTTGAATGGTCGTGCATCTTGTAGATGTTGTTGGTTAAGCAAGCCAACAAACGGTTGTGTTGAAGAAGAAAACGTTTTGTTAGAACTCGGAAGCATGCGCATGAGCTAGTTGAGTATGATTTAGACCGTGCCATCTTTAGTATTGGACATGTCATAATCTTGTCAGTAGCACGACATTGAATCCGTAAAAAGTCAGGCGTTTTCTGATATTTGTTAAACCTCCAGTGCCAAGGGAAACGAAAAATAAAAAGAGATGTTTCTTTGGAAAAAAAAAAATTTTACCCATAAATTTAGCCTTTACATATTTTAAAATTCAACCCTTTGTAGCTACATAAATATTTTCCATGAGGGTTACCTACAAGCATTTGACCATTTCGATAAACTAACTTTTTACATAAAGTTTCATATGAATTTTTAAATTAGGTACAAGTTTTACATCATTTTTCCGAGTAATTCTTGCTGACTTGGGCCCAGTTGCCTGATTGCTGCCTTGGGGAGCGAAATTACCCCCCAGGCAACAACCTCGCCCCTTTCCTAGGCCATCTAGAATTGGGGGTTACCAATTAGATTTATGGAACAGTTTTAGTTTTAAGTATCCAAGTTAATTTTTTTTTATATATACTTTTTATTTTGTATGTAGTTACAAATAAAAAATTTCTCTTTGAATTTCTCTTTCAAGATTAGTCATTTAATTATAAACATTTTACCTTTTACGTAGAGATAGATGATATAAATGCATATAACCTTTTTCTCAAGCGGACTAGTCCTAACATGCAAGTAAGATTTTTTTGATTAAATTCTTGAGAGAATTTGTGAAAATAAATTCTCTAATTTGTGCATAGTGAAGATTTGAAAATTCAATTTGTGATGTAATTATACTACTACATCTCTAACAATAACCTAATGTATGCAAGTAACCCTTGCAAACACAACAAAAGGAAAAGAAAAAAGAGAGTTTTGTATCCTTTCATTTGCGACCCCGACAAACTAAATGCATGAGCATGTTGGCCTTCTCTTTTTCCATACTCATTGATTTGTCTTCATTTCTCATCAACTTAGTTTGATTAATCGCATTAAAAACTCGTCGTCTAGATTTTTCGGATTCAATACTAGTGCTTCGTTGGAGAGATTTAAAAGTCACTCGTATTTGCAAACACTCCTGGTGATGCTCATCACCATTACAAGTCAATAAGGAATTTTCTTCTTCTCTTCTTGTTCTTTTGATTAATTGGGTTGAAAGGGTTCTCAATTTATATGTAGAATTTCCCACAACATTAATAGATTATTGTACATCCAACAATGGCACAATTAGATTCAAAGGTTGAAAAATGGACTTGCTCTTGGTTAGTTGGGTGGGAGTTTCTATATTTATGATATAACAAGCACCACCCCGCCACCTATTATTTGGATGATATGCTACTTAAATCAAACACCAAAACCATCATACATTTCAAAGTTAATTTAGTTACTCACACTTGACTTCGTTTTCTGGTCAAATATATTAAAATTTCATTAGCTTTTCTCTTTCTTTTGGAAAATAATTTGTTCTACCTTAACATGGTTGATGCATGTTTGACACATTTCAACCCTTTAAGTCTATCATTTTAAAAAGTGAAATGCAAAACAGTAACCTTAGGTGATCCAGTTGCCATCCATGTTTAAGTGTGGCTAATGAAATTTCATTATGCTTAATGCTTAAAAAACCTAATTTAGAATGATCGATAAGAAACATTTAAATATAATTGCATCTATGCATGGGTAGGTTCAAAATAATCTATAGCAAATGTAGCCACAACTGATAGTTCAAACCTCAAACTAGGGTTTGTTAATAGATATGCTGTGGATATTAGTTAAAATTACCTATGCTAAATATGAAATGACATTGAAATATCATCATAAAATGTAAAAAGTTACACAAACCCGATAGCGCTATTGAATATTTGATTGACAACCTTAGTTTAACGAGACATATGAAACTAGGGTGGGCACGAGACTGGATAGGACGGATGGACCGCATCCTTATCTCATCCCGTTCATTCGGGATCGAGACAAGATAGACCTCATCCTGACCTCATCCCATCCCAAACGAGTTCAGGACGGGACAAGATTAACATGTATTAAATAGTCATCTAATGAAGAATAACAAAAAAAATTATCTCACGTTGCTCACACACAAATAATGTTTAATTTATGTACATATAACTTCCATCATAACAATAGTAAATGTCATATAAAATTTATGGTCCAATGAACTTATAGTTTTTTATGTTAAGCATCCTTATGATACAAGAATAATAGTCGTATAACCAATATAAAATGTAAAAAAGCATAAATTTTCAAGGGTTGTATTTGACCTAAAATATTCAAACTAAAGTTTCTATCTTAACAAAGAGGTTCCAAATCAAGCAAGTATGTTTTCAAACAATAGATGTTTTGATTAATTTCAACATCTTACACTTTCCTTTAGAAGAGCAGTTTGATTAAAATTAAAAATAATAAATATTAAATAAATAAGTTTGGGACGGGATGGGATGGGATGTGAGGGATTGAAAATCTTCATCCCGATCTCATCCCAGTCTAGATCGAGAAGGGACGGGTTCGAGATGAGTTTGATCAATCCCAAAAGGACCTGAAAAAAATCGAAACAGGATGGGAACGAGACGGAATCCGAATCGCAAGATGGGATGTGATGATACATCAAAATAGACCGATCATTGCGGCCATACACGTGACAGAGAACATCATCACTAGGATCTGATGTCCCATCTACTGGGTCGGCTCATAAAACCCAAGAAGAATGAAGCCAACCATAGGGGCCCAGGCAAGGCCCACTATAAGAAGATATAATCAAAGCCGAATCTAGAGCCGAATGAATCAAAGCCCAAATTCAGGCCTGACACGAGTTCTCTCATAAAGAAGATGAATGTTGCACCAAAAAAAGAGTCGTGGACGGAGTTACGCCTCCACAGATACATCTCTATCAAGGAGGAGACTGTTACGAGAAACATCTCCTTTCGTTGCACCTCACATGCTTAAGTCACGTAGAGAATTAACCGCGACCATTATAAAAGGTAAAAGGAACATTCGACGCAGATATGCAACTTTGACTGAGTTTTGTCCAGATTTACTTCTTTCTTCAAACAGAGTTGCTGATTTAAGCATTTGAGTGCCTTCGGCCACCAAAAAGGTGATCCTTGGTAGTCTAACATTTGTTTTGCAGGTCAAACTCAAATGATGGCGATTTTAGTCACATTAGTTTGGCGCCGTCCGTGGGGAACGACGAGTTTCCTTTCTAAAAAAGAAGATCCACAGTGACGAAGTTCACCAAAATTTGGTTAACAATCAAACAACTATCAAAATTAACGGAACGTTCCACAAATCTTCAACCAGTTGTGAACAATACAACATGTCACCTAATATTGATCCAGCGACAATCGTCGAACCAATTGTGCCGAAAAGAAGAAAGCTTCAATAGGTAACAATTCAGACGTCTCTGACATCTGGGGGAATCCCCTCGGACCCCCCGAGTAGAGATGTTCATGGCTCAGGTGAACCATGTATTCGAAATAATGGATAGACTCATCCTAGACTTGGAGGGCAACAAACCTCAAGAAGATCTCACCCAACTTGAGAGACATCGGGTAAATAATAATTTTGAATTTAACCAAAGAAATTTTGGAAAACTACAACCAAAAAAGCCCAGACGCGAACAAGTAGAGAAATTGTTCACGATCTTGATAGTGAGTCGAAGCGAGGTCCTTAAAGCTATAGCATGAAGGGGAAAATGTCAAATGACCACCAAAAATGAGAAGAGATTCGGAGAAATGAAACAAAAACAAATGTTGTCTCTTCCACAACAACTAGGCCACGATACGGAAGATTGTCATAAGGATAAGATCGAGCGCCATGTCAAAGAAGGACGACTCGGAGAATTCATCAAACTCGGGGACAAAACAATTACCTCAGAGGAGCGACCAAATGAGACAATATACGTTTTGCATGGTGCAGCTGGAGAAAATGAGCAATCCAACGGATCCCGAAAGCGAGTAGTCAAAGACCTGCGAGCAAATATCAGATACCAAGAGTCGTCAGCACACCACGCAAAAATGATGCAGATGACTCTAACCTTCTCAAACGAAGCTGCAGACGGGGTTAATTTACCTCACAATGATGCCTTAGTAATCTCGGTTATGATAGCTAGATGAAAAATCAAGAGGGTGTTGGTCGACACTGGCAGCTCGACAACCTCATATACCTGACAGCTTTTCGAATGATGTAGTTCACTAATGAGATGCTCTCACCTAGCGATCAACCTACGATGGGTTTCAGGGGGAACAATGTCATCCATTGAGGATGATTCAACCACTGATCGAAGCAGGAGAACCAGGAAAGTAAACGAGTATTATTGACACACTTCCTTGTTGTTGATACTCTTTTTGCGTACAACATGATACTCGGGAGACCCTGGATACACAAAATAGGCGCAGTCACCTCTACTATGCACCAATGCTTAAAGTACCATACCAACAATGGTGTCGGGAGAATCAAAAGAGATCAACCAGCAGCCTGTGAGTTTCATTTCGCAACAATAAAGACTCCCCATAAATAGCAATTACTGCAATGATCGGGGGAGCTTTCACAACAACTTGGTCAGAAGAGTTCAGACTTTTCGGACGATAATATGGTTCATTTCGAACCAACCCACGAGATTGACCTAACACCAGACAGCCGAAAGAAGAAACGATTGTAGTCTACCTAGACAACGAAGCGGAGAAAACAATTCGAATTGGCACAAAGATCCATCCCGAACTCGCCAAGGAACTAATTTGACTGCTAAAGGATAACCAAGATGTTTTCGCATGGACAATGAAGGACATGGTAGGATTAGATCCATCTGTCATCTCTCACGGATTACAAGTAAACCTAGACAAGAAGCTGGTTTGACACAAAAAAATGTCGGTGGCTCCAGAATCAGGTAATAAACGAGGAAGTGCACCGCCTACTTAATTTGGGGATGATAAGGGAAACTCGCTACCCGGACAAACACGGTGCTAGTAAAGAAGAATAACGACAAATGGAGGGTATGAATGGACTACACCGATCTGAACAAAACCTGCCCTAAAGACAATTTTCCACTTCCACAAATAGATCATATAGTTGATGCAACTGTTAGGTATGAGCTGCTGAGCTTCATGGATGCATATTCCAGATATAATCAGATACAGATGTACCCTCCCGACCAAGAAAATTTTTTTATAACAAAAATGAGTACATGCTGTTATTGGGTAATGCCTTTCAGATTAAAGAACGCGCGGTCAACATACCAACGGCTCGTAAACAAAATGTTGAAAGATCTAATAAGCAAAATGATGGAGGTTTACATCGACGACATGTTTGTCAAATACACGCCGAGCAAACCACGTCACAGATCTCGAACATGCCTTCTCCCAATTGTGAAAGTATAAGATGAAACTGAATTTGGAGAAGTGCACCTTTGGAGTAATCAGGGAAATTCCTCGGGTACATGGTCAATCAAAGAGGAATTGAGGCTGATACAAAGCAGATACATGCAGTCACCAACAAATATAAAGGTGTACAAAGTCTTAATGAAAGAATAGCAACCCTAAACAGGTTCATCTCCAGATCATCAGACAAATGTCTGCCTTTTTTCAGAATTTTGAAGGGAAACAAGACATTCGAGTGGAATGCAGAAAGCGATGAAGCTTTTCAAAGCCTAAAAATGTATATGGGGAGCACAGAGATACTAACAAAGCCGAACACGAGGGAAGCACTGTATCTATATCTATCTGTGTCCGACCACGCGGTAAGCTCATGTAACACCCTATGAGGGCAGGCTCTGAAGCTGGCATGCTACCTTGTGTGGGCGGGTTCTGAGGCTGGCAGCTCCATGTGTGGGGCGGGCTCAGAAGGCTGGCAGACTACCTTGTGTGGGTGGGCTCAGAGGCTGGTAGACTACTAGGGGGTTATAGTCTCACATCGCCTGGGTAAGGGAATGATATGTGCTATATATGTACGAGTTTGGATCACATGACACAACACATTTTAAAACTTTGCGGATAGTTAGGTTGGGCCAAGAGTGGACAATATTGTATTATGTGAATCAGATCGTTACATAATGGTATCAGAGCCGGACCCAGCCGGAAGTGTGCCAACGAGAACGTTGGGCCCTAAGAGGGTGGATTATAACACCCTATGTGGGCGGGCTCTGAGGCTGACATGCTACCTTGTGTGGACGGGCTCTGAGGCTAGCAGCTACATGTGTGGGCGAGTTCAAAAGGCTGACAGACTACCTAGTGTGGGCAGACTCTAAGGTTGGCAGACTACTAGGGAATTATAGTTCCACATCGCCTGATTAAGGGAAAAATATGTGCTATATATGTATGAGTTTGGATCTACATGACACAACGTATTTTAAAACCGTGCGGGTAGTGGCCCAGAGTGGACAATATTGTATCATGTGGATCGGGTCGTTACAAATCAACGTTAGTACGGGAAGAAAAAGGCGTGCAAAAACCAGGCACTTGCCCTGATCGTGTCGTCAAGAAAACTACGACCGTACTTCCAAGCACACTCAATCACGGTTATGACCGAACAACATCTTCAATCGATACTGGACAAACCAGATCTATTGGGGAGAATGGTGAAATGGGAGATAGAAATTGGACAATTTGATATCAACAATGCCCAAAAACCGCTATCAAAGCTCAGACACTAGCAGATTTCATCGCCGAATTCACAGGAAGCAACAACCAACAGACAAAAAACAAGAGCGAAGAATAACAATCCAAACCAATCACCGACGGATGGATCATCCGCTGTGATGGAGCATCCAACGAGGTGGGAGTTGGACTAGAGCTGGACTAATCGTGTACAACTCGGAAGGCATCACATTGGAGAAAGTGATAAAATTCAACTTTAAAGCCTCCAAGTACGAAGCCAAGTACGAAGCTATGATAGTAGGGCTACATTTAGTAAAACACTTAGGAATAAAAGACATTAGTGTCTTTACTGATTCCAAGCTGGTGGTCAATCAACTAAACGGCGAGTTTCAAGTCAAAGATACCCGAATGAAAGCTTACCACCAAAAAACCACAGAGCTAGTGGAAGGCTTTCAAAATGCGATCATTCAACGATGCGCAAGGGCAAAAAACAAAAGAGCCGACGAACTAGCAAAGGAGACATCGACAACTAAGGACAATGACAATCCGCTCATCATGATGTAAGGAAGCTCCATTCTTGAAAACCAGGTGGAAGAAGCATGCGCCACGAATCAAGAAAACAACTTGGCAACTTCAATCCTGGCGTATATATCAAACGAAGAACTCCCAACAGATAAGATGGAAGCCCAAAAATTACTAAATCAGGGCAGCAAGATACACAATGATCAATGACAGACTCTACAGATGGTCTGCCACCAGCCCGTTGCTAAGGTGTCTTTCAAGAGAAGATGTTAAATATGTTCTGCAAGAGATTCACCATGGTACATGTGAAAATCACCCATGGGGAAGAACATTGGCCCATAAAGCACTCACACTGGGTTATTATTGGCCAACGATGCAAGCAGATGCTCAAAAGTTCGTTTGCAGCTGTGATAAACGCCAAAGGTTTGTCCCATACACTCACATGCCGGAACAGAACCTGATCCCGATAAGTAGACCATGGCCATTCGCGCAATGGGGAATGGATATCGTAGGACCACTTCTTGCGTTAGACAAGAAGAAGTTTCTTCTCGTAATGGTAGATTGCTTCACCAAGTGGGTAGAAATAGAGCCTTCGCAAAGATAGAAGAAGCCCAAGTCGAGAAGTTTATTTGGAAAGACATTATATGCAGATTCAGGATCCCAATTGTATTTGTCACAGACAATGGGAAGCAATTTGAAGGCAGAAAGGTCAAGAAGCTATGCGAAAACCTGAATATCCAGCAACACTTTTCTGCACTCGTTCATCCACAGGCAATTGGACAAGCCGAAGTCACTTAATAGGACAATCTTGGAAGCAATCAAAATAACGATTGAGGCAGCAAAAGGATTGTGGACATCCGAGTTACCTGGCATCCTTTGGGCATATAGAACAACAAAATGAACTCTAACGGGAGAAACATTTTTTCCCGTGCATATGTATCTGAAACAATGATACCCGTGGAGATCGGTATGCCAACATTTTGAACCGAAGAATTTCATGCTGAGGACAACATCGAAGCACTGAGAGTCGGGCTAGACCACCTCGAGAAAAGCGAGAAGCAACCTCTATCAAAACAGTAACCTACCAACAGCGTGTGGCCGGATATTACAACAAGAGGGTGCAAATCCGCACTTTTAACATTGGCGACTGGGTATTATAAAAATTCCAACTCAACACAAAGGAACCTGGTGCGGGTAAGCTAAACCTAAATTAGGAAGGACCATACAGAGTAATAAAGATCAACAGACCAGGAACATACTCGTTGAAAAACAAAGAGGGCAAAAGCTACATTGACCATGAAATATATAGGACTTTAAAAGATATTATCAATGAACTTCTTCACTCTCGAATTCAAAATGACAATAATTCAGTCAGAAAAAGGAAGTCAGATTAAAAACCCAACTCGTGAAAATACTCAGCACGACAAGAGTATCGAGCAAAAACAAATAAATGTACCGGATGAATGAGTCGGACATATAAACAAAAACTTGTGGCCTGATCAACCACGAAGTAATAAAGTATCGGGACGTAAGAGTCCGACTTTTTTCTCGTCGACTATAATGTATGACTTCGTAATCTAGTTATAGAATCAAATTCCGTAAAAAAAAGCTTCTACACGATTAGAATGTCGAGCATCGATGCCATTCGTAAAAATCTAGATGAATGAGTCAGAAATCTACCAGAAATGTCGTAAATAAAAGCTGATAAGCTAGACATACTTGACACAACAAATGCGATAAAATTCTATTGATCTTCTAGAGAAGGAGATTACAAGAGAATCGAAAGAAACAATTAAGAAAGAGCAACGACATCATCAACATCTCTAGGTGGTATGGGCTCAGATAAGTGCTGAGAAGGTTCTCCGACAACTAGATCACCCAGTGAATCCGGAACAACTTCTTCGACATCATCGAATTTTTGCTCAGCGAAGCAACGATATTCAGACATGTCTAAACCTCGCATCTCCAGAAAATCCAAGAAATCATGGCCACCATCGACCACTCTTTTTCAATCGGTCGCCTATGCCGTCTTCAACCTTTTAGTAACAGATGATAACTCAGCTCGAGTTGACGCTAATTCTCTATCAACGACCGCAAGTCTAGCGAAAACCGCAAACTTGGTCTCGACAAAATTGAAATTTAGCTGAGCGATTCGAGTCACAGAAGCCTTAAGACTGACAAAACATTCCTCAGTAGAATGAATGACCTCGTCACGTTCAGCCTTTCGGTCGACAATTCTTTCTCAGCAGCATCCAGATAAGATCGCAACTTACCCAATTCAACTTTGAACTTCTCGAGATCAGAAGAAAACGTGTCATGAATGGCCTCAAGTTCCCTCCATGACGTTTGTGCAGAATCTGCAGCCCTTGCATACTCTATGCACTGTGCCTTTAATGAATCGAATCGGCGGAAAACATGAGAAAGGACCAAGATATGTCTTGCCAGCTTTTGCTCAATGAACGCTACCTGATCACGAGCAACCTTACAGTCCGACCCCATCACGGCCGCATAAGTAATCCCTTCCATAAGGTGTTGGAGACCCCCATCAATATGTCGACGTGATGGGCGTACGGGCATAAGTGCTCTATTAGCCAAACTGCCTATGACAACCGCCAATGAGGCTGTGAGCGTTGTCCTGCACATAAACCTTGGAAGGCTAGAAGAATTCCTTGGGCGGAGTCAAAACAATACGAGAAGCGGAGGGAGTAGCAGGCGATCCCGAGGTCCCAACCACGATAGAAGAAATAGGGAGTTTGAAGTCCCGAGCTCGAGTAACAACTTGATCCTCCATTCTCGGATCGTACTCGAAGTCATCTAAGGTTTTAGTACCCTTTGGATTTTCAGACTGCCAAAGACCAAACTGAAGCATTTTGTTTTCAATAATGCGATAGTCGTCAATCATCAGGCCAGCGAAAACAGGCAAACCGTAAGAGGCAACATGACTTTTCTTGTGGTCATCTAGAGGACCAAAAACCTTCTTCTTACTCCTTTCAAGAACTCGATTTACTTTTTGGCCCTTTCGAGCAGAAGAGTCATCCTCCGAACCACGACCTCCTTTTCGGAGAGAGGCAAGATGAGAAGGAGCCCTAGCAACATAAAAAACTGAGGAGACGAGTTTCTTCCTCTTCGAAACACGGCCAACATATTGGAAGGGCTGGGAGCCTTAGGAACTATCATTTTCCTTACAATTGAGTCGATACTCCAAAAACCTTGGGCAACAACAGAAGCAATTTGGCTTACAGGCTCATCAACAGAACCCTCTTTGCAACCGACATCCACATCACCAACGCGCGCAACAGTCACCTCCAAGGCACGATCGACAGTAGGCTCCGCGCGACTCGCTTCACCCGACGAATATAAGCCACTACGGATAATGACATCAATCGACTCTCTTAGGCTACAAAACTCTTGTTCTTCCAACGACAACGACAACTTGACTCTCTTAGGCTCCCAAAATGACTGCAGAATCTGATTTTTGCGAAACCTGAAGTAATTGGAAGAAAGGGACACATATAACCAGGACCTCGACCAACCCCCATACTCCGCTCGTAGGTTCTTGAAACAAGAGGGAGAACGAAGGCAACATATGCGATTGGCGTTTACGCTAAACCCCACCAAAGAATGCAAAACCCTGACATTCATAGGGATACGAGCTGTGACAGCCTTTGCTAAGGTCGCAATTAACACCTTCCAACCATTAGGAACTAGTTGGGTTGGAGCGATGCAAACCAAGTCTAAGTACTCCTAGACGATTGCAGGAGCCAGAAGCTTAAAATCAGAGTGGAACATACTAGGGTACAAAGCGATGTACTCATGTTTTTTACGACAAGGACTGTCACCTTCTTCGGCGAGAACAATTTCCAGATTGGCCGACAACAAATAATCATGATGGATGTTGTCCAGAGTCGCATGCGTCGCCCGCTTAGGCAAAATGAAAGCTTCGTAAACATAAAAAAAATCGCCACTCAAAACTCTGAAGCTAGACATGATTGCAGAGCAAACGCGAGAAATCAAGGAATCAACAACTAGAAATTGGACAAGTGCAAAAAAAAAGTATACCCACACTCAATTTCTCATTTTATAAGGACAAACAGTGAAATGTCTGTTTTTGGGAGAACGTGCAAGATATGATAGTCGCACGAAACCCCAGTAATCGAGCTAAAACGAGCAGGTGGACGAAACATCGGAGAGACAACAACAACAACAGATAGTAAGAGCACTAAATGTGTCGTAATGTTGAAATTGAAAACAAATCCGCCACACAGTTAGTGGATACATGAACATACCCATTATCCAAGGGGAATATTTGATGATAAATCAAAATAGACCGATCATCGCGGCCATACACATGGCAGAGAACATCCATTGCGAGGATCTGACATCCCATCTACTGGGTCAACTCATAAAACCCAAAAAGAAGGAAGCCAACCATAGGAGCCTAGGCAAGGCCCACTATCAAAAGATATAATCAAAGCCCGAACGAATCAAAGCCTAAATCCAGGCCCAACATGAGTTCTCTCATAAAGAAAGGAAATGTTGCACCAAAAAAAGTCGTGGAGGGTGTTACACCTCCACGAACACATCTCCATTAAGGAGGAGACTGTTACAAGGAAAATTTCCTTCCATTACGTCTCACATGCTCAAGTCACGCAGAGAATTAATCGTGACCATTATAAAAGGTAAATGGAATATTCGACACATGTATGCAATTTTGACTGAGTTTTGTTCAGATTTACTTCATTCTTTAAACAAAATCGATGGCTTGAGTATCGAAGTGCTTTCGCCCACCAAAAAATGGGTCCTTTGGCAGTCTAACATTTGTTTTGTAATCAAAGTCAAAGGAAAATGATTTGATGCACACCCCTAAAACACAAGTAACCATGGTTGTCATCTTTAATTCATTTCTAATCATCTAAAGTTATTTGGTCAATTTCTAGCAAAAGTGAAAAACGCTTTGATAAAATAGTCAATTCCCAGTTCTCATGGATTCAATTACATTTTACATTTCCTCCACCTAAAACATCAAATTTTCTCTAAACCAAATTCAAATAATATTTGTACTAGTATTTCCATTTTAATTCACTATGAAAAGGGGTTGTCACTTAGGACCCCAGCAGATGAAGTGCATAAGATTCTCAGCCTTCTCTTCTTCCCTCCTTCGCTTGTCCTCACTATTGACCATCTTATTAATCTGATTAGCTGTGCTTGGGACCGCACCCCGTCGTGGGTGATTGGCTTTTCCAGATTCAGCCCCCATGTTTCGCTGAAGAGACCTCAGTGTTGCCTCCATCTTGCAACCGTTCCTACTGGCACTGTTCATCTATGCTATAGAGTCTTGAGAAAGAGGAGAATAAAAAGAAGACGTTAGTTCTGACCTTGCTTGAGTTGGCGTTGAGAGGGATGGATGTATGGATGTGGGCTTATAAATGCAAGGCCTACCTTCGAAGTTGTTTCTTGGAGCGCAAGTGGTTTTGTTCGAAAACAGGGGAAAGTGAAACAAGCGGACCCGCTCCCAGATTACCGGCCTAGCTATAGCTGTAGCTGTAGCTGGCTCACGGTCACGTTATTAGGGATGGCAGTGGGGCGGATATTCACGGATATCCGCCCCACCCAATCCGTTTGGGGCGGTTTTGGATATGGCTGAATGGGTTTTCGGGTGGTTTCGGGTATCCAAAAAATATCCGTTCACTATTCGGGGCGGATACGGATTTGGCCATATCCGCCCCGCGGATATCCGTTTATCCGTTTGTTAGGTAACATTACAACAATACCCTTCCCCTATATAAACGGATTAAACCCTGGATCCCTCCCTCTCCCTCATTCCCTCCCTCACACCCGCCTCTCCCTCTCGGTCTCTCTATCTGCCTCTCACACACCGAGGAGCGATTCGAGCGAAGGCGTCTCCCTTCCTCTTTTCCTCTCACACACAGAGATGCCTTCCCTTCGTGTGTGAGGAGCGATTCGAGCGAAGGCCGAAGGGAAGGGTCGTCGTCCGCCTCCTCTCTCACTGTCCCTTCTTCTCTCTCACAGGCTCATTGCTCACAGCGAAGGCGGAGGCCGTCCGCCTCTTCTTCTCTCTCACAGCGAAGGGCCGAAGGCGAAGCTCGTCCGCCTCTTCTTCTCTGATCTCTCTCACAGCGAAGGCGAAGCGCTCGGCCGCCTCTTCTCTCTCACAGCGAACTAGCAAAGGCGTCGTCGTCACTCGTCACCCCTTCTCCTTCTCTGAACTCTGATCTTAGATCCAGATCTTTGATCAGATCTTGATCTTTGATCTATCTTGATCTTTGATCCAGATCTAAGATCAGATCCAGATCTTTGATCAGATCTAAGATCAGATCCAGATCTAAAATCAGATCTTTGATCAGATCCAGATCTAAGATCAGATCAGATCTGATCTCAGATATCGGATCGTTTTTTTTTTTTTTTTTGTAATATAGCAGAGATCGAATTTTTTGTAATATGTTGTAATTTTTTTTTGAATTTGTTGTAATTTTTTTTAGATCAGATAGTCAGATCTGATCTTTAGAATTTTTTTTTTTTTTTTTTTTTTTGTAATTTGTTGTATTTTTTTAAATTTGTTGTATGTATAAATGCTCTGTAGTAGTGTAGTGTAGGAGTATTTTTACTGTTATGTATAAAATATTGCGGTGTAAAATATGCTATATTGCTATTTGCTGTTATGTAAAATATTGCAATAAAAAATATGCTATCTGTTACTCTGTAGTGTAAATTTGTTGCATGTAAAATATGCTATCTATAGTGTAAATTTGTTGTATGCTATATGCGGGGCGGATCGGTTGGGGTGGGGATTCAAAATTCACCTTTAGATCTATTTTATGCGGATATCCGGGGCGGGGCGGATATCCGTAAATTCGTCTGGAGCGGGGGCGCTTTTGAACATTATTGATAAACGGATATGCGGGGCGGATTTTTATCTCGCAATTCTCAGTGGGGCGGGGATGGATTTGCTTAAATCTGCCCCAATCCGCCCGTTGCCATCCCTACACGTTATTTGCACGATAGCTAATTTATTAGGTAAGAAAATTTTAATTTGTGTCTGTGTTAATTTAACTATGGCATCCTCTATCGATTAAGTATTGCAATTCGAGGTCAATTTGACCATCATCGTTGAAACAGGTCAAAGTTATAATTGGACCCCGAATTGTAAATTTGTAGTCAACCATAGTCCATTATAAACGCATCTCAAGAAATCTTAATGATCTCGGCCAGCCCTAAAGCCCCCTCTTCTTCCCCAAATTCTGTCCATCTTGTTCGCCATGTCAGCTGAAGAAGCTTCTTCAAAGCAAAGGTGAGCCCAATCTTTTTTTTTCTTGGTTCTCGTTGTTGTTATACATCTTCCCCTAATTAAAAAAAATAAAAATAAAAATTGTTGAGACAGGCAGGGCAGGATTGGTTGGTTTCTTCGCTGAAAGCAGTGGCTTACCATTGCGATTCCTTAATAATCACTTTCTAGATTAACGTTTCCATACCCTGCTTTGGTATTTCGTATTCCGTATATCCTTCCATGAAATTTTCAGCAACAACAAAATTGTATATATAGGTTAAAAATGTTGAAATTAGGGAAGTTATTGCCTTTTTTTTTTCTCTAAATTCATGAAGGAATGAGGAATCCTTTTGTTTCTAGCTTATAAAACAAATTTGCAGTGGCAGTTAATATTGCAGATAATCGTGACTAGGAAACTAACATTTATTCACTTATTGAGGCCCCTGTAAGTTTTATTTTTTAGTCTCCAATGACCAAGCTAAAAAAACTAATTAGGGTTTTTATTAAGCTTTGACGGTGCATTTTCGTATTACAACAGAGGCCCAACGTGTTTGAAGTTTTAGCCCAAACCATCCTAGAAAAGAGTATCGGCCGGTTCTATTTGGGCGGAGCTACACACTACTAATAGTCCTACATGTAGGATTGTCTTGCATGTGTAAACTATTTTTATAACGGCCTAATTGTAATAGATTGGAACCCACATATGTGAGACATGCGCAAAGACCGTCATGCTTGTGCAAGACAACCCTGTGTATTGTGAGCCATTGTAGTGCATCCACTCTCAACTCAAATGGATCCATAAGTGAGCCATTGTAGTGCACCCACCCACCCACCATCAACTCAAATAGATCCAGGCTTTTGAGTAGATGAGTTTTTGAGCTTTCCACTGGAGATCCTCTCAGTATTGTACTTTACATTCTCAAGTTCCAACCCGGTTTTTAGTTATCTTATGCTAAGCAATAGTAAAACCTAATATTTGAGATTGGGGAAGCGGGACAAGGACCGAAACTTGGTATTTGCATTAGTGAAAGGGGAGAAATTGGAACAAAATTTGGGCTTCTCAACATAACTAGTGCCAAAAGTCAGTTTGGGGGAAGCAAAAAGTTGCAACAAAAGCGAGAGGCCTCCAATGTCATTGCTTTGAAAGGTGGAAAGGGTAGCTCAATGTTTGCAGGGAAATATTTGACCGAGCTCTCGGATCTTGGAAGGGAAAACTGGGATAGCTGAGGGTTTTGAGTAGCAGTAGTGGCATTTTAAACACACTAATGCTGTTGAGGGGAAGGACTCAAGAGGGGGACGTGGAATCATTATCGAAAGGAGTCCAAAAATTGAGTAAGAACTTTTATCATTTGAGGAACAATTATTGCCAAGTTAGATAAAATATGTAAGGAGGCATAATAGTTATTTTAACAACAACTGGTATGTGCATCGGTGTTCGCCATGGATAGGAGATGTCAGGTTATAAACTTTATCTTCATTTGTACACGAACTTGCCACGATATACTTGTAGCATTTATAAACAATTGAAATCATTGAAAGCTAAGAGAAAAAGGTGATGATACGAGCATAAAGTATCCAATTGGGTGTCTAAAGAGTGTTTGAGTACCCAATACATGATTTGAGCATGGAGTGTCCAAAGAGTGGGATGTGAAGGATTTTTATTAGATCCCAGAGCTAGTAAATGAAGGGGTTTATCACTCTATGAGTATGCAGTTAAAACGGATAAAGGACCCATAACGGTCTAGGAGCGTTATAAGTTATAACGTGTGATATAACGGAATGTTTTGTTAAATATATTTTTAATGGCCCCACAAAGCATTGATGTATTATAGAGACAAAAAAGTAAATCATGTTCATAACATTAAATTCAAAAACATCAAAACATTAATAAAAAAAATCTTCCCTTTGTATGAGAGTGAGATCGCAATAGAGAGCCTCTTTTTCCCTTTTTTTCTCGTTCGTTGTCAATCGGCGAGGTCTAGTACTCTATCGATCAGCAATGGCGAGCTTTGGTCCTTTTTCAATCGATAATGAAATGGGTATTTTTTTTTTTATATATTAGAACAAAAAGTTGAAACGTTGTTATTGAAAAAAAAACGTTATCTCAATAACGGTCATATAACAGCTTTATATCGGAGTTGTGATACAAAAACATGATAATCTCATAACGTAATTGCTCACCTCCGTTAGGCGTTATATCGGAGAAATCGGCGTTATGATGTTGTTTTAACTACACAATACTGGACTAAAGATATTCTTAGTGGACTTGGAGAATGCGTTTGATTCTTTCAAGGCTACCTTGAGTTGAAGATGAGGTCCATCTTAACTATGGCCCTTTTGACAAAAGTCATGGAGGACTTGGGTTTTAATTCAGTGGGAAATATCTGGCAGGCTGTTGGGGAGAGAATTTTGGTGACTGGATGAGTGTTTTTGTTTTTGGGCATGGCTAGATTATCTGCAATGTGGTTTGTTTGGCATTGTTGAGGCTTTGGGAGTTCAATTTCATACGGAGTTCGCTGGGGTTTCTCTGGTCAGTGGGGGTAACTGTTCTCTTCTCTTCAGTTTTTCTCTGTCTCTTAATAACTAATTTTGTGGTCTTTCAAAAAAAGAAAAAGAAAAGAAGGGATGATAATAAGTTAATAACCCTTCTAATTTTTTATCATCTCATCTGACAGCCTGCAAGTGTTGCCAGGGCACAATTTCTGTTCCATAGATCCGATTGATACTTCCAAGGGAATTTTTGTTGACTGCAACTTCATCTTCCCATAAACAACACTTAGCAAATTGAGCCCACTTTCAATTGCTTTAAGTTCCAACTCTGTCAACATATTGTTTGTGCAGAAGTGTAAATGCTGAACTCTCTTGGGAAAGACTAAAGAGACCAAATGGACACGTCTGCCCCCAGCATAGACTTGTACATAAGTAAATTACGTGGGTCTTGTTCTTGTGCTATAGAAGTCATTGTTCATCTTAGATCTAGTAGTCCGTATGGCGCGAACCTTTGGGGAAGCATCACCGCTTGCACCAAAAGTTTGTAGGGGACTCGATTGATTTTTGTCAAGATACATGGGCCAACCCTAGGTCTCTTAGGGAGACATTTTCTAGGCTCTACTTGGTGTCATCTAAGAGTGTGTTTTTAGTTTCATGGAATCCAATTCCATGGATTTGCATGGGGGACCACTAGTGTTTAAAGGCGAATTTGATCAAGGTGAGCCACTTATCATGGATTCAAAAGATTTTAATCAAATGTGGGAATTGAATTCCCATGAAAGATTACTTCCTCCAAATAATTAGATCACATGTTTTGTGGAAGAAGTTGAACTTCTCACCTTTGATAAAATCTAGAATTCATGATAAGTGGTTCACCACATTTCGATCAAAAATTTGTTAAATACAAGTGGTCCCTGATGGACTCCATGAAAGTGGTACGCCCATGAATTCAAGTATCCTTGTCCCCGCGGATTCCATGCAACTAAACACATCCTAAAAGGAATGAAAAGTATCAGAGCTTGCTTGGTGCTTGGGTGGACGATGAGTGTGGAACATTCTCCATCGGAGGAACTTGTTTAGGGAAGGGAATGAAGCCATGTTCTTCAATTGATTTCTTTTAAAGATGAATTAGACATGGGAGTGGGAGTGGGAGTGGGAGTGGGTAGCGATTGGGAGGTTCTTGGTCAATTCCTTTTTCATCAATCGAGGGTAGGATCTTGTGCATAGTTTCCCATCATCTTTTGCATGGATGAAGTTCATTCCCTCTACGGTGTTTTTTTTATGCGGCAAATTGTATGGAACCGATATTGCTAAGGGTATGGTCATTGACCGTGTGTGTAGTGTGCAACCTTCCGGAGGAGATTGCCTCTCATTTGTAATTGTATTGTCATCTTGCTTCGAATCTATTTAACTTTTCTAGGTTTGGGTTGGTGTGGGTCATGCCAGGCTCACTTTTAGATACTTGGTGGTCATGAAGGGATGCTCTTTTCTCTATAGCGTTAGGAGACTAGTGTTTAAGCTTATCCCCTGTAGGCTGTGTTGAACCCTTTGGAAGGAGTGAAATTCGAAGATGAGATGCGTGACAAGTCCAAGTTGTGTATGGAGTATTTAATCCTTGTATGACATTGGGTTCTGCAAGGGTGGAATTATTGGGGTTTTTTTTTTTTTTTCAAGGGTAGAAACTAAGTATTTGGGCCAACTGGAACTCTATGCTATACACCCACTGATCTGTCTTTAGTAGATTGGAACCTCCTCTATATTCCTTCAATGAATAAATGATAGATTTTTTGACCTTTTCCTATACATACAAAGAAAAGTGAAAGGACTGTTTTTGGTGTTTGCACTCCCTGAAATGTCATCTTAAACCATTATACTTGCATGCGTGTAGCAAGTGAAATATGTATGTAGGAATACTTATCCTTATCGATTTGCATGACATGCTTTTGCCACTACCTTAGTTTCTTTGGTTGCATACTGCAATATGGATGATGCATGTGGTTGCATTCCCACAATGTGACATTTTTATCCTTGTGCTTCACAGTCTTCTGTGGTTGGCCCATTGAAAAAGTCTGCCCAGATAAAAATATTATATACATTTTGATGCAAGCGCAAGCGCTCGTCAAATTCTCAATCTTGCCTCATTATTATATGTAGTTGTATGTCTCTATGGGATATATAAGCGTGCAATCTCTTCTTCATAAGTCCCAAGATATTTTCACATTTTCAGTTCTATGTATACGCGCCAATCCTTTCATGCATGTGATTGCAATTCCTAGGATTTGTGTTTTTGTGCTTGTGAATTTATTTTATGTTTAAAGACCAATGGATATGATAGCAGATGATGCAAAGGGATCAGATTTCACGCTAGAAGCAGTCGTTGAAGCAGAGGTAGCACAAAATGCCAAACAATTTTTTGCCGAGCACCAAAACCAAATAAAATTTGAATGAAGGGGTAATGTATTCACGCATCTTTCATGCAATCTTGCTTACGTTCCAACTTCTTCAACGTATAAGTATCTTCATTGTGAAGAGGTGGATAAAGTTTAGGACAGATATGCAAGTTTGAAGGAAGACAGAAATGTCAACATGTTCCTTGTTAAAATAATCAATCAATTCAAAGTTTGCATTCAGATGTCCTGTGGTTCTTGAGTTGCCAGACACAAACGAGAATTCTATTATTTATGTGGAGTTAGATTTTGGATTTGAACAGCTCCTTGGAATCAGACAAATTCTCTGTATGTTGAACAATCATGGGAGCACATTTGTTGATGTATTTATCGTTTTTGAACAAGTTGGTATTTCCAGTTATTATATAATGAAATTGAGTAAGTCTAGCCAGTCAAGTTTGGCAGTCACTTTTTTGTATTTTTTTTTACACTTTTTACCCTTTCAAAATGGCCATGGCATATTCTAGTTAGCTTTAACACAATCTTATTCGTCTCATTTGATTTCACTCACACAGTTGCTTAATAAGCATGCTTGCCACATGAGGGCACTTTTGACTGGTTTCAAACACAAAATAGCTCTAATTGTTTTTTTTTTAATTTGATTATTAATTTTTATTCATTATATTTAATAACCAAAACTGTTTGGTTTGAGGGAGAACAAGTCAGATGAAAATTTTTAAAAATTTAGCATCTATCATTTGGAAATGATGCAAGAATAAAGCCATGTTTTTGCTCAATATAGTCAGTCTTGAAGACAAAGAAATTAGGAAAAAGTAAAATAAAAAAAATAGTAATTGTAACTTGTTCGTAATGGTCAACAACATGGTACTCCAAATTTATCTTTTCAGTATATACAAGACAGACAACTAAAATCATACAAGAAGATAGCTTACAAAACATTCATCAAAATGTTTGCAGACACCCTTGAGAATATCTGACCCGGATAAGCATGAAGGGTTAGAATCAATTGGGACCCCAACAGCTCAAGTACATGATAGTTCGAAGTGATTCTTCCGCCTGTTTCAGCTTCACTTGTTCATTACTGCTCTTGGATGTGGCCTTAATGGTGTTTGAATCGTTGACACTGGACCATTTTCTCACTTTTGTCCATGTAGAACTACTTGTCTCGTCTTTGACTCTGATGTTGCAGTCACACTTAGTAGCATGATCGAATTTACTCATCATTGATGTAGCAGGTTTTATTGCTAAATTCCTAGTGTTATGTTAATCAGAGCCAGTTCTCTTGTACTACTTATATAGAGAAGGGTGAGAATATGAATGTGGTTAGGAGAGACTGACCTGGAGGGCAAGCTTTTTAAGTCCACCTATTGCAGTGATAGTAGGATAATATAACATCCATGTGCTATCCATGAATTTTGCAAAGTTGAGTCAGGTTAAGATTTGGGCAAAATCTAAGCTTGAACTTCCGTTTTAGTGTGCTCCTTCCAAGTCCAATTCATATGGCATTGATGATATCTTAATATGGGCATGTTTAATTATTGTGAAAATTATCTTTATAGTAAAGTAACTGTGCAGGTGGTCATGTTGTGATTATTATTGTTAATGATGATAGATAGTCTGACAGTGATGCGAAGGTCTTCTTCTGCTAGGGTTTAAAAAACAATTCGCTACAGCAACTTTTTGACCATCACAGAAATGGTAGAATATCGTAATCTGCATCTATTTTTCCTGAGTTCTTTCGATGTGCATGATGGTATTTTCCAAATCAGGCTTATAAACAAAGGTCAGTATCAAGTTATACATGGAGCTTGCTTAGCACCATCAAAAGATGTACCTGGGCACATGCAAAGGATGATTTGCGGATAAGGTCACCACTCGATCGTATCTCATTAGCATCCCCTTTCGCTTTTGTTTTACTATAATTTATAATTAAGCATTACTTATTTCCATTAACATGGGAACAAACAACATCATTCCTCGTGGTTGCATTGCCTAAACTAGAAGAGTTTAATTCCATGGAATCATGAACTGTCAACTTAAGTGAATAAACTAATGATATTTCTTTGTACTTAAACTGCTGATTACAATATTATAACTGTCTGTGAAGCGATAAGAACGACACTTGTGACTTACAAGGATAATGGGAAAAATTTACAATCAAGCATTGAGGTTTTTTTTTTCAGCCATCCTTTTGCAAAGAAAAGGTGTTCGTTCAAATGAACATGAATTACTTTAAAGACATTGGCCCTGTTGTTTGGTAGCAAAATCTTGGTTGAGTCCCAAAGATGTGATTGGTTCCAAAAAGAGTTGAATCACATTGGGTTTTTGACAACATGCTAAGTGAGCAACTCTCCGGATAATCCTTTTTGTTTGTGAAATCCATTTTGTTTGCTTCACAGTCTCTTTGTGTTTTTGTTTTTACAGGTCTTGGGTGAAGTGTGTCCCTTCAATCTCACCTACTTTCATCATTTACACTCTTAATTACGCCATCCCCAACACATCAATCCACCATCAATCCCACAACTCATTAAACATAGTTATTATCGCCCACCCCAATAGCGAATCAATGTCGCACTCTATCCAGTTGAACCCTCTTCAAACCTTCCACAACATCTCTCCAACTCATTCAACTCAAGCTGCATCATCATCATCCATAACCACTATTGTCATCGCCAATAATGATGTGCTATTTTAGTAACACACAACTTAATACCCTGCTTTGTGATTGTAGTATAGAATAAGTAGGAATCATTCTGGACCGGGGATTAGAGGGCTTGCCAATTAACACTAAGAATAGCTAAAAGACAACTAATAATCTAATTAATTAAATAATGGGGGATTGAATTTTCTAAATTAAACTATGAAAATAACTACAAAAATTACTGAAAAGATAATAAAACTAAAGAGATAGCAAAGATGAGAAAATAGCTAAGGGTTTATCTCCACACACCAAACATATGTTTATAAATCAATCTTCAATAATCACTTGCTAACTCATGAGAGACAATGCTCAAGATTAACTGTGATAAACACTGCATTAATCTTATTATTTTCCCAAGCTCGTTGAATTAAACTAAGCATCGCTTTCAAACTATTCTTATCATGCTATCTAAACAAGAATCGCAAGTTAGATAACAATCTAAGATCATTAAGTTTTATGGAAAATATGAACACCGACTAGGCAATTACAAGTATGATCAACATCTTGTTCTTACCTAGGTTTTGACTTAACCTTACCAACGTTCCTTGGTATTTACTACTTGTGAGTACATAATTATAACAATTAGGTGAAATTCTTCTATACTCTAGCCCCAGATCCTAGCATGCTTACTAAGTTGGTCACCTTAACAAACATACAAAGAAAATTTCTCTATAAAACAGTTAAGCAAAACACAATCACTAATAGCAAGGAAGATTAAATTCAATTAATTCATAAAATGCATGTTCGAGGCTCGAATCCACTCCTAACTAAGAGGAGTTTAGTTAGACATATTAATTATGTTCAAACAGTAATCCATAATCAATAATCAAACTTAAAATAAGTAAAGAGATTAGAAGGAACGCTGTCGCCTGTGCGTGGTGGTAGAGAGAGGAATGCTAGGTGCGGATAACAGAGAGGAAGAGATGAACAAATCTCTTCCTTCCTTCTTCGATATGCTCCTTCTTAGTTCTTTTCGATCTCTACTTCTACTGTGAACTTGAAGAAGGGTCAACAAACGATGAAGGCGAGAGATCGAGAGGGAGGTCAGATGGGTGTTGTGAAGGAGGACGATGGGGTGTGGAAAGAAGACGGAAGAAGGGACTGTAGTTGTACGGATGAGGAGATGAAGAGAGGCCTGCGGTGGTGATGAGACTGTGACTGGGAGATCAGGCGAAGAACGGGGAGCTGATTGCGACAAACAATGGATGAAGATGGGTGTGCGCGTGATTGTGGATGGGATAGGAGGCTGTGATTAATAGGCTATGGATTCAAGACGATGGAAAGGTGTGAAGGGGCTGTTGCTAGATTGCAAGCTGATGGCGAGATGGTGGGTGGATAGATGCTTGATGGACTGTTGCGAAGAGGAGGGATCTGTGAGGATGATTGATGACGGGTTCAGGACGACGGCGGTTGTGGGAGGATGTTTGGCTTGCTGCGGCGGTGGATTAGGAGGCTATGGATGGGGATGCTATTGATGGATGGATTCTCTCCAAAGCAAGGTATCATCCCTTTTATAATTGTTTTCTGCTTGGTTTCTTTTTTTGTGTGGTTTCCTTGTGCAATTAGTTGCCAATTTGCTTCACTTAGCTTCTATTTTAGAATCTTGTAATTGAAAATCTACACAAACACGAAAATAGCAATTAGTACCATAATTAACAAGTAATAGCCAAAAAATATATATAGAAATATGGTACTAAAAATAGCCTAACTATACCCCTATCAAATAACTCATTGAAAACCCCAACAAATGATAGACTGGTCCACCACCTCGAACAACAGCTGTCACAAAACCTCACACTCCTTGCTCCCTTCGTCAAACCTAGCTCCTCTGTAGTTGACAACCATCAGAAGTTGCTGGCAGTAGCTAAGTACTACCATCATCAAAAGCTTCGCAAGGAGGCTTTTGCTTTCCGTATGACTCTTCAGTGGGATCTTAGCAACCCCTTTCATGTGAAGGAGCTTGAATCTAGAGGTGATCATGGAAATTCCTACTGCTTCCTACAATTCACCAATGAAACAAACAAAGCCAAAGTGTTTTTGGACAACCTTTGGGTTTTGATTGGTTGGTTGGTATCAATTAAAGACTGAGTTGTTGACTACACCTCCATCAACTTATCTCCAATTCCTTGTTGGATTCATTTCCACGAATTTCCTTACAACAAGATCACAAAAAGCGTGCAAGCTTTAACTGTTTGCTTTGGTCAGCTGATAGAAATTGATAAGCAAGCCCTTGCAGATCTAACCATTCCGTATATCAAATTCAAGGTTTGGTTGGATAGATCTAAACGATTCCCTTGCACTATGCTCATTGATTTTGGTATAAGAGGAGGTCGACAGTTCACCATTAGGTTTTGTTATGAAAATGCTCCTAATTTATGTTTTTGTTGTGGACTGATGGGGCACATTTTTGGACGTACATGTCATTTGTATGCTAAAGCATGTGAATCACTTACCATTGGAACACAATCAAGGAGAGAGGAACAGTTTGACCTACCTTTCAGGAAGTCTGCCCCTATCAAACATAGGAAATGCTCCCGCTCTATGTTTTCGGCTCCGGCCTTGGTGAGACGCTAAAGTACCATATACACCCAGCAACCCCTTGGTATAGTTGCCGTCGAAATGACCAGAACAGTCACTATTCCGTCTCTTTCACCTATCAGTCAAATGATTGTAGAAACTCTTCATAAGCCAGTCAACACAGTGAGTCAAGCCTTATTCGACTCGGTACCCAACTCGACGAGTCACACAATCAACACAGTGAGTCAAACAGGTTTCGACTCCATACCAAATTCAGTTAGACACTCAGTTAGCTCTGTGAGTCAAACTTTAAACGACTCAATATCCAATTCGGTGAGTCACACAGTCTATGTCTATCATTCGGTCAACAACAACTTGGTCATACTAGTCAACAATAGTGCTATGGACAACCCCTTCCTCACTCTGAGCGACAAAGGATATCATCCCCTCCACTATAACGCAGTAGTATTGCAGCAGTACAATGCTTTCAGACAACTCCGCCCATGCACGCAGTTCATCTTCCTCTCCCATTCCCTCTATTTCAAATGACCCCAATGACCCAATTCCAAATCCATTTCCCCCCTTTTTACACTACCGCCACTTCCTTCAGGGTCGATAATAGATCATCCACTGGTCGACCACAACTTGATCATGGACTCCATTATCAACTTATTTTCTACCCAATGGCTAGGTGTTCAGGAATGAACTCAGTCCGCATCAACCCTCCCTCTAGTTCAGTCCTCTCCCATTCCTAGTGTAGAATCACTTCAATGTGTAGTTTCCAATAATTCCCACACACACTCAACTCAAGTAGATACAATCGAACTCCTTTCAACCTACCAACATGCACGGTTCCCATGCTCTGACTCAGAACCAAATTCATATCGATTAGGCAAACTCCACCCCTGTCACAACCCCAACCACCCCAATCCACACTCCACAAGTTTCATCTCCAATCCCTCTCTCATATTCAATTATAGCTACTACACAGTGTCAGGAATGATAATAACAATACTTTGTACCCACGATCCAGCTCTCTGATTCCCACAACAATGATTCAGATGAACCTCCAAACATCAAGTCTCTCACCTATCAATAAACCACATAGTCTGGTGATTACAAGGCGTGGAGACAGTTCTAGAGTGGGACACTCTATTAGGCCAACACAGATTGGACATGGTTCATACAATCATTAATCAGGGTCTCACCAGGAAACGAACTACAAATTCTATCAACTCATCTTTCCTTATCATATTACTGCACTGTCTATTGTTGCTAATGGGGATAACACCCCGACTTGGACCCTATCTACATCACATCCATCTCAACATAACAAAAATTATTTGTCTATGACCACATGCAATGGTATCGCCTTCTTGATGCTCACCATATAAGTTATGAAGATTCCTCCTCTCCCAATACAGAGTCTACTTCTCCTACAGAGGCTGCGGCGACCGCCGATGAAGGGTCGCCTTAGTTTGCATGATCCTCTCATAGAATGCAATGGGAATGAGGTCTCCCTGTGCATTTTACAATCTAAAGACCCTCTCCCACAAGTCCAATTCAAATATTATCTTTTTCTCTGAGACCAAAACTACTTCAAATCAAATGCACCGCACTTGCTGAAGACTTGGTTACAAACATGGAGTTTCTGTGCCGGTAGCTGGAATATCAGGAGGACTTGCTCTCTTCGGGAAAGAAGGCATCCAAATTACTATTATCTCTTCTTGCAAATACTATTTCAATTGCATTATTGAAAACTTTCTTGTAAATACTACTGTTTGTTATTTTTGTTTATGGGGAACCAAATCAGTCACTTTGGAATCAATTTCGGCAAGCTCTAACACATCTATATTCTGATCATTCCCTCCCCAGGCTTATTATTGGGGATCTCAATGCCATTTTTTTCTTAGTGACAAGATCGATAGTAAAAAACCTAGGAGATCAAATCTGGCTCACTTGCGCACTTTCATTGCCACTCATAATCTGATAGATTTCCTTCTCAATGGTTCTAAGTTTATTTGGAATAACAAAAGGAAAGATCAAAATGGGGTCAATGCCAAACTTGACAGAATCATGGTCTCTACTGACTGGATGGACATTTTTCACTCTGCAATGGCCAAAATTATTATCATTTCGACCTCAGACTATAAATCCATTCGCTTAAGCTGGTGTCTAATATTAGTTAGGGTCCCAAATCATTCAGTTTTTTCAAATGTCGTCGCGGAATCCTAGCTGTAGGACTCTCATCTCCTCTTCCTAGGGAACACGAGCCCATCAACAACCCTATTTAAACTTCCATCTCAAAACAAAAAATCTTAGCTACAAGCTTAGTATGTGGAACAAAAATGAGTTAAAAATCGTTCAACACTGTATCTATGACACCCAACATGCTCTTAACAAACTTCTAGAGGAAAATGTTACTGCTACTTCTATCCTGGAAAATCAGCTTTCAAGAATTCTCATGAGGGAAGAGTTTTTTGGAAAAACAAATCCGAATTTTCTTGGCTTCTTGATGGAGGTAGAAATAAAAAATGTTTTCATCTGGCATTCTAATGCGCAGAAATAGGAATCTGATCTTGCGCATCAAAGATGACGGGAATGTCTGGCATTCTGATAAGAGTGTGTTGGGCCAAGTCTTTAACAATTATTTTGAGCACATTTTCCTGAGGAAGATGAAATCCGCTCCATCAATGAATATGGGCAGTCATTAGGCTCATGGCCCAGATGGATGTCACACTTTCTTCTTTCAGCATTACTGGGATATTGTTAAACAAGACATTATGGAAGTCGTTTAAAATTTTTTCATTACTCATCACTTTGACTCCAAACTTAATGAGACTTTCATCGCCATAATCCCTAAAGTCACCAACCCTACTGGCCCGGATAATATATACCCATTGGGCTATGTAATGTGATCTACAAGGTTATATCTAAACTTATGGAAAACCGTCTCAAACCCTTGTTAGATAACATTATTTCACCTAACTAAAGAGCTTTTCTCAAAGGTAGGTTGATTGCTGACAATGTCAGCATTGCTCATGAAACTTTTTTTCCAAATGAAACATTGTTGCAAGAAGAAACAAGGCTGGATGACTATTAAAATTGATATGGCTAAAGCTTATGATTGGGTTGAATGTTTTTTATCCTTGATATTCTTAAACATTTAGGACCAAACGATCGAACAATGTATTTCTACTACCTCCTTAAAAGTCCCGCTCAACGGGTGTCCTCTCCAAGCCATCCAACCCTCGAGAAGCCTCAAGCAAGGGGATCCTCTATCCCCTTATCTTTTCATTATTTTGGCGAGGCTCTTTCTCGCCTTTTATGTCAGGCGGAGCAAAATGGTATCATCCAAGGTATCAAGATTAGACGACACTCACCTCCTATCAGTTACTTGTGGTATGCCGATGATCTTATGTTGTTTTGTCGTGCCTCACTGGCCGAGGCTCATAAGGTTAAAGACATCCTCGAAAATTTTTGGTCCACTTCAGGATAAGGGGTGAACTATGATAAGTTCTCCATTTTTTTTACAGCAACAATGTACATCAGAGACACACCAAGATGATTAATCGTATTCTAGGTTCAAAAGTTTATAACCCAAAGGGAAAATACCTTGGATCCCCGTTACTTCTGTCCAAGAAAAAATCAAACGGTTTCCAATTTATGATTGACAAAGTTGATAACAAATTTTCCACCTGGAAATCCAAAGTTCTCTCACAGGCTGGTACATAGAACAATTATGGTCAAGGCTGTCAGAAATTATATCCCTGTGTACACCATGCATTCCTTCTTTCTCCCGTGTGTTGTTACCAACAACTTGATTAATTGGCCTATAACTTCTGGTGGAATGGGATTGTGGATAGTAAATCTAAACACGTGTACTTGGAATCGGATCGTCTGTCCACAAGGGAAACATTAATATTCCTTCTTCCAAAACAAAAAATCTTGCCTTAATGGCAAAAAAATTGTGGCAAACCTTTTGTAATCCTCAGAACCCAAAGGTGCTTCAGCTCAATGCCATTTTGTTTCATAAAAACACCTCTTTCAACTGACTAAAGCCCCTGCTTTGGCTTTTTTTGCTTGGCGCGGGACAACTCTGCCTTTTTGAAAATGAAAACTTGGTTTTTATGGCAGATCCTCTTTGGGAAGCAAGTTGATATTTTGCATGACTACTTGGTAAAACCATATTTTCTTCTATTGGATGGTCTTCCTTTACCTACTCTTTTGAAATTGCCACAGACAATTCTATTCCTTTGGTAGTCTTCTGACCCTTAGGAGATTCACTGGAATATGGAGCCGATCCAATCTCTATTCTCGGCTCTGGTGGCCGGGGATATTCTGGACATTCCAATCAGACCCTCCTCCTCCCATGATAGACTTATTTGGGGTTTTGAGTAAAAACATAATTTCTCAGTTAAAAGTGTCACTCGTGCTTTTACAATAGAACTTTCTAGGAGCTCCACCTCTCAGCCACCCTTTTATTCCTCTATGGCAAGACAATTAAAAGAATTATGGAGAATTAAAGCCCCTCCCAGATCTTTATTCCTTTTTTGAAAATTAATCAAAACATTATCCCTTCTCTTGCCAATTTGGTCAGGCTTCACACTCTAATTGAAGATAGTTGTATCTTTTGTCAAAATCACTCAGAAGATGCTACTCATCTTTTCTTTGGATGCCCAAATATCAACCAATGGTGGCAGCTCTCCTCCGTTCGCATTGATTGGTTTAGTAGCATGTTCCCGACACCCTCGATTCCTTTATTCTTCATGTTTATTTAGGACACAGCCAAAACCCACCCATCCTCGAAAGACGAATTACTATCCCAATTCATGGTTGAGATACAATCTATTTCAAAAATCCGCAATAAATGTATCTTTAACAAAGGCATTTTTAATCCACAAGTTTCTCAGGACTTTCCATCGTAACTGGGACATATGGCATAAACAATGGTTTTTTTACTGAAGATTTTCCCTTAGTTGTTGAAGGGTGTGCAAGCTTGCCTTTGGTTTCGCCGGTGCAATTTTCACGGGTGAGCTGCAATTGTGTTGGGGGTTTGTAACACTGTTTCGACCAGTCTCTAGCTTGTTGCACTGTTTGGAGACGATCAGATAGGTGTAGGAGAGAGTTTTTGCCGTTTTGGGGGTTTGAAAATTGCTAAAATTTTGGTTTTCATTTGAATGGCCTATCTGAGTTCAAGCCTATTTTGAAAAGCTTCCAGAGTCGCCAAATCATTATTTTTACGGATTAGGCGCTTCATCAGGTTGGATTTGGGTTTTGGAAACCCATTCCGCTCAGGTGAGCATAACTCATCTCTTTTTTAGAATGTTGCCATTATGACATTTTTAAGCATGTGCATGTTATTTGATATATGAATGCAGTTTTAAATGTTGCTTATGAAAAAAAAAATGGAAATGTTGGTTGAAAGCCATGTGGTATGGTAGTCGCTCATGTTAGGAAATGAAAACTTGTATAGTGGCATATTTGCTGAGATCGCATAATATTTCAAGAGTTTATGCATTGGGCTGTAAAGTAGCACATGAGAGTGATTGCATAATAAAGCATTCATGGCATGTTATTGAGAATAGGGATTGCATAATTAATCATTCATAACATGCATTTGAGAATCCATGTGAAATTTTGCTTGACAATGGTTTTCTTGGTTGTATATTGATGTAACCACCTTGGGTGGGTGGACAACGAGGGAGATATGGTCGGCAAGCTACCAAGGGAAAAGTGTTATAACACCTTGGGTGGGCGGACAACGGGGGAGATATGGCAGGCAAGCTACCAAGGGAAGACTATTGTTGGTGATGTTGAGCACATGTTTGAAATTGTAACACCTTGGTTGGCGGGCAACGAGGGAGATATGACCGGGAAGTTACCAAGGGAAGATTATTGTTGGTGTTGTTGAGCACATGTTTGATATTGTAACACCTTGGGTGGGCAGCCAGTGGGGGAGATATGGCCGGCAAACTACCAAGGGAAGACTATTGTTGGTGCTGTTGAGCATGTGTTTGATATTGTAACACCTTGGGTGGGCGGACAGCGTGGGGGATATGGCCGGATAGCTACCAGGGAAAAAAGTGTTGTTGTGACATTGATATGATGATGTTAAAGTTGTTGAGCATTTGCACATATACCCGTTTCAAAATAAGGAACTATGTTAAACCAGTAAAGGAGTACGATGCATTTCTTTGTAGGAAAAAGAAATACTGGCAAAACACATTTGAGTGTTGCATTTCACATGCATATTTACATCATGATTGAACATTTGGAATAAATAGTGTTTGTGCATTGTTAAGTTTTATGATTCTTTGAATTGTTGTGGTTGATAATCAGTATTATATTCCATTCATGTTGCATCTCATGTACACATGTATTATCCATTTTATTTGCCTTAATTGTTATTATGCCTTTTTTTTTGGGGTTGGATGTTTAAGTTATCCTTATACCAGCTAGTGCTGACTCGTTTGCTTGTTTTGTGGCAAATGAGTGTATCTCTACTTGGGTGCAGGTGGTGTTGTTGGGGCTGGTGCTACAAGTGGAGCTGAGTGGTCAATGCTCGCCTTTTTGGATGGTGAGTTATCCCATTTAGTGGATTGCCTGTATGAATTCAACGTTATGCTTCTCTTTTGATTTTTTTTTGGATTTTGGAGTTGCGTCTCATTTTTTAGACATTTAGGTGTCTCAAAAATCGAGGCGTGATAGTTTAGTATCAGAGCCTTGGTTAGCGCTAAGGAGGGATGCTCAACGTTTCCTCGAATGTGGAATGGCTAGTGGAGTTAAGGACTTTCCTTGTTGTGTGAACGGATATTATGTTTGATTTATTTTTTTGTAAATTAGAGGCATTGTGTAAGGGAGATTTAGGGTTCGATGTCTACTTTCTTAAGTTATATTAGAATATTTCGGATGTCTACATAGTTGTACAATTTGATGTTGCATTTCCCCTAGGCCATTGTTGATAAGATTGAATTTCTTTCATGCATGTTACTCTCTCTGTGAGTAGTTGAGATGATATAAGTTGTGATATGCTTAGGCTATTCTTGTTAGTGTGAGGTTAATGATGAATGTGTTATGGTTTGTATGTGTTGGTTTGTGGTACTATTGCATTGCATTTTGGTAGGATATTTATGATAGTGTGAAAGTTACACCCTAAGTGTGACATTTCCATTGTGTGGTTTAGCTCCACGTTGGAATATTTGCTTGAGATTTTAGTAATTGCTGGTTTATAACATTCATCCTTTTAAGGTTTGTATGGCATTGGTAGATAGATTATTTGTGTTGCGGGCATCTATGTTAAGTTTAATCTCGAGGACGAGATTTCTTTTGAGGTGTGTATGATGTAACATCCGTAAGTTTTGGTTTAACTAATTTAATTAAATTTTTGAGTTTTATGATTAAAACCAGTGATTTTAGAGTTCTTAGAAATTAAATGATAGTTATAAAAATTTCTGGATTTTTTGGTGGGATGCCTTAAAAAATCCAGTGGGGGCAAATAGCCTCCCACCTATAAAAATTGGCCCTTTTTTCTTTTTCTTCCTCACGAGCAGTAGAGCTACTCTTCTTCATCTCCGACTAGATTTCAGGCCGTTCGTCGTCGTTTCACCACCAAATCTCATCATCTCTTATCCGTTTTTCTTCATTTTCATTATCTCTTCCTTCTCCTTCGATTTCTCGCTCAAAATCATAGTATATCAGATTGTGGTGCTCGATCGGAGTTGTTGGAGGTCGAATGATTGATTCCGCTTTGATCAGACCCTTTGGTGGAGTCAATTAGGGCTTTTGGAGCCGGTAAACCCACATGCAGAGGTGGGTGAGTGTCAGTCAGAAAATTCGGAAAAGAGAACAAGGTGTGCAAGTTTGCTTTTGGTTTTGACGACGCAATTCGTGTGGGTGAGCTGCAATCCACTATGTCCGGGGGTTTGTAGCACTGCTTCGAACAATTTCCAGCGTGTTGCACTGTTTGGAAACGATCAGATCGGTATAGGGGAGAGTTTTCACCGTTTTGGTGGTTTGGAACGATTTCGCTGAAATTTTGGTTTTCATTTGGTGGTCTGTCGGAGTTCGAGCCTGTTTTGGAAAGCTTCTAGAGTGGCCAAATAATTGTTTTCACGGATTAGGCACTTCGTTAGGTTGGATTTGGGTTTCGAAAACCCATTCTGCCCAGGTGAGTAGAACTCATCTCTTTTATAAAATGTTGCTGTTATGACATTTTTAGTATGTGCATGTTAATTGAATGCAGTTTTGAATATTGGTTATGAAGAAAGATATGGAAATGTTGGTTAAAAGCCATGTGGTATGGTAGTCACTTATGTTAGGAAATGAAAGCTTGTATAGTGGCATATTTGCTGAGATTTCATAATATTTCATGAATTTCTGCATTGGGCTGTAAAATAGCATATGAGAGCGATTACATAATTAAGCATTCATGGCATGTTATTGAGAATAGGGATTGCATAATTAATCATTCATAGCATGTATTTGAGAATCCATGTGGAATTTTGTTGGATAATGTTTTTTTTTTTTTTTTTTTTTTTCTTCTGATTGTATATTGATATAACCCCCTGGGGTGAGTGGGCAGCGGGGGAGATATGACGGCATGCTACCAAGGGAAGAATTTTTTGGTGCTGTTGAGCACGTATTTGATATTGTAATACCTTGGATGGGCGGGCATCGGGGGAGATATGGCCGGCAAACCACCAAGAGAAGACTATTATTGGTTTTGTTGAGCACGCATTTGATATTGTAACACCTTGGGTGGGCGGGCAACATGGGGGATATAGCCGGCAAGCTACCATGGGAAAGAATGTTGTTGTGACATTAATATGATGATGTTAAAGTTGTTGAGCATTTGCACATATACCCGTTTCAAAATAAGGAACTACGCTAAACTTGTAAAGGGAATAACACTTAGCCTTGAGAAACAAAACTTTTATGTGTAGAAAAAAATGAGTACTGGCAAAGCACATTTGAGTGTTGCCTTTCACATGCATATTTACATCATGATTGAACATTTGGAATAAAGAGTGCTTATGCATTGTTAAGTTTTATGATTCTTTAAATTGTTGTGGTTGAGATTATGTATTATATTTCATTCATGTTGCATCTCAAGTACACATGTATTATCCCTTTTATTTGCCTTAATTGCTATTGATGCAGTCTTTTTGCTCCCTGCTTTGACCTAATCCCGCTGACCTGCACAAGTAATGCACGTGAGCCACAAACCACTATGGGGTGGCCGATGACAATCCGATGCTAAAGTCAAACAAGGCTCCGAAGATGGCGTAATACTGTAACAGGGAATTTGTAGCGTACCCTAGTTTACCAACCTCATGTCTTATTTATAGTGCAAGGAGTTCTGGTTCTACTAGGCCATCGTAGGCGTAGTTTAGGAAGGAGATCTTAGTGGAGATCCTTCCTTAATTAGGAGTCGTGTTGTCAGAGGAAAGTTCCATGTTAGCTCCGTGCTCCTAGATACGCAGGAGATAGTTCCCAATCCAAGAACAATTCGTAGATGGGAGTTTCCCTGTGTGGAAGATACTCTGGTGTTTGCCTCCAAGTTGGAAGCAAATAGCAGTTTTAGTTTCCCGTCCGAAGCTGATCCTCGAGATGTTTGCCTAAAGAGAGATTACGGGTATTGAGGATAGCTGTGAGACTTGTGGGCCTAGCATGCTGTGAGAGTTCGGGTCCTTCTGGCGGACGGCAGTTGAGCGGGCTTAGAACCACTTGGGCCGGATCAGCGTAGGGTTGATGCTTGAGGCCGTAATTCCTCGAGATTATCATGACACATGTACGACTCCGAGGTGTGACCATTTTTATGTATCATCAACTACTCCCCCCGAGTTAGTGGGCCGTCACATCGGTTCATTAAGTCATCTCTTGAAGGGATGCACTGCTCATGATGATTGAGTCTGAATTGTTGCTTGAGCCTCTCACTGCATTTATTGAACGTGCGTTGGTTCAGCGAAAAAGAGGCACGAAGACAACCTCTATTTAGGTCATTAGTTGTGTAGAATCTAATTCTTCTAGTTTCATTTCTTTCGAAGCTACCGCTCTGATTAGAAAAAATTGTTCATCTTCCTCATGGCTCAAGAAAACCTTCTTGATGACGCTGTCTTGGCCGATGGCCTGGAGTTTTTCGAAAATAGGTTGTTGTGTGAACCTGGTCTCGTCAAAATCCGTACGAAGTTAGGGGTCCCTGAGGACCTGCCGTTGTATTTCCTGACCGGTGACCAAACGTCGATATCACCTCTGGCTAGTTTTATATGTTTGTACTGCGGGATTCTTCAAACTGGAGTGCATTTTCCGGTTCTAGATGTGATCTGAGAGTTCTTGGACTTCTTAGGGATTCCTCCGGCTCAGTTGGGGCCCAATGGATATAAGATCATCCTCATGATTATGTTCAGTGCTAAGGAGGCCGACGTTAACGTGACTCCGCGGGTGATTCAGTTGTTGACCTCTCATCGGCTAAAGAGTAATGTTGTTTGTAAGATGAAGTTACCGAATTGCTTTGTTAAGCTACATGATGATTTCAAGTTCTGGCAAAAGTACTACTTTTTGGCCCCTACGAATTCGAAATATTTTCAATGCAAGGGTTGTTCGCTCGCGTGATAGTTCAGGTCGCTTCGTAAGTTCATCTTTTTTCCTGTGACTTTGATGTGCTTGATAGTGGGTTGTTTAACCATCGCTTACATTTTTTGCAGGAAGGTTTCCCACTACTCCTCTTATCTTAGAAGAGCAAAACACCATAGAGAAGTTCCGCGTCCTGCAGAAAAGAAAGGCAGTTGATGTCATAAGGGTTTCCAACTTCATCCGTAGTGGGTTGTAGGACAACTGGCACGTCACCCCCACTCTGTATCGAGAGTTGAACATTAAGTTGGAAGATGGGGCCCCTTCAAGGAAGAGGAAGGCTACTGGGTCCAAAGCTTCTGTTCTGTTTGATGTGGAGGAACCGTCTGAGACTCTTGCCTTCTTCGTGAGGAAGATGTCTCGTGTTAGAACTGGCCCGTCTTTGGCACAACCTGCTCCGGTGAAGGGGGAGCACGAGTCTGCTAGACCTGTTGAGGCAGAGACTGATGTTTTCGGCTTGGAGAAGGATTACATGCGATTGGCAGAAGTTGTAGACAGGTCGAACCTTAGTGATGCGCAGATCGAGGCTCTGAATGACCACCTTGTGCGGGTTGCAATGGCTGCTTCTGCTGGTGCTGATTCGCGTGAGGCTGCTCCGGCAGAAGGCCCTTGTGAGGATTTGCCTGTGGTGGTAGAATCTGATTGCCCCATAGCTGATTCGCCTGATAGTGGCCGTGATACCAGTCGTGTCTCTTGCAGTTCGCATTGCTCACTGTCTCGCTCTAGGCCTCAGTTAGAGGTGTTGGAGGGTCATTTGGATACTTCGCTGCCTTCTCTCCCTCTGGATCCCATTGAGTCGTCTCGCAAAAAAGGGGTTGTTATTGTTGACAAGGGAAAGGCCACGGAGGAGAGCTTGAGGACGGTAGCTACTGTGAAGGGCGGCACCGGCATAGTTCCCAATAAGGGAAAGCTTCATCCAGGAGCACGAATAAGCCTGTTTTCACCGAATTTGGTGAAGCTGAGTTCACTGATCTGGCACCAAGAGGTGGACCTAGAGTATGCTTCGAGGAAACATATAAGCAGGCGTCATAGCTGGCTGATGGATCACGCTCCAAAACCCGAGGAGGATTTGTTGGAAGGGTGTATGGATAAGGGCCTTAAGTACCTTATGACGGGTATGTCTCATTTGAGCCACGCGGCCGTTGCTGGGATGGAAGTAGAGGCGGCTCGTGAGAGTATACACCTTGGGGCGTGTACGCTATATTCCGATGCGCTTTATGAAATTGAGCTGCTTAAGAAGCAGACCGAAGAAAAGCGATTGGATTAGTCAACCGTGGCCGTTGAGGCTCAGAGGGCTCGTCTGGAAGACCTTGAGCGTGATCTGACAGAGGCGGTGTCTGAAAGGGATGGACTTAAGCAGGAGTTGAGTCGTATCTGCCGAGAAGTCGAGGTTGCACATGAAGCTGCAGCTAAGGCAAGTTTTGAAATGTTGTCTTGCACTGAAGAGAGTGCTTCGAATGAAGTTGACTGGGCTGCTGAGAAGCAACAATTGGAATCCGATGTGGAGTTTTATGTTCGAATTGAGGCAGCATGAACTTAGTGTCGTGAAGAGCAGTTTGGCAACAAAGCAGTCTGAGGTGAACTTGTTGATGCAAAGGTGCGGGTGGAAGAGTTTTAACAGGAACAAGGCAAATGTGAGTTTTGCTTGGTTGTACATGGACGGCTGGAGTTGCTGGCGTTGATAAAGGAGGACCATCTCGAGTGGGATCTCAGCCGTTATAAGATGTTGTATGTGGACCTGTCTATTTCCTCGACGTCATCGAGCGAGGAAGACAGTTTGAGCTCGGATGTCCAGGCTACGGCGTGTGTGGACGCAACTTTTGCTCCTTCCACTAGGCTGAAATCTTCCATTTATGTACTTTCTCCTGATAAGGAGTGAACTTTGTGTGCTTGTGTTCTTTTTGTCTTTGACCATTAATGCAAATTGTTTTATTCGTTTCGTACTTGTTGTCTCTACTGCATGTTTTTCGTTTCGCCTTGTCATCTTGTTTTGGCATAGGCTGGGTGAATCAATAATACGTTGATTGGTCTGTCTGCGGTAGAGATCTTGACCTCTTTGTGCTGTGAATGACTCGGGGTCATTGCGGTGTAGTCATGTCTGGTACTGGGCATGTTACGAATAGTTGAGTCTTCCAAGTTGTGCCCTGTTCGCAAGGTATGCTGCTTGAGAGTTACCTTGCTTGTCTGACCGGTCAGCTGTAGCTGCTGCTATGAGCGAGTTGTGATGGCCGAGCGTGCGTGTCAGAGAGTTCGTGCTGAGTCAGGTGTCGTAGGCTTGGGTTGGCATCCTAAGTAGCTTTTATCTTAGCACTGGCCGTACGATCTTTGTATCGGCGCAAGTGGCATTCGCTTAACATTAGAATGTTGGTCATTTTGAGCGTGAAGATGCTGACTCAGCTAGATTTCTGTTTGGCGATTAAGCTGAAAAGCGGTGATCTCGTGGAAAGCCGTCGGAATCAGTTCGGGACTGACTAGGCTCCCACTCTCTAAATCATTTATATCCGAGCAGAGCAGACTACAGATTCGGAGAATAAAGGTTTGGCGATCAAGCTGAAAAACAGTGGTTCCATGGCAAGATGTCGAAATCAGTTCAGGATTGACTAGGCTCCCATCTTTCGAACCATCTACACCCTCCCCGCGTGGTGGGGGGCTACAAATTCGAGAGAGGTTTGGTGACCAGGCTGAAAAACAATGGTCCCGTGGCAAACCATCAAAATCAGTTCAGGACTGACTAGGCTCCTACCATCCAAAATTATCTACATCTGAGTGCACAAAGCTACAAATTTGGGGGTGTTCGGTGGCCACGCTGAAAAGCAGTGGTCCCATGGCAAATCGTTGAAATCAGGTCGTGGCTGACTGGATTCCCACCTTCTAGACTATCTACACCATCGCAGCGCAGGCTACAAGTCCAGGTTTGGTGATTTGTCGGACATGCTGAAAAGCAGTGGTCCCGTGGTGAGCCATCGGAATCAATTCAGGACTAACTAGGCTCTCACCTTCTAGACTATCCACACCCTCGCAATGGGGGCTACAAGTCAAGGTTTGGTGATTTGGCGACCACGTTGAAAAGCAGTGGTCCCGTGGCGAGCCATCAGAATCAGTTCGAGACTAACTAGGCTCCCACATTCTAGACTATCTACACCCTCGCAGTAGGGCCTGCAAGTCCAAGTTTTGATCATTGACTGCAAAGGGAGCAATGATCCCTGGCGAGTTGTCGTCACCAGGCGTGATAGCGCTGATTAGACTCTCACTTCCTAAGTCGTCGATGCCCACGCTAAGCGGACTAGGTGTTGGGATAAACCAAAAGCCATCGTCATCAGTCTTGCTGACTAAGCTTACCTGATTTGAATAGAGGTTCCGCTTGCTAGGGGGTGTGCGAATCTAATCCCTTCGTAAGTTGCATGGAGTGGATGAAATTACCTTAAATCAGCTGGTGATCTATAGGTATAATTCGTATGCTAGGGTTGACTGGGATATCTAGTGCTCGTGCCAAGCATGTGACAGAGTGTTGTTTGAATAATAGGCCGAGTCCATGGTGTGTTGCATGTGCGGCGTAGATTGCGTGGTGACACATGTACGACATATATTGCGTGACGGTTGAGTATCGGTTATTCCCCCTCAATTGATGGGGTTGCGTGCAGCACCATTAATTGATTGACGTGGCCTGTGCAGTTTCCTTGGGAATCGTCGTTTTCCAATTTCCCGTACGGTATTCAATGCTTGGCAGTTAATGTTTGAGTGCCCGCTTGGTGAACCATCATGTCTATATAATGGTGTTTTTCAATTGTTGTAGGCACTATCTTTCGCATAGCTTATCTTCTGTAATGTCCTTGCTTGAAGAAGATGTTTTGGGTTTTCCAAAGGCTGAAGTTGAATCTCCGTATCTGGAGTCTCCGAATGTTCTGACATTTGCGCCGATCAGGCATAGAGATAGTTGTTGTTATGCGTGGTCACCTGATATGGGTGGGCACGTAGTTATTTGCTGAGGTTTCGTAATCTCTTCTCATATTTCGGAGAAGTAGTACGAATTCTCTCCCAAGGGAAGAGTTTGCCATTTATGTGCAAGTGCCTTATCTTTGTTCCTGAATGTTTGATATCAGATATAGCGTCTGTGTCTTTCTCCGTGGTGGCCTCCTCCGCCACTTCTTGATTAACCCCATCGTCCGACTTTGCGCTGAAATTCGGGATCTCGAGATGAAGAGGAGTTGGACATGGTCCATGGATTGGGCCATTGATTATTGGATGTCCCCCTCATCCCCGCATCCGGATTGTGCACCCTATCTGTGTCGACCTAATACCTGTCCCAGGTTTACCGTTTCGACGGATCGAGCGGGTGAGTGAGTTGTTTTTGGCAGTGGCTCATCGCGAGATTCCCGATTGCTGATTTTGTACCCCCCACATACCATATTTGATGGTGGCGTTTGATGGAGCGTTATTTCGCTTTTGGGTAGCTTGCCCCGGGCTGCTTGTGTTGCTTAAGTGGTCGAACAATTTAAGCAAGTCCTTATTCAATGTTGATCAAATGCCTGCAGTATGTAGTCTTTTGTATCTACCTTAGAGTGTTCGTAATATGTTGCCTTTTGTATATGCCTGAAGGTGTTCATTGTTACATCTTTCCATAATCAATAGAGTTTGTTTTTCGTAACTCTTCCTTTATTTCTTAAATGATTGAAAGTCACATAAGTCATTTTAAGAACTAAAACTCAATATTGACTATGGAAAGGGAAATAAACAACTAACGGTTGATAGAGATAAATTGATCATGGCCTTAAAGTGGATTCGGGTTGCTCTCGCGGATCATTCGGTGGACTGTCATGGCGTTACTGAAGAGTAAACCTTACAGAGGGACGGATATCCGCACCAATTAAATGTCTGGGGGATGTGTTCCCGTTTGCCATGGCCTTTTCGACTTACTGGGCGGAAGAGCTTGTTGCTCCTGTACCGCTTGAAAGGGACGTCTCTACCGTCTTTTGGCCTTGCACTGGGTCAAACCGCTCGCATGATGTAGTTGAATATGGGAGCACTCTATCTGTTTCAGTGCAGTGTAGTGGCAGCCTCGTGCTGTAGGTTGGTCTCCACGTATGGTTCCTTCGGAGTGGTTAGCAGTATACTTAACACACTGGTGAAAGGTGGAGACCACTACTTCCATCTGGTGGAGCCAAGGTCTTCCCAGGATGAGATTGTAGGATGACGGTGCGTCTACCACCATGAAGACTAGAAATAGGACTTTCCTGAGCTGCGACTTTCCCGCTACCATAGCCAACCTTATCTTTCTGATCCGATCAGCGGGTGTTCTGAAGACGTCAGGTTTTCCTCCTTGAGGTCCATGCTGCGGAACGCGTTGTAGAATAGAACGTTAAGTGAACTTCTTGTGTTGGCCAAAGCTTTCTTCCTACTTTGCGATGGAAACAGAGATGACCAAGGCGTCGTTGTGCGGCGCTCGGACTCCGTCAAGGTCTCTGTCCGTTAAAGTCAAAGTGGGAATGGGGTTCTGAACCCGTGAGTGACAAATGTGCCTGTCCTCACCCGCAGATTGTTTCCGCATATCTAGTAGTGTCCACTTGCAGGACCTGTATGACTGGTCTTTATTCGGTCCGACTCCAAGAAAGAAATTGATTATCCCTGGAGTCGCCTTCTCTTTTTCTTTAATTGACTGCCCCTGTCCTTTGTTTGTTCCGTTGGTTTCTCAGACTTTAGGAACTCTTTCAGTTTGCCTTTGTGGATCCAGTACTCAATTTCATACCTCAGATTCTTGCAGTCGTTGGTGTTGTGGCCACCTTCCTTGTGGAACGCGCAGTATTTGCCGTTGTCTCCACATGTCTTTGGGGGCCACTTCAGTTTCTCCCAGCTTTTCATGAAGTTAAATATGTTTGACAGGCAAGCACTCAGGGGTGTCACTGCTCTTGATCCAACGTAGTAGGATGATTTCTCCGGCTTAGGCCGACCAGGGCCCGGTCTATTGTCGCTGTGCTTCTTTTTGCTCCATTCCTCGTCCTCGCGACTCTTTCCCTCCTTATTGTCCCTAAGAGAGGAGAGCTTTCTGTCACATTCGGTTTCCCTTTTAGTGCTCATTGACTCTTTCAGGGTGATGTGTCTTTGGATGCTCTTGAGTTACGCCATGTCCATAGGTGGCTCCAAGGTGAGGTCCTCAAAAAACTTTCCCTCTCTGAGGCCCATAGTGAAGGTCGTCACTACTCCCGTCGATGAGGGTCAACGCTTTGTTGAAGCGCGTGACATACTCTCGGAGCGTCTTGTCAGACGTCTTCCTTAGAGATAGTATGTAGTGTCGGCCTTTTCTGAAATGCTGGCTTTCGACGAAACATATCAGGAATTCCTTTGCCAGTGTTTTGAAGGAGTCGGTTGACTTTGGTGGTAGGCTGTGGAACCATGTCAGCGCAGAGCCTTTTAGACTGGTGGGAAAGGTTTTGCACATGACGAACTCTGATTCTTCTTTGAGGGCCATTACGTAGTGTTAATGCGCAGATGATTGAAAGGATCGGTGGTCCCGTCGTAGGAGTCGAGCTTCGGAGGAGTGAACTTCCTCGGAAGTACCTCGTTCATTATCCGGTCCACGAATGGTGGGACGAAAAAATGATATAGTACGTCCAGATCATGCACCTCTTTGCAGAAGGGGTTCCAAGGGTCGAGCCTCTCTGTCCTGGCGGTGAGCACAACGTTAGCCGCACATCCTCTTTTAGTCCATGAGAACTAATGGGGGCTTAGCTCTCTTGCGCTTGCTCCCTTTCATCTTCTGGAGGCGAAGGTCTGTGTTGCTCTTGGTCTTTGTTAGGAGGTGGTGGATTCTGTTGCTTAAGAGTTTTCACTGCCTTGGCGATCTGTTGTATCTGAGATGCCAACACGTCGATTATGGGGTCTGTGGTTACTGTCGTTGGCGTGGGAGCGTGAGTCGGCTGCCAGTGCATGATAGCAACTACTGAATGAGGCGATATAGGGGTAGCCTGAGAGTTGGACGTGTCCCCTGGTTCTTTGTTGTTGCGTGACCTGGTAGTCACCATTTCTCTTGGTTTTGATAGGAGACGATGATTAGTGTAAAGTTATGAACTATGTCGTCCCCACAGACGATGCTAAACTGATGCAGTCTTTTTTCGCTCCATGCTTTGACCTAGTCCCGCTGACCTGCACAAGTAATGCATGTGAGCCACAGACCACCGTGGGGTGGCTGATGACAATCCGATGCTAAAGTCAGACATGGCTCTGAGGAAAGTGTAATACTGTAATAGGCAATGTTTAGTGTACCTTAGCTTACCAACCCCATGTCTTATTTATAGTGCAAGGAGTTCTGATTCTACCAGGCCATCATAGGCGTAGTTTAGGAAGGAGATCTTCGTGGAGATCCCTCCCTAATTAGGAGTCATGATGTAGGAAGGAAGTTTTATGTTAGCTCATTGCTCCTAGATACGCGAGAGATAATTCTCAATCCAAGAGCAATCTGTAGAAGGGATTTTCTCTGTGTGGAAGATACTCTGGTGTTTGCTTCCTAGTTGGAAGCATAGAGCAGGTGTAGTTTCCCGTCCGAAACTGATCCTCGAGATACTTGCTTGAAGATGGCTTACGGGTATTGAGGATAGCTGTGAGATGTGTGGGCCTAGCATGCTGTGAGAGTTCGGGTCCGCCTGGTGGACCGCAGTTGGGCGGGCTTAGAACCGCTTGGACAGGATCAGTGTTGGGCTAATGCTTGAAGCCGTAATTCCTCGAGATTATCATGACATGTGTACGGCTCCGGGGTGTGACCGTTTTTATGTATCATCAGTTATTATGCCTTTTTTTTTGGGTTGGATATTTCAATTTTCCTCATACCAGCTAGTGCTGACCCGTTTGCTTGTTTTGTGGCAAATGGGTGTACCCATACTTGGGTGCAGGTGGTGTTGTTGGGAACAGAAGGCTAACATAGAACTTCCCTCCTATAATACAACTCCTAATTAGAAAAAGGATCTCCACGAAGATCTCTTTCATAAACTACGCCTATGATGGCCTGGTAGAACCAAAACTCATGCACTATAAATAAGATATGAGGTTGGTAAGCTAAGGTACGCTATAAATTTCCTATTTACAGCATTACACATTCCTCATATATATCCCTGTCTAACTTTAGCATCGAAGTGTCATCGGCCACCACAACGGTGGTCCATGGCTCACGTGCGTTACTTGTGCAGGTCAGCAGGTCAGTGGATTAGGTCAAAGCAGGGAGCGAAAATCGATTGCATCAATTTGGTGTCGTCCGTGGGGACGACAGAGTTCTTAACTTTTCACTAGCGTCGTCTCATTTCAAAACCCAAAAAAATGGTGACCACTAGGTCACACAACAACGAAAAACAGGGGGACATGTCAAACACTCAGGCCAGTGAGGTATCGCTGCTTTCAGCGACTCCAGTCATACACGAGCTGCAGACTCACGCCTCCGCACCGACGGCAACAACAATGGACTATGAATCGATAGGTTGTCATCTCAGATACAATAGATAGCCAAGGCGGTGGAGGCTCTCACGCGACAAAATCCACCACCTGCCAATGAAGACCCGGAGCATCACGAGCCTCCGTCTCTGGAAGATGGCAGGGAGCAAGCACAGGAAAGTCAAGCCCCCGCTTGTTCTCATTGGACTAGGGGAGGCTGCGCGGCTAATGTTGAGCTTTCCTCCAGGGCAGAGAGGCTCGATCCTCATAACCCCCTGCGCAGAGGGGCGTACGACCCAGATGTATTGTACCACCTCTTCGTCCCACCATTTGTGGACTGGATCATGAATGAGGCTCTCCCGAGGAAGTTCACTCCTCCGAAGCTCGACTTCTACGATGGAACCACCGATCTATTCGACCACTTGCGTCATTACCAGCACGTAATGGCTCTAAAAGAAGGATCAGAGTCAGTGATATGCAAAACCTTTCCCACTAGCCTGAAGAGGTCAGTACTGACATGGTTCCACAACCTTCTACCGAGGTCGATCGACTCCTTCAAGACACTGGCAAATGAGTTCCTGACACATTTTGTAGGGAGCTAGTGTTTTCGAAAATGCCCACACTACATACTCTCTATAAAGTAGATGTCCCACAAGACTCTCAGAGAGTATGTCACGCGCTTTAACAACGAGCTGGCTCTCATCGATGGATGCAACGACGACACGACCATGACAGCCTTCACTGCGGGCCTCAAGGAAGAAAAACTCAACGAAGACTTCACCTTAGAGCCCCCTCTGGACATGACATAGCTCCTCAAGAGCGCTAAAAAACATATTACCTTGGAGGAACTGAGAATCGTGAAGAGAAAATTCGAAGGCGAGAAGAAACCTTCCGCTCCTAAGGACAAGAATGAGGGAAAGAGACGCGAGGATGAGGAACAGAACAAGAAAAAAATGCGATGACAACAACTCAAACCCTAGTCGGTTCAGGCTAGAGAAAACATCCAACTACGTTGGATCCAGGACTATGACACCCCTCAATGCCAGCTTGTCGGATGTACTAAACTCCATGAAGAACTGGGAGGATCTGAAGTGGCCCCCGAAGCAGTGCGGGGACCCTGCCAAGCGTGAAAACGACAAGTACTGTGCATACCACAAAGAAGGTGGCCACGATACCAACGACTGCAAGAGTCTGAGGTATGAAGTTGAGTACTGGATCCGCAGAGGCAAACTGAAGGAATTCTTGAACTCCGAAAAATGGCCAGAACGAACCGGGGATAAAGGGGAGTCAGTTAAATAGATAGAGAATGACACCACAGGGATAATCTATGTCCTTCATGAGGTCGGACCAATTGAAGACCAGTTGTACAAGTCTCGCAAGTGGACCTTACTGAAGATGTAGACATTATCCGCAGACGAGGATAGACACATCTGCCAATCAAGGATTCAGAGCCCCATTCCCACCTTGACCTTTACGGACAAAGACCTCGAAGGAGTCCGAGCGCCACACAATGACACCCTAGTCATCTCGGTCTTCATAGCAAAGTGGGAGGTAAAGAGAGCTCTAGTGGATACAGGAAGCTCGTTCAACGTTATGTTCTATAGCGCGTATTGCAGCATGGACTTCAAGAAGGAGAACCTGACACCTTCGGATCACCCGCTGATTGGATTCAGCGAGGATAAATGCTTCCCCCTCGGAAAGATAAGGTTAGCAACAGTGGCAAGGGAGCCACAGTTAAGAAAGGTCCTATTTCTAGACTTCATGTTAGTAGATGCGCCATCAACCTACAACTTTATCTTGGGAAGACCATGGCTCCACTAGATGGAAGCAGTAATCTCCACTCTTCACCAGTGCGTTAAGTGTTCCACTAACCACTCCGAAAGGACAATATGTGGAGACCAATCTACGGCACGAGGCTGCCATTATGCTGCACTGGAACAGATAGAATGCTCTCAGATCCAACTACATCCTGCAGAGCAGCCTACACCAATGTTAGGCAAAACGATGACAGAGACGTCACATTTAAGCCGCACATGAGCAATAAGTTCTTCTGCTTAGCGAAATGGAGAGTCTATGGAAAGTGGGAATACATCCCCCCGACGTTTCATCTGTATAGAGATTGACCCCTCTACAAGGTTTACTCTTCAGTAACCTCAGAAGCGCCTCGATAGTCCGCTGAATGATCCACAAGAGCAACCCGAATTCACTTCAAGGCCAGGATCAATTTCTCCCCGTCAACAGTTCGTCTACTTTCAGTCGTTTGTTTTCCTTTCCATAGTCAATGTAGAGTTTTAGTTCTTAAAGACTTGTGTGATTTGCAATCATTTAAGAAATAAAGGAAGAATTACGAAAACAAACTCTATTAATTATTGGAAAGATGTAACAACAAGCGCCTTGAGGCGGATACAAAAGACTACATACTACAAACATGTGAATACAGTGCGACATGTAGTAAAAGACCCGCTTAGACGATCTAATCACGTAAAGGTGTCTAAAGGAGGACATGCAAGCTATTTGCAAGTGACAACAAATATATGCGAACGGACTTCGCTCGACCCCTTCCCAAGGTAAAGACAAGGTGTCAGAGGGGATTGAAAGGACTAAGCGACCAAATGCCTCCGTCGAATCACCCTATAAAAGTGCTCGTACAATGAAGTTGTAGACCTTACAACGGACTGCTGATTTCCTCAAGACACATCCCACCCCCTTATAGACTTCCTCAAATGGTTATTGGCATACAGGGGATGGAAGAAGGCAGATGAGGATGGCCACAAGCGGCGAAACAGACGAGGTCTCACATTGCTGCCAAGCAAGGCCACTTTTCCCATGAACAACACCAGGAATTACTGAGAGATACCACACCTGAAAGCATTACACATCGGCTAACACTTCGATCAACCATTGGTTAGCAGCAGGATCCACGCACGCATGGACGCAAGCAACACGAAGTAACACTAAGGCATCTCCCTTGGTAGCAAATCCATACTACATTTCTGCGATATGAGAAGAATTACAAGACCTCAACAAATCAACTACGTGCCCACCCAGAACAGGTGACCATGCATTACATCAACTATTGTCGTGCCTGATCAGTGCAAATTTCAGAACATTGGAGGTCTCCATTGCTAGAGATCTCCTTTCAGCCTTTGGAAAACCCAAAACATTTAGGAGATAAGCTCTGCGAAAGATAATGCCTACAACAATTGGAAGACACCATTATATAGGCGTAATGGTTCACCAAACAGGCCTCCTGCATTAACTGCTAAGCATAAAATATCGTGTGGGAAATGAAGAAACATCGGTTCCCAAGGAAAATGCACAGACCACGTTCAATTAATGGCACTGTACACACCCCCATCAATTTAGAGGGAGTAACCGGTACTCAATTGTCTCATAGCCTACGCCGTACACATGTCACCGCGCGATCTATGTTGTACATGTAGCGCAACCGTACAAGAAACCCTAACTCTTCCTTTGTAGGCCCAAAGGCTCGATCCAGTCGGCCCACCATTCAAACAATATTCTACTACATGCTAGTCACGAGTGCAAATCCAAAACAACCTTGACGCACGGACCGTACATACGGATCGTTGTTTGTTTCAAGGCAATGTCGTCCACACAGTGCGCGACACTAGCGGACATGGGTTTGCATGCCCTCAAACGAGCGGAACCCCTCTCCAACCGGGCAAGCTTAGTCAGCCTAAGTTGATGATGTTAACTTCTGGTATCTCCCGACACCTAGTCCGCTCAATGCGGATCCCAATGGTCTAGGAAGTGGGAGTCTAATCAACGCTATCACGTCTGGTGACGACTATTTGCTTGGGATCATTGCCCCCCTTCGCGGTCAATGATCGTCGAACCCAATCAGACGACTGGCAACGAAAGCTTCTGATCAAAGCCCAGACCTGTGGCCCCCACTACGCGAGTGTAGATGGTTTGAAAAATGGGAGCCTAGTCAGTCCCGAAGTGATTTCGAGGGCTCGCCATGGGACCACTGCTTTTCTGCGTGGCCGCCGAATCACCAACCCTGGACTTGTAGCCCCCACGCACAGGTGTAGATAGTTTAGAAGATGGAAGCCTAGTCAGTCCCGAACTGATTCTGATGGCTCACCATGGAACCACTGCTTTTCAGCGTGGCTGCCGAATCACCAACCCTGGACTTGTAGCCTCCACTGTGCGGGTGTAGATAGTTTTTACAAGATGGGAGCCTAGTCAGTCCTGAACTAATTCCGATGGCTCGCTATGGGACCATTGCTTTTCAGCGTGGCCGTCGAATCACCAACCTTGGACTTGTAGCCCCCCATTGCGCGGGTGTAGATAGTCTAGAAGGTGGGAGCTTAGTTAGCCGTGAAATGATTCCGACGGCTTGCCACGGGACCACTGCTTTTCGGCGTGGCCATCGAAAACTCCCAAATTTGTAGCTTGATGTGCACAAGAGTAGATGATTTGGAAGGTGGGAGCCTAGTCAGTCCCAAACTGATCTCGAGGCTTGCCACGGGACCACTGCTTTTCAGCCTGGTCGCCGAACCCTTTTTACTCAAACTTGTAGCCCCCATCACGTGGGTGTAGATGGTTCGAAACGTGGGAGACTAGTCAGTCCCCGATTGATGTTGAGGCTCACCATGGGACTACCGCTCTTCAGCATAGTCGCCAAATCCTTACTCCTCGAACCAGTAGTCCACGTCGTTCGAACATAGATGGTTCGGAAGGTGGGAGCCCCACACAATTCACCATGCGTCCCCCACTCTTATTCAAAACAGCGGCCACCAAGACAAATCTAGCTGAGTTAGCGTCTTCACGCTCAAACAAACTGGCACCCTATTACCAGCGAAGGCCACTCGAGCCGATACATAGATCATACGGCCAGTGCCCAAATAAACGCTAGTGTGTCCGCCCGAGCTTACGAAGCTTGATTTGGCACAAATGCTATGACGTATACGTTCGGCCATTGCAACTCGCCCATAGCAGCAGCTGCAACCGACCAATCAGACAAGCAAGGCAAGTCTCAAGCAACTTACCTTAGGGACAAAACACAGCTCGGGCAACTCGACCCCTAACCAAATTTTCCGCAACATGCCTACTATTGGACATGACTACGGAACAATGATCCTGAGTCATTTGAAATATAGAGCGGTCAAGCTCTCTACTACAGACAGACCATTCGACGTCCTATTGATTCAACCAACCTATGTCAAAGAAAAATGACAATCATCATCATCATCATCAAAGCCCATTCCCGAGATTTTCAGGGTCAGCTACATGGATTTTGGTTCTCCAAGCAATGCGATCTTCCCACATTTCCTCACCTAATCCAAGCTCAATGATATCTTCATTCACCGTCTTCATCCAAGTTTTCAACGGTCGTCCCCTCCGTCTACACCCTCCATTAACTTGCCAATCTAAACATTTTCTAATTGGCGCCGTGCTTGGTCCTCCGCACATGACCAAACCAAGTTAAACGTCTTTCTCTAATTTTTTCCTCTATGGGCGTTACACCTAAGTATCTCCTAATTCTTTCATTTCTAATTTTATCCTTACGAGTTTTACCACACATCCACCTTAACATACGCATTTCTGCTACTGCCATCCTATGCGTATGTTGTCCCGTAGTAGCCCAACATTCTGAACCGTATAGCATGGCTGGTCGAACAATTGTCTTATAGCATTTCCCTTTTAGCCTTGCAGGCATCCTTCTATCGCATAATACTCCTGACGCCATTCGCCATTTCAACCAACCAGCTTTAATCCTATGGTCTACATCTGCTCCAATAGCCCCATTCTTTTGAATTATAGACCCTAGATATCGAAAAGCCTCACACTCCGGGACCTCGACACCTTCGATCTCAATTGCATTACTTCTCCCTCTTGGTTCACACCCAAAGTTGCACACTAGATACTCCGTCTTCGAACGGCTAATTCTAAAACCTTTACTCTGTAAAGCCTCCCGCCACTTAACTAATTTCTGACCTAAACCTGCACTAGTCTCATCCATTAAGACAATATCATCTACAAATAACATGCACCAAGGTACATCTTCTTGCAGATGTTCTCGTCAACTCATCCATGACCAAAGCAAAGAGATATGGACTTAACGCCGACCCTTGATGTAGTCCTACTGTCACTGGAAATTCACTAGACATCCCACCTACTGAGCGAACACTTGTTACAACCCCTTCATACATATCCTTAATGATATCGACATAACATTGACACACTTTCTTCCTTTCAAGCACCCACCAAATTAACTCCCTGGGGACCCTATCATATGCTTTCTCCAGATCAATAAAAACCATATGCAAACTCTTACGTGCCTCTCGATATTTTTCTACAGTTTGCCTAAGCAGGAAGATGGCCTCCGTAGTAGACCTACCTGGCATAAATCCAAATTGATTCTCCGAAATCGTGGTTAAACTCCTAAGTCTTTGTTCTATAACCCTCTCCCAAAGTTTCATCGTATGACTCATAAGCTTTATCCCTCTATAGTTCGAGCAATTCTGGATATCCCCTTTGTTCTTATAAATTGGTACCACAATGCTATGCCTCCATGAATCTGGCATTTTTCTAGTTTCCAAAATCCTATTAAAGAGCTTAGTTAGCCATTGAATCCCAACTTCTCCCAGACATTTCCATGCTTCAATTGGTATATCATCCGGTCCAACGGCCTTCCCTGTCTTCATTCTTTTTAAAGCTTCTCTCACTTCTGTGGCACTAACTCTGCGATGGAACACGCGATCTCTCCCTTCCTGTGAAGCATACCCCTCCAAGTTTAACTCCCCTACATGTGTTCCATTGAGTAGGTTCCAAAAGTAATCCTTCCATCTATCTAAAATAGCTTTATCCTGCATTAAGACTCTTCCATCCTCACGCTTAACACACTTAACATGACTCAAGTCCCTAGTTTTTCGTTTTCTAGCTTTCGCTATCTTGAAAATATCCTTCTCCCCTTCCTTCGTACCTAGCCTATTTATAAAGAGCATCATACGCTCTCTTCTTAGCTTCCCCTACTGCTCTACTACTCAACTTCTTAGCCTGCTTATAAAGCTCATAAGACTCTAGGCACCTATCTTTTTGCCACGCCTTAAAGCATCTTTTCTTTTCCGCAATGGTTTGTTGCACATCCGCGTTCCACCACCATGTCTCCTTACCATAGAAACCCCCTCTTTTGGCCTGTCCTAACTCTTCCTTCGCACATCTTCTTATTCGGTTTGCCAAATGTTCAAAAAGATCCGCGCTACTAGTCCTATCCTTTGGTTCTAGATTCTCCCCACCCTCTGAAACTGACTGGCCACCCAAAATCCTATTTCTAAATCTTTGGCACACATCTCCCTGTAAGGTCCACCACTTAATTCTCGGTCTAACCTGTTCTATAGCAATACGACCCCTACTCTAAGGCAAAAATCAAGAACTAACAGCCTATGTTGGGATGTCAGACACTCTCCTGGTATAACCTTACAATTTTTACACCTACCTAAATCGTGTCTCTTCACAAGAAAATAATCAATTTGACTTCTATTACGCCCACTCGCAAAGGTCACCAAGTGATCTTCTATCTTCTTATAAAAAGTATTTACGATCCCAAAATCCTGAGCTAAAGCAAAATCTAGAATAGAAATCCCCGCAGTGTTTCGATCCCCAAAGCCTTGACCTCCATGTACCCTCTCATACCCAACTCTATCCTTACCGACATAGCCATTCAAATCCCCGCCTAGGAAAACCCTATCGGAAGAGGGAATTCCAAGAACTAACTCCTCTAAAAAGTCCCAAAAATCCTTCTTAGTCTCCTCGTCCAAACCCACTTGGGGTGCATACACACTAATAACATGCACTATCTCTAGTTCTGAAGCTAATTTAATACTTATGATTCTATCCCCAAACCTCCTAACGTCGACTACTGCATCCTTAAAAACTTTATCTACCACTATTCCCACCCCGTTCCTAGTGCCATCTTTACCAGAATAGAAGAGTTTGAACCCTCCTCCTAAATCTTTAGCCTTGTTCTCCTTCCATTTTGTCTCTTGAAGACAAACTATGTTTACTTTCCTCCTACGCAGGACATCCACTAATTCTATTGTCTTTCCCGTCAAGGTTCCTATGTTCCAAGAGGCTAATCTAATCATTTTATCTCTAGCTCTAACCTGGACTAGCTTCTTTACTCGCCCCCGTCCAGAAAGGTGCGAGAACCCTTGCCTATTTAACACTACAGCCGGGCGCCGCTGCAGCGCGCCTTGCTCATTTGTCACTACACCCGAGAGTAGGTGCAGCGCGTCGCTTATAGCGGGGGACGCCCTATCCTTCTGCATTAATCTTTTTGAACCAATATCCATGAAAAAGGATGTGATGGGTTTTTTACGGTTGGCTATCACAAGCCTAACACCAACCCTCCTCCTTTATCCAGGCTTGGGACCGGCCGTTGCAATGGGCGGAGTTTCAAAGAAAAACGACAATGCGAAAAAAAAGTGCAACAGAGAAGACAATCACAAAACGGATAAAACTGTTTTTTATTATTAACGGTCGACAAAATGGGTACAAAAGTACAGAGTTCACTCTATATCAGGAAGGTACAGAAACAGAAGAGCTAAGCTTAACGGAAGAAGAAACAGGAGTTGCATTAGCACGCACCACGGCTCGGGCATCAGGATCTGAACTGTCCTCGTCCAACATCGCAAAGGCAACAAACATGTCTACTTATGACATCTTGTAATGGCTGAGATCCCACTCCGGATGTTCCTCCTTCATTAGGGTCAGCAGCTCCAACCTGCTGTGTACAAACCAACAAAACTCGCATCTGCCTTGTTCTTGCAAAAGCTCTTCCTCCCGCGCCTTCGAGTCAGGAAGTTCACGCTCCAACAACTCCAACTAGCCAGTCAGTGCGACAACCTGAGACTATTCCGTGGCCAAAATGATTTTCATAGCACTGAGCTCATGCCACTCCAGTTCGAGCTTGTCCTCCACCTTCCTTGCTTCTTGAGCATTGAACTCAACCTCGGATTCCAGTTGTTGCTTTTGAGCAGCCCATTCGGTCTCTTTTGAAGCATTCTCATCAGCAAAAGACTGCAGTTCAGAACACGCCTTAGCCACAGTTTCCTGTGCAACCTCTACGTCTCGACGGATCGGTTCAACTCTTGCTTGAGTTCGTCTATCTCAGACACCGCCTTTGCCAGATCACGCTCAAGGGCCTCCAAACGAGCCTTTTGGGTCTCGGCGACCACGGTTGACTGATCCAACCTCTTCTCCTCAACCAGCTTCTGCAACCACTCAATATCATAGAGCGCGTCAGAATACAACGCCTGTATGTGCGAGAAGACACACTCCATGGTGTATACCCTCTCACGAGCCACTTCGACTTCCGTCCCAGCAACGACCACCTGGCTCAAGTAAGAAATACTCAGCATAAGGTACTTTAAACCCTTATCCATACACCCTTCTAGCGTATCCTCATCGGGCTTTGGAGCGCAGTCCATCAATCAGCTGTGACGCCTGCTTATATGCTTCCTCGAAGCGTACTCCACATCAACTTCTTGGTGCCAAACCTGAGAACTCATCCTCACCAAGTCTTGTGCAAACAAATTTATCCGCGCATCCGGATGAACCCTTCGCAGTTGCCACTGTTCCTAGGCTCTCATTCGCGACATTTCCCTTGTCACGAACAACAGACCCTTTAGTGCGAGACGGCTCAATAGGGTCCGGAAGAAGAAAATGAAGCAAATTATCCAAAGGACCCTCCAACACATCTAATTGTGGCCTGGAACGAGACAGCGAACAGTGCGGACTACAAGAAACTTGGCCTGTGCCATGGCCACTTTTAGACGGCACGCCAATGGGACGATTAGATTCTACAACCTCAGCCGAACCTTCACTAAAGCCTTCTACTGGGACAGTCTTGTGTGAATCAACATTGGCAGAAACCGCCATTACAACCTGCACTAGACGCTCATTCAAAACTTTGGCTTGCGCATTACTGAGATTCGACCCGTCTTCAAACCCTGCAAACCACAGGTAATCCTTCTCCCAGCTGGACACATAAGTCACCGCCTTAACAAGCCGATCAGACTCGCGCACTTCTCCCCCTGAAGTGGGTCATGCTGAAGGCAACCCAAATCGGACATGAGACCTCTTTGAACTCACAAAAGAGGCAAGCGTTTCAGTCGGCTCCTCCGCATTAGACAGAACAAGAACTTTGGCCCCAGCGACCTTCCTCTTCCTAGAAGGGGCCCCATTCTCCGACTTAACTCGCGACACTCGGTAAACAGTGGGGGCCACGTGCCATTTGTCCCACAGCCTACTACGAATGAAATTGGAGAAGCTTATGACATCCACCACGTTCTTCTTCGACAAGCTGCGAAATGTTTTCATAGTGTCTTGCTCTTCTAGGGTAAAGGGAGTGGTGGAAAACCTTCCTGCAAAGAAACACAAGCGATGATCAGTTAGCTTGCAATCAAACATATCAAAGTCAAGAAAAAAAGTCGAACTTACGAAGTGGCTTGAACTCTCATTCGAGCGAACGACCCTTGCATCGAAAATACTTCGAGTCCGTAAGGGCTAAGAAGCAGTACTTCTGCTAGAACTTAAAATCATCGGGCATATTCACGAAACAAGCTGACAACATCATCCTACAGACAACATTACTCATCAGTTGAGGAGAAGTCAACAACTGGATTACTCACGGAGTCACGCGGACGCCAGCCTTCTTCACCCTAATAAGAATGATAAGGATGATCCTAAATCCATTAGGCCCCAACTGGGCTGAAGGAATCCCTAAAAGATCTAAGAATTCCCAGATCACATCCAGAATAGGAAAACGCACTCCAGTTTGAAACATCCCTTGATGCAAACAGATGAACCCAGCCGGTGGCGACATTGGTGTCTGGTCATCCTCCAGGACATACAACGACAGGTCCTCGGGGACCCCGAACTTCGTACAGATTTCAACAAGGCCAGGCTCAAAAAGCAATCTGTCTTCAAAGAACTCCAGGCACTTGGCCAAGGTTGCGTCGTCAAGAAGATTTTGTTGAGCCATGGCAAAAATGAACAATCCTCCTTAATCAGAAAATGAGCGGAGCAATAGCTTTGAAAGCAAGGAAAATAGAAGAGTTAGACCCTGCACTACGGATGACCTAAATAGGGATTAGGTTCCTGCCTCTTTTTCGCTAGACCAACACACGTTCAATTAATGCACCGCGCGGCTCAAGTAGCGACTCAGACCCAATCGTCATCATGAGCGATGTATCTTTTCAAAAAGATGACTTAGTGAACCGATGTGATGACCCACTAACTTGGGGAGAGTAACTAATGATACATAAAAATGGTCACATCCCTGAGCCATACACGTGTCATGATCATATCGAGGAATTACGGGCCCCAGCATCAGCCCAACACTGATATGGCCCAAGCAGTTCTAAGCTCACTTGATCCAATCCGCCAGACGGACTCGAACTCTTACAGCGTACTAGGCCCACACGTCTCGCAGCTATCCTCAATACCCGTAAGCCCTACTTAGGCAAGTATCTCGAGGATCAGCTTCGGACGGGCAACTACAACAACTCTTTGCTTCCAACTAGGAAGCAAGTACCAGAGTACATTCCACACAGAGAAACTTCTTCCTACGGATTGCTCTTGGATTGTGAACTATCTCCCGTGTATCTAGGAGCATAGGGCTAACAAAGAACTTCTCTCTTACAACACAACTCCTAATTGGAGAAGGATTTACATGAAGATTTCCTTCCTAAACTACGCCTACGATGGCCTGGTAGAATCAGAACTCCTGCACTATAAATAGGACATGAGGTTGGTAAGCTAAAGTACGCTACAAATTCCTTGTTCACAACATTATACCTTCCTCAGATCCCTGTCTGACTTTAGCATCGGAGTGCCATCGGCCACCACAACGGTGGTCCGTGGCTCACATGCATTACTTGTGCAAGTCAGCGGGATTAGGTTAAAGCGGGAGCAAAAATCGACTGCATGAGTTTGTATGTATAGGTTTGTGGTACTAGTCAATTGCATTTCTGGTAGGATATTTATGATAGTGTAAAAGTTACACCCTAAGTTATAGTCTGACGTTTCCATTGTGTGGTTTAGCTCCACGTTGGAATATTTGCTTGAGATTTTAGTAATTGCTGGTTTATAACATCCATCCTTTTGAGGTGTGTATGGCGTTGGTAGATAGATTTGTTGTGTTATAGCCATCTATGAGTTTAATTTCGAGGACGAGATTTCTTTTGAGGTGTGTATGATGTAACACTCGTAAGTTTTCGTTTGACTAATCTACTTACTTTTTTAAGTTTTATGATTAAAACTAGTGATTTTAGAGTTCTTAGAAATTAAATGATTGTTATAAAAAATTTCTGGATTTTCAAATTTTTTTGCGAGGTGCCCTTGGACTTCCTATAAAAATCGACCCTTTCTTTTCTTTTCCTTCCTCACAAGCAGCATGAACTGCAGAGCTGCTCTTCTTCATCTCTAACCATATTTCAGGTCGTTCTCCATCGTTTTTCCACCAAATCTCCCCCTCTCTAATATGTTTTTCTTCCTTTTCATTCCCTCTTCCCCTCCTTCGATTTCTCACTCAAAATCAGAGTATATCAGATTGTGGAGCTCGATCGGAGTTGTTGGAGGCCGAGCGAGCGATTTTGCTTCAATCAAGCCTTCTCGTGGAGTCAATTAGGGCGTTTGGAGCCGCTAACCCCACATGCAGAAGTGGGTGAGTGACGGTCAGAAAATTCAAAAGAGAATGGGGCGTGCAAGCATACCTTTGGTTTCACCGGTGCAATTCTCGCGGGTGAGTTGCAATCCACTTTGTCAGGGTCTGTAGCACTGCTTCGACCAGTCTCCAGCTTGTTGCATTGTTTGGAACAAGCATTGTTTGGAGACGATCAGATCGTTATAGGGGAGAGTTTTTGCCATTTTGGGGGTTTTAAACGATTTCGCTGAAATTTTGGTTTCATTTGTGTGGGTCGGAGTTCGAGCTTGTTTTGGAAAACTTGAGTTGCCAAATCATTGTTTTCACGGATTAGGCGTTTCGTTCGGTTGGATTTGGGTTTCAGAAACCCATTCCGCTTAGGTGAGCATAACGTATCTCTTTTTTAGAATGTTGTCATTATGACATTTTTAAGTATGTGCATGTTATTTGATATATGAATGCGATTTTAAATTTGCTTACGAAGAAAGATATGAAAATGTTGGTTGAAAGCCATATGGTATGGTAGTCGCTCATGTTAGGAAATTAAAACTTGTATAGTGGCATATTTGCTGAGATTGCATAATATTTCATAAATTTCTGCGTTGGGCTGTAAAATAGCACATGAGAGTGATTGCATAATTAAGCATTCATATCTTTATAAATTATGGATCAAGGACACATGTGCTTCCACTTTGAATATACAATGGAAAAACGTACTATGAGCAAAAATAGTTGACAACATAAAAATAACTAAACACGAACAAAATCAACGACCATACCATAATAATCCTTGTATGTAATAGCTGACATTTAGATGATATTGAACTTTGTTGCATTTCTATCACAATACTAAAGTTTAAATTATTCACCCATCTACATCTTATGGTGTATCCTAAAACATCATGTCAAACTTTGGGCTATTACATAAAGCTTCAAAACTCTTTCACAAAATCAGATAAAACAAAATATTTATAATGATGTAAAAAGACAAAATGCATTTTGGTAATAATGTAAAGAGACAGAATGCAAATTTCAAGAAAATGATAAGCAATTAGATACTTTAAAATTTTGAAGTTATGCCCAATCTTTCATTTTTCTTATCCACCAATGTGAAGGAATTTGTCATCTGTTTCCACCAAGTAACATAAAAGACACGTTCAAACCCATAAGTCAAATTGCAAAGATAAACCTTTCTCAATATCAATGAAGAACACCATTTGCTTCCTCTAAAGCAATCATGCCAAATTCAAAAATGCATTCAATCAAAGATATGATAATAAGCTAGTACAAATGACAGTTGAAAATCGCAGATAAAGAAAAGAAACCATGCTCCCATATACATATTTCAATGAGATCCATCTCATATTCCATTCCCAATTTGGTTCGGATACCTCCACTTATAATCATGTCATGTTTACGTGAGAGAATAGTAGGTGATCATAGAAGTACATGATCATGTTTATTTAAGAGAAAATAGAAGGGGACAATTGATTAGAGTTGAAAACCGAACTGACGGTTCGATTTTTTACTTAAACCGTGAACTGAACCAACTTTGGTCGGTTTCAAAATTTTCAAACCCAAACTCAACCAATCATTAACAAACCGAATCAATCATTTACAAAACTGAAACGAAACCGAACCGATTCTAATTTATACAAACCGTAACCGAACCGACCCAATTAAAATTGAACTAAAACTGAACCAACTATTTAAAATATATTATATTATTTATATATAAAATATATGTTATTTATTTTATGTATTCGGTCGATTCGGTTTTTTCAGTTAAAATCACATAGAAACTAAAAACTGAACTGATCGATTTGGTCGATTTTTTGTTCAACCCTAAATAGAGAATCCACATGGATCCCTTCGTTAGCCCATGGAGGAATTACACGAGTAGGACAGAGTGAAAAGCTAATAAAGATATAAACAAGCATAACATAATATTTTAGTTGAAGACGAGTTGCTTCTCTTGGCAAAGAAACCAAAGAAATTCACAAAACAATCACGGCTTAATGGATCAAACATACCATAAAAACTCAGACACCTAACTCAAGCCACACCTACAAATGCACAATGAGAATATACAAAGATGTAAAACTAAGAAAAGCTCAAATCCCCATGTGAACATCAAACCAAAATCAAATCAAATCATTTGACCCACGAGAAAACCAAAAGTTTGAATCACACATAACGAAACACCGGGGCAGATTAATAATGACCAAAATAGCAACAAAAATATTGAACATGAATACCATGGAAAATCAGACACATCTCAATCATAGTTCTATCACCCACATCAGAATCACCCAAACTAACAAACCAGAAAAGTAATACAAGCCATCGAAGAAAACTAAAAAGTAACAAGTTGCAACCTCGTCGCGAAACAATTTTCCGACTCTCCTCAATCAATAAAGCCACAAAGAAATGGAAAACTGAATGAAAGGTAAAGAACCTGCAAAATTACAAAAGTATCAGTAGATTGAACTTTTTTTTATAAAACATAGAGAAAAACTATAACTAAAATAGCAAGAACTCATGAATACATCCTTTGCTTCAGCACTAACGAATTAGATTTAAGATATCACAAACATCATTAAAACATACAATTATGACTGATAGTAATGAATCACGATTGTGGTTAATTGCAAAAGATTAAATTAGGTGATCCTTTGTTGAAGATAATTTTTTCTCCCAAATTTTTTTTCTTGGCTTCCCTAATAAAACGTGAAAGAGGTAAAAATACTTCATTCAATAAAATAAGAAAGCTCTTTAACATAATACCCAACCAAATTAATTTATGAAAAACTAAGGTTGAATGGCCTTTTAGGTTTATGCTCAAGACAAAAAATTTGTAAACTCAAAATAATACATACCAGCACATAGCAAATTAATTCGTAAACAACATATAGGAACTGAAAATTAAATGTTTAGAAAACTCATGCTAAAAAACCAGCATCCTGCCACTTCATTAGAATTATCCTTGGCCACCTAAAATGCAGTCTGTAATATGAATAAAGCCACCATTAGCAGAAGTTGAAATAGCATAAACAGTATAAATTTATGCAAAGGCACATGCAGTACCTGTTGTGATGATCATTTGAAAGCTTCCATAATATTCCCTTTAAAAAAATTTATTGGATTGACGCAACAAACCAACAATCCCTTGAACTTGGTCAAGGAAAATGTCATCTAAAGAAGATGAAGCAAAATGTTAAACTTCCACTGACCATGGAAGGAATTAAACATTAAAAGAGACGTCAATTAACAACCCAGATTTGTAAATAAATTGAGGTCAGACATGTTCTACACTTAGTGCAAAATCACTCTTTTACCAAGGCAGCGTCCATAGGAATCCCACTATCGCTCTATCCTAACAACATATTCAATTCAAAATCAGATTCACACCCTCCACGTCAACCAACCATGTTCCCATCATCTTGACTTGAAGTAAGAAAAATGGAGATCTAGTTTGCAGCATGACAATAGCCAACATTAACAGCCATCATAAGAAGTTAAAACAAAGTGCCAAGGAAACACCTAGAAACCCGCCTATGAGATGATTCAATCGCTATTAAATCATCAAGTAGCTAAGTGATAAAAATCATATCTTAAAACACCATTTAGCAACTCCGATAAAATTATGTCTCTTAGAGTCACCTCAGAAAATAAACCTCAAAGGAAAGCTTTTATGAAAGGACTCTAAAGGAATGACACATCACGAAAGGAAGATGAATAGAGATTCACAATATGCAAGGCAAGAAAAGCTGAACTTATAAGCTTTGTGGTACTTAGCACTAGAAATGGAAAATAAGTGTGATCAACAAAGCATACACCAACTAAATGACAACGATTAGCTATTTTAATCAATTACAACAGTGGTATTGAAATTTGTATATATATTAAGAAATAGTAAGATCCTTACTAGGTCAGAAAGGGTGCAGGAACCAGATGAATTAAAGAGGTTATAATTTGAAAGATACTCACAGAGCCCTAAATACATAAATTTGATCATGAACGTGAACCAAGATTGAATCGTTTCACTTATGAGGAAACAAAAAAATTGATCTTATCAGCATGATGATAAACTAATCATTCCCAACATGATAATAAGTTACCATAAATGGAAATCACACATAATAAAAACCCTAAGGCGGATAAATAAAGACCAAAATAACAACAAATATATTGAAGATGCATACCATGGAAAATTGGAAACATCTTGATCATAATGCCTTCACCCACATCCGAATCACCCTGAAATAACAAACCACAAAAGTAGACAGGCCAGTAAAGGAACTAAAAAATTAAATCTTGAATATTGTGTTTTGATCCATATGCATTTTGATCTTGAAAACTCAGAGAACCTCATAATTGAATCCGCAAGATGATAATAAGCAATCATGAATTGAAGCAAAAATAACTTTCTAATGTAATCAAGACAAAAGTTGCCTTGATTCAAGGGAATCATGGTAGATAGAAAATAGAGACGAACCAATCAAAGTTGTAAGCAAATATAATTTTTTTTATCGATGTTGCATTAAAACATCTTACAAAATGAATGCACGAGATCTGGATCTAATCTCATTTAAACCTTTTCAATTTGGAATTCATGCTGAAAATAAATCAATCAGTGTTGCCTTGAACATCTTCAAAAGTAAATGCATGAGATCCAAATCTGGTCTCATGAAAACAAATCTTAATTTGTAACTCATGCCGTCTCTTTAGATCATGCTCAAGATAAAATATGATCACGACAAAACTTAAATACGAATCATACTAGATAAGAAACAAGGAGAAGCTTGTTAAATGCATGAAGAACTAGATTTTCATAGTAGCTAGTAAATGAGTACAACCAAACCTACAACATCACTACTAAATAATAGTTATATAAGCACAATCTCACTACACGACCAAATAAATTTTTTATAGGAAACAAAAATCTAGATTTCAAAATTGAAGTACTATTGATAGGACAAACAAAAATAAAGAGAACATGCTCGATTAAACCTACGTCTAAGCAAAGTACCATTATGAAGACGAAGCACAACATAACACCTTAGTAATCAAAGTTCCATTTCAAACATCTCAACAGAACTTGTTCTAATCTCGCAATCAGGATGATCTTATGAGCCTCTCTATCCTATTTGTAATGCCGTATGTAACCGTAATGCCAAGCAATAGATCCAAAAGAGTACTCAGAGCATAAACAAAGCAAAACTAGAAAGAAAAAAAATACTAGAAGAAGATTTGTTCTCTTACAAAGCACAAGGAGAATCCATGTGGATGTTGTAATTAGCAAAAATCAACCTAATTGTCATTCACATTGTGTCTGAACGTTCTCTAGTACCTTTAAAGTGATGGATAGGGGTTTTGCTTTAGGGTTTTGCCAAATATCTCAATCCATAATTTCCCCAAAGAGAAATAGATGGAGATTTCAATTCGATTTGATTATTTATGACATATTTTCTTCTGTTGTCTTCAAGTTGCTTCGTTGATCAAAATTGTTTGTTCTTGAATTGTCTAAATCTTTCACCGTGAAACTTAAATACAAACGGACGATGAAAAATTGATAGTTGATAAAGTTCTTCAAGTTTGTTTACGCTGATGTGAATTAAAGATCAAACATTTGTTGATCCAATCAGGTGGAATCCGCTCTTCGCCTTGAAACTTCTCGGTTGTCTTTCACTTGTCACTCCATTGTCTGAAACGACCTTTGAAAACCAAGAAAGGAACCAACCAGCAAGCGAGATCACTTAGAATTTGAACAATGCTTCGAGAGGGAGGAAAAAAAACTCTACATAAACAATAAACAATAAACAATAAACAATAAACAATAAACAAAATACTCATATTACAAAAGCACATTTATGCAAAGGTGGATTAACATAGGTCAAAATAACAACAAAAATACTACGGATAACGCTCCAACCATCTTAGAATAACAAACCCACAAAGTAACACAAGCTATTGAAGAAAACCATAATGTTTTGATGTCTACGTACCTATATTCCCTAGTTAGATACATTTCAGATTTTCCTCAATTATTAAAATCACTAAGAAGTTCCAAAAATCAAAGGTATCTATTGAGAATTTTCAATTGTGAAAATTCAAGAAAAATATTTAAAATTGCCTTTGTTTATAAAATTTAAAATAAATGCAAGAAAAATATTTATAAAACACATAATAGAAGAGAGAAGAACTAAATTATTTTTGAAGGCCATCTACTTAACATTAACCTTAAATCCTTTGTTTTTTCCATAACAACGCAAATCTAAAGAATTACAAACATAAAAAATGGAGTTAATAAACAAAATGAAAGAAATTCTAAAGCAAAACTAGAAAACACCCTAGATACTTTTTCAATCTACAGATTACACAAAAAATTGTCCATGGATAACAACACGTGCTCTGCAACATCATCACAAGCTACCATAAACGGAAGTTTTTATATCTATGCAAGACAAAACCTGAAAGCCAATAAAATCTTATTTTAACAAAACCTACATGCCAAAGACAAATATAACCTGATACGAAGACAACTGTGGATTTAGTTGTTGCTAAAGCCAGCTAGAAAATAAGACCCAAGTCAAAGACATCACAAAAAACTGCCCTGAACAAATAACAGAGGCTAGATCCACAACTAAGCATACGGTAGCAACCAGAATTCATATTCAAGACACCAATTGATGGAAAAAAAAGATCGTCCATTCCAACCACACCTATCAACCACTTTGCAAGGAAATTCAATTAGAACCAAAATTTAGAGTAATCAATTCAAACAAGTGAAATAACATAACGAGGAAGGAATAATGAGTTTGTACAGAAAAAACCATCAATCAAACCTTGACCCTCAAATCTTAGCTGAGTTTCCCTATGAAGATCAAGCAAAGCCAATTAATAAACAATCACCACTAATTGTAATGAACCACGATTATAGTTAATTGCAAAAGATTAAATGAGGTGATTCTTTGATGAAGATAATTGTTTATGCCAAAAGTTCTTTTTGGTTCTCTGAAACTTTCTAGCTCTTGTCCTTCAATGATCAAAGTATTTAAGTGTTCAACATTAGGTTTTAAATTTCAAGTAAAGATGCGGAAAAACTTTCATCAGTTGGTTGTTGAATTTCTTTTGAGGGATTGACAATTAATAGTTCCAATCAACCTCAAGAAACTCCCTTATCTAATCTGATTGCTCATGATAATAACCAATACAATTGAATAAACAACACAGGAAAAACATGTAATATAAGAAGCAACAATAAAAGGAGGTATGAGCCGAAATGCAATAAAACACTATGGAAATGAATGAACCTGCTGCGGAAATCATAACCGTATCTTTGAAAGCCCCCGACTTCCCTGAGAAAATACTTACATCAATTAAATAAAAAATCAACACCAACTGAATCAATGACATAAAGAACTTAAAATGACATAAATAACCCAAGTCAACATTCAATGAGAATTAACCCCAAAACCTCATGTTTCTTTTTTTATTTCTAAAGTTTCTTTTATAAGCAAGACATGAAAATATTTCATTGAAACAGAATGAAAAAGGTGTTGGCCAGATGGGCTACAAAACATGAGCCCAAGGGAGGGATTACAGTGCATCTATTTACACCATGTACCAGAAAACTACCATAACTGAAACTGAAAATAACTTGTTGGGTGCTACCATAACATTTTAAAAGTGAATGCATGAAAACAAGTTGGGTTTCATGCCTTCCTTATAGATCATGTCTATGTAAGATAAAAGGTAATCATAACAAAGCTTACATAGGAATCATAGTTAGGTAGGAAACATGTGGAATTTAGTGAGATAAATATGGAACTGTGTTTCCATACTAGATAGTAAACGAGAACAACCATGATAATTATTTATACAGACCCAAATGGGAAATACTCACAACATCACTATTAAATATTTGGAATACCATTTTTCACAATTTCACCACAGCAGCCAATACAAACAATATAGGAAATAAGAACTGGATTTCCAACAATTTAAGTACTATTCACAATATGAACGAAAATTAAGAGAACCGGTCCAATTAAATCAGCACCTGAGCAAGCAAAGCACCGTTATGACAATGAAGCACAAGGTAACTACTGATTATTGTTTTTGATCCATTGGCATTTTGATCTAGAATTAACTCAGAGAACCTCAGATTGGATGTCAACATGATAATAAGCGCATTAATGGAAGCTGATACGTTCTATAATCAAGAGAAAAGGATACAAGAGAATCATACTAGATAAGAAATTGAAACAAACTAATGGAAAATTGTAAGGAAGACTGAGGAGAAGGAGAAAATACAAGACGAAGATTTGTTCTCTTGTGAAGGATGAAAATGGAGAATCCTGGTGAATAATTGTAACCAGCAAGAGTCCTCCCCCACAAAAAATAATCTTGAATCTTGTAAAAGTCAAAAGAGAAAATACTAAAGGAAGATTTAATCTGTTACAAAGCACAAGAAAAATCCGTGTGAATATGGTAATCAGCAAAAATTAAAATCCAGTATAAAGTTGAGAAATTAAGTTCAATATCAAAAGACAATTTACTGGAACCACCAAACCTCATTCTTATCTGAGTTTTGAGTTTCTTATCAGTAACCCAATCCAACCTGCAACACAATATGTAATACAGTAAGTAACAATTTATACCTAAAGTACAATCACACAAAGATAAAACTACTGTGAATCCCAAGGAAGAATACAATTTCTTTCTCTGACGAAAATGTGCCTCCTTTGAAACCAAGGCACCTTAGCTGAAAATTGACTTAACGACTCTTGTTCAATGCACAGTATGCTAATAAGCAAACAAAACAAGAGTTGAAAATCGTAGATGAAGAATCAGACATGCCCACGTCCATAGCGCTTTTGTTCACTCATTTGATATAAGAAATCTAATCAAATCTAAGTTGATACTAATTCCACATCAAATTCAAACCTCCCTTGTGAACCAGAGATTCTCATTTAATCTTCGACATAATAATCAGCCACCATAAACAATAAAAAAAAAAGCCTCACTTCACAAAAAAAAAAAAAAAATTTATCGAAAGACAGATTAAAAGAGGCCCAAATAACAACAATAATATGGAGGATGCATATTATGGACTACATTCCAATCACCTTAAAATAACAAAGTAACACAAAGCCAATGAAGAAAACCAGAAAGTTTTGACGTTTACAAACGCTCGTACCTCCTCATGAGACAAATTTCTGACTCTCCTAGATCCATTAGTCACTAAGAAATTCCAAAAATCCAAGGGATCTATGATGAATATGCACTTCCACAAAACATCATTACTTGCAATTTTATAAACTTACAATACATGCAAGAAAAAATCATATAAAACCATAACAAAGGAGAAAGATACTTAACTGTTCATTGAAGGCCATGTATTTAATCTTGAATCCTTTGTTGTTTTGCATAACAAGGCTGATCAAAAGAATCACAAAAATGTAAAAAGTGAGTCCAAAAGCAAAAGGAGAAATTGAAAAGAAAAACTAGAAAGTCCCCTCTTATAGTTTCCAAAGCAACATATTGCGCGAAAATTATCCATAGATAGCGACAGCTCACAATCTACCATAAATTGAAGTGTATTTATATCAAAATAATCCTTAAAACCTTGAAGCCAATAAAATCTTATTTGACAATATTGTCGGAAAAACCTACACGATCAACCAAAGACAAATAATAGCCGAGTCAAAGAGACCACGAAACAGCCTTGAACAAGATAACAGAGTCCGGATCTAAAAGGAAAGAAGTCTGAAATTATATGGTTAAAAGGAATTAAGCACACAACAACAACCGAAATTCATAGTCGAGACTCGAGACACCAATTGAAGGGGAAAAAAAAAGAGGACATCCAATTCAACCACACTTATCCACCACTTTGCAATAGAACCTAAATTTTGAGGAATCAATTCAAACAAGTAGGAAAACAACTTAATGAAGAAGGAACAAGAGTTTGTATAGAACAAAACCGTCGATGAAACCTCGACCCTCTAATCTTAGATGAGCTTCCTTGATAAAGGTCAGTCAAAGCCAATTAATAAACAATCACCACTGATAGTAATGAACCACAATTGTGGTTAATTGCAAAGGATTAAATTAGGCGATTCTTTGTTGAATATAGTTTTTAAAAAGTTTTTCCTGGCTTCCCTAATAAAAAGTGAAGGAGGTAAACTGAATTAATAGTGGAGTAGAGTAAAAACCAGTAAAAAGCTGTTAACAGAATTCAGTCTCAAAATACTTCATTCAATAAAACAAGAAAGCTCTTTAACATGATACCCAATCCAAATGCAACACATTAAAATAAACCACAACTCTTTGGCCAAATGAACCATACTAGTTTGGAAACAAAGAAAAGCTAATAAAAGCATATCAAACACAATCATAGAATAGTTGAAAATTTTTGCTTCTCCCCATGAGAAAGAAGCAAAGGCGATTCTTAAAACAATCACCAGTTCTTAAATCAAACTCATGGATAATTCTAATTCACTCCCTTTCAAACCCAATAAAACATGTAGTGATATTCCATTACTTAGAAGGATGTCAAGAACTAATCTAGAGCATGAATGCGATCTAACCCATATCACAGGTTTTGACACTATGTTGAAATCAAACTCCAAGCCACATAAAGATTCGTTAGAATTTCAAATTAAAACCACGTTAGGAAACCATAAGAGACGAATATGAAATCTTGATAGAGTTGTTCAAATTCCATCACCAATCATCCACAGATCAAATTTGATTACTATCTCCTTCACCATCAAAACAGGTTTCAAATTTTGTGTTCAGTTCATTATAGATCTACTTTCATCAATTAACTCGCGCTAATGAACTACCTCAAACATCGACATATGGCACAGTAACTTGCTACCATCGACTATACAATTTCAACATCATATCATCGTCATTAAACAAATATTTTATTTTTTTCAAACCTACATCGCAAATCTAAATCATGTGAAAAAAAAACCCTTTGAAAGATGGAAGATGCGACATCCATCTCCAAAGTGTGATGAGGACCTACATGATCACTCACCTATAGAAAGAGTGATCCTACGTAAGTAAAAGTCCCAATGCAAAGAGCCATTATCCTGCCTATCAAAACCAACCACTTGACCTTCCTTTAACACAATACAAAGAGAATAGGTATAGGACACCTATATTTCAATGCCATCTCTCTCATCCAAACATCTTCCCAGAACTTGACCTTATCTCCTCCTCCTAGAACAAACTCGATTCCTTGAACAAACTCATCTTTATAATTCGATATTGTTCTCCAAGTACTAGTACTAGATGAACCTTGTGGATGTCTAAGGGAGCCAACTTGCTCCTGTAGAACCATATTTAGCTCTAATCATCTCCTTCCACAAGTATTCTGCCTCCGTACTGAATTCCATAACCACTTACATAATATTTCCATATTCATCAATTACTATCGACCTCTAGACACCCTTTGGATCTCAATGGGGTTTCAATTTTTTTTGTCTTGAGGTGTGTGCAAAGGCATTAAATGTGAGGGTATTTTGGCCCAACCTAAAATAGGCCTAACGGTTTCGACAAGGATTTTGTCGATTTAGGGGTGTCTCAAATATCGATTAGTGATTAGTAAATAATGGTATGTCGAAAAATCCTTGAACAATAAAAAGAAATAATAATTATAATAATAATAATAATAATAATAATAAAACAAATCATTTCTACTGGTTGTGTCCTTGTAGCAAGCCAATTAATTAAACATTAGAAAAGTACATGGATAATTCGAATCATATCTTGGAAAACTACACTAAAATCTAGTTGTCATTTTGCAATCTTTTTATGAATATTACTCCAATATTGGGTACAACTTATATTAAAATCAATTTTCAATGCATATGAAGATTCGTAAAAACTTCAAATTAGAATCGACAAAACCAATCCGATTATTCAAGCTCATGGAAAATCAATGATCCAAAATTTTCCTTTTTCTAGAGTTTTATCTTTGCCACCCTTGGTGTCCCTAAAAATGAGGTATAACCAATTAATTGAACAATCACTACTTACTGAGTCAAATTTACTCACAACTTACAACCTGATAATTAATTCATTGGGAAAAACAAAGAGAGAAGCTCATAAAGATGTAAACAAATATAACATCATTTTAAGTGGAAGACAAGCTGCTTCACCTAAAACCATAAAGAACAAAAAAAAAAAAAAAAAAAAACCCAAAGCGAATTCATCAAACAATCACCAATTAATGGATCAAACGTACACAAATGCGCAGAAGCAAGCTTAGCCTAGGAACATATGAATAACTAAAAGTAAAGCTTTAATCTGACAATCATAATATACATAGATGCAATTCAAAGAAAAAGATACTTAAACCAAAATCGGATCATTTGACTTATGGGAAACCCCAAGATTTGATGATTTCCCCAACATCATATATCTACTCAATTCAACATGAAAGTAAAACAAACCTCATAGTAAAGCAAAAAAATTGCAACAACTATGCACCTTTACCTCGGAACGAGATGCAATCCAGGATTTATATCTCGTCACAAGACTCGATTCAAACTGCCCTCAATGAATAAAGTCACCTAGAATTGAAAAATCAAAGCAAATGTAGAGAACCTGCAACTCGACAAAAAACAATAGTAGATTGACTTTTTATAAAACATAAAATTCATGGAGAAAAACTATATTAAATGAGCAACAAACGTGATAATCACGTAGAAGGACATGTGTTTCTTCTCGAATGCATCCTTGGCTTCTACAATAACAAGTTAAATCTAACATAGCACGGACATCATAAAAGTAGAACTAAAACACAAAGAAAGAAATTCTAAATCAAACCAAAAGACCACCTTGCATAGAAATCAACCCCTTTCACAAAAATAATCCAAAGAGAACTACATTTTACTCTGCAACATGATCACAACCAACATAAATACAAATGTTATATAAAAATAAGCCTGAAAGCCAAGATGGCAACACAAATATCTATGTAAAATCTAACAACAATTCCTACTAGAAAATGAACTCCAAGTAAATGATTCCACAAATCAACACAAAGGAATGAAAAGACCAATATAAACAAACTAACCATATGCATAAGACAAAGATATTCCGAAATCATGTTCTCAAATAGAACTAGGCATCACATAATAGGAGTGCATAGTATAATCAAACATCGACACCAATTGAAGAAAAAAAGAAACATCCACTATGTAAGTGATGCAGGGCGTAGTAGAGAAGAATGATGAATCCCACCCCAGACCACAATGACCTTCAATTGCTTTCGAACTCCCAAAAAAAAAAAAAAACCAGAGAAAATTCTCTAATTCAGTTCTTCAATCACCACCCTCTGCTCTTGGGCTTACGATGCTGTAAATAGAGGCAAAAATCAGTTACTAAAGCCTAGAGAATTAAGCAACTGATTCCAGCAATTGCAATTCAGTTTCAACAATTGATTCCTGCTAGCAACTGCTTCCTGCCAGCAACTGCAACTCAGTTTCAGCGACTGATTCAACCTACAGTTACACTACGTCATTCTCTCCAGGAAGGAGAAAATTCGCCCTCGAGTTCGCAACATCATCATCCAAATTATCAAGGAATCAGTTGCTTCACATTGAACAAATCTGCAGTGCGAACATGACTTGGCAACTTCAAACGATAAGCATTCGGATTGATTTTCGCAATGATTTCAACTAGGCAATTTTTTTGCACAGAAAGTTTGTTGTATTTGCCAATAGGAAAGCGGTCTTTGGTCAAGACTGCCCATACAAAGTCACCATCATCAAACTCAACATGTCGACGCTTCTGATCTATTGTAGCTTTATACTTAGCATTGGATTCCAATAGTTTTGATTATGTTGCCTCATGAATGTGCTTTAACTGCTCGATAAAATCCTCAGTCTTCCCATGGATACGCTTCAAGTCAGGAACATGTGCCAGGTCTAATGGTGATCTGGGATTAAATCCTAACACAATATTAAATGGACTGAAACGAGTACTCCTGTTGACAGTACGATTGTAAGAAAATTCAGCCTGAGGCAGCTTTTGATCCCAAGTCTTCAAATTAACACCCACCAAGCTACACAACAAATCACCCAAGGAACGGTTGACAACTTTGGTCTGTCCATCGGTGTGAGAATGATAGGCACTGCTAAATTCTAGTATTGTATTGGCAAGTTTCCACAAACCCCGCCAAAAATGACTAAGGAAGCGTGTATCCCAATCTAAGACAATAGAATCAGGCAGGCCATGAAGGCAATAGACTTCTTGAAAATATAGTTGCGCCACACGCATTGCATCAGTCGTCTTCTTGCGGGCAATAAAGTGAGCCATCTTTAAGAAGCGATCTACTACCACGTAGACATCCTTTCCTCGCTGAGTATGAGGAAGGCCTACGACGATTTCATGCTCACATCAAACCACGGATGTCTTGGGATCGGAAGTAACATATATGATCCTGCATTTGTCGCTTTTCTCTTGGCCATAAGACTACGACAGTTGCTCACGAACCAGTGCACATCCTTACACATGGTCGACAAAAAATAGATGTTAGAAACCAAGAGGAAGGTCTTCAATAGCAGGCTAGAATCATGCAACTCCTTGATTATCTTCAATAGCAGGCTAGAATCAGGAACACACAATTGGTTCCCTCGGAAGAAAAAACCATCAAGAACAAGGACATGGAAACGCTTTCTTGCTAACGCATCAACCATTACATGCGAAAATAGGGATCAACAGCTAATAATTCACGAAAGTAATCAAAACCAAGTACTTGAGCATGCATGGTGGTGAGTAAAGAGGCACGGCGACTGAGCGCATCAGCAACACGATTTTGCACTCCTGGTTTGTGCTTTAGAACAAAAGTGTACTCCCATATGAAGCCCACTGAGCATGCCGAGATGACAACTTGTTCTGACTATTGATATGTTTCAAGGTGGCATGATCAGAGTAAAGCACAACATAGAATTTGACATCATATGTGTTATACCTCCCTAACTTCTTGCTGAAATAGGCGATAGGCCTGCCTTCCTGGCTAAGAGCCGCACAAATGCCCAATTTTGAGGCATCAAATGAAATTCAAAAGGTTTAGAAACACCAGGAAGAACAAGAACAAGAACAGGTGCTGAAATCAATTTCTCATTTATAAAAGAAAATGCCAATTCTGAATTATTCGACCATGAAAACTTTCCAGTCTTCATACAATCCGTAATGGGAGCCATAATAGTGCTGAAGTGAGGGATAAATTGTCGATAAAAAGAAGCTAACCCATGGAAACTTCGTACCTCATGGATGTTTGACTGTCACGACCATTGCTTCATAACCTCTATTTTGGAGTCGTCCATGGAGATACCATATTTGCCGATGACATACCCAAGAAACAACAACGACCTTCAATTGCTTTCGTCGAACACTCTTCCCCCGAGCAAACCACCAATGTTCCCTCCTAGTAAGCCAATCGTGAGCATGAGACCAAAGTGTTTCAAATGCGGTAAACCAGGCCACCGGGCTGCCGAGTGTCGGAAAGGTAAAAGAGCTGGCAAGGGTTGTTTGTGGATAATGATGATGTCAGTGATGAAAATTTGGATGACGCTAGGGAACCTATGTTTGATGACGAAGACCCTTCGGCAGAGGTTGTCTCAGGTGACCAAGGAGTCACCCTTGCCACACGTAGAATTTGTTTCTCACCCCAGGAATGAGAGAGCGACAGATGGCTTCGTCAAAACATCTTCCACTCCACCTGTACGATTGGAGGTAAAATCTATCGATTCGTTATTGACTATGGCAGATGTGAGAATGTGGTGTCTGAGGAAGCCATTAACAAACTACAATTGGAGAGTACCCCGCATCCTAGTCCTTACAAGTTGTCTTTGCTAAAAAAGGAACAGAATTAAAAGTCTCCAACGTTGTTTGGTTACATTCTCTATTGGTTTTAAGTATAAGGATAAGGTGTGGTGTGATGTTGCTGGAATGGATGCCTATCATCTCCTTTTGGGTTGGCCTTGCAGTATGATAAGGAAGTTACTCATGATGGGCGAAAAAAATACTTACAGCGTCATGCGGAATAATACTCGGATCGTGCTCCTAACCCAAAAAGAGGTTATATCTGAACCACCTGTTGAAAAGGGGACCAACCTCTTATCTCGAAGCATGTTTGTCGAGGCGATGGAAGAGAGTCATGTGGTGTATGCCCTTGTTGCAAAGGAGCATAATAATGGCAGAGACATCCCCGTTGCTGTCCTTCCACTTTTTGACGAGTTCCAGAGTTTGTTTCCAGATAACCTACCCTTTGGTTACCACCGTTGCGCGATATACAACATCAGATTGATTTGGTTCCGGGTTCTAATCTTCCCAACATGCCACATTACCGTATGAGCCCGACAGAGCATAAGGAATTGAGACGTCAGGTGGAAGAATTGGTACAAAAGGGGCGTATTCGTGAGAGCCTTAGCCCTTGTGCAGTGCCAGCAATACTCATACCCAACAAGGATGGTAGTTGGCGTATGTGTGTCGATAGTCGAGCCATCAACAAATTCCAGTCAAGTATTGATACCCGATCCCACGGCCGGATTCTTTGTTTGATCAATTATGTGGGGCTATAGTCTTCAGCAAGTTGCATTTAAAGAGTGGTTCCAATCAAATCCGATTACAACCAGGTGACGAGTGGAAGACTGGTTTCAAGACTCATGAGGGGTTATATGAGTGGTTCATGATGCCCTTCGGGTTGTCCAACAACCCTAGCACCTTTATGCGGATCATGAATCAGGTGTTGCGCCCATTTATTGGTAAATTGTAGTTGTATATTTTGATGATATCTTAATTTATATTGTTAATCTTGTTTCACACTTAGGGTGTGTTTGGTTGCATGGAATTCTATGCCATGAGAATTCATAAGGGGACCCCTACATTTTAGGCAAAATTGATGTATCACTCCACATCCATCATTTGGTTTTGTGATCAATGGTGGGAATGGAAGTCTCATGAACATGGGAATCACATGCTTTGGGGGACCAAGGTGTGAGATTCCCATGTTTATGGAACTTTTATTCCCACCATTGATCACAAAACCCAATGGTGGATGTGGAGTGATACATCAATTTAAGCTAAAATATAGTGATCCCCTCATGGATTCCCATGGCATAGGATTCCATGCAACCAAACACACCCTTAGTGCATCTGCGAGAGGTTCTTTCAGTTCTACTGAGGGAGCAAATCTATGTATCCCGAGAAAAATGCTCATTCATGACAGATAAGGTGTTGTTTCTTGGGTACGTCGTTGGCAATGATGGTATCTTTATGGACGACTCCAAAATAGAGGTTGTGAAGCAATGGCCGCTACCGTCAAACATTCAGAGGTACGAAGTTTCCATGGGTTAACTTATTTTATTTACGATTTATCCCTCACTTCAGCACCATTATGGCTTCCATTACGGATTGTATGAAGATTGGAAAGTTCTCATGGTCGAATGATTCAGAATTGGCATTTTCTTTAATAAAAGTGAAATTGATTTCAGCACCTAATTGGTGCAATTCTTAGCCAGGAAGGCAAACCTATCACCTATTTTAGCGAGAAGTTAAATGGAGTTGGAGGGAGATATAACACATATGATGTCGAATTCTATGTTGTGGCCCAATCGTTGCGGCATTGGCACCACTATCTTATACATGCCAAGTTCGTGCTTTACTCTAACCATGCCGCCTTGACACATATCAATAGTCAGAACAAGTTGTCATCTCGACATGCTCTGTGGGCTTCATATTTCCAGGAGTACTCTTTTGTTCTAAAGCACAAACCAGGAGTGCAAAGTAGTGTTGTTGATGCACTCAGTCGTCATGCCTCTTTACTCACCACCATGCATGCTCAAGTACTTGGTTTTAATTCCTTTTGTGACTGTTGATCCCTATTTTTCACATGTAATGACTTATGCGTTAGCAAGAAAGCGTTCCAATTTCCTTGTTTTTGATGGTTTTCTCTTCCGAGGGAACCAATTGTGTGTTCCTGGTTCTAGCCTGCGATTGGAGATAATCATGGAGTTGCATGATGAAGGGCATGTGGGTCGCGACGAGACTGTCCTCTTGGTTTCTAGCATCTACTTTTGGCCGACCATGCATAAGGAGGTGTACCGGTTCGTGAGCAACTGTCGTATGTCATATTGCCAAGGGAAGAGCGACAAATGTAGGATTATATATGCCACTTCCAATCCGAAGACATCCGTGGTCTGATGTGAGCATGGACTTTGTCTTAGGCCTTCCTCGTACTCAGCGGAAAAAGGATTTTTTCTACAGGGTAGTAGATCACTTCTCGAAGATAGCTAACTTTATTGCCTGCAAGAAGACGATCGATGCAGTGCGTGTGGCACAACTTTATTTTCAAAAAGTCTATCGCCTTCATGGTCTACCTCATTCTATTGTCTAAGATTGGGATACACAGTTCCTTAGTCATTTTTGGCGGGGTTTGTGGAAACTTGCCAATGCAAGACTAGACTTTAGCAGTGCATATCGTCCTCAACACCAATGGACAAACCGAAGTTGTCAACCGTTCCTTGGGTGATTTGTTGTGTAGCTTGGTGAGTGTTAATTTAAAGACTTGGGATCAAAAGTTGCCTCTGACTGAATTTTCTTACAACCGTACTATCAACAGGAGTACTGGTTTCAGCCCATTTAATATTGTGTGAGGATTTAATAACAGATCACCATTAGACCTGGCACATGTTCCTGACTTGAAGCGTATCCATGGAAAAGCTGAGGATTTTATCGAGCAGTTAAAGAACATTCATGAGGCAACATAATCAAAACTGTTGGAATCCAATGCTAAGTATAAAGCTACAGCATATCAGAAGCGTCAGCGTGTTGAGTTCGATGTTGGTGACTTTGTATGGGTAGTCTTGACTAAAGACCGCTTTCCTATTGGCGAATACAACAAACTTTATGTTGGCCCAGTTGAAATCATTGCGAAAATCAATATGAATGCTTAACATTTGAAGTTGCCAAGTCATGTTCGCATTGTTGATGTGTTCAATGTGAAACACCTGATTCCTTATCATGGGGATAATTTGGACGATGATGCTGCAAACTCGAGCGCGAATTCTCTCCTTCCTAGGGAGAATGACGTAGTGTAACTGTAGGTTAAACAGTTCCTGGCAGACTGAATTGCAATTGCTGGCAGGAATCAGTTGCTTAATTCTCTAAGCTTTAGTAACTGATTCGTGCCTCTATTTATAGCATTGTAAGCCCAAATGCAGAGGGTGGTGATTGAAGAACTGAATTAGAGAATTTTCTCTATTTTTTTTTTTTGGGGAGTTCGAAAGCAATTGAAGGTTGTTGTGTTTTGTGGCCAGATTCATCAATCTTCTCTACTACGCCCTACATCAAATCAAAAGCCTCACGCATATTGTAAGGAAATGGTTCGCGAACGCATGCCTTGACATAAGTTCTGCAACCGTTGGTACAATGTCCTGGTATAATTGTAAGAAAGAAAAGCCTCATGCATATTATTCTTGAGTTTTTTCCATGATCCGAGTTTGGCCTTGCCTCGTAGGGTTCAGGAAATTTTGCTCTGCTGCCACCAAGCAGCCGCTCATCCTCGAAACCTTATAGAGACCAAGGGAACCCGCTTGTCACTAGGAATTAAAATCCAGGATCTCAAATGATGTTGTATATCCCGCAACGGTGGTAACCCATCGGGTAGGTTATTTGGGTAAAAAATCTAGAGCTCGTCAAAAAGTGGAAGGAAAACAACGGGGATGACTCCGCCGTTGTTATGCTCCTTTGCAACAATGGCATACACTACATGACTCTCCTCCATCGCCTCAACAAACATGCTCCGAGATAAGAGGTTGGTCCCCTTTTCAACAGGTGGTTCAGATATAACCTCTTTCTAGGTTAGGAGCACAATCCGTGTATTATTCCACATGAAGCTGTAAGTATTTTTTTTACCCATTATGAGTAACTTCCTTATCATACATGCCGAGGCCAACCCAAAAGGAGATGATTGGCATCCATTCCAGCAACGACATCACACCACACCTTAGCCTTATACCTAGAACCAATGGAGAATGTAATCAAACAACATTTGGAGACTTTTAATTCGATTCCCTTTTTTAGCCAAGACAACTTGTAAGGACTAGGATGCCGGGTAGTCTCCAATTGTAGTTTGTTAATGGCCTCTTCAGACTCTACGTTCTCACAACTGCCACGATAGATTTTACCTCCAATCATATAGGTGGAGTGGAAGATGTTGTGATGAAGCCATTTGTTGCCCTCTCCTTCCTGGGGAGAGAAACAGATTCTACGTGTGACGAGGGTGACTCCTTGGTCAACCGGACAACCTCTGTCGGGGGGTTTTCGTCATCAAACATAGGTTCCGTAGCATCATTGTCACGACCCGATCCACAGAGTACTATATTGTCTGTTTTAGGCCCAAGACCCGCACAGCTTTAAAACGCATAGGACTTTTTAGATCCAAACTCGTACATATATAGTACATCACCTTCCCGCACCCAGGCGACGTGGGACTATGATCTTCCCTTTGTAGCTTGCTAACACTCTTATGATCCATGAGCTCTTGGACTTCTCCCTCACCCTCCCCCCTCAGGTCCGCCCACATAAGGGTATCATTTCACCCCCTTGGGAGCTCAACGTCCTCGTTGGCACACTTCCAGCTGGGTCAGGCTCTGATACCATTCTGTCACGACTCGATCCACAGAGTACTATATTGTCCGCTTTGGGATTAAGCCCCGCACGATTTTAAAACGCGTAGTACTTTGTAGATCCAAACTCATACATATATAGTACATCACCTTCCCGCATCCAGGCGATGTGAGACTATGATTTTTCCTTTGTAGCTTGCCAATCCTATTAAGATCCATGGGCTCTTGGGCTTCTCCCTCACCCTCCCCCTCAGGTCCGCCCACACAAGGGTATCACAATTATCTAGATTTTCATCACTGACATCATCAGTGTCCACAAATAGGCCCTTGCCAGCTCTATCACCTTTCTGACACTAGACAGCCCGGTGGCCTGGTTCACCGCATTTGAAACACTTTGTTTCGTGCTCACATTTGGCTTACTAGGAGGGAGCGGTGGTGGTTTTTTTTTTTTTAATTAAACCTCCAGTGGGGAGGGGCAGCTATGGGATGCCAGACCTTTATTACTTGAAAAAATCTTGTACACATGTCGGGGGTACATGACGACTTTACCCGAGAGAAAACGTAACAATTGGACATACATCCTAAATAAACCAGAAATAGTCCTAGTTCAAAGTGACCTTGAAAAAGAAGCAACTTGAGCAGCTTGAAGGAGAAACCATTAGCACCCTGCATCTTGCACTAAAACCAATTGCTCCACAAACAAACCATGCAACAAATTGCAATTTGCAAAATACAAACTTGCAACTTGCAATATCAACTTGCAATGTAAGCAGTAACAGCACCCTGCACGCCTAACTCTCGCCCAATCCACTGCCAAAATCCAGCACATAATCACATAACATACAGGCAGCAATATAGGACGCTCCAGGGTGCGTCAAGACCAGTGCATTTCCTGGACAGAGTAGCCACCGCGCAAGCCTGCAAGCAGCACGGCTGCTCCTCCGTGGTTTTGGCGCCCCAAACCAGTGAAAAATCCTGCATAATCCTGTAGCTTGCACACACCAATGTTCCATCCTACAAAATGACCAATGAAGCTAGACGTCTGGTTCGTTCCAGCAATCAAACTTCGCACCTGCAACAGCAGCAGCAGGCCGCAACCATCTAGCAACACGTCCAAGCTGCTCCCGCAATGAAACAAACGTTGCCAACACATCCAGTTTTCCCTGAGAAATAAACCAACAAATGGCAAACATCCCAACAGCAACAGGATGCTGAAAACAACTATGACCGCCCCTACATCGCCACAGCATACTGTTACGATAGCTAGCCCCTGTCATCTAGCAACTCGCACATATGGAGTCCGACTCCTATCCAAACACACCAGTCTAGCAATTCTATTGGGAAGGTCCCTGCATCCGAACGCTCGTGTCAATCCATCCTTTTGCGCTCTATCAGCTAGCGCATCCACCACCGCATTAGCTTCCCAAAAAATGTGCACACACTCGATAACATAACTTCTTGGAACCTTATAATATCTCGCCAGGCATTCTCCAAGTATCACAAAATTTTATAATCCTTGTAAAACCAGCCACACAATTTTGGAGTCCGTTTGAATAATCTCTCCTACATCCGAGGCTATTGCACAACCGCAATCCCTCAAAAACCGCAATCACCTCCGCTCTATTATTAGAGCCCAAACCAAGCATAACTTGTTTAGCTGCAATACGAATACCCCAATGATTTCTGATAATAATTCCAGCCGTCGCCTTATTACTCCTTGATGAGCCATCCACATCGAGTACGACATAATCCTTCGGCGGAAAACTCCAATAAACAATTTTGTTTCCCCTATTAACGACCGGCACAATAGGCAATCCTAGAGTCAAAATCGGGACATTCGTATCACTTAAACTCTTGGGACATAAGAAAGAATTTTCCAACCTTAGGCCCCTTCGTACCAACAATATGACTGTAATCATACTAGGCTTGGCATTCTCATAAACTCCCCTACACTGTTGTTTCCATATCTCCCATAAGATCAACATCGGAGTGAGAAAATAAAGTACCCCAACTTGTGTTTTCTTGTTTGCCCTCCTAAGCCACACCTTCAACACTGTAGAAATTTTTGTTGGCCTTCGCACATGGATATCAAAAATGACTTCAAAATGTTTCCAAACCTCCGCTGCCAGGCCACTCTCTAAAAACAAATGCTTTAGGGTCTCCACCTTCGGCGCTAAACAACAACAGCATCTAGAGGCTAAATGAATACCGCAACGATATAGTTCCCCATCAACTGGAACTCCCCTCAATAGAAATAGCGGTGATGGTTTGCTCGGGGGAAGAGTACTTGTGGAGGCCCATGCAAGCCACCTCTTCGACCCATCTGTTTCTCAAGGTGCAAGGCTTTTGAATGTGCATCAGGAAGAGAAAAGAGATCAATTAAATTCAAAGTATTTTGAAATTGTTGTCGCATACCTCCGATATATCTAGACACAAGTTGCCCCTTGGACTCCGCCAAATCATTGTGGGTCACCAATTGATAGATTGGTGTAGTCGTCTACAGAACACGTGCCTTGACGTAAGTTCTGCAGCCGTTGGTACAACGTCCTAGTATAATTGTAAGGAAGAAAAGCCTCACGCATATTCTTCTTGAGTTTTTCCCATGATTCGAGTTTGGCCTTGTCGGGTTCGGGAAATTTTGCTCTGTTGCCATCAGGCAGCCGCTCATCCTCGGAACCTTGTAGAGACCAAGGGAACCCGCTTGTCATCGAGAACCTCCTTAAAATCCAGGATCTCTTCCACCGTATTGAGTCAGTCTAGAAACTTGTCTAGCTGCAAATTGCCATGAAACTCAGGTATATCAGCATTCAATCCAGACTCCCAACGTCGAGGATCATTGCCCTCCCTTCTCCGTTCGTCTTCCTCTGTGGGGCAACATTTGCAAAGGGGATGTCAGCTTCCTCACCCCTCACCCTCCTCTTGTTGTCGACGATTAACCAAAGCACCCAAAACGGTCATCTGTTGGGTTAGGACCTCAACCTGTCATGCAATTCTTGCTACATCATCACGCTCATAAACTTCTCCTATTAATACATCGTGCTATTGTCGGCCCGGAGGCATCTCGAACTTGGCTCTGATACCAATTGATGCAGAACGTAGTAGAGAAGAGTGATGAATCCGACCACATAATACAATGACCTTCAATTGCTTTTGAACTTCCCACGAAAAAAACAAAACAAACATAGAAAATTCTCTAATTCAGTTCTTCAATTACCACCCTCTGCCCTTGGGCTTACAATGCTATAAATAGAAGCAAAAATCAATTACTAAAGCCTAGAGAATTAAGCAACTGATTCCTGCTAGCAATTGCAATTCAGTTTCAGCAACTGATTCCTGCTAGCAATAGCAATTCAGTTTCAACAACTGATTCCTGCCAGCAACTGCAACTAAGCAACCACTTCCTGCCAGCAACTACAATTCAGTAAGTAATTATGCATAACAAACTTACAGTAAGTAATTATTCAAACTACAGTTACACTATGTCAGTAAGTAAGCTTCGATAATGTTAAACTTATGCAAATTTAGAGGAACTATATAACATTAGGGAGATGGAAAATGTAATTATGCATAACAAACTGTTGATATAACTATGCCTACCATTCCGGCCATTCTTAAAACGCCAATTAATCCATCATAACTCGACTTACTTGGAAACATAAACGGATGTAAGTAAATAACTAAGAAGGGAGCATAATGGAGCAACAAAAGATTCTTTTGACTCAGTAGGTCAACAAAAAAAGAAAAAGGTTCTCATCAAGCATCCATGCCTTTCAATTTGCCCAATTGCTACATATACCCATAGGTGCTGTTTTCTATTAATTAATTTTGTCCATATTTAATATGATCTATCTATCTTTTTCCAATTTAGTAAAACATGGTACACCCAAGTCATGGATCTGACAAGAACATGGGCGAAAGAGGAATGGCAGGAGTTGGGATTGTTGGGGTTGTTTGACCAGGAGTTGGGATCTGACCATAAACACTTACATAATAATGCAATATTCATCAATTACCATCAACCTCGAAACACCCTTTGGATCTCCATGGGTTTAAATTTTTTTGTCTTGAAGTGTGTGTGAAAGCACGAAATGTGAGGGTATTTTGGCCAACCTAAAATAGGCCTAACGGCTCTGACAAGGATTCTGTCGATTTAGGGGATTATCTCAAATATCGATTAGTGATTAGTGAATAATGGTATCTCGAAAAGTCCTTGAACAATAAAAAAGAAAATAATAATAATATTAAAAAATAAATAAAACAACAAATCATTCCTACTGGTTGTGTCCTTGTAGGAAGCCAATTAATGAAACATGATAAACCTTGATACAACAAAAACAGACACAACAAAAAACCTGGATGAGAAGAAGATGAACAAAGAACATGCTTGAATCTAGACCATATGTTTGCTTAAGGCAACATGACCCCAACTACCAATGGAATCAGTTGAAAAGGAGAGATGATGATAGCTTTACCATGATTGTGAATGGATATTTAATAGAGAAGAGAAAGACAATTCTTTTTCATTGATGACACTACGCTTCACCCATGAATTCTCTAAGCACAAAAACAATCACTTTATGAAAACAGGTCTGAACTGCAATTGGCAAACAGAAAACAAAATTGACAAACTCACTCTTAATATAAATCTAATAAATAATACAAACCAACGACAACCTTCACCCATATACTTATTTTGAGACATCGTGCTTCCTTGGCAAAAAAAATGTAAATCTAATAAATAATACAAACCAACGACAACCAAATTGATTTAGAAAAGACACAATTCAAAATTAGCTATTAGAAAACTCCTTTCAAAGCCCCTATCCTATCATGCCACTTTATTATAATTAACACACATAATCTCTCATCTAGTTTGTATGAAAACAGTTTGTGGCTCTTAATTATTTGGGACTCGAAGTCCTCGTCAAACAGGGACTCAAAGTCATATTTGGATGGCTCTCAATTACAGGGTAGTGTTAAATAAGGACTTCAAGTCCCTTCAGACAAGAACTTCAAGTCCTCTTCTCTTCCTTTAAATTAGCACGTACACAGCAGAATTACGCAACACATACAGCGTGAAAATCAGGCCGTGTACAGTGTGCAACAGGTAGTGGTTTTGGCTGAATTTGTGTGTGTGCAAGGGGTGGAAAAAGGCAGTGTACGCAGATTGGGCAGCATGTGCAACGTGAAATACAAGGATGTTTCAGGGAGAAAAAGTTGTAAGAACAGGTTATATGGCCGTTCTTGGGCTGTTTTCTGATGGGAAACAGTCAGAAACATGGTGTACAAAGGCTGTTCTTGTGACTGTGTTTCCGGTGAAGAAACAGTGAGTTAGTTCTCTTCTCTTCTTGTAATCTCTGGTGTAAGTGTTTCCCATGGAGTAGCAAAGCCAAACCACATTAAATTCTTGGTGTGATCTTTATTTTCTGCTATTGTTTATTGCTTCCTTGTTTCATAGCATAGTTTTCAGTCATTTACTTTCGCCAACTAGAATGAACACCACCAGAATCTTTCGAAACAATCGACTTCCCTGGAGAAACACATACATCCTGTAAATAATATATGAACACCACCAACTGAATAAACGTCATGGAGAACTTGAAAGACATTCATTTGTAAGTGTTTTAATGATCACCAACATAATATATGTCATGAAGAACTCGACATCATGCAACATTTTTTAAAGCACCCAACTCCCCTTTACATCTTATGTAGGCGAATAAAAAGTGATCATCAGGAAACTCACAAATGAATCATCCTAAGATAGGATCAAAGAGAAGCTAATTAAATGGATAAAGATAGTAAGGGAATATAACCATAGCCTCATTCTTTCATGATGACGCTTTGCTTTCTCCCATAATTACTTAGATGAACTCACCTAACAAAGAGGTAAAACACAACACATATAAACACTCATTATCCGAATATAAACCAAATAACATATCAATAGTTCAAATTCAGATCTAAAAAAATCCAACCGTAAACTGGTATTTAACAACTATATCAATCTTTAAACACATAGACACCAAAAAAAAAAAAAAACCCAAGTATAATCCATTCCAGCAAAAATGCCATAAAAAAGTATAACAGAACCAAAACCAAGCTTATTGAAGTAAAAGGTGATACTATCTTCAGAGCCATCCCAAAAGGAAATTTTATCTTACTGTTCCTGCAAGTACTATGAAACCTCTGATCTTATCTCACAATTTGATAATAAGTAAAATGCAACACAATAAAGAGATGAACAACAATACCGAACACAAATCAGAAAACCAATGAAGGCCCTGAGTAATTATTTACAACAACAAACAACGATACTACTACTGAGATCAAAATCATGTGATCATTTCGAGCTTGTACCTAAAATATTTTGCAGTTACACTTCTAATGCAATACTAAAATTGCTAAGGGAATGTACTACCAGAATTTCTCACCTTTGGAATAGCTCAAGTAATTATAAAGTTGCAAACAGGATGAACTGCCACAATTGCTTATCATTGGAGAAGATGGAGTCAATATTGCAAGAAAAGATAAGAGAGCTTCCTAACCTTACCTGGACTCACCCACCACAACCTGATTAAAAAAGAATTAAAGGGGGTCATGATAAGAATAAGCACGAAAATTGATTGCTACAAGTCCAAGCGGCAGATCAACAATCGGTTAAAATATTAAGTCCCCGATCATTCATATTCCCTCATAAGGCCCACATCATTAAGATTCCAATCACCCATGGTGGATATTGTTGAGACGTGTTTGGTCAATTTGAGCCAAATAATATCCCCCAGTGACAATTAATAAGGTGTGATGGCCCTTTATGCTTAATCTCAGACATAACATATATGAACTCAAAATAAAACAAACCAACACTAACCATATTGTTTCATAGTAACTAAGATACTTATAAATAACTAAGGTGGAATTGTCGGCTAAAGCTCGGACGTGACATAAGTGAACTCAAAATAATACAAACTAACACCAAACAAATTCATTCACAAAAGACTAACGTTGAATGACCTTTTGGGCTTAAGCTCAGACATAACATCCAGTTACAAACCAAAAACCAACCAAATTAATTTATGAAAAACTAAGGTGGAATGGCCTTTTAGGCTTAAGCTCAAGACATAAAATTTGTAAATTCAAAATAATACATACCAACACATAGCAAATTGATTCGTAAACAACATATACGAACTGAAAATTAAATGTTCAGAAAACTCATACACAAAATAAAAAACCAACATCTTGCCACTTCATTAGAATTATCCTTGGCCACCTAAAATACAGTTGTAATATGAATAAAGCCACCATTTGCGGAAGTTGAAATAGAGTAAACAACATAAATTTATGCAAAGGCACATGCAGTACCTGTTGTGATGATCACTTGAAAGCTTCCATAATATTGAATTGATGTTTCCCTTTAAAAAAAATTATTGGATTGACGCTACAAACCAACAATTACTTGAACTTGGTCAAGGAAATCATGAAGAACCAACCCTAATCACAAAAATTGAAGATGAAGCAAAATGTCAAACTTCCATTGACCATGGAAGGAATTAAACATTAAAAGAGACATCAATTAGCAACTGAGATTTGTAAAGAAATTGAGGTCAGAGTTGTTCTACACTTAGTGCAAAATCACTCTCTTGCCAAGGCAGCATCCACGGGAATCCAACTATCGCCTATCCTAATAACATATTCAATTCAAACCCTCCATGTCAACCTACCAAGATCCTATCATCTTGACTTGAAGGAAGAAAATGGAGAACTGGTTTGCAGCATGACAATAGTCAACATTAACAGCCATCATAAGAAGTGATAACAAAGTGCCAAGGAAACACCTAGAAACATGCCTATGAGACGATTCAATCGCTACTCAATTATGTCTCTTAGAGTCACCTCAGAAAATGAACCTCAAAGGAAAGCTTTCATGAAAGGACTCTAAAGGAATGACACATCACAAAAGGAAGATGAACGGAGATTCACAATATGCAAGGCAAGGAAAACTGAACTCATAAGCTTTGTGGTACTTAGCACTAGAAATGGAGAGCAATTCTGATCAACAAAGCAGGCACCAACTAAAGGACAGAGATTAGCTATTTTAATCAATTACAACAGGGTAAAAAACAGTGAGAGAGATGATCTTACCAGGTCACGAAATACATCAGAAAGGGTGCAGAACCAGATGAATTAAAGAGGTTATAATGTGAAAGATTCTCACAGATCGTTTCACTTATGAAAATTTGATCTTATCAACATGATGATAAGCTAATCATTCCAACATGATAATAAGTTACCATAAACGGAAATCACACATAATAAAAACCCCAAGGCAGATAAATAAAGACCAAAATAACAACAAATATATTGAAGATGCATACCATGGAAAATTGGAAACATCTTGATTATAATGCCTTCACCCACATCCGAATCACCCTGAAATAAGAAACCACAAAAGTAGACAGGCCAGTGAAAGAACTAAATAATTAAATCTTGAATGTTGTGTTTTGATCCATATGCATTTTGATCTTGAAAACTCAGAGAACCTCATAATTGAATCTGCAAGACTTAATAAACTATCATGAACTGAAGCGAAAATTACTTTCTAATGTAATCAAGACAAAGGTTGCATTGATTCAAGGGAATCATGGTAGATAGAAAATAGTGAAATACAAATCAAAACTATAAGCAAATATAATTTTTTCCCATTATTTTTTATCGGTGTTGCCTTGAAACATCTTACAAAATGAATGCACGAGATCCAGATCTAGTCTCATTATACCTTCAATTTGGAACTCGTGCTCAAAATAAATCAATCGGTGCTACCTTAAACATCTTCAAAAGTAAATGCATGAGATCCAAATCTGGTCTCATGAAAAAAAAACTTAATTTGTAACTCATGCCTTCCCTTTAGATCATGCTCAAGATAAAAGGTGATCGCTGCAAAACTTACATACGAATCATACGAGATAAGAAACAAGGATAAGCTTGTTAATAACATGAAGAACTGGATTTTTATAGTAGCTAGTAAATGAGTACAACCAAAGTCTACAACATCACGAGTAAATAACAGGAATATAATCATAATCTCACTACACGACCAAATAAAAATTTTATAGGAAACATAAAACTAGATTTCAGATTTGAAGTACTATTAACAGGACGAAACAAAAATAAAGAGAACTGGCTCGATTAAACTTACGTCTTGAAACTTCTCGGTTGTTCACTTGTCACTCCATTGTCAGAAACGACCTTTGAAGACCAAGAAAGGAATCAACCAGCGAGCGAGATCATTTAGAATTTGAAAAATGCTTCGAGATGGAGGAGAGAAAACTCTCTCTATATATAAACAATAAACAACAGTCAAATATTACAAAAGCTCATTTATCCAAAGGTAGGTTAACAGAGGTCAAAATAACAACAACAATACTGTGGGCAGCACTCCAACCATCCTAGAATAACAAACCCACATAGTAACACAAGCCATTAAAGAAAACCAGAGAGGTTTAATGTCTACATTCCAAAACCCCCTAGTGAGACACGTTTCAGATTTTCCTCAATCTTTAGAATCACTAAGAAGTTCAAAAAATCCAAGGTATCTATTGGGAATTTGCTATTTCGCAAAACATTAACAAATTGCCTTTAATTATAAAACCTAAAATAAATGCAAGAAAAGTATTTATAAGACTTTTTCAATCTACAAATTACACAAAATTTTTGCAAATTGTCCACAGATAACAACACGTGCTCTGCAACATGATCACAAGCTACCATAAATGGAAGTTTTTATGTCAAAACAAGAAAAAACCTTGAAGACAATAAAATCTTATTAGAAAAATCTACATGCCAAAGACAAATATAACCTAATATGAAGACAACTATGGATTTAGTTGTTGCTAAAGCCAACTAGAAAATAAGACTCAAGTCAAAGACATCACGAAAAATTGCCCCGAACAAATAACAGAGGCTAGATCCACAACTAAGCATACGGTAGCAACCAGAATTTATAGTTAAGACACCAATTGAATGATAAAAAAAAAAAAAATCGTCCAATCCAACCACACTTATCAACCCACTTTGCAAGGAAAATTTATTAGAACCAAACTTTAGAGTAATCAATTCAAACAATTGAAACAACATAATGAGGAAAGAACAACGAGTTTGTACAAAAAAAACATCAATCAAACCTTGACCCTCAAATCTTAGCTGAGTTTCCCAACAAAGATCAAGGAAAGCCAATCAATAAACAATCACCACTAATTGTAATGAAACACAATTATAGTTAATTGCAAAAGATTAAATGAGGTGATCCTTTGTTGAAGATAATTGTTTGTGCCAAAAGTTCTTGGTTTTCTGAAACTTTCTAGCTCTTGTCCTTCAATGTTCAAAGTATTTAAGTGTTCAAAATTAGGTTTTCAGTTTCAAGTTAAGTTATTAAATTTCTTTTGAGGGATTGATGATCAATAGTTCCAATCGGCCTCAAGAAACTCCCTTATCAAATCTGATCGCTCATCATAATATCCAATACAATGGAATCAACAACACAGGAAAAGACATGTAAAATAAGAAGCAACAGTAAAAAGAGGTCTGAGCCGATGCAACAAAACACTATGAAAAAGAATGAACCTGTCGTGGAAATCATAACCGCATCTTTGAAAGCCCCTGACTTCCCTGCGAAAATACATAAATCAATTGAATAAAAAATCAACACCAACTGAACCGATGTCATAAATAACCCAAGTCAACATTCAATGAGAATTAACCCCAGAATCTCATGTTTCTTTTTTATTTGTAAAGTTTCTTTTATAAGCAAGAAATGCAATATTTCATTGAAACAGAAAATGAAAAAGGTGGTGGCCAGAAGGACAACAAAACATGAGCCCAAGGGAGGGATTACAGTGGATCTGTTTACACCATGTACTAGAAAACTACCATAACAGAATTTGAAAATATCTTCTTGGGTGCTACCATAAACATGTTTAAAAGTGAATGAATGAGAACAAGTTGAGTTTCATGCCTTCCTTATAGATCATGTCTATGTAAGATAAAAGGTAATCATAACAAAACTTGCATAGGAATCATAGTAAGATAGAAAATGTGGAATTTAATGAGATAAATACAGAACTGTGTTTCCATACTAGATAGTAGACGAGAACAACCATGATAATTATTTATACTGACCAAATGGGAAATACTCACAACATCACTAGTAAATAACTGGAATACCATTTTTCACAATTTCACCACAGAAGCAAATACAAACAATATAGGAAATAAGAACTGGATTTCCAACACTTTAAGTACTATTGATAGTATGAACGAAAATTAAGAGAACTGGTCCAATTAAATCAACACCTGACCAAGCAAAGCACCACTATGACAATGAAGTCCAAGGTAACTACTGATTGTTGCGTTTTGATCCATTGGCATTTTGATCTTGAATTAACTCAGAGAACCTCAGATTGGATGTCAACATGATAATAAGCGCATTAATAGAAGCTGATAATCGTTCTGTAATCAAGAGAAAAGGATACAAGAGAATCATACTAGATAAGAAATTGAAACAAACTAATGAAAATTTGCAAGGAAGACTGAGGAGAAGGACAAAATGCTAGACGAAGATTTGTTCTCTTATGAAGGAAGAACAAGGAGAATCCTGGTGAATAATTGTAATCAGCAAGAGTCCTCCCCCACAAAAAATAATCTTGAATCTTGTAAAAGTCAAGAGAGAAAAATACCAAAGGAAGATTTAATCTGTTACAAAGCACAAGAAAAATCCTTGTGAATATGGTAATCAACAAAAACTAAAATCCAGTAAAAAGCTGAGAATTCAAGTTCAGTATCAAAAGACAATTTACTGGAACCACCAAACCTCATTTTTATTTGAGTTTTGAGTTTCTTATAAATAACCCCAATCAAACCTGCAACACGATATGTAAAGCAGAAGGTAATAATTTTATACCCAAAGTACAATCATATAAAGATTAAACTACTGTGAATCCCAAGGAAGAATACCATTTATTTTTCTGACGAAAATGTGCCTCCTGTGAAACCAAGGCACCTTAGCTGAAAATTGACTTAATGACTCACGTTCAATGCACAGTATGCTAAGAAGTTACCAAAAAACAAGAGTTGAAAATCGTAGATGAAGAATCAGACATGCCCACATCCATGGCACTTTTGTTCACTCGTTTGACATAAGAAATCTAACTTGATACTAATTCCACATCAAATTCAAACCTCACTAGTGAACCTGAGGTTCTCATTTAATCTTTGACATAATAATCAGCCACCATAAACATTAAAAAGAAGTCTCCCTTCACAAAAAAAATCCAACTATCTAAAGACGAATTAAAAGAGGCCCAAATAACAACAATAATATGAAGGATGCATATTACGGATTACATTCCAATCACCTTAAAATAACAAAGTAACACAAAGCCAATGAAGAAAACCAGAAAGTTACGATGTCAACAACGCTCGTACCTCCTCATGAGACAAGTTTCAGATTCTTCGATCATTAGAGTCACTAAAAAATTCCAAAAATCCAAGGGATCTATGGTGAATCTACACTTTCACGAACATCAGTACTTGCCTTTTTATAAACTTACAATACTTGCAAGAAAAAATCATAATAAAAGAGAAAAAATGGTTAATTGTTCGTTGAAGGCCATGTATTTAATCTTGAATCCTTTATTGTTTTCGATAACAAGGCTGATCGAAAGAATCACAAAAATCATAAAAGTGAGTCCAAAAACAAAAAGAGAAATTCAAAAGCAAAAATAGAAAATCCCCTCTTACAGTTTCCAAAGCAACAGAATGTGCGAAAACTATCCACAGATATCAACAGTTGCTTAGCATTACGATCACAAGCTACCATAAATGGAAGTGTTTTTATATCAAAATAAGCCATAAAACCTCGAAGCCTATAAAATCTTATTTAACGATATTTTCGAGAAAACCTACATGATCAACCAAAGACAAATAATAGCCAAGTCAAAGACACGACGAAACAGCCTTGAACAAAATAACAGAGTTCGGATCTAAAAAGAAAAAGTCTGAAATTATATGGTCAAATGGAACTAAGCACACGACAACAACCAAAATTCATATTCGAGACACCAATTGAAGGGGGGGGGGGGTGGTGGAAAGAGAACATCCAATTCAACCACAGTTATCCATCACTTTGCAATAGAACCCAAATTTTGAGGAATCAATTCAAACAAGTGAAACAACTTAATGAAGAAGGAACATGAGTTTGTATAGAACAAAACCGTCAAGGAAACCTCGACCCTCTAATCTTAGATGAGCTTCCTTGATAAAGGTCAAAACCACTGATAGTAATGAACCACGATTGTGGTTACATTAAAAAGATTAAATTAGGCGATTCTTTATTGAAGATAGTTTTTAAAAAGTTTTTCTTGGCTTCCCTAATAAAAAGTGAAGGAGGTAAACTAAATTAACAATGAGTAGAGTAAAACTGATCAATAGTTCCAATTCAGTCTTAAAATACTTCATTCAATAAAACAAGAAAGCTCTTTGACATGATACCCAATCCAAATGCAACACATTAAAAGAAACAACAACTCTTTGGCCAAAGGAACCATACTAATTTGGAAACAAAGAAAAGCTAATAAAAGCTTACCAAACACAACCAAAGAATTTCTTAGTTGAAAAGTTTTGCTTCTCCTCATGAGAAAAAAGCAAAGGCGATTCTTCAAACAATCATCAGTTCTTAAATCAAACTCATGGATAATTCTAATTCACTCCCTTTCGAACCCAAAAAACATGTTATGATATTCCATTACTTAGAAGGATGTCACGAACCAATCTAGAGCATGAATGCGATCTAAACCATATCACATGTTTTGGCACTATGTTGAAATCAAACTCCAAGCCACATAAAGATTCGTTAGAATTTCAAATAACAACCACCTTAGAAAATTATACGAGACGATGGTGAAATCTTGATAAAGTTGTTCAAATTTCATCACCAAATCATCCACAGATCAAATTTGATTACTATCTCCTTCACAATCAAAACAGGTTTCAAATTTTGTGTTTAATTCATTAAAGTTCTAGTTTCATCAATTAACTCGCGCTAATGAACTACCTCAGACATTGGCATATGTCGCAATAACTAGCTACCATCGACTATACAATTTCAACCTCGTATCATTGTCATTAAACAAATATTTTACGTTTTTTTTCAAACCTAATTGTCTAAACAACATCCTAAAGGACTGTCTGACATTGAATCTATAACTCTACATTGACAATTCTGAACATCCAAACAATATCTCATGTTAGTGAATTAAATCAGCCCAGAGACAAATCACTTGAACTACTCACATTGTCGACCCGTTGTCGTTTCCACCATTAAGATCAGTCACATCTCTCAATTATTTTGCCCTGTAAGATCCTTGTGTTTCCACCATCATTGTTACCAATCTTCTTTCCTTCCATTAAGAGAACTAATCTTCTTACCTTACTTTGCTGAAATTTAACATAAAATAAAAAAGAAAACGAAGTTATGAGAGACTTGGCAAACAATAACTTCTCAAACGTGCTCGAGATAGAATAATCACTTACGGTCTTCATTTCGCATCAATAAAATTGCATTTTCAGGAACCGGAACATTCAAAGACTTCACATTTCAGCACTTATTGCATACGATATAAACGATATGAGAGGTTTTGAGCCACTACATTGAAATCAAACTCCAAATCCCATAAAGATCTGTTAGAATTCCAAATAAGAACCAAGTTAGGAGACCATAAGAGATATTTAAAACCTACACAGCAAATCTAAATCATGTGAGGAAAAAACCCTTTGAAAGATGGAAGATGCAACATCCATCTCCAAAGAGTGATGAGGACCTACATGATCACTCACCTATAGAAAGAGTGATCCTACGTAAGTAAAAGTCCCAATGCAAAGAGCCATTATCCTGCCTATCAAAATCAACCACTTGACCTTCCTTCCACTACACAATACAAAGAGAATAGGACACCTATATTTCAATGCCATTTCCCTCATCCAAACATCTTCCCAGAACTTAACCTTATCTCCTCCTCCTAGAACAAACTCGACACCTTGAACAAACTCATATTTATAATTCGATATTGTTCTCCAAGTACTAGTACCAAATGAACCTTGTGATCTAGGGGAGCCCACTTGCTCCTGTAGAACCATATTTAGCTCTAATCATCTTCTTCCACAAGTATTTTGCCTCCATACTAAATTCCATAACCACTTATATAATAATTCCATATTCATCAATTACTATCGACCTCGAGACACCCTTTGGATCTCAATGGGTTTCAATTTTTTTGTCTTGAAGTGTGTGTGAAAGCATGAAATGTGAAGGTATTTTGGCCCAACCTAAAATAGGTCTAACTGTTCCGACAAGATTTTGTCAATTTAGGGGTGTCTCAAATATCGATTAGTGATTAGATAATAATGGCATGTCGAAAAGTCCTTGAACAATAAAAAAGGAAATAATAATAATAATAATAAAATAAATAAAGCAACAAATCATTCCTACTGGTTGTGTCCTTGTAGCAAGCCAATTAATAAAATATTAGAAAAGTAAATGGATAATTCTGATCATATCTTGGAAAACTGCATGTTCAACAACCCAAAAACCTAGTTGTGATTTTCGCAATCTTCTTACAAATATTACTCCAATCGTGGGTACAGTTTAAATTAAATCAATTTCCAATGCATATGAACATTCATAAAAACTTCAAATTAGAACCGACAAAACCAATCCGATTATTCAAGCTCACGAAAAATCAATGATCTAACATTTTCCCTTTCCCAGAGTTTTATCTTTGCCTCTCTAAGCGTCCCTAAAAATGAGGTATAATCAATTAATCGAACAATCACTACTTACTGAATCAAATTTACTCACAACCTACAACCTAATAAATAATCCATTGGGAAAAACAAAGAGAGAAGCTCATAAATATCTAAACAAACATAACAACATCATTTTAAGTGGAAGACAAGTTGCTTCACCTAAAATCACAAAAAAAAAACCTAAGATAAGTTAATTCATCAAACAATCACCGTTAATGGATCAAACGTACACAAAAGCGTAGAAGCAAGCTCAGCCTTGGAACATATGAATAGCTAACATCAAAGCATTCATCTACAATCATAATATACATAGATGCAATTCAAAGAAAATGATACGTAAACCAAAATCGGATTATTTGACTTATGGGAAACCCCAACATTTGATCCTTTCCCCAACATCATATATCTACTCAAATCAGCATGAAAGTAAGACAAACATCATAATAAAGCAAAAAATTTGCATCACCTACGCACCTTTACCTCGAAACGAGATGCGATCCAGAATTTATACCTCATCACAATACCCGATTCAAACTGCCCTCGATCAATAAAGTCACTTAGAATTGAAAAATCAAAGCAAATGTAGAGAACCTGCAAATCGACAAAAACAACAGTAGATTGACATTTTTTATAAAACATAAAATTCATGGAGAAAACCTATATTAAAGGAGCAACAAACGTGATAATCACGTAGAAGGACATATGTTTCTTATCGAATGCATCCTTGGCTTCTGCAACACAAGTTATATCTAACATAGCACAGACATCATAAAAGTAGATCTAAAACACAAAGAAAGAAATTCTAAATCAAACCAAAAGACCATCTCGCATAGAAATCAACCGCTTTCACACAAAAAATCCAAAGAGAACTGCATTTTACTCTGCAACATGATCACAACCAAAATATATATAAATGTTATATAAAAATAAGCCTGAAAGCCAAGAGGGCAACACAAATATCTATGTAAAATCTGACAACAAAGCCTACTAGAAAATGAACTCCAAGTAAATGATTCTACCAATCAACACAAAGGAATGAAAAAAACCAATATAAACAAAATAACCATACAAGTAAGACAAAGATATCCAAAATTATGTTCTCAAATAGAAATAGGCATCGCATAACAGGAGCGCATAGTATAATCAAACGTCGACACCAATTGAAGGGAAAAAAAAAAACATCCACTCTGTACCTGAGCTTGAATAATGTTTAAACTTATGCCAATTTAGAGGAACTATATAACATTAGGGAGATGGAAAATGAAATTATGCATAACAAACCGTTGGGATAACAACACCCTACAATTCCGGCCCATTCCTAAACGCCAATTAATCCATCATAACTCACCTTACTTGGAAACATAAACGGATGTAAATAAATAATTAAGAAGGGAGCAGAATGAAGCAACAAAATATTCTACCGAAATTCTTTTGATAGGGTAGGTCAACAAAAAAAAATACTCTCATCAAGCATCCAGGTCTTTCAATTTGCCCAATTGCTACATATACCGGTGTATCATTACTGATCAACTAGGTGCAACTTCATAGGTGTTGTTTTCTATTAACTAATTTTGTCCTTATTTAATGATGATCTATCTATCTTTTTCCAATTCAGTCAAAAAATGTACACCCAAGTCATGGATCTGACAAGAACATGGGCGAACAAGGCAAAAAAGAATGACAGGAATTGGGAATGTTGGGATTGTTTGATCAAGGAAGACGATGAAGAGGTCCATTAGTTCTACCCTTGCCATCATCTTCGGGAAACCCTTCGAACCTCATCAGTTTTTTTTTCTTTTTTTAATCTTGGAGGGTGTGAGAATGCATGCAACGTGTGGGTATTTTGGCTAACCAAAGATGGCCCTGACGGCTCTGGCAAGGATTCCATTCGTTAGATAGATGTCTCAAGATTGATTAGTGATAGAGATATGTCTAAACACCGGTAAACAATAAATAAAAAAGCATAATAAATGGTTAATCCTTTGTTGGATGCAATTTTCACCCATACCCCTCCTTTATGGATTAGCCTTCCCTGACAAAGATAAGGTAGAGTCAATTAGTGAAACTTAGTAAAATAAATGGATAATTCTGATTTGATCTAGGGAAACACCTTGTCCAACAGCTCGAAACCTAGTCGTGATTTCATAATCTTCTTGCGAATGCTACATCAATTTGCGGCACAAGTTTTATTAAAATCAAATTCCAATCCATACAAGGATTTGTAAAAAGTCCAAACTCACAAGTATAATTGGAAAATTGTGAAAAATCACTATTCTAAAAATTCTCCTTCTACCAAAATTTTATCTTTGCTTCCCTAAAATAAGGTATAATAGAACAATCACAATTTATTGAATCAAATTGAGTCACAAACTCATAAGTAATTCAAAGCTACAATTTCGCCTAAAAATACTTTCTCATGGCATGTTTATGAGATAGACAATAGTAGGTGATTATAGAAAGAATGTGATCATAATTTATGTAAGAGAATATAGAAGGTGAACATCACTAGTGATCTGCATGGATCCATTTGTTAGCCAAAAGAAAATCATATGAGATAGGACAGAGAGAAAAGATCATAAGCAAATATAACATCTTTTTTTAGTTGAAGACGATTTGCTTCACCTGACAAATAAGCAAAGCCAATTCATCAAACAATCACCGCTTGATGGATTAAACTTACACAAAAACCCCAACAAGCAAATTCAAGTTGGAACATATGGATAACTAGTACCAAGCAAGCCTAGACGAGCTTCTTTCCAAAAAGTTTGGGTATTTCTTGTCAACAATTGAAAAGAAAATCCAAATTAAACTGAACATATTATTTAAAAACTTAAACATCTATTGAAACACTAGGCGAGTATTTGGAGGGACAATGGGCCGTGCATGTACTTCACTTGGTGTTCTCAGGAGTGTTGTGACAATCATCTTTCTATGAGCAATTTGGTCTTCCAAATTAACTTGATTACCAATCTCATCAGCACAAGCTCATGCCAGTGCTGGCTTTGAAAGAAAACTTTGAACCAAAATCAAATAAAGAAGATATATATATTGAAAAACTTATCCTTTGTTGAAGATGAAATGCTTCAACAGTTTCTTCGATGCCCTTTACTACTGTCCTGACAAAGACCACAACAGTGAATCCAACAATTACCATGGATCTAATGGAATAGAAAACCAACATACTTTAAATCCAATCATGAAATATTGCCTTTCTTTAGTCAAACAAGAAAAACATTACCGATATAATCACTTCTGAAAAGCAAATCTTTGGATAACCATGCCCCAATCATCCCACTTGATTGAGAATTAATGTGTCCGTGTCTAATCTCTAGAGTTACAGCTATCATCTTGAAGTTGAATGTCCTATATTGAAACAATCACCATAAACCTTGATACAACAAAAAAAACCTGGATGAGAAAAAGATGAACAAAAAACATGCTTGAATCTAGACCCTATGTTTGCTTAAGGCAACATGACCCCAACCACCAATGGAACCAGTTGAAAAGGAGAGATGATGATAGTTTTACCTTGATTGTGAATGGAAATTTAATAGAGAAGATAAAGACAACTCTTCTTCATAGATGACATTACACTTTTCCCAGGAATTCTCTAGGCACAGAAACATCACTTTACGAAAACAGGTCTGAACTGCAATTGACAAACTCACTCTTTGTTGAAGACGATATGCTTCACCCATATACTTATCTTGAGATATCGTGCTTCCCTGGCGAAAAACATGTAAATCTAATAAATAACACAAACCAACGATACCCAAATTGATTCAAAAAAGACATAACTCAAAATTAGCTATTAGAAAACCCCCTTTCAAAACCTTATCCTATCGTGCCACTTTATTATGATTAACCCACATAATATCTCATCCAGTTTGCAACTCAGTAATCAGCTACATAAGGGGAAACATAATGGAGAATGAAACTATCTAATAACCAAAAGCATTATGTATGAGCTCACAAAAGTTCTTGATGTGATGATGGTGATGAATTGAGAACTAGCTACTACAAGATGTGCATACAAAACAAACACCCCTTCATCTTGATCAAATAAAACATCTCATTAGAAAATTTGGAAAGATGAAGCTAAACATCTTAAGGAATATTGTAAACAAGTTAAACCACAACCAATTTCTTGGGCAAAACTAATTCACAAACTAATAAATAGTTCAATTCCGAAGGTGAAGCAAATTCATAAACTCGTAAAGAAATGAATTTCTATGCTTTGCAGAAGACGACTACATCCACAGTTTATTTCTTTATAAAGATCCAAATGGGAAATATTCAAAACTTCACTGTTAATTGGAATTCCGAAAAATTCCATTTGAGAGCCAACAAGAGTCTTCAACTGAAAGTAATCACTTTTTTGTGATCTTTATGAGATAAGCATCTATCAATCTGCAAAGTTGTATGTAACCTTAATGGCAAGCAATAAGAGACAACGAGTCCACTATCAAAATTAATTATTTTGAGGAAATATAAAGCAAGACTGAAGAGAGAAAATACTTGTTCTCTAGTAAAGCACAAGAAGAATCCTTGTGAACAATTGAATAAGCAAGAGTCCTCCCCAACTGTTTCCAGCAAAAATATCATCAATCTAGGTGGTGGGCTTCCACATTCTGTGTCAATTGTGTCTGAGCAATCTTTCAACCTTCAAGTTAGAGTTGAGAATCTACAATTTCATAAAACATCAGTAGGTTGTATTTTTTATAAAATTTAAAATATGTGTAAGAAAAATCATATAAACCCATAATAGAGGAGATAAGAACTTACTTTTCTTTTTCTTTTTTGTTCAAGGACATCTATGTAACCTTGAATTCTTTGCTTTTTCCATAACAAGGCAGATCCAAATAATCACAAACATCATAAAAACTGAGTCCAAAAATAAAATGAGAGAAAAACTAGAAAAACCACTCGTATAGTTTTTAAATCGACATGTTTCATGAAAATTATCCACAGATAACAACACTTGCACTACAACATGATCGAAAGTTACCAAAAAAAACCCAACAAAAAGCTTATTTGATAATACAGTGGGAAAAGTCTACATGATCGACCAAAGACAAAGACAACTACGACTTGGTTATTTCTAAAGCTAGCTAGAACATAAGCCCCGTGTCAAAGACACCACAAATTAAATAACACAACCCACATCGACAAAATCTCGAGATGTAAAAAAGGAAATTTTTTGAAATTATACAGTCGAATGGAACTAAGCACGCGAGAACCATCAAAATTCGTAGTCAAGGCACCAATTGAAGGAAAACAGAAAACATCCAACTGCACCTATCCACCACATGACAAGGAAATTCGAATAGAACACAAATTTGAATCAAAACACAAGCTATGCAAATTAAGAGGAATCAATTCAATCAAGAAAAACAACATAATGTAGGAGGAACAATGAGTTTGTACACAACAAACCGTCCAAGAAACCTCTACCCTCTCATTCCTAAAACATTAATCCAGCATTACTTGAAATATAGAAACACGTATATATGAAACAAAGAAACGAGATAGTCAATTACCATCATCAGATCTTGCATCACCAAACACAAGGGGTATTAATAACAACCAAATTATGGACGATCCTTACCATGGAAAATCAGACACATCCTGATCATAATTTAGTCACCTTGAAAAAAAAAACACATACATAAGACAAGCCAGTGGATAAAATTAAAAAAGTTGCAACACTTACCAAGGGAATTGTAGAATAAATATAGTTTGACATTTTTACAAACATGTAGAGAAACTATAACTAAAGGATCAAGAAACTTAATCATCATGTTGGTTGGCATTTACCCTTGATATCCATCCGTTGTTTCTGCAATAAAAAGGTAAATCTATCAAATTACAAATATCTTAAAAACCGATTCCTGAAAGAAAAAAAAATCTAAAAAACTAGAAACCCCTTTCAATAATCAACAGATTTCACAAAAAGTATCCAGAGATAATCAAGATAACCGCACTTGTTCTGCAATAAAAAGCAAGTTTCTATATCAAACAAAGCCTCAAAAAATAATACTCTCAACACAGTTAATCATTCCAACCTTAGCAAGATGAGGTATCAAACAATAAAAAGATTCATAAACAACATAGAAATATCAAAATGATACCAGGAGATACATGTTTGCTGTATAGTTGAAAAATATATAATAAAAAAAAACAATCAAACTTAGTTGGAATACAAACGTTCGAATGAAAGCCAACATTGTAACAAGGACTGTTATGAATGGCATCATTAGTGATTGTTCTAGGAAAATTGCAACTCCCAGAATGTCACTGGCAAGTGAAGGAAGTGAAACAATTAATTGGACAATCATCACTTCTTGAATCAAATTGAGTCAGAAACTGATAAATAATCAATAGCTCAATCAACATCAAGAAACCCCTTGTCAGGTTTGATCGTAATGTTGTTGAATACAGTCAAATCAACAAGACAATAAATAACATGTAGTAAATATAGAAAGCTACCAGAGAGGAATGAATTGAAATAGTACGAAGCCCTGTGAAATAATGAAGAACAATAGTAGTTCGATTTCCTGTCACGGAAATCATTAAGCACCTTTCAAAACATTCAATTGCCCTGGAGAAAGATATGCGTCCAGTAAATAACAAATGAACAACACCAACGAAATAAATGTCATGAAGAACTTGAAATCATGCAGCATCTATGATAGCACTCAACTTCCCTTTACATCTTATGTTAAAGAATAAAAGGTGATCATCAAAAAACATTCAAATGAATCATATTAAGATAAGAACAAAGAAAGGCTAATTAAATAAATAAATAGAGTAAACGAATGCTACCATAGTTTAAACCTTTCTTGACGATAGTTTGCTTTCTCCCATAATTTCTTAGGTGTGCGTCCCAAACAAAGAGGTAAAAGTTAACACATATGAACACTCATTACTTGAGCAAAAACCAAATCAGAGATCAATAATTTAAACTTAGGTCTCAAATATCCAACTGTAAACAGGTATTGAACCACTATAACCAACTCCCCGAAAAAATGTCGTAACAGATTATAACCACACCAAAACCAAAAATACTCGAGAAATGTAATCCTCTCTTCAGGGCATCTCAAAAGGTAATCTTACCTGACTGTTCCTACAATTTGTATTATGAAACTACAAATCTTATCTCAATTTGATCCCTTACGAGTATATCCAATCTCCTCGACAAGACACTAACATAAAACACAATAAGTAAAAAGATGAATGACAATACTGAACACCATTCTAAAAACCAATGAAAACCCCTAGTAACTTATTTCTTTACAACAATAGACAAAGTATACCAAATGACACGACCCAAGGGAAAGAGAAACCACCCAAAAAGAAGAATAGGCACCAAATAAATAAATAACGCTTGATATCAAAATCATCTAATCATTTTGAGCCTTGTACAACAAAGATTTTAATGCACTACAAAAATTGCAAATGGAATGAGTTGCCAGAATTCTTATCTTTGGAAAGGCTCGAGTCATTATTACGTTGCAAAGGGGATGAGGTCTCAAAATTCCTTATCATTGGTGAAGATGGAGTCAATATTCCAAAAATGGAAGAGAGCTTCTTAACCTTACCCGAACTCATCCACAACACCCTAATTCAAAAAGAATTAAAGGGTTCATGATAAGAATAAGCAAGAAAATTAATTGCTACAAGTACAAGAGGCAGATCAACCATATTGTTTCGTAGTAACTAAGGTACTCATAAATAACTAAGGTGGAATGGCCTTTTGTGCTTAAGCTCAAAAGTAACATACTCAATACACACCAACAACAACCAAATTGATTCATATATAACTAAGGCATTCATAAATAAAAAAGGTGGAATGGCATTTTGGGCTTAAGCTCAAACGTCACATACGTGCACTAATTCAAACCAATACCAACCAAATTAATTCATAAATAACTAAGCTGGAATGGTGGTTTGGGCTTAAGCTCAAGACATAAAATTTGTAAACTCAAAATAATATATACCAAGTTACCAATACATACCAAATTGATTCGTAAATAGCATATGGGAACTCAAAAATTAAATGTTTTGAAAACCCTTGCAAAAAACCAAAGTTCTGTATCATGCCATTTCATCAAAATTATCCTTGGTAACCTCAAATGCAATCAGCAATATGAATAAGCCACAATAAGCAAAATCTGAAATAACATAACGGTACAAATTTATGGAAGGGCACATACAGTTCTAATGTGATGATCAATTGAGAACTTCCATAATATTGGAATGATGCTACAACATAACAATCCCTCGAACTTGGCGAAGAAAACCATGAAGAACCAACCCAACCATACAAACCAAAGGAGATGAAACAAAATTTGAAAATTCAATTGATAAAATAATCACCATGAAGGAATTAAAAATTAAAAGAGACCTTAAATTAGCAATCAACATTTGTAGAAACAGAGATTAGACCTATTCACCACTCACTACTCACGGTAAATCACTTTTTTGTCAAGGCAGGGTCTGAAGAAACATAATTATGTATAGATATATCCTAATAACATATTAAATTCAAAATTAGATTCAAACCCGCCATGTCAACCAACCAAGAACCGATCACACTTAGAAACCTGCTGACAACACCTTTGGATTGCAATCAAGATCCAAATCAACCAAAAGGAACAGAAATTCACAAGATGCCATTAGGAAGAAATTTTTTGAAATTATATTCAAATGGAACTAAGAACGTCAACGACCAGAACACTAGCAAAACCAACTAGTGTGGAAAACAACTGAAGGGAAAAAGAATCATACCCTCACACCAATCCAGCTCTTATACAGTAAACTTCAATGATATAAAATCTATGCAAATCTAAAGGAATCATATTAGAGAGGAGACGGACTTGGAGCATGCAGATAATCAAAATCCTCACCTATAAACGGACAACACGCAATTCAGAGTAAAATTTAATCCCCCACATGAATGGGAACCAAGATCTGATTATTTTAGTAGTGAAAAAACCAAAGATTTGATTTTATCTGCAACACTGACAGTCAGCTGCCATAAATAGATCTCACCTGACAAAAAGCCCAAGGCCAAATACTATAAACCAAAATATGGTAGATCCATACCATGGAAAATCAGACATCTCGATCATAATTTACTCCCCTGGAATAACAAAACCACATAAGTAAGACAAGCAGGAGAAGAATGTTTATTAAAACAGTTGCAAACAAATGCTGAAAATAATAACTGATTAAACCACTCATAAGAAAATTCATTGTTCCAACCGTAGCTAGATGGTGTTAAACTATATAAAGATTCATAAATAACACAAATATATCAAGAAAACACCAACCTCATGAGATATGTGTTTGTTATATGGTTGAAAAATATATAAAAGATGATATTTATATCACAGTATAAACAGTGCTAAGAGAGCAAGAGAGAGTTATGAACTGAAATACTAGGAAGCACTATGGAAATCATGAAGAACGCTAGTGGCTTGTTTCCTGTCGCAGAAATCAGGCAGCATCTTTGAAAGCACTTGACTTCCCTGCAGAAAGACGTAAATCCAAGAACTACCCCAAAGAACACCACCAGAATCTTTCGAAACAATCGACTTCCCTGGAGAAAAACATACATCCTGTAAATAACATATGAACACCACCAACTGAATAAACGTCATGAAGAACTTGAAAGACATTCATTTGTAAGTGTTTTAATGATCACCAACAGAATATATGTCTTGAAGAACTCGACACCATGCAACATTTTTGAAAGCACTCAATTCCCCTTTACATCTTATGTAGGAGAATAAAAGGTGATCATCAGGAAACTTACAAATGAATCATCCTAAGATGGGAATCAAAGAGAAGCTAATTAATGGATAAAGAGAGTAACGGAATATAACCATAGCCTAATTCTTTCATGATGACGGTTTGCTTTCTCCCATAATTTCTTAGGTGAACTTACCTAACAAAGTGGTAAAACCCAACACATATAAACACTCATTATCCGAATATAACCCAAATAACATATCAACAATTCAAATTTAGATCTAATAAAATCCAACCGTAAACTGGTATTGAACAACTATATCAATCTTTAAACACATAGACACCAAAAAAAAAAAACTCAAATATAACCCATTCCAGCAAAAATGTCATAAAAGAATATAACAGAACCAAAACCAAGCTTATTGGAGTAAAAGGTGATACTATCTTCAGAGTCATCCCAAAAGGAAATTTTATCTTACTGTTCTTGCAAGTACTATGAAAACTCTGATCTTATCTCCCAATTTGACAATAAGTAAAATGCAACACAATACAGAGATGAACAACAACAATACCGAACACCAATCTGAAAACCAATGAAGGCCCTGAGTAATTATTTACGGCAACAAACAATGATACTACTACTGATATCAAAATCATGTGATCATTTCGAGCTTGTACCTAAAATGTTTTGCAGTTACACTCCTAATGCAACACTAAAACTGCAAAGGGAATGTGCTACCAGAATTTCTCAACTTTGGAAAAACTCAAGTAATTATAAAGTTGCAACAGGATGAACTGTCACAATTGCTTATCATTGGAGAAGATGGATTCAATATTCCAAGAAAAAGATAACAGAGCTTCCTAACCTTACCCGGACTCAACCACCACACCCTGTTTCAAAACGAATTAAAGGGGATCATGATAAGAATAAGCACAAAACTACAAGTCCAAGTGACGGTTAAAATATTAAGTCCTCGATCATTCATATTCCCTCATAAGGCCCACATCAATAAGATTCCAATCACCCATGGTGGAGATTGGTGAAACATGTTTGGTTAATTTGAGCCAAATAATAGTGTCATCCAGTGACAATTAATAAGGTGTAATGGTCTTTTGTGCTTAATCTCAGACATAACATATATGAACTCAAAATAAAACAAACCAACACTAACCATATTGCTTCATAGTAACTAAGGTACTCGTAAATAACTAAGGTGGAATGGCCGGCTTAAGCTCGGACGTGACATACGTGAACTTACAATAATACAAACTAACACCAAACAAATTCATTCACAAAAGACTAACGCTGAATGGCCTTTTGGGCATAAGCTCAGACATAACATATGTAAAGTCAAGTTACAAACCAAAACCGACCAAATTAATTTATGAAAAAATAAGGTGGAATGGCCTTTTAGGCTTAAGCTCAAGACATAAATTTATGCAAAGGCACATGCATTACCTGTTGTGATGTTTCCCTTTAAAAAAAAAAATTGGATTGATGCTACAAACCAACAATCCCTTGAACTTGGTCAAGGAAATCATGAAGAGCCAACCTTAATCATAAAAACTGAAGAAGATGAAGCAAAATGACTTCCATTGACCATGGAAGGAATTAAACATTAAAAGAGACATCAATTAGCAACTGAGTTTTGTAAAGAAATTGAGGTCAGACCTGTTCTACACTTGGTGCAAAATCACTCTTTTGCCAAGACAGCGTCCATAGGAATCCAACTATCACTCTATCCTAATAACATATTCAATTCAAAATCAGATTCAAACCCTCCACGTCAACTAACCAAGATCCGATCATCTTGACTTGAAAAAAGAAAAATGGAGATCTGGTTTGCAGCATGACAGCAATCATAAGAAGTTATAACAAAGTGCCAAGGAAACACCTAGAAACCTGCTGATGAGACAATTCAATCGCAAGTTTGCAATTAAATCATCAAAGTAGGTAAGAGATCAAAATCATATCTTAAAAACACCATTCAGCAACTCTGATAAAATTATGTCTTTTAGAGTCACCTTAGAAAATGAACCTCAAAGGGAAGCTTTCATGAAAGGACTCTAAAGAAATGACACATTACGAAAAGAAGATGAATAGAGATTCACAATATGCAAGGCAAGGAAAGCTGAACTCATAAGCTTTGTGGTACTTGGCACTAAAAATGGAGAGCAAAGCAGGCACCAACTAAAGGACAGAGATTAGCTATTTTAATCAATTACAACATGGGTATTGAAATTTGTATATATTAAGAAAGGGTGCAGGAACCAAATGAATTAAAGAGGTCAAAATGTGAAAAATACTCACAGAGCCCTAAATACATAAATTTGATCGTGAACGTGAACCAAGACCGGATCGTTTCACTTATGAGAAAACAAAAAATTTGACCTTATCAGCATGATCAAAAGCTGATCATTTCAACATGATAACAAGTTACCATAAACGGAAATCACACATAATAAAAACCCCAAGGCAGATAAATAAATACCAAAATAACAACAAATATATTGAAGATGCATATCACAGAAAATTGGAAACATCTTGATCATAATGCCTTCACCCACATCCGAATCACCCTGAAATAACATCACAAAAGTAGACAAGCCAGTGAAGGAACTAAAAAATTTTGTTTTGATACATATGCATTTTGATCTTGAAAACTCAAAGAACCTCATAATTGAATCTGCAAAATGATAATAAGCTATCATGAATTGAAGCGAAAATCACTTTCTAATGTAATCAAGACAAAAGTCGCATTGATTCAAGGGAATCATGGTAGATAGAAAACAAAGACAAATCAATCAAAGTTGTAAGCAGGTATATTTTTTTCACATAATTTTTTTATCGGTGTTGCATTAAAGCATCTTACAAAATGAATGCACGAGATCCGGATCTAGTCTCATTAAACCTTCAATTTGGAACTCATGCTGAAAATAAATCAATCGGCGCGGCCTTAAACATCTTCAAAAGTAAATGCATGAGATCCAAAACAAAAATAAAGAGAACAGGCTCGATTAATCCTACGTCTAAGTAAGCAAAGTACCATTATGAAGACGAAGCACAAGGTAACACCTTAGTAAGCAAAGTTTCATTTCAAACATCTCAAAAGAACTTGTTCTAATCTCGCAATCAGGATGATCTTATGAGATAACCTTTCTATCCTATTTGTAATGTCGTGTGTAACCGTAATGCCAAGCAATAAGAGCCAAAAGAGTCCTCAGAGCATAAACAAAGCAAAACTAGATAAAGAAAAATACTAGAAGAAGATTTATTCTCTTACAAAGCACAAGGAGAATCCTTGTGGATGTTGTAATCAGCAAAAATCAACCTAATTGTCATTCACATTGTGTAATTGTCATTCACATTGTGTAATTGTCATTCACATTGTGTCTGAACGTTCTCTAGTACCTTTAAAGTGATGGATAGGGGTTTTGCTTTAGGGTTTTGCCTAATATCTCAATCCATAATTTCCCCAAAGAGAAAGAGATGGAGATTTCAATTCGATTTGATTCTTTATGACGGATTTTTTTCTGTTGTCTTCAAGTTGCTTCGTTGATCAAAATTGTTTGTTCTTGAATTGTCGAAATCTTTCACCATGAACTTAAATGAAGAGAGACGATGAAAATTTGATAGTTGATAAAGTTATTCAAGTTTGTTTACCAGCGATGTGAAATAAAGATCAAACATTTGTTGATCCAATGAGGTGGAATCCCATCTTCGCCTTGAAACTTCTCGGTTGTCTTTCCCTTGTCACTCCATTGTCTGAAACGACCTTTGAAGACCAAGAAAGGAACCAACCAGCGAGTGAGATCATTTAGAATTTGAGCAATGCTTCGAGAGGGAGAAGAGAAAACTCTCTCTATATATAAACAATAAACAAAAATCTCATATTACAAAAGCGCATTTATCCAAAGGTGGGTTAACATAGGTCAAAATAACAACAATAATACCACGGTCAACACTCCAACCTTTATAGAATAACAACCCACAAAGTAACACAAGCCATTGAAGAAAACCAGAAAGTTTTGATGTCTACATACCTATACCCCCTGGTGAGACACGTTTCAGATTTTCCTCAATCATTAGAGTTACTAAGAAGTTCCAAAAATCCAAGGGATCTATTGAGAATTTGCAACTTCGCAAAATATCAGCAATTGCCTTTGTTTATAAAACTTAAAATAAATGAAAGAAAATTATAATAGAGGAAAGAAGAACTTAATTATTTTTTTGTAGGCCATCTACTTAACATTAAATCCTTTGTTTTTCCCATTAACAACGCAGATCTATAGACTTACAAACATCAAAAATGGAGTTAATAAACAAAATGGAAGAAATTCTAAAACAAAACTAGAAAACCCCCTCATATACTCTTTCAATCTACAGATAACACAAAAAAATTGTCAAAATAATTGTCCACACATAACAACACGTGCTCTGCAAGCTACCATAAACGGAACAAAAGCTTGAAGCCAATAATATCTTATTTTAGAAAAACCTACATGCCAAAGACAAATATAACCTGATATGAAACAACTATGGATTTAGTTGTTGCTACAGCCAGCTAGAAAATAAGACCCAAGTCAAAGACATCACAAAAAACTGCCCCGAACAAATAACAAAGGCCAGATCCTCAACTAAGCATACGGTAGCAACAAGAATTCATAGTCAAGACACCAATTGAAGGAAAAAAGAGATCGTCCAATCCAACCACACCTATCAACCACTTTGCAAGGAAATTCTATTAGAACCAAAATTTAGAGTAATCAATTCAAACAAGTGAAATAACATAATGAGGAAGGAACAATGACTTTGTACAGAAAAAACCATCAATCAAAACTTGACCCTCAAATCTTAGATGAGTTTCCCTACAAAGATCAAGCAAAGCCAATTAATAAACAATCACCACTAATTGTAATGAAGCACGATTATAGTTAATTGCAAAAGATTAAATGAGGTGATTCTTTGTTGAAGATAATTGTTTATGCCAAAAGTTTTTCTTGGTTCTCTGAAACTTTCTAGCTCTTGTCCTTCAATGTTCAAAGTATTTCGGTATTCAACAATAGGTTTTCATTTTCAAGTTAAGACGCGGAAAAACTGTCATCAGTTGGTTGTTGAATTTCTTTTGAGGGTTTGATGATCAATAGTTCCAATCAGCCTCAAGAAATTCTCTTATCACATCTGATCACTCATGATATATCCAATACAAGTGAATCAACAACACAGGAAAAAACATGTAATATAAGAAGCAACAGTAGAGGTATGAGCCGAAATGCAACATAAACACTATCAAAATGAATGAACCTGTCGCGGAAATTATAACCGTGCCTGTGAACGCCTCCGACTTCCCTGACAAAATACGTAAATTAATTAAATAAAAAATCAATACCAACTAAACCGGTGACATAAAGAACTCAAAATGACATAAATAACCAATTCAACATTCAATGAGAATTAACCCCAGAACCTCATGTTTCTTTTTTATTTGTAAAGTTTCTTTTATAAGAAAGACATGAAATATTTCACTGAAAGAAAATGAAAAAGGTGTTGCCACAAGGGCTACAAAACATGAGCTCAAGGGAGGAATTACAATGGATCTATTTACACCATGTACTAGAAAACTACCATAACAGAATTTGAAAATATCTTCTTGGGTGCTACCATAAACATATTTAAAAGTGAATGCATGAGAACAAGTTGGATTTCATGCCTTCCTTATTCATGTCTATGTAAGATAAAAGGTAATCATAACAAAACTTACATAGGAATCATAGTTAGATAGGAAACATGTGGAACATAATGAGATAAATAAAGAACTGTGTTTCCATACTAGATAGTAAATGAGAACCATGATAATTATTCATACAGATCCAAATAGGAAATACTCACAACATCACTAGTAAATAATTGGATTACCATTTTTCACAATTTCACCACGGAAGCAAATACAAAAAGTATAGGAAATAAGAACTGGATTTCCAACACTTTAAGTACTATTGACAACATGAACGAAAAATAAGAGAATCAGTCCGATTAAATCAGCACCTGAGCAAGCAAAGCACCACCATGACAATGAAACACAAGTTAACTACTGATTATTGTGTTTTGATCATTGGCATTTCGATTTTAAATTATCAGAGAACCTCTGATTGGATATCAACATGATAATAAGTGCATTAATGGAAGCTGATAATCGTTTTGTAATCAAGAGAAAAGGATACAAGAATATCATACTAGATAAGAAATTGAAACAATCTAATAAAAAATTGTAAGGAAGATTGAGGAGAAGGAGAAAATACTAGATGAAGATTTGTTCTCTTATGAAGGAAGAACAAGGAGAATCCTGGTGAATAATTGTAATCAGCAAGAGTCCTCCCCCACAAAAAATAATCTCGAATCTTGTAAAAGTCAAGAGAGAAAATACCAAAGGAAGATTTAATCTGTTACAAAGCACAACAAAATCCTTGTGAATATGGTAATCAGCAAAAAGTAAAATCCAGTAAAAAGCTGAAAATTCAAGTTCAGTATCAAAAGACAATTTACTGGAACCACCAAACCTCATTCTTATCTGAGTTTTGAGTTTCTTATAAGTAACCCATTTCTTTTTCTGACGAAAATGTGCCTCCTTTGAAACCAAGGCACCTTAGCTAAAAATTGACTTAATGACTCACGTTCAACGCACAGTATGCTAATAAGCTACCAAAAAACAAGAGTTGAAAATCGTAGATGAAGAATCAAACATGCCCACGTCCATGGCGCTTTTGTTCACTCGTTTGACATAAGAAATCTAATCAAATCTAACTTGATACTAATTCCACATCAAATTCAAACCTCCCTTGTGAACCAAAGACTCTCGTTTAATCTTCGACATAATAATCAGCCACCATTAACAACATAAAGTCTTACTTCACAAAAAAAAACCAATTATCTAAAGACGGATTAAAAGAGGCCCAAATAACAACAATAATATGGAGGATGCATATTATGGACTACATTCCAATCACCCTAAATAACAAAGTAACACAAAGCCAATGAAGAAAACCAGAAAGTTACGATATCTACGAACGCCCGTATCTCCTCATGAGGCAAGTTTCAGACTCTCCTCGATTATTAGAGTCACTTAGAAATTCCAAAAATCCAAGGTATCTGTGGTGAATCTGCACTTTCACAAAACATCAGTACTTGCCTTTTTATAAACTTACAATGCATGCAAGAAAAAATCATATAAAATCATAATAAAGGAGAAAAATACTTAATTGTTTGTTGAAAGCCATGTATTTAATCTTGAATCCTTTGTTGTTTTCCATAACAAGGCTGATTGACAAAAATCATAAAAGTGAGTCCAAAAACAAAAAGAGAAATTCAAAAGCAAAACTAGAAAATCCCCTTTTATAGTTTCCAAAGCAACAGAATGTGCGAAAACTATCCATAAATAAGCCATACAACCTTGAAGCCAATAAATCTTATTTGACGATATTTTCGGAAAAACCTACATGATCAACCAAAGACAAATAATAGCCAGTCAAAGACACCAAGAAACAGCCTTGAACAAAATATTAGATTCTCCCAGAGAGAGCTAAAAAGAAAAAGTCTGAAATTATATGGTCAAATGGAAGTAAGCACACAAGAACAACCAAAATTCATAGTCGAGAAACCAATTCGAGGATAAAAAAAAAAAAAAATAGGACATCCAATTCAACCACAGTTATCCACCACTTTGCAATAGCCCAAATTTTGAGGAATCAATTCAAACAAGAGAAACAACTTAATGAAGAAGGAACGGGAGTTTGTATAGAACAAAACCGTCAATGAAACCTCGACCCTCTAATCTTAGATGAGCTTCCTTGATAAAGGTCTGTCAAAGCCAATTGATAAAACAATCACCACTGATAATAATGAACCACGATTGTGGTTAATTGCAAAAGATTAAATTAAGCGAGTCTTTGTTGAAGATAGTAATGAACCACAATTGTGGTTAATTGCAAAAGATTAAATTAGGCAAGTCTTTGTTGAAGATAGTTTTTTCTGCCAAAAGTTTTTCTTGGCTTCCCTCATAAAAAGTGCATATGTAAACTGAATTAATAGTGGAATAGAGTAAAAACTGTTAACAGATCAATAGTTCCAATTCAGTCTCAAAATACTTCATTCAATAAAACAAGAAAAGTCTTTGCATGATACCCAATCCAAATGCAACACATTAAAATAAACCACAACATCACTAGTTTCATGGATAATTCTAATTCACTCCCTTTCGAACCCAACAAAACATGTTGTGATAATCCATTACTTAGAATGATGTCACGAACCAATCTAGAGCATGAATGCAATCTAAACCATATCACAGGTTTTGGCACTATGTTGAAATCAAACTCCAAGCCACATAAAGATTCGTTAGAATTTCAAATAGGAATCACATTAGGAAACCATATGAGACAACGATGAAATCTTGATAGAGTTGTTCAAATTCCATCACCAAATCATCACAGATCAATTTTGATTATTATCTCCTTTACCATCAAAACATTCAATTCATTAAAGTTCCAGTTTAATCAATTAACTCGTGTGAATGAACTACCTTAGACATCGGCATATGTCGCAGTAACTTGCTACCATCGGCTATACAATTTCAACCTCGTATCCATCCGTTGGTTGGCATTTACCCTTGATATCCATCCGTTGCGTTTGCAATGAAAAGGTAAATCTATCAAAACTACAAATATCTTATAAATTGATTCCTAACAACAAAAATATATAAATCAAACCCGAAACCCCTTTCAATAATCAACAGATTTCAAGAAAAAAGTATCCAGAGATACTCACACTTGCTCTGCAACAAAAAAACAAGTTTCTATATCAAACAAAGCCTCAAAAAAATAATCAACTAAACCACTCTCAAGACAGTTTATCATTCCAACCTTAGCTAGATGAGATATTAAAAAATAAAAAGATTCATAAACAACATAGAAATATCAAAATGGCACAAATCTAAGGAGATACATGTTTGCTATATGGTTGAAAAATATATAAAAAAGATCAAACTTGGTTGGAATACAAACGTTGGAATGAAAACAAACATTGTAAAAAGGATTGTTATGAACAGCACCATTAGTGTTTGTTGTAGGAAACTTGCACCTCCCAGAATGTGAAACAATTAATAGGACAATCATCACTTCTTGAATCAAATTGAGTTAGAAAGTATAAATCTCCAATCAACATAAAGAAACCCCATGTCAGGTCTGATCGTAATGTTGTTGAATACAGTCAAATCGACAAGACAATAAATAACACGTAGTACAATAAAGAGAGCTATCAGAGAGAGAGAGAGAAATGAACTGATATAGTAGGAAGCCCTATGAAATAATAAAGAACAGCAGTAGTTCGATTTCTTGTCACGGAAATCATTAAGCACCTTTCAAAACATTTGATTGCCCTGGAGAAAGACATGCGTCCAGTAAATAACAAATGAACAACACCAACTGAATAAATGTCATGAAGAACTCGAAATCTCACAGCATCTTTGATAGCACTCGACTTCCCTTTACATCTTAAGTTAAAGAATAAAAGGTGATCATAAAAAAACATTCAAATGAATCATATTAAGATAGGAATAAAGACAGGCTAATTAAATAAATAAAGAGAGTAAACAAATGCTACCATAGTATAGTCCTTTCTTGACGATGGTTTGCTTTCTCCCATTATTTCTTAGGTGCGCTTCTCAAACAAAGAGGTAAAAAACTAACACATATGAACACTCATCATTCGAGCAAAACCAAATTACATACCAATCATTTAATCTTAGGTCTCGAAAATCCAACTTAAACAGGTATTGACCACTATAACCCACTCCCCGAAAAACGTCATAACAGAGTATAACCACACCAAAACCAAGAATACTCCGGAAAGGTAATCCTATCTTCAGGGCATACCAAAAGATAAATCTTACCTGACTGTTCTTATCTCAATTTGATCCCTTACAAGTATATCCAATCTCCTTGACAAGACAATGGGTAACATAAAACACAATAAGTAAAGAGATGGATGACAATACTGAAACACCACTCTGAAAACCAATAAAAACCCCTAGTAAATTATTTCTTTACAACAATAAACAAAGTATACCAAATGACATGACCTAAGGGAAAGAGAAATCATCAATATTCCAAAAATGGAGAGCTTCCTAACCTTACCCGAACTCACCCACCACACCCTGATTCAAAAAGAATTAGAAGGGTTCATGATAAGAATAAGCCAGAAAATTAATAGCTACAAGTACAAGAGCAGATCAACCATATTGTTTAATAGTAACTAAGGGTGTGTTCGGTTGCATGGAATCCTATGCCATGGGAATCCATGAGGGGACCCCTACATTTTAGGCTAAATTGATATATCACTCCACATCCACCATTTGATCTTGTGATCAATGGTGGGAATAGAAGTCCCATGAACATGGAAATCCCACTCCTTGGCCCCCCAAGGCATGTGATTCTCATGTTCATGGGACTTCCATTCCCACAATTGATAACAAAATCAAATTGTAGATGTAGAGTTATCTCTCAAATTAGCCTAAAATATATGGGTCCCCTCACGGATTCCATGGCATAGGATCCATGCAACCAAACACACCCTAAAGTACTCATAAATAACTAAGGTGGAATGGCCTTTTGTGCTTAAGCTCAAAAGTAACATACATGAACTCAATACAAACCAACCACGACCAAATTGATTCATAAATAACTAAGGCATTCATAAATAAGTAAGGTGGAATGGCATTTTGGGCTTAAGCTCAAACATCACATACGTGAACTCAATACAAACCAACACCAACCAAATTAATTCATAACTAAGCTGGAATGGTCGTTTGGGCTTAAGCTCAAGATATAAAATTTGTAAACTCAAAATAATACATACCAAGTTACCAACACATACCAAATTGATTTGTAAATAGCATATGGGAACTCAAAAATTAAATGTTTTGAAAACCCTTGCAAAAAACCAAAGATCTGTATCATGCCCCTTCATCAAAATTATCCTTGGTAACCTCAAATGCAATCTGCAATATGTAAGCATAATCTGAAATAACATAACAGTATAAATTTCTAGAAGGGCACATACAGTTCCTAGTGTGATGATCAATTGAGAACTTCCATAATATTGGAATGATGCTACAACACAACAATCCCTTGAACTTGGCGAAGAAAACCATGAAGAACCAACCCCAACCATAAAAACCAAAGGAGATTAAGCAAAATTTGAAAATTCAATTGAGAAAATAATCACCATGAAGTAATTAAAAATTAAAAGAGACCTTATATTAGCAACCAACATTTGTAGAAACAGAGATCAGATCTGCTCACTGTAAATCACTTTTGACACTTTTTTGTCAAGGCAGGGTCCAAAGGAATATATTATTATTATAGATCCATCCCAATAACATATTAAATTCAAAATTAGATTCAAACCCTCCATGTCAACCAACCAAGAACCCATCATCTTCACTTGAAGGAAACACCTAGAAACCTGCCTACAGCGCCTGGATTGCAATCAAGATCCAACCAGACTACATCTTCAGGTGAGGTTAAAGCGTGTATAAAATTGCAATACCTACACACGAGAGAATCTACTTCTTTACAAAAATATCAATAGATTGACTTTTTTTAATAAAATGTAGAATACATGTAGAGAAAAACTATAATTGATTATTAGTGAGGTGTTGAAACTAACTAGTACTTGATTGCAATCAACATCCAACCAGACAAAGCTAATAGATCGAGGATTCATATATCAAAATATAAACATTATATACATAAAAGGAAAAAAATATGAATTATATAGTCGAATGGAATCAAGCACGCAATAACATCCAAAATTCATAGTCAAGGCGCCAATTGAAAGGAAAAAAGAACATCCAACCTCACCTATCCACCACTTCAAGAGGAAATTCAAATTGAACACGAATTTGCCTCAAAATACAAATTTATGCAAATTTAGAGGAATAAATTCAAACCAGTCAAACAACATAATGAAGTAGGAAAAATGAGCTTGTACAACAATAAACCATGGGTGGAACCTCTACCCCTCATTCCTAAAATATAAATTTACTTGAAATCTACAAAAGTAATATGAAATAGAGAAATGAGACATTAAATAAAACAATTGCGACTATCTGGAATGAACCACGATTGTAGTCAATTTGCAAAACATTAAATGAGTTGATTCTTTGTTAACGATAATTATAATGAACCATCATTATAGGTAATGAAACACGACTCTACTAAAAGTTCTTCTTGACTTCCCTTCACAAAAAGTGAAGGAAATAAACCCAACTAATAGAGAACTAGAGTAAAAACCAGTAAAAAAAACTGTGAACAGATCAACAGTTTTAATTCAGCCTCAATTTCTTAGGCATAGCCAATTCATAAACTAGTAGTTCAATTTCCTAGGCAAAGCCAACTCATAAACTTGTAAAGAACTGGATGTCCATACTAAACAGAGAACGATTATACCCACAAGCTAATTCTTTATACAGATCCAAATGGGAAGAAGTATTCACAACTTCACTATTAAATAACTAAATTTCTGAAAAACTCCATTATGATCATTTAAAGACAGGTTTTTGTGATCTTTTTGAGATAATCATCTACCCAATTTGCAATGTCGAATGTAACCATAATAATAAGCAATAAGAGCCAAGAGATTCCTCAATCGAAATTAAACAATTTGAGTATAAGCAAAGCAAGACTCAAGAGAAAAAAAATACTAGAGAGAGGAAGATTGTTCTCTTACGGAGCACAAGGAGAGTCCTTGTGAATAGTCGTCTCAAACAACTGAAAACTAGATTTACAAGACCTGGATGAACATTTGGCCATTTTTGTGGTAGACCTATTTCAATTCTTTCTCATCCAAGGCATCCCTTGCGCCAAAGAGTCGAAATCACATAAGCAAGGGAAAGATGATTCACTTAGAAACCTTGTTGGTTCAAAAACAGTGAAAACAGGCAAGAAAGAAAGAAACAAACCTGAGGGAATTTGTAAGAGAAGATCCTTCCTTGCAGAAATACTCCATTCAACGAAACACGAAAGCTCTTTCACAGGATACCCAATCCAAATGCAACACGTAAAGATAAACCACAACTCATTGGCTAAAGGAACCATACTTTTTTGGAAACAAAGAAAAGCTAATAAAGACCCACCAAACACAATCATTTCTTAGTTGAAAAGAAGCAAAGGCTATTCGTAGAACTACACATAAATGATAGCCTTAGATTGAATATGCAACATCATAATAAGCTACCATAAATGATAGCTGAAAACCACCCTGTAATCAAGATTTCTGCAGAGTTTTGAATGACTAAGAGATGGACAATATAATGGCAATGGTGGACCTGCTCTACTGTTTCAAATAGTGAACAAAAAAGGTTGAGTAGATTTGGGGTGCTAAGAAGAATGTTTCAGTATTGCTTTAAAAAAAACGATCTTTAAATTCAAAATCAAATTAAGACAACTACTTATATGGATTTTTTGGCTAAATGGTACATATGCTTGTTCCTCCTGGATTAAACTTACAACTTTGTTCAATTGTGTGCATGGGCGTACCTTAACCACAGAAAATCAAGCCAAGAGGGTCTAATCATTACGAATATTACGAATAGGCGTAGCTTATGTGAGGGAGATATGGAATCAATTAATCACTTGTTATTTCAGTTCCTTTCTCAGGTGTGTGGTGTAGCTTCATCTCTGATTGTGGGGTTCCCCTTCCAAATGGCGTGTCATGTACTCCTTCATTCAACAATGGTTTCAGAGGGGGTTTTTCTTCTCAAGGCAGCTGGTTCTGTAAAGGAGCTTTCCTGGCTTTATGGCAAGAGAGAAATAGGCGAATTCACAAGGTAGAAGTCAACAGGTGCATTTCATATACCAAACAAAACATTGTCTTGACACGAAATAAAATTCTCCAATGTGGTTAGCAATCCCATTTTGAGTTTTAAAGAGTTTGCAATTAATTAATTCATTTAGAATTCTAGAAATAAACTAATATCAAGTAGTTGCAGATATAGACTAATATCAATTACTGTTGATTTCAGCTTCTTTCTATTTTATTTTATTTTCCTTAGTTTCCTAGTTGGTTTATTTGTTCTCATGTTCCTAGTTGGTTTATTTGTTCTCATGTAAAGGTGATTCAATTCTTCTCTGGTATTGCAAGCCTTAAAAGACCACTGATTTGTCGAATTTTTATGCCCCAATTCAAGTTTGTCAAATAAGGTCCTTTATTTATTTGAGTTCTTAAAACACAGAAAGGATTCACTTCCTAATATAGGTTTCAGGATGAAACATCAAAAGATACTGACTGTATATGCAAACATAGGTTTATTAAGATACACTTCTTAATATAGATTTGTCAGTACATGCAAATATAAAATCCAACTAATATAATGGAACCAAGCGGTGTTCTACCACAAGTACAAACTATTACGCAAGCATCAAACAAGCAAATAATAGAAAATTATGCAGTCATTTACTGGATTAGAAATGTACTTTATCAGTGCTAATATTTCCTCGGTATAAGCTCCAAAGGGCAAAAGATTTAGACTGACCGGAATTTATCAATAAAGAAACACAACATAAATGTCAGAACACAAGACATCAATAGGTATGCCTACAATACAGTACATGACAAATCAACGAAACCTCCCCTACCCCCCTCTATGCACATCACCACTCTCAATAAATGCAAATTACCTTATCTCAAATCGAGCTTTCCTCCCTCAGCTTTGTATCCACATTTGAATCAGTACTCCACATTTATTACACTCATTCACCCTCTCAAACTACTGATTCAAGTTCATCCCATAATATGACTAGTACATGCATTAATATCCCATAATATGATTAGTACATGCATTAATATTCCTGGATTATTTGCTTGTATTTTAAATGCACCACATCATTCATATTAATTTTATAATAAGTATTAATTTTTTACTTTTCCTTTTGAGAAAATTTACTGCATTAATATCACAATTGGCACGACCAGTAACTATAAAATTTTCATTCTTCCTTCCCTATGGATAATGAATTTTAGTTATTCTCTACAGAACATAAAGTACAATGATTTATTATCAAATCGTTTATAAGATACATTAATGACATTCCATCGAACCGATCATATTCTGTATAGTATTTCTCATCGAAAACCTGTACAAAACCAAAAACAAAAAATATATAGCTCAAAGATTCAATTTCCCTTGTTTCACCAAATATAACACTCACATTAAGTCTCCATACAACACATTTCGCAAGCTCAAATCAACATTTTTGAAAACCTAGAGATTTCAATAAAAAAAAATAGATAAATAACACAATTTCAGTTCATCTCCATACAAGCTCAAAGGCAATAATACTAACCTATCTGAAAATTGCATCTGAATCAAAGGACTCTTTGACACTGCAAAGAGCTGGAGCGGATGCTCGATATGTAAATTTGACATCCGCCTTTGTTTTCGTCTCTCCTCCTGCACTACCACCATTTCCGATCTTATCTCCTCTTTTAGCGATCGAATCCACCTCCTTCTCCTCCTTATGCTCTCTATTCTCCTGCAAAATCATCTTATCCAAGGTGGAATTAATAGAGCAGTCCCTACTCAAATCCGCAGCAACAATCACTCCTCCTCCGCCCCTATTTGTTCATCTCTTAGGCAAAATCAATTCATAAACTTGTAAAGAATTGTGTTTCCATGCTTTAAACAAAACGACTACATCAACAGCTTAATACTCTAGACAGATCAAAGTGGGAAATATTCACAACCTTTACTGTTAGATAACTGGATATCTGAAAATCTCCATTATGAACATTTGAAAACATGTTTATGTGATCTTTTTAAAATAATCATCTACCCAATTTGCATTGTTGTATGTAACCATAATAATAAGCAATAAGAGCCAAAAAGAGTTTTCAATCCAAAGTAACTAATTTGACTAGAAGCAAAGCAAGAATTGAAGAGATAAAATCCTAGAGTGGAAGAGTTGTTCTCTTACAGTACATTCTCCTTGTGAGTAGTCTTCTCGAATCTTGGGGGGCTTTCGCAGTGGGGTTTCTCCAGTAGTTAGGGTTTAGCAGATTGTTTGTGATGGAGGATCTTCCGTAGTATCCAAGTTGTAACATTGATCTTGAATCTTTTTCAAAACGTTTCACCGTGAAACTTGTTGATATGAAGATCGGTTGATTCTCTTACACAGCAGAACTGTAATTAGCAAGAATGGTGTTGAATCTTGGTGGGCAAGCATGCGTGCGTGCATCGATTGTGTCTGAATGAACGTGCTCTCAACATACCTTGCTTGGAGTTATGGTTCTCCTGTCGATTGAAATGTAGATTAGATAGAGTTGTTCAAGTTTCTTACCTAGCAAGCAGCGAAGAAGACAAAACGAGCGTTGAAGAGCAAGCAAGAAAACGGAAGCAAGATCGCTTAGGGTTTTCACGAACATCACTCCTCCTCCAAAGAGATGGAGACTCGATTTTTCAATTATTTCTTTGTTTCAATTCCGTCGTGTCGTCTGTCTTCAAGTTTGCTTCATCAAACAAAGAATGTGGGTCGGGTCGGGTCGATCTTTCATCGTCAAGAAACTTACTTGGATTCAATATTCAAAGAGAGTGAGAGAAAGAAGATGAAGAAGACCAAGAAGGAAGTTGTTTCTTACCAGGGAAAGGGAAAGGGAAGTGAAATGAAGATCAAACACTGCCATGGATCCGCTCAGGTGGAATCCCCTCTTCGATCGCCATGAAATTCTTTCTCGGCAATGAAACGACCGTTTCAAGAAATGGAACCTGTTTGAGATTTGAAACACAGAGCTTCGACTCTGTCTCTCTCTCTCTCTCTCTTTATAGGTTTTGGATTTTCCCGACCGTTGCATTGCGTTGCGTTCAAGGACTTTCGTGTGAACCTTCCTTCCAGGTGGGGAGGTTTTGTTTTGTTTTGTCTCATGGGTGAAGTCAAGTTAAAGTGACTCCAGCAATTTTACCCAAATTGGCGTACCGGGCTCACATGGTTTTGTTTCCTTTTTTTTCTCTCTTTTTTTATTTTTTTTACCTTTACCCCTCCGGCTCCAACCCTCTCATCCCAAATGCCACTCGTAGGATTTGAACCTTAGACTTGTGATATTATTATCAGAAATTCTAAGTGTCGAGGAAATGGGCGAGGAAATGGGCGAGGGAAGTGAGGTGGCGGGGGTGGGAGCCGTTCATCTCACTCGAGATGCGTGCGTTGACTTTTCGCACGCACATCCCGAGCGGGATGAACGGCTCCCACCCCCGCCACCTCACTCCCCTCGCCCATTTCCTCGCTGTGTAGCCTCTCTCTATTATTATTAGTCACGAGCCAACCAGCAAAGCTAGTATCATTTGCAGTTTTAATTTCCTTGTTAATGCAATTTTACCCATATTCGCCCACCTAACATCGTAAAACAAAATAGACTATTATAATTGAACTAGCACCTTACCACTATGCGCTCCACAATTGCCTATTTGTTATATTAGCATATGCTCAATTTACGTTGTTGGATTTTTTTTATTAATTAAAATTAATTTAATGTAAAAATTATGACATACCATTAATATGTTTTATAAAAGTAATATATAATTAATTGATTGTACTTATTATTCAAAAGGATAATTTTAAAATATATTGTTAACATCGTAAAAGAACATATAAGAGCCAAAACGATTTGTTAGGTTAATTATTGAGTTAGGTTAATTCTATAATTATTCAGGGCATTTTTTAAATTAATGGGAATCTGAAAATTTTTAATGACACTATGGTAAATATCATAAAAGAAAATTTGTCATGTTTTGAAGATTCTGAATGGTATGCTTAATACCTCAGGATTCTAGGAAGGCGTTAAATAATGAATCTGAGTCAAATTTGACTCACTAATGCTCAATATTTTCCAAAATACACCAAGTTTCGTCTTTGGTTTAACACATCAAATTTTTCAGACATTTTCCCCTCACTCTTATGATTGATTCTCTAAGGTTGGTTGTGCATGTGTTGTACACCAAAAGTTATACTAAAGACACACCCTAAAATATCCATGAAATCCAAAATTTATCAAACATCAATTAATACCCCAAATATGTAATTCTAAGCAACCCTTAATCCAATCCTCATAAATTCATTGTAGACCTGACAATTTGGCCAGAACACGATAACACGGTCCGAAACCAACTCGTTATAAATGGGTTCATGTCATATGGATTTTTTTTCATGTCATCTTGGGTTGACACGTCTGACTTCTTACACTCGCCGGTTCATTTTTGGTGATGACACCCTTGACCTGTGTCAATCCGTTTGACCTGTTAACTTTCTAATCAAACTGGTCTATCATGTCAAACATGGCGTTCGGTGTTAGTTTTAGTTAGATTTAACAAATCATTTTCAGGTTTATGGGTCGTGTCGCTTCGAGTCGGATTGTGTCGGGGTATAAACATTTTTTTGCTGAATTAGGTCAAATAGGTTTGGTCATGTCAACCCTTTTCCAAGCAGGGCGATTTTCGTGTTTTATTTTTCTGACCCGATATCAAATGGGTTGTTTGTATTTTTATATAGGTGACCCGACACAACCCGCCTCATTGCCATGTCTAATCCATTGATATATATGTAGATGAGGATATTTGCGTTCGATTTGCGTGTTTTTTGTGTGTGCGATTCGTGCTAGTGAGAAAGGTAAGACACAAAGGAAAAAATATGAGAGATTGAGACACGATAAATGAAAAAAGGAGGGGTTATTGGTTTTTTATTATTTTAAATATAATGATAAAATTACCCCTTGCAAAATTTTGTGATATGATGAAAATGCCTCACGCGTTGAAGCACACATGCAGGTACTATTCATCAGACATTTTGTTTTTTAAGTAGTAGATATATACACAAGAGAGAATAAACTAATCAAATTCAGACCAAATTGTTTGTCTGAAATCTAAATCATGTTCGATCCGAAATCTTATTTAATGGTACAAATCTTAATATGAATCTGGTAAGTTGTGGTCAAATCCGGTAAGTTGTGGTCATTTCCAAGTAGGTTGTTTTTTGTGTTTTATTTTTCTGACCTGATATCAAATGGGTTGTGTTTGTTTCTATATAGGTGACTCGACACAACCCGCCTCATAGCCACGTCTAATCCATTGAAAAATGTGATAGATCGAGACTCGATAAACACAAAAGGAAAGGGTTATTGGATGTTTTATTATTATTTTAACTACAATGACAAAATCACCCCTTGCAAAATTTCATGATATGATGAAAATGCCTCACGCGTTGAAGCACACATGCAGGTACTATTCTTCGGACCATTCACTTTTTAAGTAGTAGAGATATACATAAAAGGGAATAAACTAATCGAATTCAACCCAAATTGCTAGTCTGAAATCCGGATCATGTCCGATCCAAAATCTTATTTAATGGTACAAATCTCAATGTGAATCCGATAAGTTGTGGTAAAATCCGAATCCGATCTGAAATCACTTAATATTGTAATTTTCTTGTATTATAAAATAATTTATTAAAAATCTAACTAAAATCAAATAATCATATAAAAAATAAGGATGTGTTTATAATTAGGTGCTAAAATGACTAAAAACACCTTTGTCTTAATTTTAATACCCATAACTTAACAATATTTAAGCAAAACCCGAATCTGATCCAATAAGCAATCACAATTCAAAATTTACATTTATATCCAAATTGAATAAAAAAAAATTCAAATCTATATCTGATTTTATCGAATCAAGTCAAATTTCGTATCAAATCAAGTTCATTGACACCCCTTACTCACTGATGATTGCTAGAGATATTTTTTGTTGCAACCCGAAGCATGGAGAATATAATTCAACTCTACAATTCCATGGACTTCTCACTATATACACCCAAATAGATTAAAACAACTGATCCACAATTTAATATATATATATTGTGGTTCTAACAAGTGTTCTAGTGCGTGCATTGGCATTCGATTCACACGTTTTCTGTGCGCGTGCGATTAGTGCTAGGGTGAAAAAGGTGAGACACAGAAGAAAAAATATGAGAGATCGAGACTCGAAACGAAAAAGGGATGGATTATTGAGTTTTTTATTTTATTTTTAACTCTAATGACAAAATTACCCCTTACAAAATTTCATTATATAATAAAATTGCCTCGCGTGTTGAAGAAGCATACTTGTAGGTACTATTCATTCGACCCTTCGCTCTTTAAGTAGTAGAGATATACATAAAATGGGAATAAACATATCGAATTCAAATCAGATTGCTCGTCTAAAATTCGGATCTTGTCCGATCCGAAATCTTGTTTAATGGTACAAACCTCAATGACTTAATATTATAAATTGTGGTCGAATCCGAATTTGATCCGACATCACTTAATATTGTAAATTTTCTTGTATTATCAAAAAAAATATTAAAAATCTAACTAAAATCAAATAATCGTTTAATATATCTAAGGATGTGGGGTTGGATTTTATTCAAAACGCCTCATTGCAATTAGGGAATAGATCATTTTCTTACATTCAGTTACGACAACTTTACATGAGATGTGGACTATTCAAGCCAACACACAAAATCCAACAATAGCTAGTGTTTGCACCAACACAATACACATTAATCTATTTATACACATAAAAAATGAGAAGAAAATGAAGGTAAGAGGAAAAAAGAAAAGAAAAAATCAAAAACAAAAAGAAGAAATGCAATTTATATCTTAGTGAAAATGTTCCCTCTCCTTCCCTTGTATGAGTAATAGTAGTACTTTGCTTTGGTTGAGTGTAGAAAAGTAAACATATGTTTTCAAAAGAGTTATGAATGGTTGGTTGTATAAAATTCTTATTTAGTTGAATTAAGGATAATATGATGGCAAGCAGGGATGATTAAGTGATTATCACTGTAAAAAAGTTAAATAACACATAAGATTAGGAGATTAACCGAAAGTGCAAACAATTATTAGTGTATAAAAGCTAGATCTAATTAAAGAAGTAGTAGTTGTCATTCTTCTTCTACAATAATGTTTAAAGTTTCATTCATGTTGTATAGTGTGATTTTCATGTTCTAAATTCATGAGCAAACTAGGAAATAATACTGCAGAATGTTAAAGTTGAAGTGTAAGTTGTACGTTGTATAATGTTAGATTTCTACAAGGAGATGGTGTCATGCATTGTAGGTAATTGTCTTTCTCAAGCTAAGCTTATTATTATGTGATTTTTTTGCATAAATCGGATGGTCTTGGTGGAGGCTTTCCTTTACAAGTTCTTTTTTATGACCTTGATATTATGTATTGGTCTCCCAATCTAAGCAACATGGCCAAGCTCATACCTCATAATCTCTGCAAAGCAAAACATATTAACTTACATCTATATTTGAAAATATTAACATCATCTCCAAAATACAGTTTGTGAGCGTTTGAGAAATGACATTAGAAATTTAGATGTGGGTAGGCAAAATATATTAATCATATTACAATGTTGTTTTTTAATTAACTCCTAAACAAGGGAAAATGGAAACATATATTTTTATTAACAGGTCGAGTAAAAACTTTAGGGTTAATTTGGTTTTGGGTTCCATGATTTATACCAACTTTCAGTTTGACCTTCATTAGTTTATGCTTAATTGAGTCTAGTACTCATTTAAAAGAATAATTGACTGCCCCAATCAACTTTAGTCATATACATTGACTTTCCATGATTGTTTCAATATCATTAAAATTCAAAAATACCATTTACTTAGACTGTACATGCAAGTCACATGTTGGGTCTAAAATAACAACAAAAATCATCCAACGGCTAAAGATCTCTTTACAAATCACAAAGACATCCAAGAACTTACCTTCATCTTGTTTACCCTCATCAAACCAACCCAAAATCTATACTACCCACTTTATCAAACATCCTTCTGAATACAAGAAAGGATTTTGAAAGTAGATGGGATGGGTTTGGGTATTTATTTCACCCATCACTACTCAGTCATCATCCATCTCTTATGACATAGATGATGATTACTCTTATCCCATTTCCAATAACAAAATTAAAAACCATTTCCAGACCATTTTATGCCTACTCATATGTCGAGTACTTTAATCCTCCCCAAGTTGTCATCATTTCTATGACCCCGTGAAATATGCTTTCCCTCCAATTCATGTTCCATTAACATAACATAAAATGATCATCACTTTAGTTGCTAAAATATCACTCAAAGTAAACAAAAAACCAGACGTGTCAGTTTGCTTCATGACCCCATTGAAGATCCATTATAATTAACCATCTAAACTGAATGAAATGTCTTCCTTCAACTTATCATCTATCAAGGAAGAAGAACACTAGTAATCAAGAAAAAATCAACCTTTCTGATCACTTGAGATCACCAAGAACAATGCTTCTATCAATAGCATAATCAATAAAACTATAAAGCGGCACCACCTTGTCCCCGTACTTGTCAAACAACCCATCCAACTCTCTCTTGACCACCTCCCTCAGCTCCTCAATCTTGTCCAGTGCCCTCTCCACCCCAAACACCCCCACAAAGCTCTTACCTCTCTATTCTCTTCTCCTCTGCCCTTCCTAATCATCTTCTCCTCCATCACACTGTTGCAAAAAAGCTTATTGAAAGTGTTGGAATCAAGGAGATTGATTTTATTGATGAAAATGCGAGGTTGTGATACCAAATGGCAACATTGATGGAGGATAATAAAGGATTGGTATCAGAATCCGCAGTGGCAAACAAAAGGCAAGTGAATCGAGAATCATAGGGTGCATTTACCGAGCCATAAAATTGAGAATCTTCAGGGGAAACTTAATGCATTGGAAAAGAGGAACAAGTATCATGAGCAGTTGGTAAGGAAAGAAAAGCAAGAGAGGGATAAGAGTAAGAAGAGAGAAATGGTAGCTTTAGAGGTGTGTTTAGATGTGTTTTGAAGTTGATGACACTTGATGAGATGGGTGATGAGTGAACCGAATACCCAAACCCATCCCATCCAATTCGAAATCCTTTCATGTATTTAATAGGATGTTTGTTGAAGTCTATAGTATAGATTTTGGGTTGGTTTGATGAGGGTGATAGAGATTATGATAAGTTGTTGGATGTCCTCATGATTTTTAAAGACATTTTCAGCAGTTTAATGAATTTGTTATTTTAGACCCAGCACGTGTCTTGCATGTTCAGTCTAAGTAAAAGGTAATCCTGAATTTTATTGATAATATTGAAACAGTGATTGGAAAGTTAACGTATTTGACTGGGACAATCAATGTCAATCTAGGGGTTAGACTCATTTAATTTTTAAAATGAGTACTAGACTCAATTAAGCATAAGCTAATGAGGGCCAAACTGAAAAAAAAAAACCCTAAATAATATTAACTTTGATATCAATAAATTTAGACTTTAGGTCCCACAGTTTATAACAACTTTGCGTTTAGGTCCTACATTTATAACGGAGAGTTACTGGTCAACATGGTCTTGGGATCCAAACTCAAGGTTGGACAAACTTGTGACCCAAACTCAAAATTGGTACAAGCTATAGGACCAAATGCAAATTAACCCAAAAATTTGGCAAGTGCTTAGCATATTTCACCTCATTCCATTTATTATGAGAATATCAAGTTGAGTCAATAATTTTCACTTTGTTCCATACTCCTTAGCTTTTCTATATATTGAGGCCCAACCCACGCCTACAACTCCACGATCGCATGCCAAATCACATACATTTAAGCTTCCATTGTATTATAATTTCTTAATCTAGCATAAAAGCAGTTGAACATGACATAAACGTTGCAAATCAAGACACTCAGTTATTTCTGACCTTTTGCTCAAGACAACCACCGAAAGTTCTTTAAAACACTTAAACCATTGTATAACAAATCAAAATCATTTCAATTTCTTTTACACAAACAAACTTGTGTATGAATGTTGACGCTCTTATAATTTTGTATATTTCAAACATCGAAACAAAATATATTGCCTGCATTAAATTAGTATACTAAGAACGAACAACCCCTATCTATTAGATAGCCAAAAGTTACTGGCTGCTCAAAGCCTAAGCATTTTCAGTTTCATAATACGAAATACGTTAGCTCCTAATTTCTTACTCAGTCTCTTGACTAGAAGTATTCATATACTTTGACTGAGTAGCGGGGCTTAGACGATACTCTATCTCTCCTCTAAAGCGTTGCAGATGCGTCCTGTACATTTTGAGGCATTCTGATAATTGAAAACTGTAATACCCAAAGCTAAGAAAATAATCAGTACTAGCTTGAAGTCAAGCATTATCATGACTACAAAATATATGAAAATGCATATGAAAAATAAAACGAAAATGCAATAACTAATTGATGCTAATAAGAAAAATAATGTGCATGCAATGTGTTACAAAAGCAATTAAAACAACCAAGCATCTTCTCAATGATTCAAGAGTTGTTACCTATGGACTTCTTTTCTCACTCTATAAGGAATGTGTTCCCCATATAACTAATAGACATCAACTATTTGGCACCACAAGTTATTCTTACCCACACCACCCTTCTTTTATTTAAGAAAAATATTTTACCTACTATCCCACACCACCCATAAAAACCATTATTATTATTATTATTATTATTATTATTATTATTATTATTATTATTATTATTATTATTATTATTATTATTATTATTATTATTATTATTATTATTATTATTATTATTTATTATTATTATTCTCATTCCCTTCTCCCATCTTCCTCTCCTTCCCCTTTCCCAGTTCTCCCACTCTCTCTCAATTCCCCTATCTTCTTCTCCTACTCTCTCTTCTTCTTGCACAGGTCGTCGCCCCCCTCTCTCCTTCTCCTTCCCCTATCATTTTCTGTCATAAATGAAAAAACAAAATTTGAAATTTTATAAATACTCATTTGAAATAAATCAACAACAATCACATTTGAAATAAAATCAATAGAAAAAAATGAGGAAGGAATGATTACCAACAATCTGAAAACATACAATCACTGCAAAAAAATGAAGAAGGAAACACTTCAAATGACAAAAAATGGCCCAATCGCAGCTACCCATGCGAGAATGAGAACCTCATTTGTAGCGGCATATGCGAATGCAGTTCCCATACTCGCAACTGAGGTTCAACCATACGCATATGTCGCTGCGATTAGCCCATTTTAGACTGTCATTAACATTCGACCAACTTTGACGCCCGATTCTCAACCTCATCAAAATACGAAAAACGTAGTACTCTGAGTTATCTAAAGAAAAAATTTTGAATTACCTAAAAATACTTTGAAATGAGCAAGTTATGGTCATTTTACTAAAGTCACTCAAATTTGTCCGATAAAGAAAACAAGGCATTGTCCCTGAATTTCGACCAACCTTGACGCTAGATTCAAACCGATTCTCAATCTCATCAAAAGACGAAAATGTAGTACTTGGAGTTATCTAATAAACACAATATGAATCACATGAAAATATTTTGAAATGGGCAAGTTATGGTTATTTTGCTACAGTTACTCAAAAATGTTCAGCAACGACCAAGTCGCAAAGGATCGTGCGAATGTAAGTCTTTCACTCGCACGATCCTATGCGAGTGTACGTCTCTCACTCGCATTTGTAGTGGGTAATGCGAGTGAGACTTACATTCGCAGTGGATCATGCAAGTGAGAGACTTACATTCGCATGATCCTTTGCGACCTGGTCGTTGCGGGACAATTTTGAGTGACTGTAGTAAAATGATCATAACTTGTCCAACATTTTCAGGTGATTCAAATTGTGTTCATTAGATAACCCAGAGTACTACATTTTTCATATTTTGATAATATTTAAAATCGATCTGAATCGATCGTCAAAAGTCAGGATCGGTACCCTGTTTTCTTTACCGGACATATTTGAATGACTTTAGTAAAATGACCATAACTTGCTCATTTTCAAAACATTTTTAGGTGATTCAAAGTGTGTTCATTAGATAACTCAGAGTACCAATTTTCATGTTTTGATGAGCTTGAGAAACGGTCTCAATCGAGTATCAAAGGTGGTCGAAAGTCAGGGACAACAACCTTTTTTTATGTTTTGAATGAGTGAGTGCTAGGCTGTTTTAGGAAGATAGGAGAAGAGGGGAGGGTGCGGCTGTTGTAATGGTTACCATCCCAACCCCATCTCCTCTATCTCTTGTTGTCGCATGCTTGATTGATGAACCTTTTTGTGTGAGTCAAATGAAAATGGAATGTGAGAGATTGGGGGAGAGAGTGACGATTTAGTTGGGAGGGGAGAGGGATAGAGAGATTTCAATCAAAGAAAAAGGAGAAGGACCTTTCAATCGAAGAAGAGAGAGTTTTCAATCGAATAAGAGCAGAGGAAGGATCAAAGAAGATAAGAGAAAGTTGGGAGGGGAAGAGGAGCTTTATATCATTTGAATTTGGGAGGGGAGAAAAAGTTAGGTTTTTATTTTTATGGGTGGTGTGGTGGAGAACTGTAGTGTGGGACAGAAAGTGCATGGCGTGGAAAAGAAAAAATTAGGTGAGGGGTATGAGCGAGAATAAGTTGTGATGCCAAATAGTCGCTACCTAACTAACATTCCTGATAAATGAACCCGATCTAGGTTTTTAGATTCAAATTGTTCTCCCTTAGTTTAACACGCCTCGCCGCAATGAATACAGAAAAAACAAAAACCTAATTAAAATCTGGTGGTCTTATAAAAATAAAAAAAAAACTCAGAATGTTGAATTGATATACATCCAAAAGAAAATAGAAACAAGCAAACAACTGACGAGAGAGAATGATAGGTCAGCAAAACCCTTCCTTTGCCACGCGTCACAATTGCTTTGGATCTCCATCAAGATCGCGAAACTCTCCTTATCTTTCAAAATTTTCAGATTTTTTGCTTGCTTGCATTTGCAGGTGTAAACTTGTCCACAATGACAAGTAATCCCCAATTCCAATAAAAACCCAAAAAATCCCACCTTTACAATTTCAATTTCTCCCTCTCTCTGCAATACCCCTTCAATGACATCGATTTCTTCGCTATCTTTCTCTACATTAGGTCAAGCTTCGGACAGAAAACCCTCTGTCTCTGTTGCAACTCGATCCAATTTCTTCGGCTTTCGCTTCCGCACCAACTTCATTTCATACTCTTTGGGCCTCCGAGCTTCCAATTCGACCTCTCTTATTAATCAAACAAAAAAAAAACCCTTGCTTATTAATCAACAAATTCACGCCAATTATCCAGAGAGAACATATTTTTTGCATAAAAAACTTTTTGTATAACGATGATAATGGAGAAACAACATGATCAACCAAAGATAACTATGGATCCCGAAGCAACATATTTTTTGCAAAATCAACCCCAAGAAATGAAAAATCATTACAAGATACATGAAACCAGTTTTTGAAATTATATATTCAAACGGAACTAAGCACACCAACAACTAGAAACCATAGTGCGAAGAACAATTGGAGGAAAAAGGAAACATACTGTCACGCTAATCCACAACTTTTTTAGTTGATTTCAATAATATAAAATTTATGCAAATCTAAAGTAATCATATTAGGAGTCTACAATGGAAGGCAATTGAGTTGTATGACCAGAGGTAGCGTGGTGTTCCTGATGAGCTAGATAACAGAGTTTGGACACTGCAAGATGATTATCAGTTTGCAATCAGTTCTGCAGTGGATTTGTTCAAGAGCAGAGACATTGAAGACATGGTTTTTAAGTTGTGGTATATTCTTTTACCTTCGAAAGTCTCAGTTTTTGCATGGAAGGTGTTGAAGCGTGCCTTGCCAGTGGACGAAGAACTTCGGCAGATCGGATTTAGTCTTGCATCCAACGTTGTTGCTGGAGGGAGGCAGACAGTGAGACCATGAAACATCTATTTATTGAGATTGGTTTGGCAGAAAATGTTTGGTGGCACTTTGAAAACATATTTGTAATACACGCCAAATGGCCCTTGGAAGTGTATTCTTTGCTTAAAGCTTGGTTTAAGAAGGCTAACATGAGTTCAGAAGCAGGTATGTTGTTGTTTAATTTGGCCCCTCTATTCATCTAATGGGAAATTTGGTTACAACAAAACAAAAAATTTTATGAAGGCAGAAAATGGAGCTCATCTTATGTCACTTAGAGTTTATTATTGGATCAAGCTGGCGGCGAAGTGTTTCGTTCCCAAGAAAAAGAGTGAGAACCAGATGCTTCTCATTAAATTGGGGCGATGCCCTGTTATCGTGCCCGCACCCATGTCGTTCGTTTTGTTTTGGGCATTTCCGCATTCTGGTTGTTGTGCTCAAACTCCAACATCGATGGCTCTTCCATGGAAAATCAAGCGGCAGGCAGTGTTGTTATTAGAAATGAGTTGGGTGACTGTTTAGGAGCAATGCAAGTTTTCTTGGGACAAGGGTCAGATAATAATGCGAAAATGGGGGCTTTATTAGAAGGGTTGCGGTTTTGCCAGCAAAGGGGTTTAGAAGAATCAATATCCAAACTGACTCTTAACTAGTTAAATAATGGGTTTTTTTTCATGAAGTAGGAGCCCCTTGGAAGTTAGCTAATTTGTGGAAAGACATACGAGAAATCAGTGGTTCCCCAGTCTATAGTTGCAAACACTTGTTCAGAGAAACAAATGTGGTGGCTGGTGCTTTGGCGAGGTTGGCGTAAGTAGAGAAGGTTTCTAAAGAATTTGACATGGCTTCGCTTCCATCAAGGCCTCGGGCTTTGTTCTTACTAAATAAAAGTAAAACAACTTATATTAGGAGGAGTAATTTATTAGCTTTGTGTTATTTTACGAGTAAAGTCGTAATGTACACCAGGTGTTTTGTATTATTTATTGAGCAAATAATTAAGGTTTGGCATCCCAAAGTTGCCCCTCCATACTGGAGGTTCAATTTTTATTTTTAAAAAATATTAGGAGGGGACTTAAATAATATAAAATTTATGCAAATCTAAGAGAATCATATTAGATAGGACACATACTTGAAATATATGGATAATGCCATATTCAGGATAATCCCGAAAGGTAACTCATCTCGCAGTTTGATCCCTTACGGAGATAGTCAATCCAATCGACAACACAATAAGTAACATGTAACACAATAAGTAAAAAATTGAATGACCACAATATTAGACACCACTCTGAAAATCAATTAAGACCCCTAGTAAGTTATTCTTTACAACAACAAAAAAACCTAATGACACAAAAAAGGAAGGAGAAATCACCAAAAAAAAAAGAATTGACACCAAATAAATAAACAATTGGCATCAAAATCATCTGATCATTTCGAGCCTTATACCTCAAAGATTTTACCGTTACCACACATTGAATCAAAAAAGTTAAACGCATTCATGATAAGAGTATGCTGGGAAATTAAGTGCTACAAGTATTAGAAACAGATCAACAATTGGTTAAACAATTAAGTCCCCAATCATTCAAATTCCCTCCACTACAATAAATCTATCATTTACCATCAAAAAATTTCTACGAAAATTAATTTCCTTGTTAATATGGTATCATTGTCCACGAAAAAAAAATTCCTTGAAAAAGCCATAAACTGGTTACTTTTTTTAATAAAATATATTTTGAAGGAAACTTTCCTTGTTAAATAAGTGGCGGGAAGCATTCCCTCTAAACCTAATTTCCCACCAAATTGATTTAATAACGAAATAGTTTTTATGGCCACAAATTACTAGTTCCTTGGCAATTATGGCATTATCTGGAATGAAAAATTTTGTTGCTAAAGAAGACTAATTTTAACAACAAATCAGTTTTCTTGTTTACGAAATATTAACACTTATTCATCTCTCTTTAAAGAAATATATTTTCCTAGATAATAATCACATTATTATTAATAATTCGGTTCGTTGATAATAATTGATAATTTTTTCCATTAGTTTTTTTGTTGTTAAATCTTGTTTACTATTTATAGCAATAAATTAATATTTTGTTGAAATTTTTTACACTATTGACAACTTTTTTTGTTGGAAAAAATATATTTTTTAATGAATTCTCTGTAGCAAGGAAAAAAAATTGTTGGTAATTATAACCTTGTTGGTAACAAATTATTTCGTTAGTTAAAAGAAATAATTACTTTCATGAAAATTTATTTCTTGTTAAAACTCGTTAACTATTGTACAACGACAAATCATTATTTTGTTAGTAATTGGTATACTATTGGCAACAAATTTTTTTTTATAGAAACAATATCTATTTTAATAACATCTCTGCAGCAATGAAATAAAATTTTGTTGGTAATTACAACCTTATTGGTAAAATCTTTTTTCCTTATTAAAAACCATTAATCATTTCCATGAAAATGTTTTTCTCAATAAATAAAGCTCATTAATTCATTATTGTTTCTTTGTAAATTTTTGTACTATATGGCAACAAATTTATTTATTGGCAATTAGTTTTTTTCAAGGAATCCAGGTTCAATTTTTTTTTTTGGTACAAGTTTTTTCCAACTAAAAGTGTACTTGTTTTTCAAAGGAAGAAAATTTCATTGACAAAAGCCTTGACTATAGTAATGTTATTTGATTGAGGGCTTTAAATTCAACCACTAATTGTACTAAATTAAATTCTTTTATAAAAAAAAAAGACTAGTATGCTCCAGAGTCATATGCATAACGTCTCTTGTGAAAACACTCAATTGAAATTTTTTAAACAAACTTGAGTGATGATAGTCAACTGTCGACCAACACCCATGCTTTCGGATAGAAAACAAATTATGATACTTTTTATAAAACCCTTTTTATTCAGGTTTAGTAGAAGAATGATCTCTTTGGAAAAGAGAAATGAGAGAACGATTTATTTGATTAAATGAAATTTATTTATATTTAAAGCTTTTGTCTTCTTTACAGTGGCAAAATATTATTTCGTTGACAATTTTTATTAGTAGCAATGATATTATGTCATCTGAAAAATCGAATTAGAATTTATTTAATAATAAAATATTTTTTTATTGTTAATTATAATATTATGGCCAACAATTTATTTCCTTGCTAAAGATTGATAAAATTTTCATGATTTTTTTTTCTTTTTAAGGTTCATTTTCTTATTTACAACAATTTAATTTTATTTCATTGGGGATATAACCAATTTCAATAACATATCAGGCAATGAAATTCTATTAGTATTTTGTTGCTAATTATAATGGTTATTGCTGATTTATTTTCATTGCTAAAAGTGGTAAATATTTCACATAAAACTCATAGTCGTTAAAATATTTAGTTCTAATTTATAATGACAAAATATTATTCCTAATTTATAATGACAAAATATTATTTGTTGGTCCCTATTATATACGTAGCAATGATTTTTTTATTGCAAAAAAAAGTATTTTGACTTAATAAGCTATAAAGTTGTTTCACACAACACAGTTATTCGAATAGCTCAACTAATAAAGATTGCTATAAATTTTACTAAAGGTTAGGAGTTTGAATCCTGTTGAGCCTAACCAAGAGTGATGTCCTTAGAATTTGTGGGGTGTTACCACCAAGAGTGTTGTCTTTAGAGTTTGGGAGGTAGATTGTGGGGTGTTGGGGTGTTACCACCAAGAGCGTTGTCCTTAGAGTTAGCTAAGGAGGTAGATTGTGGGGGTGTTGGGGTGTTGTTACCACCAATAGTAGTGTCCTTAGAATTGAAATTGGGGAGGTAGATTATGGGGTGTCCTTAGAGTCGGGGAGGTAGATTATGGGGGTGTGCCGGGAATTATAAATCGTTTTAGTACATTTTAGTATATACCAATTGTTAACGATACCTACGACAACTTTCATTGATATATATGCGTTTTACCAACGTAAAATTCTATGATAAATGTAGTTACCTTTTCCCACGCCAATTTTCCTTGATGATTATTCTAAGTTTTTTCGAGAAAAAATTCATAGGTAAATAAAAAATTTCTTGCAACAAAACAGTTTGTTGGTATTACCAACGACTTTTCTTTGTAGTTGTCAGTATTACTAGTACCGTGTTTCCTTAACTTATCAACCGTTTTACTAACAAAAAATGTAATTCATTGGTAAAAAAAACCTTTAGCTACGGGGATGCTGCCACGAACCCAATAACAAATTTTTTCTTAGTTAAAATTTTTTTCCAATAAAATTTTTATTTTTGTCAAGGAAATCTTTTCTTGAAAAATGTCTTAATTGTTGTAGTGCTCGTAAGGCCCAAACTCCACAAATTAGCCATCTACCTAGTGAGATAAAGACATCTTCCACGATAGAGATTGTTGAGGGGTGTGTGGTCAATTCAAGCAATATAAAAGTCTCACAAGTAATAGGAGGTGGGCTAGTGACAACTAATCTTCTAGAATAAATAACACCTCTTCCCCCAATAGTGAAGCATGTCTTCAACTCTAAATTTTCTTTCCCATTTTGCCCTCCTCTATTCTTAATAAATACAAGTGAAACTAACAACCCAATGAAGAGTGTCAGGAGTATGTGCTTTTAAATGAAAAACACTTGCACATTTGTCTTCAACTTAATTTTCGGTTCCGACAATGCACTCCAACTTTATGAAATTTACAAAAAAAATCAAAAGGCGGTAAAAGTGACAAATGGTGTTCGTCTTTAAATGAAAAACACTATTACATTTTTTTTTAATACTTTTGCCCTCCCAAATTCAGATTATTTATAACCAAATCCAAACCCTTCCAATATTCATTAATCATATCTAAACCTCTAACATAATTTATTTGAAGCCCTTCAATTATCTATAAATTATAAATAGGCTATTATATCTAACTTTTGGATTTTCCTATTTTGCCTTCCACATTTCATAATTTTTACGATCCAAACTAGCCCCTCTTAAACATTGATAAATTATATCTAAGCCCCTACATAATTTTCTTCAAGGCTTCCAATTATCTATAAATTATAAAAATGACCCTTATAACTAACTTTTTTTATTTTTCATTTTGTCATTCATATTTCATATTTCTACAATCAAAACTAGTTCCTCTAAAATATTGATGAATTATATTTAAGTCTCTAATATAATAATTTATTTGAAGTCCTCTAATTATGCCTTTAAAATAAAATAAAAAGTACAAAATACTTGTGCACGTAGAGCGCGTCTGCGCCCTCGTAAAGTGTAATAGCCTTTTGGGCTTAATCTTATGCATAACATATATGAAATTAAAATAATACAAACCATCTTGTTTCATAGTAAATAAGGTATTCATAAATAAGCCAAATGTCCTATTAGGCTAAAGCTCAGACTTAACAAATGTGAACTCAAAATAATAGAAACCAATACCAAACAAATTGATTCATAAATAACTAAGGCTTTTATAGATAATGCAAAACAACACCAAAAATATTAGAGATATCTAAGGCAATCTATATTTTCACCTTAAGTAACTGTAAGGTCTTAGACACAATGTTTTGAAATCAGATACATCCAATAAACATTGTTAAATTCCAAAGAAGAACTGATCAAACCACTCAAAAGATCTCATCCAAGAATACAAGATTGTTATTCAACACCGAAATCAATAATCATGCAGACCAAGTTCCCATGAAAATAAAACCAAGGCAGGGATACACTGAACTAACAAAGTAAAAAGAATTGGGTTAGAACTCGATCCCAGGACAATCAAGTGATGCTGACTAGGATGACCTTCCCCGCAATCCAGCAATCCAAAATTTCATGGAAGGATTGAAACATTAAAAGAAACCTCAAATTGGCCACCAACATTTGTAAAGAAATAAAGGCAGTGTAAAATCACCCTTTAGTCAATTCAACATCAAAGGAGCTATCTATTGATTCAGTCCGAATAACATATTCAATTCAAAATCAGATGTGTAAGCCCTCCATGTCAATCAACCAAGATCCCCTCATGTCAACTTGAAGGAAGAAAACAGTGATCTGGTTTGCAACATGATAATTAGCACACTAACAGCCATCAGAAACAAAACTTTCACTAAATAAACAAAACACAGATCAATAAAATGAAAACAATTGATCCCATCTAGACATAATTTGTAATTCAATAGCCAATGGTGTTATGGTCGAGTGGTTAGGGCTGTGTGGGTTTATTCCCCACGTCCTAGGTTCAAGACCCGCCGGCGGCATGGTTACTTTCTTATGGTGTTGACCTGTAGGTCGCACCATTACAACATGATAATAAGTTACCATGATCAGAAGTCACACATAACAAAAACCCCAGGACAAATTAATAAAGACCAAAATAACAACCAAAATGCTAAAGACACATACCATGGAAAATCGAAAAACATCTCAACCATAATGCCTTCACCCACGTTCGAATCACCCTGAAATAACAAACCACAAAAGTATCGAATCACCCTGAAATGACAAACCACAAAAGTAAGACAGGTAGCAAAGCAAATTAAAAAGTTGCGATAGCTACCCGCCTCTACCTCGTCACTAGATGTAGAGAACCTACAACTTTACCAACCTATAATTATAGGAGCAAGAAACTTAACAAACCAGTTGGAGGGCACATGTTTAACTTGGAATCCATTATTTGCTTCTACAAGTTAAAAAGAAAATAAAATGTTATTTCTAGAATATCACAAATATATATATATATATATATATATAAAGGTAGATCTAAAACAAAAAAGAGAAAGTTTAAATCAACCCCCATGACCAACTAAAGACCAAAAGCATGTATGAATTTAGTTGTTGGTAAATCTAACTATAAATGAACAAAAAGTGAAAAATATTCCATGAGAACAATCCTGATTGAATGAACTGATTCCACGTTCAATCCATAGTATGGTAACAAGTTACTGTAACAAAATAGAAGATGAGAAAATAATTCTCTGTCTTTGTCAATTGACAATACATGACATTATATAGTAGATTACAAGATAAAAAATAGGAAACTAAATCACCCCTAAATAAGGAAGGTAGTCTACTGAATCCCTTAGATTAAGGGATTCAAAGACTAAATCTCCTAATCGGTGGAAAGACTTATTCTCCTAATCTACTTACAACTTACTACACCTCGACACTCCCCCTCAAGCTGAGGAATAGATGTCTTCCATTCCCAGCTTGAACACAAGATCATGGAAACTCGAACTGTTCAGTCCCTTTGTTAGAACATCAGCTAATTGACGTTCTGATGAAACATAGGACATACACACTAACCCTTCCTCCAAAATTTCCTTGATGAATATCAATTTCAATATGCTTTGTCATATCATGTTGTATAGGATCATGATCAATATTGATAGCTGACTTGTTGTCACAATAGAGCTTCATAGGACCTTCCCATTTGACTCTCAATCATCTAGAATAATCTTCAGCCATAGTAGTTCACACAATCCATGAGCAATAGCCTTGAATTCTGATTCTATAGATGACCTTGCCACCACATTTTGCTTCTTGCTCCTCCACGTTACCAGGTTACCTCCAAGAAAAGTACAATACCCTGTAGTTGATCTTCTATCCACTAGGGAACCTGCATAATCAGTGTCGGTGTACGCTTCTAGAGCAAGAGTACCGTTCTTCTTGAACAAAATTCCTTTCCCTGGATTGCCTTTTAAGTAATGCAATACCATGTAAGCGGCTTGAAGATGAGGTTCTCTTGGATCATGCATGAATTGACTGATCATGCTCACTGAGTATGCTATGTCTGGCTGAGTGGGAGCAAGGTATATGAGTCTACCAACCAACCTTTGGTACATTCTTTTATCAACAGATGGTTCTTCTTTAGCTTCTCCCAACTTATGGTTTGGATCCATCGGGGTAGAAATTGGCTTACACCCAATCTTCCCTGTTTCTGCTAACAAATCAATCATGTACTTTTGCTGAGATATGAAGGATCCCTTGTGTGGAATATGCCACATGAATACTGAGAAAGTACTTCAATTTCCCTAGTTCCTTTATCTCAAACTCTTTTGCTAGTTTCTGCTTCAATTCATGCTTCTCTCTCTCTCATCATTTCCAGTCACTATAATGTCGTCCACATAGACTAGGAGAGCTATCACTCCTCCTGCAGCAGAATGTTTAATGAAGAGAGTATGGTCACCTTGGCTTTGTTTATACCCAGACTCTTTCATGACTTTTGCAAATCTCCCAAACCATGCTCTAGGAGATTGTTTTAACCCATAAAAGGCATTTATTAGCTTACACGCCTTGTTACCTGTGTCTCCCACAAATCCCGGTGGGATGTTCATGTAGATTTCTTTATCTAAGTCACCATGGAGAAATGCATTCTTAACATCATACTGTAGGAGTTTCCAATTGAAGAGGACAACCAATGATAACAAAATTCTCACCGTATTCATTTTTGCAACTAGAGCAAAGTCTCATGATAATCAACTCCATAAGTCTGAGTGTACCCTTTGGCCACCAATCTTGCTTTATACCGCTCAAGGGATCCATCAGCCTTGTATTTCAGTGTGAAAATCCACTTACAATCAACAATGTTTTTTCCTTTCGGTTTATCAATAATCTCCCATGTTTTATTCTTTTCTAATGCACCCATCTCCTCTCTCATGGCATCCCTCCATTCTCTTTTTGACAATGCCTCAGAAACGGTGTTAGGAATAGCAATGGTGTTTAAACTCACAATGAACTTTTTATGGGATGGTGATAGGCGCTTAAGAGAGACATAGTGAGCTAGTGGATAGAGTGGTCGTTTGGTGCATTCTCTGGTACCTTTTTTAACAGCAATGGGAAGGTCTGAGTCATCTGTTGGATTAGTAAATGTTTCAACAGATTGTGTGTGTAAAGGTGGGTCAGATCTTACCGTGACTTCATTCTCAGAGTCTGAGTTGGATTCTTGGACCTGTATCAGATCTGGAACGACCTTTCTCCTTGAATACACCTTAGAGAACCTTGGAAAATTGTGACTGACACTGACTGGGACAGGAGATGACATGGGTTCAGTGGTAGACTCAGTTGTGATTGGCTCAAAGGATTTAGATTCAACAACACAGGCTGGGGTTTTAAGTGGTTCAAATGACTCACAAGTACTATCTTCCATCATTGAAATCTCCCCCTGAAGAGAGGACTTGGAGAAAAAAGGTGTATTTTCTTTGAAGGTGACATCTGTAGAGATGTAAAATTTCCTGGACGAAGGATTGTAGCACTTGTATCCCTTTTGAGTGGATGAGTAACCAAGAAAGATACATTTGATGGCTCGGGGGTCTAGCTTGCCTCAATGTTGGTTGTGGACATGAACAAAGGCAGTGCACCCAAATACCCTAGGTGTGAGGCCATTTGAGGTTTTGAAGTAAGGGTAGAAACTATTAAGGGTTTCAATGGGACTTTTGTTGTCTAGCACACGTGAGGGAAGTCTATTTATCATGTATGTGGCAGTAAGAACAACCTCACCCCAATAGGTCTTAGGAACATTCCCTTGAAAGAGTAAAGCTCGGGTGGTGTTGAATAAATGCTTATTTTTCCTTTCAGCTACCCCATTTTGTTGAGGTGTGTTAACACATGATGAATCATGGATAATGCCTTGTGATAGAAAGTAGGGTGACAAAATATGGTTGAAGTAGTCTCTAGCATTGTCTGTCCTGAAGCTTTTTATTTTAACCCCAAATTGGTTTTGAACCATTAAGTGGAAATTGGGTATAACAGTGCTAACATCTTTTTTTTGTTTAAGAAGAAAGAGCCATGTAACTCGAGTGCAGTCATCAATTAAGGATAGAAACCGCGAGCTCCAAAAACATTAGGTATAGTAGAAGGACCCCATATGTCACTATGAATCAAATGAAAAGGATGCGAACTTCTTTTATTGCTAATAGGAAAAGATATACAAGTATGTTTTGCCAGTTCACAAATGTCACAATGAAACTCAGAGATATCTAATCCGTGGAACAAACAAGGAAACATGACTTTTAAAACCTTAAAAGATGGATGACCTAGGCGTAGGTGATGCAACCAAATGGCATCTTTATTCGAGGAACTAAGAAAATCCAAAGACAAATTGCTCCTAATTTTTTTGAGATGATTGAAGGTGGTAAAGGCCGCTTCGTTCCTTAGCAAATCCAATCCTCCTCCTCGAGCCCTGATCCTGAAAAACACAATAAGAAGGGAAGAAAATAGCATAACATTTAAGACCATTGATAAGCTTTTGAATGGAAACCAGGTTGGCCGACAATTTTGGTACATGGAGAACATTTTTAAGGATAAGGGTAGGTGTGATATGTATATCTCCAAACCCTGCAACAGTAGTTTAAGAGCCATCGGCTACCACAATTCTTCTATTACTCGGGCATGGGGTATAGGTGTGGAAGAGTTGAGATGTGGGGGTCATATGGTCTATGGCACCAAAGTCTATTATCCAAGAATTAGCATAAAATTTGTCTGAGACATTCATGCAAAAAGAAAATGAAGGTTTACCTGTAAGAGCCAAGGAACAAGCTCCATAAGGCTTTTCAAGAGACCCCAACAGGCTTTTCAGCTTTTCAATTTCTTCATTGTTGAACCCTCCTGTTGTTGAATTTTCCTCAATTTTGGGCTGCTCTGTCATGTGTGCTTGAGGCCTCTGTTGCCCCCACGATTTCCCCACTCTCGGCTTGGTGGCTTACCATTCAGCTTCCAACACTTCTCTTTTGTGTGCCTCGGTTTCTTACAATAGGTGCACTAGAGATTGTCCTTGTTCTCCTTCCATTGGTTTTTTCTACCCGGGTGTTTCGGCAGATCACTCTTTTCTGTCTCTTGATGATTTGTTTTTGCTACTAGGCTGACTCTATGGTTTGTGGTTCAAGCATAACACTCCTTCAACTTTCTTCTGCTCGAATCAATGAAATTGTCTCTTCTGGAGATGGTGTGTCCTCTTTGCCAAGGATTTGAATCCTCACCTGATCGAATTAAAGTTTAATCCAGCCAAAAAATCATAGACACGGTCTTTTTCAATGAAGCTTTTCAAGATGGCAGCGTCCTCAGGGTGTTTCATCTCAAATACTCGGTAATGGTCAAGTTCTTGCCACAGATTTTGCAGTATGTTTGCATACTCTGTGACATATTTGTCTCCTTGCTTAGTGGCCGCAGTTCTCACCTTGATCTCGCAGAAGCCACGATAATTGTTGAGAATTTGCAATTTTACAAAACATTAGTATATTGCTTTTATTTTTTAGGTATTGGCACATTAGGGACAAAAACTATTTTTAGTAACCTAAGAGGACCCATTTAGTTTTTATTGTAAATTAAGAACCCAACATATAGATAACATGACTTAATGAGGGAGGATATTATTTGAGTTTCGTTTGAAAACTAAGGGGGAATCAAAAACTATTTTTTGTCCTTAAACTCCCAATGCCCCTTTTTTATAAAACTTAAATTACATGCAAGGAAAACTCACATAAAACCATAACTACAAAGAGAAACTAACTTAATTATCTCAATGCCATATTTTTAACCTCGAATCCTTTGCTTATCCCAGATTTGAAGACTCAGGGTGTGTTTGGTTTCATGAAATCCTATGCCATGAGAATCCATAAGAGAACCACCTAAATCTAAGCTAATTTGATGTTCACTTACCAATCCACCATTAGATTTTGTGATCAATGATGGGAATGAAAGTTTAATGAATATGAGAATCACATGCTTTGGGGGGACCAAGGAGTGTGATTTTCATATTTATGGGATTTCCCTTCCCATACAAAATATAATGGTGGATTGGTGAGTGAACCTCATATTAGCTTAGATTTAGGGTCTCCCTCATGGATTCCCATGGCATAGGATTCCATCCAACCAAACACACCCTCAAAAGCATAAATAAAACTGTCCTAAAACAAAATGATAGACGCTCAAACCCAAAACAGGAAAACACTCTCGTACATTTTATGACTCAACAAATTTCAGGAAAAATTTCCACAGATGATAGCAATTGCTCTGAAACATGACTATAAGTTACCACAAATGGAAGCTTCTTTATTAAAACAACCCTTAAAAAACTTGAAGGCAACAAAAGCTTATTTGAAAATACAATCAAAGAAACCTACATGATTACCCAAAGACAAAGACAACCAAAGACGAAGACAACTTGTTGCTAAAGCTAGCTATAAAAGGAGCGACAAGTCAAAGGCACCACAAAACAACCCCGAATGCATGTAATACACATAAAAAAATCTCGAGATATGCAAATGGAAATAAAAATCTGAAATTACATAGTAAAATGGACTAAGCACGATAACAACCAGAATTCATAGTAAAGGCACCAATTGAAGGAAAAAGTAAACATCCAACCACACTTATTACAATTCATTTTTTCTCTCCCAAAACTTATTGGCTTCGCTGACAATGTGTGTAGGAGGTAAACCAAACCAATAGAGAAGTAGAGTATAATCCAGTAAAAGACTGTTAACAAAACAACAGTTTCAATTGGGCCTCAAAATATTTAATTTGATGAGAAAGCTTTTTCATATTAGACAATCTTGGCACTTACATTTCAAATGAAGATAAACTTAGTGCAAAAGAGAAGTTGTCTGACAAAGTTTCAAGACAATATAATTATACAATACCCACTTACCTAAATCGAGTCACGCCAGTAAATGGTTGATAGTTCTAATTTAGTCTCGAAAAGCTGCCATGCGACTAACCAAGGAGAATTCGATGGGGAGTGAGGATATCCAATCCTTGAATAATCAACATGATAACTTGACTAGTAGGTTCTCACTGCTAAATTAGATCCAAACTTTATATAAAATGTTTTGAACTCCAAATAAGCTACGGTCGGGTGAGCATCTGTCGACCATTGAGAAAACACATAACTTTTTTAGATAATCATCCATCCAATTTGCATGTTGTATGCCATAATGCCACGCAATAAAAGCCAACAAGAGTCATTAACCAAAACTAATCAGTTTGATAAGCAAAACAAGACTGCAGAGAGGAAATACTGGAGGAAGAATTTTCAACTAACGAAACACAGAGAATCCTTGTGAATAGATGTAATCAGCATGAACCATCTTGAATCTTGGCGGGCTTTCACAATGTGCGCTGATGTCTTGTACCAAATTGATGGATGGGGGTTTTGACGATTATCTCCATCGATCATCCCTCCAAAAAGAAAGACATGAATTAACCAATTGATTTGATTATTCTAATGGACATTTTCTGTTATGGTTTTCAAGTTGCTTCATTGATCAAAACTGTTTGATCTTGAGCCTTGTAAAAAAAATTTAACCATGAAAGAGAGAGAGATGATGAGTATTGATGAATAAAACGATTGACACATCATTGATAAATGAGCATATAGAGATTCATACAACATAGAAACGTCAAGATGAACATTAATCTAAGGACATACGTGTTTGTTGTATGGTTGAAAAAATAGCAAAATTAACTAATCATATGCATCTGAATAATTAACTAGTCATATACATCTGTAAAACCAAAAAATAAAAATAAAAATAAATTAGTCTTACATATTTCTTGGCCTTGAGATGCATGGTTGTGCCATGTCTCATGATCATGCAATGGGAAACAATTTCTCGCTTGTCATATTTATGATACTCAGTGATGCGTTGAAGCATGAGGGTTTTTAGGGTTCCTAATCTGGGTTTTATAGGGTTTCTAATTTGTTCTTTCAATTTAATTAGGAGTCTTTTTAGTTTCCTTTTAGGATTAGATTTTACTTTTTCTTTTAGGAATAAACTGCTTGTTATTTTAGTATTTGATTCTAATTTTTCTTTTAGGAATAGGCTGCTTATTATTAAAGTTATTTGAGCACTATAAATAGAGTTCTTCCTCAATATTGTAAGAGACCTTTGATTTGAGTAATTTGATTGAACATTAGAGTTATTTTCTCTGTGTTTTTTGGCGAATCTCTTGTATCCTTCCTTGTGAATTGTCAGTTGAACTAGCCCGTAGGATAATCACTATTCTGCTCGGCGTCAGTTGGTATCAGAGCTTCAACATCTTCTTGGGGTGAGATTTCATCAGTTTCCATGGCTGGTGGTCGTGATCGTCGCGGGCAGGTTTCGAACGAGGAAGCCCCTCACCGTGATCGTAGCGTTCAGGATGTGATGATTGAGGATTTACAGAGGCAAGTTGCAGAGCTAACCCAGCGTCTAACGGCACGGGATTTCGGTAATCGTGAGATGGAAGATCACGATTCTGATTTCAGTTTCGAAAAACCGTATCACAATCGTGCTCAATTCTGGGAGTGCCGTGGTCTGGAGGATCATCATGGAAATCTCGGTTTCAAAGTGGATCTACCTGAGTTTTCTGGTACGTTACATGCCGAAGGATTCGTGGATTGGTTGAATGAAGTAGAGCGTATTTTTTAGTATAAGGAAGTTCCAGATCATGTCAAAGTGAAATTGGTCGCCATCAAACTCAAAGGCAGAGCATCTGCGTGGTGGGAGCAGTTGAAGCGAGCACGAGATAGGCAGGGCAAGGCTAAGATCACTGATTGAGAGAAGATGAAGAAGAAGATGAAGGGTCACTTCCTTCCTTTCGGCTAAACTCAACCCTTATTTCAGCAACTTCACTCGTTGAGGACCGTTTATGAAGCATACCAGTGTGCACTTCCTGTGAAAAAACAACATAGCAGGAGGCCAATAATCAACAGTGATCAAAGCGGTTGGCCAGTTCACCCTCAAGAATTTTGTCCTGCCCAGTAACCACCATAGGGTAATTCTCACTCAAATATTAGATGTTTTAGATGTGGTGAACAGGGACATAGAGCGATTAAGTGTAGAAAACCTGCTATTCAGAAGGGTAAAAATCTCCCGATTGAGAAAGACGTGGTAGACGAAACTGAAGAGCTTAGAGAGCCTTTGTATGACATTGATGAAGAGTTGGATATTGTTGATGCAGATGGTTTGCAAAAAGGGGAGAGTGGGTTGTTTGGTGGGAAGAAGGTTGGGAGTCAGCAGAGTGTTTGGATGAGTCATGGGGATGAGGCTGTGAAGTTGCCTGAAGGGTTTCGAGTTGTGGCGAGGAGTCAACAGGGTTCTGTTGCGGCGATTGAGAATAGTCTGAGGAGGTTTTATCGTCTTCAGTATCATCCTGAGGTCACCCATTCACCTGAAGGAATGGAAACACTTAAACAATTCCTCTTCAATGTTTGTGGTGTAACTGCTGATTGGAAGATGGAAGACGTGCTAGAAAAAGAAATCAAATTGATAAACAAAATGGTTGGTTCAGAAGAGCACGTGATCTGTGCCTTATCTGGGGTGTAGATTCCATTGTTGCAGCTACCCTTGTTCACAAGGCAATTGAGATAGGCTTCACTGCATTTTTGTTGACAATAGTTTATTAAGGTACAAAGAGCAGGAACGTTTCATGGACACCTTTGAAAGGGACCTACATCTACCAGTTACATGTGTTGATGCGATAGATCAATTTCTTGGTGAGCTGAAAGGTGTAACAAATCCAGAGGACAAGAGGAAAATAATTGGGCGTGAATTCATCAGCACCTTTGATGCTTTTGTCCAAGATCTAGAGCACAAACTTGGAAGAAAACATGTTTTCCTAGTTCAAGGAACACTGTATCCTGATGTAACTGAATCATGCCCTCCACCTGGAAGTGGGAGAACCCATTCCCATACAATCAAGAACCATCATAATGTTGGTGGACTCCCCAAGGACATGAAGTTGAAACTGATTGAACCACTTAAGCTTCTATTTAAAGATGAGGTAAGAGAATTGGGTAAAATTTTGAACGTTCCGGAAGCATTTCTCAAACGGCACCCATTCCCCGGACCTGGACTCGCAGTTCGATTCTTAGGCGATGTCACCCAAGAAAATGCATTGGAAATTTTGCGTCAGGTTGATGAAGTCAAGGAATTGATTATTATAGTAAAAGAGTATGTGCTAGGTTTGCAGATGGAGCTCAAGAGAAGGGAAATGAAAGATAATCCAGTATGCCAGCAAGAGCTAGCAGAGTTTTCTGACCTGGTGCCAGAGGATCTTCCTCTTGGATTGCCGCCAGAGGATTCTGATGAAGCTGTTGTGAACTCGAGGACGAGTTCTTTTCAACCTGGGGCGACTGATGCAGGAGGGTTTTTAGGGTTCCTAATCTGGGTTTCTAAGGTTCCTAATTTAGGTTTCTAGGGTTCCTAATTTGCTCTTTCAATTTAATTAGGAGTTTTTTTAGTTTCCTTTTAGGATTAGACTTTAATTTTTCTTTTAGGATTAGACTGCTTGTTATTTTAGTATTTGATTCTAATTTTTCTTTTAGGAATAGGCTACTTATTATTCAAGTTATTTGAGCACTATAAATAGAGTTCTTCCTCAATATTGTAAGAGACATTTGATTTGAGTAATTTGATTGAACATTAGAGTTATTTTCTCTGTGTTTTTGGGCGAATCTCTTGTATCCTTCCTTGTGAATTATCTGTTGAACTAGCTCGCAAGATAATCACTATTCTGCCCGGCGTCATGCGTCCAAAAATTGTCCTCTTGTAAGTTTGACCTGCAAAACAGATGTTAGACTGCCAAAGACCACCATTTTGGTGGCCGAAAGCACTCCGGTGCTTAAGTTAGCAACTCTGTTGGAAGAAGGAAGTAAATCTGGACAAAACTCAATTAAAGTTGCATACATGTGTCGAATGTTCTCTTTACCTTTTATAATGGTCGCGGTTAATTCTCTACAGGACGTAAGCATGCAAGGCGCAACAGAAGGAGATGTTTCTCGTAACAGTCTCCTCCTTAATGAAGATGCGTACATGGAGGCGTAATTCCCTCAATGGCGCTTTTTCGTGCAGCGTTTCTCTTCTTTATGAGAAAACTCGTGTCGGGCTTGGATTCGATCTCTGACTCGTTCGGGCCTGAGTTCGGGCTTTGTTTGTCTTCTTGTTGGCGGGCCTTATCTGGGCCTTTATAATTGACTTTATTCTTCTTGGGCTTTATGAGTTGGCCCAATAGATTGGACGTTATATCCTCGTGATGAGTCTCTATGCAACGTGTACGATTGTGATGATCGGTTTATTTTGATGTATCATCAGCTACTCTCTCCTTAGTTAGTGGGTATGTTAATGTATCGACTAACTGTGTGGTGGTTTTGTTTTTGATCAACATTACGACACATTTAGTGCTATTGGTATCTGTTGCTGCTGTTGTCTCTCCTCCGATGTTCCATCCGCCTGTTCATTTTGGCACGATTTCTTGGATTTTGTGCGGCTGTCATGTCTTGCACGTTCTCCCAAAAGTGGACCTTTCGCTATTCGTCCTTATAAAAGGAAAAGTTTGAGTGTGTCTTAGTTCATTTTGCACCTCCTCTTTTCCCAAATGTTAATTCTTTGATTCGTCGAGTTCGTTCTGTGGTCATGTCTAACTTCGGGGTTTTGAGTGGCGATGTTCTTGATGCCTGCGAAACTTTCTTTTTGCGTAAGCAGGCAACGCATGCAACTCTGGACAACATTCATCACGATTATTCATTGCCAACTGATCTAGTGATCATTCTCCCCATAGAAGGTGACAGTCCTTGTCTTCCAAAACATGGGTACATTGCTTTGTACCCTGGTATGTTTCACTCTGGTTTCAGGCTTCCAGTTCCTACGATCATCTGGGAGTACTTGGATCTGATTGGTATCGCTTCGGCCCAACTAGTCCCTAATGGTTGGAAAGTAATGATCTCGACTTTAGCAAGGGCTGTCTCAGCTCGTATCCCTATGAATGTTAGGGTTCTGCATTCTTTGGCGGGGTTTAGCGTAAACCCCAATCGCACCTATTGTCTGAGTTCTTCTACTTGTTTCATGGACCAGCGAAAGGAGTACAGGGGCTGGTTGAGATCTTGGTTCTACACATCCCTTTCTTCCAATCACTTTAAGCTATGCGAGAATCATATCTTGCGATCATTCCGGGAGCCTAAGAAAGTTGAGTTGTCGTTGTCTTTGGAAGAGCAAAGAGTTCTGCAATCGTTTTTGCGATCTTTCCCGAGTTTTAGTGAAAGGTTTTCTCACTACGGATGCCATTATCCGTAGTGGCTTTATTCATCAGGTGAAGTAGGTCACGCTTCAGAAGTGACTATTGCGCGCGTTGGTGATTAGACGTCGGCCACCAAGAGGGTTCTACTGACGAACGCGTAGGTCGAGCTGCTTTGTTGTTCGAGGTTCTGGGAGTGCTGGATCGATTGTGAGGAAACGGAAAGTCTGTCACGCCCCGATTTTCGAGGAAACGAAAATCCTTTTATCCACGTATGATTAGGATCATCCGCTTTCCCAAAACTCAATACGTGAAAATTTAACAACATAAACATTAAATAAAATTAACATACACAAAAATTCTAACTGGGTAACTCTTTGAAGATGACTGCTCCATAAAAAATAAACCGCCAAAGATGCTGCCCCAAAATTCTATAACCTTAGAAATGCCAAATGGTATTGGAACGTACCCAAGAAGCGTAAACTTACTTGGGTTAGCGAGGTAGCTGGTATGAGTCATCTCCATCCTTATAAAATAAAATAATTTACACGCTTTAACATGAAAATTTCATAAACAAGAAAATAATACTCAAAGTCTTGTAGTTCCTCAACGAGGCAAACTTTACATACTAATCAGTTTTATCATGCTTAAAATATAAATTTATTTTACCAACACTTACAAAGTGAATGTTGAATATGGTAAGTCCGACCTGCAGAAATTGTTAGTAGATTTACCATCCTGCACGAAACGGTTAGAAACAAACGGATAAAATTTCTGAGTTATCAGTCCTCATGAATGCAATTTATTTTCAAACAACGATACAAATCATAGTCATATTAGACTATTATTAAAATATCAACAAAACACATTTTCTACCTTTAGGAAGACATATAGTTCTCATTCAATGGTCGAATGAGCATTTAGTTTATTCCTTTAAGGCAATCATGCACATACATAAAAATTTTGCTTCTTTTTCACAATCGCACTATCTTCCTTGTGCCGAACACACCCCACCCAAGTGTGTCTCCCTTGCTTTCGAAACCACTCGGAGCGTACATGTTCCAAGTGGGGTGCCACATCGAGGAACATGTCATCTCACCTGAAGTTTGATCCATGGCAAACATTTCCTAAATACTACACGTACTACCGAACTCACATGGAACGGTGCACTGATATGCAAGCAGCCTGCATACCCAAAATTATATCACACGTATACAAACAAGTCTGTATACTAAAATAATTTCTTCTTTTTTTCACATTTTTTTTTCGGAGTTGTGGTAAAGAGCATAAAAAAAATCAATTAAAACTCAAAACTCTTTTATGGTGAAACTTTGTCAATTATAAAAAAATCAACCATAGTATTAACCCATTCTTTTGGGAAAACTAGCAATTTTCATAAATAAATTTTCCACAACACAACAGGGATCAAACCCAATCAATACGAGGATACTTCTTAGCAAGTCAATTTGCATAACAATCCAAACTACACAACCAGTACTAGTGCCATAATCTTTAGTAGTCATTGCCTCCATTCGTGTATATGTAAAGAAAAATAATTCGGACAATATACAAAGAGTGTTGACAATCTGGAAATAATAATAACACATTCAACCCAAACTACACAATTTATTCTACATGATGCCACAGGCTAACGAGATAACAATACTAATTCTGAACCAACACACAATCATTATATATTTCCTATGCCAAAAGTATTATATCCCTACATATTTAGTGTAATTGAAGAAAATCAAACATGAAGTCTTCGACATTCTTCTACACACATTACCACTCCATGGAAATAAATCAAACAAACAATTCATTCATAGAACAATTGAAGTCCTTAACTCCACTACGCATTCCACATCCAATGAAGCATTGAGAAAGATGATTATTGCAACAATTCAAATCACACACTCCGAAGCATTCAACTACAGTTTCACTAGCCAACCAGAACCTAGTCAAACCCTCTCCAAGCTTTCCGACTTCCTAATCAATTTAAACAGCCCACAACTTAGTTGTAACTAGCCTAGTTTTATTCGCCAAACGGTCAGATAAATAACCCCCCAAACAATACTAAAATGAACAAACTGTCCTGACTAGACAGCTTGACAAGTCATCACTCAAATGTACATAATTCTCACATTAGAACTCCAAATTGACTACCGTTAAGGGCTATAGAAAGTAGACACAAAGAGGTTTCGAACCATATATAGCATACTCCATGATTATGTCTGTAACATTACAGATTTTACAAACAAAACAGGTCATCTGTCAGCATTCGTCTAGATTTACCTCTTATCACTAAAACAAGTATATCTTTCCGCACAAAATTCAGATTTTGATACCGTAAAATCCTTTAGAAACTAAACTCCAATAGAAAAATTTTGATATATTGCATGATATAGTACACCCTAAAGAATCCAATCAAATCAGCATAGAAAAACTACACATAATCAAGACTGAAAGAAACAAGTTTTAGCTCATAATTGAAAAATGTTTCTGACCTTGATTTCTCAAACTCCACTTCATCCCAAATATAATTCTCAAGCTTATTAGGTATATATAAAAAAAAAATCCATATCACTTACAAAAAATTTTCCAAGCAAAAATATATGAAAAGAGAATGGAGGAAAACTCACTAATTTCTACCAAAACTTTTATATACATGAATTTCTAAAATTCAATCAATGACATTTGTTTCAGCCTCGAGGGGGATCTAACTGTTGGATGAACTCCAAACCAACAGTATGTTTTTCATAAGTGTGTTATAAATTTACGAATTTAATTTGAAGGTATTTTGACCTATAGAAGGTCTCGATCCACTGAAAATACTAAGACTGCGCAAAACTGTATTTATTACGGGATTTAAATAAAAACCTAGTTGTAGGTTTTCTCTTTCAACTCATCTAATTCCTACGAAAATACAATAAAATTGTCATATTTAGGATTTATATTTGTATTAAAAACCCTAACCTTAATCAATTGATTAATCTAAAAAAGTAAAAGAGAACGAAGAAGACTCACCGGTGTTAAGCATTATTTTTCTTTTTCTTCTTCTTCTTCTTGTTTCACCTTTTCCCCCCTAATTATTTAGGCAAGTTCCTCCCATTATTTTGGGTGTGTAAAAGAAAAAAATGAGGCTAGGTTTTTCCAACTCTTTTTATAAAGCTTTAATTAGGGTTTCCTAATTTTATTTTATTTTGCTAAATGTACACACTTTCTACTCATTTAACCACTAAAAATAAAACAAGTTTTACACATTATAAAATTATAATACATTACAAAGTTATAAATAAATATTATTTATATTTGTGTAATTAGGCGGGTATTACAATATACACACCTCAAAAGAATCTCAAGATTCGAAAGGTAAAAAAGCAATGTGAATTTAAAAACAATACAAATTGGCAAAAGAAATAAGATTTTTAAAAAGAATATACATTTTTAGATTAGAAGTTATTCAAATCCTATACTTATAGAAAAAATTTCACATCATACAAAGTCATACATCAAACATGCATAGATACGAGGTTGTTACATGCATATATATAATATTTTAATTAGAATACAAAAATGATAAATTGAAACACTTTATGTACAAACATATTTATAATGACAGCGAAAAAGTGCGGGTAATACAAAGTCCCTAGGCTTTCTAGCCCTTCCAAGATGTTGGCTATCAGTTTCGGCCGTGTGTTGATGAGGAAGAAGCTTGCTTCCTCAAATCTTGACGCTACTAGGCTCCCTCTCGCCTTGCTTTTCCGGAAGGGAGGTCGTGGTTCGAAGTATGATTCTTCTGTTCCAGAAGATTATGTGGTAAACTAAGTTCTCGAAAGGAGTAAGAAAGAAGTCTCCCGTCCTTTAGACGATCATGAGAAAAATCTTGTTGCCTCTTATGGTTTTCCCACCTCTATCGGCCTGTCTATTGATGATTCACGCATTATTGAAAATAAAATGCTTCAGCTTGGTCTTTGGCTGTCGAAGAAAAATCTTGTTACCTCTTATGGTTTGCCCACCTCTATCGGCCTGTCTATTGATGATTCACGCATTATTGAAAATAAAATGCTTTAGCTTGGTCTTTGGCTGTCGAAGAATCAGGAGGGTACCAAGACCTTGGATGGTTTCGAGTATGATCCGTCAATGGAGGATCAAGTCGTTGCCCGAGCTCGAGATTTCAAGCTCCCTGTTTCTTCTGTCGTGGCTGGGACTTCGGGATAGAAGATGGAAGATGCGACATCCATCTTCAAAGAGTGATGAGGACCTACATAATCACTCGCCTATAGAAAGAGTGATCCTACATAAATAAAAGTCCCAATGCAAAGAGCCATTATCCTACCTATCAAAATCAACCACTTAACCTTCCTTCCTCTCACACAATACGAAGAAAATAATACACCTATATTTCAATGCCATCTCCCTCATCCAAACGTCTTCTCAGAACTTAACCTTATCTTCTCCTCCTAGAACAAACTCGACTCGAACAAACTCATATTTATAATTCGATATTGTTATCCAAGTACTAGTACCAAATGAACCTTGTGGATGTCTAAGGGAGCCAGCTTGCTCTTGTAGAACCATATTTGGTTCTAATCATCTCCTTCCACAAGTATTTTGTCTCCGTACTAAATTTCATAACCACTTACATAATAATTTCATATTCATCAATTACAATCGACCTCAAGACACCCTTTGGATCTCAATGGGTTTCAATTTTTCTCTTTCTTGAAGTGTGTGTGCAAGCATGAAATGCACTAACGGTTTCGACAAGGATCTGTCAGTTTAGGGGTGTCTCAAATATCGATTAGTGATTAGTGAATAATGGTATGTTGAAAAGTCCTTGAACAATAAAAAATGACATAATAATAATAATAATAATAATAATAATAATAATAATAATAATAAATAAATAAATAAATAAAAGCAACAAATCATTCCTACTGGTTTTGTCTTTGTAGCAAGCCAATTAATAAAATATTAGAAAAGTAAATGGATAATTCCGATCATATCTTGGAAAACTGCATGTCCAACAACCCAAAAACTTATCTGTGATTTCGCAATCTTCTTACGAATATTACTCCAATCTTGGGTAAAGTTTATATTAAAATCAATTCCAATGCATATGAAGATTCGTAAAAACTTCAAATTAGAACCGACAAAACCAATCCGATTATTCAAACTCACGAAAAATCAATGATCCAACATTTTCCTTTTTCCAGAGTTTTACCTTGGCGTCCCTAAAAATGAGGTATAATCAATTAATCGAACAATCACTACTTACTGAATCAAATTTACTCACAACCTACAACCTGATAAATAATTCATTGGGAAAAACAAAGAGAAAAACTCATAAAGATGTAAACAAACTTAACAACATCAATTTAAGTGGACGACAAGTTGATTCACCTAAAACCCAAAAAAAAAAAAAAAAAACCTAATTCATCAAACAATCACCACTTAATAGATCAAACGTACACAAAAGCGCCGAAAACAAGCTTAGCCTCAGAACATATGAATAACTAAAAGTAAAGCTTTAATCTGACAATATAATATACATAGATGCAATTCAAAGAAAAAGATACGTAAACCAAAATCGGATCATTTGACTTATGGAAAACCCTAAGATTTGATCCTTTCCCCAATATCATATATCTACTCAATTCAACATGAAAGTAAGACAAACCTCATAATAAAGCAAACAAAACTGCAACACCTACGCACCTTTACCTCGAAACGAGAGGCGATCCAGGATTTATACCTCGTCACAAGACCCGCTTTAAGCTGCCATCGATAAATAAAGTCACTCAGAATTGGAAAATCTAAGCAAATGTAGAGAACTTGCAACTCGACAAAAACAATAGTAGATTGACATTTTTTATAAAAACATAAAATTCATGGAGAAAAAATATATTAAAGGAGCAACAAACATGATAATCACGTAATGGTACATATGTTTCTTCTCGAATGCATCATTGACTTTTGCAATAACAAGTTAAATCTAACACAGCACAAACATCATAAAAGTAGATCTAAAACACAAAGAAAGAAATTCAAACCAAAAGACCACCTCACATAAAAATCAACCGCTTTCACAAAAATAATCCAAAGAGAACTGCATTTTACTCTGCAACACGATCACAACCAACATAAATACAAATGTTATATAAAAATAAGCCTGAAAGCCACGAGGGAGACACAAATATCTATGTAAAATCTAAGTATAAAGCCTACTAGAAAATGAACTCCAAGTAAATGATTCCACAAATCAACACAATGGAATGAAAAAAACCAATATAAACAAAATAACCATACAAGTAAGACAAAGATATTCCGAAATTATGTTCTCAAATAGATCTAGGCATCGCATAAGAAGAGTGAGCTTGAATAATGTTAAACATATGAAAATTTATAGGAACTATATAGCATTAGGAAGATGGAAAATGAAATTCTGCATAACAAACCGTTGATATAACTATACCCTACCATTCCGCCCCATTCTTAAAACGCCAATTGATCCATCATAACTCGACTTATTTAAACGGATGTAAAAAAATAAGTAAGAATGGAGCAAAATGAAGCAAAAAATATTCTTTCGACTCTACCCAAATTTTTTTGATAGGGTAGGTCAACAAAAAAGAAATATATTCTCATCAAGCATCTAGGTCTTTCAATTTGCCCAATTGCTACATATACTGGTGTATCATTACTGATCAACTAGTTGCAACATCATAGGTGTTGTTTTCTACTAATTAATTTTGCCTATATTTAATGATGATCTATTTGCCTTTTTTCAATTCAGCCAGACATAGTATACCCAAGTCATTGATCTGACAAGAACATGGGCGAACAAGGTGAAAGAAGAATGTCATTGATCTGACAATAACATTTTTTTTTTATCTAGGAGGGTGTGTGAATGCATGCAACGTGTGGGTATTTTAGCCAACCAAAAATAGACCTCATGACTTTGGCAAGGATTTGGTTCATTAGAGGGGTGTCGCAAGATTGATTAGTGAATAAAGATATCTCTAAACACCAAAATAATAAATAAATAAAAAGCAAAATGAAGCAACAAAACATTCTTACTGGTTAATTCTTTGTTGGATGCAGTTTTCACCCCCATCCCTCCCTTTTTTGGGTTAGCCTTCCCTGACAAAGATAAGGCAGAGTCACTTAGTGAAACTTAGTAAAATAAATGGATAATTCCGATCAGATCTAGGGAAACTCCCTGTCCAACAGCCCGAAACCTAGTCGTGATTTCATCATCTTCTTGCGAATGCTACATCAATCTGCGACACAAGTTTATTAAAATCAAATTCCAATCCATACAAGGATTTGTAAAAAGTCCAAACTCACAAGTATAATTAAAGAATCATGAAAAATATCTATCCTAAATTCTCCTTCTCCCAAAATTTTATCTTTGCTTCCCTAAAATAAGGTATAAGACATTACTTATTGAATCAACTTGAGTCACAAACTCATAAGTATTTCAAAGCTGCAATTCCGCCTGAAAATACTTTCTCATGGCATGTTTATGAGAGAGACAATAGTAGGTGATTATAGAAAGAATGTGATCATAATTTATGTAAGAAAATATAAAAGGTGAACATAAATAGTGAATTGCATAGATCCATTTGTTAGCCAAGGGAAAATCATATGAGATAGGACAGAGAGAAGATCATAAGCAAGCATAATATCTTTTTTTAGTTGAAGACAATTTGCTTGATGGATCAAACTTGAACGAAAACCCAGACAAACAAACTTAAAGTTGGAACATATGGATAACTGGTACCAAGCAAGCCTGGACGAGCCCTTTCCAAAAAGTTTGGGTATTTCTTGTCAACAATTGATAAAAAAAAATGCAAATTAAACTGAAAGAGATTATTTAAAAACTTAAACATCTATTGCAACACTAGGTGAGCTATTTGGAGGGACAATGGGCCTTGCCTGTACTTCACATGGTGTCCTCATGAGTGTTGATACGATCATCTTTCTATGAGCAATTTGGTCTTCCAAATTAACTTGATTACCAATCTCATCAGCACAAGCTCGTGCTAGTCCTGGCTTCATAAGAAAATTTTGAACCAAAATCAAATAAAGATGATATATATATTGAAAAACTTATTCTTTGTTGAGGATGAAATGCTTCAAGAGTTCCTTCGGCGCCCTTTACTATTGTCTTGACAAAGACCACAACGGTGAATCCAACAATCACCATTGATCTAATGGATTAGAAAACCAACATACTTTAAATCCAATCGTGAAATATTGCCTTTCTTCAGTAACTAGTCCAACAGGAAAAACATTACCGATATAATCACTTCTAAAAAGCAGTCCCTTGGAAAACCATGACCCAATCATCCCACTTGATTGAGAATTAACGCGTTCGTATCTGATCTCTAGAGTTACAATTATCATCTTGAAGTTGAAAGTCCTATATTAAAACAACCACCATAAACCTTGATACAACAATAATAGACACAACAAAAAAACCTGGATGAGAAGAAGATGAACAAAGAACATGCTTGATTCTAGACCCTATGTTTGCTTAAGGCAACATGATCCCAACCACCAATGGAATCAGTTGAAAAGGAGAGATGATGATAGCTTTACCTTGATTGTGAATGGATATTTAATAGAGAAAATAAAGACAATTCTTCTTCATTGATTACATTACGCTTCTCCCAGAAATTCTCTAAGCACAAAAACAATCACTTTACGAAAATAGGTTTGAACTACAATTGACAAACAAAAAACAAATTTGACAAACTCACTCTTTGTTGAAGACGATATGCTTCACCCATATACTTATCTTGAGACATTGTGCTTCCCTGGCAAAAAAAAAAATGTAAATCTAATAAATAATACAAACCAACGACAACTAATTTTATTCATAAAAGACATAACTCAAAATTAGCTATTAGAAAACCCCCTTTCAAAACCCCTATCCTATCGTGCCACTTTATTATAATTAACCCACATAATCTCTCATCTAGTTTGCAACACATTAATCAGCTACATAAGCGGAAACATAACGGAGAATGAAACTATCTAATCACCAAAACCATTATGTATGAACTCACAAAAGTTGCTGATGTGATGACGATGAATTGAGAACTAGCTACTACAAGATGTGCATACAAAACAAACACCTCTTTGAGAAAAACTGGAAAGATGAAGCTAAAAGATTCGCACCCCATTAAAAAAACTGGAAAGATGAAGCTAAACATCTTAAGAATATTATAAACAACCAAAACCGCAACCAATTTATGGGCAAAACTAATTCATAAATTAATAAATAGTTCAATTCCGAAGGTGAAGCAAATCATAAACTCGTAAAGAATTGGATTTCAATGCTTTGAAGAAGACGACTACATCCACAGTTTAATTCTTTATAAAGATCCAAATAGGAAATATTAAGAACTTCACTGTTAATTGGAATTCCAAAAAATCCCATTTGAGAGCCAACAAGAGTCTTCAATTGAAAGTAATCACCTATTTTGTGATCTTTTTTTAGAGAGGCATCTATCAATTGGCTAGTTGTATGTCACCTTAATGGCAAACAACAAGAGACGACGAGCCCGCTATCGAAGGTAATCATTTTGAAGAAAAATAAAGCAAGACCATTGACAGAAAATACTAGAAGCAGATTTGTTCTCTTGCGAAGCATAGGGAGAATCCTTATGAAAATTGAATCAGCAAGAGTCCTCACCAATTGTTTCCAACAAATATATCATGAATCTAGGTGGCAGGATTCCACATTCTGCATCAATTGTGTCAGAGCATTCTCTCAACCTTCAAGTTAGAGTTGAGAATCTACAATTTCATAAAACATTAGTAGGTTGTGTTTTTTATAAAACTTAAAATACATGCAACAATAGAGGAGACAAGAACTTACTTTTTTTTATTTGTTTAAGGGCATCTATTTAACCTTGAATCCTTTGTTTTTTTTTCATAACAAGGCAAATCCAAATAATAAGAAACATCATAAAAACTGTGAGTCTAAAATTAAAATGAGAGAAAAACCACTCGTATAGTTTTTAAATTAACATGTTTCACAAAAATTGTCCACAGATAACAACACTCACTCTACAACATGATCAAAAGTTACCAAAAAAAAACCCAACAAACAGCTTATTTGGCAATAAAGTGGGAAAAGCCTACATGATCAACCAAAGACAAAGACAACTACGACTTGGTTATTTCTAAAGCCAGCTAGAACATAAGCCCCATGTCAAAGACACCACAAATTAAATAACACAACCCAGATCGACAAATCTCGAGATGTAAAAAAGTTAATTTTTTTGAAATTATATAGTCGAATGGAACTAAGCACATGAGAACCACCAAAATTTATAGTCAAGGCACCAATTGAAGTAAAACAGAAAACATCCAACCGCACCTATCCACCACATGGCAAGGAAATTCGAATAGAACACAAATTTGCATCCAAACACAAGCTATGCAAATTAAGAGGAAACAATTCAATCAAGAAAAACAAGATAATGTAGGAGGAACAATGAGTTTGTACACAACAAACTGTCCATGAAACCTCTACCCTCTCATTCCTAAAACATTAATCCAACATTACTTGAAATATAATAACACATACATATGAAACAAAGAAACGAGACAGTCAATTACCATCATCAGATCTCGCATGACCAAACTCAAGGGGTATTAATAACAACCAAAATATGGAAGATCCTTACCATGGAAAATCAGACACATCATGACATAATTCAATCACCCTGACAAAAACAAACCACAAATGTAAGACATGCCAGCGGATAAATTTAAAAAAGTTGCAACACTTACCAAGGGAATTGTAGAATAAATGTAGATTGACATTTTTACAAACATGTAGAGAAATTATAACATGTTAGTTGGCATTTACCCTTGATATCCATCAGTTGCGTCTGCAATAAAAAGGTAAATCTATCAAATTACAAATATCTTAAAAACTGATTCCTGAAAAGAAAAAAAATCTAAATCAAACTAGAAACCCCTTTCAATAATCAACAGATTTCACAAAAAGTATCCAGAGATAACCGCATTTGCTCTGCAACAAAAAAGCAAGTTTCTATATCAAACAAAGCCGCTAAAAATAATCGATTAAACCACTCTCAAGACAATTGATCATTCCAACCTTAGCAAGATGAGGTATCAAACAATAAAAAGATTCATAAAACAACATAGAAATATCAAAATGATACCAATATAAGGAGATACATATTCGCTATATGGTTGAAAAATATATAAAAAAACAATCAAACTTGGTTGGAATACAAACATTGGAATGAAAGGCAACATTGTAACAAGGATTGTTGTGAACGAAACCATTAGTATTTGTTGTAGGAAAATTGCACCTCCCAGAATGTCACTGACAAGTGAAAAGGAGGTGAAACAATTAATAAGACACTCATCACTTCTTGAATCAAATAGAGTCAGAAACTGATAAATGATCAATAGTTCAATCAACATCAAGAAACACCTTGTCAGGTTTGATCGTAATGTTGTTGAATACAGTCAAATCGACACGACAATAAATAACGTGTAGTAAATAAAGATATCAGATAGGACTGAACTGAAATAGTAGGAAACCCTATGAAATAATGAAGAACAGTAGTAGTTCGATTTCCTGTCACGAAAATCATTAAGCACCTTTCAAAACATTCGACTGCCCTGGAGAAAGACATGCATCCAGTAAATAACAAATGAACAACACCAACTGAACAAATGTCATGAATAACTTGATATCATGCAGCGTCTTTGATAGCACTTGACTTCCCTTTACATCTTATGTTAAAGAATAAAAGGCAATCATAAAAAAACATTCAAATGAATCATATTAAGATAGGAACAAAGAAAGGCTAATAAAATAAATAAAGAGAGTAAACAAATGTTACCATATTTTAATCCTTTCTTGACGATGGTTTGCTTTCTCCCATAATTCTTAGGTGCGCTTCCCAAACAAAGAGGTAAAAGAAAACACATATGAACACTCATTATTCGAGCAAAACCAAATCATAGATCAATAATTTAAAGTTAGGTATAAAAAATCAACTGGTATCGAACCACTATAACAAACTCCCCGAAAAACTGTCATAACAGATTATAACCACACCAAAACCAAGAATACTTCGAAAATGTAATCCTATCTTCAAGGCATCCCAATAGGTAACCTTACCTATTGTTCCTGCAATTTGTCTTATGCAACTACAGATCTTATCCCAATTTGATCCTGATGCAGGAGAATCTGAGTCAGATGATATTGAGTTGTCAGATAGCACGTTTTTGGCACTAAAATATTTTGAATTAGCAGATCGGCACAAAGATGGAAGGTGTCAGGACTAGTACTGTTGGTCAGGGAAATCAACGACAGAGGCCTTTCAAGACTTTCCTAATGGTCTCAAAACTCAATGTTCCCTTTTGAAAAGTGCCCAAATGCTTAGCATCTATATTATAGGGGGAAGGTTTGAGCTCTTGACTGTGAGGACGTGTTGCCTCCATTGCATAGTCGGGCCAAACTGTACCGCTAGCATTTTTATTGTTTTCTTTGCATTGCTTTTCAACTTCAAACTTGTATTTCCATCGATCGATAGCATCGAACTAGTCTTGAGCAACGTCCTTTCGAACGTTCCTCCCCATTGTAATATATTGAATGTTAATGAAAGCTTTTGCTGACTATTGTGCATTGTTATATTGTCTACAGATTGATATTGTGCATTCTCAAGTTAATATTTGTGCCCGTCAAAGTAACTACTCATAGGCTTACTAGTGAATTGGATAGCTAGTGCCGCACGGATTGCTAGTCCGTGACAGTTGGTATCAGAGCCAGAGCTTGTTGAATGCAAACCAGGATGCAGGAACTAAGTGAGCGCCTTAGCTCTATGGAGGAACGACAGGCTAGTCGAATGCAGGGACTAGAAAACAGAATGGACCAGTTGAGCAGTTTGGGAGAACAGATCAGTCGGCTTGATGGACTCTTTCACTTGGCAGACAGAGTGGATTCGCTGGCTGAGCATGTCGACAATTTAGAGGGACGGACAGTCGCTATGGAAGAGTCACCTCACCCCACAGCTCAGGTGATGAGTGACTTCCAATTACAGCTGGAGGACTTATTTGCAAGGGTTGGCTTGCTGACCAAGGCCACAGGGACGACTGATCACCCTAAGATGAAAGTGCCTGAGCCAAAGTCATACGCTGGGGTACGAGATGGGAAGGAGCTAGAGAACTTCTTGTTTGATCTGAAGAAGTATTTTCGCACGGTGAACCCCGAATCAGAAGAAGCCAAGGTCACCATGGCGACCATGTACTTAGCAGGTGATGCGAAACTATGGTGGAGAACCAAATATGCAGATATGGAAGAAGGTCGCATCCTTATTAGAACTTGGGCAGACCTCAAAAAGGAACTCAGAAATCAATTCTTGCCTGAGAACACTGATTTCTTAGCAAGGAGGAAGCTCCACAACATCAAACAGACATGCAATATTCGAGACTATGTCAGGCAGTTCTCAACTTGCTTGCTAGATATTCGAGACATGTCTGAGAAGGACAAAGTTTTCTGTTTCATGGAACAACCTCAGCCGCTTCTGCAAGCAGAATTGCAAAGGCAGAAGGTGAAAGATATTACACGTGCTATTGCAGCAGCAGAAAGGTTTAGCGATTATATGCCCATGACTGGATCCACTTCGCTCAATCACTCCACAGCTAGAACTGGCAGTACCAATTCAAGCTCAGGGTCGAATGCTCGATCACCTCACCAAAACTAGGGAAACTCAAGTCAGAATCGAGGAAACTACAATTCTCGGCTGTCCAACCAGAATTGGAGTTCCAACAGAAATTGGAATGCCAGCCCTAGCAACTCAAATTACAACAACAAAGGAGAGCAAAACTACTCTGGGCAGTGAAGACCATATGCACATGCCCCATGCATTCTTTGCAATAGCAGGGATCACCCAACAGGCAAATGTCCATCCAAACCAGCCCTACACTCATTGATGTCTTTGCTTCAAACAGAACCTTCTAACTCGACCGCATCGAGCTCGAACCCCACCAACAATGAGACCTCCCAGATGGGAGCTCTACGCAAGCTCAATGTTGTCAAAGGAGAAATGTATGAGCACCCACACAATAAGGCTTTGCAATACATCAACATCACTATCAATGGGTTCCCTTCCCAAGCATTGTTGGATTCAGGAGAGACAGACAATTTTATTGCCTCAGATGAAGCTAGACGTGTGGGTCTGAACTTAGAAGGAGATGTGGGTAAGTTGAAAGCTGTCAACTCTGAGGCAATCTCTATTAATGGTATGGCTAGAGCTGTGCCACTACAGGTTGGTCCATGGGAAGGAAGATCAAACTTCTTGGCCGTCCCACTTGATGATTTTAAGGTGATTCTTGGCCAAGAATTCTTCCGAGGAGCTGCAGCAGGACCACTACCTTTCATGGACTCCTTGGGCTTTTTCGGACCCAGACTACGCATTGTACCAACCTCAATCCGACCCACAACTCATGATAGAATATTGTCGGCGCTCCAAGTCAAGAGAGGCTTGGCCAAAGGAGAAGATACATACTTAGCTGTGGCAAAGCTAGAGATGAAAGATGATACTAGCAAAATCCCTGAGGAAGTTGCCCAAGTTATTGCTGACTTCAGCGAAGTGATGCCGAATGAATTGCCAAAGAATCTACCTCCCAAAAGGCTCATTGATCACGAAGTTGAGTTAGTGCCTGGTGCCAAGCCACCCGCACATAGTCCATATCGCATGAGCCCTCCAGAGTTGACCGAATTGAGAAAACAACTAGATGGCTTGTTGGAGTCGGGATTCATTCGGCCCTCTAAAGCACCTTATGGGGCACCTGTTCTTTTTCAGCGGAAACATGATGGCAGTCTTCGCCTTTGTGTTGATTATAGAGCCTTGAACAAAGTCACTATAAAGAACAAATACCCGCTACCGCTCATCACAGACTTATTCGACCAACTTGGATCCGCCAGATACTTCACAAAACTCGACTTGAGATCAGGTTACCATCAGGTCCGCAATGCTGCTGGTGACGAACCCAAAACTATTTGTTCTACTAGATATGGGTCATATGAGTTCCTATTAATGCCCTTCAGCTTGACCAATGCTCCAGCTACGTTTTGCACCCTTATGAATGGCATGTTCCGTCACCTTCTGGACAAGTCTGTGGTTGTCTATCTTGACGATATTGTGGTTTATAGTGGGACTATAGAAGAACACCTACATCATTTGAGATAAGTGTTCCAAATCCTTAGGGATAATCATCTCTTTGTCAAGAAGGAAAAGTGCTCATTCGGCCAGACCCAGATCAATTTCTTGGGTCATGTTATTGGCAATGGCAAGATTCGGATGGACATGGAGAAATTCAAGGCAATCCATGATTGGAACACTCCTAAGATCGTGTCTCAACTACGTTCTTTCCTTGGACTCGCAAACTATTATCGTCGCTTCATAAGGGACTACTCTAAGAGAGCTGTTGCACTGACAAATTTGTTGAAACAAGACCGAACATGGGAATGGGATAGGCAGTGTGAAGCTTCATTCCAAGACTTGAAACTGGTCGTGATGAAAGATCCAGTATTGGCCTTGCTAGACATTACCAAGCCCTTTGAAGTGCAAACAAATGCATCTGATTATGACTTAGGGGGAGTTTTGCTTCAAGATGGTCACCTGGTAGCATATGAGAGTCGAAAGTTGAATGATACAGAGTCCCGTTACTCAGCTCAGGAAAAGGAATTGCTAGCCATTGTACATTGTTTACGGGTGTGGAGACACTACCTCTTGGGATCTCAAGTCCTTGTTAAAACGGATAATGCTGCAGCAAGCCATTTCCTTACTCAGAAGATGCTAACCTCCAAGCAGTCTCGATGGCAGGAAAAATTAGCAGAATTTGACTTAGTATTGGAATACAAGCCAGGGCGCACTAATAATGTAGCTGATGCACTCAGTAGAAGGGCAGATCTTGCAGTGCTAACCCATACCGGTCCGAGTCACACCATCTTGGAGAAGATCAAAGCAGGCCTACAGACAGACCCACAAGCGAAGGCGATTACAGAGTTGATCAAGCAGGGCAAAACTCGACGGTTCTGGATAAAAGATGGAGCAATACTCACAACTGGTAATCGCCTCTATGTTCCAAGAACTTCTGGTTTGAGGAAAGAACTTTTGAGAGAATGCCATGACACCCATTGGGCGGGACATCCAGGTTGGAGACGAACATTTGCATTGCTAGAGAGGGGGTACTATTGGCCGCAGATACAGGAGGATGTAATGGCCTATGTTCGAACATGTCTTATTTGCCAGCAAGATAAGGTTGAAAGAGATCGACCAGTAGGCTTACTAGAGCCCTTGCCTGTTCCAACTCGTCCTTGGGAAAGTGTTTCCATGGACTTCATTACTGGGTTACCAAAAGTGGAGGATTTCAGGTGTATCCTTGTAATTGTTGACCGATTCTCAAAGTATGTGACCTTTGTGCCGACCGGACTGACTTGCACAGCCGAAGATACGGCGCAATTGTTCCTCAAGCATGTAGTGAAGTATTGGGGACTGCCCGAAAACATTGTTAGCGACCGTGATGCTCGCTTCACAGGAAAGTTCTGGAAGGAGTTGTTCAAGCTCTTGGGATCCAAACTTAATATGTCGACAATCCAACATCCCCAATCTGACGGACAGACTGAGCGATTTAACTCTATGCTCGAAGAATACCTTCGTCATTTTGTAAGTGCAAATCAGAAAAATTGGGTGGGACTACTTGATGTTGCACAATTCTGTTTCAACTTACAAAAGAGCTCAACTACTCACTCCAGCCCCTTTCAGTTAGTCACTAGTCAGCAACCATTGACACCACATACAGTGCTTACCGGATACCAATGACCCAGCCCAAGAGCTCTTGAATTTGTCAAAGCCTGGCAGAAAAACATTGAAGTTGCTCGAGCCTATTTTGAGAAAGCCTCCCGTCACATGAAGAAATGGGCCAACAAGAAACGACGGATTGATCCTTTTAAAGTCGGGGACTTGGTATTGGTGAAGCTAGATATGTTCAACAAGTATAAACGGACAGCTAGAGCACACAACAATCTGTTTCGCAAGTATGAGGGACCGGTACAGATTATTGAGAAAGTAGGCAAAGTCTCCTATCACGTCAAGTTACCACATTGGCTCCGTTTCACCCATCTTGTCTTCCATGCAAGTAACTTGAAGTCCTACCATGCAGATGCCACTGATCCCACAAGAAATGTATCTACCCGAGCATTGCCTAAGCATCCTACTAAGCCAGATCGAGAAGTGGAAGAAATCTTAGCTGACCGCCTCATCAACAACACAGGCCCGAATAGAGAGTATTTGGTCAAGTGGCAGGATGAGCCTCCTTCAGAGATCAGTTGGGAGCCTGTTGAGCATCTGCTGCCGTACCTCTCAAAGCTGGAAGAGTACTTGGAAAAGTTCGCTGCGAGGGCGTCAACGAATTGAGTGTGGGAGAGTGTCAGGACTAGTACCGTTGGTCAGGAAAATCAACGTCAGAGGCCTTTCAAGACTTTCCTAATGCTCTCAAAACTCAATGTTCCCTTTTGAAAAATGCCCAAATGCTTAGCATCTATATTATAGGGGGAAGGTTTGAGCTCTTGACTGTGAGGACGTGTTGCCTCAATTGCATAGTCGGGCCAGACTGTACCGCTAGCATTTTTATTGTTTTCTTTGCATTGCTTTTCAACTTCAAACTTGTATTTCCATCGATCGATAGCATCAAACTAGTCTTGAGCAACGTCCTTTCGAACGTTCCTCCCCATTGTAATCTATTGAATGTTAATGAAAGCTTTTGCTGACTATTGTGCATTGTTATATTGTCTACAGATTGATATTGTGCATTCTCAAGTTAATATTTGTGCCCGACAAAGTAACTACTCATAGGCTTACTAATGAATTGGATAGCTAGTGTCGCACGGATTGCTAGTCCGTGACAGCAGGAAATCATAATTCTTTTTCTAATTTGGCAGTTTTGGGTGCGTTTTAGTATTTTGGCCATAACTTTGGCTACGAGTATCAGAATCGCGCAAACGACCCCAATTCGGAAAGCTCTTTTCAACGCGCACGTCGTGGTCAATCAGCTATGCTCGTTGCACATATTTTCGAGGCCAAATTCCACCGTTTTCCCTTCTGAATCCACAAATTTAGCAGTTTATTTTCCTTTATAGTAATATTTCAATTATTGTTTAGGAAATGATTCTGAACCCAATTTGGGCCAGATTTCTGGCAGTTTATTTCTTTTATTACGTATTTTGTTCTAGCATAATTATTGGGGTTTTGCTAATTTTGGTAAAATTCTAATAATCACGAGTTTTAGCTATAAAGCTCGGCTTGTGGGCTGATTTTAAAGATACCTTTGATTTGAGTAATTTAATTGACATTAGAGTTATTTCTCTGTGTTTTAGGCAATTCTCTTATGTTCTTCCCTGTTAATTATCTGTTGAAACTAGCCTACAGAATAATCGCTATTTTGTCCGGCGTCAGTTGGTATCAAGCTTCAGCATCTTCTTGGGGTGAGATTTCATCAGTTTGTATGGCTGGTGGTCGTGGTCGTCGCGGGCAGGTTCCGAACGAGGAAGCCCCTCACTGTGATCGTAGCGTTCAGGATGTGATGATTGAGGATTTACAGAGGCAAGTTGCAGAGTTAATCCAGCATCTAACAGCGCAGAATTTCGGTAATCGTGAGATGGAATATCACGATTATGATTCCAGTTTCGAAAACCCGTATCACAATCGTACTCGATTCTGGGAGCGCCGTGGTCGGGAGGATCGTCATGGAAATCTCGGTTTCAAAGTGGATCTACCCGAGTTTTCTGGTACGTTACAGGCCGAAGGATTCGTGGATTGGTTGAATGAAGTAGAACGTATTTTTTAGTATAAGGAAGTTCCAGATCATGTCAAAGTGAAATTGGTTGCCATCAAACTCAAAGGCAGAGCATCTGCATGGTGGGAACTGTTGAAGCGATCATGCGACAGACATGGCCAGTCCAAAATCACTGATTGGGAAAATATGAAGAAGAAGATGAAGGGTCACTACCTTTCTTTCGGCTACACTCAAACTTTGTTTCAACGACTTCATTCATTGAGGCAAGGCACGAGATCGGTTGATGATTACACGGAGGAGTTCTATCAATTGGTAGCCCGTAATGACTTATCTGAGACGAAAGAGCAGATGATGGCATGATATTTGGGGGGATTACGACAACCCCTGCAGGATGTCCTCAGCCTCACTCAATGTGGACCGTTTCTGAAGCTTACCAGGGTGCACTTGCTGTGGAAAAACAGCAGAACAGAAGGCCAATGATCATAAGTGATCAAAGCAGTCGGCCAGTTCGCCTTAAAGAATCCCGTCCTACCCAACAGCCACTGCAGGTTACTTCTAACTCAAATATTAGATGTTTCAGATGTGGTGAACAGGGGCATAGAGTGAATGAGTGCAGGAAGCCTGCTATTCAGAAGGACAACAATCTCCTGATTAAGGAAGACGTTGTAGACGAAACTGAGGAGCTTGGAGAGTCTGTGTATGACACTGATGACGATGGAGATGTGTTGTATGAGGATGGTCATGCGACTCTGATTGTTTGTAAGAGCCTACTGACTCCCAAGGGCGATTCAGGGGATGATTGGTTGAGAACCAATATTTTCCACACAACATGCACAGTTGTAGATAAAGTCTGCAAGATGATCATTGACAGTGGCAGTTGTGAGAACGTAGTGTCTGAAGAGGCTGCCCAGAAATTGTAGTTGAAGACAGATTGTCATTCCAAGCCGTACAAATTGTCGTGGCTGAATAAAGGCAGTGAAGTAACAGTAAATAGGCGATGCCTAGTGTCTTTTTCGATTTGTAGGAAATATTTTGATAATGTTTGATGTGATGTTGTGTCTATGGATGTTTGTCATATATTGTTAGGCAGACCTTGGCAGTATGATCGCCGTGTTATTCATGATGGCCAGAAAAATATATATTCCCTTAGCATTAAAGGGAAGAAAATTGTGTTGGCACCTCGTCGAGAAGGAACCACTCCTACCCCGGCAGCCAATAATAATAACCTGCTTTCTAGGTCCATGTTTTTAGATAAGATTGAGCGTGGAGACGTGGTCTATGTTCTGCTGCCTTGTGGTACTAGTACAACAGAAGTGATTCCAGATTTGCCAGCGGGGGTGCAGCCGCTGCTAGCCGAGTTTTCTAACCTGATGCCAGAGGACCTTCCTCCTGGACTGCCACCTGAAGCTATTGTGAATTCTGAGAAAGCTATTGTGAATTCAATGACGAGTTCTTTCCAATCCTGGGCGACTGATGCAGGAGGATCTGAGTCAGATGATACTGAGTTGTCAGATAGCACGTTTTTGGCACTAAAATATTTTGAATTAACAGATCAGCACAAAGATGGCAGAAAATCATAATTCTTTTTCTAATTTGGCAGTTTTTGGTGCGTTTTAGTATTTTAGCCATAACTTTGGCTACGAGTATCAGAATCGCGCAAACGACCCCAATTCGGAAAGCTCTTTTTAACGCGCACGTCGTGGTTAATCAGCTATGCTTGTTGCACATCTTTTCGAGGCCAAATTCCACCGTTTTTCCTTCTGAATCCACAAATTTAGCAGTTTATTTCCCTTTATAGTAATATTTCAATTATTGTTTAGGAAGTAATTCTGAACCAAATTGAGCTAGATTTCTGAAAGTTTATTTCTTTTATTACGTATTTTATTTTAGCATGATTATTGGGGTTTTGCTAATTTTGGTAAAATTATAACAATCACGAGTTTTAGCTATAAAGCCCAGCTTGTGGGCTGATTTTAGAGATACCTTTTATTTGAGTAATTTAATTGACATTAGAGTTATTTCTCTGTGTTTTGGGCAATTCTCTTGTGTTATTCTCTGTTAATTATCTGTTGAAACTAGCCTACAGAATAATCGTTATTCTGCCCGGCGTCAGATCCCTTACGAGTATATCCAATCTCCTCGGCAAGACAATAACATAAAACACAATAAGTACAGAGATTACCTAGTAACTTATTTATTTTGCAACAATAAACAAAGTATACCAAATGACACGACCTAAGTGAAAGAGAAATCACCCATAAAGAAGAATAGGCACCAAATAAATAAATAACGCTTGGTATCAAAATCATCCAATCATTTTGAGCCTTTGTAACACAACGATTTTAATGCACTACAAAAACTGCAAATGGAATGAGTTGCCAGAATTCTCATCTTTGGAAAAACTCGAGTAGTTATTACGTTGCAAAGGGGATGACCTCTCAAAAAAAATTTATCATCGGTGAAGATGGAGTCAATATTCCAAAATTGGAAGAGTGCTTCCTAACCTTACCAGAACTCACCCACCACACCCTAATTCAAAAAGATTTAAAGGGGTTCATGATAAGAATATGCAAGAAAATTAATTCCAGATAAATCATATTGTTTCATAGTAACTAAGATATTTATAAATAACTAAGGTGGAATGGCCTTTTGCGCTTAAGCTCAAAAGTAACATACATGAGCTCAATACAAACCAACAACAACCAAATTGATTCATAAATAACTAAGGTGGAATGGCATTTTGGGCTTAAGCTCAAACATCACATACATCAACGCAATACAAACCAACACCAACCAAATTAATTCATAAATAACTAAGTTGCAATGGTCATTGCTTAAGGTCAAGACATAAAATTTGTAAACTAAAAATAATACATACCAAGTTACCAACATATACCAAATTGATTCGTAAATAGCATATGGGAACTCAACAATTAAATGTTTTGAAAACCCTGGCAAAAAACCAAAGATCTGTATGATGTCACTTCATCAAAATTGAAGAGAAATTATTTTTTGAAATTATATTCAAATGGAACTAAGAACGTCAACAACCAGAACACTAGCAAAACCAACTAGTATGAAGAACAAGTGAAGGGAAAAAGAACCATACCCTCGCACCAATCCACCACTTATTAAGTAAACTTCAATAATATAAAATCTAGGCAAAACTAAAGGAATTATATTATACAGGAGACTGACTCGGAGCATGCGGATAATCAAAATCCTCACCTACAAACATACAACACGCAATTCAGAGTAAAATTTAATCCCCCACATGAATGGGAACCAAGATTTGATTATTTTAGTAGTGAAAAAATCAAAGATTCGATTTTATCTGCAACACTGACACAGACAGTCGGTTTGCCATAAATAGATCTCACCTGACAAAAAGCCCAAGGCTGAATAATATAAACCTAAATATGGTAGATTCATACCATGGAAAATCAGACATCTTGATCATAATTTAATCCCCTGGAATAACAAAACCGCATAAGTAAGACAAGCAGGAGAAGAATGTTTTTTAAAACAGTTACAAACAATTGCTGAAAATAACAACTGATTAAACCACTCGCAAGAAAATTCACCGTTCCAACCCTAGCTAGATGGTGTTAAACCATATAAAGATTCATAAACAACACAGATATATATATCAAGATCACACCAACCTCATGAGATATGTGTTTGTTATATGGTTGAAAAACATATAAAAGATAATATACAGTATAAACAGAGCTAAGAGAGGCAAGAGAGAGTTATGAACTGAAATACACTATGGAAATCATGAAGAACACTAGTAGTTTGTTTCCTGTCGCAGAAATCAGGCAGCATCTTTGAAAGCACTTGACTTCCCTGCAGAAAGATGTAAATCCAAGAACTACCCCAAAGAACACCACTAGAACCTTTCGAAACAATCAACTTCCCTGGAGAAACACATACATCCTGTAAATAAGATATGAACACCACCAATTGAATAAACGTCATGAAGAACTTGAAATACATTCATTTGTGTAAACAGAGATTAAGAGAATACTATTTTTCATATATTATATTGAGAATATAGCATGTATTTATATACAAACTATTGAGGCTATTCTAAGAAACTATATCAATTTAGGATCTCTACAATTAACCTAATTGACAGCTATATACACACACTGTAACACTCTCCCTCAAGCTGGAGCATAAATGTTAATCATGCCCAGCTTGTTACAAAGACAGTCAACCCGAACCCCATTTAAAGCTTTCGTGAAGATGTCCCCTAGTTGTTCTCCAGTTTTCACATATCCTGTAGAAATCAAGCCTTGTTGAATTTTCTCACGAATAAAATGACAATCAATTTCAATGTGCTTAGTCCGTTCATGAAACACAGGATTAGAAGCAATATGAAGAGCAGCTTGGTTATCACACCACAATTTCGTTGGTACTATAGCTTTAAGTCCTACTTCAGTCAAGAGTTGATATATCCACATTATCTCACACACAGACTGTGCCATAGCCCTATATTCAGACTCTGCACTGGATCGTGACACAACGGTTTGCTTCTTACTCTTCCATGAGACCAAATTCCCGCCAACAAAGATACAATAACCTGAAGTGGATTTTCGATCCATTTTGGAACCTGCCCAATCTGCATCTGAGAAACATTCAATATGAGCGTGCCCGTGATTTTCATACACGATACCTCGCCCTGGTGCTCCTTTCAAGTAACCCAAAATTTGCTTTAACGCTGCCCAATGATGAATTGTCGGGGATGACAGAAACTGATTGACAACACTGACTGAGTATGCAATATCTGGACGAGTCACGGTAAGGTAATTCAACTTCCCAACCAACCTTCGATATCTTTCAGGATCTTCAAATGGTTCCCCATCACCTGTAAGTTGCACATTTGGAGTCATTGGAGCACTACAAGGCTTTGCTCCCAATTTACCTGTCTCAGTTAATAAGTCAAGAACATATTTTCTCTGAGATAGAAAGATACCTCGTTTACTCCGAGTGACCTCAACTCCCAAGAAATACTTTAACACCCCCAAATCCTTCGTGTGAAACTGAGTATGAAGGAAAGATTTAAGAGATGAGATTCCTCTAGTATCATTCCCAGTAATTACAATGTCATCCACATACACAACTAACAGAATGATACCAGCTGCTGATCGTTTGTAGAATACAGAATGGTCAGACTTGCTTTTTATCATACCAAATTTCTCAACAGCCTGACTAAACTTTCCAAACCAAGCACGAGGACTCTGTTTCAAACCATATAAAGATTTTCGAAGACGACAAACTCGCCCTGACTCCCCCTGAGCAACAAAACCAGGAGGTTGCGCCATATACACCTCCTCCTAAAGATCGCCATGAAGAAAAACATTCTTGATATCAAGCTGCCAATGATGGGAAGCCGCCATGGAAATAAATAACTGAACAGAGGTCAACTTTGCAACAGGAGAGAAAGTGTCAGAGTAATCCACCCCATAGGTTTGAGCATAGCCCTTAGCGACAAGACGAACTTTCAATCGAGCAACTGACCCATCCAGATTGACCTTAACTGCGAAGACCCATTTGCAACATATAGCCCTTTTTCCTAAAGGTAAATCGACCAAGTCCCAAGTACCATTGTCATCTAAAGCATTCATCTCCTCTATCATTGCATTATGCCAACCAGGATGAGATATGGCTTCACGAACAGTTTTAGGAATAGAGGTAGAATCAAGGGAAGCAATAAAAGAACAAGAGGAAGACGACAAGTTATTATAAGAAACAAAGGAAGAAATAGGATAAGCACACTGGCGTTTACCTTTGCGTAATGCAATAGGAAGATCATTGCTCGGGACTGGATCTGATGACGAAGGAGCAGGTGCAGGACATGGATCAGGAGGTTGACACCTGGAGTAAACCTGAATAATAGGAGGCTTGACAGGAGCTGGTTCTGAGACAGGTGCTGGTGCTGAGACAGGTGTTGAGGATGTGATAGAATAGACCAACAAATCATCATCCTCCCCCTGGCGAGTGGGAATGGGCGAAGACGGAAAATAAGGTGTGTCTTCCAGGAAGGTAACATCAATTGAGACCAGATATTTGTTAAGATTGGGACAATAACACCGATAACCTTTCTGAAGACGAGAATAACCAAGGAAGACACATTTCAAAGACTTGGGATCTAATTTAGTGACATGCGGACGAACATCCCGAACAAAACAAGTGCTACCAAATATCTTCGGGTCAACAGGAAACAATGACTTATTTGGAAAAAGGATTCTGTAAGGTATCTCACCATGAAGAACAGAGGATGGCATGCGATTAATGAGAAAACATGTTGTAGACACTGCATCGGCCCAAAAAGTTTTAGGAACATGCATTTGAAATAAGAGAGCTCGTGCTGTTTCAAGAAGATGTCTGTTTTTACGTTCTGCCACACCATTTTGGGATGGGGTATCAACACACGAAGTTTCATGAAGTATGCCATTCTGGGTCATATAAGACTGAAATAAAGCTTGTGTATATTCTTTAGCGTTATCACTTCGCAAGGTTCGAATGGAAACATTAAATTGAGTTTTAATTTCAGCACAAAACGCACAAAACAGAGAAAACAACTCAGAATCGTTTTTTCATCAAATATAACAAGTAGCACGAGAATAATCATCCACAAATGTAACAAAATACCTAAATCCAGGTTTAGACAAAATAGGACAAGGACCCCAAACATCATAATGAACTAATTCAAAAGGAACACTAGCACGTTTATTGACTCTAGGACTTGAACTAAGGCGATGATGTTTTGCAAACTGACATGACTCACAATTTAATGAAGACACCTTATTATATTGAGGACAAAGCTTTTTGAGTAGAGGGAGAGACGGATGACCCAACCTACAATGAGCCTTGAAAGGAGACGTGACACTGGAGCAAGCAATAGAACTCGGTACCGATGTATCAAGAATGTAGAGGCCTCCAGACTCATGTCCTTTACCAATAATCTTCTTCGTCATAAGATCCTGAAATAAACAATGATCAGGGTAAAATGAGACACAACAGTTAAGATGACGAGTAAGCTGGCTTACAGAGAGCAAATTAAAGGATAAATTAGGTAAATGTAAGACAGAGGACAGAGATAGCGAGGGGGTAGGATTGATGGTGCCAGACCCGCGAATACAAGATGGTGACCCATCGGCTAAAGTGACAGTAGAAGTAAAAGCATTGGATTGAAAAGAAGAAAATATACTAGAATTACTTGTCATATGATATGTGGCACCAGAATCAATGACCCACTTGGAGGATGATGAAAGAAGACAAACATCGGGTTTACCTGAATCGGCAATAGCTGTGACAGAAGGAGAGGAAGACTTGAGTGATTCCTGATACTTTGAGAACTTGGCAAATTCATCAGCAGAGATAAGGACTGATTTGTCAGAGGCATCAGTAGTGATCGCAACATGAGCTGAGTGTTTTTGCCGGTTTTTAAACTGTAGCTTTCTACAGTCAAACTTGGTATGGCCCGGCTTCTTACAATAGTTGCAAATAATACTTTCAGAATCCGGCGTGCGAGTTTCAAACCCTTGTGAGCTGCCTCCTTTGTGTCCACTGTGATTAGACGGTCTCCCAGGTGCATGGCTGTTATTTCGACTTATCAAAGCACCACTAAGCGGAACAGTGGGAGTACTCTCGGTGCGGAGAACACGACTAAAGACATCTTGTAAAGAGGAGATATCAGACCCAGAAAGAATTTGTGCCTTAGCAGAATCAAATTCAGGAGAAAGCCCTGCTAGAAAACTCATGATAGCCATTTGCTCCCGTTGGCGTTGTTGAACCTTCACATCAGGGCTAAATGGCAGCAACATATTAAGCTCCTCATATGTTTTCTTAAATGCCATAAAGTAGTTGATAAGGGACTGATCTGTTTTTTCACACGGTAGAATGCTTGGCAAACCTCATACATGCGAGAGAGATTCCCTTTCCCAGAGTACAAAAATTCCAAATAATCCATTAGTTCTTTAACAAATTCACAATGATTGATCAAGCCAATTACCTCACTATCAATAGAATTCCGAATCTGAAGGAACAAGCGAGCATCTTCCCTGAGCCAGGTCTGTCGTGAATCCTCAGGAGGATCATTAGTCAAATGGTCACCTTTGTCAATACTTTGTAAATAAAGACGAACAATCTTACTCCAGTCATGATAATTCGAACCATTTAGCTTATGGTCCGTAATTTTAGACATCACAGGAACCAGATCAGATACAACTACTGACTTTGTCTCAGCCATAACAGGTCAAATAGGTCAGAACTCGGAATTAAAACCTCCAAAATCAAATTTTACAAATGGGGTTTTCAAAAATTGTGCAAAATCTCCCCCAAATCAAGAGAAATCGGGAAAGAGGCTTGAAAAGCAGACAAACAGAGGATGGATCAACCTGGTGAGGGCGAACGGCGACTGGAAGAACAGCTTCATCGACTGGTAGAGTCGATCGGTGACTGGAAGAGTCGAACGGCAGCTGGAAGGGTCGATCGACTTCGATCGATGGCTGGAAGAGTCGATCGACTTCGATCGGTGACTGGTCGAAGTCGACGCCTGTTGGAGGGTCGAACGGCTTCTAGGAGGGTCGAAAGACGCCTGTGAGAGTCGATATGTTGCTGGGAAGGTCGGACGGCTTCGAACGACGCCTGGGAAGAGAGATCGATGCCTGTGAGAGTCGATCTGTTGCTGGGAAGGTCGAACGGTCTTTGACCGGTGCCTGGGAAGATAGATTGGTGGCCTGGGAGTTCGAACTGCGGTGAGAACCAAACTTCAAACTTCGAATATTAAGCCCTAACTTCAAACTTCGAATCTTAATCTCAAACCCTAAGTGGCTCTGATACCATGTAAACAGAGATTAAGAGAATACTATTTTTCATATATTATATTGAGAATATAGCATGTATTTATATACAAACTATTGAGGCTATTCTAGGAAACTATATCAATTTAGGATCTCTACAATTAACCTAATTGACAGCTATATACACACACTGTAACAATTTGTAAGTTTTTTTTATGATCACCAACTGAATATATGTAATGAAGAACTCGACACCATGCAAAAATTTTGAAAGCACTCAACTCCCCTTTCCATCTTATGTAGGAGAATAACAGGTAATCATCAGGAAACTTACAAATGAATCGTCCTAAGATAAGAATAAGAAAAGATAACTAAATGGGTAAAGATAGTAAGGGAATATAACCATAGCCTAATTCTTTCATGATGACGGTTTGCTTTCTCACATAATTTCTAAAGTGAACTTACCTAACAAAGAGGTAAAACCCAGCACATATAAACACTCATTATCCGAATGTAACCCAAATAACATATCAATAATTCATATTCAGATCTTAAAAAATCCGACCGTAAATTGGTATTGAACAACTATATCAATCTTTAAACGCATAGACACCAAAAAAACAACCCAAGTATAATCCATTCCAGCAAAAATGTCATAAAAGAGTATAACAGAACCAAAACCAAGCTTATTGGAGTAAAAGCTGATACTATCTTCAGAGCCATCCCAAAAGGAAAATCTATCTTACTATTCCTGCAAGTACTACGAAAACTCTGATCTTATCTCACAATTTGACAATAAGTAAAATGCAACACAATAAAGAGATGAACAACAAAAATACCAAACACCAATCTGAAAACCAATGAAGGCCCTGAGTAATTATTTACAACAACAAACAACGATACTACGACTGATTTCATCATGTGATCATTTCGAGCTTTTACCTAAAATATTTTGCAGTTACACTTCTAATGCACTACTAAAACTGCAAAGGGAATGTGCTACCAGAATTTCTCATATTTGGAAAAGCTCAAGTAATTATACAATTGCAAACAGGATTAACTGCCACAAATTCTTATCATTGGAGAAGATGGAGTCAATATTCCAAGAAAAGATAAGGAAGCTTCCTAACCTTACCCGGACTCACCCACCGCGCCCTGATTAAAAAAGAATAGAAGGGGGTCATGAAAAGAATAAGAACGGAAATTAATTGCTACAAGTCCAAAAGCGGTTGATCAACAATTGGTTAAAATATTAAGTCCCCGATCATTCATATTCCCTCATAAGGCCCACATCAATAAGATTCCAATCACCCATGGTGGAGATTCTTGAGCGTGTTTGGTCAATTTGAGCCAAATAATATTTCCCCAGTGAAAATTAATAAGGTGTAATGGCCTTTTGGGCTTAATCTCAGACATAACATATATGAACTCAAAATAAAATAAACCAACACTAACCATATTGTTTCATAGTAAGTAAGGTACTCATAAATAACTAAGGTGGAATGGCCGGCTTAAGCTCGGACGTGACATACGTGAACTCAAAATAATACAAACCAACACCAAACAAATTCATTCGCATAAGACTAATGCTGAATGGCCTTTTGGGCTAAAGCTCAGACATAACATATGTGAAGTCAAGTTACAAACCAAAAACCAACCAAATTAATTTATGAAAAACTAAGGTGGAATGGCCTTTTAGGCTTAAGCTCAAGACATAAGATTTGTAAACTCAAAATAATACATACCAGCACATAGCAAATTCATTCGTAAACAACACATACGAACTGAAAATTAAATGTTTAGAAAACTCATGCACAAAACCAAAACCCAGCATCTGCCACTTCATTAGAATTATCCTTGGCCACCTAAAATACAGTCTGTAATATGAATAAAGCCACCATTAGCAGAAGTTGAAATAGCATAAACAATATAAATTTATGCAAAGGCACATGCAGTAACTGTTGTGATGATCACTTGAAAGCTTCCATAATATTGGATCGATGTTTCCCTTTAAAAAAATTAATTGGATTGACGCTACAAACCAACAATCCCTTCAACTTGGTCAAGGAAATCATGAAGAACCAAACCCAATCATAAAAATTGAAGAAGATGAAGCAAAATGTCAAACTACCATTACCATGGAAGGAATTAAACATTCAAAGAGACATCAATTAGCAACTGAGATTAGTAAAGAACTGAGGTCAGACTTGTTTTACACTTGGTGCAAAATCACTCTTTTGCCAACCATCATAAGAAGTTATATCTAAGTGCCAAGGAAACACCTAGAAACATGCCTATAAGACGATTCAATCGCTATTAAATCATCAAAGTAGCTAAGAGATCAAATCATAACTCAAAAACACCATTCAGCAACTCCGATAAAATTATGTCTCTCAAAGTCACCTCGGAAAATGAACCTCAAAGGAAAGCTTTCATGAAAGGACATCTAAAGGAATGGCACATCATGAAAGGAAGATGAACAGAGATTCACAATATGCAATGCAAGGAAAGCTGAACCCATAAGCTTTGTGGCACTTAGCACTAAAAATGGAGAGCAAGTGTGATCAACAAGGCAGGCAGCCAGGCACCAACTAAAGGACAGAGATTAGCTATTTTAATCAATTACAACAGGAGTATTGAAATTTGAATATATTAAGAAACAGTGAGAGAGATGATCTTACCAGGTCCTGAAATACATCAGAAAAGGTGCAGGAATCAGATGAATTAAAGAGGTTATAATGTGAAAGATGCTCACAGAGTCATAAATTTATAAATTTGATCGTGAACGTTAACCAAGATCGGATCGTTTCACTTATGAGAAAACAAAAACTTGATCTTATCAGCATGATGATAAGCTAATCATTCCAAAAATGATAATAAGTTACCATAAACGGAAATCACACATTATAAAAACCCCAAGGCAGATAAATAAAGACCAAAATAATAACAAATATATTGAAGATGCATACCATGGAAAATTGGAAATATCTTGATCATAATGCCTTCACCCAAATCCGAATCATTGTGAAATAACAAACCACAAAAGTAGACAGGCCAGTGAAGGAACTAAAAATTAAATCTTTAATATTGTGTTTTGATCCATATGCATTTTGATCTTGAAAACTCAAAGAACCTCATAATTGAATTGCAAGATGATAATAAGCTATCATGAATTGAAGCGAAAATCACTTTCTAATGTAATCAAAACAAAAGTCGCATTGATTTAAGGGATATATGGTGGATAGAAAATAGAGACAAACTAATCAAAATTGTAAGAAAATATAAATTTTCCCAGAATTTTTTTTATCAATTTTTCCTTAAAACATTTTACAAAATAAATGCACAACATCCAGATCTAGTCTCATTATACCTTCAATTTGAAACTCATGCTGAAAATAAATCAATTGGTGCTGCCTTAAACATCTTCAAAAGTAAATGCATGAGATCAAATCTGGTCTCATGAAAAAAATCTTAATTTGTAACTCATGCCATACCTTTAGACCATGCTCAAGATAAAAGGTGATCACTGCAAAACTTACATACGAATAATACTTGATAAGAAACAAGGATAAACTTGTTAAATACATGAAGAACTGGATTTTCATAGTAGCTAGTAGCCGAGTACAACCAAAGCTATGCAGTTAAATCGGAAAGCGGTTGCAACGCGGTCCAAGACCGAATTACGATTAAGAGGAACTAATCGAATTTAATCTGTCAATTTTTTCAAAGCATATATTTGTAAATTTTAATATATTTTTAAAACTTAATCATAATCATAGATTACAAAAATAAATAATTACTCAAAATGGTGTAAATTAGTAATTATATAACTTTACTAATTGATCATAATCCTATATTACTTAATCAAATGAATTTAATTTTGCAGGTTGCAACACTTATATCACTACAAACAACCTAACTTTCTAACATAGCGATAAATTGGCGAGTCGCTGGGCCGATTAATCAGTCACTCGCCGATTAATGGTGACTGCTGAACCCCAACCAATTTCACCTAATTCGACTCGGTCAAACCTCGAATTGCAATTAATCGCCGATTTTTCGCTGCATTAATAACTTAGAACCAAAGCCTACAACATCACAACATCATGGAATATAATCACAATCTCACTACAAGACCAAATAAAATTTTTATAGGAAACAAAAAACTAGATTTCAGATTTGAAATTCTATCGACAGGACGAAACAAAAAATAAAGAGAATAGGCTTGATTAAACTTACGTCTAAGTAAGCAAAGTACCATTACAAAGACGAAGCATAAGGTAACATCTTAGTAAGCAAAGTTCCATTTCAAACATCTCAAAAGAACTTGTTCTAATCTCGCAATCAGAATGATCGTATGAAATAACCTCTTTATCCTATTTGTAATGTCGTATGTAACCGTAATGCCAAGCAATAAAAGCCACAAGAGTCCATAGAGCATAAACAAAGCAAAACTAGAAGAACATTTGTTCTCTTACGAAGCACAAGAAGAATCCTTATGGATGTTGTAATCAGCAAAAATCAACCTAATTGTCATTCTCATTGTGTCTGAACGTTCTCTCGTACGTTTAAAGTGATGGATGGAGGTTTTGCCAAATATCTCAATCCATGATTTCCCTAAAGAGAAAGAAAAGGAGATTCAATTTGATTTTATTCTTTATGACGGATTTTCTTCCGTCGTCTTCAAGTTTCTTCTGTTTGATCTTGAATAGTCAAAATCTTTCACCATGAAACTTAAATGCAGAGAGACAATAAAAAATTGATAGTTGATAAAATTCTTCAAGTTTGTTTACCAGCAATGTGAAGTAAAGATCAAACATTTGTTGATCCAATCAGGTGGAATCCCCTCTTCGCCTTGAAACTTCTCGGTTGTCTTTCAATTGTCACTCCATTGTCTAAAACGACCTTTGAAGACCAAGAAAGGAATCAACCAGCGAGCGAGATCATTTAGAATTTGAACAATGCTTCGAGAGGGAGGAGAGAAAACTCTATATATAAACAATAAACAAAAAGCGCATTTATCCAAAGGTGGGTTAACAGATGTCAAAATAACAACAATACTATCGACAACACTCCAACCATCCTAGAATAACAAACCCACAAAGTAACATAAGCCATTGAAGAAAACAAAAGGTTTTGATGTCTACATTCGAAAACCCCCCAGTGAGACACGTTTCAGATTTTCCTCAATCATTAGAGTCACTAAGAAGTTCCAAAAATCCAAGGTATCTATTGAGAATTTGCAATGTCGCAAAACTTCAGCGAATTGCCTTTATTTATAAAACTTAAAATAAATGCAAGAAAAATATTTATAAAACCATAATAGAGGAGAGAAGACTAAATTATTTTTTTGAAGCCATCTACTTGAACATTAACCTTAAATCCTTTGTTTTTTTCCCCATAATATGCAGATTTTACAAACATCAAAAACAAAATTAATAAACAAAATGGAAGAAATTCTAAAGCAAAACTAGAAAACACCCTCAGAGATTACACAAAAAATTGTCTATAGATAATAACGCGTGCTCTGCAACATGATCACAAGCTACCATAAACGGAAGTTTTTATATCAAAACAAGACAAAACCTTGAAGCCAATAAAATCTTATTAGAAAAACCTACATGCCAAAGACAAATATAACCTGATATGAAGACAACTATGGATTTAGTTGTTGCTAAAGCCAGCTAGAAAATAAGAACCAAGTCAAAGACATCACAAAAAAACTGCCCCGAACAAATAACAGAGGCCAGATCCACAACTAAGCATACGGTAGCAACAAGGATTCTTAGTCAAGACACCAATTGAATGAAAAAAAGAGACTGTCCAATCCAACCACACCTATCAACCACTTTGTAAGGAAATTCTATTAGGACCAAAATTTAGAGTAATCAATTCAAACAAGTGAAATAACATAATGAGGAAGGAGCAATGAGTTTGTATAGAAAAAACAATCAATCAAACCTTGACCCTCAAATCTTAGCTGAGTTTCTCTACAAAGATCAAGCAAAGCCAATTAATAAACAATCACCACTAGTTGTAATGAACCACGATTGTAGTTAATTGCAAAAGATTAAATGAGGTGATACTTTGTTGAAGATAATTGTTTATGCCAAAACTTTCCAGATCTTGTCCTTCAATGTTCAAAGTATTTCATTGTTCAACATTAGGTTTTCAGTTCAAGTTAATAAGCAGAAAAACTTTCATCAGTTGGTTGTTGAATTTCTTTTGAGGGATTGATGATCAATAGTTCCAATCAGCCTCAAGAAACTCCCTTATCAAATCTGATCGCTCATGATAAGTCTATATGTCGAGGCTTTGGGCGAGGTTTTTGGCGAGGAAGGTGCGTCGCACGCGAGCAGGTGACGTGGTGCAGGTGACGTGGTGAAAAAAAAAAAAAAAATTTTGCGAGGGAAACGAAAATTTTGGGCGAAGAAGAAGAGGGAATGGAAGCCTCTTCATTTCCCTCTCTCGCTCCCTGTGTCTCTCGCTCTTTCCCTCTCTCGCTCCCTCTGTCTGTCGCTCCCTCTCCTCTCCCTCTGTCTGTCGCTCCCTCTCCTCTCCCTCTCCCTCTCCCCATTATCGACACAGTCGACCTCCCTCTCCCCATTTTCGGCAGATTCGACTTCTCCCCTAAACGAAGCTCCTCCTCTCTCCATCAACACTGAAACGAACGAGAAGAACGAAAATTTAGGAAGAAGAAGGAAATAAGGAGAAGAGAAGAAGGTCTCCTTCGTCCCTTCCCTCTCTCAAAAGGTAAATTTTCCATCTCATTTTAGGCTTTAGGTTTAAGGTTTTTGGTTTTTAGTTTTTGATTTTCCCTTTACTTGGGTGTTTTAGGTTATTGGTTTCGGACAAGAAGTTGGTTTTCATCGCTCGGACGCAGAGGTAAGCCCATTCTTCTTCTCTTCGTTTTGTCTTCAGATCTAGGGTTCATCTAGGGTGCATTTTTTTTTTTTTATTTCAGTGTTCTTCAGCCGAAGAGCTTCATCTAGGGTTAATTTTTTTTTTTTTCAGTGTTCTTCAACCGAACAGCTTCATATAGGGTTCATTTTAATTGTAATAATTTCAGTGTTCATGTGGGTTTTTTTTTTTTTTTTTATGAATTGTGGGTTTTTTTTTTTTTAATTTCAGTGTTCATATCTGTAGAATTTTTCTTTTTCTTTAAGATTTGTTTTCATCAAAACTATTCTTAGATCTATATTCGTAATCGTGTTAAGGCACCACATGCGAGGTAATACTCGGCGAGCCCACGATTATTAAGATTAGATTAAAGAAGAATCTTCAAAATCATGACTATATTCATGATATTTATATCAGATCTAGGGTTCATTTTTTTTTTATTTCAGTGTTCTTCAGCCGAAGAGCTTCATCTAGGGTTCATTTTAATTGAGGTGAGGGAACCTAAATATGGGATGGAATTCGTCAACCTTGACGAGTTCCAACGATATTATCATGAATATGGTAATGCAAATAAAATTATGGCTTAAAAACCTTTAGCCTTTTATTTGTAAGTCTTTCCTTCTGTTCTTAAGTTTTCATCTTTCTGTATTTATTGTACATATTAACTAAATAAAGTCTTGTTGTAATGTATAATGAAATTAAGGCAGAAACAATCGATAAGGTTTAATCATATGCAACACTAACTCCCTTTGTTCTTCTCTTCGTTTCGTCTTCAACCTTCAAAGCTTCAATTTATTTTTTCTCCTCTTATTTTAGATATACGGTTTACGATTTTTGTTCAGAAATAGTCTGTACATCTTAGGTTTATGTACTTGAGTTTCAAGATGTTAATGAACTTTTAGACCTTTGTGTGAGTTTCAACTTTGTTCGCACGCCTGAATTCCAACAGCCTCTCACACTATACTTCCCTCTTCCTTATATCCCCTCCTGTTGCAGGAATGACATTCAGAGCGTATGTTGTCTATCGAGGTCGTCGGCCAGGAGTATACCTAAACTGGCCCGCATGTTTTTCGTCGGTATCAGGGTATAGTTGTGCTTCTTACAAGGGGTTTATGTCAGTTGAAGAAGCTGAGGAATCATACAAGTTGTGGGTTCGCTCAGAAGCGGCGAGTAGAGATTCGGAGGAATCCCACAACAATGAAGATGTCACAGTTAACAATGTAGTTGTTGACGATCAAGCCGGTCCATCGAACGATCAAGCCGGTCCATCGAATGATCAAGCCGGTCCATCGAATGTCAGTCAAGGGAACAATGATCCTTGGACTTTCACGAGGGACTTAATCAATACTTTGATAATTGTACTTATTATCTTAGGTATAATAAATATTCTTAAGCAGTTGGACGAATGATGGAATTATATGTAATGTAATATGTACATAAATATGTATGATGTGAATATATCTCATTGGCACGATGATGATCTGATAAAGTTAGAGCGTATATCATGGATACTTGGTCCTTCCCCAACTGTTTCTCAGGATGATCCTATCCTGTGGGTTAGCAAAGAAAATGATCCTGAAAACTGGCATGTTCAGGTGGAATATCACATCTTACTTCTATTGAACTTTTTTCATTTGAGTGATTGATCAATTCAATGATTATTAATAGGCTCCCTCTGCTTTGGTAGGTTTTCAAATCTATTGATTCTGGATCATTGAAGGGGTTTCCAAAACCTATTGCAGCGGAGGCCCAGGTTTTCTATATTAATCTATATTTATCAAAATAAGATGCAAGTTTATTTATTGAACAATACCATTGAAAATTTACATTCTCAAATTGCAGAGCCTTGTATGTGCAAAAGATGTGGTAATAGATAAGAGCATACAAACAGCATACATCCGGGCAATCAGATCTGCACAACACTTCATATACATTGAAAACCAGTACTTTGTTGGATCATGTTATGGGTGGCCTTCTTACAGAAATGCAGGTTAGAAGATTCTTAGATGCTAAAGGCATCATTGTCATTGTTCAGATTATTCTTTCCTTTAAATTCATGAAACTGGCAGTTGTGCTCAAGTTTAGTTTTTGCAGAAATCAGGTTTCATTTTTGCAGAAATAAATTATTTTTCATAGATTTTGTTTGTATTTTCCTTCTAAGCATTTGAACTCATTGTTCATTTATGCTTCTCTTCCCTGAGAATAAACCTTTTTTTCCCCTCATATGATCAGGTGCCAATAATCTGATCCCAATGGAACTGGCTTTGAAAATTGTTAGTAACATTAAAATCCATGCTGTTATCAGCCCCATCTGGCTCTGTGGACTGCAAATGCTCTGAAGAGGACTGAGAATGCTCTGTGGACTGCAAATGCTCTGAAGTACAAATGCTCTGTTGAGAAATAAGAAGCTATGCAATTTTGTTATATGGTTAAATGAGCTGTCAGCAGTTGCTCAATGTACAATTATTTCTTACAGAAAATGAATGAATCCTTTGTTCTATATTCTCTCCTATTTATATACAATGCTCTCTAATACAATGCTAATGTAGCTTTGTAACAGACAGAATGCCACACCATCTAACAGACATAGCACCTCCCAATTGAACTACAATGGTGAATCCGTCGTTTCTGCTATTCGAACCCTGATGATCCCTTGTCTTCTATGATTTAGACCCCGATGATCAAGAGAGAGCTTGAAAAAAATCCAGAACTTGCAAATAAGAACTGGGATAGGTTCCTTCCCAAGTATCAAAAGTAAGGCATTACACTAGCTCATCTGACCCATTTTGAAAAGATATTGTAGTCGTTTTCCTTATGCTTTTCTGTTTTCCAAGAAGAATGTCAAAACAAAGAAATTCAAAAGTAAAGAGAAGAAACTACACCCTTCCCTCCTCTTCAATAACCAAGCAAGGTAAATGAATTTTCTTATGAGATGCAATGTTGTATGCAATCTCATAAGATATGCATTATTGCTGCCATTTTATAGCATCTAACAGACAGAAAATGAATGAATCCTTTGCTCAATGTAGCTTTGTAACAGACAGAATGCCACACCATCTAACAGACATAGCACCTCACTAGCACTTTGTCACTGACATAGCCTCTCCCCATAGCACCTCACAGTCTGCGCATCTGCATATTTCTGAATACACACCCTGCCAACCATATTTCAGCACTGCCAACAAAATTTCAGCATCTTCAACACTTCTTAATAACATTCCCTGTCAATATCAGCATTTATATTAATTGCTTTGCACATGTTTCCTCCTAGTGTCAATATCTGAACATTTAAACTGAATTTATACATTATCAAACAATGCGACAAATACACATTCAAAGATAAAAACGACTGACATTGCAAACTGAATTGATGTCATAGCCTGCCAACATATGTTTAAGCTTGAATATCTGAACATATCAACTGAATTTACATCATAGCCTGCCAAAATACATTCAAACATATCTGAACATTTACTGAATTTACGCCTGACACTGCTATACATTCTGAAGATTGCTAACTGAGACTGCTATATATTCATCAAGCAATCGTCCCGCATGTAACTGCAAAATATGCAAACCTCCCAGCATTGCTCCCATCCTTCTTCCTGCTCTGACCCATGCACTGATAGAAACCAAGAGACTACATTCAGTTTATCTTTGTATAAATATGAATTCAACAATTAATTAAAACTTCAATAAGAGAAACCAAGTTCCTTTCCATTGAACTATTGCAAGTGTGGCTGAGAAGGGTTTTAAGCCTTATGTTTCGAATCTTTCGATTGCAATTACATTTATGCAATAAGAGAAACCAAGTTCCTTTCCCCACCCCGCTACGTCCCTCCCCTCGCCCGTTTCCTCGCCCCGTAGAATCACTCCAACAACATATAAAGAGTATCTCTAATCAGAATTTCTAAGTGTTGAGGAAATGGGCGAGGAAATGGGCGAGGGAAGTGAGGTGGCGGGGGTGGGAGCCGTTCATCTCACTCGAGATGTGTGCGTTGATTTTTTGCGCACGCATCCCGAGCGAGATGAACGGCTCCCACCCCCGCCACCTCACTCCCCTCGCCCATTTCCTTGCTGTGTAGCCTCTCTCTTCTCTAATATGTTACTTAAGGGGTAAACCTGTCCCATACACAGACAACGATGACTATTTATAAGAATATAGACTAGTTGACCAACCTTATCATAACATAATACATTAGTGACGTATTTACGCTTTACTTATTCCAATCTAATCTTATTATTATAATGGGGGGAGGTCTATTTATGAGAATAGATCTTATGGATTTTGTATATAGAAATAAAAAGTGATACCATAGATGCTCAACAACATAAAGAGTTTCTCTAATATGTTACTTAAGGGGTACGCCTGTCCCATACACAGACAACGATGACTAACCTTATCATAACCTATAATTTGTATAGTCCATTCCGTGGCTTGAATCGGGTGGCTGCAAAGGCGACTGCAAAAATAAATAATAGGAGTCATACAAAACACATAACTAACAAACTGTACAAAGAGATACATAGAAAATACATAATATGTACCTGTGAGAGGAGCGAGTTGAATTGATCAACGCTGCCAGGTTGTAAATCGCGTGACCCCGTATTATCATCCTTAACGATAACAAACATACAAATCATAAGTGGGCAAACATACTTACTGATTCATACCTTGTAAATATAAAAAACAAACCTGTGTATTGCTTTGACTAGCCATCGAATTGCTTTCACGAGGCATAACATGAGACATACACTGTAAACCCTACAAATGACATTTGTAAATAACATTTTCAATATATGTAACTTAAAAAAATATACATTCATAAAACATATTGCAAAACATACCAGATTAGTCTCACTGGCCTGATTCGTTTGCGTGTCTTTCTTTTTTTTTCCTTGTCTCCTTTTACACACCTTCTCGAGGGTGGATTTTAGCCTTGATTTAGACGGTCGTCCTTTGCTACGAACCGCTAATGGACTATGAATCTGGATGGCAGAACTAGTAGTGGTGCCCACTTCCAAATACCTATGTGAATCAACATGCTCATCACCACCGACAATTTTATATTGGTCCATCTTCAAAGTGATCCATTCTTTAACTTCGATTGTCTTCTTTTCATCCTCAGCGGCGAATTCAGCCATTTCATAGAAGGCATTGCACATCGTTTCAAATCGCACATTTTCAGGCTTATTTCCCCAATCTGAATAAACAATTTTCACCTTCGTATGAGCCCTCTTAACATCTTTCCTCCACCTCCGAAGAACATAGTTATCAGGTATATCATGAATCTCTCTTTCAAACAAGACTTTAAATATATGCTTGCATAAAATCCCCCTGAACTCAAACAATTGACAATTACACTTGATGCCAAAGTCGTCAACATTTAAAGAGACTACATAATGGACCGATCGTTGCCTATCATTTATCAGCAAGTCTTCTTTAATAGTGTACAACTCACAGCCACCCCCATCCATATCTTCACCCACAATTCTACAACATAGATTCCCTTGGATCTCTTGTTGGATCTCTTTAAATTTTTTTGTAGTGTAAGCATTTTGAAATTTTTTCTCTATTGCATAAGGAGTAATGCATGGAAGCCTTCGGCTAAAACATTTAAAGTCCTGTTCAACTTCCTTTTGTACTTTACTTCGTTGTGCATTCTCATACTGTTCTACAAATTGCTTCAATGTGGTTTTTGAATTAACATAACCATAAAAAAAAGCATTCATGCTTTCACTCCTTTGAGTTGAAGACATCCCCGCCCAAAAACCATTTCTTTGAAATATTGGCACCCATCGCATCCTTTCAGAGTATAATCCACCCAACCAGTCATTTTCATGCAGACTATATTTATCAATAAAACCATGCCAATTTTCTTCAAACTCATCATAAGACAGGGAATCATAAACTGCTCTTTGCATTGCAAACTTGATCGCCTCATATTGATTGCAACCAGACAGTTTTTCAGGCAACTTCTTCATGATATGCCACAAGCACCATCTGTGTCGTGTGCTAGGAAATACAATTTCAATGGCCCTCTTCATTGCCCTATCTTGATCAGTGATTATAGCAGACGGAGCATTGTCATTCATACACACGAGCCATGTTTGAAAAAGCCATACAAATTCTTCAATCGTTTCACCACATATCAATCCACATCCCAAAAGAATTGACTGACCGTGATGATTCACCCCAACAAAAGGAGCAAATGGCATCTCATACTTATTTGTCAAGTACGTAGTGTCAAATGTAACAACATCCCCAAACTCCTTGTAAGCTGCCCTGCTCCATGCGTCAGCCCAAAATACATTTCTCAACCTACCTTCATCATCCAAATCCATCGTATAAAAGAAATCAGCATTATTAGCTTGCATTCTTTGGAAGTAGTTATTAAGAGCCATCGCATCCCCCTCACCAAGTCTCAACTTCCTCACTCTGTCCAAATAATTGTAACAGTCTTTTTGGGAAAAAGCAACATTTCATGGCCACCAACTTCAACCACACATGACGAATAACTCTTATTTGGTCTAATACCTGCCCTATCATTATATTCAAGCCTCTTCTTCACATACGAGCTCATATATCTGTTCTTTCGATAAAATTTCGATTTACTAGGGCTTAACATGTGATTGTGATCAAGTGTAACTCTTTTCACTAAAACTGTTCCATCAACCCGTATTTGACCTCTAATCTTAGCCTGACAACCACATTTGGTCGACGGACGCAATCCAACAACATTTTTTCCATCACCTCTTTGCTTCCCAGCCCGACCACATGAAAGCTGAATGAACGAAGGTTTTCCATCATCATCTTTTTCAGTAGTCATTATTTTAACTGGAAATCCCTTTGCATTACCATATTCACGATAATATCGTTGAAACTCGTCAAGGTTGACGAATTCCATCCCATATTTAGGTTCCCTCACCTCTTCTACATTTTCTTCCACCAACATACAATCATTATCTTCTACACTATCCATTCCTGTAATGTTTGTTTATAAATCACAAAGAGATGATAAGCAGAAATCAAAACAGAAATGAAATACACAACATAGAATAAATATCATGAATATAGTCATGATTTTGAAGATTCTTCTTTAATCTAATCTTAATAATTGTGGGCTCGCCGAGTATTACCTCGCATGTGGTGCCTTAACACGATTAAGAATATAGATCTAAGAAGAGTTTTGATGAAAACACAGAGATAAAAAGATGTTTATATATATAAAATCTTAAACAAAAAGAAAAATTCTACAGATATGAACACTGAAATTATAAAAAAAAAAAAAAAAAAACCCACAATTCATAAAAAAAAAACCCACATGAACACTGAAATTATTACAATTAAAATGAACCCTAGATGAAGCTCTTCGGCTGAAGAACACTGAAATAAAAAAAAAAATGAACCCTAGATCTGATATAAATATCATGAATATAGTCATGATTTTGAAGATTCTTCTTTAATCTAATCTTAATAATCGTGGGCTCGCCGAGTATTACCTCGCATGTGGTGCCTTAACACGATTACGAATATAGATCTAAGAATAGTTTTGATGAAAACAAATCTTAAAGAAAAAGAAAAATTCTACAGATATGAACACTGAAATAAAAAAATAAAAAACCCACAATTCATAAAAAAAAAAAAAAAACCCACATGAACACTGAAATTATTACAATTAAAATGAACCCTATATGAAGCTGTTCGGTTGAAGAACACTGAAAAAAAAAAAATTAACCCTAGATGAAGCTCTTCGGCTGAAGAACACTGAAATAAAAAAAAAAAAAATGCACCCTAGATGAACCCTAGATCTGAAGACGAAACGAAGAGAAGAAGAATGGGCTTACCTCTGCGTCCGAGCGATGAAAACCAACTTCTTGTCCGAAACCAATAACCTAAAACACCCAAGTAAAGGGAAAATCAAAAACTAAAAACCAAAAACCTAAAACCTAAAACCTAAAACCTAAAATGAGATGGAAAATTTACCTTTTGAGAGAGGGAAGGGACGAAGGAGACCCTCTTCTCTTCTCCTTATTTCCTTCTTCTTCCTAAATTTTCGTTCTTCTCGTTCGTTTCAGTGTTGATGGAGAGAGGAGGAGCTTCGTTTAGGGGAGAAGTCGAATCTGCCGAAAATGGGGAGAGGGAGGTCGACTGTGTCGATAATGGGGAGAGGGAGAGGGAGAGGAGAGGGAGCGACAGACAGAGGGAGAGGAGAGGGAGCGACAGACAGAGGGAGCGAGAGAGGGAAAGAGCGAGAGACACAGGGAGCGAGAGAGGGAAATGAAGAGGCTTCCATTCCCTCTTCTTCTTCGCCCAAAATTTTCGTTTCCCTCGCAAAATTTTTTTTTTTTTTTTCACCACGTCACCTGCTCGCGTGCGACGCACCTTCCTCGCCAAAAACCTCGCCCAAAGCCTCGACATATAGAATTACTCGGAAAAAACATATAATATAAGAAGCAACATTAAAAAGAGGTATGAGCCGAAATGCAACAAAACACTATGAAAATGAATGAACCTGTCGCGGAAATCATAACTGCGTCTTTGAAAGCCCCCGACTTCCCTGAAAAAATACGTAATTCAATTAAATAAAAAATCAACACCAACTGAACCGATGACATAAATAACCCAAGTCAACATTCAATGAGAATTAACCCCAGAACCTCATGTTTCTTTTTTAGTTATATAGTTTCTTTTATAAGCAAGACATGAAATATTTCATTGAAACAGAAAATGAAAAAGGTGTTGGCCACAAGGGATACAAAACATGATCCCAAAGGAGGGATTACAGTGGATCTATTTACACCATGTACTAGAAAACTACCATAACATAATCTGAAAATAACTTTTTGGGTGCTACCATACACATGTTTAAAAGTGAATGCATAAGAACAAGTTGGATTTCATGCCTTCCTTATAGATCATGTCTATGTAAGATAAAAGGTAATCATAACAAAACTTACATAGGAATCATAGTTAGATAGGAAACATGTGGAATTTAATGAGATAAATAAAGAACTGTGATTCCATACTAGATAGTAAACGAGAACAACCATGATAATTATTTATACAGATCCAAATGGGAAATACTCACAACATCACTAGTAAATAACAGTAATACCATTTTTCACAATTTCACCACAGCAGCAGATACAAACAATATAGGAAATAAGAACTGGATTTCCAACACTTCAATTACTATTGACAATATGAACGAAAATTAAGAGAACCGGTCTGATTAAATCAGCAACTGAGCAAGCAAAGCACCACTATGACAATGAAGCACAAAGTAACTATTAATTATTGTGTTTTGATCCATTGGCACTTCAATCTTGAATTAACTCAGAGAACCTCAGATTGGATGACAACATAATAATAAGCGCATTAATGGAAGTTGATAATCATTCTGTAATCAAGAGAAAAGGATACAAGAGAATCATACTAGATAAGAAATTGAAACAAACTAATGAAAAATTGTAAGCAAGACTGAGGAGAAGGAGAAAATAATAAAGGAAGATTTAATCTGTTACAAAGCACAAGAAAAATCCTATGGTAACCAGCAAAAAGTAAAATCCAGTAAAAAGCTGAGAATTCAAGTTCAGTATCAAAAGACAATTTACTGGAACCACCAAACCTCATTCTTATCTAAGTTTTGAGTTTCTTATAAGTAACCCCAATCCAACCTACAACACAATATGTAATACAGTAAGATAAAACTACTGTGAATCCCAAGGAAGAATCCCATTTCTTTTTTCTGACGAAAATGTGCCTCCTTTGAAACCAAGGCACCTTAGCTGAAAATTGACTTAATGACTCACGTTCAATGCATAGTATGCTAATAAACTATCAAAAAACAAGAGTTGAAAATCGTAGATGAAGAATCAGACATGCCCGCGTCCATGGCGCTTTTGTTCACTCATTTGACATAAGAAATCTAATCATATCTAACTTGATACTAATTCCACATCAAATTCAAACCTCACTTGTGAACCAGAGATTCTCATTTAATCTTCGACATGATAATCAACCACCATAAACATTAAAAAGAAGTCTCACTTCAAAAAAACCCAATTATCTAATGACGGATTAAAAGAGGCCCAAATAACAACAATAATATGGAGGATGCATATTATGGATTACATTCCAATCAACTTAAAATAACAAAGTAACACAGCCAATGAAGAAAACCAGAAAATTACGATGTCAACAAACGCTTGTACCTCCATAACAAGGAGAAAAATAAAGGAGATCGAAAGAAGGCCATGTATTTAATAACGGATGATTGAAAGAGAAAAATACTTAATTGTTCGTTGAAGGCCATGTATTTAATCTTGAATCCTTTGTTGTTTTTCATAACAAGGATGATCGAAAGAATCACAAAAATCATAAAAGTGAGTCCAAAAACAAAAGGAGAAATTCAAAAGCAAAACAAGAAACTCATATAGTTTCCAAAGCAACAGAATGTGTGAAAACTATCCACAGATAAAAACAGTTACTTAGCATTATGATCACAAGCTACCATAAATGGAAGTGTTTTTATATCAAAATAAGCCATAAACCTTTGAAGCCAATAAAATCTTATTTGACGATATTTTCGAAAAAAACTACATGATCAACCAAAGACAAATAATAGCCAAGTCAAAGACACCACGAAACAAAATTGAAAAGTCTGAAATTATATGGTCAAATGGAACTAAGCACACGACAACTACCAAAATTCATAGTCGAGAAACCAATTGAAGGGTAAAAAAAAAGAGGACATCCAATTCAACCATAGTTATCCACACTTTGCAGTAGAACCCAAATTTTGAGGAATCAATTCAAACGAGTGAAACAATTTAATGAAGAAAGAACATGAGTTTGTATAGAACAAAACCGTTAATGAAACCTCAACCCTCTAATCTTAGATGAGCTTCCTTGATAAAGGTCAGCCAATGAAACCACTGATAGTAATGAACCACGATTGTGGTTAACTAAAAAAGATTAAATTAGGCGATTCTTTGTTGAAGATAAGTTTTTAAAAAAAAATTCTTGGCTTCGCTAATAAAAAGTGAAGGTAAGCTGAATTAATAGTAGAGTAGAGTAAAAACCAGTAAAAAACTGTTAACAGATCAATAGTTCCAATTCAGTCTCAAAATACTTCATTCAATAAAACAAGAAAATTCTTTAACATGATACCCAATCCAAATGCAACACATTAAAATAAACCACAACTCTTTGGCCAAAGGAGCCATATTCATTTGGAAACAAAGAAAAGCTAATAAAAGCTTACCAAACACAACCATAGACTTTCTTAGTTGAAAAGTTTTGTTTCTCCCCGTGAGAAAGAAACAAAGGCGATTCTTAAAACAACCACTAGTTCTTAAATCAAACTCATGGGTAACTCTAATTCACTCCCTTTCAAACTCGAAAAAACATGTTGTGATATTCCATTACTTATAAGGATGTCACGAACCAATCTAGAGCATGAATGCAATCTAAACCATATCACAGGTTTTGGCACTATGTTGTAATCAACCTCCAAGTCACATAATGATTCGTTAGAAGTTCAAACAAGAACCACATTAGGAAACCATAAGAGACAATGATGAAATGTTGATAGAGTTGTTCAAATTCCATCACCAACTCATCCACAAATCAAATTTGATTACTATCTCCTTCACCATCAAAACAAGTCTCAAATTTTGTGTTCAATTTATTAAAGTTCCAGTTTCATCAATTAACTCGCGCTAATGAACTACCACAGACATCGGCATATGTCGCAGTAACTTGCTACCATCGACTATACAATTTTAACCTCATATCATTGTCATTAAATATATATTTTACTTTTTTTCAAACCTAATTGTCTAAACAACATCCTGAAGGACTGTCCGCCATTGAATTTATAACTCTACATTGACAATTCTGAACATCCCATCAATATGTCAGGATGTTAGTGAATTAAATCAGCCCAGAGCCAAATCACTTGAGCTACTCAAATTGTCAACCCATTGTTGTTTCCACCATTAAGATCAGTCACATCTCAATTATTTTGCCAAGTGAGATCCTTGTGTTTCCACCATCATTGTTACCAATCTTCTTTCCTTCCATTAAGGGAACTAATCTTCTTACCTTACTTTGTTGAAATTTCACATAAAATAAAAAGAAAACTAAGTTACGAGAGACTTGGCAAACAATAACTTCTCAATAAAGCGTTCTAAATAGAATAATCACTTACGGTCTTCATTTCGCATCAATAAAGTGCTTTTTCAGGAACTGGAACATTCAAGGACTTCACATTTCAGCACTTATTGCATACGATATAAACTATATGAGAGGTTTTGAGCCGCTACATTATCCTACCTATCAAAATCAACCACTTGACCTTCCTTCCTCTCACACAATACGAAGAGAATAGGACACCTATATTTCAATGCCATCTCCTTCATCCAAACGTCTTCCCAGAACTTAACCCTATCACCTCCTCATAGAACAAACTCGACTCCTTGAACAATCTCATCTTTATAATTCGATATTGTTCTCCAAGTACTAGTAACAAATGAACATTGTGGATGTCTAAGGGGGCCAACTTGCTCCTGTAGAACCATATTTAGCTCTAATCATCTCCTTCCACAAGTATTTTGCCTCCGTACTAAATTTCATAACCACTTACATAATAATTTCATATTCATCAATTACAATCGACCTCGAGACACCTTTTGGATCTCAATGGGTTTCAATTTTTTTTGTCTTCAAGTGTGTGAAAGCATGAAATGTGAGGGTATTTTGGCCATCCTAAAATACGCCTACCAGTTCCGACAAGGATTCTGTCGATTTAGGGGTCTCAAATATCGATTAGTGATTAGTGAATAATAGTACGTCGAAAAGTTCTTGAACAATTAAAAAAGGAAATAATAATAATAATAATAATAATAATAGCAACAACAAATAAATAAATAAATAAAGCAACAAATCATTCCTACTAGTTGTGTCTTTGTAGCAAGCCAATTAATGAAATATTAGAGAAGTAAATGAATAATTCCGATCATATCTTGGAAAAATGCATGTCCAACAACCCAAAAACTTATATGTGATTTCGCAATCTTCTTACAAATATTACTCCAATCTTGGGTATAGTTTATATTAAAATCAATTTCCAATGCATATGAAGATTCATAAAAACTTCAAATTAGAACCGACAAAACCCATCTGATTATTCAAGCTCACGAAAAATCAACGATCCAACATTTTCCTTTTCTCGGAGTTTTATCTTTGCTTACCTTGGCGTCCCTAAAAATGAGGTATAACCAATTAATCGAACAATCACTACTTACTGAATCAAATTTACTCACAACCTACAATCTAATAAATAATTCATGATAAATAATTCATTAGGAAAAACAAAGAGAGAAACTCATAAAGATGTAAACAAACATAACATCATTTTAAGTGGATGACAAGTTGCTTCACTTAAAACCAAAAAAAAAAAAGCTAATTCATCAAACAATCACCGCTTAATGGATCAAATGTACACGAAAGAGCAGAAAGCAAGCTCAGCCTCAGAACATATGAATAACTAAAAGCAATGCTTTAATCTGACATCATAATATACAAAGATGCAATTCAAAGAAAAAGATACGTAAACCAAAATCGGATCATTTGACTTATGGGAAACCCAAAGATTTGATCTTTTCCCCAACATCATATATCTACTCAATTCAACATGAAAGTAAGAAAAACCTCATAATAAAGCAAAAAACCTGTAAAACCTACTCACCTTTACCTCGAATCAAGACGCAATCCAGAATTTATACCTCGTCACAAGACCCGATTAAAACTGCCCTCGATCAATAAGTCACTCAGAATTGGAAAATCAAAGCAAATGTAGACTAGAGAACCTGCAATTCGACAAAAACAATAGTAGATTGACGCTTTTTATAAAACATACAATTCATAGAGAAAACCTATATTAATTGAGCAACAAACATGATAATCATGTAAAGGGACATATGTTTCTTCTCGAATGCATCCTTGGCTTCTGCAATAACAAGTTTAACATAATACAAACATCATAAAAGTAGATCTAAAACACAAAAAAAAAAAAATTCTAAATCAAACCAAAAAACCATGTCGCATAGAATCAACCGCTTTCACAAAAATAATCCAAAGAGAACTACATTTTACTTGCAACATGATCACAACTCATATAAATACAAATGTTATATAAAAATAAGCCTGAAAGTCAAGAGGGAAACACAAATATCTATGTAAAATCTAACAACAAAGCCTACTAGAAAATGAACTCTAAGTATATGATTCCACAAATCAACACAAATGAATGAAAAAAAAACAATATAAACAAAATAAACATACAAGTAAGACAAAGATATTAAAAAATTATGTTCTCAAATAGAATTAGGCATCACATGACAGGAGTGAGCTTGAATAATGTTAAACGTATGCAAATTTAGAGGAACTATATAACATTAGGAAGATGGAAAATGAAATTCTGCATAACAAACCGTTGATATAACTATACCCCTACCATTCCGGCCCATTCCTAAAACGCCAATTAATCCATCATAACTCGACTTACTTGGAAACATAAACGGATGTAAATAAATAACTAAGAAGGGAGCTAAATGAAGCAACAAAATATTCTTTCGACTCTACCCAATTTTTTTTGATATGGTAAGTCAACAAAAAAGAAATATATTCTCATCAAGCATCCAGGTCTTTCAATTTGCCCAATTGCTACATATACTGGTGTGTATCATTACTGATCAACTAGTTGCAACTTCATAGGTGTTGTTTTCTATTAATTAATTTTTCCCATATTTAATGATAATTTATCTATCTTTTTACAATTCAGTCAAACATGGTACACCCAAGTCATTATTGATCTGACAAGAACATGGGCGAACAAGGTGAAAAAAGAATGGTAGGAGTTGGGATTGCTAGGATTGCTTGACCAGGGAAGATGATGAAGAGGTCCATTAGTCCTACCCTTGTCATCGTCCTCGGGAAACCCTTTGGACCTCAATATTTTTTTTAATCTTGGAGGGTGTGTGAATGCATGCAACGTGTCGGTATTTTGGCCAACCAAAAATAGCCCTCACGGCTTTGGCAAGGATTTCGTTCGTTAGAGCGGTGTCGCAAGTTGATTAGTGAATAGAGATATCTCTAAACACCAATAAACAATAAATAAATAAAATAAATAAAAAGAGCAAAATGAAGCAACAAAATATTCTTACTGGTTAATTCTTTGTTGGATGCCCTTTTCACCCCATCCCTCCTTTTTTTGGGTTAACCTTCCCTGACAAAGATAAGGAGGCAGAGTCAATTAGTGAAACTTAGTAAAATAAATTGATAATCTTGATCAGATCTAGGGAAACTCCCAATCCAACAGCCCAAAACCTAGTCGTGATTTCATCACCTTCTTACGAATGCTACATCAATCTGTGGCACAAGTTTTATTAAAATTGAATGAAAATCCATACAAGGATTTGTAAAAAGTCCAAACTCATAAGTATAATTGGAAAATCATGAAAAATCTCTATCCTAAATTCTCCTTCTCCCAAAATTTTATCTTTGCTTCCCTAAATAAGGTATAATTGGACAATCACAACTTATTGAATCAAAGCTACAATTCCGCCTCAAAATACTTTCTCATGGCATGTTTATGATAGGCCATAGTAGGTGATTATAGAAAGAATGTGATCATAATTCATGTAAGAAAATATAGAAGGTGAACATAAATAGTGAACTGCATGGATCCATTTGTTAGCCAAGGGAAAATCATGTGAAATAGGACAGAGAGAAAAGATCATAAGCAAACTTAACATCTTTTTTTAGTTGAAGACGATTTGCTTGATGGATCAAAATTACATGAAAACCCAGACAAGCTAACTCAAAGTTGGAACATATGGAGACAACAAAAAAATTTGGATGAGAAGAACCCAAATATTAATAACAACCAAAATAATGAAGATCCTTACCATGGAAAATCAGACACATCGTGATCATAATTCAATCACCCTCAAAAAAACAAACCACATACATAAGACAAGCGAGTGGATAAAATTAGAAAAGTTGCAACACTTACCAAGGGAATTGTAAAATAAATGTAGATTGGCATTTTTACAAACATATAGAGAAATTATAACTAAAGGATCAAGAAACTTAATCGTCATGTTGGTTGGCATTTACCTTAATATCCATCAGTTGCGTCTGCAATAAAAAGGTAAATCTATCAAATTACAAATATCTTAAAAATCGATTCTTGAAAAAAACCAAAAACAAAAAAAATCTAAATCAAACAAGAAACCCCTTTAAATAATCAACAGATTTCATGAAAAGTATCTAGAGATAACCGCACTTGCTCTGCAACAAAAAAATAAGTTTCTATATCAAACAAAGCCTAAAAAAATAATCAATTAAACCACTCTCAAGACAATTGATCATTCCAACCTTAGGCAAGAGGTATCAAAAAAGTAAAAATATTCATAAACAACATAGAAATATCAAAATGACACCAATATCAAGAGAAACATGTTTGCTATATGGTTGAAAAATATATTAAAAAAACAATCAAACTTGGTTGGAATACAAATGTCGGAATGAAAGACAACATTGTTACAAGGACTGTTATGAACGACACCATTAGTGTTTGTTGTAAATTGCACCTCCCAGAATGTCACTGACAAGTGAAGGAAGTGAAACAATTAATAGGACAAAGGAAGTGAAACAATTAATAGGATAATCATCATTCTTAAATCAAATTGAGTCAGAAACTGAATAAATGATCAATAGTTCAATCAACATCAAGAAAGACATGCGTCGAGTAAATGATCAATAGTTCAATCTGCCTTGGAGAAAGACATGCGTCGAGTAACTAACAAATGAACAACACCAACTGAACAAATGTCATGAAGAACTTGAAATCATGCAGCATCTTTGATAGCACTCACTCGACTACCCTTTACATCTTATGTTAAAGAATAAAAGGTGATCATACAAAACATTCAAATGAATCATAGAAAGATAGGAACAAAGAAAGCCTAACTAAATAAATAAAGAGAGTAAACGAATGTTACCATATTTTAATCCTTTCTTGACGATGGTTTGCTTTCTCCCATAATTTCTTAGGCGCGCTTCTCAAACAAAGAAGTAAAAGCCAACACATATGAGCACTCATTGTTCGAGCAAAACCAAATCACAGATCAATAATTTAAACTTAGGTCTCAAAAATCCAACTGTAAACCGGTATCAAACCACTATAAGCAACTCCCTGAAAAAAATGTCATAACACATTATAACCACACCAAAATCAAGAATACTTCGAAAATGTAATCCTATCTTCAGGGCATCCAAAACGGTAATCTTACCTGACCGTTCCTGCGATTTGTATTATGAAACTACAAATCTTATCTCAATCTGATCCCTTACGAGTATATCCAATCTCCTCGACAAGACAATAACATAAAACACAATAAGTACTGAGATCACCTAGTAACTTATTTCTTTACACAATAAACAAAGTATACCAAATGACATGACCTAAGGGAAAGAGAAATCACCCAAAAAGAAGAATAGGCACCAAATAAATAAATAACGCTTGGTATCAAAATCATCTAATCATTTTGAGCCTTGTAACACAGATTTTAATGCACTACAAAAACTGCAAATGGAATGAGTTGCCAGAATTCTCATCTTTGGAAAAGCTCGAGTAGTTATTATGTTGCAAGGGGATGACCTCTCAAAATTTCTTATCATTGGTGAAGATGGAGTCAATATTCCAAAATTGGAAGAGAGCTTCCTAACCTTACCCGAACTCACCCACCACACCCTGATTCCAAAAGAATTAAAGGGGTTCATGATAAGAATAAGCAAGAAAATTAATTGCTACAAATACAAGAGGCCGATAAACCATATTGTTTTATAGTAACTAAGGTACTCATAAATAACTAAGGCGGAATGGCCTTTTGCGCTTAAGCTCAAAAGTAACATACATGAACTCAATACAAACCAACAACAACCAAATTGATTCATAAATAACTAAGGAATTCATAAATAACTAAGGTGGAATGGCATTTTGGGCTTAGGCTCAAACGTCACATACATCAACTCAATACAAACCAACAACAACCAAATTAATTCATAAATAACTACGCTGGAATGGCGCCGTTTGGGCTTAAGCTTAAGATATAAAATTTGTATACTAAAAATAATACATACCAAGTTACCAACACATACCAAATTGAGTCGTAAATAGCATATGGGAACTCAAAAATTAAATGTTTTGAAAATCCTGGCAAAAAACCAAAGATCTATATCATGTCACTTCATCAAAATTGAAGGGAAATTATTTTTTGAAATTATATTCAAATGGAACTAAGAACATCAACAACCAGTAGCAAAACCAACTAGTGTGGACAGGGGCGGACCTACTAAGGGGCAAGGGGGGGCAACCCCCCTCAACTTAAAAAAAAAATTATTTTATATTTAGCCTTTAAAAAAATCAATCATATTATGTATAAATACATTATAAATATTATTCATTCAACTATTTCTACATCTATATATTGGCATAGTGGTTTAAAGTGTTTAACTTTTGGTGAACAACCCGAGTTCGATACTCTTCGAGCGCATGATTTCTTTATGGTTATTCACTATGCATTTTTATGGTAATTGATAATTATTTTTTTTCATCATTGTCACTCTCCTAATTTTTTTTTCAATACAATGTTATTAGTAATTGCAAACATTACAAAAATTGTTTAGTTTAATAAAAATTTATTTTCGGTCCTCTTGGAGCTTATAATTTCTTTATGGCTATTCACAATTACAATTTTTTCATTGTGACCTACCCCTACTTTTTTGCTTTCAACGCAAATTTATATGTAATTGCAAATAATAAAGAAATGAATTGCTGGTTCACAAGTGGTGTAAAACCTCCAACAAAGAAAATATTTGAAATTAATATCTAAAATAATAAATATAGAATTCAATAAAAATATATGCCATTAGCTAACTCATACAAAATTTGAGCCTCATATAAATCATTTTTTTATGAAATTGTATTAGCATCTTATTATGTTCATAAATTTCAATTTTTTTTTTTTTTTGCTTCAACTAGATTTTTATCTTAATTATTTTGTGATTTTAATTATATATTCTATTTATTACGCTCATTTTCCCCTTGCTAAGGTTATTGATATTGTGACCTAATTTTGGCTTAAAATTTAATTACACTGGATTCAATTTGGTATATGGAATGTATTTTTATAGTTGTATTTTTTTATTTTACTAGCTCGGGTATAAAAAAAAATTTGCTTGCCATTTCGCCCCCCCTTGACTAAAATCCTAAATTTAATTACACTGGATTCAATTTGGTATATGCAATGTATTTTTATAGTTGTATTTTTTTATTTTACTAGCTCGGGTATAAAAAAAAAATTTGCTTGCCATTTCGCCCCCCCTTGACTAAAATCCTGAGTCCGCCATTGAGTGTGGAGAACAATCGAAGGGAAAAAGAACCATACCCTCACACCAATCCACCACTTATTAAGTAAACTTCAATAACATAAAATCTAGGCAAATCTAAAGGAATCATATTAGAAAGGAGACAGACTCGGAGCATGCGAATAATCAAAATCCTCACCTACAAACGGACAACATGCAATTCAGACGAAAATTTAATCCCCCACATGAATGGGAACCAAGATCTGATTATTTTAGTAGTGAAAAAAACCAAAGATTCGATTTTATCTGCAACACTGGCAGTCAGTTGCCATAAATAGATCTCACCTGACAAAAAGCCCAAGGTCAAATAATATAAATCTAAATATGGTAGATCCATACCATGGAAAATCAGACATCTTGATCATAATTTAATCCCCTGGAATAACAAAACCACATAAGTAAGACAAGCAGGAGAAGAATGTTTATTAAAACAGTTACAAACAAATGCTGAAAATAATAACTGATTAAACCACTCGCAAGAAAATTCATCGATCCAACCCTAGCAAGATGGTGTTAAACCATATAAAGATTCGTAAATAACACAGATATATCATGATGATACCAACCTCATGAGATATGTGTTTGTTATATGGTTGAAAAAAATATAAAAGATAATATTTATATATACAGTATAAACAGATCTAAGAGAGGCAAGAGAGAGTTATGAACTGAAATACTAGTAAGCACTATGGAAATTATGAACACTAGTAGTTTGTTTCCTGTCGCAGAAATCAGTTTGAAAGCACTTTGACTTCCCTGCAGAAAGACATAAATCCAAGAACTACCCCAAAGAACACCACCGGAATCTTTCAAAACAATCAACTTCCCTGGAGAAACACATATATCCTGTAAATAACATATGAACACCACCAACTGATAAAACGTCATGAAGAACTTGAAAGACATTCATGTGTAAGTTTTTTGATGATCACCAACTGAATATATGTAATGAAGAACTCAACACCATGCAAAAAATTTTAAAGCACTCAACTACCCTTTACATCTTATGTAGGAGAATAACAGGTGATCATCAGGAAGCTTACAAATGAATCGTCCTAAGATAAGAATCAAAGAGAAGATAACTAAATGGATAAAGATGGTAAGGGAATATAACAATAGCCTAATTCTTTCATGATGACGGTTTGTTTTCTCCCATAATTTCTTAGGTGAACTTACCTAACAAAGAGGTAAAACCCAACACATATAAACACTCATTATCCGAATATAACCCAAATAACTTATCAGTAATTCAAATTCAAGTCTAAAAAAATCCAACCGCAATTTATTAATTCATGCCCGAAGGCTACATGACTGACCCTATAGGGTTAACCCAACCAGGCCCAAAGGCTACAATATTATTGCCACTTAATATCCTCGTCGCCTCCATCTCGCAAAGAGACTTGCTTTCGCTCCGGTCCATCGCTTCCACCTTGCATGAAGACTCGCTTCGCTCCGGTCTAGTCCATCTAAGCAGCTGCATTCAATATCCGAAGACTTATCAACGATGGAGAAAATGTGCTCCTAATAATTGGGCGAAAACTCACAAAATCCTAACTTGTGAGTCTCGAACCCACGACCTCTCACAAGGAGAGTGGATGTCCGACCAATTGAGCTATAATTGGTGGACAATCCAACCGTAAACTGGTATTGAACAACTGTATCAATCTTTAAACACATAGACAACAAAAAAAAACCCAAGTATAATCCATTCCACCAAAAATGTCATAAAAGAGTATAACAAAACCAAAACCAAGCTTATTGGGGTAAAAGGTGATACAATATTCAGGGCCATCCCAAAAGGAAACTTTATCTTACTGTTCCTGCAAGTACTATGAAAACTCTGATCTTATCTCACAATTTGACAACAAGTAACATGCAACACAATAAAGAGATGAACAACAACAATACAGAACACCACTCAGAATAACTATTTACACCAACAAACAACGATACTACGACTGATATCAAAATCATGTGATCAATTCAAGCTTGTACCTAAAATATTTTGCAGTTACACTTCGATTGCACAACTAAAACTGCAAAGAGAACGTGCTACCAAAATTTCTCACCTTTAGAAAATCTCAAGTAATTATAAAGTTGCAAACAGGATGAACTGCCACAATTGATTATCAATGGAGAAGATGGAGTCAATATTCCAAGAAAAGATAAGAGAGCTTCCTAACCTTACCCGGACTCACCCACCACACCCTGATTCAAAAAGAATTAAAGGGGGTCATGATAAGAATAAGCACGAAAATTAATTGCTAAAAGTCCAAGAGGCAGGTCAACAATCGGTTAAAATATTAAGTCGCCGATCATTCATATTCCCTCACAAGGCCCACATCAATAAGATTCCAATCAACCATGGTGGAGATTGTTGAGCATGTTTGGTCAATTTGAGCCAAATAATAGTCCCCAGTGACAATTTATAAGGTGTAAGGGCCTTTTGGGCTTAATTTCAGACATAAAATATATGAACTCAAAATAAAACAAACCAACACTAACCATATTGTTTCATAGTAACTAAGGTACTCATAAATAACTAAGGTGGCATGGCCGGCTTAAGCTCAAACATAACATACATGAACTAAAAATAATACAAACTAACACCCAACCAAATTCATTCATAAAAGACTAACGCTGAATGGCCTTTCGGCCTTGAGCTCAGACATAATATATGTGAAGTCAAGTAATACAAACACCAAATTAATTTATGAAAAACTAAGGTAGAATGGCCTTTTAGGCTTAAGCTCAAGACATAAAAATTTTAAACTCAAAATAATACATACCAGCACATAGTAAATTGATTCGTAAACAACATATATGAACTGAAAATTTAATGTTTAGAAAACTCATGCATAAAACCGAAAACCATTATCCTGCCTCTTCTTTAGAATTATCCTTGGCCACCTATAATACAGTCTGTAATATGAATAAAGCCACCATTAGCAGAAGTTGAAATAGCATAAATGGTATAAATTAATGCAAAGGCAAATGCAGTACCTGTTGTGATGATCACTTGAAAGCTTCCATAATATTGGTTTGATGTTTCACTTTAAAAAAAATTTATTGGATTGACGCTACAAACCAATAATCCCTTGAACTTGGTCAAGGAAAATCATGAAGAACCAACCCCAATCATAAAAATTGAAGAAGATGAAGCAAAATGGCAAACTTCCATTGACCATGGAAGGAATTAAATATTAAAAGAGACATCAATTAGCAACTAGGATTTGTAAAGAAATTGAGGTCAGACCTGTTCTATGCTTAGTGAAAAACCACTCTTTTGCCAAGGCGGCGTCCATAAGAATCCAACTATCACTCTATCCTAATAACATATTCAATTCAAAATCAGATTAAAACCCTCCACGTCAACCAACCAAGATCCAATCATCTTGACTTGAAGGAAGAAAAATGGAGATCTGGTTTGCAGCATAACAATAGCCAACATTAGCAGCCATCATAAGAAGTTATAACAAAGTGCCAAGGAAATGCCTAGAAACCTGCCTATGAGACAATTCACTCGCAACTAAATCATCAAAGTAGTTAAGAGATCAAAATCATATCTTAAAAACACCATTCAGCAACTCTGATAAAATTATGTCTCTTAGAGTCACTTAAGAAAATGAACCTCAAAGGAAAGCTTTCATGAAAGGACTCTAAAGGAATGACACATCACGAAAGGAAGATGAACAGAGATTCACAATATGCAAGGCAAGGAAAGCTGAACTCATAAACTTTGTGGTACTTAGCACTAGAAATGGAGAGCAAGTGTGATCAACAAAGCAGGCACCGACTAAAGGACAAAGATTAGCTATTTTAATCAATTACAACTGGTGTATTGAAATTCTTATATATTAAGAAACAGTGAGAAAGATGATCTTACCAAGTCCTGAAATACATCAAAAAGGGTGTAGGAATCAGATGAATTAAAGAGGTCATAATGTGAAAGATACTCACAGAGCCCTAAATACATAAATTTGATCGTGAACGTGAACCAAGATCAAATCGTTTTATTTGTAAGGAAACAAAAAATTTGATCTTATCAGCATGATGATAAGATAATCATTCCAACATGATAATAGTTACCATAAACAGAAATCACACATAATAAAAACCCCAAGGCAGATAAATAAAGACCAAAATAACAACAAATATATTGAAGATGCATACAATGGAAAATTGGAAACATCTTGATCATAATGCCTTCACCCACATCCGAATCACCCTGAAATAATACCACAGAAGTAGACAAGCCAGTGAAGGAACTAAAAAATTAACTCTGAATATTGTGTTTTGATCCATATGCATTTTGATCTTGAAAACTTATTGAATCTGCTGATAATAAGCTATCATGAATTGAAGCGAAAATCACTTTCTAATGTAATCAAGACAAAAGTCGCATTGATTCAACAAAATCATGGTAGATAGAAAACAGAGACAAACCAATCAAAGTTGTAAGCAAATATAATTTTTTTCACAGAATTTTTAATCGGTGTTACCTTAAAACATCTTACAAAATGAATGCACGAGATCCAGATCTAGACTTATAAACCTTCAATTTGGAACTCATGCTGAAAATAAATCAATTGGCGTTGCCTAAAACATCTTTAAAAGTAAATGCATGAGATCCAAAACAAAAATAAAGAGAACAAGCTCGATTAAACCTACGTCTAAGTAAATAAAGTACTATTATGAAGACGAAGCACAAGGTAACACCTTAGTAAGAAAAGTTCCATTTCAAACATCTCAAAAGAACTTGTTCTAATCTCGCAATCTTATGAGATAACCTCTCTATCCAATTTGTAATGACGTTTGTAACTGTAATGCCAAGCAATAAGAGCCAAAAGAGTCCTCAGAGCATAAACAAAGCAAAACTAGATAAAGAAAAAAAATACTAGAAGAAGATTTGTTCTCTTACGAAGCACAAGGAGAATCCTTGTGGATGTTGTAATCAGCAAAAATCAACCCAATTGTCATTCACATTGTGTTTGAATGTTCTCTCGTAACTTTAAAGTGATGGATGGGGGTTTTGCTTTCAATCTAGGATTTCCCCAAAGAGAAGAAGATTGAGATTCAATTTGATTTGATTCTTTATGACGGATTTTCTTCCGTCGTCTTCAAGTTGCTTCGTAGATCAAAACGGTTTGATCTTGAATTGTCGAAATCTTTCACCATGAAACTTAAATGAAGAGAGACGATGAAAAATTGATAGTTGATAAAGTTCTTCAAGTTTGTTTACCAGCGATGTGTAGTAAAGATCAAACATTTGTTGATCCAATCAGGTGGAATCCCCTATTCGCCTTGAAACTTCTTGGTTGTCTTCACTTGTCACTCCATTGTCTTAAACGACCTTTGAAGACCAAGAAAGGAACCAACCTGTGAGTGAGATCATTTAGAATTTGAACAATGCTTCAAGAGGGAGGAGAGAAAACTCTTTCTATATATAAACAATAAACAAAAGTCTCATTTTACAAAAGCGCATTTATCCAAAGGTGGGTTAACAAAGGTCAAAATAACAACAACAATACTACGGAAAACTCTCCAACCATCCTAGAATAACAAACCCACAAAGTAACACAAGCCATTGAAGAAAACCAAAAAGTTTTGATGTCTACATACCTATACCCCTTGGTGAGACACATTTCAGATTTTCCTCAATCATTAGAATCACTAAGAAGTTCCAAAAATCAAAGGGATCCATTGAGAACTTAATTATTTTTTTGAAGGCCATCGACTTTTCATTAAATCCTTTGTTTTTCCCATAACAACACAGATCTAAAGAATTACAAACATAAAAAATGGAGTTAATAAACAAAATGGAAGAAATTCTAAGGCAAAACTAGATAACGCCCCAGATACTTTTTCAATCTTCAGATAACACAAAATTGTCCAAATAATTGTCCACATATAACAAAGCGTGCTATGCACGCTACCATAAACGGAGGTTATATCAAAACAAGACAAAACCTTGAAGACAATAAAATCTTATTTTAGAAAAACCTACATGCCAAAGACAAATATAACCAGATATGAAGACAACTATGGATTTAGTTGTTGCTAAAGCCAGCTAGAAAATAAGACCCAACTCAAAGACATCACGAAAAACTTCCCCGAACAAATAACAGAGGCCAGAACCACAACTAAGCATACGGTAGCAACAAGAATTCATAGTCAAGACACCAATTGAAAGAAAAAAGAGATCGTCCAATCCAACCACACACCACACCTATCAACCACTTTGCAAGGAAATTCTATTAGAACCAAAATTTAGAGTAATCAATTCAAACAAGTGAAATAACATAATATGGAAGGAACAATGGGTTTGTACAAAAAAAAACCATCAATCAAACCTTGACCCTCAAATCTTAGCTGAGTTTCCCTACAAAGATCAAGCAAGGCCAATTAATAAACAATCACCACTAATTATAATGAACTACGATTATAGTTAATGGCAAAAGATTAAATGAAGTGATACTTTGTTGAAGATAATCGTTTATGCAAAAAGTTCTTCTTGGTTCACTGAAACTTTCCAGCTCTTGTCCTTTAGTGTTCAACATTAGGTTTTCAGTTTCAAGTTAAGATGTGGAAAAACTTTCATCAGTTGGTTGTTAAATTTCTTTTGAGGGGTTGATGACCAATAGTTCCAATAGTTTCAATAGTTCCAATCAGCCTCAAGAAACTCCCTTATCACATCTGATCACTCATGATATATCCAATACAATTGAATCAATGTATTGAATCAACAACACAGGAAAAAACATGTAATATAAGAAGCAACATTAAAAAAAGGTATGAGCCGAAATGCAACATAACACTATGAAAATTAATGAACCTCTCGCGGAAATCATAACCGTGTCTGTGAAAGCGTCCGACTTCCCTGAGAAATACGTAAATTAATTAAATAAAAGTCAACACCTACTGCACCGATGACATAAAGAACTCAAAATGACATAAATAACCAAGTCAACATTCAATGAGAATTAACCCCAGAACCTCATGTTTCTTTTTTATTTGTAAAGTTTCTTTTAGAAGCAAGACATGAAGTATTTCGCTGCAACAGAAAATGAAAAAGGTGTCGGCCACAAGGGAGGGAATTACAGTGGATTTATTTTAACATGAGCCCAAGGGAGGGAATTACAGTGGATTTATTTACACCATGCACTAGAAAACAACCATAGCAGAATCTGAAAATATCTTGTTGGGTGCTACCATAAACATGTTTAAAAGTGAATGCATGAGAACAAGTTGGATTTCATGCCTTCCTTATAGATCATGTCTATAAGGAATCCAACAATTACCATGGATCTAATAAAATAGAAAACCAACATACTTTAAATCCAATCATGAAATATTGCCTTTCTTCAATAACTAGTCAAACAAGAAAAACATTACCAATATAATCACTTCTGAAAAAGTAGTCCTTTGGAAAACCATGCCCCAATCATCCCACTTGATTGAGAATTAACGCGTCCACATCTGATCATGTATCATCTTGGAGTTGAAAGTTCTATACTGAAACAATCACCATAAACCTTAGACATAACAAAAATAAACACAACAAAAAAAACCTAGATGAGAAGAAAATGAACAAAGAACATGCTTGAATCTAGACCCTATGTTTGCTCAAGGCAACATGACCCCAAGCACCAATGGAATCAGTTGAAAAGGAGAGATGATGAAAGTTTTACTATGACTGTGAATGGATATTTAATAGAAAAGAAAAAAGACAATTCTTCTTCATTGATGACATTACGCTTCTTCCAGGAATTCTCTAAGCATACGAGAACAGGTCTGAACAGCAATTGACAAACAGAAAACAAAATTGACAAACTCACTTTTTATTGAAGACGATATGCTTTTCCCATATACCATCTTGAGACACTGTCCTGGCAAAAAAATGTAAATCTAATAAATAATACAAACCAATGATAACCAAATTGATTCAGAAAAGACAATTCAAATTAGCTATTAAAAAGCCCCCTTTCAAAATCCCTATCCTGTTGTGCCACTTTATTATAATTAACCCACATAATCTCACGTCCCTACATAAGGGGAAACATAAAAGAGAATGAAACTATCTAACCACCAAAAACATTATGTATGAGCTCACAAAAGTTTTTGATGTGATGATGGTGATGAATTGAGAACTAGCTTCTACAAGATGTGCATACAAAACAACCACCCCTTCATCCTGATCAAATAAAAAAGGATTCGCACCCCATTAGAAAAACTGGAATGAAGCTAAACATCTTAAGGAATATTGTAAACAAACAGAAGCGCAACCAATGTTTTGGGCAAAACTAATTCATAAACTGATAAATAGTTCAATTCCGAAGGTGAAGCAATTTCATAAACTTGTAAAGAACTAGATTTCTATGTTTTGCAGAAGATGACTACATCTCAGAACTTCAATGTCAATTGGAATTCTGAAAAAATCGCATTTGAGAGCCAACAAGAGTCTTCAATTGAAAGTAATCACCTTTTTGTGATCTTCTTGAGATAAGCATCTATCAATTTGCAAGTTGTATGTAACCTTAATGGCAAGCAATAAGAGACAACAAGTCCGCTATTGAAAGTAATCATTATCAGGAAAAATAAAGCAAGACTGAACAAAGAAAATACTAGAAGCAGATTTGTTCTCTTGCGAAGCACAGGAAGAATCCTTGTGAACAATTGAATCAGCAAGAGTCCCCCCAATTGTTTTCAGCAAAAATATCATGAATCTAGGTGGCGGGCTTCCACATTCTGCGTCAATTGTGTCTGAGCATTCTCTCAACCTTCAAGTTAGAGTTGAGAAACTACAATTTCATAAAACATCATTAGGTTGTGTTTTTTATATAACTTAAAATATATGCAAGAAAAATCATATAAACCCATAATAGAGGAGATAAGAACTTACTTTTTTTATTTGTTTAAGGACAACTATTTAACCTTGAATCCTTTGCTTTTTTCCGTAACAAGGCAGATCCAAATAATCACAAACATCATAAAAACTGAGTCCAAAAATAAAGTGTGAGAAAAACTAGAAAAACCACTCGTATAGTTTTTAAATCTATATGTTTCACGAAAATTGTCCTTCAACGTGATCAAAAGTTACCAAAAAAACCAACAAAAGCTTATTTGACAATACAGCGGGAAAAGCCTACATGATCAACCCAAGACAGAGACAACTACGACTTGGTTATTTCTAAAGCCAGCTAGAACATGAGCCCCATGTCAAAGACACCACAAATTAAATAACACAACCCAGATCGACAAAATTTGGAGATGTAAAAAAGGAAAACTTTTGAAATTATATAGTCAAATGGAACTAAGCACACGAGAACCACAAAAATTCGTAGTCAAGGCACCAATTGAAGGAAAACAGAGAACATCCAACCGCACCTATCCACCACATGAAAAGGAAATTCGAATAGAACACAAATTTGCATTCAAACACAAGCTATGGAAATTGAGAGGAATCAATTCAATCAATTAAACAACATAATGTAGGAGGAACAATGAGTTTGTACACAAAAAACCGTCCATGAAACCTCTACCCTCTCATTCCTAAAACATCAATCCAGTATTACTTGAAATATAGAAGCAAATATATATGAATCAAAGAAACGAGATAGTCAATTACCATCATCAGATCTCGCATGTCAAATACCATGGAAAATCAGACACATCATGATAATAATTCAATCACCCTGAAAAAACAAACCACATAAGTAAGACAAGCCAGCAGATGAAATTAAAAAAGTTGCAACACTTACCAAGAAAATTGTAGAATAAATGTAAGTTGACATTTTTACAAACATGTAGATAAATTATAACTAAAGGATCAAGAAACCTAATCATCATGTTGGTTGGCATTTACCCTTGATATCCATCCGTTGTGTCTGCAATAAAAGGTAAATCTATCATAATTACAAATATCTTAAAAACCGATTACAAATGTCTTAAAAACCGATTCCTGAAAACAAAAAGATATAAATCAAACCCGAAACCCCTTTCAATAATCAACAGATTTCACGAAAAAAGTATCCAAAGATAATCGCACTTGCTCTACAATAAAAAACCAAGTTTCTATATCAAAGCCTCAAAAAAATAATCGACAAAACCACTCTCAAGACAATCGATCATTCCAACCTTAGCTAGATGAGATATCAAAAAATAAAGAGTTTCATAAACAACATAGAAATATCAAAATGATACCAATCTCAAGAGATACATGTTTGCTATATTGTTGAAAAACATATAAAAAATATCAAACTTGGTTGGAATACAAACGTTGGAATGAAAGCCAACATTGTACAAGGACCGTTATGAATGGCACCATTAGTGTTTGTTGTAGGAAAATTGCACCTCCCAGAATGTCACTGACAAGTGAAGGAAGTGAAACAATTAATAGGACAATCATCACTTCTTGAATCAAATTGAGTCAGAAAGTGATAGATGATCAATAGTTTAATCAACATAAGTAACCCCCTTGTCAGGTCTGATCGTAATGTTATTGAATACAGTCAAATCGACAAGACAATAAATAACATGTAGTACAATAAAGAAAGCTATCAGAGAGGAATGAACTGATATAGTAGGAAGCCCTGTGAAATAATGAAGACCAGTAGTAGTTCGATTTCCTGTCACGGAAATCATTAAGCACCTTTCAGAACATTCGACTGCCTTGGAGAAAGACATGCATCCCAGTAAAAAACAAATGGACAACACCAACTAATAAATGTCATGAAAAACTCAAAATCATACAACATCTTTGATAGCACTCACTCGACTTCCCTTTACATCTTATGTTAAAGAAAAAAAGGTGATCATCAAAAAACATTCAAATGAATCATACTAAGATAGGAACAAAGACATGCTAATTAAATAAATAGAGTAAACAAATGCTACCATAGTTTAATCTTTTCTTGACGATGGTTTGCTTTCTCCCATAATTTCTTAAGTGTGATTCCCAAACAAACTGGTAAAAAGCCAACACATATGAACACTTATCATTCGAGCAAAACCAAATCACATATCAATAATTTAAACTTAGGTCTCGAAAATCCAACTGTAAACAGGTATTGAACCACTATAACCCACTCCTCGAAAAATGCCATAACAGAGTATAACCACACCAAAACCAAGAATACTCCAGAAAGGTAATCCTATCTTCAGGGCGTCCCAAAAGGTCCAATCTCCTCGACAAGACAATAAGTAACATAAAACACAATAAGTAAGGAGATGAATGACAATACTGAAACACCATTTTGAAAACCAATGAAAACCCCTAGTAACTTATTTCTTTACAACAATAAACAAAGAATAAATAACACGACCTAAGGGAAAGAGATATCACCCAAAAAGAAGAATAGGCACCAAATAAATAAATAACGCTTGGTATCAAAATCACCAAATCATTTTGAGCCTTGTACCACAAAGATTTGATGCACTACAAAATTGCAAATGGAATGAGTTGCTAGAATTCTTATCTTTGGAAAAGCTCGAGTCATTATTACGTTGCAAAGGGGATGAGCTCTCAAAATTTCTTATCATTGGTGAAGATGGAGTCAATATTCCAAAAATGGAAGAGAGCTCCCTAACCTTACCTGAAGTCACCCACCACACCCTGATTCTTCATTATAAGAATAGGCAAGAAAATTAATTACTACAAGTACAAGAGGCAGATCAACCATATTGTTTCATAGTAACTAAGGTACCAACAACAACAAATTAGTTCATAACTAAGCGAGAATTGCCGTTTGGGCTTAAGCTCAAGACATAAAATTTGTAAACTCAAAATAATACATACCAAGTTACCAACACATACCAAATTGATTCGTAAATAGCATATGGGAACTCAAAAATTAAATGTTTTGAAAACCCTTTCGAAAAAACAAAGATTCGTATCATGCCCCTTCATCAAAATTATCCTTGGTAACCTCAAATGCAATTTGCAATATGAATAAGCCACAATAAGCAAAATCTGAAATAACATAACAGTATAAATATAAATTTCTGGAAGGGCACATACAGTTCCTAGTGTGATGATCAATTAAGAACTTCCATAACATTGGAATGATGCTACAACACAACAATCCCTCGAACTTGGTGAAGAAAACCATGAAGAACCAACCCCAACCATAAAAACCAAAAGAGATGAAGCAAATTTTGAAAATTCAATTGATAAAATAATCACCATGAAGGAATTAATAATTAAATGAGACCTTAAATTAGCAACCAACATTTGTAGTAGAAACAGAGATCAGACCTGTTCACTGTCAATCACTTTTTTGTCAAGGCAGGGTCCGAAGGAATATTATTATGTATAGATCCATCCTAATAACATATTAAATTCAAAATTAGTTTCAAACCCTCCATGTCAACCACCCAAGAACCCATCATCTTCACTTGAAGGAAACACCTAGAAATTTGCCTACAGCGCCTGGATTGCAATCAAGATCCAACCAAACTACATCTTCAGGGGAGGTTATAGCGTGTATAAAATTGCAATACCTACACACGAGAGAATCTACTTCTTTACAAAATATCAATAGATTGACTTTTATTATAAAATGTAGAATACATTTAGAGAAAAACTATAATTAATTATTAGTGAGGTGCTGAAACTAACTAGTACTGGATTGCAATCAGATCCAACCAGACTAAGCTAATAGACCGAGGATTCATATATCAGAATATAAACATTATATACACAAAAAGAAAAAAAAAATATGAATTATATAGTCAAATGGAATCAAGCACGCAATAACTTCCAAACTTCATAGTCAAGGCGCCAATTGAAGGGAAAAAAGAACCACCAACCTCACCTATCCACCACTTCATGAGGAAATTCAAATTGAACGCAAATTTGCCTCGAAATACAAATTTATCCAAATTTAGAGGAATAAATTCAAACAAGTCAAACAACATAATGAAGAAGGAAAAATGACTTTGTACAACAATAAACCATCAGTGAAACCTCTACCCGCTCATTCCTAAAATATAAATCCAGTGTTACTTGAAATCTACAAATGCAATATGAAATAGAGAAATGAGACATTTAATAAAACAATTGCAACTATCTGGAATCAACCACGATTGTAGTCAATTTGCAAAACATTAAATGAGTTGATTCTTTGTTAAAGATAATTATAATGAACCATCATTATAGGTAATGAAACACGACTCTACTAAAAGTTCTTCTTGACTTCCCTTCACAAAAAGTTAAGAAAATAAACCCAACTAATAGAGAAGTAGAGTAAAAACCAGTAAAAATCAACAGTTTTAATTCAGCCTCAATTTCTTAGGCATAGCCAATTCATAAACTAGTAGTTCAATTTCCTAGGCAAAGCCAACTCATGAACTTGTAAAGAACTGGATGTCCATACTAAACAGAGAACGATTATACCCACAAGCTAATCCTTTATATAGATCCAAATGGGAGGAAGTATTCACAGCTTCACTATTAAATAACTAAATTTTTGAAAAATTCCATTATGATCATTTAAAGACAAGTTTTTGTGATATTTTTGAGATAATCATCTATCCAATTTGCAATGTCGAATGTAACCATAATAATAAGCAATAAGAGCCAAGAGATTCCTCAATCAAAATTAAACAATTTGAGTATAAGCAAAGCAAGACTGAAGAGAAAAAAATACTAGAGAGAGGAAGATTGTTCTCTTACGGAGCACAAGGAGTCCTTGTGAATAATCGTCTCGAACAACTGAAAACTAGATTTACAAGACCTGGATGAACGTTTGGCCATTTTTGTGGTAGACCTACTTCAATTCTTTCTCATCCAAGGCATCCCTTGAGCTAAAGAGTCTAAATCACATAAGCAAGGGAAAGAAGATTCACTTAGAAACCTTGTTGGTTCAAGAACAGTGAAAACAGTCAAAGAAAGAAACAAACCTGAGGGAATTTGTAAGAGAAGATCCTTCCATGCAGAAATACTCCATTCAACGAAACACGAAAGCTCTTTCACAGGATACCCAATTCAAATGGAACACGTAAAGATAAACCACAACTCATTGGCCAAAGGAACCGCACTAGTTTGGAAACAAAGAAAAGCTAATAAAGACCCACCAAACACAACCATTTCTTAGTTGAAAAGAAGCAAAGGCAATTCGTACAACTACACATAAATGATAGCCTTAGATTGAGTATGCAACATCATAATAAGCTACCATAAATGATAGCTGAAAATCACCCTGTAATCAAGATTTCTACAGAGTTTTGAATGACTAAGAGGTGGACGGTATAATGGCAATGGTGGACCCGCTTTACTGTTTCGAATAGTGAACACAAAGGATGAGTAGATTTGGGGTGCTAAGAAGAATGTTTCATTATTGCTTTAAAAAAAACCAGTCTTTCAATTCAAAATCAAATTAAGACAACTGCTTATATGGATTTTTTGGCTAAATGATACATATGATTGTTCCTCCTGGATTGAACTTACAACTTTGTTCAATTGTGTGCATGGGCGAACTTTAACCACAGAAAATCAAGCCAAGAGGGTCTAATCATTACGAATATTACGAATAGGCGTAGCTCATATGAGGGAGATATGGAATCAATTAATCACTTGTTATTTCAGTTCCTTTCTCAGACGTGTGGTGTAGCATCATCTCTGATTGTGGGGTTCCCCTTCCAAATGGCGTACCATGCACTCCTTCGTTCAACAATGGTTTCTGAGGGGTTTTTTCTTCTCAAGGCAGCTGGTTCTGTAAAGGAGCTTTCTTGGCTTTATGGCAAGAGAGAAATAGGTGAATTCACGAGGTAGAAGTCAACAAGTGCATTTCATATATCGAATAGAACATTGTCTTGACACGAAATAAAACTCTCCAATGTAGTTAGCAATCCCATTTTGAGTTTTAAAGAGTTTGCAATTAATTAATTCATTTAGAATTCTAGAAATAAACCAATATCAAGTAGTTGCAGATATAGACTAATATCAATTACGCTGATTTCAGCTTCTTTTTTTTCTTCTTTTTTCCTTAGTTTCCTAGTCGGTTTAGTTGTTCTCTTGTAAAGGTGATTCATTTCTTCTCAGGCATTACAAGCCTTAAAAAACAACTGATTTGTAGGATTTTTATGCCCCAATTCAAGTGTGTCAATAAGGTCCTTTATTTATTTGAGTTCTTAAAACACAGAAAAGATACACTTCCTAATATAGGTTTCATGATGAAATGTCAAAAGATGCTGACTGTATACGTAAATATAGGTTACACTTAATATAGGTTTCTTAAAGATACTGACTGTGTATGCAAATATAGGTTTAAGATACACTTCACGAGTATCTTATTAAACTCAACTTCCTCTTAATTTTCTTCAGAGTTGTAGAAACAAAGTAGATGGAACATCACTTCCATGTGTGGCTTTGCTCCTTCCTTCTAATTAGCCCCCACCAACACTTGACCTACATCCATATACAATACACTTATTATATGGGTCTTCTAATATTTATCAGTATCTCTCAAACACAGATAGTACACACTTACCTACCTATTTTTTATTTTTGCCCCTACTATTATTTCTTCTTGAGTTTTGTCTCATATTATGCGCGGCACTTTCACCTTAACCTGTCCAAAACTGCCCCGGTGTTAGGAAGAATTGAGTCGAAGTTTTTTCTTCTTCTTCAATCAGTTGATTGGAATTAGAGTGTCAAGTAAAAGTAGGTCAAAAAGATGTTCCACCAAAAAGAGGAAGTGATGTATTAATATCACAATTGACACGACCAGTAACTATAAAATTTTCTTTCTTCCCCATGGATAATGAATTTTAGTTATTCTCTAGAGAACATAAAGTACAATGATACATTATCAAATCGTTTATAAGATACATTAACGATATTCCATTGAACCGATCATATTCTATATAGTATTTCTCATCGAAAACCTGTACAAAACCAAAAACAGAATATATAGCTCAAAGATTCAATTTCCCTTGTTTCACCAAATATAACACTCACACTAAGTCTCCATACAACACATTTCACAAGCTCAAATCAACATTTTTGAAAACCTAGAGATTTCAATAAAAAAAAAATAGATAAATAACACAATTTCAGTTCATTTCCATACAAGCTCAAAGGCTATAATACTAACCTATCTGAAAATTGCATCTGAATCAAAGGACTCTCTTTGACACTGCAATGAGCTGGAGCGGATGCTTGATATGTAAATTTGACATCCGCCTTTGTTTTCGTCTCTCCTCCTGCACTACCACCATTTACGATAGCGATCGAATCCACCTCCTGCTCCTCCTTACGCTCTCTATTCTCCTGCAAAATCATCTTATCCATGGTGGAATTAATAGAGCAGTCCCTACTCAAATCCGCAGCAACAATCACTCCTCCTCCGCCCCTATTCGTTCATCTCTTAGGCAAAATCAATTCATAAACTTGTAAAGAATTGTGTTTCCATGCTTTAAACCAAACGACTACATCAACAGCTTAATACTCTATACACATCAAAGTGGGAAATATTCACAACCTTTACTGTTAGATAACTGGATATCTGAAAATCTCCATTATGAACATTTGAAAACATGTTTATGTGATCTTTTTAAAATAATCATCTACCCAATTTGCATTGTTGTATGTAACCATAATAATAAGCAATAAGAGCCAACAAGAGTCTTCAATCCAAAGTAACTAATTTGACTAGAAGCAAAGCAAGAATTGAAGAGATAAAATCCTAGAGTGGAAGAGTTGTTCTCTTACAGTACACAAGGAGAATCCTTGTGAGTAGTCTTCTCGATTCTTGGGGGGCTTTCGCAGTGGGGTTTCTCCAGTAGTTAGGGTTTAGCAGATTGTTTGTGATGGAGGATCTTCCGTAGTATCCAAGTTGCAACATTGATCTTGAACCTTTTTCGAAACGTTTCACCGTGAAACTTGTTGATATGAAGATCGGTTGGTTCTCTTACACAGCAGAACTGTAATTAGCAAGAATGGTGTTGAATCTTGGTGGGCAAGCATGCGTGCGTGCATCGATTGTGTCTGAATGAACGTGCTCTCAACATACCTTGCTTGGAGTTGCTTGATGTTTGTAGGGCAGGGCCAATTTGACATAGCTTCAATTTTCGTCGGATCGGCTTCCACGCCATTAGAACTGATCACATGGCCGAGGTACACCAATTTTTCTTGAGCAAAAGAACATTTAGAAAGCTTGACAAAAAGTTTGTGCTGTCTGAGAATAGAGAACACTACGGCTAAGTGGTCCAAATGACTGACGAAACTCTGACTGTAAACCAGAATGTCGTCGAAGAACACTAGGACAAATTTCCGCAAGAGGGGCTGAAATATTTCATTCATAAGAGCCTGAAAAGAGGCCGGTGCATTTGTAAGTCCGAAGGGCATCACTTTGAATTCGAAGTGGCCATGATGTGTTTTAAAATCCGTTTTGTGAATGTCGGGGGAATGCACAAGCAGCTGGTGGTATCTTGACCTTAAGTCCAGTTTAGAGAACATTCTGGCACCATGAAGTTCATCCAAAAGTTCATCTATGAGGGGCATAGGGAACTTATCTTTGATGGTGATCTCATTCAACCTCCTGTAGTCGACACAAAATCGCCAGGATCCATCTTTCTTCTTAACTAGGAGTATGGGGGCTGCAAATGGACTATGAGATTGTTGAATTAAACCAGACTCCAACATTTCCTGTACGAGCTTCTCTACGACTGTTTTTTGCATATATGGGATCTTATAGGGGTTCTGAGATGGTGGTGTATGGCCGGGTTTTAATGGAATGCGATGATTAAGGATTCGGCTAGGAGGTAATGAGGTAGGGGTTTGAAATGTATCACTAAATTGTGAAATGAGTGTTTGTATAGCAGGGTCAGGTTGTGGAACAGTATCTTGGACAGTCATAGAGAAAACATGACAGAAGAAAGAGCTAGCTCTATTTTTCCACAATTTAGATGAACCCTTGGACTCCAGTAGGCACAATTCAGCATCTTCTGATCCTCCTTGTAAGGTAACTGTCTGACCATTGACAGACAAGGTTAGTTGAAGCTTCTGAAGGTTCAAGGTAATATCTCCAAATTTCTTCAACCAGTCTCCACCCAGGACCATGTCGTATCCTCCTAGAGGCAGCACCCTAACCCGACTTTCGAATGAAACCCCTTGCATTGACCATATCAAACTCTGGCAGACAGCATTGCTCAGCACTTGGTCGCCATTAGCCACCTTAACCATCATTTGTGGTGTTAGACACGTAGGCCATTTAGTGGCTTTCACCACTCTAGGGTCAATAAAGGAATGGGTGCTGCCAGTATCAATCAAAATAGACACTGGTTTCTTCCTGATCAGCCCTTTGATTAGTAGTGTGTTTGTAGAGGAGCAACCATGGAGAGCATGTAGAGAGATCTCCATATCAGTAGGGACCTCTTGAATTAAATTCTCAGTCTCAATGTCAGGGAAGTCATCAGACGCATCAGGTTGCTCATCTTCTGGAATCAGCATATATAGGTGCTGAGATTTGCATAAGTGCCCAGGTTTGTACTGCTCATCGCAATTGTAACAGAGGCCCTTCTCCCTGCGCAAGCGCATTTGGCTGGGATTGAGGCGTCGGATAGGTGGTGTAGATGCTGGTAGTCTAGCAGTATTTTGGTAAGGTGAACGAAAGGATGGTCTGTGTTGTGTATTGGAGTTGTAGTTGGGGTGGTTGGAGTGGGTGAGTTGTGACGTAGGATTGGGTGGATGACTTGTTTGGTTGGCAATGGTGGTGGGAGTATGAGTTTGGTTTATTGTAGTATGGTTGAGTGTGATGTGGTCTGGACGTGTTTTGAGCTTGGGATGCCTCATGCATCCTAGCCAGAGAGAGGGCTTGCGTCAGTGTAGTAGGTTTAAAGAGCTGCACCATAGCTTTTATATGTGTTTTCAAACCACTCAGAAAACTGAGTACGAAGTACTGCTCGTCCAGATGATGGTTGTGAGTTAGCATTAGTGAGCGTAACTCTTCAAATCTATCAAAGTAGTCATTAACCGTTCCTTGTTGAAGAAGTTTATTGAATGAGTCAACGAAATTATCCAGCACTGCCTCTTCAAAACGCTCGCAGAGATCCCTGCTGAATTGCTTCCACTGAGGAATTTCTCTCCCCACATGGTGGTCAACAAACCACATATCTGTTTTACCCGACAGATGAATCGAAGCCATGCCTACTTTGTTATCCTCTGAGACTTGGTAAAACTCAAAATATTTCTCACATTTTTTTACCCATAACCTGGGGTTTGTGCCATCGAAAATAGGAAAATCCAGTTTAGGTAATCTGGGAAACATACCTGGGTTCTCCCAATGAGTTTGGGAGTTGGATCGATGATCAGACTGATTAGAATCTGGGGCAGCTGAGGAGCTCGGTTCATTGACGTTTATTGGAACAGGTGGAGTTTGAATCAACTGGAAGAGTTGATCAAACCTTGAATCCATATGTTTGCGATTATCTTCCAAGCGTTGTGCTAGTCCTTCATGAGTGAGAGTTAGTTTGTGGAATCCACTGTTTAAGAATTCGATCTGGCCAACTGTCTCATTATGATTCTTCCTTGTCTCTCGTATGAACTGCTCGAGTTCCTTTCCCCTAGTCTCCATCACTCTGTAATGGTGGTGCTCACTCACAGTTCCAAATGATCAAACGGCTCTGATACCAAATGTCACAGATGTGACTCAGATGGAACAATCAGATGAACAAAATAGGAATGAATGCTATATTGAATATGAAAGCAAGGTTACAACTAGCTAGGGCTCAGTCTGATCTACAGAACTGGCTCTGGTTCTCTCTTCTTTCTCTGCTCTGTTCCGCTCTTCCCTTCCCCTATTTAACTACAGTAAGAATAACAGAATTACAAATTTGAGCCAGTAGGCTTAGGACACGTGTATGCTCCCATGTGCTATTATAACTAACTGATGGTGTTATTACCAAAATCTCCCTGAATTCAAATTCAAACAATTTCAGAGTTGGCGCCATCTTTTCCTTTTGGCGCCTTTGCGTAAGTGCTTCCATTATTCTCTTTTCTGATCTATTTGTAACTATGACATAATCTACCCAATTTGCATTGTTGTATGTAACCATAATAATAAGCAATAAGAGCCAAAAAGAGTTTTCAATCCAAAGTAACTAATTTGACTAGAAGCAAAGCAAGAATTGAAGAGATAAAATCCTAGAGTGGAAGAGTTGTTCTCTTACAGTACATTCTCCTTGTGAGTAGTCTTCTCGAATCTTGGGGGGCTTTCGCAGTGGGGTTTCTCCAGTAGTTAGGGTTTAGCAGATTGTTTGTGATGGAGGATCTTCCGTAGTATCCAAGTTGTAACATTGATCTTGAATCTTTTTCAAAACATTTCACCGTGAAACTTGTTGATATGAAGATCGGTTGATTCTCTTACACAGCAGAACTGTAATTAGCAAGAATGGTGTTGAATCTTGGTGGGCAAGCATGCGTGCGTGCATCGATTGTGTCTGAATGAACGTGCTCTCAACATACCTTGCTTGGAGTTATGGTTCTCCTGTCGATTGAAATGTAGATTAGATAGAGTTGTTCAAGTTTCTTACCTAGCAAGCAGCGAAGAGGACAAAACGAGTGTTGAAGAGCAAGCAAGATCGCTTAGGGTTTTCACGAACATCACTCCTCCTCCAAAGAGATGGAGACTCGATTCTTCAATTATTTCTTTGTTTCAATTCCGTCGTGTCGTCTGTCTTCAAGTTTGCTTCATCAAACAAAGAATGTGGGTCGGGTCGGGTCGATCTTTCATCGTCAAGAAACTTACTTGGATTCAAAGTGAGTGAGAGAAAGAAGATGAAGAAGACCAAGAAGGGAGTTGTTTCTTACCAGGGAAAGGGAAAGGGAAGTGAAATGAAGATCAAACACTGCCATGGATCCGCTCAGGTGGAATCCCTCTTCGATCGCCATGAAATTCTTTCTCGGCAATGAAACGACCGTTTCAAGAAATGGAACCTGTTTGAGATTTGAAACACAGAGCTTCGACTCTCTCTCTATTTATAGGTTTTGGATTTTCCCGACCGTTGCATTGCGTTGCGTTCAAGGACTATCGTGTGAACCTTCCTTCCAGGTGAGGAGGTTTTGTTTCCTTTTTTCTCTCCTTTTTTTTTCTTTTTTTCTTTTTTACCCCTCCGGCTCCAACCTCCCATCCGAAATACCACTTATAGGATTTGAACCTTAGACTTGTGATATTATTATTAATCACGAGCTTATCAGCAGAGCTAGTATCATTAGCAGTTTTTGTTTCCTTATTAGTGCAATTTTACCCATATTCACCCACCTAACATCGTAAAACAAAATAGACTATTATAATCGAACTAGCACCTTAGCACTATGCGCGCCACAATTGCCTATTTGCTATATTAGCACATGCTCAATTAACAGTGTTGAGTTTTTTTATTAATTAAAATTAATTTCACGTAAAAATTATGACATACTATTAATACGTTTTATAAAATCAATATATAATTAATTCATTGTACCTATTATTCAAAAGGATAATTTAAATTGTTAACATCGTAAAAAGAACATATAAGAGCCAAACGGTTTGTTAGGTTAACTCTGTAATTATTTAGGGCATTTTTTAAATTAATGGGAATCTGAAAATTTTTAATGACACTGTGGTAAATATCATAAAAGAAAATTTGTCATGTTTTGAAGATTTTGAATGGTATGTTTAGTACCTCAGGATTCTAGGAAAGCGTTAACTAATGAATCTGAGTCAATTTGGCAAGTTGACTCATTAATGCTCAATATTTTCCGAAATACACCAAGTTTCATCTTTGGTCTAACACATCAAACTTTTTAGACATTTTCCCCTCACTCTTATGCATGATTGATTCTCTAAGGGTGGTTGTGTGTGTTGTACACCAAAAGTTATACTGAAGACACACCCAAAATATCCATAAAATCCAAAATTTATCAAACATCAATTAATACCCCAAATATGTAATTCTAAGCAACTCTTAATCCAATCCTCATAAATCCATTGTATACGTGACAATTTGGCCCGAACACAATAACACGGTCCAAAACCAACTCGTTATTGAGTCTGTTAACTTTCGAATCAAACGGGTCTATCATGTCAAACATGGCATTTGGTGTTAGTTTCGTCAGATTTAACAGATCATTTTCAAGTTAACGGATCATGTCATTTTGGGTCGGATTGCGTCAAGGTATAAACATTTTTTTGCTGAATTAGGTCAAACAGGTTTGGTCATGTCAACCCTTTTCCAAGCAGGTCGGTTTTCGTGTTTTATGTTTCTGACCTGATATCAAATGTGTTGTGTTCGTTTCTATATAGGTGACCCGACACAACCCGCCTCATTGCCACGTCTAATCCATTGATATCTACGTAAGTGGGGATATTGGCATTGAATTTGCGTGTTTTTTGTGCGTGCAATTTGTGCTGGTGAGAAAGGTAAGAAACTGAAGAAAAATATGAGAGATCGAGACTCGATAAAGGAAAAAGGGAGGGGTTATTGGGTTTTTTTAATTATTTTAACTACAATGACAAAATTACCCCTTGCAAAATTTCGTGATATGATGAAAATGCTTCACGCGTTGAAGCACACATGCAGGTACTATTCATCTGACCCTTTGTTTTTGAAGTAGAAGAGATATACACAAGAGGGAATAAACTAGGTGACCAAATTGCTTGTTTGAAATCTGAATCATGTTCGATCTGAAATCTTATTTATGGTACAAAACTCAATATGATTTGGTAAGTTGTGGTCAAATCCGAATCCGGTCCAAAATCACTTAATATTGTAATTTTTCTTGTATTATAAAATAATTTATTAAAATCTAACTAAAATAACTAAAAACACCCTCATCTTAATATTAATACCCATAACTTAAAAAATATTTAAGCAATCACAATTCAAATTTCACATTTATATCCAGTTCGAATTAAAAAATTCAAATCTTTATCCAATTTTATCAAATTGAATCAGATTTCGGATAAAATCAAGTTCATTGACACCCCTTACTCACTGATGATTGTTAGAGATATTTTTGTTACAACCCAAAGCATGGAGAATATAACTCAACTCTACAATCCATGGACTTCTCATTGTATACACCGAAATGGATGAAAACAACTCATCCACAATTTAATACATATTGTGGTTCTAACAAATGTTCTAGTGCATACATTGTGTACGATTAATGCTAGGGTGAGAAAGGTGAGAAACAGAAAAAAAAAATATGAGAGATCGAGACTCGAGAAACGAATAGAGGGTGGATTATTGGGTTTCTTATTATTTTTAACTCAAATGACAAAATTACCCCGTACAAAATTGTTATATAATGAAATTGCCTCGCATGTTGAAGAAGCACACTTGTAGGTACTATTCATTCAACTCTTCGCTCTTTAAGTAGTAGAGATATATACAAAATGGGAATAAACAGATCGAATTCAGACCAGATTGCTTGTCTAAAATCTGGATTTTGTCCTATCCGAACTCTTATTTAATGGTACAAATCTCAATGACTTAATATTGTAAATTGTGGTGGAATCTGAAATCCGATAAGTTGTGGTCAAATCCGAATTCGATCCTAAATCACTTAATATTGTAAATTTTCTTGTATTATCAAAAAAATTATTAAAAATCTAACTAAAATCAAATAATCGTATAATATATCTAAGGATGTGGGGTTGGGTTTTATTCAAAAGGCCTCTTTGCAATCAGGGAATAGATAATTTTCTTACATTCCATTATGAAAACTTTACATGAGATGTGAGACTATTCAAGCCAACATACAAAATCTAACAATAGCTAGCATTTGCATCAGCACAATACACATTAAATCTATTTATACACATAAAATATGAGAAAAAAAAATGAAGGTAAGAGGAAACAAGAAAAGTAAAAATCAAGAACAAAAAAAAAGAAATGCAATTTATATCTTATTGAAAATGTTTCATCTCTTTACCTTGGATGAGTAATAGTAATATTTTGCTTGGTTGTATAAAATTCTTATATAGTTGAATTAAGGATAATATGATGGCATGCAGAGATGATATAAGTGATTATCAGCGTAAAAAAAAAAATTACACATAAGATCAAGAGATTAACCGAAAATGCAAAAAGTTATTAGTGTATAAAAACTAGATTTAATTAGGGAAGTAGTAGTTAGCAATCTTCTTCTACAATAATGTTTAAAGTTTCATTCATGCTGTATAGTGTGGTTTTCATGTTCTAAATTCACGAGCAAACTAGGAAATAATACTGCAGAATGTTAAAGTTGAAGTGTAAGTTGTAAGTAGTATAATAATTGATTTTTACAAAGAGATGGTATCATGCATGGTAGGTAATTGTCTTTCTCAAGCTAAGCTTATTATTATGTGATTTTTTGCAAAAATCGGATGGTCTTGGTGGAGGCTTCCCTTTACAAATTCCTTTTGATGACCATGATATTATGTATTGGTCTCTCAATCAAAGCAACAATGGCCAAGCTCATACCTCATAATCGTTGCAAAGCAAAACATATTAACTTATATCTATATTTGAAAATATTAACATCATCTCCAAAACACAGTTCGTGAGCGTTTGAGAAATGACATTCATTAGAAATTTAGATGTGGGTAGGCAAGTATATTAATCATGTTACAATGTTGTTTTTTAATTAACTCATAAACAAGGGAAAATGGAAACATAGATTTTCATTAACAGGTCGAGTAAAAACTTTAGGGTTAATTTGGTTTTAGGTCTCATGATTTATACCAACTTTGAGTTTGGCCCTCATTAGTATATGCCTATTTGAGTTTAATATTCAATTAGAAGAATAATTGAGTTTAACCCCCATATTGACGTTGACTGCCCCAATCAACATGAATCATATACATTGACTTTCCATGATTGTTTCAATATCAATAAAATTTAGAAATACCATTTACTTAGACTGCACATGCAAGTCACATGTTGGGTCTAAAATAACAACAAAATTCATCCAATGGCTGAAGATCTCTTTACAAATCACAAAGACATCCAACAACTTACCTTCATCTCGTTCACCCTCATCAAACCAACCCAAAATCTACACTACCCACTTTATCAAACATCATTATAAATACAATAAAATATTTTGAAAGTAGATGGGATAGGTTTGGGTATTTAGTTCACTCATGGTTCCCACTCATCACTATTCACTCATCATCCATCTGACATAGATGATGATCCCTCTTATCCGATTTCCAGTAACAAATTTAAAAACCATTTTCCAGACCATTTTACACCTGCTCATATGTCGAATACTTTAATCCTTCCCAGGTTGTCATCATTTCTATGACACCCTTTACCCGTGTCAATCCGTTTGACATATTAACTTTCGAATCAAACTGGTTTATCATGTCAAACATGGCGTTTGGTGTTAGTTTTTGTTAGATTTAACAGATCATTTTTAGGTTAACGGGTTGTGTCATTTCGGGTCGGATTGCGTCGGTGTATAAACATTTTTTTTGCTGAATTTGGTCAAACGGGTTTGGTCATGTCAACCCTTTTCCAAGCAGGTCGGTTTTCGTGTTTTATTTTTCTGGCTCGATATCAAATGGGTTGTCTTCGTTTCTATATAAGTGACCTGACACAACCTGCCTCATTGCCACGTCTAATCTATGATATATACGTAGGTGAGGATATTGGTGTTCGATTTGCGTGTTTTTTGTGCATGTGATTCGTGCTAATGAGAAATGTAAGAAACAGAGGAAAAAATATGAGTGATCGAGACTCGATAAAGGAAAAAAGGGAGGGGTTATTAGTTTCTTTATTATTTTAACTACAATGACAAAATTACCCCTTGCAAAATTTCGTGAAGTGATGAAAATGCCTCACCCGTTGAAGCACATATGCAAGTATTATTCATATGACCTTTCGCTTTTTAAGTAGTAGAGATATACACAAGAGGGAATAATTTAATCGAATTCAGACCAAATTGCTTGTTTGAAATCTAAATCCTGTTCGATCCGAAATTTTATTTAATTGTACAAATTTCAATATGAATCTGGTAAGTTGTGGTCAGATTCGGTAAGTTGTGGTCATTCCCAAGCAGGTCGGTTTTCGTGTTTTATTTTTCTGACCTGATATCAAACGGGTTGTGTTTGTTTCTATATAGGTGACCCGACACAACCCGCCTCATAGCCACGACTAATCCCTTGAAAAAATATGAGAGATCGAGACTTGATAAACAAAAAATGGAGGGGTTATTGGTTTTTTTTTTTAATTATTTTAACTACAATGACAAAATTACCCCTTGCAAAATTTCATGATATGATGAAAATGCTTCACGCGTTGAAGCACTCATGCAAGTACTATTCATCGAACCCTTCGCTTTTTAAGTAGTATAAATATATACAAGAGGGAATAAACTAATTGAATTCAGACCAAATTGCTTGTTTGAAATCCAAATCCTGTCCGATCCGAAATCTTATATAATGGTACAAATCTCAATGTGAATCCGGTAAGTTGTGGTAAAATCCGAATGCGATCAGAAATCTTTTAATATTGTAAATTTCTTGTATTATAAAATAATTTATTATAAATCTAACTAAAATCAAATAATCATATAATATATAAAGATGTGTTTATAATTAGGTGCTGAAATGACTAAAATCACCTTTGTCTTAATTTTAATACCCATAACTTGAAAATATTTAAGCAAAACCCGAATCTGATCCAATAAGCAATCACAATTCAAATTTTACATTTATATCCAATTCGAATAAAAAAAATTCAAATCTATATCCAATTTTATCGAATCGAGTCAGATTTTGTATCAAATCAAGTTCATTGACACACCTTACTCACTGACGATTGTTAGAGATATTTTTGTTCAACCCAAAGCATGGAGAATATAACTCAACTCTACAATTCCATGGACTTCTCACTGTATACACCCAGATGGATGAAAACAACCCATCCACAATTTAATTTATATATTGTTGTTCTAACAAATGTTCTAGTGCGTACATAAGCATTCGATTCGTACATTTTCTGTGCGTGCGATTAGTGCTAGGGTGAGAAACAGAAGAAAAAATATGAGAGATCGAGACTCGAGAAACGAAGAAGGGATGGATTATTGGGTTTCTTATTATTTTTAACTCTAATGACAAAATCGCCCCTTATAAAATTTCATTATATAATAAAATTGCCTCGCATGTTGAAGAAGCACACTTGTAGGTACTATTCATTCGACCCTTTGCTCTTTAAGTAGTTGAGATATACATAAAATAGGAATAAACAGATCGAATTGGAACAAAATTGCTTGTCTAAAATCCGGATCCTGTCCGATCCGAAAATCTTATTTAATGGTATAAATCTCAATGACTTAATATTGTAAATTGTGGTTGAATCCGGAATCCAATAAGTTGTGATCCAATCCGAATTTGATCCGAAATCACTTAATATTGTAAATTTTCTTGTATTATCCAAAAAATTATTAAAAATCTAACTAAAATCAAATAATCGAATGTATATATTAAAGAATGTGGGTTGGATTTGATTCAAAACACCTCTTTGCAATTAGGGAATAAATCATTTTCTTACATTCAATTATGACAACTTTACATGAGATGTGAGACTATTCAAGCCAACACACAAAATCCAATAATAGCTAGTGTTTGCACCAGCACAATACACATTTATCTATTTATACACATAAAATATGAGAAGAAAATGAAGGTAAGAGGAAACAAGAAAAGTAAAAATCAAGAATAAAAAGAAGAAATGCAGTTTATATCTTAGTGAAAATGTTTCCTCTCCTTACCTTGTCATGAGAAATAGTAATATTTTGCTCTGGTTGAGTGTAGAAAAGTAAACATGTGTTTTCAAAAGAATTATGAATGGTTGGTTGTATGAAATTCTTATTTAGTTGAATTAAGGATAATATGATGGCAGGCAAGGATGATATAAGTGATTATCACTATAAAAAAAATAACACATAAGATTAGGAGATTAACCGAAAGTGCAAAGAGTTATTAGTGTATAAAAGCTAGATCTAATTAAAGGAGTAGTAGTTAGCAATCTTCTTCTACAATAATGTTTAAAGTTTCATTCATGTTGTATAGTGTGGTTTTCATGTTCTAAATTCATGAGCAAACTAGGAAATAATACTGCAGAATGCTAAAGTTGAAGTGTAAGTTGTAAGTTGTATAATGTTAGGTTTCTACAGGGAGATGGTATCATGCATGGTAGGTAATTGTCTTTCTCAAGCTAAGCTTATTATTATGTGATTCTTTGCATAAATCGGATGGTGGAGGTTTCCCTTTACAAGTTTCTTTTGATGATACAACATGGCCAAGCTCATACCTCATAATCGTTGCAAAGCGAAACATATTAACTTACATCTATATTTGAAAATATTAACATCATCTCCAAAATACATTTCGTGAGCGTTTGAGAAAAGACATTCATTAGAAATTTAGATGTGGGTAGGCAAAATATATTAATCATGTTACAATGTTGTTTTTTAATTAACTCATAAACAAGGGAAAATGGAAACATATATTTTTATTAACAGGTCGAGTAAAAACTTTAGGGTTAATTTGGTTTTGGGTCCCATGATTTATACCAACATTCAGTTTGACCTTTATTAGTTTATGCTTAATTGAGTCTAGAACTCATTTAAAAGAATAATTGACTGCCCCAATCAACACTAGTCATATACATTGACTTTCCATGATTGTTTCAATATCATTAAAATTCAGAAATACCCTTTACTTAAACTGCATATGCAAGTCACATGGTGGGTCTAAAATAACAACAAAATTCATCCAACGGCTGAAGATATCTTTATAAATCACAAGGACATCCAACAACTTACCTTCATCTCATTCACCCTCATCAAACCAACCCAAAATCTGTATTACCCACTTTATCAAACATCCTTCTAAATACAAGAATAGATTTTGAAAGTAGATGGGATGGGCTTGAGTATTTATTTCACTCATCACTACTTAGTCCTCATCCATTTCTTATGACATAGATGATGACCACTCTCATCCCATTTCCAGTAACAAAATTAAAAACCATTTTCAGACCATTTTACGCCTACTCATATGTCGAATACTTTAATCCCTCCCAAGTTGTCGTTATTTCTTTGACTCAGTGAAATATGTTCTCCCTCCAATTCATGTTCCATTAACGTAACATAAAATGATCATCACTTTAGTTGCTAAAATATCACACAAAGAAAACAAAAAACTAGACATGCCAGTTTGCTTCATGACCCCATTGAAAATCCATTATAATTAACCATCTAAACTTAATGAAATGTCTTCCTTAAACTTGTCATCTATCAAGGAAGAAGAACACTAGTAATAAAAAAAATCAACCTTTTTGATCACTTGAGATCACCAAGAACAAAGCTTTTATCAACAAAATAATCATCAAAACTATAAAGCGGTACCACCTTGTCCCCGTACTTGTCAAACAACCCATTCAACTCTCTCTTGACCACCTTTCTCAGCTCCTCAATCTTGTCCAATGCCTTCTCCACCCCAAACACACCCACAAAGCTCTTACCTCTCTCATTCTCTTCCCCTCTACCCTTCCTAATCATATTCTCCTCCATCGCAGAGTGGCAAAAAAGCTTATTGAAAGTGTTGGAATCAGGGAGATTGATTTTATTGAATGAAAATGCGAGGTTGTGATACCAAATGGCAACATTGATGGAGGATAATAAAGGATTGGTATCGGAATCCGCAGTGGCAAACAGAAGGCAAGTGAATTGGCTAGAGGTGTATTGAAGATGAGGGAGAATCATAGGGTGCATTTACTGAGCCGTAAAATCAATAATCTTCAGGGGAAAATTAATGCATTGGAGAAGAGGAACACACTACAAGAAATCTATCTTTTACCAACAAAATTATTGTTACGAAAATTGATTTCCTTCTTAATATTGTATCATTGTCAACGAATACAAAATTTCCTTGAAAAAGCCATAAACTTGTAACTGTTTTCCAACAAAATATATTTTGTAGGAAACATTCCTTATTAAAAAGGTGGCGGGAAGCATTCCCTCCATACCCAATTTCTCGCCAATTTGATTTAACAACAAAGTTATTTTTATGGCCACAAAATACTTGTTCCTTAATAATTATGGCATCATCTGAAATGAAATATTTTGTTGCTAAAGAAGACCAATTTTAACAACAAATCACTTTCCTTGTTAATTAATATTCAATCTTATTCATCTCTCTTTAGTAAGGAAATATGTTTTCCTAGACAATAATTACATTATTAGTAATGATTCGGTTCGTCGATAATGATTGATAATTTTTTCTATTATTTTTTTTTCTTATTAAAACTTGTTTATTAATTTATAGCAACAAAGTAACATTTCGTTGAAAATTGTCACACTATTGGCAACGTTTTTTATTTTGTTGGAAACAATATCTTTTTTTAATGAAATCTCTATAGCTAGGAAATAAGATTTTGTTGGTAATTATAACCTTGTTCGTAACAAATTGTTTTCTAGGTAAAAACTGATAATTATTTTCATGAAAATTTATTTCTCATTAAAGCTCACTAACTATTTTATAGTGACAAGTCATTATTTTGTTGGAAATTGGTATACTCGCTACAAAAAATGTTTTATTTACTAACAAATTTTATTTTCCTTGTTAATATGTTACTATTTCAAACAAAAATAAATTTCATTGAAAAAACCATAGAGTTGTCACTTTTTGTAACAAAATCTATTTTGTTGGCAACTTTTCTTTGTAAAGAGGTGGCGGAAAATATTCATTCCAAAACCAATTTCCCACCAACATTATTTAGAAGTGCAAGAGAGGGATAAGAGTAACAAGAGAGAAATGATAGCTTTAGAAGTGTGTTTAGATGTGTTTCGAAGTTGATGACATTTGATGAGATGGGTGATGAGTGAATTGAATACCCAAACCATCCCATCTAATTTCGAAATCCTTTCATGTATTTAGTAGGAGTTTGTTGAAGTCTATAGTATAGATTTTGGGTTGGTTTGATAAGGGTGATAGAGATTATAATATATTGTTGGATGTCCTCGTGATTTTTAAAGAGATTTTTAGCAGTTTGATGAATTTTGTTGTTATTTTAGACCCAGCATGTGTCTTGCATGTTCTGTCTAAGTAAAAGGTATTCCTAAAATTTATTGATATTGAAACTGTGATGAAAAGTTAACGTATTTGACTAATGTTGATTGGGACAGTCAATGTCAATCTGGGGGTTAGACTCAGTTAATTTTTAAAACGAGTACTAGACTCAATTAAGCATAAACTAATGAGGGCCAAATTGGAAAAAAACCCTAAATAATCTTAACTTTGGTATCAATAAATTTAGACTTTAGGTCCCACAGTTTATAACAACTTTGCGTTTAGGTCCTACATTTATAACGGAGAGTTACTGGTCAACATGGTCTTGGGATCCAGATTCAAAGTTGGACAAACTTGGGACCCAAACTCAAAATTGGTACAAGCTATAGGACCAAATGCAAATTAACATAAAATTTTGGCAAGTGCTTAGCATATTTCACCTCATTCCATTTATTATGAGTAATACCAAATTGAGTCAATAATTTTCACTTTGTTCCATACTCTTTAGCTTTTCTATATATTGAGGCCCAACCCATGCCTGCAACTACCACGATCGCATGCCAAATCACATACATTTAAGCCTCCATTGTATTATAATTTCTTAATCTAGCATAAAAGCAGTTGAACATGACATAAAAGTTGCAAATCAAGACACTCAGTTATTTCTGACCTTTTGCTCAAGACAACCACCGAAAGCTCTTTAAAACACTTAAACCATTGTATAACAAATCAAGAGCATTTCAATTTTTATGCCCCTGACTTGTTGGTATTGTTATTTGATTTTAGTCATTTGAATAAAATAATTATAATTTTATTCTTCATTTTAGATTTATAAAATTATTGTTGTTAACATTATTATTTATTTTAGTATGTATATTATTGTTAGTTAATTAATTATTAATATTCATTTATTTAGATAACTATTATATCATCGCATTTTAAAATGTTGGGATAACATTCACAAATGCTATATTGGGATGACATTTCATAGCATTCACAAATGCTATGTTGTAATAGCATTTTCATAAGGCTATGTCAATTAGATAACATGGACTACTATGACTTGCACTAAATGCTATAGTACATCTTTCATAGCATTATTGCAGTGCTGTAAAATGCCAATTTTGTTGTAGTGATCCAACCAAACACACCCTCAAAAGCATCAATAAAACTGTCCTAAAACAAAATGACAACACTCAAACCCAAAACAGGAAAACACTCATACATTTTACGAGTTAACAAATTTCAGGTAAAATTTCCACAGATAAGTTACTACAAATGGAACCTTCTTTATTAAAACAACTCTTAAGAAACCTGAAGCCAACAAAGGGTTTGTCTACACAGCGAGGAAAGGGGCGAGGGAGGGGGTGCATCCGTTCACCCCTCGAGATGCGTGAAGGGCCTCGAGATACGTACTTTCACGCATCTCGAGGGGGATGAACGGTTTCACCCCCCTCCCTCGCCCGTTTCCTCGCTCCTTTCCTCGTCATTTAGAATTTCCCGCCAACAAAAGCTTATTAGAAAATACAATCAGAGAAACCTACATGATTACCCAAAGACGAAGACAACTTGTTGCTAAAATTAGCTATAAAATGAGCGCCAGGTCAAAGGCACCACAAAACAACCCCGAATGAATGCAATACAGATTGACAAATCTTGAGATATGCAAATGGACAAAAATCCAAAATTATACAGTAAAATGGACTAAGCACGATAACAACAAGAATTCATAGTAAATGCACCAATTGAAGGGAAAAGAGAACATCCAACCCAACTAATTGCAATTCATTTTTTCTCTCCCAAAACTTATTGGCTTCCCTGACAATGTGTGTAGAAGGTAAACCCAACCAAGTAGAGTACAATCCAGTAAAAAACTGTTAACAGAACAACAGTTTCAATTGAGTCTCAAAATATTTAATTTGATGAGAAAGTTTTTCATATGAGACAATCTTGGCACTTATATTTCAAATGAAGATAAAACATAGTGCAAAAGAGAAGTTGCCTGACAAAGTTTCAAGACAATATAATTATACAATACACACTTACCAAATCAACTCACACCAGTAAATGGTTGATAGTTCTAATTTAGTCTCCAAAAATTGCCAAGCGATTAACCAAGGGTAATTCGATGGGGAATGAGGATATCCAATCCTTGAATAATCAACATGATAATTAACTAATAGGTTTTTATTGCTAAATTAGATCCTAACTTTATACAAAATGTTTTGAACTCCAAATAAGCTATGCTTTCAGGTGAGCATCTGTCGGCCATTGAGAAAACACATAACTTTTTTAGATAATCATCCATCCAATATGCATGTTTTACGTCATAATGCCAAGCAATAAAAGCCAACAAGAGTCATTAATCAAAACTAATCAGTTTGATAAAAAAACAAAACAAGACTGAAGCGAGGAAATATTGGAGGAAGAATTTTTAACTAACGAAACACAGAGAATCCTTGTGAATAAATGTAATCAGCACACTACACCAAATTGACATATTTGTAACAACTCCTAAAACAGTAACACTTTCGAGCTGTTACAATCCACCAACAATTTCAAGTCAAAAACTAAATTTAGTCAAAAAAATGAAAAAACAGTTACACAAAAAAAGTAATACAATAAATTAGATCACTATGAATAGTATCACTTGTAGGACCATACTATTCATGGTGATACAATTATTGCATCAGTTTGTTTGTGAAAATGTGTAAAATTACTTTGTGGATTGTTATAGCTCAAAAGTGTTATTGTTTTGGGGGTTGTTACAAAAATGCCAATTTGGTGTAGTGGCATGAACCATCTTGAATCTTGGTGGGCTTTCACAATGTGCGCTGATGTCTCGTACCAAGCTGATGGATGGGGGTTTTGACGATTATCTCCATCGATCATCCCTTCAAAAAGAAAGATATGGATTAACAATTCGATTTGATTCTTTCTAATGGACATTTTCTGTTATGGTCTTCAAGTTGCTTCATTGGTCAAAATTGTTTGATCTTGAATCTTGTAAAAATATTTCACCGTGAAAGAGAGAGATGATGAAGTATTGATGAATAAAACGATTGACACAACATTGATAAATGAGCATATAGAGATTCATACAACATAGAAACGTAAAGATGAACACTAATATAAGGACATACGTGTTTGTTGTATGGTTGAAATATAGCAAAATTAACTAATCATATGCATCTGAATATTTAACTAGCCATATACATCTGTAAAACCCAAAAAAAAAAAAAGTCTTACGTATTTCTTGGCCTCGAGATGCATGGTTGTGCCACGTCTCATGATCATGCAATGGGAAACAGTTTCTCGCTTGTCATATTGATGATATTCATGGTTTGCAAGTTTAGAGCACATAAATATCCTCCATAGCTTTCATTTTGTCTAAGCGGGTTATCAAGCAATCACATCCGTGATTTACTTTTATGTAACTTCAAGAGCTAATCAGCTCACTTCCGCAGAACTCACATCCTTTGTTGTTTTGTTTTCTCCCTTGAAAACACGATTCCTGCCACACCTACACGGGCCACAAAAAAAGCTGAGGTTTCAAGAGAACATCCGTTGGCCATAGAGTAAACATATAACTTCTGGTGAAGGACTCAGGAGTGCTATAAAACCACTCCCCAGGTCTGCACGATATGAATTTTGTTTCCTCATGGAGTGCTAACTCTAAAAGGTTCGCCAAAATATTTTTGGCCCTAATGAAACCTAAAATTTTCCCTCTTTAATTGTGAATGATACATAAAGCTACAAAATGAAAATTAAAATGCCAAAACAAGATAAAAATTAAGAACAAAAAAAATAATTAACAATTGCAAATTTGAAAGATAGGTGAATAGATACTTTTGATTTTCATCTACGACACCTGCCAAAATTATGGATTAAGGACACATGAGCTTCTTTCTTGACCAATTATGAACGACCTTCAACATTTCTTTCCACACTAGTACCTCCTCTAATTTAGATTACTGAATTTGCAATCCTAGATCTAACAATAACTATGACATATTAGATTAAATGGAAAATCTTACAAGAGTAAGAAAATCTTACATATTTACAAGAGTACTCTTTTATTCTAAAGCACAATAGTAAGAAAAGTTATCATCTTACATATCAATAGTAAGAAAAGTTATCATCTCAGCATGCTCAGTGGGCTTCATATTTACAAGAGTACTCTTTTATTCTTGTTACGGTGTGTATATAGTTGTCAATAGGCTGTCAATTAGAGATTCTAATTGATATAGTTTCCTAGTTTAGATTTAATAGTTTGTATATAAATACATGTAATACTTCAATGAAATACACAAGAAAGTATTCTCTTAATATCTGATAACATGGTATCAGAGCCACTTAGGGCTTGAGATTAAGATTCGAAGTTTGAAGTTAGGGCATAATATTCGAAGTTCGAAGTTTGAAGTTTGGTTCTCACCGTCCGATCGACTCCTCCAGTCGATCCAGCCAGTCGATCCAGTCCTCCAGTCGATCCAGCCCTCCGATCTACTCCTCCAGCCAGTCCGATCGTCCGATCGACTCCTCCAGTCCGTCCGATCGTCCGATCGACTCCTCCAGCCAGTCGACTCCTCCAGTCGACTGCTCCAGTCGATCGACTCCTCCAGTCGCCACTTCCAGCCATCGACTCCTCCAGTCGTCTTCTCCAGTCGATCGACTCCTCCAGTCGACACTTCCAGCCATCGACTCTTCCAGTCGACGCAGTCAGTCGACTCCTCCAGTCGATCGTCCCTTCCAGTCGCTGCCTCCAATCGATCCTTCCAGTCGATTCAGTCGGTCTTTCTCTGTTTTGTGAGTTTTTCAAGCCTCTTTTCTGATTTCTCTTGATTTGGGGGAGCTTTTGCCCGATTTCTGACAACCCAATTAAAAAATAATAATAATAATAATAATAATAATAATTTTGGAGGTTTTAATTCCGAGTTCTGACCTATTTGACCTGTTATGGCTGAGACAAAGTCAGTGGTTGTATCTGATTTGGTTCATGTGATGCCTAAAATTACGGCCCATAAGCTTAGTGGTGCTTTGGTAAGTCGAAATAACAGCTACGCACCTGGGAGACTGTCTAATCATATTGCGGTCACTACTGATGCCTCTGACAAATCGGTCCTTATCTCTGCTGCTGAATTTGCCAAGTTCTCACAGTATCAGGGATCACTCCAGTCTTCATCTCCTTTTGTCACATCTATTGCTGATTCAGGTAAACCCGATGTATGTCTTCTTTCATCATCCTCCAAGTGGGTCATTGATTCTGGTGCCACAGATCATATGACAGGTAATTCTAGTCTATTTTCTTCTTTTCAACCCTATACTTCTACTTCTACCGTCACTTTAGCCGATGGGTCACCATCTTGTGTTCGCGGGTCTGGCACCATCAACCTTACCCCCTCGCTATCTCTGTCTTCTGTCTTACATTTACCTAATTTATCATTTAATTTGCTCTCTGTAAGTCAGCTTACTCGTAATCTTAACTGTTGTGTCTCATTTTATCCTGATCATTGTTTATTTCAGGATCTTATGACGAAGAAGATTATTGGTAAAGGACATGAGTCTGGAGGCCTCTACATTCTTGATACATCGGTACCGCGTTCTATTGCTTGTTCCAGTGTCACGTCTCCTTTCGAGGCTCATTGTAGGTTGGGTCATCCGTCTCTCCCTTTACTCAAAAAGCTTTGTCCTCAATTTAATAAGGTGTCTTCATTAAATTGTGAGTCATGTCAGTTTGCAAAACATCATCGCCTTAGTTCAAGTCCTAGAGTCAATAAACGTGCTAGTGTTCCTTTTGAATTAGTTCATTCTGATGTTTGGGGTCCTTGTCCTATTTTGTCTAAACCTGGCTTTCGGTATTCTGTTACCTTTGTGGATGATTATTCTCGTGTCACTTGGTTATATCTCATGAAACGTCGTTCTAAGTTGTTTTCTCTGTTTTGTGCGTTTTGTGCTGAAATTAAAACTCAATTTAATGTTTCAATTCGTACTTTGAGAAGTGATAACGCCAGAGAATATACTCAAGCTTTATTTCAGTCTTATATGACTCAGAATGGCATACTTCATGAAACTTCGTGTGTTGATACCCCATCCCAAAATGGTGTGGCAGAACGTAAAAACAGACATCTTCTCGAAACGGCACGGGCTCTCTTATTTCAAATGAATGTTCCTAAACCTTTTTGGGCCGATGCAGTGTCTACAACATGTTTTCTCATTAATCGCATGCCTTCCTCTGTTCTTCGTGGTGAGATACCTTACCAAATCCTTTTTCCCAATAAGCCATTGTTTCCTGTTGACCCGCAAATATTTGGTAGCACTTGTTTTGTTCGGGATGTTCGTCCGCATGTCACTAAATTAGATCCCAAATCTTTGAAATGTGTCTTCCTTGGTTATTCTCGTCTTCAGAAGGGTTATAGGTGTTATTGTCCCAATCTTAACAAATATCTAGTCTCAATTGATGTTACCTTCCTGGAAGACACACCTTATTTTCCGTCTTCATCCGTTCCCACTCGCCAGGGGGAGGATGATGATCTGTTAGTCTATTCCATCACATCCTCTGCACCCGTCTCGGCACCAGCACCTGTTTCGGCACCAGCACCTGTCTCAGCACCAGCTCCTGTCAAGCCTCCTATTATTCAGGTTTACTCCAGGCGTCCACCTATTGATTCATGTCCTGCACCTGCTCCTTCGTCATCAGATCCGGTCCCGAGCGATGATATTCCTATTGCATTGCGCAAAGGTAAACGTTAGTGTGCTTATCCTATTTCTTCCTTTGTTTCTTATGATAACTTGTCATCTACCTCTTGTTATTTTATTGCTTCCCTTGATTCTATCTCTCTTCCAGGAATGCAAAATCATGTTGCTGATGCGCTCAGTCATCGTGCCTCTTTACTCACCACTATGCGTGCTCAAGTACTTGGTTTTGATTCCTTTCGTGAATTACTAGCTGCTAATCCCTATTTTTCGCATGTAATGGTTGATGCGTAAGCAAGAAAGCGTTCCAATTTCCTTGTTCTTGATGGGTTTCTCTTCCGGGGGAACCAATTGTGTGTTCCTGATTTTAGCCTGCGATTGAAGATAATCAAGGAGTTGCATGATGAAGGGCATGTGGGTCGCAACAAGACCCTCTTGGTTTCTAGCATCTACTTTTGGCCGACCATGCGTAAGGTGTACCGGTTCGTGAGCAACTGTCATATCTGTCATATGGCCAAGGGAAAAGCGAAATGCAGGATTATATATGCCACTTTTAATCCCAAGACATCCGTGGTCTGATGTGAGCATGGACTTTGTCTTAGGCCTTCCTCATACTCAGTGGGGAAAGGATTTTGTCTACGTGGTAGTAGATCGCTTCTCAAAGATGGCTCACTTCATTGCCTGCAAGAAGAGGACCAATGCAGTGTGTATGCCCCAACTATATTTTCAAGAAGTCTATCGCCTTCATGGTCTGTCTCAGTTCGAGATACACGCTTCCTTAGTCATTTTTGTGGGGTTCGTGGAAACTTGCCAATACAAGACTAGACTTTAGCAGTACCTATCATCCTCACATCGATGGACAGACCGAAGTTGTCAACCGTTCCTTGGTGATCTGTTGCATAGCATGGTGGGTGTTAATTTAAAGACTTGGGATCAAAAACTGCCTCAGGCTGAATTTGCTTACAACCGTACTATCACCAGGAGTATTAGTTTCAGCCCATTTAATATTGTGTCAAGATTTAATCCCATATCACCATTAGACCTGGCACCTATTCTTGACTTGAAGCATATCCATGGGAAGGCTGAGGATTTTATCGAGCAGTTAAAGTGCATTCATGAGGCAATGGAATCAAAACTATTGGAATCCAATGCTAAGTATAAAGCTACAGCAGATCAGAAGCGTCAGCATGTTGAGTTCGATGTTGGTGACTTTCTATGGGCAGTCTTGGCTAAAGATCGCTTTCCTATTGGCGATTACAACAACCTTTCTGTGCAAAAAATTGGCCCAGTTGAAATCAATCTGAATGCTTATCGTTTGAAGTTGCCAAGTCATGTTCGCACTGCTGATGTGTTCAGTGTGAAGCATCCAATTCCTTATCCTGGGATAATTTGGACGATAATGCTGCGAACTCAAGGGTGAATTCTCTCCTTCCAGGGAGAATGACATAGTGTAACTGTAGGTTGAATCAGTTGCTGGCAGGAAGCATTTGCTGGCAGAATCAGTTGCTAAAAATGAATTGTAATTGCTGGCAGGAATCAGTTGCTTAGTTTTCTAAGCTTTAGTAACTGATTTGTGACTCTATTTATAGCATTGTAAGCCCAAGGGAAGAGGGTGGTGATTGAATAACTGAATTAGAGAATTTTCTCTGTTTATTTTATTTGTTTTTTTCTTGGGGAGTTCGAAAGCAATTGAAGGTCGTTGTGTTCTGTGGCCGGATTCATCATTCTTCTTCCGAACAAAAGCCTCATGCATATTGTAAGGAAATGGTTCATGAATGCGTGCCTTGATGTAAGTTCTGCAGCCGTTGGTACAACGTCCTGGTATAATTGTAAGAAAGAAAGGCCTCACGCATATTCTTCTGAATTTTTTCCATGATCCGAGTTTGGCCTTGCCTCGTCGAGTTTGGGAAATTTTGCTCTGCTGCTACCAAGCGGCCGCTCTTCCTCGGAACCTTGTAGAGGCCAAGGAAACCCGTTTGTCACCGGGAACCTCCTTAAAATCTAGGATCTCTACTGATGTTGTATATGCCGCAATGGTGGTAACCCATCGAGTAGGTTATCTGAGAACAATCTCTGGAACTCATCAAGAAGTGGAAGGGCAACAATCGGGATGTCTCCGCCGTTATTATGCTCCATTGCAACAAGGACATACACCACATGACTCTCTTCCATCGTCTCGACAAACATGCTCCGATAAGAGGTTGGTCCCCTTTTCAACAGGTTTAGATATAACCTCTTTCTAGTTAGGAGCATGATCCGAGTATTATTCCACATGAAGCTGTAAGTATTTTTTTTTGCCCATCATGAGTAACTTCCTTATCTGCCAAGGCCGACCCAAAAGGAGATGACAGACATCCATTCCAGCAACGACAACACACCACACCTTATCCTTATACTTAGAACCAATGGAAAATTTAATCAGACTACGTTTGTTGACTTTTACTTCTGTTCCCTTTTTTAGCCAAGACAACTTGTAAGGACAAGGATGCGGGGTAGTCTCCAGTTGTAGTTTGTTAATGGCCTCCTCAGACACCATGTTCTCACAACTGACAGAGTCGATAACGAATCAAAATTTTTTACCTCCAATCGTACAGGTGGAGTGGAAGATGTTGTGACGAAGCCATCTGTCGCCCTCTCCTTCTTGGGGAGAGAAATACATTCTATGTGTTACAAGGGTGACTCCTTGGTCACCTGAGACAACCTCTGCCGGAGGGTTTTAGTCATCAAACATAGGTTACATAGCATCATCCAAATTTTCATCACTGACTCAGTCTCCACAAGGCCCTTGCCAACTCTGTCACCTTTCCGACACTCGGCAGCTTGGTGGCCTGGTTCACCACATTTGAAACACTTTGTCCCGTGCTCACAATTGGATTTCTAAGAGGGAGCAGTGGAGGTTTGCTCGGGGAAGAGTGCTCATGAAGGCCAATGCAGAGCCATCTCTTCGATTCATTTGCTTCTCAAGGTGTAGGGCTCTTGAATGTGCACCAGGAACATAGAAGAGATCAAATAAATTCAGAGCATCTTGAAATTGTTGTCTCATACCTCCGATATCTGGATACAAGTTGCTCTCCAAAATCCGTCGAGTCATTGCAGGTCACCAATTGATAGATTGGTGTAGCCGTTTACAGAACGCGTGCCTTGACGTAAGTTCTACTACCATTGGTACAACATCCTTGTATAATTGTATGGAAGAAAAGCCTCACGCATATTCTTCTTGAGTTTTTCCCATGATCCGAGTTTGGCCTTGCTTCGTCGGGTTTGGGAATTTTGCTCTGCTGCCACCAAGCAGTCGCTCGTCCTCAGAACCTTGTAGAGACCAAGGGAACCCGCTTGTCATCGAGAATCTCCTTAAAATCTAGGATCTCTTCCACTGTATTAAGCCAGTCCAGAAACTCATCTGGCTGCAAATTGCCATGAAACTCAGGTATATCAACCTTCAATCCAGACTCCCAGCGTCGAGGATCATTGTCTTCCCTTCTCCGTACGTCTTCCTTTGTGGGCGACATTTGCAATGGGGTTGTTGGCTTCCTCGCTCTCCTTCTTGTTGTCAGCGATTAACCACAACAGCCAAAACGACCATCTGTTGGGTTCGAACCTCGACCTGTCGTGCAATTCTTGCTACATCACGCTGATGCATCGCACTGTTGTCAATATGGAGGCATCTCGAACCTGGCTCTCATACCAATTGATGCAGGGCGCAGTTGAGAAGAATGATGAATCCGGCCACAGCATACGACCTTCAATTGCTTTTGAACTCCCCAAGAAAAAACAAAATAAATAAAGAAAATTCTCTAATCCAGTTCTTCAATCACCACCTTCTGCCCTTGGGCTTACAATGCTATAAATAGAGGTAAATCAGTTACTAAAGCCTAGAGAATTAAGTAACTGATTCCTGCCAGCAATTGCAATTCAGTTTCAACAGCTGATTCAACCTACAGTTACACTACGTTAGTGAGTAAGCTTGAATAATGTTAAACTTATGCAAATTTAGAGAAACTATATAACATTAGGGAGATGGAAAAATAAATTCTGCATAACACACCAATCATATAACTATACCCTACCATTCCGGCCCATTCCTAAAATGCCAATTAATCCATCATAACTCGACTTACTTAGAAACATAAACGGATATAAATAAATAACTAAGAAGGGAGTGAAATGAAGCAACAAAATATTCTTTTGACTCTACCCAATTTTATTTTGATAGGGTAAGTCAACAAAAAAGAAATAGGCTCTCATCAAGCATCCAGGTCTTTCAATTTGCCCAATTGCTACATATACTGGCCTATCATTACTGATAAACTAGTTGCAATTTCATAGGTGTTGTTTTTTATTAATTAATTATGTGCATATTTAATAATGATCTATCTTTTTCCAATTCAGTCAAACATGGTACACCCAAGTCATATATCTGACAAGAACATGGGCGAACAAGGCGAAAGAAGAATGACAGGAGCTGGGATCTGACCATAACCACTTACATAATAATGTCATATTCATCAATTACCATCAACCTTCGAAACACCCTTTGGATCTCAATGGGTTTAAATTTTTTTGTCTTGAAGTGTGTGCGAAAGCATGAAATGTTAGGGTATTTTGGCCAACCTAAAATAGGCCTAACGGCTCCGACAAAGATTCTGTTGGTTTAGGGGGTCTCAAATATCGATTAGTGAATAATGGTATGTCAAAAAGTCCTTGAACAATAAAAAAAAGAAATAATAATAATAATAATAATAATAATAATAATAATAATAAATAAATAAATAAAGCAACAAATCATTCCTACTGGTTGTGTGCTTGTAGGAAGCCAATTAATGAATCATGATAAGCCTTGATACAACAAAAATAAATACAACAAAAAACCTAGATGATAAGAAGATGAACAAAGAACGTGCTTGAATCTAGACCCTATGTTTGCTCAGGGCAACATGACCCCAACCACCAATGGAATCAGCTTAAAAGGAGAGATGATGATAGCTTTATCATGATTGTGAATGGATATTCAATAGAGAAGATAAAGACAATTCTTCTTCATTGATGACACTATGCTTCACCCAGAAATTCTCTAAGCATAGAAACAATCACTTTACAAAAACAGGTATGATTGCAATTGACAAACTCACTCTTTGTTGAAACGACATGCTTCACCCATATACTTATCTTGAGACATTGCGCTTCCCTGGCAAAAAAAATGTAAATCTAATAAATAATACAAACCAACGACAACCACATTGATTCGGAAAAAGACTAAAAATTAGCTATTGGAAAATCCCTTTCAAAACCCCTATCCTATCATGCTTCTTTATTATAATTAATAGACATAATTTCTCATCAAGTTTGCAACATAGTAATCGGCTACATAAGGGGAAACATAACGGAGAGTGAAACTATGTAATCACCAAAAAAGTTATGTATGAGCTCACAAAAGTTCCTGATGTGATGATGGTGATGAATTGAGAACTGGCAGCTACAAGATGTGCATACAAAACAACTACCCCTTCATCCCTATCGAATAAAAAGGAATTTGCACCCCATTAGAAAAACTGGAAAGATGAAGCTAAACATCTGAAGGAATATAGTAAACAACCAGAACCGCAACCAATTTCTGGGTAAAACTAATTCATAAACTAATAAATAGTTCAATTCCGAAGGTGGAGCAAATTCATAAACTCGTAAAGAACTGGATTTCTATGCTTTCCAGAAAATGACTACATCCACAGTTTAATTCTTTATAAAGATCCAAATAGGAAATATTCAGAACTTTACTGTTAATTAGAATTCCAAAAAATTCCATTTGAGAGCCAACAAGAGCCTTCAATTGAAAGTAATCACCTTTTTGAGATAAGCATCTATCAGTTTGCAAGTTGTATGTAACCTTAATGGCAACCAATAAGAGACAACGAGTCCTCCATCATAAGTAATCATTTTGAGGAAAACTAAAGCAAGACTGAAGAGAGAAAATACTAGAAGCAGATGTGTTCTCTTGCGAAGCATAGGGAGAATCCTTGTGAACAATTGAATCAGTAAGAGTCTTCCCCAATTGTTTCCAGCAAAAATATCATGAATCTAGGTGGTGGGCTTCAACATTCTGCGCATTCAAGTTAGAGTTGAGAATCTACAATTTCATAAAACATCAGTAGGTTGTGTTTTCTATAAAACTTAAAATACATGCAAGAAAACAACATAGAACACAAGCTATGCAAATTAAGAGGAATCAATTCAATAAAGTAAAACAACATAATGTAAGAGGAACAATGAGTTTGTACACAACAAACCGTCCATGAAGCCTCTACCCTCTCATTTCTAAAACATTAATCCATCATTACTTGAAATGTAAAAAACACATGTATATATATGAAACAAAGAAACGAGATAGTCAATTACCATCACTAGATCTCACTGACCAAAAACACAAGGGGGATTAATAACAACCAAAAGGTGGAAGTTCCATACCATGGAAAATCAAACACACCATGATCATCAATCACCCTGAAAAAAAAAACCCACATAAATAAGACAGGCCAGTGGATAAAATTAAAAAAGTTGCAACACTTACCAAGGGAATTGTAGAATAAATGTAGATTGACATTTTTACAAACATATAGAGAAACTATAACTAAAGGATAAAGAAACTTAATCATCATGTTGGTTGGCATTTACCCTTGATATCAATCCGCTGCGTTTGCAATGAAAAGGTAAATCTATCAAATTACAAATATCTTAAAAACTAATTCCTGAAACCAAAAAATAAAAAAATCTAAATCAAACTAGAAACCCTTTTCAATAACCAACAGAGTTCACGAAAAGTCTCCAGAGATAACCGCACTTGCTCTGCAATAAAAAAAACAAGTTTCTATATCAAACAAAGCCTAAAAAAATAATCGTTTTAACCACTCTCAAGACAGTTGATCATTCTAACCTTAGATGAGGTATCAAACAATAAAAATAATCATAAACAACATAGAAATATCAAAATGATACCAATCTCATGAGGTACATGTTTGCTAGATGGCTGAAAAACATATAAAAATAACCAAACTTGGTTGGAATACAAACGTTGTGACTGTTATGAATGGCACCATTAGTGTTTGTTGTAGCAAAGTTGCACCTCCGCGAATGTCAATGACATGTGAAGGAAGTGAAACAATTAATAGGATAATCATCACTTCTTGAATCAAATTGAGTCAGAAACTGATAAATGATCAATAGTTCCATTAACATCAACAAACCCGTCATCAAGTCTAATCGTAATGTTGTCGAATACAGTAAAATCATCAAGACAATAAATAACATGTAGTACAATAAATAGAGTTATGAGAGAGGAATGAATTGAAATAGTAGGAAGCCCTATGAAATAATGAAGAACAGTAATAGTTTGACTTCTTGTCACGGTAATCATTAAGCACTGTTTAAAATATTCGACTGCCCTGGAGAAAGACGTGTCCAGTAAATAACAAATGAACAACACCAACTTAATAAATGTCATGAAGAACTCGAAATCATGGAACATCTTTGATAGCACTCGACTTCCATTTACATCTTATGTTAAAAAATAAAAGATGATCATCAAAAAAATTCAATTGAATCATACTAAGATAGGAACAAAGACATGCTAATTAAATAAATAAAGAGAGTAAACAAATGCTACCATAGTTTAATCATTTCTTGACGATGGTTTGCTTTCTCCAATAATTTCGTAGGTGCGCTTCCCAAACAAAGAGGTAAAAGCCAACACATAAGAACACTCATTATCCGAGCCAAACCAAATCACGTATCAATAATTTAAACTTAGGTCTCAAAAATCCAACTGTAAACAGGTATTGAACCACTATAACCCACTCCTGGAAAAAAATGTCATAACAGATTATAATCACACCAAAACCAAGAATACTTCGGAAAGGTAATCCTATCTTTAGGGCATCCCAAAAGGTAATCTTACCTACTGTCCTGCAATTTGTATTATGAAACTACAAATTTTATCTCAATTTGATCCCTTACGAGTATATCCAATCTCGTCGACAAGACAATAACATAAAACACAATAAATAAAGAGATGAATGGCAATACTGAACACTATTATGAAAACCCCTAGTAACTTATTTCTTTACAACAATAAACAAAGTATACCAAATGACACGACCTAAGGGAAAGAAAAATCACCCAAAAAGAAGAATAGGCACCAAATAAATAAATAACGCTTGGTATAAAAATCATCTAATCATTTTGTGGTACACTTGTACCACAAAGATTTTTTTTTGAAAGGCAAGCGTGCCGTCGGTGGGTAAAGAACCCAAGACGTGGGGGTTAAACCACCACAACCTTAACCATCCAACCAGGCTACCATTGGCCACCACAAAGATTTTAATGCACTACAAAAACTGCAAATGGAATGAGTTGCCAAAATTCTTATTTTTGGAAAGGCTCGAGTCATTATTACGTTGCAAAAGGGATGAGCTCTAAAAATTTCTTATCATTGGTGAAGATGGAGTCAATATTCCAAAAATGGAAGAGAACTTCCTAACCTTACCCGAACTCACCCACCACACCCTGATTCAAAAAGAATTAGAAGGGTTCATGATAAGAACAAGCAAGAAAATTAATAGCTACAAGTACAAGAGGCAGATCAACCATATTGTTTCATAGTAACTAAAGTACTCATAAATAACTAAGGTGGAATGGCCTTTTGCACTTACGCTCAAAAGTAACATACATAAATTAATTCATAAATAAAAAAAAAAAATGATTCATAAATAACTAAGGCATTCATAAATAAGTAAGGTGGAATGTCATTTTGGGCTTAAGCTCAAATGTCACATACGTGCACTCAATACAAACCAACACCAGCCAAATTAATTCATAAATAACTAAGTTGGAATGGTCATTTGGGCTTAAGCTCAAGACATAAAATTTATAAACTCAAAATAATACAGACCAAGTTACCAACACATACCAAATTGATTCGTAAATAGCATATGGGAACTCAAAAATTAAATGTTTTGAAAACCCTTGCGAAAAACCAAAGTTCCGTATCATGCCACTTCATCAAAATTATCCTTGGTAACCTCAAATGCAATCTGCAATAAGAATAAGCCACAATAAGCAAAATCTGAAATAACATAACGATACAAATTTCTGGAATGGCACATACAGTTCCTAATGTGACGATCAATTTTGAACTTTCATAATATTGGAATGATGATACAACACAACAATCCCTCGAACTTGGCGAAGAAAACCATGAAGTCCAACCCCAACCATAAAAACCAAATAAGATGAAGCAAAATTTGTAAATTCAATTGTTAAAATAATCACCTTGAAGGAATTAAAAATTAAAAGAGACCTTAACTTAGCAATCAACATTTGTAGAAACAGAGATCAGACCTGTTCACCACTCACTATTCACTGTAAATCACTTTTTTGTCAAGGCAGGGTCCGAAAGAACATAATTATGTATAGATCTATCCTAATAACATATAAAATTCAAAATTAGATTCAAACCTTAACTTAGCAACCAACCAAGAACCCCTCATCTTCACTTGAAGGAAACACCTAGAAACCTGCCTACAGCGCCTTTGGATTGCAATCAAGATCCAAATCAACCAAAAGGAACAAAAAATCATTATAACATGCAATTAGAAAGAAATGTTTTGAAATTGTATTAAAATGGAACTAAGAACGTCAACAACCAGAACTCTAGCAAAACCAATTAGTGTGGAGAACAATTGAAGGGAAAAAATTCATACCCTCACACCAATCCACCTCTTATTAAGTAAACTTCAATAATATAAAATCTATGCAAATTTAGAAGAATCATATTCATATTAGAGAGGAGACAGCCTCGGAGCAGGCATCCTCACCAATAAACGGACAACACGCAATTCAGAGTAAAATTTAATCCCCCACATGAATGGGAACCAAGATCTGATTATTCTAGTTGTGAAAAAAACCAAAGATTCGATTTTATCTGCAACACTGACAGTCAGCTGCCATAAATAGATCTCACCTGATAAAAAGCACAAAAGGCCGAATAATATAAACAAAAATATGGTATATCCATACCATGGAAAATCAGACATCTTGATCATAATTTAATCCCCTGGAATAACAAAACCACATAAGTAAGACAAGCAGGAGAAGAATGTTTATTAAAACAGTTGCAAACAAATGCTGAAAATAATAACTGATTAAACCACTCATAAGAAAATTCATTGTTCCAACTGTAGCTAGATGGTGTTAAACCATATAAAGATTTGTAAACAACACAGATATATCAAGATGACACCAACCTGATGAGATATGTGTTTGTTATATGGTTGAAAAACATATAAAAGATCATATTTATGTACATAGTATAAACAGAGCTAAGAGAGGCATGAGAGAGTTATGAAGTGAAATACTAGGAAGCACTATGGAAATCATGAAGAACATTAGTAGTTTGTTTCCTGTCGCAGAAATCAGGCATCATCTTTGAAAGCACTTGAATTCCCTGCAGAAAGACGTAAATCCAAGAACTACCTCAAAGAACACCACCAGAATCTTTCGAAACAATCAACTTCCTTGGAGAAACACATACATCCTGTAAATAACATATGAACACCACCAACTAAATAAATGTCATGAAGAACTTGACACCATGCAACATTTTTGAAAGCACTCAACTCCCTTTTACATCTTATGTAGGAGAATAAAAGGTGATCATCAGGAAACTTACAAATGAATCATCATAAGATAGGAATCAAAGAAAAGCTAATTAAATGGATAAAGATAGTAAGGGAATATACCCATAGCCTAATTCTTTCGTGACGACGGATTGCTTTCTCCCATAATTTCTTAGGTGAACTTACCTAACAAAGAGGTAAAACCCAACACATATAAACGCTCATTATCCGAATATAACCCAAATAACATATCAATAATTCATATTCAGCTCTAAAAAATCCGACCGTAAACTGGTATTGAACAACTATATCAATCTTTAAACGCATAGACACAAAAGAAAACCCAAGTATAATCCATTCCAGCAAAAATGTCATAAAAGAGTATAACAGAACCAAAACCAAGCTTATTGGAGTAAAAGGTGATACTATCTTGAGAGCCATCCCAAAAGGAAATTTTATCTTACTGTTCCTGCAAGTACTATGAAAACTTTGATCTTACCTCACAATTTGACAACAAGTAAAATGCAGCACAATAAAGAGATGAACAACAACAATACCGAATACCAATATGAAAATCAATGAAGGCCCTGAGTAATTATTTACAACAACAAACAACGATACCACGACTGATTTCATCAGTTGATCATTTCGAGCTTTTACCTAAAATATTTTGCAGTTACACTTCTAATGCACTACTAAAACTGCAATGGGAATGTGCTACCAGAATTTCTCACATTTGGAAAAGCTCAAGTAATTATAAAGTTGCAAACAAGATGAACTGCCACAATTGCTTATCATTGGAGAAGATGGAGTCAATATTCCAAGAAAAGATAAGGGATCTTCCTAACCTTACCCGAACTCACCCACCACACCCTGATTCAAAAAGAATTAAAGGGGGTCATGATAAGAATAAGCTAAAAAATTAATTGCTACAAGTACAAGCGGCTGATCAACAATCGATTAAAATATTAAGTCCCCGATCATTCATATTCCCTCATAAGGCCCACATCAATAAGATTCCAATCACCCATGGTGGAGATTGTGGAGCATGTTCGGTCAATTTGAGCCAAATAATAGTCCCCCAGTGACAATTAATAAGGTGTAATGGCCTTTTGGGCTTAATCTCAGACATAACATATATGAATTTAAAATAAAACAAACCAACACTAACCATATTGTGAACTCAAAATAATACAAACTAACACCAAACAAATTCATTCACAAAAGACTAATGCTGAATGGCCTTTTGGGCTAAAGCTCAGACATAACATATGTGAAGTCAAGTTACGGACAAAAAACCAACCAAATTAATTTATGAAAAACTAAGGTGGAATGGCCGTTTAGGCTTAAGCTCAAGACATAAAATTTGTAAACTCAAAATAATACATATCAGCACATAGCAAATTAATTCGTAAACCATATATACGAACTAAAAATTAAATGTTTAGAAAACTCATGCACAAAACCAAAAACCAGCATCCTGCCACTTCATTAGATTTATCCTTGGCACCTAAAATACAGTCTGTAACATGAATAAGCCACCATTAGCAGAAGTTGAAATAGCATAAACAATATAAATTTATGCTAAGGCACATGCAGTAACTGTTGTGATGATAACTTGAAAGCTTCCATAATATTGGATTGATGTTTCCCTTTAAAAAAAATTATTTGATTGACGATACAAACCAACAATCCCTTCAACTTGGTCAAGGAAATCATGAAGAACCAATCCCAATCATAAAAACTGAAGAAGATGAAGCAAAATGTCAAACTTCCATTGACCATGGAAGGAATTAAACATTAAAAGAGACATCAATTAGCAACTGAGATTTGTAAAGAAATTGAGGTCAGACATGTTCTACACTTAGTGCAAAATCACTCTTTTGCCAAGGCAGCGTCCATAGGAATCCAACTATCGCTCTATCCTAATAACATATTCAATTCAAAATCAGATTCAAACCCTCTACGCCAACCAAACCAAGATCCCATCATCTTGACTTGAAGGAAGAAAAATGGAGAACTGGTTTGCAGCATGACAATAGCCAACATTAACAGCCATCATAAGAAGTTATGACAAAGTGCCAAGGAAACACCTAGAAACATGCCTATGAGACGATTCAATCACTACTAAATCATCATAGTAGCTAAGAGATCAAAACCATATCTCAAAAACACCATTCAACAACTCTGATAAATTTATGTCTCTTAGAGTCACCTCAGAAAATGAACCTTAAAGGAAAACTTTCATGAAAGGACTCTAAGGAAATGACACATCACAAAAGGAAGATGCACAGAGATTCACAATGTGCAAGGCAAGGAAAGTTGAACTCATAAGCTTTATGGTACTTAGCACTATAAATGGAGAGCAAGAGTGATCAACAAAGTAGGCACCAACTAAAGGACGAAGATTAAAATAGGGTATTGAAATTTGTATATATTAAGAAACAGTGAGAGAGATGATCTTACCAGGTCCTGAAATACATCAGAAAGGGTGCATGAACTAGATGAATTAAAGAGGTTATAATGTGAAAAATGCTTACAGAGCCCTAAATACATATCGTGAACGTGAACCAAGATCGGATCGTTTCACTTATGAGGAAACAAAAAATTTGATCTTATCAGCATGGTGATAAGCTAATCATTCCAACATGATAATAAGTTACCATAAGCGAAAATCACACACAATAAAAACCCCAAGGCAGATAAATAAAGACCAAAATAACAACAAATATATTGAAGATGCATACCATGGAAAATTGGAAACATCTTGATCAGATGCCTTCACCCAAATTCGAATCACCCTAAAATAACAAACCACAAAAGTAGACAGGCCAGTGAAGGAACTAAAAAAAAATAAATCTTGAATATTGTGTTTAGATCCATATGCATTTTGATCTTGAAAAATTGGAGAACCTCATAATTGAATCACCAAGATGATAATAAGCTATCATGAATTGAAGCGAAAATCACTTTCTAATGTAATCAAGACAAAAGTCCAATTGTTCAAGGGAATCAAGGTAAATAGAAAACAGAGACAAACTAATCAAAATTGTAAGCAAATATAATTTTTCCCAAAAATTTTTTATCGGTGTTTCCTTAAAACATCTTACAAAATGAATGCACGAGATCCAAATCTAGTCTCATTATACCTTCAATTTGGAACTCATGTTGAAAATAAATCAATCGGTGCTGCCTTAAACATCTGCAAAAGTAAATGCATGAGATCCAAATCTGGTCTCATGAAAAAAATCTTAATTTGTAACTCATGCCGTACCTTTAGATCATGCTCAAGATAAAAGGTCATACTTGATAAGAAAACTTACAAAACTTAGTAACATAGTAAGCTACAAAACTTACATACGAATCATACTTGATAAGAAACAAGGATAAGCTTGTTAAATTCATGAAGAACTGGATTTTCATAGTAGCTAGTAACATAGTACAACCAAAGCCTACAACATCACGAGTAAATAATAGGAATATTATCACAATCTCACTACACGACCAAATAAAATTTTTATAGGAAACAAAAACTAGATTTCAGATTTGAAGTACTATTGACAAGACCAAACAAAAAATAAAGAGAACAGGCTCGATTAAACGTACGTGTAAGTAAGCAAAGTACCATTATGAAGACAAAGCATAAGGTAACACCTTAGTAGGCAAAGTTCCATTTCAAACATCTCAAAAGAACTTGTTTTAATTTCGCAATCATAATGATCTTATGAGATAACCTCTCTATCCTATTTGTAATGCCGTATGTAACCGTAATGCCAAGCAATAAGAGCCAAAAGAGTCCTCATAGGATAAACAAAGAAAAACTAGAAAATATTTGTTCTCTTACAAAGCACAAGGAGAATCCTTGTGGAGGTTGTAATCAACAAAAATCAACCTAACTGTCATTCACATTGTGTCTAAACGCTCTCTCGTACCTTTAAAATGATGGATGGGGGGGTTTTGCTTTAGGGTTTTGCCAAATATTTTAATCCATGATTTCCCCAAAGAGAAAGAGGAGATTCAATTTGATTTTATTCTTTATGACGAATTTTCTTCCGTCGTCTTCAAGTTGCTTCGTTGATCAAAACTGTTTGATTTTGAATTGTCGAAATCTTTCACCATGAAACTTAAATGTAGAGAGACTTGATAGTTGATAAAGTTCTTCAAGTTTGTTAACCAACGATGTGAAGTAAAGATCAAACATTTGTTGATCCAATCAGGTGGAATCCCCTATTCGCCTTGAAACTTCTCGGTTGTCTTTCACTTGTCACTCCATTGTCTGAAACAAACTTTGAAGACAAAAAGAAATCGATCAGAGAATTTGAACAAATGGAGAGAAAACTCTATATATAAACAATAAACAAAAGTCTCATATTACAAAAACGCATTTATCCGAAGGTGGGTTCACAAAGGTCAAAACAACAACAACATATCGGCAACACTCCAACCATCCTAGAATAACAATCCCACAAGTAACACAAGCCATTGAAGAAAACATAAAGTTTTGATGTCTACATTCCAAAACCCTCTAGTGATACGCATTTCGGATTTTCCACAATCATTAGTCACTAAGAAGTTCCAAAATCCAAGGTATCTATTGAGAATTTTCAATTTCGCAAAACATCAGTAATTTGCCTTTTTTTATAAAACTTAAAGTAAATGCAAGAAAAATATTTATAAAACCATAATTCAGGAGAAAAGAACTAAATTATTTTTTTGAAGCCATCTACTTAACATTAACCTAAAATCCTTTGTTTTTTTCCCATAATAACGCAGACCCTACAAACATAAAAAACAAAGTTAATAAAAAAAATGGAAGAAATTCTAAAGCAAAACTAGAAAACACCCTTAGAGATTACAGAAAAAATTGTCTACAGATAATAACATGTGCTCCGCAACATGATCACAAGATATCATAAACGAGAGTTTTTATATCAAAGCAAGACAAAACCTTGAAGCCAATAAAATCTTATTAGAAAAACCTACATGCCAAAGACAAATATAGCCTGATATGAAGACAACTATGGATTTAGTTGTTGCTAAAGCCAGCTAGAAAATAAGAACCAAGTTAAAGACATCACGAAAAACTACCCCAAACAAATAACAGAGGCCTGATCCACAACTAAGCTTATGGTAGCAACAAGGATTCATAGTCAAGATACTAATTGAATGAAAAAAAAAAATAGACCGTTCAATCCAACCACACCTATCAACCAGTTTGCAAAGAAATTCTATTAGAACCAAAATTTAGAGTAATCAAGTCAAACAAGTGAAATAACATAATGAGGATGGAACAATGAGTTTGTAAAAAAAAAAAACATCAATCAAACCTTGACCCTCAAATCTTAGTTGAGTTTCCCTACAAAGATTAAGCAAAGCCAATTAATAAACAATCACCACTAATTGTAATGAACCACGATTATAGTTAATTGCAAAAGATTAAATGAGGTGATACTTTGTTGAAGATAATTGTTTATGCCAAAAGTTCTTCTTGGTTCTCTAAAACTTTCCAGCTCTTGTCCTTCAATGTTCAAAGTATTTCAGTGTTCAACATTAGGTTTACAGTTTCAAGTTAAGATGCGGAAAAACTTTCATCAGTTGGTTGTTGAATTTCTTTTGAGGGGTTGATGATCAATAGTTCCAATCAGCCTCAAGAAACTCCCTTATCACATCTGATCACTCATGATATATCCAATACAATTGAATCAACAACACAGGAAAAAACATGTAATATAATAAGCAACAGTAAAAAGAGGTATGAGCTGAAATGCAACATAACACTATGAAAATGAATGAACCTGTCATGGAAATCATAACCGCGTCTGTGAAAGCCTCCGACTTCCCAGAGAAAATACGAAAAATTAATTAAATAAAAATCAGCACCTACTGAACCGATGACATAAATAACCAAGTTAGCATTCAATGAGAATTAACCCCAAAACCTCATGTTTCTTTTTTATTTGTAAAGATTTTTTTAGAAGCAAGACGTGAAATATTTCACGGAAACAGAAAATGAAAAAGGTGTCGGTCACTAGGGCTACAAAACATGAGCCCAAGGGAGGGATTACAGTGGATCTATTTACACCATGTACTAGAAAACTACCATAACAGAATCTGAAAATATCTTGTTGGGTGCTACCATAAACATGTTTAAAAGTGAATGCATGAAAACAAGTTGGATTTCATGCCATCCTTATAGATCATGTCTATGTAAGATAAAAGGTAATCATAACAAAACTTAGGAATCATAGTTAGATAGGAAACATGTGGAATATAATGAGATAAACAAAGAACTGTGTTTCCATACTAGATAGTAAACGAGAACCATGATAATTATTGATACAGATCAATATAGGAAATACTCACAACATCACTAGTAAATAACTGGATTACCATTTTTCACAATTTCACTGCAGCAGCAAATACAAACAATATAGGAAATAAGAACTGGATTTCCAACACTTTAAGTACTATTGACAACATGAACGAAAATTAAGAGAACTGGTCCGATTAAATCAGCACCTGAGCAAGCAAAGCACCACCATGACAATGAAACACAAGGTAACTACTGATTATTGTGTATTGATCCATTGGCATTGTGATCTAGAATTATCAGAGAACCTCTGATTGAATATCAACATGATAATAAGCGCATTAATGGAAGCTGATAATCGTTCTGTAATCAAGAGAAAAGGATACAAAAGGATCATACTAGATAAGAAATTGAAACAAACTAATGAAAAATTGTAAGGAAGACTGAGGAGAAGGAGAAAATACTAGACGAAGATCAGTTCTCTTATGAAGGATGAACAAGGAGAATCCTGGTGAATAATTTAAACCAGCAAGAGTCCTCCCCCACAAAAAAAAATTTTGAATCTTGTAAAAGTCGAGAGAAAATACTAAAGAAAGATTTAACCTGTTATAAAGCACAAGAAAAATCCTTGTGATTATGGTAATCAGCAAAAAGTAAAATCCAGTAAAAAGCTGAAAATTCAAGTTCAGTATCAAAAGACAATTTACTGGAACCACCAAACCTCATTCTTATCTGAGTTTTGAGTTTCTAACGCCAATCCAAGCTACAACACAATATGTAATACAATAAGTAACAATTTATACCCAAAGTACAATCATACAAAGATAAAACTACTGTGAATCCCAAGGAAGAATACCATTTATTTTTCTGACGAAAATGTGCCTCCTTTGAAACCAAGGCACCTTAGCTGAAAATTGACTTAATGACTCACGTTCAACGCACATTATGGTAATAAGCTACCAAAAAACAAGAGTTGAAAATCGTAGATGAAGAATCAGACATGCTCACGTCCATGGCACTTTTGTTCACTCGTTTGACATAAGAAATCTAATCAAATCTAACTTGATACTGATTCTACATCAAATTCAAATCTCACTTGTGAACCATTGATTCTCATTTAATCTTCGACATAATAATCAGCCACCATAAACATTAAAAAGAAGTCTCTCTTAAAAAAAAACCCAATTATCTAAAGACAGATTTAAAGAGGCCCAAATAACAACAATAATATGGAGGATGCATATTATGGACTACATTCCAATCAACTTAAAAAAAAAAAAAAGTAACACAAAGCCAATGTAGAAAACAATAAAGTTATGATGTCAACAAACACTCGTACCTCCTCATGAGACAAGTTTCAGACTCTCTTCAATCATTAGAATCACTAAGAAATTCCAAAAATCCAAGGAATCTATGGTGAATCTGCACTTTCACAAAACATCAGTACTTGCCTTTTTATAAACTTCCAATACATGCAAGAAAAAATTATATAAAATCATAATAAAGGAGAAAAATACTTAATTGTTCATTGAAGGCCATGTATTTAATCTTGAATCCTTTGTTGTTTTCCATAACAAGGCTGATCAAAAGAATCACAAAAATCATAAAAGTGAGTCCAAAAACAAAAAGAGAAATTCAAAAGAAAAACAAGAAAATCCCCACTTATAGTTTCCAAAGAAACAGAATGTGCGAAAACTATCCACGGATAAAAACAGTTGCTTAGCATTTTGATCACAAGATACCAAATGGAAGCGCTCTTATATCAAAATAAGCCATAAAACTTGAAGCCAAAAAAATCCAATTTTACGATATTTTCGAAAAAACCTACATGATCAACCAAAGACAAATAATAGCCAAGTCAAAGACACCACAAAATAGCCTTGAACAAAATAACAGAGTCCGGATCTAAAAAGAAAAAGTCTGAAATTATATGGTCAAATTGAACTAAGCACACGACAACAACCAAAATTCATAGTTGAGAACCCAATTGAAGGGTAAAAAAAAAAAAAAAAAAAAGAGGATACCCAATTCAACCACAGTTATCCACAACTTTGCAATACAACCAAAATTTGAGGAATCAATTCAAACAAGTGAAACAACTTAATGAAGAAGGAACATGAGTTTGTATAGAACAAAACTGTCAATGAAACCTCGACCCTCTAATCTTAGATGAGCTTCCTTGATAAAGGTCAGCCAATGAAACCACAGATTGTAATGAACTACGATTGTGGTTAATTGCAAAAGATTAAATTAGGCGATTCTTTGTTGAAGATAGGTTTTTAAAAGATTTTCTTGGCTTCCCTAATAAAAAGTGAAGGAGGTAAACTGAATATTGGAGTAGAGTAAAAACCAGTAAAAAACTGTTAACAGATCAATAGTTCCAATTCAGTCTCAAAATACTTCATTCAATAAAACAAGAAAGCTCTTTAACATGATACCCGATCCAAATGCAACACATTAAAATAAACCACAACTCTTTGGCCAAAGGAACCATACTAATTTGGAAACAAAGAAAAACTAATAAAAGCCTACCAAACACAACCATACACTTTCTGAGTTGAAAAGTTTTGCTTCTCCCCGTGAGAAAGAAACAAAGGCGATTCTTAAAACAATCACCAGTTCTTAAATCAAACTCATTGATAGTTCTAATTCACTCCCTTTCAAACCCGAAAAAAAATACGCTGTGATATTCCATTACTTAAAAGGATGTCACAAACCAATCTAGAGCATGAATGTGATCTAAACCATATCACAAGTTTTGGCACTATGTAGAAATCAAACTCCAAGCCACATACTGATTCGTTAGAATTTCAAATAAGAACCACATTAGAAAACCATAAGAGACGATGATGAATCTTGATAGAGTTGTTCAAATTCCATCACCAAATCATCCACAAATCAAATTTGATTACTATCTCTTTCACCATCAAAACAAGTTTCAAATTTTGTGTTCGATATGCAGTTAAAACGGATAACGGACCCATAACGGTCTAGGAGCGTTACATGTTATACCGGATTATATCGGGATATATCAGTATATAACGGTATATAATAAAATATATATTTTTATACCTCTAATAAGTATTTATGATTTAATGTATTATAGACTATAGAAGTATAAAGTTAAAAATGTATTATGGCTTCATATTATGGCTTTATAGGCATATAACCTTTTCTCAATTATTGCAGACTTCAGAATCTTAGATATTCATAAACAAAGAAATAACAAAGACCAATGAATTCAACACCAACATCAAATGAATCTCAGCCTGATTTAGCAAAACAATCCAACACCAACATCAAAATTCATTCAGTGGACAAGATGTTCAAGGAGGTTACCAGAAATTGAAGCAGGAAGTTCGATCAATCTCAGTCTTAGAGATCGCACGGGCCGGATGTTCGATCGAACGGGCCGGAGATTCAATCGCACAAGCCGGAGTTCCTTTTCTCTCTGAAATCAGATCTGAAGTCTTCTTCGTCTTCTCAGTTTCTTCTTCTTCTTCGTCTTCTCAGTCTCTCTGAGATCTGAAATCTGAAATCAGAATCAGAATCAGAGATCTGAAGTCTTCTTTAGTTTCTTCTCACTTTCTTCTTCTTCTTCCCTTCTTCTCTGTTCGATTGGGGCTCGATCGACTAGGGTAGCACCGTAGCAGGCTCGATCGACTGGGTTCTTTCTTTTCTCTGCAATTCTCGGCTCCCTATCAGATCTGCAATCGATTCGAGAACAAAGGTTTAGTACCGATTCGTTATAGCGGCGTTATGAAAAAACGTTTTATTAAAATAACACCCGGTATATGCCGTTATAACTCCCTTCGTTATACCCTAACGTTTTATGAAAAAACTTAACGCCTCGAGGCCGTTATGAGTTATTTCGGCGTTATAACCCGCAATTAACTGCATATTCAATTCATTAAAGTTCCAGTTTCATCAATTAACTCGCGCTAATGAACTACCTTAGACATCGGCATATGTCACAGTAACTTGCTACCATCGACTATATAATTTCAAACTCGTATCATTGTCATTAAACAAATATTTTACTTTTTTTTCAAACCTAATTGTCTAAACAACATCCTAAAGGACCCTCTGCCATTGAATTTATAACTCTGCATTGACAATTCTGAACATCCCATCAATATATCAAGATGTTAGTGAATTAAATCAGCCCAGAGCCAAATCAATTAAGCTACTCAAATTGTCAACCCGTTGTTGTTTCCACCATTAAGATCAGTCACATCTCAATTATTTTGCCCTGTAAGATCCTTGTGTTTCCACCATCACTGTTACCAATCTTCTTTCCTTCCATTAAGGGAACTAATCTTCTTACCTTTGTTGAAACTTCACATAAAATAAAAAGAAAACTAAGTTACAAGAGACTTGGCAAACAATAACTTCTCAATAAAGCGCGCGAGATAGAATAATCACTTACAGTCTTCATTTCGCATCAATAAAGTGCATTTTCAGGAACCGGAACATTCAAGGACTTCACATTTCAGCACTTATTGCATACGATATAAACTATATGAGAGATTTTGAGCCGCTACATTGAAATCAAACTCCAAATCCCATAAAGATTTGTTAGAATTCCAAATAAGAACCATGTTAGGAGACCATAAGAGATATTTAAGACCTACATAGGAAATCTAAATCATGTGTAAAAAACCCTTTGAAAGATGGAAGATGCGACATCCATTTCCAAAGCGTGACAAGGACCTACATAATCACTCGCCTCTAGAAAGAGTGATCCTACGTAAGTAAAAGTCCCAATGCAAAGAGCCATTATCCTACCTATCAAAATCAACCACTTGACCTTCCTTCCTCTCACACGAACTTAACCTTATCTCCTCCTCCTAGAACAAACTCGATTCCTTGAACAAACTCATCTTTATAATTCGATATTGTTCTCCAAGTACTAGTACCAAATGAACCTTGTGGATGTCTAAGGAAGCCAACTTGCTCCTGTAGAACCATATTTAGCTCTAATCATCTCCTTCCACAAGTATTTTGCCTCCGTACTAAATTTCATAACCACTTGCATAATAATTTTGTATTCATCAATTACAATCGACCTCAAGACACCCTTTGGATCTCAATGGGTTTCAAATTTTTTTGTCTTGAAGTGTGTGAAAGCATGAAATGTAAGGGTATTTTGGCCCAACCTAAAATAGGCCTAACGGTTCTGACAAGGATTTGTTGATATAGGGGTGTCTCAAATATCGATTAGTGATTAGTGATTAGTGAATAATGGTATGTTGAAAAGTCCTTGAACAATAAAATAGGAAATAATATTAATATTAATAATAATAATAATAAATAAAGCAACAAATCATTCCTACTGGTTGTGTCTTTGTAGCAAACAAATTAATAAGGTATTAGAAAAGTAAATGGATAATTCCGCATCTTCTTACGAATGGAAAACTGCATGCCCAACAACCCAAAAACTTATCTGTGATTTAATCGCAATCTTCTTACGAATATTACTCTAATCTTGGGTAAAGTTTATATTAAAATCAATTTCCAATGCATATGAAGATTCGTAAAAACTTCAAATTAAAACTGACAAAACCAACCCTAAGATTTGATCATTTCCCCAACGTCATATTTACCTCATAATAAAGCAAAAAAACTGCAACACCTACGCACCTTTACCTCGAAACGAGACACGATCCAAGATTTATACCTCGTCACAAGACCCGCTTCAAGCCGCCATCGATAAATAAAGTCACTCAGAATTGGAAAATCAAAGCAAATGTAGAGAACTTGCAACTCGACAAAAATAATAGTAGATTGACGTTTTTTATAAAACATAAAATTCATGGAGAAAACCTATATTAAAGGAGCAACAAACATGATAATCACGTAAGGGTACATATGTTTCTTCTCGAATGCATCCTTGGCATTTGCAATAACAAGTTAAATCTAACACAATATAGACATCATACAAGTAGATCTAAAACACAAAGAAAGAAATTCTAAATCAAACCAAAGACCACCTCGCATAAAAATCAACCGCTTTCACAAAAATAATCCAAAGAAAACTGCATTTTACTCTGCAACATGATCTCAACCAACATAAATACAAACGTTATATAAAAATAAGTCTGAAAGCCAAGAGGGAAACACAAATATCTATGTAAAATCTAACAATAAAGCCTACTAGAAAATGAACTCCAAGTAAATGATTCCACAAATCAACACAAAAGAATGAAAAAAAACCAATATAAACAAAATAACCATACAAATAAGATAAAGATATTCTGAAATTAGGTTCTCAAATAGAACTAGGCATCGCATAACAGGAGTGAGCTTGAATAATGTTAAACGTATGCAAATTTAGAGGAACTATATAACATTAGGAAGATGGAAAATGAAATTCTGCATAACAAACCGTTGATATAACTATACCCTACCATTCTGGCCCATTCCTAAAACGCCAATTAATCCATCATAACTCGACTTACTTGGAAACATAAACGGACGTAAAAAAAATAACTAAGAAGGGAGCAAAATGAAGCAACAAAATATTATTTCGACTCTACCCAAATTTTTTCAATAGGGTAGGTCAACAAAAAAGAAATATATTCTCATCAAGCATCCAAGTCTTTCAATTTGCCCAATTGCTACATATATTGGTGTATCATTGGGTAGGTCAACAAAAAAGAAATATATTCTCATCAAGCATCCAGGACTTTCAATTTGCCCAATTGCTACATCGACTGGTGTATCATTACTGATCAACTAGTTGCAACTTCATAGGTGTTGTTTTCTATTAATTAATTTTGTCCATATTTAATGATGATTTATCTATCTTTTTTCAATTCAGTCAGACATGGTATTACCCAAGTCATTGATCTGACAAGAACATGAGCGAACAAGGTGAAAGAAGAATGCCATTGATCTTACTAACATTTTTTTTTTAAATCTTGGAGGGTGGGTGAATGCATGCAACGTGTGGGTATTTAGGCCAACCAAAAATAGCCCTCATGGCTTTGGCAAGGATTCCATTCGTTAGAGGGGTGTCGCAAGATTGATTAGTGAATAGAGATATCTCTAAACACCGATAAACAATAAATAAATAAAAGCAAAATGAAGCAACAAAACATTCTTACTGGTTAATTCTTTGTTGGATGCAGTTTTCACTCCCATCCCTCCTTTTTTTGGGTTAGCCCTCCCTGACAAAGATAAGGCAGAGTCAATTAGTGAAACTTAGTAAAATAAATGGATAATTCTGATCAGATCTAGGGAAACTCCCTGTCCAACAGCTCGAAACCTAGTCGTGATTTCATCATCTTCTTGCGAATGCTACATCAATCTGCGACACAAGTTTATTAAAATCAAATTCCAATCCATACAAAGATTTGTAAAAAGTCCAAACTCATAAGTATAATTGGAGAATCGTGAAAAATCTCTATCCTAAATTCTCAATAAGCAAATATAACATCTTTTTTAGTTGTAAACGATTTGCTTGATGGATCAAACTTACACGAAAACCAAGACAAGCAAACTCAAAGTTAGAACATATGGATAACTAGTACCTAGCAAGCCTGGATGAGCTCTTTTCAAAAAATTTGGGTATTTCTTGTCAACAATATAAAAAAATGCAAATTAAACTGAAACAGATTATTTAAAAACTTAAACATCTATTGCAACACTAGGTGAGCTATTTGGGGGCACGATGGGCCTTGCATGTACTTCACATGGTGTCCTCATGAGTGTTGTGACAATCATCTTTCTATGAGCAATTTGGTCTTCCAAATTAACTTGATTACCAATCTCATCAGCACAAGCTCATGCAAGTCCTGGATTCGTAAGAAAATTTTGAACCAAAATCAAATAAAGAAGATATATGTATTTAAAAACTCATTCTTTGTTGAGGATGAAATGCTTCAAGAGTTCCTTCAGTGCCCTTCACTATTGTCCAGACAAAGACCACAACAGTGAATCCAACAGTTACAATTGATCTAATGGAATAGAAAACCAACATACTTTAAATCCAATCATGAAATATTGCCTTTCTTCAGTAACTAGTCCAACAAGAAAAATATTACCGATATAATCACTTCTAAAAAGCAGTCCCTTGGAAAACCATGCCCCACTCATCCCACTTGATTGAGAATTAACGCGCCCGTATCTGATCTCTAGAGGTATAGCTATCATCTTGAAGTTGAAAGTCCTATATTAAAACAACCACCATAAACCTTGATACAACAATAATAGACACAACAAAAAAACTTGGATGAGAAGAAGATGAACAAAGAACATGCTTGAATCTAGACCCTATGTTTGCTTAAGGCAACATGACCCCAACCACCAATGGAATCAGTTGAAAATGAGAGATGATGATAGCTTTACCTTCATTGTGAATGGATATTTAATAGAGAAGATAAAGACAATTCTTCTTCATTGATGACATTACGCTTCTCCTAGGAATTCTCTAAGCACAGAAACAATCACTTTACGAAAACAGGTCCGAACTACAATTGACAAACAAAAAACAAATTTGACAAACTCACTCTTTGTTGAAGACAATATGCTTCACCCATATACTTATCTTGAGACATTGTGCTTCCCTGGCAAAAAAAAAATGTAAATCTAATAAATAATACAAACCAATGAGAACCAAATTGATTCAAAAAAGACATACTCAAAATTAGCTATTAGAAACCCCCTTTCAAAACCCCTATTTTATCGTGCCACTTTACTATAATTAACCCACATAATCTCTCATCCAGTTTGCAACACATTAATCAGCTACATAAACGGAACCATAACGGAGAATGAAACTATCTAATCACCAAAAACATTATGTATGAACTCACAAAAGTTCCTGATGTGATGATGACGATGAATTGAGAACTAGCTAGTACAAGATGTGCACGCAAAACAAACACCTCTTCATCCCGATCGAATAAAAAAGGATTCACACCCCATTAGAAAAACTGGAAAGATGAAGCTAAACATCTTAAGGAATATTATAAACAACCAAAATCGCAACCAATTTATTGGGCAAAACTAATTCATAAATGTAAGAAAAGTAGGAGAAGAAGAACTGTTTTTCTTATTATTTCAGCAAGAATTAGAGAGATATAAATAGAGGATTACAACCCTAACTTCCCTAACCTCTTCCTTTTATCAAGGAGAATCACACAAGTTAAGGAAATTGATAACTACTAAGTAACTACCAAATACATGACATGAGTAACTACCCTCTAATACAATCAACACTCCCCCTCAAGTTGGTGCATAGATATTAATCATGCCCAACTTGCTTACAAAGAAATCAAAATTCTTCCTTAGTAACCCTTTTGTGAAGACATCTGCGACCTGTTGAGTAGATGGTACGAATGGTATGCATATCACTCCACTTTCGAGCTTCTCTTTTATGAAGTGTTTGTCGACCTCTACATGTTTTGTTCGGTCGTGTTGGATGGGATTATTTGCAATGCTAATTGCGGCTTTATTATCACAAAATAGTTTCAAGGGAAGTTTCACAGACCTGCCAAGTTCTTCTAAAATCCGTTTTAACCAGATTATTTCACACACTCCATTAGCCATTGCCCGGTATTCTGCTTCTGCACTGCTTCTAGCTACCACACTTTGTTTTTTACTTCTCCAAGTTACCAAATTTCCCCATAGGAAGGTACAATAACCAGAGGTGGATCTTCTATCAGTGCTTGATCCAGCCCAATCTGCATCAGTGTATATCACAATACTATGTTGATCACTCTTCTTGAAGAATAAGCCTTTCCCTGGGGTCCCCTTTAAGTATCTCAAAATTCTGTAAACTGCTTCCATGTGTTCTTCATAAGGAGCATGCATGAACTGACTTACCATACTCACAACGAATGAAATATCTGGTCGAGTATGAGATAGATAAATCAATTTCCCTACCAATCTTTGATACAGACCTCTGTCAACAGGAACTTCTTCCTTTGCTCTTCCTAGCTTGGAGTTAAATTCTATAGGAGTGTCTGATGGCTTGCACCCAGTCATTCCTGTTTCTTTTAAGAGGTCTATGATGTATTTCTGTTGAGACACTGCGATGCCGTTCTTTGACCTGGCAATTTTCATCCCAAGAAAATATCTAAGTTGTCCAAGATCTTTAATTTCGAACTCAGATGATAGACTCTTCTTCATTTTAACTATTTCCTCATCATCATCACCAGTGAGGATAAAATCATCTACATAAACAATTAGTATCGCAATCTTTCCTTCAGTTGAAGTCTTCATGAACAATGTATGGTCTCCCTGTCCTTGTGAGAACCCTTGAGTTTTGATGAAGCTTGTAAATCTCTCAAACCAGGCTCTCGGGGATTGCTTGAGCCCATATAAAGATTTCTTTAGCCTACAAATATTCTTGCCAAATTTGTCACCGAATCCAGGAGGAGCTTCCATGTACACTTCTTCTTCCAAATCACCATTTAAGAAGGCATTTTTAACGTCCAATTGATGTAATGGCCAATCCAAATTCACTGCAAGTGATAGTAATACCCTCACAGTATTCAACTTAGCAACTGGAGAGAATGTCTCGGAGTAATCAATACCATAGGTTTGTGTAAAACCTTTGGCAACCAGCCTAGCTTTGTATCTTTCAAGAGAGCCATCTGAGTTGTATTTTACTGTAAATACCCACTTGCATCCCACAGGAGTCTTTCCTTTTTTAGGACTAACCATTTCCCAAGTTTTATTCTTTTTCAGAGCTCTCATTTCTTCGAGGACTGCCTCCTTCCATTCAGGAACTTCTAGAGCTTCCTGTATATTCTTTGGAATAACCACACATGATATTTTAGAGGTAAATGCTTGGAATGATGGAGACAGACTCTGATAGGATAAAAAATTATGCAAAGGATGTTGAGTACAAGTTCTAGTACCTTTCCTAAAAGCGATTGGCATTTCTAGAGTCTTATCTAACTCTAACGTGGGATTAGGAACAATAGGACTATAATTGAACTGAGAGTTACCTGACTGGTCTACATCTTCCTGATTTGTCTTTGGTTCAGATTCTTGACCATGCTCCAAGTTGTTGGTTCCTTTTCCTTGTTCTGGGTATTTCCTGACATAGACTTTCCGTTTATAGCGCATGCCATCTTGCCTCGCACACATTTCTTCTTCTTTTTGAGTTTCATCCTGTAATGGCACAGATATTTGATCCCTATTTTCATTGTTTGAGATATTATTATGAATGACATCCATATCTTCCCCAGTGTTGTTCATAGCGTCAGATTCCTTATGGTTTTGGCTATTGTTTTTAACAAGATATGGAGGCAAAAAATCATTAATCAACCAATCATATGAATCTTCACTTGGAGTCTCCCCCTGAAGATGAGTAGAAGAAAAAAAAGGTTGATGTTCAAAGAAAGTGACATCCATGGAAACAAAATATTTCTTGGATAAAGGATCAAAGCATTTGTAGCCCTTTTGATTATAAGAATAACCAACAAAGACACATTTTCTAGCTCTAGGATCTAGTTTTCCTCTGTGATAATCATGAATATGAACAAATGCAACACATCCAAATACCTTGAGAGGAAGATCATCAGAGAGCCTAGAGAACGGAAAACTTTTCTTAAAACAGTTTAATGGGGTTTGAAATTGTAAGACTTTGGAAGGCATCCTATTAATCAGATATACAGCTGTAAGAATAGCCTCTCCCCACAAATATTTTGGAACTTTGGTGGAAAACATTAACGACCTAGCAACTTCCAAGAGATGTTTATTTTTTCTTTCTGCTACTCCATTTTGTTGTGGGGAGTTAACACAAGAACTTTGGTGAACAATACCTTTTTCAACAAAAAAATTCCCTAGTATCTTGTTAAAATATTATGTGCCATTATCACTTCTAAAAATCTGTATCTGAGTGTGAAATTGTGTTTGAATCATTTGAAAAAAAATTTGAAACACATTGGCAGCCTCAGATTTTTCATTGAGTAAAAATACCCAAGAAATCCTTGTGTGGTCATCAATAAAGGTTATAAACCATTTTTTTCCAAGGCTGGTTTTAATTTGTGACGGTCCCCAAACGTCGCTATGAATCATAGTGAATGGTGTTGTGGGTTTATAATGCTGAACAGAGAAAGAAATTCGACGATGTTTTGCAAGTTCACATATTTCACACTTAAACAAGGATGGATTTTTATTAATAAAGAGTTTTGGAAACAAATGTCTCAAATAATGAAAATTGGGATGTCCTAATCTAAAATGCCATAACATAAGTTCATTCTCATGAAGAATCGAAATAGAATTGAGACAAGTCTTCTGGGATTGCCTATTTGAGTTATACCCATCTTTGAAAAAATAGAGACCTTCAACTTGCCTAGCATTGCCAATCATCTTCCCCGTAGTCAAATCCTGAAATTGACAATCAGACATGGAAAACTTAGCTAGGCAATTCTGATCAAGAGTTAACTTACTGATTGACAATAGATTACATGATAACTTAGGGACATGAAGAACATTATGAAGTACAAAGTTAGGGGAAACAACAACTGAACCTTTCCCGGCTACAACCGAGAAAGATCCATCAGCTATCTTTACCCGTTGATTTCCTGCACATGGATTATATGAAGAAAACAATTCGGAAGACCCAGTCATATGATCAGTTGCCCCAAAATCAATTATCCAAGACGTACTAGACTCAACACTAAGACACGAGGATACTAGGTGATTACCTTTATTTGCTAAAGAACAAGAAGGATTATTGTGGTTTTGTGATTGAAGAATTTTACAGATTTGCTCTATTTGTTCCTTTGTGAATGGCTGTTGTCCAGCAGGAGATTCGTGTCCTGATTCAGTGAGATGCGCTTGAGAAGTAAGAGTCTCTCCTGTATTCTTCTTTTTCCAATTAGGTGGCTTTCCATGGAGCTTCCAACATGTATCTCGAGTGTGCCAAGGACGTTTGCAATGATCGCACCAAGGCCTTGACTTGGAGTTTCTTCCTTCTCCTTCAACATCTGTCCCCCTAGAAACAAGTGCTGAACCATCAACAATAGGTTCTTGTTTCCCAAACATCACTTTCCTCCTTGTTTCTTCTCTACGCACTTCGGAGAAGACTTCTCGTATAGAGGGCAGCGGCTTACTTCCCATAATTCTGCCTCGGACATCATCCAAATCTTGATTCAGTCCTTTGAGGAAGACATAAACTCTATCATTTTCTTCTCTTTTTTTGTGTCGGACACTATCAGTGGTACAAGCCCAATCATCCTCATAGCAAAGATCCAGTTCTTGCCACAAATTCACAATCTCATTGTAATAGGTAGTAACATCCCGATCTCCTTGTTTGGACGTCCACAACTTTGATTTTAATTCAAAAATCTGAGAAGAGTTTTCAACATCAGAATACATTTCACGTACTGCTTCCCACACATCCTTGGCTGTAGGTAGAAACATATGTGGTTTTGCAATAGTTGGTTCCATAGAATTGATAAGCCATGCTGTGACAAGAGAGTTTTCTGACCTCCATGCTGCCATTTTTGGATCTCCTTCTGGCGGCTTCCTTGTCTCACCGGTCACTAGGCCAAGCTTGCCTCTGCCATCAATAGCCAACTTTGTGCATTGGGCCCACTCCAAATAGTTCTGACCATTGAGTTTGTGACTTGTCAGACAAAATGAATGACTGTCACTGTTACTGCCATGGGCAAAGGTTCTTTCATGGTCTGGTGTTTCTGCGGTGGTGCCACCTCCGGTACTACCTCCTCCAGTCACATTTGAAGTGTTGCCTACTGCTGGAGGGTTCTTCTTTTGGCCAGTCATGGCCTGCCGATAGTCCATCTAGATCCTGTGAATTGTATTAACCTGTGGGTTATTGGCTTTGATACCATGTAAGAAAAGTAGGAGAAGAAGAACTGTTTTTCTTATTATTTCAGCAAGAATTAGAGAGATATAAATAGAGGATTACAACCCTAACTTCCCTAACCTCTTCCTTTTATGAAGGAGAATCACACAAGTTAAGGAAATTGATAACTACTAAGTAACTACCAAATACATGACATGAGTAACTACCCTCTAATACAATCAACAATAAACTAATAAATATATCAATTCCGAAGGTGAAGCAAATTCATAAACTCGTAAAGAACTGGATTTCTATGCTTTGTAGATGACGACTACATCCACAGTTTAATTCTTTATAAAGATCCAAATAGGAAATATTCAAAACTTCACTATTAATTGGAATTCCGAAAAATTCCATTTGAGAGCCAACAAGAGTCTACAATTGAAAGTAATCAACTTTTTTGTGATCTTTTTTAGAGAAGCATCTATCAATGTGCTAGTTGTATCTAACCTTAATGGCAAGCAATAAGAGACGACGAGTCTGCTATCGAAAGTAATCATTTTGAGGAAAAATAAAGCAAGACCGTTGACAGAAAATACTAGAAGCAGATTTGTTCTCTTGCGAAACACAGGGAGAATCCTTGTGAAAATTGAATAAGCAAGAGTCCTCACCAATTGTTTCCAGCAAAAATATCATGAATCTAGGTGGCTGGCTTCCACATTCTGCGTCAATTGTGTCTGAGCATTCTCTCAACCTTCAAGTTAGAGTTGAGAAACTACAATTACATAAAACACTAGTAGGTTGTGTTTTTTATAAAACTTAAAATACATGCAAGAAAATCATATAAACCCATAATAGAGGAGACAAGAACTTACTTTCTTTTTTATTTGTTTAAGGACATCTTTTTAACCTTGAATCCCTTACTTTTTTCATAACAAGGCAGATCCAAATAATCACAAACATCATAAAAACTGAGTCTAAAAATAAAATGAGAGAAAAACTAGAAAAACCACTCGTATAGTTTTTAAATCAACAAGTTTCACAAAAATTGTCCACAGATAACAATACTTGCTCTACAGCATGATCAAAAGTTACCAAAAAAAAACCAACAAACAGCTTATTTGACAATATAGTGGGAAAAGCCTACATTATCAACCAAAGACAAAGACAACTACGACTTGGTTATTACTAAAGCCTGCTAGAACATAAGCCCCATGTCGAAGACACCACAAATTATATAACACAACCTAGATTGACAAAATCTCGAGATGTAAAAAAGGAAATTTTTTTGTAATTATATAGTCGAATGGAACTGAGCACGTGAGAACCACCAAAATTTGTAGTCAACGCACCAATTTAAATAAACTAGAAAACATCCAACCGCACCCATCCACCACATGGCAAGGAAATTCGAATAGAACACAAATTTGCATCCAAACACAAGCTATGCAAATTAGGAGGAAACAGTTCAATCAAGAAAAACAACACAATGTAGGAAGAACAATGAGTTTGTACACAACAAACCGTCCATGAAACCTTTACCCTTTCATTCCTAAAACATTAATCCAACATTACTTGAAATATAGAAACACACACATATGAAACAAAGAAACGAGTCAATCAATTACCATCATCAAATCTCGCATGACCAAACACAAGGGGTATTAATAACAACCAAAATACGGAAGATCCTTACCATGGAAAATCAGACACATCATGACATAATTCAATCACCCAGAAAAAAACAAACCACAAACGTAAGACATACCAGTGGATAAAATTAAAAAAGTTGCAACACTTACCAAGGGAATTGTAGAATAAATGTAGATTGACATTTTTACAAGCATGTAGAGAAATTATAACATGTTAGTTGGCATTTACCCTTGATATCCTTCAGTTGCGTCTGCAATAAAAAGGTAAATCTATCAAATTACAAATATCTTAAAAACCGATTCCTGAAAAAAAAAATCTAAATCAAACTAGAAACCCCTTTCAATAATCAACAGATTTTACGAAAAGTATCCAGAGATAACCACACTTACTTTGCAACAAAAAAACAAGTTTCTATATCAAACAAAGCCTCTAAAAATAATCGATTAAACCACTCTCAAAACAATTGATCATTCCAACCTTAGCAAGATGAGGTACCAAACAATAAAAAAGATTCATAAACAACATAGAAATATCAAAATGATACCAATATCAGGAGATACATGTTTGCTATATGGTTGAAAAATATATAAGAAAAACAATCAAACTTGGTTGGAATACAAACGTTGGAATGAAAGCCAACATGTAACAAGGACTGTTATGAACGGCACCAGTAGTGTTTGTTGTAGGAAAATTACATGTCCCAGAATGTCACTGAGAAGTGAAGGAAGTGAACAATTAATAGGACAATCATCACTTCTTCAATTTGATTGATAAATGATCAATAGTACAATCAACATCAAGAAACCCCTTGTCAGGTTTGATCGTAATGTTGTTGAATACAGTTAAATCGACAAGACAATAAAGTAAATAAAGAGATCAGAGAGGAATGAACTGAAATAGTAGGAAATCCTATGAAATAATGAAGAACAGTAGTAGTTCGATTTCTTGTCACGGAAATCATTAAGCACCTTTCAAAACATTCAAATGCCCTGGAGAAAGACATGCGTCCAGTAAATAACAAATGAACAACATCAACTAAACAAATGTCATGAAGAACTTCATATCATGCAGCGTCTTTCATAGCACTCGACTTCCCTTTACATCTTATGTTAAAGAATAAAAGGTGATCATAAAAAAACATTCAAATGAATCATATTAAGATAGGAACAAAGAAATGCTAATAAAATAAAGAGAGTAAACAAATGTTACCATATTTTAATCCTTTCTTGACGATGGTTTGCTTTCTCCCATAATTTCTTAGGTGTGCTTCCCAAACAAAGAGGTAAAAGCCAACACATGTGAACACTCATTATTCGAGCAAAACCAAATCATAGATCAATAACTTAAACTTAGGTCTAAAAAATCCAACTGTAAACAGGTATCAAACCACTATAGCAAACTCCCCGAAAAACTATCATAACAGATTATAACCACACCAAAACCAAGAATACTTCGGAAATGTAATCCTATCTTCAGGGCATCTCAAAAGATAATCTTACCTACTGTTCCTGCAATTGGTATTATGAAACTATAGATCCTATCTCAATTTGATCCCTTACGAGTATATCCAATCTCATCGGCAAGACAATAACATAAAACACAATAAGTACAGAAATTACCTAGTAACTTATTTCTTTACAACAATAAACAAAGTGTACCAAATGACACGACCTAAGTGAAAGAGAAATCACCCAAAAAGAAGAATAGGCACCAAATAAATAAATAATGCTTGGTATCAAAATCATCTAATCATTTTGAGCCTTGTAACACAACGATTTTAATGCACTACAAAAACTGCAAATGGAATGAGTTGCCAGAATTCTCATCTTTGGAAATGCTCGAGTAGTTATTACGTTGCAAAGGGGATGACCTCTCAAAATTTCTTGTCATTGGTGAAGATGGAGTCAATATTCCAAAATTGGAAGAGAGCTTCCTAACTTTACCCGAACTCACCAACCACACCCTAATTCAAAAAGAATTAAAGGGGTTCATGATAAGAATAAGCAAGAAAATTAATTGCTACAAGTACAAGAGGCAGATAAACCATATTGTTCCATAGTAACTAAGGTATTTATAAATAACTAAGGTGGAATGGCCTTTTGCGCTTAAGCTCAAAAGTAACATACATGACCTCACTACATACCAACAACAACCAAATTGATTCATAAATAACTAAGGCATTCATAAATAAGTAAGTTGGAATGGCCGTTTGGCTTAAGCTTAAGACATAAAATTTGTAAACTAAAAATAATACATACCAAATTACCAAAACATACCAAATTGACTCGTAAATAGCATATGGGAACTCAAAAATTAAATGTTTTGAAAACCCTAGCGAAAAACCAAAGATTTGTATCATGTCACTTCATCAAAATTGAAGGGAAATTATTTTTTGAAATTATATTCAAATGGAACTAAGAATGTCAACAACCAAAACACTAGAAAAACCAACTAGTATGGAGAACAAGTGAAGGGAAAAAGAACCATACCCTCACACTAATCTACCACTTATTAAGTAAACTTCAATAATATAAAATCTAGGTAAATATAAAGGAATCATATTAGAGAGGAGACTGACTCGGAGCATGTGGATAATCAAAATCCTCACCTACAAACGGACAACACGCAATTCAGAGTAAAATTTAATCCCCCACATGAATGGGAACCAAGATCTGATTATTTTAGTAGTGAAAAAACCAAAGATTCGAGTTTATCTGCAACACTGATAGTCAGTTGCCATAAATAGATCTCATCTGACAAAAAGCCCAAGGTTGAATAATATAAACCTAACTATGGTAGATCCATACCATGGAAAATCAGACATCTTGATCATAATTTAATCCCCTGGAATAACAAAACCACATAAGGCAAGTAGGAGAAGAATGTTTTTTTAAAACAGTTACAAACAATTGCTTAAAATAATAACTGATTAAACCACTCGCAAGAAAATTCATCGCTCCAACCCTAGCTACATGGTGTTAAACCATATAAAGATTCGTAAACAAAACAGATATATCAAGATGACACCAACCTCATGAGATATGTGTTTGTTATATGGTTGAAAAACATATAAAAGATAATATACAGTATAAACAGAGCTAAGAGAGGCAAGAGAGAGTTATGAAATGAAATACACTATGGAAATCATGAAGAACACTAGTAGTTTGTTTCCTGTCGCAGAAATCAGGCAGTATCTTTGAAAGCACTTGACTTCCAAGAATTACCCCATAGAACACCACCAGAATCTTTCAAAACAATCGACTTCCCTGGAGAAACACATACATCCTGTTAGGGATGGGCATCCCATCCGCAATCCCGATCCCGTCCCATCCTGTCCTGTCCCGATTTTTTCGGGTCTTTTTGGGGATTGATCAAACCCATCCCGATCCCGTCCCGATCTAGAGTGAGATGAGATCGAGATGAAGATTTTCAATCCCGCCCATCCCGTCCCATTTCAAACCTATTTAATATTAATTATTATTAATTTTAATATTTATTAACTCAAAATTTTGTGTCAAATTACATGAAGTTTTGAGTTGTGTGAATTTAACATCACAAATAATTGTATTATAGTTTAAAAACAATAACACTGTCATAGATAACTCCTTAATATGCATAATGATAGAAAAGACTATAATATTCTTGAATTGATGATGTAAATAGGAACATAAATAGAAACTTACAAAAATAAGACCTAGCATATTGTGGAACAAATAAGTAGACCTAATGAGAAGGTTGATAATATAGTAATTATAAGAATATATGCAATGTTTTAAAAAGCGTTTTTCAGCCTCGAGGCGGTCAAGCTTTTTCCGAAGCGAAGCGTTGCCTCGAAGCATAGCGAGGCGTTTTTTTCATAAAAAAAAGTGATGAAAAATATTAAAAGAAGAAATCACTATGGATGTCAATAGATGTGCAATAAAAAATAATAGAAGTGAAACTCATACTAAATAGTTTAAATTTATACAGTAATTTGGAGGCAGCCATAATTATTTTTTATCTAGAATAGTTATTTATACAAGTGAAACTCAAAGATAAAATAATGGAAGCACTAAACAAAAGTGTGAGAAGAATTGCACATACTCTGTATGACACGTGAAGAATGATTCTTTGGTTTCTTTGGCCTAATCTTATACCCAATAAGTATTTTATAAGGTTCAACAAACTATAGATAATGGTACAATATAATGTGAATCAACATTAACATGTATTATATTGTATAATAAGATGATCAATACTAAATAGTTATTTATATAAGATGGTCAATACTCGTTGGTTATTAGAGTCAAAGCCTCAAAGTTCCATTTTCACAGCCTCAAAGTTCCATTTTCACAGTCACTCACAGACAAACATAAAGCATAAAACAGAAAACAGAGTGAGTACATAACAGAAAGCAAAAACAGAGAAAAAGACTTGAAGTAATCCAATTCCAAATACAGAGTAGAAATGATCAAACAACTAACAGATCTGAGTGCATAGATTCACTTGATTCATTTCAAGCAGAAAGAAAGGAGGAGATGCAAGCAGTAAGCAGTAAGCAGTAAGCAGCAAGCAGCAAGCAAAGGAGGAGATGCAAGCAGTAAGCAGCAAGCAGTAAGCAGCAAGTTCAGTTCGACACTTCGACTTCGAGCTCTTATTCTTCTCTTCTAATCGTCTTCTCTTCTTTTTCTTTTCCTCCAGTCTTCTTCTTCTTCTTGTTTTTCTCTTCTTTCTTCTTTTTCTGAAATGCAGAAACTAAACAGTCGGAAGAGACCTTATTAGGTTTCATTTGGAGGAGCTCTCACCCCTTGGATTTGTTTCAAGATCTGTCTTATCAAATCTGAAATTCTCATTCGTGTGACTCGCACGCCTCAAACTGAATCGGGGCGTACGCCTCTACTCATACGAGTCAACAGAATAATTCATCCACTCTACTCAGCACACATGAAGCGCAAGATCTGGGGCGATTTTCTGGCGCTTCGAGGCGACTCGCGAGTCGACTCGTACGCCCCAATCGCTTTTTAAAACAGTGAATATACGTTTAAATATGCACATCATAATAACTTAGTAATTGCACAAAAATCCAACCATGCTCATCCTGTCCCAAACCCGTTTGGGATGGGACGAGGGCGGGATGAGGTCTATCCCGTCTCAATCCCATCTCGAAGATAAAATAATGGGATGGGATTGGGATGAGTCCATCCCATCCCGTGCCCACCCCTACATCCTGTAAATAACATATGAACACCACCAATTGAATAAACGTCATGAAGAACTTGAAAGACATTCATTTGTAAGTTTTTTTATAATCACCAATTGAATATATGTAATGAAGAACTCGACGCCATGCAAAATTTTTGAAAGCACTCAACTTCCCTTTACATCTTATGTAGGAGAATAACAGGTGATCATCAGGAAACTTACAAATGAATCGTTCTAAGATAAGAATAAGAGAAGATAACTAAATGGATAAATATAGTAAGGGAATATAACCATAACCTAATTCTTTCATGATGACGGTTTACTTTCTCCCATAATTTCTAAGGTGACTTACCTAACAAAGAGGTAAAACCGACCACATATAAACACTCATTATCCGAATATAACCCAAATAACATATCAATAATTCATTTTCAGATTTTAAAAAATCCGACCGTAAACTGGTATTGAACAACTATATCAATCTTTAAACGCAGACACCAAAAAAAACCCCAAGTATAATCCATTCCAGCAAAAATGTCATAAAAGAGTATAACAGAACCAAAACCAAGCTTATTGGAGTAAAAGCTGGTACTATCTTCAGAACCATCCCAAAAGGAAATTTTATCTTACTGTTCCTGCAAGTACTACGAAAACTCAGATCTTATCTCACAATTTGACAATAAGTAAAATGCAACACCATAAAGAGATGAACAACAACAATACCGAACACCAATCAGAAAACCAATGAAGGCCCTGAGTAATTATTTACAACAACAAACAACGATACTATGACTGATTTCATCATGTGATCATTTCGAGCTTTTACCTAAAATATTTTGCAGTTACACATCTAATGCACTACTTAAACTGCACAGGGAATGTGCCACCAGAATTTCTCACCTTTGGAAAAGCTCAAGTAATTATACAGTTGCAAACAGAATGAACTGCCACAATTGCTTATGATTGGAGAAGATGGAGTCAATATTCCAAGAAAAGATAAGGGAGCTTCCTAACCTTATCCGGACTCACCCACCACACCCTGATTCAAAACGAATAGAAGGGGGTCATGATAAGAATAAAAATGGAAATTAATTGCTACAAGTCCAAGCGGCTAATCAACAATCGGTTATAATATTAAGTCCCCAATCATTCATATTCCCTCATAAAGCCCACAACAATAAGATTCCAATCACCCATGGTGGAGATTGTTGAGCGTGTTTGGTCAATTTGAGCCAAATAATAGTTCCCCAGTGACAATTAATAAGGTGTAATGGCCTTTTGGGCTTAATCTCAGACATAACATGTATGAACTCAAAATAAAACAATCCAACACTAACCATTTGTTTCATAGTATCTAAGGTACTCATAAATAACTAAGGTGGAATGGCCGGCTTAAGCTCGGACGTGACATACGTGAGCTCAAAATAATACAAACTAACACCAAACAAATTCATTCACAAAAGACTAATGCTGAATGGCCTTTTGGACTAAAGCTCAGACATAACATATGTGAAGTCAAGTTACAAATCAAAAACAACCCAAATTAATTTATGAAAAATTAAGGTGGAATGGCCTTTTAGGCTTAAGCTCAAGACATAAAATTTGTAAACTCAAAATAATACATACCAGCACATAGCAAATTGATTCATAAACAACATATACAAACTGAAAATTAAATGTTTAGAAAACTCATGCACAAAACCAAAAACCAGCACCCTGCCACTTCATTAGAATTATCCTTGGCCACCTAAAATACAGTCTATAATATAAATAAAGCCAGCATTAGCAGAAGTTGAAATAGCATAAACAGTATAAATTTATGCAAAGGCACATGCAGTAACTGTTAACTGTTGTGATGATCACTTGAAAGCTTCCATAATATTGGATTGATGTTTCCCTTTAGCAAAAATTATTGGATTGACACTACAAACCAACAATCCCTTCAACTTGGTCAAGGAAATCATGAAAAACCAACCCCAATCATAAAATTTGAAGAAGATGAAGCAAAATGTCAAACTTCCATTGACCATGGAAGGAATTAAACATTAAAAGAGACATCAATTAGCAACTGAGATTAGTAAAGAAATTGAGGTCAGACCTGCTCTACACTTGGTGCAAAATCACTCTTTTGCCAACGCAGCGTCCATAGGAATCCAACTATCGCTCTATCCTAATAACATATTCAATTCAAAATCAGATTTAAATCCTCCACGCCAACCAACCAAGATCCCATCATCTTGACTTGAAGGAAGAAAAACAGAGAACCGGTTTGCAGCATGACAACATTAACAACCATCATAAGAAGTTATAACAAAGTGCCAAGGAAACCCCTAGAAACATAACTATGAGACGATTCAATCGCTACTAAATCATCAAAGTAGCTAAGAGATCAAAATCATTACTCAAAAACACCATTCAACAACTCCGATAAAATTATGTCTCGTAGGGCGTGTTTGGTTGCATGAAATTCTATGTCATGGGAATCCATGAGGGGACCCCTACATTTTAGGCTAAATTGATATATCACTCCACATCCACCATTTGATCTTGTGATCAATGGTGGGAATGGAAGTCCCATGAACATGGGAATCCCACTCCTTAGTCCCCCAAGGCATGTGATTCCTATGTTCATGAAACTTCAATTTCCACCATTGATAACAAAATCAAATAGTGCATGTGGAGTTATACCTCAAATTAGCCTAAACTATAGGGGTATCTTCATGGATTCCCATGGCATATGATTCCATGCAACCAAAAACACCCTTAGAGTCACCTCAAAAAATGAACCTCAAAGGAAAGCCTTCATGAAAGGACTATAAAGGAATGGCACATCATGAAAGGAAAATGAACAAAGATTCACAATATGCAATGCAAGGAAAGATGAACTCATAATCTTTGTGGTACTTAGCACTAGAAATGGATATCAAGTGTGATCAACAAAGCAGGCACCGACTAAAGGACAAAGATTAATTATTTTAATCAATTACAACAGAAGTATTGAAATTCAAATATATTAAGAAACGGTGAGAGATATGATGGTGCAGAACCAGATGAATTAAAGAGGTTATAATGTGAAAGATGCTCACAGAGCCATAAATTCATAAATTTGATCATGATCGTGAACGTGAACCAAGATCAAATCGTTTCACTTATGAGGAAACAAAAATTTGATCTTATCAGCATGATGATAAGCTAATCATTCCAACATTATAATAAGTTACCATAAACGGAAATCACACATAATAAAAACCCCAAGGCAGATAAATAAAGACCAAAATAACAACAAATATATTGAAGAAGCATACCATGGAAAATTGGAAATATCTTTATCATAATGCCTTACACCCATATCTGAATCATCCTGAAATAACAAACCACAAAAGTAGACAGGCCAGTGAATGAACTAAAAAATTAAATCTTGAATATTGTGCTTTGATCCATATGCATTTTGATCTTGAAAACTCAGAGAACCTCATAATTGAATTGCAGGATGATAATAAGCTATCATGAATTGAAGCGAAAATCACTTTATAATGTAATCAAGACAAAACTAATCAAAATTGTAAGCAAATATAATTTTTCCCAGAATTTTTTAACAGTGTTGCCTTAAAACATCTTACAAAATGAATGCACAAGATCCAAATCTAGTCTCATTATACCTTCAATTTGAAACTCGTGCTGAAAATAAATCAATCAGTGTTGCCTTAAACATCTTCAAAAGTAAATGCATGAGATCAAATTTGGTCTCATGAAAATAATCTTAATTTGTAACTCATGCCGTACCTTTAGACCATGCTCAAGATGAAAGGTGATCACTACAAAACTTACATATGAATCATACTTGATAAGAAACAAGTATAAGCTTGTTAAATACATGAAGAACTGGATTTTCATAGTAGCTAGTAACCGAGTATGCTGTTAAATCAGAAAGCGGTCGCAACGCGGTCCAGGACCAAATTATGATTAAGCGAGACTAATCGGATTTAATCGGTCAATTTTTTCAAAGCATATATTTGTAAATTTTAATATATTTTTAAAATTTAATCATAGTCATAGATTACAAAAATAAATAATTAATCAAAATGGTGTAAATTTGTAATTATATAACTTTACTAATTAATCAAATGAATTTAATTTTGTAGGTTGCAACACTTATATCACTACAAACAACCTAACTTTCCAACATAGCGATAAATTGGCGAGTCGGCTGGGCTGATTAATCGGTGACTTGCCAATTTTTTGTCGATTAACCAGTGACCCCAATCGATTTCACTCAATTCGGTTCGGTCAAACCCCGAATTGCGATTAATCGCCGATTTTTCGCAGCATTAATAACTTAGAACCAAAGCCTACAACATCACGGAAGATGATCATAATCTCACTCTACGACCAAATAAAATTTTTATAAGAAACAAATAACTAGATTTCAGAATTGAAGTATTATTGACAAGACGAAACAAAAAATAAAGAGAATAGGCTCAATTAAACTTATGTCTAAGTAAGCAAAGTACCATTATGAAGACGAAGCATCTTAGTAAGCAAAGTTCCATTTCAAACATACCAAAAGAACTTGTTCTAATCTCACAATCAGGATGATCGTATGAGATAAATCCTATTTGTATTGCCGTATGTAACCGTAATGCCAAGGTAACAATAGTAGATTGACGTTTTTTTATAAAACATACAATTCATGGAGAAAACCTATATTAAAGGAGCAACAAACGTGATAATCACATAAAGGGACATATGTTTCTTCTCGAATGCATCCTTGGCTTCTGCAATAACAAGTTAAATCTAACATATTACAGACATCATAAAAGTAGATCTAAAACACAAAGAAAGAAATTCTAAATCAAACCAAAAGACCACGTCGCATAGAATCAACCGTTTTCACAAAAATAATCCAAAGAGAACTGCATTTTACACTGCAAGATGATCACAACCAACATAAATACAAATGTTATAATAAAAATAAACCTGAAAGCCAATAAGGAAACACAAATCTATGTAAAATCTAACAATAAAGCCTACTAGAAAATGAACTCTAAGTAAATGATTTTACAAATCAACACAAAGGAATGAAAAAAAAAAAACCAATACAAACAAAATAACCATACAAGTAAGACAAAGATATTCTGAAATTATGTTATCAAATAGAACTAGGCATCGCATAACAGGAGTGAGCTTGAATAATGTTAAACATATGCAAATTTAGAGGAACTATATAACATTAGGAAGATGGAAAATGAAATTTTTCATAACAAACCGTTGATATAACTATACCCTACCATTCCGGCCCATTCCTAAAACGCCAATTAATCCATCATAACTCGACTTACTTGGAAACATAAACGGATGTAAATAAATAACTAAGAAGGGAGCAAAATGAAGCAACAAAAAAGAAATATATTCTCATCAAGCATCCTGGTCTTTCAATTTGCCCAGTTGTTACATATACTAGTGTCATTACTGATCAACTAGTTGCAACTTCATAGGTGTTGTTTTCTATTTATTAATTTTGCCCATATTTAATGATGATTTATCTATCTTATTACAATTCAGTCAAACATGGTACACCCAAGTCATTGATCTGACAAGAACATGGGCGAACAAGGTGAAAGAAGAATGGCAGGAGTAGGGATTGTTTGACCAGGGAAGTTGATTAAGAGGTCCATTAGTCCTACCCTTGTCATCGTCCGCGGGAAACCCTTTGGACCTCAACATTTTTTTTTAAAATCTTGGAAGGTGTGTGAATGCATGCAAAGTGTGGGTATTTTGGCCAACTAAAAATAGCCCTCACGGCTTTGGCAAAGATTTCGTTCGTTAGAGGGGTGTCGCAAAATTGATTAGTGAATAGAGATATCTCTAAACACCGATAAATAATAAATAAATAAAATAAATAAAATGAACAAAATGAAGCATCAAAACATTCTTACTGGTTAATTCTTTGTTGGATGCAGTTTTCACCCCCATCCCTCCTTTTTTGGGTTAGCCTTCCCTGACAAAGATAAGGAGGCTGAGTCAATTAGTGAAACTTAGTAAAATAAATGGATAATTATGATCAGATCTAGGGAAACTCCCAGTCCAACAGCCCGAAACCTAGTCGTGATTTCATCATCTTCTTGTGAATGCTATATCAATTTGTGGCACAAATTTTATTAAAATCAAATTACAATCCATACAAGGATTTGTAAAAAGTCCAAACTCATAAGTATAATTGGAAAATCATGAAAAATCTCTATCCTAAGTTCTCCTTCTCCCAAAATTTTATCTTTGCTTCTCTAAAATAAGGTATAATTGGACAATCACAACTTATGAATCAAATTGAGTCACAAACTCATAAGTAATTCAAAGTTGCAATTCCGCCTCAAAATACTTTCTCATGGCATGTTTATGAGAGAGACAATAGTAGGTGATTATAGAAAGAATGTGATCATAATTTAAGTAAGAAAATATAAGAGAACATAAATAGTGACTGCATTGATCCATTTTTAGCCAAGGGAAAATCATATGAGATAAGACAGAGAGAAAAGATCATAAGCAAACATAACATCTTTTTTTAGTTGAAGACGATTTGCTTGATGGATCAAACTTACACGAAAACCCAGACAAGCTAACTCAAAGTTGAAACATATGGATAACTAGTACCAAGCAAAGCCTGGATGAGCTCTTTCCAAAAAGTTTGGGTATTTCTTGTCTACAATTGATAAGAATATCCAAATTAAACTGGAACAGATTATTTAAAAACTTAAACATCTATTGCAACACTAGGTGAGCTATTTGGAGGGACAATGGGCCTTGCATGTACTTCACTTGGTGTCCTCATGAGTGTTGTGATGAGCAATTTGGTCTTCCAAATTAACTTGATTACCAATCTCATCAGCACAAGCCAATGCAAATCCTCAACTTCGTAAGAAAATTTTGAACCAAAATAAAATAAAAAATATATATACATTGAAAAACTTATTCTTTGTTGAGGATGAAATGCTTCAAAAGTTCCTTCGGTGCCCTTTGCTATTGTCTTGATAAAGACCACAGCAGATGAATCCGACAATTACCATGGATCCAATGGAATAGAAAACCAACATACTTTAAATCCAATCATGAAATATTGCCTTTCTTCAGTAACTAGTCAAACAAGAAAAACATTACCGATATAATTACTTTTGAAAAGCAGTCCTTTGGAAAACCATGCTACAAACATCCCACTTGATTGAGAATTAATGCGTCCGTATCTGATCTCTAGAGTTACAACTATCATCTTGAAGTTGAAAGTCCTATATTGAAACAATCACCATAAACCTTGATACAGCAAAAATAGAGACAACAAAAAAACCTGGATGAGAAGAATATTTATAACAACCAAAATATTGAAGATTCTTACCATGGAAAATTAGACACATCATGATCATAATTCAATCACCCTGAGAAAAACAAACCACATAAGTAAGACAAGCCAATGGATGAAATTAAAAAAGTTGCAACACTTACCAAGGGAATTGTAGAATAAATGTAGATTGGCATTTTTACAAACATGTAGAGAAAATATAACTAAAAGATCAAGAAAATTAATCGTCATGTTGGTTGGCATTTACAATTGATATCCATCAGTTGCGTCTACAATAACAAGGTAAATCTATCATATTACAAATATCTTAAAAACTGATTCCTGAAAAAAAAAATCTAAATCAAACTAGAAACCCCTTTCAATAATCAACAGATTTCACGAAAAATATCCAGAGATAACCGCACTTGCTCTGCAACAAAAAAGCAAGTTTCTATATCAAACAAAGCCTAAAAAAATAATCGATTAAACCACTCTCAAGACAATTGATCATTTCAACCTTAGCAAGAGATATCAAACAATAAAAATATTCATAAACAATATAGAAATATCAAAATGATACCAATATCAAGAGATACATGTTTGCTATATGGTTTAAAAATATATTAAAAAACAATTAAACTTGGTTGGAATACAAATGTTGGAATGAAAGACAACATTGTTACAAGGATTGTTATGAACGGCACCATTAGTGTTTGTTGTAAGAAAATTGCACCTCCTAGAATGTCACTGACAAGTGAAGGAAGTGAAACAATTAATAAGACAATTATCACTTCTTGAATCAAATTGGAATCAAATTGAGTCAGAAACTGATAAATGATCAATAGTTCAATCAACATCAAGAAACCCCTTGTCAGGTTTGATTGTAATATTGTTGAATATAGTGTGTATTGTATTACGCGATAGAGGACATGTGATAGAAGGATGCCTGCAAGGCTAAAAGGAAAATGCTATAAGACAATTGTTCGACCAGCCATGCTATACGGTTCAGAATGTTGGGCTACTACGGGACAACATACGCATAGGATGACAGTAGCAGAAATGCGTATGTTATGGTGGATGTGTGGTAAAAACTCGTAAGGATAAAATTATAAATGAAAGAATTATGAGATATTTAGGTTTAGCGCCCATAGAAGACAAAATTAGAGAAAGACGTTTAACTTGGTTTGGTCATGTGCGGAGGAGACCAAGCACGGCGCCAATTAGAAAATGTCTAGATTGGCAAGTTAATGGAGGGTGTAGACAGAGGGGTCGACCGTAGAAAACTTGGATGAAGGCAGTGAATGAAGATATCATTGAGCTTGGATTAGGCGAGGATATGTGGGAAGACCGCATTGCTTGGAGAACCAAAATCCATGTAGCCGACCCCGAAAATATCGGGAATGGGCTTTGATGATTGTTGAATACAGCGTAATATTGTTGAATACTGTTATAAGATATTAAGATAATACTTTCTTGTGTATTTCATTGAAGTATTACATGTATTTATATACAAACTATTAAATCTAAACTAAGAAACTATATCAATTAGAATCTCTAATTGACAGCCTAATTGCCAGCCTATTGACAACTATATACACACCGTAACACTCCCCCTCAAGCTGGAGCATAAATGTTAATCATGCCCAGCTTGTTACAAAGATAGTCAACCCGAACCCTATGTAATGCTTTCGTGAAGATGTCCCCTAGTTGTTCTCCAGTTTTCACATAACCAGTAGAAATCGAGCCTTGTTGAATTTTCTCACGAATAAAATGACAATCAATTTCAATGTGCTTAGTCCGTTCATGAAACACAGGATTAGATGCAATATGAAGAGCAGCTTGGTTATCACACCACAATTTCGCTGGTACTGTAGTTTTAATTCCTACTTCAGTCAAGAGCTGATATATCCAAATTATCTCACAGACAGACTGTGCCATAGCCCTATATTCAGACTCTGCACTGAATCTTGACACAACGCTTTGCTTCTTACTCTTCCATGAGACCAAATTTCCTCCAACAAAGATACAATAACCTGAAGTGGATCTTCTATCCATTTTGGAACCTGCCCAATCGGCATCTGAAAAACATTCAATGTGAGTGTGCCCATGACTTTTGTACACGATACCTCGTCCTGATGCTCCTTTCAAGTAACCCAAAATTTGTTTTAACGCGGCCCAATGATGGATTGTGAGGGATGACAGAAACTGACTAACAACACTGACTGAGTATGCAATATCTGGACGAGTCACAGTAAGGTAATTCAACTTCCCAACCAACCTTCGATATCTTTCAGGATCTTCAAATGGTTCCCCCTCTTCTGTAAGGTGTACATTTGGAGTCATTGGAGCACTACAAGGCTTTGCTCCCAATTTACCTGTCTCAGATAATAAGTCAAGGACATATTTTCTCTGAGATAGAAATATACCTTGTGTACTCCGAGTGACTTCAACTCCCAAGAAATACTTTAACACCCCCAAATCCTTCATGTGAAACTGAGTATGAAGGAAAGATTTAAGAGATGAGATTCCTCTAGTATCATTTCCAGTAATTACAATGTCATCCACATACACAACTAACAGAATGATACCAGCTGCGGATCGTTTGTAGAAGACAGAGTGGTCAGACTTGCTTTTCTTCATACCAAATTTCTCAACAGCCTGACTAAACTTTCCAAACCAAGCACGAGGACTCTGTTTCAAACCATATAAAGATTTTCGAAGACGACAAACTCGCCCTGACTCCCCCTGAGCAACAAAACCAGGAGGTTGCGCCATATACACCTCCTCCTTAAGATCACCATGAAGAAAAGCATTCTTGATATCAAGCTGATGTAAAGGCCAATGATGGGAAGCCGCCATGGAAATAAATAACCGAACAGAGGTTAACTTTGCAACAGGAGAGAAAGTGTCAGAGTAATCAACCCCATAGGTTTGAGCATAGCCCTTTGCAACAAGACGGGCTTTCAATCGGGCAACTGACCCATCTGGATTGACCTTAACAGCGAAGACCCATTTGCAACCTATAGCCCTTTTATCTGCAGGTAAATCGACCAAGTCCCAAGTACCATTGTCATCTAAAGCATTCATCTCCTCTATCATTGCATTACGCCAACCAGGATGAGATATGGCTTCACGAACAGTTTTAGGAAGAGAGATAGAATCAAGTGAAGCAATAAAAGAACAAGAGGTAGATGACAAGTTATCATAAGAAACAAAGGAAGAAATAGGATAAGCACACTGACGTTTACCTTTGCGCAATGCAATAGGAAGATCATCGCTCGGGACTGGATCTGATAACGAAGGAGCAGGTGCAGGACATGAATCAATAGGTGGACGCCTGGAGTAAACCTGAATAATAGGAGGCTTGACAGGAGCTGGTTCTGAGACAGGTGCTGGTGCCGAAACAGGTGCTGGTGCCGAGACGGGTGCAGAGGATGTGATGGAATAGACTAACAAATCATCATCCTCCCCCTGGCGAGTGGGAACGGATGAAGACGGAAAATAAGGTGTGTCTTCCAGGAAGGTAACATCAATTGAGACTAGATATTTGTTAAGATTGGGACAATAACACCTATAACCCTTCTGAAGACGAGAATAACCAAGGAAGACACATTTCAAAGACTTGGGATCTAATTTAGTGACATGCGGACGAACATCCCGAACAAAACAAGTGCTACCAAATATTTTCGGGTCAACAGGAAACAATGGCTTATTGGGAAAAAGGATTTGGTAAGGTATCTCACCATGAAGAACAAAGGAATGCATGCGATTAATGAGAAAACATGCTATAGACACTGCATCGGCCCAAAAAGGTTTAGGAACATTCATTTGAAATAAGAGAGCTCGTGCCATTTCAAGAAGATGTCTGTTTTTACGTTCTACCACACCATTTTGGGATGGGGTATCAACACACGAAGTTTCATGAAGTATGCCATTCTGAGTCATATAAGACTGAAATAAAGCTTGAGTATATTCTCTGGCATTATCACTTCGCAAAGTACGAATTGAAACATTAAATTGAGTTTTAATTTCAGCACAAAACGCACAAAACAGAGAAAACAACTCAGAATGACGTTTCATGAGATATAACCAAGTGACACGAGAATAATCATCCACAAATGTAACAAAATACCGAAAGCCAGGTTTAGACAAAATAGGACAAGGACCCCAAACATCAGAATGAACTAATTCAAAAGGAACACTAGCACGTTTATTGACTCTAGGACTGGAACTAAGGCGATGATGTTTTGCAAACTGACATGACTCACAATTTAATGAAGACACCTTATTAAATTGAGGACAAAGCTTTTTGAGTAAAGGGAGAGACGGATGACCCAACCTACAATGAGCCTCGAAAGGAGACGTGACACTGGAGCAAGCAATAGAACGCAGTACCGATGTATCAAGAATGTAGAGGCCTCCAGACTCATGTCCTTTACCAATAATCTTCTTCGTCATAAGATCCTGAAATAAACAATGATCAGGATAAAATGAGACACAACAGTTAAGATTACGAGTAAGCTGACTTACAGAGAGCAAATTAAAGGATAAATTAGGTAAATGTAAGACAGAAGACAGAGATAGCGAGGGGGTAAGGTTGATGGTGCCAGACCCGCGAACACAAGATGGTGACCCATCGGCTAAAGTGACGGTAGAAGTAGAAGTAGAAGTATAGGGTTGAAAAGAAGAAAATGGACTAGAATTACCTGTCATATGATCTGTGGCACCAGAATCAATGACCCACTTGGAGGATGATGAAAGAAGACATACATCGGGTTTACCTGAATCAGCAATAGATGTGACAGAAGAAGATGAAGACTGGAGTGATTCCTGATACTGTGAGAACTTGGCAAATTCATCAGCAGAGATAAGGACCGATTTGTCAGAGGCATCAGTAGTGACCGCAATATGATTAGACTGTCTCCCAGGTGCGTAGCTGTTATTTCGACTTACCAAAGCACCACTAAGCTTATGGGCCGTAATTTTAGGCATCACAGGAACCAGATCAGATACAACGACTGATTTTGTTTCAGCTATAACAGGTCAAATAGGTCAGAACTCGGAATTAAAACCTCCAAAATCAATTTTTTTTTTTTTTTTTTTTAACAAATTGGGTTGTCAAAATCGTACAAAATCTCCCCCAGATCAAGAGAAATCAGGAAAGAGGCTTGAAAAGCAGAGAAGAGCAGCTTCGATCGACTGAATCGACTGGAAGAGTCGACTGGAAGCAGACACGCAGAGGATGGATCGACTGGAAGCTTAGATCGACTGAAAGAGTCGATCGGTGACTGGAAGGCTCGAACGGCGGCTGGAAGGGTCGATCGATGTCGAACGGAGGCTGGAAGGGTCGATCGACGTCGAACGGAGGCTGGAAGGGTCGATCGACGGCTGAAAGAGTCGATCGACTTCGATCGACGGCTGAAAGAGTCGATCGACTTCGATCGGTGACTGGAGGACGAAATCGACGCCTGTTGGAGGGTCGATCTGTTGGAGGGTCGAAGTCGACGCCTGTTGGAGAGTCGATCTGTTGGAGGGTCGAAGTCGACGCCTGTTGGAGGGTCGATCTGTTGCTAGGAAGGTCGAACGGTCTTTGACCGGTGCCTGGGAAGATAGATCGGTGGCCTGGGAGTTCGAACTGCGGTGAGAACCAAACTTCAAACTTCGAATATTAAGCCCTAACTTCAAACTTCGAATCTTAATCTCAAACCCTAAGTGGCTCTGATACCATGTTATAAGATATTAAGAGAATACTTTCTTGTGTATTTCATTGAAGTATTACATGTATTTATATACAAACTATTAAATCTAAACTAGGAAACTATATCAATTAGAATCTCTAATTGACAGCCTAATTGCCAGCCTATTGACAACTATATACACACCGTAACAAATACAATCACATCGACAAGACAATAAATAACATGTAAATAAAGAGAGCTATCAGAGAGGAATGAACTGAAATAGTAGGAAGCCCTATGAAATAATGAAGAACAATAGTAGTTCGATTTCCTATCACGGAAATCATTAAGCACCTTTCAAAACATTCGACTGCCTTTGAGAAAGACATGCGTCAAGTAACTAACAAATGAACAACAACCAGCTGAACAAATGTCATGAAGAACTTGAAATCATGCAACATCTTTGATAGCACTAGACTTCCCTTTACATCTTATGTTAAAGAATAAAAGGTCGAGTCATTATTACGTTGCAAAGGGGATGAACTCTCAAAATTTCTTATCATTGGTGAGGATGGAGTCAATATTCCAAAAATGGAAGAGAGTTCCCTAACCTTACCCGAACTCACCCAACACACCCTGATTCAAAAAGAATTAGACGGGTTCATGATAAGATTTGAATAAGCAAGAAAATTAATTACTACAAGTAGTACAAGAGGCAGATCAACCATATTGTTTCATAGTAACTAAGGTACTTATTAATAACTAAGGTGGAATGGCCTTTTGTGCTTAAGCTCAAAAGTAACATACATGAACTCAATACAAACCAACCACAACCATTCATAAATAACTAAGGCATTCATAAATAAGTAAGGTGGAATGGCATTTTGGGCTTAAGCTCAAACGTCACATACGTGAACTCAATACAAACCAACACCAACCAAATTAGTTCATAACTAAGCGGGAATGGCCGTTTGGGCTTAAGCAGGAATGGTCATTTGGGCTTAAGCTCAAGACATAAAATTTGTAAACTCAAAATAATACACACCAAGTTACCAACACATACCAAATTGATTAGTAAATAGCATATGGGAACTCAAAGATTAAATGTTTTGAAAACCCTTGCGAAAAAACAAAGATTCGTATCATGCCCCTTCATAAAATTATCCTTGGTAACCTCAAATGCGATTTCTGCAATATGAATAAGCCATAATAAGCAAAATCTGAAATAATGTAACAGTATAAATTTCTGGAAGGGCACATACAGTTCCTAGTGTGATGATCAATTAAGAACTTCCATAATATTGGAATGATGCTACAACACAACTATCCCTCGAACTTGGCGAAGAAAACCATGAAGAATCAACCCCACCCATAAAAACCAAAGGACTAAAGGAGATGAAGCAAAATTTGAAAATTCAGTTGATAAAATTTTCACCATGAAGGAATTAATAATTAAATGAGACCTTAAATTAGCAACCAACATTTGTAGTAGAAACAGAGATCAGACCTGTTCACTGCCAATCACTTTTTGTCAAGGCAGGGTCCGAAGGAATATTATTATGTATAGATTCATCCTAATAACATATTAAATTCAAAATTAGATTCAAACCCTCCATGTTAACCACCCAAGAACCCATCATCTTCACTTGAAGGAAACACCTAGAAACCTGCCTACAGCGCCTGGATTGCAATCAAGATCCAACCAGACTACATCTTCAGGGGAGGTTATAGTGTGTATAAAATTGCAATATCTACACACGAGAGAATCTACGTATTTACAAAAATATCGATAGATTGACTTTTTTTATAAAATGTAGAATTCATGTAAAGAAAAACTATAATTAAACATTAGTGAGGTGTTGAAACTAACTAGTACTGGATTGCAATCAGATCCAACCAGACTAAGCTAATAGACCGAGGATTCATATATCAGAATATAAACATTATATACATAAAAAGAAAAAAAAATATGAATTACATAGTCAAATGGAATCAAGCACACAATAACATCCAAAATTCATAGTCAAGGCGCCAATTGAAGGGAAAAAAGAACAACCAACCTTACCTATCCACCACTTCATGAGGAAATTCAAATTGAATGTAAATTTGCCTCGAAATACAAATTTATCCAAATTTAGAGGAATAAATTCAAACAAGTCAAACAACATAATGAAGAAGGAAAAATGAGTTTGTACAACAATAAACCATCGGTGAAACCTCAACCCGCTCATTCCTAAAATATAAATCCAGTGTTACTTGAAATCTACAAATGCAATATGAAATAGAGAAATGAGACATTTAATAAAACAATTGTGACTATCTGGAATGAACCACGATTGTAGTCAATTTGCAAAACATTAAATGAGTTGATTCTTTGTTAAAGATAATTATAATGAACCATCATTATAGATAATGAAACACGACTCTACTAAAAGTTCTTTTTGACCTTCACAAAAAGTTAAGGAAATAAACCCAACTAATAGAGCAGTATAGTAAAAACCAGTAAAAAAAACTGTGAACAGATCAACAGTTTTAATTCAGCCTCAATTTCTTAGGCATAGCCAATTCATAAACTAGTAGTTCAATTTCCTAGGCAAAGCCAACTCATAAACTTATAAAGAACTGGATGTCCATACTCAGAGAACGATTATACCCACAAGCTAATTCTTTATACAGATCCAAATGGGAAGAAGTATTCACAACTTCACTATTAAATAACTAAATTTTTGAAAAACTCCGTTATGATCATTTAAAGACAGGTTTTTGTGATCTTTTTGAGATAATCATCTATCCAATTTGCAATGTCGATTGTAACCATAATAATAAGCAATAAGAGCCAAGAGATTCCTCAATCAAAATTAAACAATTTGAGTATAAGCAAAGCAAGACTGAAGAGAAAAAAATACTAGAGAGAGGAAAATTGTTCTCTTACCGAGCACAAGGAGAGTCCTTGTGAATACAACTGAAAACTAGATTTACAAGACCTGGATGAACGTTTGGCCATTTTTGTGGTAGACCTACTTCAATTCTTTCTCATCCAAGGCGTCCCTTGCGCCAAAGAGTCTAAATCACATAAGCAAGGGAAAGAAGATTCACTTAGAAACCTTGTTGGTTCAAGAACAGTGAAAACAGGCAAAGAAACAAACAAACAAACCTGAGGGAATTTGTAAGAGAAGATCCTTCCATGCAGAAATACTCCATTCAACGAAACACGAAAGCTCTTTCACAGGATACCCAATCCAAATGCAACACGTACAGATAAACCACAACTCATTGGCTAAAGGAACCATACTAGTTTGGAAACAAAGAAAAGCTAATAAAGACCCGCCAAACACAACCATTTCTTAGTTGAAAAGAAGCAAAGACAATTCGTAGAACTACACATAAATGATAGCCTTAGATTGAGTATGCAACATCATAATAAGCTACCATAAATGATAGCTGAAATTCACCCTGTAATTAAGATTTCTGCAGAGTTTTGAATGACTAAGAGGTGGACAGTATAATGGCAATGGTGAACCTACTCTACTGTTTCGAATAGTGAACACAAAAGGATGAGTAGATTTGGGGTGCTAAGAAGAATGTTTAATTATTGCTTTAAAAAAAACCAATCTTTAAATTCAAAATCAAATAAAGACAACTGCTTATATGGATTTTTTGGCTAAATGGTATATATGACTGTTCCTCCTGGATTAAACTTACAACTTTGTTCAATTGTGTGCATGGGCAAACCTTAATCACAGAAAATCAAGCCCAGAGGGTCTAATCATTACGAATATTACGAATAGGTGTAGCTTATGTGAGGGAGATAAGGAATCAATTAATCACTTGTTATTTCAGTTCCTTTCTCAGACGTGTGGTGTAGCATCATCTCTGATAGTGGGCTTCCCCTTCCAAATGGCGTGTCAGGTACTCCTTCGTTCAACAATGGTTTCAGAGGGCAGCTGGTTCTGTAAAGGAGCTTTCTTGGCTTTATGGCAAGAGAGAAATAGGTGAATTCACAAGGTAGAAGTCAACAGGTGCATTTCATATATCGAACAGAACATTGTCTTGACACGAAGAGTTTGCAATTAATTAATTCATTTAGAATTCTAGAAATAAACTAATATCAAGTAGTTGCAGATATAGACTAATATCAATTACTGCTGATTTCAGCTTCTTTCTATTTTATTTTATTTTCCTTAGTTTCCTAGTTGGTTTATTTGTTCTCATGTTCCTAGTTGGTTTATTTGTTCTCATGTAAAGGTGATTCAATTCTTCTCAGGTATTGCAAGCCTTAAAAGACCACTGATTTGTCGAATTTTTATGCCCCAATTCAAGTTTGTCAAATAAGGTCTTTTATTTATTTGAGTTCTTAAAACACAGAAAAGATACACTTCCTAATATGTGTTTCAGGATGAAACATCAAAAGATACTCAAAAGATACTCTGACTGTATATGCAAATATAGGTTTATTAAGATACACTTCTTAATATAGATTTGTTAGTACATGCAAATATAAAATCCAACTAATACAATGGAACCAAGCGGTGTTCTACCACAAGTACAAACTATTACGCAAGCATCAAACAAGCAAATAATAGAAAATTATGTAGTCATTTACTGGATTAGAAATGTACTTTATCGGTGCTAATATTTCCACAGTATAAGCTCCAAGGGGCAAGAGATTTAGACTGACCGGAATTTAATAATAAAGAAACATAACATAAATGTCAGAACACAAGACATCAATAGGTATGCCTACAATACAGTACACGACAAATCAAGGAAACCTCCCCCACCCCCCTCTATGCACATCACCTCTCTCAATCAATGCAAATTACCTTATCTCAAATCGAGCTTTCCTCCCTCACCTTTGTATCCACATTTGAATCAGTACTCCTCATTTATTACACTCATTCACCCTCTCAAACTACTAATTCAAGTTCATCCCATAATATGACTAGTACATGCATTAATATCCCATAATATGATTAGTACATGCATTAATATTCCTGGATTATTTGCTTGTATTTTAAATGCACCACATCATTCATATTAATTTTATAATAAGTAGTAATTTTTTACTTTTCCTTTTGAGAAAATTTACTGCATTAATATCACAATTGGCACGACCAGTAACTATAAAATTTTCATTCTTCCTTCCCTATGGATAATGAATTTTAGTTATTCTCTAGAGAACAAAAAGTACAACGATACATTATCAAATCGTTTATAAGATACATTAACGACGTTCCCCTCGAACCGATCATATTCTGTATAGTATTTCTCATCGAAAACCTGTACAAAACCAAAAACAGAAAATATATAGCTCAAAGATTCAATTTCCCTTGTTTCACCAAATATAACACTCACATCAAGTCTCCATACAACACATTTCACAAGCTCAAATCAACATTTTTGAAAACCTAGAGATTTCAATAAAAAAAATAGATAAATAACACAATTTCAGTTCATCTCCATACAAGCTCAAAGGCAATAATACTAACCTATCCGAAAATTGCATCTGAATCAAAGGACTCTCTTTGACACTGCAATGAGCTGGAACGGATGCTCGATATGTAAATTTGACATCCGCCTTTGTTTTCGTCTCTCCTCCTGCACTACCACCATTTCCGATCTTATCTCCTCCTTTAGCGATCGAATCCACCTCCTGCTCCTCCTTACGTTCTCCATTCTCCTGCATAATCATCTTATCCATGGTGGAATTAATAGAGCAGTCCCTACTCAAATCCGCAGCAACAATCACTTCTCCTCCCCCCCTATTGTTCATCTCTTAGGCAAAATCAATTCATAAACTTGTAAAGAATTGTGTCTCCATACTTTAAACAAAACGACTACATCAACAGCTTAATACTCTATACAGATCGAAGTGGGAAATATTCACAATCACGACCTTTACTGTTAGATAACTGAATATCTGAAAATCTCCATTATGAACATTTGAAAACATGTTTATGTGATCTTTTTAAAATAATCATCTACCCAATTTGCATTGTTGTATGTAACCGTGATAATAAGCAATAAGAGCCAACAAGAGTCTTCAATCCAAAGTAACTAATTTGACTAGAAGCAAAGCAAGAATTGAAGAGATAAAATCCTAGAGTGGAAGAGTTGTTCTCTTACAGTACACAAGGAGAATCCTTGTGAGTAGTCTTCTCGAATCTTGGGGGGCTTTCGCAGTGGGGTTTCTCCAGTAGTTAGGGTTTAGCAGATTGTTTGTGATGGAGGATCTTCCGTAGTATCCAAGTTCTAACATTGATCTTGAACCTTTTTCGAAACGTTCACCGTGAAACTTGTTGATATGCAGATCGGTTGGTTCTCTTACACAGCAGAACTGTAATTAGCAAGAATGGTGTTGAATCTTGGTGGGCAAGTGTCAGGACTAGTACCATTGGTTAGGGAAATCAAGGTTCAGAGGCCTTTCAAGACTTTCCTAATGGTCTCAAAACTCAATGTTCCCTTTTGAAAAGTGCCCAAATGCTTAGCATCTATATTATAGGGGGAAGGTTTGAGCTCTTGACTGTGAGGACGTGTTGCCTCCATTGCATAGTCGGGCCAGACTGTACCGCTAGCATTTTTATTGTTTTCTTTGCATTGCTTTTCAACTTCAAACTTGTATTTCCATCGATCGATAGCATCGAACTAGTCTTGAGCAACGTCCTTCCGAACGTTCCTCCCCATTGTAATCTATTGAATGTGAATGAGAGCTTTTACTGACTATTGTGCATTGTTATATTGTCTACAGATTGATATTGTGCATTCTCAAGTTAATATTTGTGCCCGTCAAAGTAACTACTCATAGGCTTACTAGTGAATTGGATAGCTAGTGCCGCACGGATTACTAGTCCGTGACAGTTGGTATCAGAGCCAGAGCTTGTTGAATGCAAACCAGGATGCAGGAAGTGAATGAGCGCCTTAGCGCTATGGAGGAACGACAGGCCAGTCGAATGCATAGACTGGAAAGCAGAATGGACCAGTTGAACACTTTGGGAGAACAGATTAGTCGGTTGGATGGACTCTTTTCACTGGCAGACAGAGTGAATTCGCTGGCCGAGCACAGTGATAACTTAGAGGGACGAACAGTCGCAATGGAAGAGTCGCCTCACCCCACAGCTCAGGTGATGAGTGACTTCCAATTACAGTTGGAGGACTTATTTGCAAGGGTTGGCTTGCTTACTAAGGCCACCGGGACGACTGATCACCCCAGGATGAAAGTACCCGAGCCAAAATCATATGCTGGGGCACGAGATGGGAAGGAGTTAGAGAACTTCTTGTTTGATCTGGAGCAGTATTTTCGCGCAGTGAACCCCGAATCAGAAGAAGCCAAGGTTACCATGGCGACCATGTACTTAGCAGGTGATGCGAAACTATAGTGGAGAACCAAATATGCAGATATGGAAGAAGGTCGCATCCTTATTAGAACTTGGGCAGACCTCAAGAAGGAACTCAGAAATCAATTCTTGCCTGAGAACACTGATTTCTTAGCAAGGAGGAAGCTCCACACCATCAAACAAACAGGCAATATTCGAGACTATGTCCGACAATTCTCAACTTGCTTGCTAGATATTCGAGACATGTCTGAGAAGGACAAAGTTTTCTGTTTCATGGAACAAGCTCAGTCGCTTCTACAAGCAAAATTGCAAAGGCAGAAGGTGACAGATATTACAAGTGCTATTGCGGCAGCAGAAAGATTTAGCGATTATATGCCCATGACTGGATCCACTTCGCTCAATCACTCCACAGCTAGAACTGGCAGTACCAATTCAAGCTCAGGGTCGAATGCTCTTTCACCTCACCAAAACTGGGGAAACTCAAGTCAGAATCGAGGAAACTATAATTCCCGGCCGTCCAACCAGAATTGGAGTTCCAACAAAAAATTGGAATGCCAGCTCTAGCAACTCAAATTACAACAACAAAGGAGGGCAAAACTACTCTGGGCAGTGGAGACCATCTGCCCCTGCCCCATGCATTCTTTGCAATAGCAGGGATCACCCAACAGGCAAATGTCCATCCAAACCAGCTCTACACTCATTAATGTCCTTGCTTCAAGCAGAACCTTCTAACCCGACCGCATCGAGCTCGAACCCCACCAATAGTGAGACCTCCCAAATGGGAGCTCTACGCAAGCTCAATGCTGTCAAAGGAGAAATGTATGAGCACCCACACAAGAAGGCTTTACAATACATCGGCATCACTATCAATGGGTTCCCTTCCCAAGCATTGTTGGATTCCGGAGCGACAGACAATTTTATTGCCCCAGATGAAGCTAGACGTGTGGGTCTGAACTTAGAAGGAGATGTGGGTAAGTTGAAAGCTGTCAACTCTGAGGCAATCTCTATTAATGGTATGGCTAGAGCTGTGCCACTACAGGTTGGTCCATGGGAAGGAAGATCAAACTTCTTGGCCGTTCCACTTGATGATTTTAAGGTGATTCTTGGCCAAGAATTCTTCCGAGGAGCTGCAGCAGGACCATTACCTTTCATGGACTCCTTGGGGTTTTTCGGACCCAGACTACGCATTGTACCAACCTCAATTCGACCAACAACTCATGATAGAATATTGTCGGCGCTCCAAGTCAAGAGGGGCTTGGCCAAAGGAGAAGATACATACTTAGCTGTGGCAAAGCTAGAGATGGAAGATGATACTAGCAAAATCCCTTAGGAAGTTGCCCAAGTTATTGCTGACTTCAGCGAAGTGATGCCGAATGAATTGCCAAAGAATCTACCTCCCAGAAGGCTCATTGATCACGAAATTGAGTTAGTCCCTGGTGCCAAGCCACCCGCACGTAGTCCATATCGCATGAGCCCTCCAGAGCTGACCGAATTGAGAACACAACTAGATGGCTTGTTGGAGTCAGGATTCATTCGGCCCTCTAAAGCACCTTATGAGGCACCTGTTCTTTTTCAGCGGAAACATGATGGCAGTCTTCGCCTTTGTGTTGATTATAGAGCATTGAACAAAGTCACTATAAAGAACAAATACCCGTTGCCGCTCATTGCAGACTTATTCGACCAACTTGGATCCGCCAGATACTTCACAAAACTCGACTTGAGATCAGGTTACCATCAGGTCCGCATTGCTGCTGGTGACGAACCCAAAACTGCTTGTTCTACTAGATATGGGTCATATGAGTTCCTAGTAATGCCCTTCGGCTTGACCAATGCTCCAGCTACATTTTGCACCCTTATGAATGGCCTGTTCCGTCACCTTCTGGACAAGTCTGTGGTTGTCTATCTTGACGACATTGTAGTTTATAGTGGGACTATAGAAGAACACCTACATCATTTGCGAGAAGTGTTCCAAATCCTTAAAGATAATCATCTCTTTGTCAAGAAGGAAAAGTGCTCATTCGGCCAGACCCAGATCAATTTCTTGGGTCATGTTATTGGCAATGGCAAGATTCGGATGGACATGGAGAAAGTCAAGGCAATCCATGATTGGAACTCTCCTAAGAACGTGTCTCAACTACGTTCTTTCCTTGGACTCGCAAACTATTATCGTCGCTTCATAAGGGACTACTCTAAGAGAGCTGTTGCCCTGACAAATTTGTTGAAACAAGACCGAACATGGGAATGGGATAGGCAGTGTGAAGCTTCATTCCAAGACTTGAAATTGGCCGTGATGAAAGATCCAGTTTTGGCCTTGCCAGACATCACCAAGCCCTTTGAAGTACAAACAGATGCATCTGATTATGCCTTAGGGGGAGTTTTACTTCAAGATGGTCACCCGGTAGCATATGAGAGTCGAAAGTTGAATGATACAGAGTCTCGTTACTCAGCTCAGGAAAAGGAATTGCTAGCCATTGTACATTGTTTACGGGTGTGGAGACACTACCTCTTGGGATCTCAAGTTCTTGTTAAAACGGATAATGCTGCAGCAAACCATTTCCTTACTCAGAAGATGCTAACCTCCAAGCAATCTCGATGGCAGGAAAAATTAGCAGAATTTGACTTAGTATTGGAATACAAGCCAGGGCGCACTAACAATGTAGCTGATGCACTCAGTAGAAGGGCAGACCTTGCAGTGCTAACCCATACTGGTCCGAGTCACACCATCTTGGAGAAGATCAAAGTAGGCCTACAGACGGATCCACAAGCGAAGGCGATTACAGAGTTGATCAAGCAGGGCAAAACTCGACGGTTCTGGATAAAAGATGGAGCAATACTCACAACTGGTAATCGCCTCTATGTTCCGAGAACTTCTGGTTTGAGGAAAGAACTTTTGAGAGAATGCCATGACACCCATTGGGCGGGACATCCAGGTTGGAGACGGACACTTGCATTGCTAGAGAGGGGGCACTATTGGCCGCAGATACAGGAGGATGTAATGGCCTATGTTCGAACATGTCTTATTTGCCAGCAAGATAAGGTTGAAAGAGATCGACCAGTAGGCTTACTAGAGCCCCTGCCTGTTCCAACTCGTCCTTGGGAAAGTGTTTCCATGGACTTCATTACTGGGTTACCGAAAGTGGAGGATTTCAGGAGCATCCTTGTAGTTGTTGACCGATTCTCAAAGTATGTGACCTTTGTGCCGACCGGACTAACTTGCACAGCCGAAGATACGGCGCAATTGTTCCTCAAGCATGTAGTGAAGTATTGGGGACTGCCCGAAAACATTGTTAGCGATCGTGATGCTCGATTCACAGGAAAGTTCTGCAAGGAGTTGTTCAAGCTCTTGGGATCCAAACTTAATATGTCGACAAGCCAACATCCCCAATCTGACGGACAGACTGAGCGCTTTAACTCTATGCTTGAAGAATACCTTCGTCATTTTGTAAGTGCAAACCAGAAAAATTGGGTGGGACTACTTGATGTTGCACAATTCTGTTTCAACTTACAAAAGAGCTCAGCTACTCACTCCAGCCCCTTTCAATTAGTCACTGGTCAGCAACCGTTGACACCACATACAGTGCTGACCGGATACCAAGGACCCAGCCCAAGAGCTCTTGAATTTGTCAAAGCCTGGCAGAAAAACATTGAAGTTGCTCGAGCCTATCTTGAGAAAGCCTCCCGTCACATGAAGAAATGGGCCGACAAGAAACGACGAATCGATCCTTTTGAAGTCGGGGACTTGGTATTGGTGAAGCTAGATATGTTCAACAAGTATAAACGTACAGCTAGAGCACACAACAATCTGTTTCGCAAGTATGAGGGACCGGTACAGATTATTGAGAAAGTAGGCAAAGTCTCCTATCGCGTCAAGTTACCACATTGGCTCCGTTTCACCCATCCTGTCTTCCATGCAAGTAACTTGAAGTCTTACCATGCCGATGCCGCTGATCCCACAAGAAATGTATCTACCCGAGCATTGCCTAAGCATCCTACTAAGCCAGATCGAGAAGTGGAAGAAATCTTAGCTGACCGCCTCATCAACAACACAGGCCCGGATAGAGAATATTTGGTCAAGTGGCAGGATGAACCTCCTTCAGAGATCAGTTGGGAGCCAGTCGAGCATCTGCTACCATACCTCTCAAAACTGGAAGAGTACTTGGAAAAGTTCGCTGCGAGGGCGTCAGCGAATTGAGTGTGGGAGAGTGTCAGGACTAGTACCATTGGTTAGGAAAATCAAGGTTCAGAGGCCTTTCAAGACTTTCCTAATGGTCTCAAAACTCAATGTTCCCTTTTGAAAAGTGCCCAAATGCTTAGCATCTATATTATAGGGGGAAGGTTTGAGCTCTTGACTGTGAGGACGTGTTGCCTCCATTGCATAGTCGGGCCAGACTGTACCGCTAGCATTTTTATTGTTTTCTTTGCATTGCTTTTCAACTTTAAACTTGTATTTCCATCGATCGATAGCATCGAACTAGTCTTGAGCAACGTCCTTCCGAACGTTCCTCCCCATTGTAATCTATTGAATGTGAATGAGAGCTTTTACTGACTATTGTGCATTGTTATATTGTTTACAGATTGATATTGTGCATTCTCAAGTTAATATTTGTGCCCGTCAAAGTAACTACTCATAGGCTTACTAGTGAATTGGATAGCTAGTGCCACACGGATTACTAGTCCGTGACAGCAAGCATGCGTGCGTGCATCGATTGTGTCTGAATGAACGTGCTCTCAACATACCTTGCTTGGAGTTATGGTTCTCCTGTCGATTGAAATGTAGATTAGATAGAGTTGTTCAAGTTTCTTACCTAGCAAGCAGCGAAGAAGACAAAACGAGCGTTGAAGAGCAAGCAAGAAAACGGAAGCAAGATCGCTTAGGGTTTTCACGAACATCACTCCTCCTCCAAAGAGATGGAGACTCGATTCTTCAATTATTTCTTTGTTTCAATTCCGTCGTATCGTCTGTCTTCAAGTTTGCTTCATCAAACAAAGAATGTGGGTCGGGTCGGGTCGATCTTTCATCGTCAAGAAACTTACTTGGATTCAATATTCAAAGAGAGTGAGATATGAAGAAGACCAAGAAGGAAGTTGCTTCTTACCAGGGAAAGGGAAAGGGAAGTAAAATGAAGATCAAACACTGCCATGGATTCGCTCAGGTGGAATCCCCTCTTCGATCGCCATTAAATTCTTTCTCGGCAATGAAACGACCGTTTCAAGAAATGGAACCTGTTTGAGATTTGAAACACAGAGCTTCGACTCTGTCTCTCTCTCTCTCTCTTTATAGGTTTTGGATTTTCCCGACCGTTGCATTGCATTGCGTTGCGTTGCGTTGCGTTGCGTTCAAGGACTTTAGTGTGAACCTTCCTTGGGGAGGTTTTGTTTTGTTTTGTCTCATGGGTGAAGTCAAGTTACACTGACTCCAGCAATTTTACCCAAATTGGCGTATCGGGCTCACGTGGTTTTGTTTCCTTTTGTTCTCTCTCTTTTTTTTTTTTTTCCTTTACCCCTACGGCTCCAACCCTCCCATCCCAAATACCACTTGTAGAATTTGAACCTTAGACTTGTGATATTATTATTAGTCACGAGCCTACCAGCAGAGCTAGTATCATTAGTAGTTTTAGTTTCCTTGTTAGTGCAATTTTACCCATATTCATCCACCTAACATCGTAAAACAAAATAGACTGTTATAATTGAACTAGCACCTTACCACTATGCGCGCCACGATTGCCTATTTGCTATATTAGTATATGCTCAATTTACGTTGTTGAGTTTTTTTATTAATTAAAATTAATTTCATGTAAAAATTATGACATACTATTAATACGTTTTATAAAAACAATATATAATTAATTGGTTGTACCTATTATTCAAAAGGATAATTTAAATTGTTAACATTGTAAAAGAACATATAAGAGCCAAAACGGTTTGTTAGGTTAATTCTGTAATTATTTAGGGCATTTTTTAAATTAATGGGAATTTGAAAATTTTTAATGACACTCATAAAAGAAAATTTGTAGGGGTGGGCAATGTCGGTTCGGTTCGGTTTCGAGCCCCAAATCGATTTCGAACCAATTTCATTCGGTTTGTCCAAAATTCAAATCGAAACCGAATTTTGTATTTGTAAACCGATGAATTAGGTTGAACCGAATTTCGGATCTGTTCGGTTGGGCCGAAATTTCGGGCTCAAGCACTTGAAAGACTTTCATTAAAAATGCCCAATTTTTTTACAGGCCCAATTTTTTTATAGATCCAATTTTTAGCCCAAAATTGAAAACTTTGAGAGAAGAGGGGCGATTCAGTGCAACAGGGTGTACTGCAGTGCATTTGTTGCACTAATCAGGTATTGACACCTACGCGTTATTTAGTTATTTATATATATCTAATTAATCGGTCGGTTCAAACCGTTTATAATCGGTTCGGTTCGGTTTAAATTATTTTCTTTCTACTCATATTTCGGTTCAGTTACCGAGCAGAATTTGAAAATCGGTTCTGTCGGTTAACCGAATTTAAATCGATTTTTGCCCACCCCTAAAAATTTGTCATGTTTTGAAGATTTTGAATGGTATGCTTAGTACCTAAGATTCTAGGAAAGTATTAACTAATGAATCTGAGTCAATTTGATGCTCAATATTTTCCAAAATACACCAAGTTTCATCTTTGGTCTAACACATCAAACTTTTCAAACATTTTCCCCTCACTCTTATGATTGATTCTATAAGGTTGGTTGTGTGTGTTGTACACCAAAAGTTCTACTAAAGACACACCCAAAATATCCATAAAATCCAAAATTTATCAAACATCAATTAATACCCCCAAATATGTAATTCTAAGCAACTCTTAATCCAATCCTCATAAATCCATTGTAGACGTGACAATTTGGCCTAAATACAATTACACAATCCGAAACCAACTCGTTATAAACGGTTCAGGTCATATGGATTTTTTTTCATGTCATCTTGGGTTGACACGTTTGACTCCTTACACTAGCCGGTTCGTTTTAGGGGATGACACCCTTGACCCGTGTCAATCTGTTTGATCTGTTAACTTTCAAATCAAACGGGTCTATCATGTCAAACATGGCGTTTGGTGTTAGTTTCGTCAGATTTAACATATCATTTTCAAGTTAATGGGTCGTGTCATTTTGGGTCGAATTGCGTCAGGGTATAAACATTTTTTTTTTGTTGAAGTAGGTCAAATAGGTTTGGTCATGTCAATCCTTTTCCAAGCATCGGTTTTCGTGTTTCATTTTTATGAACCGGTATCAAATGGGTTGTGTTCATTTCTATATAGGTTGAAGTTTCATTTGAATCCAGGTGCTGCGCAAGCTGCGCAAACTGCACTCCAGCTTTATGAGAGCCGAGAAACTGTGTCTACTCTAACTGAAGATGTGGTTTTTGGCAGAGATGCAGACAAAGAAAAGATAACAAATATGTTGCTTAGCAATGTGAGTCGTGCAAAAGATGTATCAGTTTTGTCCATACTTGGCATTGGTGGGCAAGGAAAGACTACTTTGGCTCAATTTGTCTACAAAGATCAAAGAATAGTTGAGCATTTCGATGCCCAGATCTGGGTTTGTGTCTCTACTGATTTTGAAATGAAGAATCTTATCAGAATGATGTTAGAATCTTTAACTCTCCAGGCCTGTAATTTGAATAATTTGGATCCTCTCGAACGTGAGCTTCAAGGAAAACTGACAGGGAAGAGGTTCTTACTAGTGTAAGCCTTTACGTTGTTGAGTTCAAGGACTTTCATGTAAGCCTTCCTTCCAGGTGGGGAGGTTTTGTTTTGTTTTGTCTTATGGGTGAAGTCAAGTTACAGTGACTCCAACAATTTTACCCAAATTGGCATACTGGGCTCACCTGGTTTTGTTTCCCTTTTTTTTTTTTTTTTTTTTTTTTTTTTTTTTTTTTTCTTTTCTTCTTTATCCTTTACCCCTCCCGGCTCTCACCCTCCCATCCCCAAATACCACCAGTAGGGTTTGAACTAGGGCTAAACAAAAATGATCAAACCGTTTAAATCGACTGAACCAATCAAAATCGAATTGATCAGTTTGATTTAGGTTCGGTTCGATTCGGTTTCGGTTTTAAAAAATTCAAAACCGAAATGGTCGGTTCGGTTTTCGATTTTTATGTGATTTTAACTGACAAAACCGAACCGATGGAATAAATAATATATAAACATTATAATATGTTTAAAATAGTTGGTTAGTTCGGTTTTATTCCGATTTAAGTCGGTTTGATTCGATTACGGTTTGCATAAATTAGAATCGGTTCGGTTTCGATTTGAAAATTTTGAAATCAACCAAAGTGGGTTCGGTTCACAGTTTAGGTGAAAAACCAAACTGTCGGTTCGATTTTCAACCCTAGTTTGAACCTTGGATTTGTGATACTATTATTAGTCACGAGCCTACCAGCAAAGCTTGTACAATTAGCAGTTTTGGTTTCCTTGTTAGTGCAATTTTACCCATATTCACCCACCTAACATATTATTTCAAAAACAAATTACCCATATACCTCGCAGTGCACTCTGCGAACAATTTTTTTTTTTCTGTTTTGCGCGACTTTACTAAAATGACCATAACTTGCTCATTTCAAAACATTTTCAAGTGATTCAACTTGTGTTTATTAGATAACTCATAATACTACAACTTTATATAACTCATAGTACTACAACTTTAGTGTTTGGATGAGCTTGAGAATCAGTCTCAATTGAGGATTTAAATTGGTTCAAAAGTTACCATGTTTTTCATTTTGAGTTTTGAGTTTGGGTTTGTCTGTTATGTTAAGTTATGCATATTTATTGAGTTTGGGTTTAAGAGTTTCAACTTTAAGGGGATTTTGAGAGTTTTCGAGGGAGAGGGAGGAGATTTGCAAGATATTTGAGTGGGGAGAGATTTGAAAGAGGATATTTCGAATGGGGGAGGGAAGAACCATTGTCGATTTGAATGGTAAGGGGGAAAAAATGAATGGTTTTGATTTATATAGGTGGTGTAAGAGAGTATGGTAATGTGAGAAAGTAAGTAGGTGGTGTGGGAGAGTAGAATGGTGTAAGAGAGGAATTGGTGGTGCGCGGTAGTCGTTGTCTTTCTTTTTTCCTTTACCCCTCCCAGCTCCCACCCTTCCATCCCAAATACCACCTGTAGGGTAGACTTGTGATATTATTATTAGTCACGAACCTACCAGCAGAGCTAGTACCATTAGCAATTTTAGTTTCCTTGTTAGTGCAATTTTACCCATATTCACCCACTTAACACGGTAAAACAAAATAAACTATTATAATTGAACTAGCACCTTAGCACTTCGCGCGCCACGATTGCCTATTTGCTATTTTAGCACATGCTCAATTTACATTGTTGAGTTTTTTATTAATTAAAATTAAGTTTCACGTAAAAATTATGACATACCATTAATATGTTTTATAAAAGCAATATATAATTAATTGGTTGTACCTATTATTCAAAAGGATAATTTAAAAATGTATTGTTAACATCGTAAAAGAACATATAAGAGCCAAAACGGTTTGTTAGGTTAATTATTGAGTTAGGTTGATTATGTAATTATTTAGGACATTTTTTAAATTAATGGGAATCTGAAAATTTTTAATGGCATTGTGGTAAATATCATAAAAGAAAATTTATCAAGTTTTGAGGATTCTGAATGGTATGCTTAGTACCTCAGGATTCTAGGACGGCGTTAGTTTGGCAAGTTCACTCACTATTTTTCGAAATACACCAAGTTTCATCTTTTGTTTAACACATCAAACTTTTCAGACATTTTCTCCTGACTCGTATGATTGATTATCTAAGGTTGGTTAATTGATTATCTTTTGGTTGCCACGTCTAATCCATTGATATATACGTAGGTGAGGATATTGGCGTTAGATTTGCATGTTTTTTGTGCGTGCGATTCGTGCTAGTGAGAAATGTAAGAAACAAAGGAAAAAATATAAGAGATTGAGACTCGATAAAGGAAAAAAGGGATGGGTTATTGGGTTTTTTTATTTTATTTTAACTACAATGACAAAATTACCCTTTGCAAAATTTCATGATATGATGAAAATGCCTCACGCGTTGAAGCACACATGCAGGTATTATTCATCCGACCCTTCACTTTTGAAGTAGAAGAGATATACACAAGAAAGAATAAACTAGCAGACCAAATTGCTTGTTTGAAATCCGAATGATGTTCGATCCAAAATCTTATTTAATGGTACAAATCTCAATATGAATTCGATAAGTCGTAGTCAAATCCGAATCCGGTCCGAAATCACTTAATATTGTAATTTTTCTTGTATTATAAAATAATTTATTAAAAATCTAACTAAAATCAAATAATCATATATAAGGATGTGTTTATAATTAAGTGCTAAAATGACTAAAAACGCCTTCATCTTAATATTAATACCCATAACGTAAAAATATTTAAGCTAAACCCGAATTTGATCCGATTAGCAATCACAATTCAAATTTTACATTTATATCCAATTCGAATAAAAAAATTTCAAATCTATATCCGATTTTATCGAATCAAATCAGATTTCGGATAAAATCAATTTCATTTACACCCCTTACTCACTGATGGTTGTTAAAGATATTTTTGTTACAACCCAAAGCATGGAGAATATAACTCAATTCTACAAACCATGGACTTCTCATTGTATACACCCAAATGGATGAAAACAACCCATCCACAATTTAATATATATTGTGGTTATAACAAATGTTCTAGTGCATACATTGCGTGCGATTAGTGCTAGAGTGAGAAAGGTGAGAAGCAGAAGAAAAAATATGAGAGATCGAGACTCGAGAAACGAATAAGGGGTGGATTATTGGGTTTCTTATTATTTTTAAACTCTATTGACAAAATTACTCCGTACAAAATTTCATTATATAAGGAAATTGCCTTGCATGTTGAAGAAGCACACTTGTAGGTACTATTCATTCGACTCTTCGTTTTTTAAGTAGTAGAGATATACACAAAATGGGAATAAACAAATCGAATTTAGACCAGATTGCTTGTCTAAAATCATGATCTTATCCGATCCGAACTCTTATTTAATGGTACAAATCTCAATGACTTAATATTGTAAATTGTGGTGGAATCTGAAATCCGATAAGTTGTGATCGAATCCAAATTCTATCCTAAATCACTTAATATTGTAAATTTTCTTGTATTATCAAAAATAATATTAAAAAACTAACTAAAATCAAATAATCGTATAATATATCTAAGGATGTGGAGTTGGGTTTTATTCAAAAAACCTTTTTGCAATTAGGGAATAGATAATTTTCTTACATTCCAATATAACAACTTTACATGAGATGTGAGACTATTCAAGCCAACATACAAAATCCAACAATAGCTAGCATTTGCATCAACACAATACACATTAAATTTATTTATACACATAAAATATGAGAAGAAAATGAAGGTAAGAGGAAACAAGAAAAGTAAAAATCAAGAGCAAAAAAGAAGAAATGCAGTTTATATCTTAGTGAAAATGTTTCATCTCCTTACCTTGGATGAGTAATAGTAATATTTCGTTTTTGGTTGAGTGTAGAAAAGTAACACATGTTCTCGAAAGAGTTATGAATGGTTGGTTGTATAAATATCTTATATAGTTGAATTAAGGATAATATGATGGCATGCTGAGATGATATAAGTGATTATCAGTATAAAAAAATAATAACACATAAGATTAGGAGATTAACCGAAAATGCAAAAAGTTATTAGTGTATAAAAACTAGATTTAATTAGAGGAGTAGTAGTTAGCAATCTTCTTCTTCAATAATGTTTAAAGTTTCATTCATGTTGTATAGCGTGGTTTTCATGTTCTAAATTCATGAGCAAACTAGGAAATAATACTGCAGAATGTTAAAGTTGAAGTGTAAGTTGTATAATAATTGATTTCTACAAAGAGATGGTATCATGCATGGTAGGTAATTGTCTTTCTTAAGCTAAGCTTATTATTATGTGATTTTTTGCATAAATCGGATGGTCTTGGTGGAGGCTTCCTTTTACAAGTTCCTTTTGATGACCATGATATTATGTATTGGTCTCCCAATCAAAGCAACAATGGCCAAGCTCATACCTCATAATCGTTGCAAAGCGAAACATATTAACTTATATCTATATTTGAAAATATTAACATCATCTCCAAAACAAAGTTCGTGAGCGTTTGAGAAATGACATTCATTAGAAATTTAGATGTGGGTAGGCAAAGTATATTAATCATGTTACAATGTTGTTTTTTAATTAACTCATAAACAAGGGGAAATGGAAACATAGATTTTCATTAGCAGGTCGAGTAAAAAATTTAAGGTTAATTTGGTTTTGGGTCCCATGATTTATACCAACTTTGAGTTTGGCCCTCATCAGTTTATGCCTAATTGAGTCTAATACTCAATCAGAAGAATAATTGAGTTTAACCCCCATACTGACGTTGACTGCCCCAATCAACATGAGTCATATACAATATTTTCCATGATTGTTTCAATATCAATAAAATTCAGAAATACCATTTACTTAGACTGCACATACAAGTCACATGCTGGGTCTAAAATAACAACAAAATTCATCCAACGGCTTAAGATCTCTTTACAAATCACAAAGACATCCAACAACTTACCTTCATCTCATTCACCCTCATCAAACCAACCCAAAATCTACACTACTCACTTTATCAAACATCCTTCTAAATACAAAAAAAAAAAAAAAGATTTTGAAAGTAGATGGGATGGGTTTGGGTATTTAGTTCACTCGTCGTTCCCACTCATCACTATTCACTAATCATCCATCTGACTTAGATGATGATCCCTCTTATCCGATTTCCAGTAACAAAATTAAAAACCATTTCCAAACCATTTTATGCATACTCATATGTCAAATACTTTAATCCTCCCCAAGTTTTCATTAGGGGTGGGCAAAAACCGATTTAAATTCGGTAACCGACCGAACCGAAATATGAGTAGAAATAAAATAATTTAAACCGAACCGATTATAAACGGTTCAAAATCGGTTTACGGCTTTAAACCGATCGATTAATTAGATATATATAAATAACTAAATAACAGGTAGGTGTCAATACCTGATTAGTGCAACAAATGCACTGCAGTACACCCTGTTGCACTGAATCGCCCCCATTCTCCCAAAGTTTTCAATTTTAGGCTAAAAATTGGGTCCGTAAAAAAATTGGGCCTGTAAAAAAATTGGGCATATTTTAATGAAATTCTTTCAAGTGCTTGAGCCCGAAATTTCGGCCCAACCTAACCGATCCGAAATTTGGTTCAACCGAATTCATCGGTTTACAAATAAAAAATTCGATTTCGGTTTGGGTTTTGGGCAAACCGAATGAAATCGGTTCGAATCAGTTTGGGGCTCAAAACCGAACCGAACCGACATTGCCCACCCCTAGTTGTCATCATTTCTATGACACCTTTGACCCGTGTCAATCCGTTGGACCTGTTAACTTTTGAATCAAACTGGTTTATCGTGTCAAACATGGCGCTTGGTGTTAGTTTTTGTCAGATTTAACACATCATTTTTAGGTTAATGGGTCGTGTCATTTCAGGTCGGATTGCGTCGGTGTATAATTTATTTTTTTGCTGAATTAGGTCAAACAGGTTTGGTCATGTCAACCCTTTTCCAAGCAGGTCGGTTTTCGTGTTTTATTTTTCGGACACGATATCAAATGGGATGTGTGGGTTGTCTTCATTTCAATATAGGTGACCCGACACGATCCGCCTCATTGCTACGTCCAGTCCATTGATATATACGTAAGTGAGGATATTGGTGTTCGATTTGCGTGTTTTTGTGCATGCGATTCGTGCTAGTGAGAAAGGTAAGAAACAGAGGAAAAAATATGAGAGATCGAGACTCGATAAAGGAAAAAGGAGGGGTTATTGGTTTTTTATTATTTTAACTTCAATGACAAAATTACCCCTTGCAAAATTTGTGATATGATGAAAATGCCTCATGCGTTGAAGCACACATGCAGGTACTATTCATCCGACCTTTCACTTTTTAAGTAGTAGAGATATACACAAGAGGATAAACTAATCAAATCAGACCAAATTGCTTGTCTGAAATTCGAATCCTGTTCGATCCGAAATCTTAATTAATGGTACAAATCTCAATATGAATCTTGTAAGCTGTGGTCATTTCCAAGCAGGTCGGTTTTCGTGTTTTATTTTTCTGACTTTCTATAAACGGGTTGTGCTTGTTTCTATATAGGTGACCCGACACAACCCGCCTCATAGCCACGTCTAATCCCTTGAAAAAATATGAGAGATCGAGACTCAATAAAAAAAGGGAGGGGTTATGGGTTTTTTTTTATTATTTTAACTACAATGACAAAATTACCCCTTGCAAAATTTCATGATATGAAAATGCCTCACACGTTGAAGCACACATGCAGGTACTATTCATCGAATCCTTCGCTTTTTAAGTAGTAGAAATATACACAAGAGGGAATAAACTAATCGAATTCAGACCAAATTGCTTGTCTGAAATCCGGATTCTGTCCGATCCGAAATCTTATTTAATGGTACAAATCTTAATGTGAATCCGGTAAGTTGTGGTAAAATCCGAATGCGATCCGAAATCACTTACTATTGTAATTTTCTTGTATTATAAAATAGTTTATTAAAAATCTAACTAAAATCAAATAATCATATAATATATATAATGATGTGTTTATAATTAGGCGTTGAAATGACTAAAATCACCTTCGTCTTAATTTAAATACCCATAACTTAAAAATATTTAAGCAAAACCGAATCTGATCCAATAAGCAATCACAATTCAAATTTTACATTTATATCCAATTCAAATAAAAAAAATTCAAATCTATATCCAATTTTATCGAATCGAGTCAGATTTTGTATCAAATCAAGTTCATTGACACACCTGATTCACTGATGATTGTTAGAGATATTTTTGTTGCAAACCGAAGCATGGAGAATATAACTCAACTCTACAATTTCATCGACTTCTCACTGTATACACCCAAATGGATGAAAACAACCCATCCACAAGTGTTCTAGTGCGTACATAGGCATTCGATTTGCACATTTTCTGTGCGTGTGATTAGTGCTAGGGTGAGAAAGGTGAGAAACGACAGAAAAAAATATGAGAGATCGAGACTCGAGAAACGAAGAAGGAATGGATTATTGGGTTTCTTATTATTTTTTAACTCTAATGACAAAATTACCCCTTACAAAATTTCATTATATAATAAAATTGCCTCACATGTTGAAGAAGCACACTTGTAGGTACTATTCATTCGACCATTCGCTCTTTAAGTAGTAGAGATATACATAAAATAGGAATAAACAGATCGATTTTAGACCAAATTGCTTGTCTAAAATCCGGATCTTGTCCAATCCGAAAATCTTATTTAATGGTGCAAATCTCAACGCTTTAAAATTGTAAACTGTGGTTGAATCCGAAATCCGATAAGTTGTGATCGAATCCGAAATCACTTAATATTGTAAATTTTCTTGTATTATCAAAAAATTATTAAAAATCTAACAAAAATCAAATAAATCGTATAATATATCTAAGGATGTCAGGTTGGATTTTATTCAAAACGCATCTTTGCAATTAGGAAATATATCATTTTCTTACATTAAATTATGACAACTTTACATGAGATGCGAAACTATTCAAGCCAACACACAAAATCCAACAATATTTGCACCAACACAGTACAAATTAATCGATTTATACACATAAAATATGAGAAGAAAATGAAGGTAAGAGGAAACAAGAAAAGTAAAAATCAAGAGCAAAAAGAAGAAATGCAGTTTTTATCTTAGTGAAAATGTTTCCTCTCCTTACCTTGTATGAGTAATAGTAGTACTTTGCTTTGGTTGAGTGTAGAAAAGTAAACATATGTTTTCAAAAGAGTTATAATGGTTGGTTGTATAAAATTCTTATTTAGTTGAATTAAGGATAATATGATGGTAGGCAGGGATGATATAAGTCTGTAAAAAAAAAATAACACATAAGATTAGGAGATTAACCGAAAGTGCAGAGTTATTAGTGTATAAAAGCTAGATCTAATTAAAGGAGTAGTAGTTAGCAATCTTCATCTACAATAATGTTCAAAGTTTCATTCATGTTGTATAGTGTGGTTTTCATGTTCTAAATTCATGAGCAAGCTAGGAAATAATATTGCAGAATGTTAAAGTTGAAGTGTAAGTTGTACAATGTTAGATTTCTACAAGGAGATGGTATCATGCATGGTAGGTAATTGTCTTTCTCAAGCTAAGCTTATTATTATGTGATTTTTTGCATAAATCGGATGGTCTTGGTGGAGGCTTCCTTTTACAAGTTCCTTTTGATGACGCAACATGGCCAAGCTCATACCTCATAATCGTTGCAAAGCGAAACATATTAACTAACATCTATATTTGAAAGTATTAACATCATCTCCAAAATACATTTTGTGAGCATTTGAGAAATGACATTCATTAGAAATTTAGATGTGGGTAGGCAAAATATATTAATCATGTTACAGTGTTGTTTTTTAATTAACTCATAAACAAGGGAAAATGGAAACATATATTTTTTTTAACAGGTCGAGTAAAAACTTTAGGGTTAATTTGGTTTTGAGTCTCACGATATATACCAACTATCAGTTTGACCCTCATTAGTTTATGTTTAATTGAGTCTAGTACTCATTTAATAGAATAATTGAGTCTAACTCCCATACTGACATTGACTACCCCAATCAACATTAGTCATATACATTGACTTTCCATGATTGTTTCAATATCATTAAAATTCAGAAATACCCTTTACTTAAACTGCACATGCAAGTCACATGTTGGGTCTAAAATAACAACAAAATTCATCCAACGGCTGAAGATCTCTTTACAAATCACAAAGACAATCAACAACTTACCTTTTCATCTCGTTCACCCTCATCAAAACAACACAAAATCTGTACTACCCACTTTATCAAACATCCTTCTAAATACAAGAATAGATTTTGAAAGTATATAGGATGGGTTTGGGTATTTATTTCACTCATCACTACTCAGTCATCATCCATCTCTTATGACATAGATGATGATCACTCTTATCCCATTTCCAGTAACGAAATTAAAAACCATTTCCAGTAACGAAATTAAAAACCATTTCCAGACCATTTTACGCCTACTCATATGTCGAGTACTTTAATCCTCCCCAAGTTGTCGTCATTTCTTTGACCCCATGAAATATGCTCTCCCTCCAATTCATGTTCCATTAACATAACATAAAATGATCATCACTTTAGTTGCTAAAATATCACACAAAGAAAACAAAAAACCAGACATGCCAGTTTGCTTCATGACCCCATTGAAGATCCAATATAATTAACCATCTAAACTGAATGAAATGTCTTCCTTCAACTTATCATCTATCGGGGAAGAAGAACACTAGTAATAAAAAAAATCAACCTTTCTGATCACTTGAGATCACCAAGAACAAAGCTTCTATCAATAGGATAATCATCAAAACTATAAAACGACACCACCTTGTCCTCATACTTGTCAAACTACCCATCCAACTCTCTCTTGACCACCTCTCTCAGCTCCTCAATCTTGTCCAGTGCCCTCTCCACCCCAAACAAGCCCACAAAGCTCTTACCTCTCTTATTTTCTTCCCCTCTGCCCTTCCCAATCATATTCTCCTCCATCACAGAGTGGCAAAAAAGCTTATTGAAAGTGTTGGAATCAGGGAGATTGATTTTATTACCAATGGCATGACAGCTCAACGGTTAGAGCTTGGCGGATGGTACCACTAGGTCATGGGTTCAAACCTAGCTTGCGACATCTTTATGGGTTCTGGGATCCTATAAAAACCATGCTTGCCTTTCAAAAAAAAAAAAAAAAAAAAGAGATTGATTTTATTGAATGAAAATGCGAGGTTGTGATACCAAATGGTGACACTGATGGAGGATAATAAAGGATTGGTATCGGAATCCGCAGTGGCAAGAAGGCAAGTGAATTGGCTAGAGGTGTATTGAAGATGTGGGAGGATCATAGGGTGCATTTACTGAGCTGTAAAATCGAGAATCTTCAGGGGAAAATTAATGCATTGGAGAAGAGGAACAACAATTATCATGATCAGTTGGTAAGGAAAAAAGAGCAAGAAATGGATAAGAGTAAGAAGAGAGAAATTGTAGCTTTAGAAGTGTGCTTAGATGTGTTTCGAAGTTGATGACACTTGATGAGATGGGTGATGAGTGAACTGGATACCCAAATCCATCCCATCTAATTTCGAAATCCTTTCGTGTATTTAGTAGGATGTTTGCTGAAGTCTATAGTATAGATTTTGGGTTGGTTTGATGAGGGTGATAGAGATTATGATAAGTTGTTGGACGTCCTCGTGATTTTTTAAGGGATTTTCAGCAGTTGGATGAATTTTGTTGTTATTTTAGACCCAACATATGTCTTGCATGTTCAGTCTAAGTAAAATGTATTCCTGAAATTTATTGATATTGAAACAGTGATGGAAAGTTAACGTATTTGACTAATGTTGATTGGGACAACCAGTTAATTTTTAAAACGAGTACTAGACTCAATTAAGCATAAACTAATGAGGGTCAAACTGAAAAAAAAAATAAAAAAAAAAAATAAAAAAAAAAATAAAAAAAAAAAATAAAAAAAAAAATAAAAAATAAAAATAAAAAAATAAAAATAAAAAAAATATATATTAACTTTGGTATCAATAAATTTAGACTTTAGTTCCCACAGTTTATAACAACTTTGCGTTTAAGTCCTACATTTATAACGGAGAGTTACTGGTCAACATGGTATTGGGATCTAGACTCAAAGTTGGACAAGCTTGGAACCCAAACTCAAAATTGGTACAAGTTATAGGACCAAATGCAAATTAACCCAAAAATTTGGTACTTAGCATATTTCACCTGATTCCATTTATTATGAGTAATACCAAGTTGAGTCAATAATTTTCACTTTGTTCCACACTCCTTAGCTTTTCTATATATTGAGGCCCAACCCACACCTACAACTACCACGATCGCATGCCAAATCACATACATTTAATCTTCCATGTATTATAATTTCTTAATCTAGCATAAAAGTAGTTGAACATGACATAAAAGTTGCAAATTAAGACAACCACCAAAAGCTCTTTAAAACACTTAAACCATTGTATAACAAATCATGAGCATTTCAATTTCTTTTACACAAACAAACTTGTGTATGAGTGTTGATGCTCTTATAATTTTGTATAATTCAAACATCGGAACAAAAAATATATTGCCTGCATTAAATTAGTATACTAAGAACGAATAACCTCTATCTATTAGATAGCCAAAAGTTACTGGCTGCTCAAAGCCTAAGCATTTTCAGTTTCATAATACAAAATACGTTAGCTCGTAATTTCTAACTCAATTTCTTGACTAGAAGTATTCATATACTTTGACTGACTAGCGGGGCTTCGATGATACTTCATCTCTCCTTTAAAGTGTTGCAGATGCGTCCTTTACATTTCGAGGCACTCATATGATAATTGAAAACTGTAATACCCAAAGCTAAGAAAATAATCAGTACTAGCTTGAAGTCAATATTATCACGACTATAAAACATATGAAAATGCATAGGAAAAATAAAATGAAAATGCAGTAACTAATCGATGCTAATAAGAAAAATAATGTGCATACGATGTATTACAAAATCAATCTAAAATAACCAAGCATCTTCTCAATGATTCAAGGGTTGTTACCTATGGACTCGTTTTTCACTGTATATGGAATTTGCTCCCCATAACTAATAGGCATTGACTATTTGGCACCACGAGTTATTCTCACTCACACCACCCATTTTTTTTATTAATTTTTTTTACCTACTCTCCCTCGCTACCCATAAAAACCATTCTTCTTCTTCTCCCACACCCCATAAAAACCACCCACACTACCCGCCTTTTTTTTAAATTCTCCCATCTTCTTCCCTTTTCTCAGCTCCCCCTATCTCTCAGTTCCCCTTTATTCTTCTCCCATTTTCTCTTCTTCTTGCACAGGCCGTTGCCCCTCTCTTTCCTTCTTCTCATTCCCCTTTTATTTTTTGCCATAAATTAACAAACATAAATTGAAATTTTAGAAATACTCATTTGAAATCAATCAACAACAAATACATTAGAAATAAAATCAATAGAAAAAAAAAGGAATGAAGGATTACCAACAATCTGAAAACGTACAATCACTGCAAAAAAAATGAAGGAAATACTGCAAATGATAGAAAATGAAGAAGGAAATACTACAGTTACTCAAAACTATCCAGCGACGACCATGTCACAAAGGATCATGCAAATGTAAGTCTCCCACTCGCATGATCCTATGCGAGTGTAAGTCTCTCACTCGCATGATCCGCTGCAAGTAAGTTTCCAACTCGCATTTGCATTGGGTAATGTGAGTGAGAGACTTACATTCGCAGCGGATCATGCAAGTGAGAGACTTACATTCGCATGATCCTTTGCGATCTGGTCGGTGCTGGACAATTTTGAGTGATTGTAGTAAAATGACCATAACTTGCCCATTTCAAAACATTTTCAGGTGATTCAAATTGTGTACATTAGATAACTTAAAGTTTTCGTGTTTTGATAATATTGAAAACCAGTCTGAATCGATTGTCAACGTTGGTTGAAAGTTAGGAACAATACCCTGTTTTCTTTACCCGACATATTTGAGTGACTTTAATAAAATGACCATAACTTGCTCATTTTCAAAACATTTTTGGTGATTCAAAATGTATTCATTAGATAACTCAGTTTACTACTTTTTCATGTTTTGATGAGCTTTAGAATCGGTCTCAATCGAGCATCAAAACTGGTTGAAAGTCAGGGACAACAACCTGTTTTTATGTTTTGAATGAGTGAGTGAGTGAGTGCTAGGCTATTTTGGGAAGATAGGAGAATAGGGGAGGTCACCGATGCAACCATTGTGATGGCCACCATCGAAGCCCCATCTCCTCTATCTCTTACCAGCGCGCGCTCGATTGATGAACCTTTTTGGGTGAATCGAATGGAAGTGAAATGGGAGAGATTGGGGGAGAGAGTCCGAAGCAGAATTGAATAAAGCGAAAGGTTTCCTTCCTCTTCCTGAGATTGAATATGCGTTAACGATGATAAATGAATACGGTAAAGGGAACGTAGTTCCTTCTACATTGCAAGAAGCTATTGCAAGTCATGGCAAAGATGCAGTGAAGGCAAACTACATTTGGTTAAAAGATGTATGGGAAGAGGATAAGAACTGCACATGCAATAGATTGAGACAGGAAATTTGTCTGGTTCCTAAAGAAGAGCATGAGCCAGGCCTCTCCAGTGATGATGATGTGTTTACAGAACCGGCTGCAAAGACGTTCTCTAACACCCACACCAAAGATTTTAGACTTTGTCCCCGGAAATCCAATAGAACTAAGAAAGCAAACAAAAGGTACAAAGGCTGAGTTGGTTTATAGTCTAGGTTTGTTTTGGTGAATCCTCTCTTGTGAGAGTTTGTTTCAGTATTTGCTTTTACTTTTGTTTCATTTGTATAAAGGTTTTGGGGTCCTTAAAACCCAGCTCAATTTTCAAAAAAAAAAAAAAGATTGGGGGAGAGAGTGACAGTTTAGTTGGGAGGGGAGAGGGATAGGAAGATTTCAATCAAAGAAAAGGGAGAAGGACCTTTCAATCGAATAAGAGGGAGTTTTCAATCGAATAAGAGCAGAGGAAGGATCGAAGAAGAGAAGAGGAAGTTGGGAGGGGAGGGGGAGCTTTCGATCATTTGAATTTGGGAGGGGAGAAGAGTTAGGTTTTTCTTTTTATGGGTGGTGTGGCAGAGAACTGTAGTGTGAGACAGAAAGTGCATGGAGTGGGAAAGAAAAAAACTAGGTGGGTGATATGGGTGAGAATAAGTTGTGGTGCCAAATAGTCGTTGCCTAACTAATATGGAAGAATAACTTCTATACCTCAACTAAAATTAACATTCCTGATAAATGAACACGATCTAGGTTTTTAGATTCAAATATTTCTCCCTTAGTTTAACACTCCTCAGCGCAATGAATACGAAAAAAACAAAAACCTAATTTAAATCTGGTGGTCTTATAAAAAGAAAAAAAAACTCAGAATGTTGAATTGATATACATCCAAAAGAAAATAGAAACAAACAAAGAACTGACGACAGAGAAGGATAGGTCAACAAAATCCTTCCTTAGCCACGCGTCACAATTGCGTTGGATCTCCATCAATATCACGAAACTCTCATTATCTTTCAAAAATTTCAGATTTTTTGCTTGCTTGCATTTGCAGGTGTAAACTTGTCCACGATGACAAGTAATCCCCAATTCCAATAAAAACCCAAAAAATCCCACCTTTACAATTTCTCCCTCTCTCTGCAATACCGCTTCAATGGCATCGATTTCTTCGCTATCTTTATCTACATTAGGTCAAGCTTCGGACAGAAAACCCTCTGTCTCTGTTGCAACTCGATCCAATTTCTTCAACTTTCGCTTCCGCACCAACTTCATTTCATACTCTTTGGGCCTCCGAGCTTCCAATTCGACTTCTCTTATTAATCAAACAAAAAGAAACCCTTGCTTATTAATCATCAAATTCACGCCAATTATCCAGAGAGAACCACATTTTCTTTTTAAGAACATCACAATCTACCATAAATGTAAGTTTCCATATCAAAACAAACCTCAAATTCTGAAGTCCATAAAAAACTTTTTGTATAACGATGATAATGGAGAAGCTGTTGGGAGATTTGGGAAGAACTGGAACTTAAGAAAGACTAATTTTATTAATTTATCAAAAGTCTCTTACAACTTCACACCCTTACTATGCTCACAACACTCACTACTACACTTGAGCTTGTTTGCTCCTTGATGCCTACACCTCACAACCTCTCCCCTATTTATAGTAGTTCTAAGGAGGTGGGAGGATTCTAGAGAAGCAATCTCAACCACACATTTGTGCTTCTCTAGAACTCTCTCAAATGTCTAGAGTATTATAAGGGTGTAGAATTCTCTAGACATTGAACCATCTAGAGAATACCCATGATCTTCTAGATAATGGGTTTGGGCTTTAGGCTTTAAACATTTGGGCTAGTTAGTGATGATTTTCAACACTCCCCCTCATCACTAACTCCGTTGAAGATCATGCCGAGTTGTCTCCGAAATTCTTCGAACTTTGTCGTGCCAAGTCCCTTAGTGAATATATCTGCTACTTGGTTATCTGTCTTGGTTGTTTGCATTTCTATCTCTCCTTGAAGTACCTTCTCTCTAATGAAGTGGAAGTGAACCTTTACGTGTTTTGTCCTTGCATGGAACACCGGATTTTTAGCTAAGCGTATTGCAGACTGATTATCACAATGCAATGGTATTGCATAATCGACTGGCTGGTGAAGGTCCTTCATTAGTTGTACTAGCCAAGTACTTTCCTCTGCTGCCATAGCTGCTGCTCTGTACTCCGCTTCTGTAGTTGAGAGAGATACTGTTGGTTGTCTCTTGCTACACCAAGTGACTACTCCTGAACCAAGACTAAACACGTATCCTGTAGTCGATATCCTTGTGTCATGATCTCCAGCATAATCCGCATCGCAGTAGCCAACCATTTTGCATTCCTCATCTTTCTTGTATAGAATTCCAATGTCAGTGGTACCTTTCACATCCCTTAAGATTCTGCGAACTGCTTCGAGATGAGGCTTCTTCGGCTTCTGCATGAACCAGCTTGCTATTCCAACTGGCAAGGCTATGTCTGGCCGTGTGAGGGTTAGGTAGATTAGGCTCCCGACAAGCTGGCGATACATTGTTGTATCTTCCAAGTCTTTTCCTTTATCAGCACATAACTTAGCATTGGTCTCCATCGGTGTTGAGGTTGGTTTACACTCAAGCATCCCGTACTTCTTCAATAAATCTTGAGCATATTTCTGCTGGCAAAGAAATAAGCCTCTGTCACTTCGTTCTATCTCAAGCCCTAGGAAGTGTCTTAATTCTCCTAATTCCTTTATTTGGAAGCGGACCACCAGGTTTCTTCGTACTCTTTGAATCTCTTCTGTATCATTTTCAGTGACGATCAGATCATCTATGTATACTAGCACTATTGCTAGTTTTCCTTCCTGGGATTTGATAAATAGGCTGGAGTCTGAATGTGCAACTAAGTAACCGCTTTGAACTAAGAACTCCGCTATCTTCCAGTACCAGGCCCTTGGTGCTTGTTTCAGTCCGTACAACGCCTTTTTTAGCTTGCAAACATAGTTTTGTTGGGTTTTACACTCAAACCCTCTCGGTTGTTCCATATATATTTCTCGGTCAATTTCACCGTGCAGGAACGCGTTCTTCACATCCATTTGCCATAGTTTCCAAGATTTATTTAATGCTAGTGAAAGTAGAACCCTGACCGTAGTAATCTTGGCTACTGGACTGAATGTTTCATCGTAGTCCAGCCCATATTGCTGTGAGAACCCTCGAGCTACCAATCGAGCCTTGTACCGTTCTATCGAGCCATCAGAACAAGTCTTTATCTTGTAGACCCATTTACATGATATGGGTTTTACATCCTTTAGTTTTGGTACAAGTCCCAAGTTTGATTTTGCTCCAGGGCTTGGATTTCTTCTTCCATTGCATTTCTCCATTCCAGACTCTGAGATGCTTCTTCAAATGTTGCGGGCTCCTTAATGTTGTGTTCTTCAATCACAACATTTGCATACTTTGGATTGGGCTTGTGTTGTCTAGTTGTCCTTCTTAACTGTTGGCCCACATCTTCTTCACTTTCTTGAACTTCTTCTAGTGTTCTTTTATATATATCAGTCTGCCATGGGCTTGAAGATGTACTTGGTGTTTTGGGTGAGCTTGGTCGCACTCCTTTTTCATCATTTGCAGGTGATGACTAATTTTCCTGCATTTCCTCTTGTAGACTTTTGGAGTCTGGAACGTGATAGACATTCTGCAATTGAACTTGATTAGGGCTGAAGCGTGGAGTGAATGTAGCCTCCCTAGTGTGAGCAATTGGCAATCTCGTGTTATCGGCAGTTATCACGACCCGATCTCCTTTGTATTCACATAAGCTTGACAGCTTCTCCTTGTCTCTAGTCATATGGTTGGAGCAGCCTGAGTCAACAATCCAATCCTTACTGTAGTTGACTTGCACGTCTTGATCTTCAGCGGCCATGGCTACCTCATCATTGGAGAAGTCATTTCTTCATCTAAAAGATCCCACGAACAGGCTGGGTAGTTGCAAAGGATACTTGGAAGTCCCATTCTTCTTCACTGCTGTCTTGGTGATTGTGAGATGTCACCAAGTTTCCTTCAGCTGTCTTCTTCTTTGACCAACAGTCTTTTGCATAGTGGTCTCTCTTGCCACAGTTGTAGCAACCGTCCTTTCTCCGGTCGTTGTTGTTTCTGCTTTGCTGAGCTCTCCCTTTCTTGTAGCTCTTCTCCTGGGACTTCTTGGGCCTGCTATCTTCTTTTTTATTTGATCTTACAAAATTCTTATTTTTATACCCGCCCTTTATTTTGTTGAAGAGCGCCTCCTCTTCCTTATTTTCCAGAGAGACACCTGCCATTTGCTTAGCCAAACTTTCTTGATTGGCCAACAGACTTTCAAACTCCACAATAGAAGGTTGAGTTGGCCAACCACGAATGGCAGTAACAATCCTGGTATATTCAGGTTTTAGACCATGGATTATTATTCTTTTCATCCTATCTTCGGTAACTTTGGAGGCAGGGTCTAACTCTGAAATTTCATGACATAAAGTTTTAATTTTTAGAAAATAGTCTCTAATAGACATATCTCCTTGCTTGGAGTTCATCAACTCATTCTCCAAGAACTGTAGGCGTGCATCATTCGTTCTTGAAAATAGGGATGCAAATGTATCCCAAGCTCCTTTGGGTGTGTCAGCATCTTCTATAAATTGAAGCATTTCATCCTCGATCGTCGCCTTGAGCACATAAAGTGCCTTCCCTGCTTTGATCTCCCACTTTTTGAATTCGACAGCATTCTCCTTTGGAGGTGGTGTAGTCTCATTACCACCAACTACCTGCCACAAGTCCTGCCCTTGCAAGTAGGACTTTATCCTTGTTTGCCAACTCTTGTAATTATGATGGTTGAGCTTTGTAAGCCCACCAGTTGTGCCAACGAGATCTCCCATCGTGACAAGGTACAACCTCCTTTGTCCTACCGAGTAAGCTTGGTCTTACACCAATCTACTTTACAGTCTCGAACTGTGCACAAACGATCTCTAACTAGACAGTGTTTTACCAAAGGTGAGAATAGTACCCTATGTATGAATAGGGTGAGCTGGCTCTGATACCAAATTGTTGGGAGATTTGGGAAGAACTGGAACTTAAGAAAGACTAATTTTATTAATATCTCAAAAGTCTCTTACAACTTCACACCCTTACTATGCTCACAACACTCACTACTACACTTGAGCTTGTTTGCTCCTTGATGCCTACACCTCACAACCTCTCCCCTATTTATAGTAGTTCTAAGGAGGTGGGAGGATTCTAGAGAAGCAATCTCAACCACACATTTGTGCTTCTCTAGAACTCTCTCAAATGTCTAGATTATTATAAGGGTGTAGAATTCTCTAGACATTGAATCATCTAGAGAATACCCATGATCTTCTAGATAATGGGCTTGGGCTTTAACTTTTGGACTTTAGGCTTTAAACATTTGGGCTAGTTAGTGATGATTTTCAACAGAAGCAACATGATCAACCAAAGATAACTATGGATCCTGAAGCAACATCTTTTTTGCAAAATCAACCCCAAGAAATTTTCTAAAGAAGTAAGTAAGTAGAGAAGGTTTCTAAAGAATTTGACATGGCTTCGCTTCCATCGATGCCTCGGGCTTTGCTCTTACTAAATAAAAGTAAAACGGCTTATATTAGAAGGGAAAATGTATTTTTTGAGCTTTATGTTATTCTACGGGTAAAGTCGTAATGTACCCTCGATATTTTGTATTCTTTATTGAACAAGTAATTAAGGTTTGGCATATAAAAGTTGCTCCTCTATACTGGAGGTTTAATTTTTATTTAAAAAAAAAAAATTAGGAGTGGACTTAAATAATATAAAATTTATACAAATAAGGAATCATATTAGATAGGACAGATACTCGAAATATATGGATAATGCCATATTCAGGATCATCCCGAAAGGTAACTCATCTCACAATTTGATCCCTTACGGATTCCAATCGAAAACACAATAAGTAACATGCAACACAAACAGTAAAAAAATGAATGACCACAATATTGAACACCACTCTGAAAATCAATTAAGACCCCTAGTAACTTATTCATTACAACAACAAAAAGAAGATACCTAATGACACATAAAAAAGAAGAAAAAATCACCCAAAAAAAGAAGAATTGACACCAAATAAATAAACAATTGGTATCAAAATCATCTGATCATTTCGAGCCTTGTACCTCAAAGATTTTGCCGTTACCACACTTTGAATAAAAAAAGTTAAGCGCATTCATGATAAGAATATGCCGGGAAATTAAGTGCTACAAGTATAAGAAGCAGATCAACAATCGGTTAAACAATTAAGTCCCCAATCATTTAAATTCCCTCGTAAGGCCCAAACTCCACAAATTAGCCATCTACCCAGTATGATAAAGACATCTTCAACGATAGAGATTGTTGAGGGGTGTGTGGTCAATTCAAACCATATAAAAGTCTCACAAGTGATAGGAGGTGGGCTAGTGACAACTAATCGTCTAGAATAAATAATGTCTCTTCCCCCAAATGACAGTGAAATATATCTTCAACTCTAAATTTTCTTTCCCATTTTTCCACAATCCATTCTTAATACACTACAACAAAAATAACATATAATAGCAATTTTTTGATGGCATTTCTAAGTGAATGCTATCATATAGTGGTTATACATAGCATTCCATATAAAAATGCTATCAACGCACAAAAAATGCTCATTTGCACAAGTTATGCTCGTTACGACCATAACTTGTGGTCGTTGTGAACTGATAAAAATGCTATCATAACTTGTGGTCGTTGTGAACTTATAAAAATGCTATCATATAGTAAAGTAATTTAAGATTATAAACGTTATTGCCGTTTTGTTGCCCAAGTTGAAGGTTCAACTCTCGGCAGCAACATATTTATTTTGAATATTTCATCTCCTAACTTCACTTGGTTGCTCTCACTTCACTGTCTTCTCCTCTCTGCATCCGAGCCTCTCTCAGATCTTGTTCGTCTTCTATCTCTTCTCTTACATAGATTCTTCGATCCTCCTCCTCCGGTCCTTTTTCATTTCTTCTTCATCTACTTTCTCTCTCTCTCTCTCAATCGAACGTGAGACCGAAACTAGCGAATCCTACTTGTTCGATCTGGTTTTCGTGAATCAAATCGAATGAAGCCGCTTCGAGTTGTGAGCGAGCAAGTGATAAAATCTAAGAAAAGCTTACAAAGTGCTTGAAAGGAAAGTGCTTGGTTACAAAGTGCCTTCTTCTTATCTTGTTCCATTGATCCATCTGATGTTCCTGGTGTTCCATTCATACTATGACAACAAATTGTCATCATAGTATACATGCTCAGCAGTTGAACTGGCGAATGCAAACTCCGATGAGAAAATAAATCTTGCACAGTCAGAGAGGGCTTCTCGGTTGTCCTTTATTCCGTGTATTAAGGTGGGATTAGTTTGTCAGTGTCAAAAGCTGCTTAAGATTTCATATCATATCCATATCTAAATTTTTTTTTATTAATTATTAATTGGGTTTTGTTGGAAATTTGGGATTTAAACTATGCTTATTTTGTTTGAAATGCCTTTTTTTTTAATAATTGTTTAGGATTATTCTGTCAATTGTCAATTATCTATATGTGTGTGTGAGATAAGAGAGAATGATAAATATCATTCATAGTGGTTTTGCAACAGGGCAGTTAGTTAGTTAGTTAGTTGTTTTATTTTTTTATTTTTTTATTTTTTTTTTATCTAGTGAGAGACAATGGCAAAGGGTATTCCAACTTTAATTTGCTCCTTACTACCACACAGCTTCTTCTTGTTTCACTGGCTCTTCATGTTGATGGATTATTACGCTCTTCTGGGGTAAGTCCATTGGGGATTGCCACCAAGTCTGTACTGTTGTGCTCATTTGCTTCGCTGGGCACTGGCAGTGCATCCATGAACTTAGCATGGCTGTACCATGTATTCACAAATGTGACCTTGAATCCTCAATCAGCCAAGCAATATGAGAGCTTCATAATTAAGTGCCATGACATGTCCTTGAGCAGGGAACGGAATGAGTACTACATGGCATTGGTTGCCCATTGTTGTACTCATCCCTTGCAGATTTGTTAGCTCTTATTTATGGTCTTTCCTTGATCTCTTTGTATTTGTTTTACCCAGGAAGGCATCTTTGTTCTTGCTTTTGCTTCCATGGATAGGTTCAACTTTAACTCGTTCTAGTCATTTTTATCCTATTTGGCATTGTTTCCTTTATTTGTTCATTAGTTTTTGGTTTCTTGAAGTGGTTGATCTTGATGTAAACATCAATTTTTTGTTTGATAGTTTTTAAACTATTTCTCTTTTCAGTTTTCACTGTGTTTTGTATCCTACTCTTTTGGCTACTTATAATCATGGAATCGACTCCTAAGTTTGTACTTCAATTTTCATTAAATATTGGAAAAGGCAAATCCCTCATAGAAACATTATGATATTACATATTTTCTTGTGATTTATCTTAGCAGATATACTTTCAAAGGGAAAGCTCAATATTTGCATTTCAAATCAACTTCTAAAATAGTCATTTCATAAACTAAAGCCTAGTTATTCTTACAAATGAACCCATGCAATTAAGCCTTACAAATCATAATTTTTTTGTTTATAAATATTTTCCTCAAGAAGCCATGGATCTTTTGTCTTTGATTTCTTTCTCTATTTGCAAATAACATGGTGCAACAAATTAATAGTATATGAAAACTTAGTTATTGATGTCATATGATCTCACAACTGCAAATTTTGGTAAATCACCAATTATTGTGGCACTCTTGGTATTGAGACAGCTCACGAGCAAATAGTGCATAAAACTTCGGTCACTACCCAATCGAATGAAGTTCATGAGTAGATTCTTAACTACATTAGCAGTTAAATGGCCTTGAATTAAGCATTGGTGGCATAATAACAAAAAGAGGGAATGCTTTGGCTTTTAAATCCACACCTCACAAAACCATTCATGTTATAATTTTGACCTGTTGTGACATTGATGATTGTGATGCTTCTGACGGTCCTGATGCAAAAAGATAATTAGTTATTAATAAACCTTGTTTTTTATTCGATTTGTCTACATAGAGTTCAAATGGATCCTTCAAAAAGAAAGATATGGATTAACAATTCGATTTGATTCTTTCTAATGGACACTTTCTGTTATGGTCGTCAAGTTGCTTCATTGGTCAAAACTGTTTGATCTTGAATCTTGTAAAAAAATTTCACTGTGAAAGAGAGAAAGATGTTGAAGTATTGACGAATAAAACGATTGACACAACATTGATAAATGAGTATATAGAGATTCATACAACATAGAAACGTCAAGATACATCTGTAAAACCAAAAAATTAAAAAAAAAAAAAGTCTTACGTATTTCTTGGCCTTGAGATGCATGGTTGTGCCATGTCTCGTGATCATGCAATGGGAATAGTTTCTCGCTTGTCATATTGATGATACTCATGGTTTGCAAGTTGAGAGCACATAAATATCCTCCATAGCTTTCATTTTGTCTAAGCGGGTTATCAAGCAATCACATCCGTGATTTACTTTTATGTAACTCCAAGAGCTAATCAGCTCACTTCCGCAGAACTCGCATCCTTTGTTGTTTTGTTTTCTCCCTTGAAAATCGCGACTCCCGCCACACCTACATGGGCCACCAAAAAAAGCCGAGGTTTCAAGAGAACATTTGTTGGCCATAGAATAAACATATAACTTCGGGTGGAGGACTCGGGAGTGCTATAAAACCACTCCTCAGGTCTACACGATATGAATTTTGTTTCCCCATGGAGTCTCATTATTTGTAGAACCACTGCTTGGTACTTGTTTTTTTTTTTTATCAAGCTTGGTCACACAAGGCTAGCCCCTGCCCTTGTTGAAGATGACAATTCCGAAACCTCAATCATTACAACATTACGCTAACTCTAAAAGGTTTGCGAAAATTTTTATGGCCCTAATGAAACCTAAAATTTTCCCTCTTTAATTATGAATGATACATAAAGCTACAAAACAAAAATTAAAATGCCAAAACAAGATAAAAATTAAAAACCAAAAAAATTAACGATTGCAAATTTGAAAGATAGGTGATTAGATACCTTTGATTTTCATCTACGACACCTGCCAAAATTATGGATCAAGGACACTTGAGCTTCTTTCTTGACCAATTATGAACGACCTTCAACATTTCTTTCCACAATAGTACCTCCTCTAATTTAGATTGCTGAATTTGCAATCCTAGATCTAACAAATAACTACGACAAATTATATTAAATGGAAAATCGTACAATCAGCAAATTTTATTAACAGAACAATAACCAAAGACAACAACAATATCAATGATAGTAATCCTAGTACGTATTAGTTAACATTCAAATCATTTGGAACTTAAACACATTGATAGAGTTGATACCTTGCTAAGGTGTTGTAGTTCTAGCAAGTGATCTATTTCATCTCTTTTGCAAATGATTCACCATCTCCATCTTATAATGTAGCCTAAAATTTTGCGTCAAACTCAAGGCTATTACATGAAGTTTCAAAATGAAATGCAAACACTAAAATCACAAAATGCAATTAGATAATAATGTAAACGCACAAAATGCAAAAAGGGGAAAACAATAAAAAAGATAAGCAATTAGATAATTTCATAGTTTAAGGTATATGCGTTCTTCTGCTCTTCTTATCCACCAATCTTTCACTAAGGAATTTGTCATCTCTTTCCACTCTAGAACCTCCCCTGATTGGGATAACAACAATCTGAAATTATACATCTAATAAAGATAATTACAAAACAAGAGTTTAGATGAAAACCATAAATCAACAAAAACTATGAACAAAGGAATAATAACTAAAGAAAAGAGCAATAACAATATGAATATAATCATAGCATAACTTATGTGAATAATATAAAAGTTGAACTTACTGATTGTTTAGGAAATTTCTCTTACCAAGCGTCTGCCACCTCCTAAGCTCATGCTTTGTTTGGGCAACCTTCAACAAATCCACCGCCAGGAGACACTCTCATGATAATCCTCTAACTTTGGACGAACTCTAGAGTGCTATAAAACTACTCCAAGGCTCCTGCCTGCATGGTGTCTAACTCCATTACTATCGAATACTGACCGCTGCCGAGTACCTTGACTTTTGTCATGTTTGTCCCAACGTCATGCTTACACTGTCGTTCAAGCTGACTATTCCCAAACATTAATTACTACTAGGCTTTGCTAGCTACTAGGGTTGAAAATCGAACCGTCGGTTCGGCTTTTCACCTAAACCGTGAACCGAATCGACTGAGGTCGGTTTTAAAATTTTCAAACCGAAATCGAACCGACCATTAATAAAACCGATCCGAAACCAAACCGATTCTAATTTATGCAAACCGTAACCGAACCGAACCGACTAAAATTGAACCAAAACTGAACCGACGGACTATTTTAAACATATTATATTATTTATATATAAAATATATATATTATTTATTATATATATTTGGTCGGTTCAGTTTGGTCGGTTAAAATCACATAGAAACCGAAAACCAAACCGACCACTTTGGTTTTGAATTTTTTAAAATCGAAACTGATCCGAACTGAATTTAAACCGAACCAATTGGTTCGGTCAGTTTAATCACTTTGATCGATTTTTTGTTCAGCCCTACTAGCTACCAACTCAAGTATACCCTCAAAAAGTTTACCAAAATATTTTCAGCTCTAATAAGGCCTAAAAATTTCCCAAAAAGTAATAATATATCATACTCTTTAATTGGAATGTTACATAAAGCTACAAAACTGAAATGAAATGTAAAAGTAGGTAAAAAAAAAAGGCAACGCCTACTTCACACCACCATATCCTCTTTCTCACACCACCCATGTGTTTTTTTTTTTTTTTTTACTTTCTCACACTACCAATAAATATGGTAAAACCTGAAAAGATGAAAAGAAACAAAAACAAAACGTAAAAATGCAAAAACCCTTTCAAAAAATGCTAAAAATGTCTCCCTCCCTCAATCTCTCACACTCCTTGCTGCGTGTCAATCCAAACTCGGCGACCAAACTTCACTTCCTCGCAAGGTTCGTCATCCTCCTCTTCCCTATCTCTTTCTCTTCGCAAAACCCCAAAATCGCAAAGGGAAATAGCAAGTGACATGTGGAACGCACAATCATCATCGATCAGAGTCACTTATTGGTTATTCGTTTGCTGAAAATTTGAATGTAGAGGAGATGATTTATGTGCATAATATGGTGAAGTCCGGTGTGAGCCATCGCAACATCTTGTCTCGGCTGAAAGAGAAGTATCCGAATAATATCTCGACTTAAGCATATTTACAATGTATTGTGTCGGCTAAAGGTACTCGAATAAAGAGGCAGGACGGCTATGCAACATATTCTAGAGTTGTTGAGCTCGCACAAGTACATAAAGTGACATTCTGTTGATCAGTGAAATAGAGTCACCAACCTATTTTGGGCGCGTCCTAAATCTATTCAGTTGGCAAAGTGTTTTCTACAAATAATGCTTATGGATTGCACGTATAAAACGAATTGCTATAGGATGCTGTTGTTTGAGATTGTTGGTGTGATGTCGACCATAAAGACCTTCAATGTTGCATTTTGTTTTATGTGTTCTGAGAATGAAGAGTCGTACGCTTGGGCATTGGAAAAGCTTGCAGAAATTTTCGAGCCAGACAATTTGCCAAACGTGTTTGTAACTGATAGAGAACTAGGTTTGATCAAGGCTATTGAGAGAGTTTTTTTCAAAGGCAAGGAGATTATTGTGCACATGGCACATCAATACAAATGTTGAAAAAAACTATAAGAGACACTTTGAGAACAATGACCGGTGGGCCGAGTTTATAGATTCGTTTTCAGATTTGTATAGATCAGGTTCAGAAGATAAATGGAACAAGATCACAATTGAGTTTAATAAAAGATGGGCAAAATACCCAAAGTGTTTGGAATATCTCAAGACAGTTTGGTATCCCCATAAGGAGTACTTTGTGAGTGCATAGACGGATAAATTTATGCATTTTGGGCAACGCACAATGGGTCGAATTGAAGGTGTTGAGCTCGTTAGAAAATTCACAAGGTACATTCCTTAATGTCTGGAAAATGATGCATGATATGATTGAAATCCAACTGGTCGAGATAGAGTCGTCGTTCCAGCATAATCTGACGAAGGTGAAGACTGAACATAACTTCACTTTATTTAGTTTACTTCTTGGGTCGGTGGCGTACAGAGCCATTGATTGGATAAATTCAGAAATTCGGTGGAGTGAAAGTGTGGGGATTGACCCTGTCAAGTGTGGTTATGTGCTTCGAACAACTCATGAATTACCTTGCGCTCATAAACTTATAGGTTATAACTCCTACAGGAGAAATTCCAGTACGCACTATAGACAAGTATTGGCTTCAACTTGGCACAACACCTATTTGTGAATGTGGCGATGTAATTATAGAATCTGTGGTTGACGCCTTTATGAATAGGTTCAATGAGTCAAGTCATGATCAGAAGTTGGTGATGAAGATGAAGCTTATAGAATTGAGTTCCCCGGGTGACAGTGTGATGATTAAACTATTAGCAATTTTGGCTGGAAAAGCGAGACTTAAAAAAAAAAAGTTGGCTAAGCATGAGAGGTCCACAAAAAGGGATCCCTCGGGACACGAATACGCTATGACACAAGAAAAAATGAAAGGCAAAAGTAAGAAGTTGTCAATAAAAAAGGAGAAGTCAAAAATTCATAACAATAGATTGATGAGGCAGATTTCGTCATTGACACGGGATTATATTTACGACATTGAGAAAGTTCCTGGCGATGAAAACTGTGGCTTTCGATGCATAGCCAAATTCATTAATTATGGCGACAAAAACGGTTGGAAACAGGTATGAAAAGAACTACTTATGGAGGTTGAGAGTAATGAAGAGTTGTGGTTTGCAATGTGGCACGAGGCAGGGGTAAAGGTTGTGAAGGATGTTTTGGTAATTCCAAAAGGCTAGGTGCGGATAGATAGGGAAAGTTTGTTTATGGACCTCGATATGTTAGAGCTGGCAACGAATCGTTATCAATGCGTCTTTGTTTGTTATGAAAACCAAAACACGACATGTTTTTCATATGATTATCCGCCACCACATTTTGACTCGGGACGCGTTTGTTTCATGGCACACTTGGCTCAGAGCAGTCACTATATCATCTATCATACGCAACTGAACCCACCATTGCCTCCTATAGTACCAACCTGGGCGTGTCACATGTTTTCTGAGGCAATCTCGTTGAAGAATAGTTTCGATATCCAGTTCGACATTGGCGACAATGTTGAGGAACTTCAGTGAGAAGAATAAGAAGAATGTGAAGAAGTCGAACGAGGTGGTGACCATATTGGACTGATGCACATATTGTATGTTGCTAACTATTATTGTGATGAAAAAATGTAAACGGAAAATGTAAATGGCAAATGTAGATGGCAAAGAATGTGAAGAAGTCGAACAATTGTTTTCTTAGAAAAGTCACCCTTTTTTAAACGGAAGTCTTGTATGTGTCAAGATTTTGTTAATATATTATATGAAATTAGAATTATATTAGTTTGAGTTTTTGTTTATGTATGATGCGAGAATGCGAGATCAGAAAAATGATTAGTTTTATGCAACTATGAAAAATAAGAAAATAATATCCGAACAAATTTCAGATAAAATTTAGAAAAATCTAGTTTGATGCGACAATGCGACTTGTATGGAATTCAGATAAAGGATTAGTTCGGGAGACTTGTATGGTTTGCGACAATGCTCAAAAATTTCAGAAAACAAAGTTAAATTTTTTTTTTACAAAGTGATAAATTTTCTAAGTTGCAGAAAAAAAATTGCAGGTACACGATGTACAATGCGGGTTTATTCAGATACCCCACATTGAACTCTGCGAACAATAAAAAAATTTCCTGTTCACAATGAGCAATGGCAGGTTTTGGATATAACCGCATTGCTTGCTGCGAACATGATTTTTTTTTTTTTTTTTTGGAAATTGAGCGGGGGTTATAACGGACCCCAAACCGCGAAAAAAGAAAGAAGATTACATTCTGATATAACTTTTCCCTATCCTATCTTCATATACAATTTTTTTCAGGTCTTCAGCGAAGGAGCTTGGCGTTATCTCAATAAATTCGGAACCAGGGAATGTGTTTGCTAGTAAATCAGCTGCTCGGTTAGCTTCTCTATATTCATGCTTGCAGGAGAACTCTTCTAGTTTAGATAGTTCAGCTCTTATCTTCCAGACAGCATGCCTAACATCCCAAGAAGCTGGTTTGGGAGTAGTGAGGTAAGAGAATACAGTCGTAGAGTCTGTGCATAACTCTAATTTCTTGATGTTATACTTCATAGCTAAAGTCAGTCCTGCAAGAACTCCTTGGAGTTCATGTTTAACGACTGACTGGCCAGGGCGGTCCCCAGTACAACCAGCTATTGTTGCTCCTGTTTCATCCCTCAGAATTGCACCGTAGCCCCCTTTGGTTCCATGCAGAGGATCATCACGTCGATAGGAGCCATCAGTGTTGAGTTTGTGCCATCCCAAGGGAGGCTTCGTCCATGAACATTGTCTAGGTAACGTAGTGCTCAGTTGAAACTCAATGTGCCAGCGGTTCATTAAGCTTCGATTTTGCATCGTATCCTCAGCTTTCCAAATGCCCATACTGAATTTGAGCCTAATGTCCATCTGTATGTGCTTTACAAGGTCTGCCACAGTTCTGAATTTGTGCTCATATAGGCGTGTGTTTCATTCCATCCAGACATGATAAATAATGGCGTTCAATTCCACCTTTTGCAGTGTGACAGCAGCTCCACAACCCCGAAAATGTTGGATACACCACTGTAGTTCCTCCTCCCATCCATGGATCAATTTAGAAAAACCCATGTGGTTCAGAATCTGTCCCCAGACAGCGCCTGAATAACTACACAAGAAAAACAAATGGACTTCGGTTTCAGCTTCATAACCACACAAAGGACAAATATCTTGATGAACTTTGCCCCAGTTCTTCAACTTACTCAATGTAGTCAAAGCTTTATTAGTCAGCAACTAGGTTATAAAACTGTGACGAGGGATATTGTGTTTGAACCAGATCACAGGAGCCCATTGGACTTTGTTCTTCCTCTTCCTGATTGCATTATAAGTAGCTATAGTCTGAAAGGTACCATCAGTACTGGCTCTCCATACCACTGCGTCAGCTGTGGAGCAATTAAGATCAACACCACCTAGCTTAGTCACAATATCAGGAAGTTTGTGCTCAATTCTGGGAGGAACCCACCATTGTGCATCTCTAATAATAGCCGCAACTCCTGCATTCTTATGGAGAATGGAGTCATATAGGAAACCTTGTGGAAAGTGATGGTTCAAAATACCTATAGGGTGCCATGGGTCCTTCCAAAACAGTGTATCTTCACCATTACCTATCGAATGATGGAGTAATGTGGCCGCCTGAGCCCTGCAGTCCAGTATCCGTCGCCAACACCAAGAAGCCTCACGAGGGTGAGGCATCAACCAAAAATCACGATGTTTAACTAGGTGCTTCCATGCCCATTGAACCCAGAGTGTGTCTTGCTTTGAAATGAGGTTCCAGATGTGTTTCAAGTGGGCCACTTCGTTTCCTGCACTGATATTGCGAATACCCAGGCCACCTTCACTTACAGGATAACATATAGTTTCCCAGCTGACCTTTGCCTTTTTCCATGGTGAATCACCACTAGACCATAAGAAATTACGCAGAATGGCATTAATGCAACCAATTGTTTTCTTTGGGAGTCCATAACAGGATGTCCAGTACACGTGCATGTTGGCTAGCACAGATTTGATCAAAACCAATCGTCCAGCATAAGAGAGTGTTTTATTCTTCCATGAGTTCACTCTCGTCCTTATTCTTTCAAGGAGAGGGGTGCATTGTATATGAGAGAGTGTAGATGAAATCATGGTTAATCCAAGGTATTTAACAGGTAGTGGTTCAATCTGGAACTGCAAGTGAGTGCTAATGTGCAGCTTCTCATTACTAGAGACACCAGCTATGAAGAGAGAGCTTTTGTCATTATTAACCTCTAGTCCTGTGCAGACCTTGAATTCATGCAAGGCATCAGCTAACGCTTTTGCAGAAGTACTATCACCATGAAAGAAGGCAATAAGATCGTCAGCGAACCCAAGGTGCGTGATGATCGGGTCATTACATCGATAATGAAGCTTGTAGCTCCCTTCCTGCACCTTCTTCCTTAGAAGCACATGAAGAATCTCCATAACCATCACAAACAAGTATGGTGAGAGAGGGCAACCTTGACGAATACCACGTGAGGCATGTATATAGCCCCTAGGAGATCCATTGAGGTTAATAGAAAATTTGGGGGTAGTGATGCACTCCTTCACCCACCTTATAAATTGCATAGGAAAGTGAAGTTTTCCTAGTAGATGTAATATAGCCTCCCACCTCACCATGTCATAAGCCTTGCGGAGAGCAATCTTAGCCGCGCACCTAGGTGGACCATGGTCCCGATGATAGTTGCGAACAAGTTCATGTGCTAGCATAATATTATCCTGAATGTGCCTGCCTTTAATAAAGGCTGACTGCGAAGTGCTGACGACTCTTTGAACCGCATCTTTCATCCTATTGGTCAATAACTTGGTGATGCACTTGTATAGAACGTTGCAGCAAGCTATGGGCCTGTAGTCACTAAAGTAAGATGCATTAGTAATTTTAGGGACTAAAGCAACTACAGTAGCATTTACCTGTCCAAGTAATTTAGAACTCTTGAAGAAATTGAGTATGGCCCTGACAAAATCGTCTCCAACTATCTTCCAAGCAGCTTTGAAGAAGAAAGCAGAGAACCCATCAGGTCCTGGAGCTTTATTGGAGTCAATATTAGCTAATGTCTCCACTATTTCCTTCCGAGTAACCTGCTGAATAAGGCCTAGACCCAGTTCCTCAGTGATAAGACCCTGGAAATCCAAGGCGTCAATGATACTCGGGTCATACTGCGTGGCATGTTCACCTGTGAATACACCCCCGAAGATTTGTAAGCATTCAGTTTCAATTTGCGCAGGATCCTCCAGTTTAGTACCATCAGTGTTGAATATGCTCATTATTCTATTCTGAGCTTTGCGCTCCCTGATGAGACCATGAAAATAGGAAGTGTTCTGGTCCCCCAAAGCGAAGGACATGGATCTGGATTTTTGCTTAGCCTCAGACTCCTCATTCCTAGCAGCACACGCATAGTCTCTTACATCATCTTTTTCTGCTTGAACAACAGTATCTGCTAGGCAACGTATGCATGCTGCTCAACATTATTTTTTTTTCTGTTTGCAGGGAGCAATGCACGGTTCTTGACATAACCCGCATTGTACCCTACGAACAAAGCATAAACCTGCAAATTTTTTTGAAACTCATTAAATTTTTTACTTTTTGAATTTTTTTATAAACTTATTTTCTAAAGTTTTTGCGCATTGTTGTATCAAACCTAAACTCCAATCATACAAATCTTCCAAACTAGTCATTTATGTGAATTCCATACAAGTCGCATTGTCGCATCAAACTAGATTTTTCTAAATTTTATCTGAAATTTGTTCTGATTTCACATAGTTGCATAGAATTTGATCGATACAAGGAATATAAGAGCGTACATAACCAAAATTTTATTTTGTGAGTGTTGTTTCGTCAAAAAATTCTTATTTGGCAAAATTCAATATGGATTAGTCTAGATAAACAACAACAATAACAAACAGAACATAAGTAAATAATTAGTTAAGTGCAACTCTATAAAAGTCAATAAACATAACATAAGTAAAAACATAAAACTTCTTAAAAAATTATCTGAAGTTTACAAAAATTATAGCTTCTAAACAAATATAAGTTGTCGCCTCGCCAATGGCATGGCAGCTCAACGGTTGAAACTTGGCGGATGGTACCACTTGGTCATGGGTTCGAACCCAGCTTGCGACATCTTTATCAGTTTATGGTGTGTTGACTAGTTCTGGTCTTTAATGAATTTCGGGATCCTATAAAAACCCCGCTCGCCTTCCAAAAAATATATATATATATATATATATCTTTGTCGCCTCCGAACATAGAAACTTTGTTCATGCCTCGATTTGCTTCGATACTCACTTCATCACCAATTTCACCACTGTCAACACTGGGGCGTACATCAGGCTCTTATTCTTCTTGTTCTAAGGTAACATGCGTAGACATTTCAATTAGCAAATCCCGTAATCTATTTTGTCGGGGGCGAGCAAAATAACCTTGTCGACGTTCCCCTGTAAGGAAACATTAGATATTAGTACAAACCATGTAAAATTTTGAAATTATAAGTGTAAAATGTTTGTACTTACCCTCTTATTTGAAAAAAAAACAAATGTCTTCTTAGGGGATAACTTCTCCTCTTGTTCGGTGGTTGTACGAAGGGATGGCTAATGCGGTGAAACCAGTCCAAGTAATCTGCCGCACAGTCCCATAGACTTCATGGGGGCACCTTGTTGGTTAGTTGGCACGACATTATAATGCCACATTCGAGCGAACGAAACCAACACCTCATACTGGACGTAATAGTGCTTGCCAGATTGAGCCCTATTCTTCCTTTTCGCTTGGATTGGTTGGATTGGGGCGACTTGTACCTTTCTCATTTGTCTCATAACTCTATTGGGGTGATATGTTTTTTCTACATCGAGGCATAACAAACATCCTGTAAACATGTGATGCCATGAAGGGGAGTGTTTTTCTTGGACTCCACGTAAGGGTCCTAAAGTACCTGCGAATTATAATAATTAAAACTTATTAATATATGACATACACAATTTTTTATTGACCTTAAAGATGCATTTTTACCTCTTTAGGAGATGTGTCATCGAGATGCTCCTTAAGAGTGATGATTTGTTCATCCAAAACCCCTACAATTTGTGGGAGTTTCATTTAACCATGGTGGGGAGTTTAGCATCCCACGTCAGTTTTGCATTACCCTAGAGTCTAAAGTGATCATATATCCATGCCTATAAACGAAAATAACATAAATAAATATTATGAAATTCTTATATATTATGAGGGTAATTAACAAAATAAAATATTCGAAACATACCTCCAAAAGAGGCAAATATCCAGAAATTTGTCTCGTTCCCTTTTTGCTAGCGTCACCAACTGACGAAACAAAACTGCCAAACCTGCTACGCCCCATGCATAATTGTTAACATCATCCACCTCCATCAGCATCTTCAAATATTCAATATAAACATTTGTTCCACTTTTATCAGCAAATAGAGTAATACCTAGAAGAAACAACAAGTAACCCCTACACACTTGTTGTTTCCTTTAATAGAATCAGCGTCCGTAGTCTGTCTACAACAGTGGTCCTGAATAAACTTCATTTCCACAGATTTCTCATGCTTCTTAACATGGACCTTTGTTTATTTACTTTCAATCCCCAAACCATCTATCAATAATGTAACACATTCATCTACCGTTATCTTCATCGTCATTCTAACCGACTTACCAAGAATCAGCAAATGAGTTATACGGTAGACATCGTCCAGGGTGATGCTCATCTCTTCAAAAGGTAGGTGGAAAGTGTTGGTATCAAGTTGTCAACGCTCAACGAAAGCACAAATGGTCACATTATCAGGAGGTACCTTACGATATTTAATCAAGGGATACAGACCACTATTGCAGATCATTATCTTTGCATCTTTCGGCTCATGTTTCAAATCCCAATCTATAAAGTTCTTATGTTGATACCAACACCGCAATGCGCCTCTTTCCTAAATACAAAAAACATATACATTAAGTAATTCAATGTGCGAATATATATAAAAAACATGCTTATATAATTTAACCAACTAAAATATTAATTTACCGGCTCATCATTCCAAATGGCATGAGAAATATGGCCATGATAATCGACTAATGTGGGACAATCCACAGGACCACCGAGATAAGAATTTCATTTAGCATATTTTTCTTTACCCTTTTCCCCTGCTTCCTCCTCATCTCCTGTTTCCTCATCATCCACAAGCTCCTCTAACTCCTCACTTTCATGTCCAACACCCGCACCACTCGAACCTCCCGTCCCTTCTGATTGGGCTTAACTTTGCGATACAACTACTTGTATATATGCTTCTTGAGGATCTATTTGAATCCCCATTTGTTCCTCTCTCATCTTCCTCCTTACTTCTCTTGTCCCTATTTTGTTCATTTTTTTTGCATTATTCTACCAGTTCTTTGCCATTTTCTGCTATCTGTTTTTTAACAGACAATGTCATGGGTCATCTTCTACCTCTATTACCTCCATCATCTCCACTAGCATCCCGATCAACAAAAGACATGATCAACCTTCAAATAAAAGGAAACAAATAATTCAGGACAATTTTTTCGTACAATAATTTATATTAATTTTTAAGCAATACTTTAGCCAATTTAGATGTAAAACAACATTATATATCTCATTTCCCTACATTCTAATAAGAAAAATACTAATTTGGAGCCCTAGTGACAACCAAATCCGCCTTCGTAATTACTTTCATTACCAAGGGACGAACTAAATAATTAATGCTAAAAAAACATAAACAATTTTACTTTAAAGATGGTAACAAATACACAAATAAACAAAAGCAAACAATGGATGACTCACTTACAATCCAAACAATGGAGCAATATTGACCAACACCTGAACGAATAAGACTATAACTCAAAACTTATTGATGAAAAAGTAAAACACACTAAAATGTACAGGCGTGTCTCCCAATGTATGTCGTATTGTGCTTTTTTGGCCGTTGAGTCTAACACCTCGTATCTGGGTTGGATACCAATACTCATATATGTGTCGTTGTCACATAAATCTTTGATGGTATATGGGTATTATTTAATTATTTAAAAAACTAGGGCGGTCCAATGATAAGTTCAATAAGATTAGAGTTTTTCTTTATTTGATTAATATAACTACAGCTAACGAGGAGTTGCTTTGCCTGGATCAGATGTCCTGCCATTGTGTAACCTCTGTGTGTGCCCTATATAGGTTGATGTGCACACGAGTGTATGCCAATTGTAGCACCAAATCCATGATTTTCCTAAAATGTTGGAAGATTTCCATTAAGTCCTAAAACGGACAAACCACTTGTGAGGCCAATTTTATTGGACCTTAGCACATAAAATGATGCTAGGCAGCTAATGGTTGGAAGCCTTTCCAACCAAACTACATATTATACCCTCAACATTCGCCCCTTGATGTTGGGACAACCATGCCTAGATGTTGAGGTAGTAACACTGTGATATTTGTAGAGCTGGCCTCAAGATGAATTGATGTGCCAGGTATCATGATCATACAAATGGGATTTCCTCAAATAGTTCTCACTGTGCCTAAGCGAGTTATCAGAGCAATTGCGTCGTGATTTCCTTTTATGTAACACGAAGAGCTAATCGGCCCATTTCCACGGAGCTCATGTCCTTTGCTCTTTTTTCTTCTTGCTTTATAATTGGGGCTCACGTCCGACCTACTTGAACCACTAAATAAGCTAAGCTCTCAGGTGAGCCTCGAGAAAACAAAGAGCTTGGAGTGAACAACTCAGGAGGCCAATGGTAGTCTGGTTGGATGGTTAAGGCTGTGGTAGTTTACCCCCCATGGCTTGGGTTCTATACCCACCGGCGACACGTTTGGCTTTCAAAAAAAAAAAAAAACTTGGGAGTACTATAAAACTACTCCCTTCTCACGGTATTGAAGTCTATTACCCATGGAGTCTTTCTATTTATGCTATTACCGACCGTTGCCATGTATCTTTTTTTTTTTCTCATGCACGGCCAACTTGAGGATGGGCTCTCCCTGCCCTTCTTCAAGTTGTGTAAACCTCTACTGACACAAGTATAACTCAAAATATTAACAAAATTTTTCCAACAAGTTATCTAACTATTTAGTTTTGAATGTCACATAAACCTACGAATCTAAAATCTAAACTTTAAAAGCTGGTAAAATAAATTAAAACAAAAACTAATTGTTAAAACTTTCAAAAAGATAAGTGATTTTTATTTTTTATTTTTTATTTTTTTAATTATTATCCCTCATCCTCTCCCACTCCAAATGACGCCAGCAGAGTTTGAACCCTGAACCTGTGATTTCAACCGTCATAGGCATTGATTTAGATCCCTTTGATTTTTATACATGCTAAAATTACGGATCAAGGACACTTGAGCTTCCATTTTGAATATACAATAAAAAAACGTGCTATGAGCAAAAATAGTTGACAACATAACAATAATACTAACCAAACACGAACAAAATCAACGACTATAATAAAAACTTTGTTACATTTCTGTCACAATACTAAAGTTTAGATAATTGACCCATCTACATCTTATAGCGTATCACAAAACATTATGTCGAACTTCGGGCTGGTACATAAAGCTTCAAAACTCTTTCGCAAAATCAGATAAAACAAAGGGATTTGTAATGATGTAAAAAGACAAAATGCATTTTGGTAATGATGTAAAAGGACAGAATGCAAATTTCAAGAAAATAATAAGCTGTTAGATACTTTTAAAATTTTAAGGTATGCCCAATCTTTCATTTTTCTTATCCACCAATGAAGGAATTTGTCATCTCTTTCCACCAAGTAACATAAAAGACATGAAAGTCAAATTGCAAAGAGAAACCTTTCTCAATATCAATGAAGAACACCATTTGCTTCTTCTAAAGCAATCATGCCCAGTTCAAAAATGTGTTCAATCAAAGATATGATAATAAGCTAGTATAAATGTTAGTTGAAAATCGCAAATAAAGAAAAGAAACCATGTTCCCATAAACATACTAGAAAATCAATATCCGAGATGCTTGAGATCCATCTCATATTCCATTCCCAATTTGGTTCGGATACCTCCACTTATAATCATGTAATGTTTATGTGAGAGAATAGTAGTTGATCATAGAAGAACGTGATCATGTTTATTTAAGAGAAAATAGAAGGGGACCATCAATATAGAACTCACATGGATCCATTCGTTAGCCCATGGAAGAATTATACGAGATAGGAAAAGCTAATAAAGATAAAAAAAAAGAAGCATAACATAATATTTTAGTTGAAGACGAGTCGGTTCTCCTGGCAAAGAAACCAAAGCAATACACAAAACAATCACCGCTTAATGGATCAAACATAACAGAAAAACTCAACACGTAACTGAAGCCACGCCTACAAATGCACAATGAGAATATACAAAGATGTAAAGCTACGAAAAGCTCAAGCCCCCATGTGAACATCAAACCAAGTTCAGATCAAATCATTTGACCCACGAGAAAACCAAAAGTTTGAAATCACACATAACGAAACACTAGGGCAAATTAATAATGACCCAAATAGCAACAAAATATTGAACATGAATACCAAGGAAAATCAAACACATTTCAATCATAGTTCTATCACCCACATCAGAATCACCCAAACTTACAAACCAGAAAAGTAACACGGGCCATCGAAGAAAACTAAAAAGTAACAAGTTGCTACCTTGTCACGAAACACTTTTCCGACTCTCCTCAATCAATAAAGCCACGAAGAAATGAAAAACTGAATGAAAGATAAAGAACCTGCAAAATTACAAAAGTATCAGTAGATTGAACTTTTTTTATAAAACATACAGAAAAAACTATAACTAAAATAATGAGAACTCATAATTATGTTGAAGGGCACACGCTTAACCTTGAATACATCCTTTACTTCAGCATTAACAAATTAGATTTAACACATCACAAACATCATTACAACATACAATCACCACTGATAGTAATGAATCACAATTGTGGTTAATTGCAAAAGATTGAATTAGGCGATTCTTTGTTGAAGATATTTTTTCTGCCAAAAGTTTTTCTTGGCTACCCTAATAAAAAGTGAAGGAGTTAAACTGAATTAATAGTGAAATAGAGTAAAAACCTGTTAACAGATCAATAGTTCCAATCCACTCTCAAAATACTTAACATTCAATAAAACAAGAAAGCTCTTTAACATGAAACCCAACCAAATTAATTTAGGAAAAACTAACGTGGAATGGCCTTTTAGGCTTAAGCTCAAGACATAAAATTTGTAAACTCAAAATAATACATACTAGCACATAGCAAATTGATTCATAAACAATATATACGAACTGAAAATTAAATGTTTAGAAAACTCATGCACAAGAACCAAAAACCAGCATCCTGCCACTTCATTAGAATTATCCTTGGCCACCTAAAATACAGTTTGTAATATGAATAAAGGCATCATTGGCAGAAGTTGAAATAGCATAAATAGTATAAATTTATGCAAAGGCACATGCAATACCTGTTGTGATGATCACTTGAATGCTTCCATAATATTGGATTGATGTTTCCCTTTAAAAAAAATTATTAGATTGATGCTACAAACCAACAATCCCTTGAACTTGGTCAAGGAAAATCATAAAGAACCAACCGCATTCATAAAAACTGAAGAAGATGAAGCAAAATGTCAAACTTCCATTGACCATGGAAAGAGTTAAACATTAAAAGAGGCATCAATTAGCAACTGAGATTTGTAAAGAAATTGAGGTCAGACATGTTCTACACTTAGTGCAAAATCACTCTTTTTCCAAGGCAGCGTCCATAGGAATCCAACTATTGCTCTATCCTAATAACATATTCAATTCAAAATCAGATTCAAACCCTCCACATCAACCAACCAAGTTCCCATCATCTTGACATGAAGGAAGAAAAATGGAGAGCTGGTTTGCAGCATGACAATAGCCAACATTAACAGCCATCATAAGAAGTTATAACAAAGTGCCAAGGAAACACCTAGAAACATGTCTATGAAACGATTCAATCGCTACTAATCATAAAAGTAGATAAGAGATGAAAATTATATCTTAAAAACACCATTCAGCAACTCTGATAAAATTATGTCTCTGAAAGTTAATGGAGGGTGTAGACGGAGGGGACGACCGTTGAAAACTTGGATGAAGACGGTGAATGAAGATATCATTGAGCTTGGATTAGGCGAGGAAATGTGGGAAAATCGCATTGCTTGGAGAACCAAAATCCATGTAGCCGACCCCGAAAATCTCGGGAATGGGCTTTGATGATGATGATGATGATGAGAGTCACCTCAGAAAATGAACCTCAAAGGAAATCTTTCATGAAAGGACTCTAAAGGAATGACACATCATGAAAGGAAGATGATCAGAGATTCACAATATGCAAGGCAAGGAAAGCTGAACTCATAAGTTTTGTGGTACTTAGCACTAGAAATGTGAGCAAGTGTGATCAACAAAGCATGCACCAACTAAAGGACAGAGATTAGCTATTTTAATCATTACAGCAGGGGTATTGAAATTTGTATATATTAAGAAACAGTGAGAGACATCTTATCAGGTCTGAAATACATTAGAAAGGGTGCAGGAACCAGATGAACTAAAAAGGTTATAATTTGAAAAATATTCAGAGCCCTAAATACATAAATTTGATCGTGAACGTGAACCAAGATCAGATCGTTTCACTTATGAGGAAACAAAAATTTTGATCTTATCAGCATGATGATAAGCTAATCATTCCAACATGATAACAAGTTACCATAAACGGAAATCCCAAATAATAAAAACCCCAAGGCAGATAAATTAAGACCAAAATAACAACAAATATATTGAAGACGAATACCATGGTAGATAGATAACAAATATATTGATTCAAGGGAAAATATAAAAAGTAAATGCATAGATATATAAAAACAAATAACAACAAATATACAAAAACCCCAAGCGAAAATCACTTTCTAATGTAATCAAGACAAAAGTTGCACTGATTCAAGGAAATCATGGTAGATAGGAAACAGGGACAAACCAATCAAAGTTGTAAGCTAATATAATTTTTTCCAGAATTTTTTTTATCAGTGTTGCATTAAAATATCTTACAAAACAAATGCACAAGATCCGGATCTAGTCTCATTAAACCTTCAATTTGGAACTCATGCTGAAAAAAAATCAATCAGTGTTGCCTTAAACATCTTCAAAAGTAAATGCATGAGATCCAAATTTGGTCTCATGAAAAAAATAATCTTAATTTGTAACTCGTGCCATCCCTTTAGATCATGCTCAAGATAAGAGGTGATCACTGCAAAACTTTCATACGAATCATACTAGATAAGAAACAAGGAGAAGCTTGTCAAATACATGAAGAATAGGATTTTCATAGTAGCTAGTAAACGAGTACAACCAAACTCTATAACATCACAACTAAATAATAGGAATATAATCACAATCTCACTTCACGACCAAATAAAATTTTTATAGGAAACAAAAAACAAGATTTCATAGTTGAAGTACTATTGACGGGACAAACAAAAATAAAGAGAACAGGCTCGATTAAACCCAAGTCTAAGTAAACAAAGTACCATTATGAAGACGAAGCACAAGGTAGCACCGTAGTAAGCAAAGTTCCATCTCAAACATCTCAAAAGAACTTGTTCTAATCTCGCAATCAGGATGATCTTATGAGGTAATCTCTCTATCCTATTTGTAATGTCGTATGTAACCGTAATGCCATGCAATAAGAGCCAAAATAGTCCTCAGACCATAAACAAAGCAAAACTAGAGAAATAAATTAATTACTAGAAGATTTGTTCTCTTACGAAGCACGGAGAATCCTTGTGGATGTTGTAATCACATTGTGTCTGAACATTCTCTCGTACCTTTGAAGTGATGGGGGTTTTGCTTTACAGTTTTACTTTAGGGTTTTGCCAAATATCTCAATCCATGATTTCCCCAAAGAGAAAGAGATGGAGATTCAACTCGATTTGATTCTTTATGACGGATTTTCTTCCGTCGTCTTCAAGTTGCTTCGTTGATCAAAACTGTTTGATCTTGAATTGTTGAAATCTTTCACCATGAAACTTAAATGTAGAGAGACGATAAAAAATTGATAGTTGACAAAGTTCTTCAAGTTTGCTTACCAGCGATGTGAATTAAAAGATCAAACATTTGTTGATCCAATCAGGTGGAATCCCCTCTTCGCCTTGAAATTTCTCAATTGTCTTTCACTTGTCAATCCATTGTCTGAAACGACTTTGAAGACAAAGAAAGGAACCAACCAGTGAGCGAGATCATTCAGAATTTGAAAAATGCTTCGAGAGGGAGGAGAGAAAATTCTCTCTACACATAAACAATAAACAAAAGACTCATATTACAAAAGCGCATTTATCCAAAGGTCAAAATAACAACAATAATACTACGGTCAACGCCCCAATCATCCTAGAATAACAAACCCACAAAGTAACACAAGCCATTGAAGAAAACAAGAAAGTTTTGATGTCTACATACCTATACCTCCTAGTGAGACATGTTTCAGATTTTCCTCAATCATTAGAGTCACTAAGAAGTTCCAAAATCCAAGGTATCCATTGAGAATTTGTAAAACCATAATAGAGGAGAGAAAAACTAAATTATTTTTTTGAAGGCCATCTACTTAACATTAACCTTAAATCCTTTATTTTTCCATAACAATGCAGATCTAAAGAATTACAAAAATAAAAAAACAGAGTTAATAAACAAAATGGAAGAAATTCTAAAGCAAAACTAGAACACCCTCAGATATAACAACACGTGCTCTGCAACATGATCACAAGCTACCATAAATGAAAGTTTTTATATCAAAGCAAGACAAAACCTTGAAGCCAATAAAATCATATTTTAGAAACACCTAAATGCCAAAGACAAATAACACATGATATGAAGACAACTATGGATTTAGTTGTTGCTAAAGCCAGCTAGAAAATAAGACCCAAGTCAAAGACAACACGAAAAAACTGCCTCGAACTAATAATAGAGGCCCGATCCACAACTATAAGGTAGCAACCAAAATTCATATTCAAGACAACAATTGAAAGAAAAAAAAATAGATCGTTCAATCCAACTACACCTATCAACCACTTTGCAAGGAAATTCTATTAGAACCAAAATTTAGAGTAATCAATTCAAACAAGTGAAATAACATAATGAGGAACGAACAATGAGTTTATACAGAGAAAGCAATCAATCAAACCTTGACCCTCAAATCTTAGCTGAGTTTCCCTACAAAGATCAAGCAAAGCCAATTAATAAACAATCACCACTAATTGTAATGAACCATAATTATAGTTAATTGCAAAAGATTAAATGAGGTGATTATTTGTTGAAGATAATTGTTTATGCCAAAAATTCTTCTTGGTTCTCTGAGACTTTCTAGCTCTTGTCCTTCAATGTTCAAAGTATTTTAGTGTTCAACATTAGGTTTTCAGTTTCAAGTTAAGATGCGGAAAAACTTTCATCAGTTGGTTGTTGAATTTCTTTTGAGGGATTGATAATCAATAGTTCCAATCAGGCTGAAGAAACTCCCTTATCAAATCTTATCGCTCATGATAATATCCAAAACACTTGAATCAACAACATAGGAAAAAACATGTAATAAAAGAAGCAATAGTAAAAAGAGGTATGAGCCAAAATGCAACAAAACATTATGAAAATGAACGAGGGATAAATCGCAATTCTAAAGCTAAGAACCGCATTAGTGCCCACTTTTGAGGCATCACAATGAAGCTCAAAAGGTTTAAAAAATCAGGAAGAACAAGAACAGGTACTGAAATTGACTTTTCATTTGTCAAAGAAAACGCCAATTCTGAATCATTCGACCATGAGAACTTTCCAGTCTTCATACAATCCGTAATGGGAGCCATAATAGTGTTCAAGTGAAGGATAAATCGTCGATAAAAATAAGCTACCCATGGAAACTTTGTACCTCATGGATGTTTGACGGGCGTGGCCATTGCTTCACAACTTCTATTTTGGAGTCATCCTTGCCGACGACATACCCAAGAAACAATAATGACTCAATTGCTTTCAATGAGCACTCTTCCCCCGAGCAAGCCACCGCCTAGTAAGCCAATTGTGAGCACGGGACCAAAGTGTTTCAAATGCGGTGAACCAGGCCACCGGGTGTCGAAAAGGTAATAGAGCTGCAAGGGCCTGTTTGTGGAGATTGTCAGTGATGAAAATTTGGATGATGCTATGGAACCTATGTTTGATGATGAAGACCCTCCGGGAAGGTTGTCCTGGGTGACCAAGGAGTCACCCTTGTCACACGTAGAATCCGTTTCTTTCCCAGAAAGGAGAGGGCGACAGATGGCTTCGTCAAAACATCTTCCACTCCACTTGTATGATTGGAGATAAAATCTATCGATTCATTATCAACTCTAGCAATTGTGAGAATATGGTGTCTGAGGAGGCCATTACAAACTACAATTGGAGACTACACTGCATCTTAGTCCTTACAAGTTGTCTTGGCTAAAAAAGGGAACAGAAGTAAAAGTCTCCAAAGGTTGTTTGGTTATATTCTCCGTTGGTTCTAAGTATAAGGATAAGGTGTGGTGTAATGTTGTTGCTAGAGTGGATGTCTGTCATCTCCTTTTGGGTCGGCCTTTGCAGTATGATAAGGAAGTTACTCATGATGGGAAAAAACAAATACTTACAGCTTCATGTGGAATAATACCCAGATTGTTCTCCTAACCCAGAAAGAGGTTATATCTGAGCCACCTATTGAAAAGAGGACCAACCTCTTTTCTCGGAGCATGTTTGTTGAGGTGATGGAAGAGAGTCATGTGGTGTATGCCCTTGTTGTAAAGGAGCATAATAATGGCAAAAACATCCTCGTTGTTGTCATTCCACTTCTTGACGAGTTCCAGAGTTTGTTTCTATAACCTACCCTATGGGTTACCACTGTTGCGGGATATACAACATCAGATTGATTTGGTTCCGGGTTCTAATCTTCCCACCATGCCACATTACTATATGAGGCTGACAGAGCACGAGGAACTAAGACGTCAGGTGGAAGAATTGGTACGAAAGGGGCATATTCGCGAGAGCCTTAGCCCTTGTGTAGTTCTCATATCCAAAAAGGATGCTAGTTGGCGTATGTGTGCCGATAGTCAAGCCATCAACAAAATTACAGTCAAGTTTTGATTCCCGATCCCACGACTGGATGATTTGTTCGATCAGTTATGTGGGGCTACAGTCTTCAGGAAGTTGGATTTAAAGAGTGGTTACCATCCGATCCGACTACAACCAGGCGATGAGTGGAAGACTGCTTTCAAGACTCGTTTGGGGTTGTATGAGTGGCTCGTGATGCCCTTCGGATTGTCCAACGCCCCTAGCACCTTTATGTGAATCATGAATCAGGTGTTGCGTCCATTTATTGGTAAATTGTAGTCGTATATTTTGATGATATCTTAATTTATAGTGCTCATCCTACTTCACAGTTAGTGTATCTGCGAAAGGTGCTTTCAGTTCTACTGAGGGAGCAACTCTATGTAGCCCGGGGAAAATGCTCATTCATGAAAGATAAGGTGTTGTTTCTTAGGTACATCGTCGACAAGGATGGTATCTCCATGGACGACTCCCAAATAGAGGCTGTGAAGGAATGGCCGCTACCGTCAAACATCCATGAGGTACAAAGTTTCCATGGGTTAGCATTTTTTTATCGACGATTTATCCCTCACTTCGGCACCATTATGGCTCCCATTACGGATTGTATGACGACGGGAAAGTTCTCATGGTCGAATGATTCAGAATTGACATTTTCTTTGATAAAAAAAATTGATTTCAGCACCTATTCTTGTTCTTCCTGATTTTTCTAAACCTTTTGAGCTTCGTTGTGATACCTCAAAAGTGGCCATTGGTGCGGTTCTTAGCCAGGAAGGCAGACCTAACGCCTATTTCAGCGAGAAGTTGAACGGAGCTAGAGAGAGGTATAACACATGATGTCGAATTCTATGTTGTGGTCCAATCGTTGCAGCATTGGCACCAATATCTTATACATGCCAAGTTCATGCTTTACTCTGACCATGCAGCCTTGAAACATATCAATAGTCAGAAAAGTTATCATCTCAGCATGCTCAGTGGGCTTCATATTTACAAGAGTACTCTTTTATTCTAAAGCTTTATTCTAAAGCACAAGCCAGGAGTGCAAAATCATGTTGCTGATGCGCTCAGTCGTCGTGCCTCTGTACTCACCACCATGCGTGCTCAAGTATTTGGTTTTGATTCCTTTTGTGAATTACTAGCTGCTAATCCCTATTTTTCGCATGTAATGGTTGATGCGTTAGCAAGAAAGCGTTTTAATTTCCTTGTTCTTGATGGTTTTTTCTTCCGTGGGAACCAATTGTGTGTTCCTGATTTTAGCCCGCGATTGAAGATAATCAAGGAGTTGCATGATGAAGGGCATGTGGGTCGCGACAAGACCTTCCTCTTGGTTTCTAGCATCTGCTTTTGGCCGACCATGCGTAAGTGTACCGGTTCGTGAGCAACTGTCGTATCTGTCATATGGCCAAGGGAAAAGCGAAATGCAGGATTATATATGCCACTTTCAATCCCAAGACATTCGTGGTCTGATGTGAGCATGGACTTCGTCTTAGGCCTTCCTCATACTTCGTCTTAGGCCTTCTTCATCCGTGGTCTGATGAATTTTAGAGGTTATAATGTGAAAGATGCTCACAAAGCCCTAAATACATAAATTTGATCGTGAACGTGAACCAAGATCAGATCGTTTCACTTATGAGGAAACATAAAATTTGATCTTATCAGCATGATGATAAGCTAATTATTCCAACATGATAAAAGTTACCATAAGCGAAAATCACACATAATAAAAACCCCAAGGCAAGGCAGGTAAATAAAGACCAAAATAACAACAAATATATTGAAGATACATATCATGGAAAATTGGAAACATCTTGATCATAATGCCTTCACCCAAATCCGAATCACTCTGAAATAAAAACCACAAAAGTAGACAGGCCGGTGAAGGAACTAAAAAAATTAAATCTTGAATATTGTGTTTAGATCCATATGTATTTTGATCTTGAAAACTCAGAGAACCTCATAATTGAATCAGCAAGATGATAATAAGCTATCATGAATTGAAGCAAAAATCAGTTTCTAATGTAATCAAGACAAAAGTCCAATTGTTCAAGGGAATCATGGTAGATAGAAAATAGAGACAAACTAATCAAAATTGTAAGCAAATATAATTTTTTTCCCAGAATCGGTGTTGCCTTAAAACATCTTACAAAATGAATGCACGAGATCCAGATCTAGTCTCATTATACCTTCAATTTGGAACTCATGCTGAAAATAAATCAATCGGTGTTGCCTTAAACATCTGCAAAAGTAAATGCACGAGATCCAAATCTGGTCTCATGAAAAAAATCTTAATTTGTAATTCATGCCATACCTTTAGATCATGCTCAAGATAAAAGGTGATCACTACAAAAGTTACATACGTATCATACTTGATGAAACAAGGATAAGCTTGTTAAATTCATGAAGAACTGGATTTTCATAGTAGCTAGTAAACAAGTACAACCAAAGCCTACAACGTCATGAGTAAATAATAGGAATATTATCACAATCTCACTACACGACCAAATAAAATTTTTATAGGAAACAAAAACCTAGATTTCAGATTTGAAGTACTATTGACAGGACCAAACAAAAAATAAAGAGAACAAGCTTGATTAAACTTACGTGTAAGTAAGCAAAGTACCATTTCAAACATCTCAAAAGAACTTGTTCTAATCTCGCAATCAGAATGATCTTATAAGATAACCTCTCTATCCTATTTGTAATATTGTATGTAACCGTAATGCCAAGCAATAAGAGCCAAAAGAGTCCTTAGAGCATAAACAAAGAAAAACTAAAAGAAGATTTGTTCTCTTACGAAGCACAAGAGGAATCCTTGTGGATGTTGTAATCAACAAAAATCAACCTAATTGTCATTCACATTGTGTCTGAATGTTCTCTTGTACCTTTAAAATGATGGATGGGGGTTTCGCCAAATATTTCAATCCATGATTTCTCCAAAGAGAGAGGAGATTCAATTTGATTTTATTCTTTATGACGGATTTTCTTCCGTCGCCTTTGCTTCGTTGATCAAAACTGTTTGATTTTGAATTGTCAAAATCTTTCACCATGAAACTTAAAGATCAAACATTTGTTGATCCAATCAGTTGGAATCCCCTCTTCGCCGTGAAACTTCTCAGTTGTCTTTCACTTGTCACTCCATTGTCTAAAATGACCTTTGAGGACCAAGAAAGGAATCGATCAGCGAGCGAGATCATTTAGAATTTGAACAATGCTTCGAGAGGGAGGAGAGAAAACACTATATATAGACAAGAAACAAAAGTCTCATATTACAAAAGTGCATTTATCCAAGGTGGGTTAACAGAGGTCAAAACAACAACAATACTATCAGCAACACTCCAACCATCCTAGAATAACAAACCCACAAAGTAACACAAGCCATTGAAGAAAACAAAGTTTTGATGTCTACATTCCAAAACCTCCTAGTGATACACATTTCAGATTTTCCATAATCATTATTCACTTAAGAAGTTCCAAAAATCCAAGGTATCTATTGAGAATTTGCAATTTCGCAAAACATCAGTCAACTGCCTTTATTTATAAAACTTAAAGTAAATGCAAGAAAAATATTTATAAAACCATAATAGAGGAGAGAAGAACTAAATTATTTTTTTGAAGCCATCTACTTAACATTAACCTTAAATCCTTTGTTTTTTTCCCATAATAACGCAAATCTTACAAACATCAAAAACAAAGTTAATAAACAAAATGGAAGAAATTCTAAAACAAAACTAAAAAACACCCTCAAAGATTACACAAAAAATTGTCTACAGATAATAACATGTGCTCTGCAACATGATCATAAGCTATCATAAACGGAAGTTTTTATATCAAAACAAGGCAAAACATTGAAGCCAATAAAATCTTTTTGGAAAAACCTACATGCCAAAGACAAATATAACCTGACATGAAGACAACTATGGATTTAGTTTTTGCTAAAGTCAACTAGAAAAGGCCAATGATAGACTGGTTGGATGGTTAAGCCTGTGGTGGTTTAACCCCCACGTCTTGGGTTTTATATCCACCGGCGGCATGCTTGCCTTTGAAAAAAAAAAGCCAGCTAGAAAATAAGAACCAAGTTAAAGACATCACGAAAATCTGCCCCGAACAAATAACAGAGGCCAGATCCACAACTAAGCTTATGATAGCAACAAGGATTTATAGTCAAGATACCAGGTGAATGAAAAAAAAAAAAAGAGACCATTCAATCCAACCACACCTATCAACCTCTTTGCAAGGAAATTCTATTAGATCCAAAATTTAGAGTAATCAAGTCAAACAAGTGAAATAACACACTGAGGAAGGAACAATGAGTTTGTACAAAAAAAACCATCAATCAAACCTTGACCCTCAAATCTTAGTTGAGTTTCCCTACAAAGATCAAGCAAAGTCAATTAATAAACAATCACTACTAATTGTAATGAACCACAATTATAGTTAATTGCAAAAAATTAAATGAGGTGATACTTTGTTGAAGATAATTGTTTATGCCCAAAGTTCTTCTTGGTTCTCTAAAACTTTCCAGCTCTTGTCCTTCAATGTTCAAAGTATTTCAGTGTTCAACATTAGGTTTTCAGTTTCAAGTTAAGATGCGGAAAAACTTTCATCAGTTGGATGTTGAATTTCTTACCAATAGTTCCAATCAGCCTCAAGAAACTCCCTTATCACATCATCACCCATGATATATCCAATACAATTGAATCAACAACACAGGAAAAAACATGTAATATAATAAGCAACAGTAAAAAGAGGTATGAGCTGAAATGTAACATAACACTATGAAAATGAATGAACCTGTCATGGAAATCATAACTACGTCTGTGAAAGCCTCCGACTTCCCTGAGAAAATACGTAAAATTAATTAAATAAAAAATCAACACCTACTGAACCGATGACATAAAGAACTCAAAATGACATAAATAACCAAGTCAGCTTTCAATGAGAATTAACCCCAAAACCTCATGTTTCTTTTTTATTTGTAAATTTTTAGAAGCAAGACATGAAATATTTCACGGAAACAGAAAATGAAAAAGGTGTTGGCCACAAGGGCTACAAAACATGAGCCCAAGGGAGGGATTACAGTGGATCTATTTACACCATGTACTAGAAAACTACCATAACAGAATCTGAAAATATCTTGTCGCGTGCTACCATAAACAAGTTTAAAAGTGAATGCATGAGAACAAGTTGGATTTCACGCCTTCCTTACAGATCATGTCTATGTAAGATAAAAGGTAACCATAACAAAACTTACATAGGAATCATAGTTAGATAGGAAACATGTGGAATATAATAAGATAAATAAAGAACTGTGTTTCCATACTAGATAGTAAACAAGAACCATGATAATTATTGATACAGATTCATATAGGAAATACTCACAACATCACTAGTAAAAAATGGATTACCATTTTTCACAATTTCACCACAGAAGCAAATACAAACAATATATGAAATAAGAACTGGATTTCCAACACTTTAAGTACTATTGACAACATGAACGAAAATTAAGAGAACCGGTCCAATTAAATCAGCACCTGAGCAAGCAAAGCACCACCATGACAATGAAACACAAGGTAACTATTGATTATTGTGTTTTGATCCATTGGCATTTCGATCTAGAATTATCAGAGAACCTCTGATTGAATATCAACATGATAATAAGCACATTAATGGAAGCTGATAATCGTTCTGTAATCAAGAGAAAAGGATACAAAAGAATCATACTAGATAAGAAATTGAAACAAACTAATGAAAAATTGTAAGGAAGACTGAGGAGAAGGAGAAAATACTAGATGAAGATTTGTTCTCTTATGAAGGATGAACAAGGAGAATCCTGGTGAATAATTGTAACCAGCAAGAGTCCTCCCCCACAAAAAATAATCTTGAATCTTGTAAAAGTCAAGAGAGAAAATACTAAAGAAAGATTTAATCTGTTATAAAGCACAAGAAAAATCCTTGTGAATATGGTAATCAGCAAAAAGTAAAAGCCAGTAAAAAGCTGAAAATTCAGTATCAAAAGACAATTTACTGGAACCACCAAACCTCATTCTTATCTGAGTTTTGAGTTTCTTATAAGTAACGCCAATCCAACCTACAACACAATATGTAATACAGTAAGTAACAATTTATACCCAAAGTACAATCATACAAAGAAAAAACCACTCTGAATCCCAAGAAAGAATACCATTTATTTTTCTGACGAAAATGTGCCTTTTTTTAAACCAAGGCACCTTAGCTGAAAATTGACTTAATGACTCACGTTCAATGCACAGTATGGTAATAAGCCACAAAAAAACAAGAGTTGAAAATCTTAGATGAAGAATCAGACATGCCCACGTCCATGGCGCTTTTGTTCACTCGTTTCACATAAGAAATCTAGACATAATAATCAGCCACCATAAACATTAAAAAGAAGTCTCACTTAAAAAAAAAACCAATTATCTAAAGACAGATTTAAAGAGGCCCAAATAACAACAATAATATGGAGGATGCATATTATGGACTACATTCCAATCAACTTAAAATAAAAAAAATAACACAAAGCCAAAGAAGAAAACCATAAAGTTACGATGTCAACAAACGCTCGTACCTCCTCATGAGACGAGTTTCAGACTCTCTTCGATCATTAGAATCACTAAGAAATTCCAAAAATCCAAGGGATCTATGGTGAATCTGCACTTTCACAAAACATCAGTACTTGCCTTTTTATAAACTTACAATACATGCAATAAAAAATTATATAAAATCATAATAAAAGAGAAACATACTTAATTGTTCGTTGAAGGCCATGTATATAATCTTGAATCCTTTGTTGTTTTCCATAACAAGGCTGACCGAAAGAATCACAGATATCATAAAAGTGAGTCCAAAACCAAAAAGAGAAATTCAAAAGCAAAACAAGAAAATCCCCTCTTATAGTTTCCAAAGCAACAGAATGTGCGAAAAAATTCCACGGATAAAAACCGTTGCTTAGCATTATGATCACAAGATACCATAAATGGAAGTGCTTTTATATCAAAATAAGCCATAAATCTTGAAGCCAATAAAATCTAATTTTACGATATTTTCGAAAAAACCTACATGATCAACCAAAGACAAATAATAGCCAAGTCAAAGACACCACGAAACAGCCTTGAACAAAATAAAAGAGTCCGGATCTAAAAAGATCTGAAATTATATGGTCAAATGGAACTAAGCACACGACAAGAACCAAAACTCATAGTTGAGAAACCAATTGAAGGGTAAAAAAAAAAAAGGATATCCAATTCAACCACAGTTATCCACAACTTTGCAATACAACCCAAATTTGAGGAATCAATTCAAACAAGTGAAACAACTTAATGAAGAAGGAACATGAGTTTGTATAGAACAAAACTGTAAATGAAACCTCGACCCTCTAATCTTAGATAAGCTTCCTTGATAAAGGTCAGCCAATGAAACCACAGATTGTAATGAACCACGATTGTGGTTAATTGCAAAAGATTAAGTTAGGCAATTCTTTGTTGAAGATAGGTTTTTAAAAGATTTTCTTGGCTACCACAATAAAAAGTGAAGGAGGTAAACTGAATTAATAGTGGAGTAGAGTAAAAACAGTAAAAAACTGTTAACAGATCAATAGTTCCAATTCAGTCTCAAAATACTTCATTCAATAAAACAAGAAAGCTCTTTAACATGATACCCGATCCATATGCAACACATTAAAATAAACCACTACTCTTTGGCCAAAGGAACCATACTAATTTGGAAACAAAGAAAAAACTAATAAAAGCTTACCAAACACAACCATACACTTTCTTAGTTGAAAAGTTTTGCTTCTCCCCGTGAGAAAGAAGCAAAGGCAATTCTTAAAACAATCACCAGTTCTTAAATCAAACTCATTGATAATTCTAATTCACTCCCTTTCAAACCCGAAAAAATATGTTGTGAGATTCCATTACTTAAAAGGATGTCACGAACCAATCTAGAGCATGAATGTGATCTAAACCATATCACAAGTTTTGGCACTATGTAGAAATCAAACTTCAAGCCACATACTGATTCGTTAGAATTTCAAATAAGAACCACATTAGGAAACCATAAGACACTACGATGAAATCTTGATAGAGTTGTTCAAATTCCATCACCAAATCATCCACAAATCAAATTTGATTACTATCTCCTTCACCATCAAAACAGATTTCAAATTTTGTGTTCAATTCATTAAAGTTCAAGTTTCATCAATTAACTCGCGCTAATGAACTACCTTAGACATCAGCATATGTTGCAGTAACTTGCTACCATCGACTATACAATTTCAAACTCGTATCATTGTCATTAAACAAATATTTTACTTTTTTTCAAACCTAATTGTCTAAATAACATCCTAAAAGACCCTCTGCCATTGAATTTATAACTCTACATTGACTATTCTAAACACCCCATCAATATGTCAGGAAGTTAGTGAATTAAATCAGCCCAGAGCCAAATCACTTGAGCTACTCAAATTGTCAACCCGTTGTTGTTTCCACTATTCTCAATTATTTTGCCCTATAAGATCCTTGTGTTTCCACCATCATTGTTACCAATCTTCTTTCCTTCCATTAAGGGAACTAATCTTCTTACCTACTTTGTTGAAATTTCACATAAAATAAAAAGAAAACTAAGTTACAAGAGACTTGGCAAACAATAGTTTCTCAATAAAGCGCGCGAGATAGAATAATCACTTACGGTCTTAATTTCGCATTAATAAAGTGCATTTTCAGGAACCGGAACATTCAAGGACTTCACATTTCAGCACTTATCGCATACGATATAAACTATATGAGAGGTTCAGCCGCAACATTGAAATCAAACTCCAAATCCCATAAAGATTTGTTAGAATTCCAAATAAGAACCATGTTACGAGACCATAAGAGATATTTAAAACCTACATAGCAAATCTAAATCATGTGAAAAAAACCCTTTGAAAGATGGAAAATCCAACATCCATCTCCAAAGAGTGATGAGGACCTACATAATCACTAGCCTATAGAAAGAGTGATCCTATGTAAGTAAAACTCCCAATGCAAAGAGCCATTATCCTACCTATCGAAATCAACCACTTGACCTTCCTTCCTCTCACACGATACGAAGAAAATAAGACACCTATATTTCAATGCCATCTCCCTCATCCAAACGTCATCCGAGAACTTAACCTTATCTCCTCCTCCTAGAACAAACTCGACTCCTTGAACAAACTCATCTTTATAATTCGATATTGTTCTCCAAGTACTAGTACCAAATGAACCTTGTGGATGTCCAAGGGAGCCAACTTGCTCCTGTAGAACCATATTTAGCTCTAATCATCTCCTTCCACAAGTATTTTGCCTCCATACTAAATTTCATAACCACTTACATAATAATTTCATATTCATCAATTACAATCGACCTCGAGACACCCTTTGGATCTCAATGGGTTTCAATTTTTTTTTTGTCTTGAAGTCTGTGTGAAAGCATGAAATGTGAAGGTATTTTGGCCGAACCTAAAATAGGCCTAACGATTCCGACAAGGATCTGTCGGTTTAGGGGTGTCTCAAATATCGATTAGTGATTAGTAAATAATGGTATGTCGAAAAGTCCTTGAACAATAAAAAAGGAAATAATAATAATAATAATAATAAATAAATAAATAAATAAAGCAACAAATCATTCCTACCCATTGTCTTTGTAGCAAACCAATTAATAAAATATTAGAAAAGTAAATGGATAATTCCGATCATATCTTGGAAAACTGCATGTCCAACAACCCAAAAACTTATCTGTGATTTCGCAATCTTCTTACAAATATTACTCCAATCTTGGGTAAAGTTAAGTTTGTACTAAAATCAATTTCCAATGCATATGAAGATTTGTAAAAACTTCAAATTAGAATCGACAAAACCAATCCGATTATTCAAGCTCACGAAAAATCAATGATCCAACAGTTTTCTTTTCCCAGAGTTTTTCCTTGGCATCCCTAAAAATAAGGTATAACCAATTAATCGAGCAGTCACTACTTACTAAATCAAATTTACTCTCAACCTACAACCTGATAAATAAATCATTGGGAAAATCAAAGAGAGAAGCTCATATAGATGTAACAAACATAACAACATCATTTTAAGTGGATGACAAGTTGGTTCACCTAAAAAAAAAAACAAAGCTAATTCATCAAACAATCACCGCTTAATAGATCAAGCGTACACAGAAGCACAGAAAGCAAGCTCAGCCTCAGAACATGTGAATAACTAAAAGTAAAGCTTTAATCTGACAATATAATATACATAGATGCAATTCAAAGAACAAGATACGTAAACCAAAATCGGATCATTTTGACTTATGGGAAATCCTAAGATTTGATCCTTTCCCCAACATCATATATCTACTCAATTAAACATGAAAGTAAGACAAACCTCATAATAAAGCAAAAAAAAAAACAAAAAAGCATCACCTACGCACCCCTACCTCGAAACAAGACGTGATCCAGGATTTATACCTCGTCACAAGACCCGCTTCAAGCTACCATCGATAAATAAAGTCACTAAGAATTGGAAAATCAAAGCAAATGTAGAGAACTTGCAACTCGACAAAAACAATAGTAGATTGATGTTTTTTATAAAACATAAAATTCATGGAGAAAACCTATATTAAAGGAGCAACAAACATGATAATCACGTAAGGGTACATATGTTTCTTCTCGAATGCATCATTGGCTTTTGCAATAACAAGTTAAATCTAACACAGCACATACATCATAAAAGTAGATTTAAAACACAAATAAAGAAATTCTAAATCAAACCAAAAGGCCACCTCGCATAAAAATCAACCGCTTTCACAAAACATTTCCAAAGAGAACTGCATTTTACTCTGCAACATGATCACAACTAACATAAATACAAATGTTATATAAAAATAAGCCAGAAAGCCAAGAGGGAAACACAAATATCTCTGTAAAATCTAACAATAAAGCCTACTAGAAAATGAACTTATAAGTAAGACAAAATGACCATACAAGTAAGACAAAGATATTCTAAAATTATGTTCTCAAATAGAACTAGGCATCGCATAACAGAAGTGAGCTTGAATAATGTTAAACGTATGCAAATTTAGAGGAACTATATAACATTAGGAAGATGGAATATGAAATTCTGCATAACAAACCGTTGATATAACTATACCCTACCATTCCGGCCCATTCCTAAAACGCCAATTAATCCATCATAACTTGATTTACTTGGAAAAATAAACGGATGTAAAAAATTAACTATGAAGGGAGCAAAATGAAGCAACAAAATATTCTTTTGACTCTACCCAAAATTTTTTTTTTGATAGGGTAGGTCAACAAAAAAGAAATATATTCTCATCAAGCATCCAGGTCATTCAATTTTCCCAATTGCTACATATACTAGTGTATCATTACTGATCAACTAGTTGCAACTTCATAGGTGTTGTTTTCTATTAATTAATTTTTTCCATATTTAATGATGATCTATCTATCTCTTCTAAATTCAGTCAGACATGGTATACCCAAGTCATTAATCTGACAAGAACATGGGCGAACAAGGTGAAAGAAGAATGTCATGATCTTACAATAACATTTTTTTTAAATCTTGGAGGGTGTGTGAATGCATGCAACGTGTGGGTATTTTGGCCAACCAAAAATAGCCCTCATGGCTTTGGCAAGAATTATGTTCATTAGAGGGGTGTCGCAAGATTGATTAGTGAATAGAGATATCTCTAAACACCGATAAACAATAAATAAAAAATAAATAAAAAGAGCAAAATGAAGCAACAAAACATTCTTACTGGTTAATTCTTTGTTGCATACAGTTTTCACCCCCATCCCTCTTTTTTTTTGGTTAGCCTTCCCTAACAAAGATAAGGCAGAGTCAATTAGTGAAACTTAGTAATTTAAATGGATAATTCTGATCAGATCTAGGGAAACTCCATGTCCAACAGCCCGAAACCTAGTCGTGATTTCATCATCTTCTTGTGAATGTTACATCAATCTGTGGCACATGTTTATTAAAATCAAATTCCAATCCATACAAGGATTTGTAAAAAAAGTCCAAACTCATAAGTATAATTGGAGAATCATGAAAAATCTCTATCCTAAATTCTCCTTCTCCCAAAATTTTATCTTTGCTTCCCTAAAATAAGGTATAATTGGACATTACTTATTGAATCAACCTGAGTCAGAAACTCATAAGTAATTCAAAGTTGCAATTCCACCTGAAAATACTTTCTCATGGCATGTTTATGAGAGACAATAGTAGGTGATTATAGAAAGAATGTGATCATAATTTATGTAAGAAAATATAAAAGGTGAACATAAATAGTGAACTCCATAGATCCATTTATTAGCCAAGGGAAAATCATACGAGATAGGACAGAGAGAAAAGATCATAAGCAAACATAACATCTTTTCTTAGTTGAAGACGATTTGCTTGATGGATCAAACTTACACGAAAACCCAGACAATTAAACTCAAAGTTGGAACATATGGATAACTAGTACCAAGTAAGCCTGGACGAGCTCTTTCCAAAAAGTTTGGGTATTTTTTGTCAATAATTGATAAAAAAAAATACAAATTAAACTGAAACAGATTATTTAAAAACTTAAACATCTATTGCAACACTAGGTGAGCTATTTGGAGGGACAATGGGCCTTGCATGTACTTCACATGGTGTCCTCATGAGTGTTGTGACAATCATCTTTCTATGAGCAATTTGGTCTTCCAAATTAACTTGATTACCAATCTTATCAGCGCAAGCTCATGCAAGACCTGGCTTAGTAAGAATTTTTTTAACCAAAATCAAATAAAGAAGATATATATTGAAAAACTTATTCTTTGTTGAGGATGAAATGCTTCAAGAGTTCTTTCGGTGCCCTTCAATATTGTCCTGACAAAGACCACAGCAGTGAATCCAACAATTACCATTGATTGGTGGAATAGAAAACTAACATACTTTAAATCCAATCATGAAATATTGCCTTTCTTCAGTAACTAGTCCAATAAGCGATATAAGCACTTCTAAAAAGCAGTCCTTTGGAAAACCATGCCCAATCATCCCACTTGATTGAGAATTAACATGTCTGTATCTGATCTCTAGAGTTACAAAGACAATTCTTCTTCATTGATGACATTACGCTTCTCCCAGGAATTCTCTAAGCATAGAAACAATCACTTTACGAAAACAGGTCTGAACTGCAATTGACAAACAAAAAACAAATTTGACAAACTCACTCTTTGTTGAAGACGATATGCTTCACCCATATACTTATCTTGAGACATTGTGCTTCCCTGGCAAAAAAATGTAAATCTAATAAATAATACAAACCAACGACAACCAAATTGATTCAGAAAAGATATAACTCAAAATTAGCTATTAGAAAACCCCCTTTCAAAACCCCTATCCTATTGTGCCACTTTATTATAATTAAACCACATAATCTCTCATCCAGTTTGCAACACATTAATCAGCTACATAAAAGGAAACATAAAGGAGAATGAAACTATCTAATCACCAAGAACATTATGTATGAACTCACAAAAGTTCCTGATGTGATGATGACGATGAATTGACAACTAGCTACTACATGATGTGCATACAAAACAAACACCCTTTCATCCTGATCGAATAAAAAAGGATTCGCACCCCATTAGAAAAACTAGAAAGATGAAGCTAAACATCTTAAGGAATATTATAAACAACCAAAATCGCAACCAATTTATTGGGCAAAACTAATTCATAAACTAATAAATAGTTCAATTCCGAAGGTGAAGCAAAATCATAAACTTGTAAAGAACTGGATTTCTATGCTTTGAAGATGACGACTACATCTACAGTTTAATTCTTTATAAAGATCCAAATAGGAAATATTTAGAACTTCACTGTTAATTGGAATTCCAAAAAATTCAATTTGAGAGACAACAAGAGTCTTCAATTGAAAGTAATCACCTTTTTTGTGATCTTTTTTAGAGAAGCATCTATCAATATGCTAGTTGTATGTAACTTTAATGGCAAGCAATAAGAGATGAAGAGTCCTCTTATCGAAAGTAATCATTTTGAGGAAAAATAAAGCAAGACCGTTGACAGAAAATACTAGAAGCATATTTGCTCTCTTGCGATGCACAGGGAGAATCCTTGTGAAAATTGAATCAACAAGAGTCCTCACCAATTGTTTCCAGCAAAAATATCATGAATCTAGGTGGTGGGCTTCCACATTCTGCGTCAATTGTGTCTGAGCATTCTCTCAACCTTCAAGTTAGAGTTGAGAATCTACAATTTCATAAAACATTAGTAGGTTGTGTTTTTTATAAAACTTAAAATACATGCAAGAAAAATCATATAAACCCATAATAGAGTAGACAAGAACTTACTTTTTTTTATTTGTTTAAGGAAATCTATTTAACCTAGAATCCTTTGCTTTTTTCATAACAAGGCATATCCAAATAATCAGAAACATCATAAAAACTGAGTCTAAAAATAAAATAAAAGAAAAACTAGAAAAACCATTCGTATAGTTTTTAAATCAACATTTTCACAAAAATTGTCCACAGATGACAAAACTCGCTCTACAGCATGATCAAAAGTTACCAAAAAAAAAAACAACAAATAGCTTTTTTGACAATACAGTGGGGAAAGCCTACACGATCAACCAAAGACAACTACGACTTGGTTATTTCTAAAGCTAGCTAGAACATAAGCCCCATCTCGAAGACAACACAAATTAAATAACACAACCCAGATCGACAAAATCGTGAGATGTAAAAAAGGAATTTTTTTGAAATTATATAGTCAAATGGAACTAAGCACGTGAGAACCACAAAATTTTGTAGTCAATGCACCAATTGAAGTAAAACAGAAAACATCCGACCGCACCTATCCACCACATGGCAAGGAAATTCGAATAGAACAAAAATTTGCATCCAAACACAAGCTATGCAAATTAAGAGGAAACAATTCAATCAAGAAAAACAACATAATGTAGGAGGAACAATGAGTTTGTACACAACAAATTGTCCATGAAACCTCTACCCTCTCATTCCTAAAACATTAATCCAACATTACTTGAAATATAGAAATACATACATATGAAACAAAGAAACGAGTCAGTCAATTACCATCATCAGATCTCGCATGACCAAACACAAGGGGTATTAATAACAACAAAAATATGGAAGATCCTTACCATGGAAAATCAGACACGTCGTGACATAATTCAATAACCCTGAAAAAAACAAACCACAAACGTAAGACATGCCAGCGGATAAAATTAAAAAAGTTGCAACACTTACCAAGGGAATTGTAGAATAAATGTAGATTGACATTTTTACAAACATGTAGAGAAATTATAACATGTTAGTTGGCATCAAGGATGCACCGACTCTCCGAAAAACCCCCGAACCACGCGTCAAATACGTGTCGGACACGGATTCGCGTCCGACACGCGCTGGACACGTATTGGACACGGGGTCAACGGTCAAAATTCGTTGACTGGGTTGGACACGGCCTGGATACAGTCCGGACACGATCCAGACTCGGCCAGACACGGTCCAGACGTAGTCAAAATTCGTTGACTAAAATTTTTAATTAAACCTCGCCCGATCCTCCCTCCCTCCTCCCACACAGCGACAGACAACAAAAAAAAAATCGAAAAACCCTAACTCACAAACCCTAACCCAGATTGATCGATCGAGAGACGGAGGTAGAGAGAAGAGAAGTCATAACAGAGAATCATCGATCGATTTCGACTGACAAGAATCGATCGATTTCGACTGAGAGGACTGAGGAGATATCGGGTTCGACAGCGAGGGATTGATTGATCGACAGGATCTATGGCGTCCTCATCAACACCAGGTACGTTCGATCGATCGATTTCGTTTGTTTTTTTTTTCCTGCTATAGACTGTTAATTTTTCCTGCGATTTCATCGATCGAACGATCATGCGATATCATTTTTTTTCCTGCCCTGCGATTCCTTTTTTGCGATTTTGTATTTCGTTTATTTTTTTTTCCTGCGATTCCTTTTTTTTTTTCCTTTTTTGTTTTTTTTGTTTTCTTGCCCTGCGATTTTGTATTTCGTTTTTTTTTTTGGTTTTCCTTTTTTTTTTTTTTTTTTTCCTGCGATTCCTTTTTTAGCCGTTTTTTCTCTTTTCTTTCTCCATGCATGAAATTCTTCAAATACCCCATATTGAGCTTGCACCTATTGGCTGTGAAAACTAAATAAGAAACTAAAATTGGTTTTAGGCTAAGTAACTGGAGATGATCTTTGGAAGCATGTGACAATATTAAGAAGACCAAGTGAAGGTGGGGGAAACCTTAGATGGAGATGTAATTGATCCGCTAGTTGTTAATGAAGAAGAGATGTAGCCGCCTCGCTTGTGAGTTTTTGAAATTATCAATTTACATTTTATTTACATTATCAAGTTAATGAAATTATATTGCTTATGCTTTATGAGTATGACTTGAACAGTTGAGGTTGACTTTATGATGCATTTGTAAATTTGAATGAATGAATTTGAATGTTTTATTGATATGTTTTATGTTCTTATGAGTTACAAAAAAAATATATATTAAAAAATTAAGTTTGACCGTGTCGCCGAGTCCTATTTTTTTGAAAATTGCCGAGTCGCCGTGTCGTATCCGTGTCCGAGTCCGAGTACGTGCATCCTTGGTTGGCATTTACCCTTGATATCCATCAGTTGCGTCTGCAATAAAAAAGGTAAATCTATCAAATTACAAATATCTTAAAAACTGATTCCTGACAAAAAAAACATAAATCAAACTAGAAACCCATTTCAATAATCAACAGATTTCACGAAAAGTATCCAGAGAAAACTGCACTTGCTCTGCAACAAAAAAACAAGTTTCTGTATCAAACAAAGCCTCTAAAAATAATCAATTAAACCACTCTCAAGACAATTGATCATTCCAACCTTAGCAAGATGAGGTATCAAACAATAAAAAGATTCATAAACAACATAGAAATATCAAAATGATACCAATATCAGGAGATACATATTTGCTATATGATTGAAAAATATATATAAAAAAAAAAAAAACAATCAAACTTGGTTGGAATACAAACGTTGGAATGAAAGCCAACATTGTAACAAGGACTGTTATGAACGGCACCATTAGTGTTTGTTGTAGGAAAATTGCACCTCCCAGCATGTCAAATTAATAGGACAATCATCACTTCTTGAATTTCAAATTGAGTCAGAAACTGATCAATTATCAATAGTTCAATCAACATCAAGAAACCCTTGTCAGGTTTGATTGTAATGTTGTTGAATACAGTCAAATCGACAAGACAGTAGTAAATAAAGAGATCAGAGAGGAATGAACTGAAATAGTAGGAAGCCCTATGAAATAATGAAGAAAAGTAGTAGTTCAATTTCTTGTCACAGAAATCATTAAGCACCTTTCAAAACATTCGACTGCCCTGGAGAAAGACATGCGTCCAGTAAATAACAAATGAAAAACACCAACTGAACAAATGTCATGAAGAACTTGATATCATGCAACATCTTTGATAGTGTTAAAGTGTATATCTAGTTGTCAATTAGCTAGTTGTCAATTAGGTTGTGTATCTAGTTGTCAATTAGTGTGTATCTAGTTGTCAATTAGGTTCCCTAGTTTACCCTCAATAGGTTGTATATATATGCAACCATATGCTCACTACATGAAAAAGAAGAGAAGTAGAAATGTAGTCTCTTAATCTTTTCTAACATTTTTTTTTTTTTTTTTTTTTAATTTTTTTTTTTTTTAGTTAAATATTTTCCTCTTAATTCCAGAATAGAATGATCTTCAATTACAACCAACCCAGCATATATAAGTAAAACAAAGTAAAAACAACAGAGAAGGATAATTTCACATCGAACAGTAGAGTGAAGCAAGCTGTAATTATTATTCCGCGGCATTTGTCCTCAATAGAGCAATCTTGTGAATATATAGTATCTAAGCTTGGGGTTTCTCCCACTTGAGGGGCTTCACAACCTCCCATGTGAAGTCAGGGTCATCCCTGCCAAAGTGACCATAGCAAGCTGTCTTCAAGAATCGTGCATTGCCACCGCGCTTGAGATCAAGCTTGATGGAGATCATTCCTGGCCTGAAGTCAAAGGTCTCCTTCACAATCTTCAAAATTTCCCTGTCTGGGATCTTTCCAGTACCATAGGTATCGACAAACACTGAGAGAGGTTCAGGGACACCAATGGCATACGAGACCTGAACAATGCACCTCCTAGCAAGACCATTGGCAACAATGCTCTTAGCTGCCTGCCTAACAATGTAAGCACCACTCCTGTCCACCTTGGTTGGGTCCTTGCCAGAGAAGGCACCACCACCATGAGCTCCCCAACCACCATAAGTGTCAATAATGATCTTTCGTCCAGTGAGACCAGCATCACCATGAGGTCCACCAATCACGAAACGACCAGATGGGTTGAGATGGAAGATTGTCTTCTCATCGAGGTACTTGGCAGGAATCACAGGCTTGATAACATGCTCCTTAAGATCATCGGCAATCTCATCGTTGGTCACAGTCTCATCATGTTGTGTGGAGATCAAAACAGTGTGGACTCTAATAGGAACCATAGCACCATTGTCGTTCTGGTATTCAACAGTCACTTGGGTCTTGCCATCAGGTCTCAACCAAGAACAAGTACCATTCTTCCTAACCTCGGTAAGCTTAGCCCCAAGCTTAGTAGCAAGGACATGAGTAAGAGGCATCAACTCCGGAGTCTCATCAGTAGCATACTCCTCAGGTCTCAAATCGATCCAACCAGTCGATCCAGTCTTCTAGTCAATCCAGCCATCCGATCAACTCCTCCAGTCAGTCCGATCGTCCGATCGGACTGATCAAGCAAGTCGACTCCTCCGATCGACTGAATCCAGCCCTTCGATCGTCTCCTCCAGTCGATCCAGTCACCTATCGACTCATCCCGTCGATCGCCTCCTTCAACCAGTCAGTCCGATCGACTCCTCCAGTCGATCCAACCCTCCTATCGACTCTTCCAGTCGATCCTGCCATCAATCCAGCCACCAACCAGTCGACATCTCCAGTCGACACCACCAGTCGACTCCTCCAGAAGATCGTCCCTTCCAGTCGAAGCTTCCAGTCGAACCCTCCCGTCGACTCCTCCAGTCCAGTCGACTCCTCCAGTCGACTGGTCCATTCGATCGACTCCTCCAGTCAACCCTTCCAGCCGATCGACCACCAACAGATCCAGTCCAGCCACCAACCAGTCGACGTCTCCAGTCGACCTCTCCATCGACGTCTCCAGTCGAACCCTCCCATCGACCTCTCCAGCCAGTCGACTGCTCCAGTCGACACTTTCAATCGACTCTCTGCTTCCAATCGACCTCCAGTCTGCTTCCAGTCTGCTTCCGATCGACCTCCAGTCTGCTTCCAGTCGACCCTCTACTTCCAATCTGCTTGTCTGCGTTCAGTCGATCCATTCGACCATTTGATCCACTGCTTGTCTGCTTCCAATCTGCTTGTCTGCTTGTCTGCTTCCAGTCGACCATTTCTCTGCTTCCAAGTTTCGTTCTTTCGAGTTTTGAGCCTTGCTATTTCGTGGCGAGCGTGATTTGGTTTGGGAGATTTTCGAGATTTGAAGCCCCTGATTTTGGCTATTTGGCTATTTGGGCCTGTTTGATAAGGGCCTCTTTGTGCCTCTTCCTGATTTCCTGATTTGGTTTGGGAAATTTTCGAAATTTGAAGCTCCTGAATTTGGAGATTTTGGCTATTTGGGCCTGTTTGATAAGGGCCTGTTTGTACCAAGTTTGACTGTAGAAATCTACAGTTTCGAGGCCTGTTTGATAAGGGCCTGTTTGTACCCAGTTTGACTGTAGAAAGCTACAGTTTACAAAAATGCGATCACCACCAGTCGACGCCGCCAGTCGTCTCCTCCAGCCATCGTCGCTTCCAGACGACTCTTCCAGTCGACTCTTCCAGTCGATTCTTCCATTCGATCCATTCGATCAACTTTTGGGGTAGAGTTTGTTTTTGGGGTATCTTTGATCAACCCTATTTGACCTGTTTTGGAGTAAATCTTGATTTGGGGTAAACTTGTTAATTATCTTTGTAACAAGCTGGGCATCATTAACATTTATGCTCCAGCTTGAGGGGGAGTGTTAAAGTGTATATCTAGTTGTCAATTAGCTAGTTGTCAATTAGGTTGTGTATCTAGTTGTCAATTAGTGTGTATCTAGTTGTCAATTAGGTTCCCTAGTTTACCCTCAATAGGTTGTATATATATGCAACCATATGCTCACTACATGAAAAAGAAGAGAAGTAGAAATGTAGTCTCTTAATCTTTTCTAACAGATAGCACTCGACTTCCCTTTACATCTTATGTTAAAGAATAAAAGGCGATCATCAAAAAACATTCAAATGAATCATATTAAGATAGGAACAAAGAAAGGCTAATAAAATAAAGAGAGTAAACGAATGATACCATATTTTAATCCTTTCTTGACGATGGTTTGCTTTCTCCCATAATTTCTTAGGTGTGCTTCCCAAACAAAGAGGTAAAAGCCAACACATGAACACTCATTATTCGAGCCAAACCAAATCATAGATCAATAATTTAAACTTAGGTCTCAAAAATCCAAATCGAACCACTATAACAAACTCCCCGAAAAACTGTCATCATAGATTATAATAACACCAAAACCAAGAATACTCCGAAAATGTAATCCTATCTTCAGGGCATCCCAAAAGGTAATCTTACCTACTATTCCTGCAATTTGTATTATGAAACTACAAATCTTATCTCAATTTGATCCCTTACGAGTATATCCAATCTCCTCGGCAAGACAATAACATAAAACACAATAAGTACAGAGATTACCTAGCAACTTATTTCTTTACAATAATAAACATAGTATACCAAATGACACGACCTAAGTGAAAGGAAATCACCCAAAAAGAAGAATAGGCACCAAATAAATAAATAACGCTTGGTATCAAAATCATCTAATCATTTTGAGCCTTGTAACACAACGCTTTTAATGCGCTACAAAAATTGCAAATGGAATGAGTTGCCAGAATTCTCATCTTTGGAAAAGCTCGAGTAGTTATTACGTTGCAAAGGGGATGACCTCTCAAAATTTCTTATCATTGGTGAAGATGGAGTCAATATTCCGAAGTTGGAAGATAGCTTCCTAAACTTACCCAAACTCACCCACCACACCATAATTCAAAAAAATTAAAGGGGTTCATGATAAGAATAAGCAAGAAAATTAATTGCTACAAGTACAAGAGGCAGATAAACCATATTGTTTCATAGTAACTAAGGTAATCATAAATAACTAAGGTGGAATGGTCTTTTGCGCTTAAGCTCAAAAGTAACATACACGAGCTCGCTACAAACCAACAACAACCAAATTGATTCATAAATAACTAAGACATTCATAAATAAGTAAGGTGGAATGGCATTTTGGGCTTAAGCTCAAACGTCACATACATCAACTCAATAGAAACCAACACCAACCAAATTAATTCATAAATAACTAAGTTGGAATGGCCATTTGGGCTTAAGCTCAAGACATAAAATTTGTAACTAAAAATAATACATACCAATTTACCAACACATACCAAATTGATTCGTAAATAGCATATGGGAACTCAAAAATTAAATGTTTTGAAAACCCTGGCGAAAAACCAAACTCTGTATCATGTCACTTCATCAAAATTGAAGGGAAATTATTTTTTGAAATTATATTCAAACGGAACTAAGAATGTCAACAACCAAAACACTGGCAAAACCAACTAGTATGGAGAACAAGTGAAGGGAAAACGAACCATACCCTCACACCAATCCACCACTTATTAACTAAACTTCAATAATATATAATTTAGGCAAATCTAAAGGAATCATATTAGAGAGGAGACTGACTCGGAGCATGCGGATAATCAAAATCCTCACCTACAAACGGACAACACACAATTCAGAGTAAAATTTAATCCCCCACATGAATGGGAACCATGATCTAATTATTTTAGTAGTGAAAAAACCAAAGATTCGAGTTTATCTGCAACACTGACAGTCAGTTGCCATAAATAGATCTCACCTGACAAAAAGCCCAAGGTCGAATAATATAAACCTAAATATGGTAGATCCATACCATGGAAAATCAGACATCTTGATCATAATTTAATCCCCTGGAATAACAAAACCACATAAGACAAGCAGGAGAATATTTTTTTTTTTTTTTTTAAAACAGTTACAAACAATTGCTGAAAATAATAACTGATTAAACCACTCGCAAGAAAAGTCATCGTTCCAACCCTAGCTACATGGTGTTAAACCATATAAAGATTCGTAAATAACACAGATATATCAAGATGACACCAACCTCATGAGATATGTGCTTGTTATATGGTTGAAAAACATATAGAAGATAATATACAGTATAAACAGAGCTAAGGGAGGCAAGAGAGAGTTATGAACAGAAATACACTATGGAAATCATGAAGAACACTAGTAGTTTGTTTCTTGTCGCAGAAATCAGGCAGTATTTGAAAGCACTTGACTTCCCTGCAGAAAGATGTAAATCCAAGAACTACCACCAGAATCATTCGAAACTTTCGAAACAATCGACTTCCCTGGAGAAACACATACATCCTGTAAATAACATATGAAAACCACCAATTGAATAAACGTCATGAAGAACATGAAAGACATTCATTTGTAAGTTTTTTTATGATCACCAACTGAATTTATGTAATGAAGAACTCGACACCACGCAAAAATTTTGAAAGCGCTCAACTCCCCTTTACATCTTATGTAGGAGAATAACAGGTGATCATCAGGAAACATACAAATGAATCGTCCTAAGATAAGAATAAGAGAAGATAACTAAATGGATAAACATAGTAAGGGAATATAACCATAGCCTAATTCTTTCATGATAACCGTTTGCTTTCTCCCATAATTTCTAAGGTGAACTTACCTAACAAAGAGGTAAAACCCAACACATATAAACACTCGTTATCCGAATATAACCCAAATAACATATAAATAATTCATATTCAGCTCACAAGGCCCACATCAATAAGATTTCAATTAACCATAGTGGAGATTGTTGAGCGTGTTTGGTCAATTTGAGCCAAATAATAGTCCCCCAGTGACAATTTATAAGGTGTAATGGCCTTTTGGGCTTAATCTCAGACATAACATATATGAACTCAAAATAAAACAATCCAACACTAACCATTTGTTTCATAGTAACTAAGGTACTCATAAATAACTAAGGTGGAATGGCCGGCTTAAGCTCGGACGTGACATACGTGAACTCAAAATAATACAAACTAACACCAAACAAACTCATTCACAAAAGACTAATGCTGAATGGCCTTTTGGGCTAAAGCTCAGACATAACATATGTGAAGTCAAGTTACAAACAAAAAACCAACCATTAATTTATGAAAAACTAAGGTGGAATGGCCTTTTTGGCTTAAGTTCAAGACATAAAATTTGTAAACTCAAAATAATACATCGCAGCACATAGAAAATTGATTCATAAACAACATATATGACCTGAAAACTAAATGTTTAGAAAACTCATACACAAAACCAAAAACCAAAAACCAGCATCCTGCCACTTCATTAGAATTATCCTTGACCACCTAAAAGACAGTCTGTAATATGAATAAAGCCAACATTAGCAGAAGTTGAAATAGCATAAACAGTATAAATTTATGCAAAGGCACATGCAGTAACTGTTGTGATGGTCACTTGAAAGCTTCCATAATATTGGATTGATGTTTCCCTTTAAAAAAAATTATTGGATTGAAGCTACAAACCAACAATCCCTTCAACTTGGTCAAGGAAATCATGAAGAACCAACCCCAATCATAAAAATTGAAGAAGATGAAGCAAAATGTCAAACTTCCATTGACCATGGAAGGAATTAAACATTGAAAGAGACAACAATTAGCAACTGAGATTAGTTGATGCGCTATTTTAGTAGCACACAACTTAATACCCTGCTTTGTGATTTGTAGTATAGAATAAGTAGGGATCGTTCTAGACCGGGGATTAGAGGGCTTGTTAATTACACTAATAATAATTAAAAGACAAATAACAACCTAATTAATTAAATAAAAGGGGATTGAATTTTCTAAATTAAATTATGAAAATAACTACGAAAATTAATGTAAAGATAATAAACTAATGAGATGACAAAGATGAGAAATTAGCTAAGGGTTTTATCTCCACACACCAAACATATGCTTATAGATTAATCTTCAATAATCACTTGCTAACTCGTGAGAGACAATGCTCAAGACTAATCGTGACCGCACTGCATTAATCTTATTATTTTCCCAAGTTCGTTGAATTAAACTAAGCGTCGCTTTCAAACTATTCTTATCATGCTATCTAAACAGGAATCGCAAGTTAAATAGCAATCTAAGATCATTAAGTTTTGTGGAAAATATGAACACTAACTAGGCAATTACAAGTATGATCAGCATCTTGTTCTTGCCTAGGTTTTTACTTAACCTTACCAACGTTCCTTGGTATTTACTACTTGTGAGTACAGAATCATAACAATTAGGTGAAACTCTCCTATACTCTAGCCCCAAATCCTAGCATGCTTACTAAGTTGGCCACCTTAACAAACATAAAAGGAAAAGTTCTCTAAAAAGCAGTTAAGCAAAACACAATCACTAATAGCAAGGAAGATTAAATTCAATTAATTTATAAAGCACATGTTCGGGGCTTCGAATCCACCCCTAACTAAGATGAGTTTAGCTAGACATATTAATTATGTTCAAACAGTAATCCATAATCAATAATCAAACTAAAATTAAGAGAAAGAGATGTTTAGAGATGAAAACAAAACACTGATCCGTGGTGGTATTGATTGAACTGGGGTGTGAATAGCGCGGAATCCCTTCACCCTCCTTGCTCACTTCGCGAGCTGCTCCTTCCTGCTTCCTCAGTTCCTTTCGTTCTGCTTCAGCTCCTTTCTCCAGAAGAAGATGCGAGTGAGGGGATGACGGTGTCGGCGATGAGGGAGTCAAGCGAGAGAGAGATGCGGACGGTGAAGATGGCGTAGACAGGGGACAGCGAGAGAGACTGTGGCGAAAGAAGGGACTGTGGTTGTAAGGAGGAGGGGATGAACAGGGTCCTACGTGGTGGTCTGCGGCTGTAGATGAGGGCGGTGAAGATGGTTGATGATGGGTGAGGACGGTTGATGGCGGCTAGGGTTTTTGCGAGGATGATCAGGGAGGAAAAGGAGACGATGGAGGCGGTGGATCAATGCTGTTGCTCGATGGGTGGTTTCTTTCTCCAAGCCAGGTATGTCCCCTTTTTGTTCTTGTTTTCTTCTTTCTGTGGTTTCCTTGTTGGTGTGGTTTCCTTGCTTGTGTGAAGTCCTTGTGCAATTAGTATTCCTAATTTGACAATTTGCTTCTATTTTAAAGTATTGTAATTGGAAACCTACACAAACATGAAAATAGCAATTAGTACCATAATTAACAAATAATAGCTAATAATACATATAGAAATATGGTACTAAAAATAGCATAATTATGCCCCTATCATTAGTAAAAAAATTGAGGTCAGACCTGTTCTACACTTAGTGCAAAATCACTCTTTTGCCAACACAGCGTCCATAGGAATCCAACTATCGCTCTATCCTAATAAAATATTCAATTCAAACCCTCCACGCCAACCAACCAAGATCCCATCATCTTAACTTGAAGGAAGAAAAATGGAGAACCGGTTTGCAGCATGACAATAGCCAACAATAACAGCCATCATAAGAAGTTATAACAAAGTGCCAAGGAAACACCTAGAAACATGCCTATGAGACGATTCAATCGCTACTAAATAATCAAAGTATCTAAGAGATCAAAATCATAACTCAAAAACACCATTCAGCAACTCCGATAAAATTATGTCTCTTACAATCACCTCAGAAAATGAACCTCAAAGGAAAGCTTTCATGAAAGGACTCTAAAGGAATGGCACATCATGAAAGGAAGATGAACAGAGATTCACAATATGCAATGCAAGGAAAGCTGAACTCATAAGCTTTGTGGTACTTAGCACTAGAAATGGAGAGCAAGTGTGATCAACAAAACAGGCACCGACTAAAGGACAAAGATTGGCTATTTTAATCAATTACAACAGGAGTATTGAAATTCAAATATATTAAGAAACGGTGAGAGATATGATGGTGCAAGAACCAGATGAATTAAAGAGGTTATAATGTGAAAAATGCTCACAGAGCCATAAATTCATAAATTTGATCGTGATCGTGAACGTGAACGTGAACCAAGATCGGATCGTTTCACTTATGAGGAATCAAAAATTTGATCTTATCTGCATGATGATAAGCTAATCATTCCAACATGATAATAAGTTACCATAAAGGGAAATCACATATAATAAAAACCCCAAGGCAGATAAAATGATAAATAAAGACCAAAATAACAACAAATATATTGAAGATGCATACCATGGAAAATTGGAAATATCTTTATCATAATGACTTCACCCAAATCCGAATCACCCTTAAATAACAACCACAAAAGTAGACAAGCCAGTGAAGGAACTAAAAAATTAAATCTTGAATATTATGCTTTGATCCATATGCATTTTGATATTGAAAACTCAAAGAACCTCAATTGAATTGCAAGATGATAATAAGCTATCATGAATTGAAGCGAAAATCACTTTCTAATGTAATCAAGACAAAAGTCGCATTGATTTAAGGGAATCATGGTATATAGAAAATAGAGACAAACTAATCAAAATTGTAAACAAATATAATTTTTCCTAGAATTTTTTATCGGTGTTGCCTTAAAAATCTTACAAAATGAATGCACAAGATCCAGATGTAGTCTCATTATACCTTCAATTTGAAACTCATGCTGAAAATAAATCAATCGGTGTTGCCTTAAACATCTTCAAAAGTAAATGCATGAGATCAAAACTGGTCTCATGAAAAAAATCTTAATTTGTAACTCATGCCGTACCTTTAGACCATGCTCAAGATAAAAGGTGATCACTGCAAAACTTACATACGAATCATACTTGATAAGAAACAAGTATAAGCATGTTAAATACATGAAGAACTGGATTTTCATAGTAACTAGTAACCGAGTACAACCAAAGCTATGCAGTTAAATCGGAAAGCAGTCGCAACGCGGTCCAGGACTGTATTACGATTAAGCAGGACTAATCGGATTTAATCAGACAATTTTTTCAAAGCATATATTTGTAAATTTTAATATATTTTTAAAATTTAATCATAGTCATAGATTACAAAAATAAATAGTTAATCAAAATGGTGTAAATTTGTAATTATATAACTTTATTAATTAATCATAGTCATATATTACTTTACTAATTAATCAAATGAATTTAATTTTGCAGGTTGCAATACTTATATCACTACAAACAACCTAACTTTTCAACATAGCGATAAATTGGCGAGTCGGCTGGGCCGATTAATCGGTGACTCGCCTTTTTTTTTGCCGATTAATCTGTGACCATTGAACCCCAACCGATTTCACCCAGCTCGAATTGCGATTAATCGCCGATTTTCGCAGCATTAAAAACTTAGAACCAAAGCCTACAACATCACGGAATATAATCACAATCTCACTACACGACCAAATAAATGTTTTTATAGGAAACAAAAAACTAGATTTCAGATTTGAAGTACTATTGACAAGACCAAAAAATAAATAAAGAGAATAGGCTCGATTAAACTTACGTCTGAGTAAGTAAAGTACCATTATGAAGACGAAGCATAAGGTAACATCTTACTAAGCAAAGTTCCATTTCAAACATATCAAAAGAACTTGTTCTAATCTCGCAATCAGGATGATCGCATGAGATAACCTCTCTATCCTATTTGTTATGTCGTATGTAACCGTAATGCCAAGCAATAAAAGAGTCCTCAGAGCATAAACAAAGCAAAACTAGATGAAGATTTGTTTTCTTACGAAGCACAAGGAGAATCCTTGGATGTTGTAATCAGCAAAACTCAACATAATTGTCATTCAGATTGTGTCTGAACATTTTCTCGTACCTTTAAAGTGATGGATGGAGGTTTTGCTTTAAGGTTTTGCCAAATATCTCAATCCATGATTTCCCTAAAGAGAAAGAGAAGGAGATTCAATTTGATTTTATTCTTTATGACAGATTTTCTTCCGTCGTCTTCAAGTTGCTTCATTGATCAAAATTGTTTTATCTTGAATTGTCGAAATCTTTCACCATGAAACTTAAATGCAGAGAGACAATAAAAAAATGATAGTTGATAAAGTTCTTCAAGTTTGTTTACCAGCAATGTGAAATAAAGATCAAACATTTGTTGATCCAATCAGGTGGAATCCCCTCTTCGCCTTGAAACTTCTCGGTTGTCTTTCACTTGTCACTCCATTGTCTGAAACGACCTTTGAAGACCAAGAAAGGAATCAACCAGCGAGCGAGATCATTTAGAACTTGAACAATGCTTCGAGAGGGAGGAGAGAAAACTCTCTCTATATATAAACAATAAACAAAAGTCCCATATAAACAATAAACAAAAGTGCATTTATTCAAAGTTGCGATAACAGAGGTCAAAATAACAACAACAATACTATAGGCAACACTCCAACCACCCTAGAATAACAAACCCACAAAGTAACATAAGCCATTGAAGAAAACAAAAAGTTTTGATGTCTACATTCCAAAACCCCCTAGTGAGACACGTTTTAGATTTTCCTCAATCATTAGAGTCACTAAGAAGTTCAAAAAATCCAAGGTATCTATTGAGAATTTGCAATTTCGCAAAACATCAGCGAATTGCCTTTATTTATAAAACTTAAAATAAATGCAAGAAAAATATTTATAAAACTATAATAGAGGAGAGAAGAACTAAATTATTTTTTTGAAGCCATCCACTTAACATTAACCTTAAATCCTTTTTTTTTCCCATAACACGCAGATCTTACAAACATCAAAAACAAAATTAATAAACAAAATGAAAGAAATTCTAAAGCAAAACTAGAAAACACCTTCAGAGATTACACAAAAAATTGTCCACATATAATAACATGTGCTCTGCAACATGATCACAAGCTACCATAAATGGAAGTTTTTATATCAAAACAAGACAAAACCTTGAAGTCAATAAAATCTTATTACAAAAATCTGCATGCCAAAGACAAATATAACTTGATATGGATTTAGTTGTTGCTAAAGCCAGCTAGAAAACAAGAACCAAGTAAAAAAACATCACGAAAAACTGCCCCGAACAAATAACAGAGGCCAGATCCACAACTAAGCATACGTTAGCAACAAGGATTCCTAATCAAGACACCAATTGAATGAAAAAAAGAGATTGTCCAATCCAACCACACCTATCAACCACTTTGTAAGGAAATGCTATTAGGACCAAAATTTAGAGTAATCAATTTAAACAAGTAAAATAACATAATGAAGAAGGAACAATGAGTTTGTACAGAAAAAACCATCAATCAAACCTTGACCCTCAAATCTTAGCTGAGTTTCCCTACAAAGATCAAGCAAAGCCAATTAATAAACAATCACCACTAATTGTAATGAACCACGATTTTAGTTAATTGCAAAAGATTAAATGAGGTGGTACTTTGTTGAAGATAATTGTTTATGCCAAAACTTTCCAGCTCGAGCTGTCCCTCGATGTTCAAAGTATTTCAGTGTTCAACATTAGGTTTTCAGTTTCAAGTTAATAAGCAGAAAAACTTTCATCAGTTGGTTGTTGAATTTTTTTTGAGGGATTGATGATCAATAGTTCCAATCAGCCTCAAGAAACTCCCTTATCAAATCTGATCGCTCATGATAATATCAAATACGATTGAATCAACAACACAGGAAAAAACATATAATATTAGAAGCAACAGTAAAAAGAGGTATGAGCCGAAATGCAACAAAACACTATGAAAATGAATGAACCTGTCGCGGAAATCATAACTGCATCTTTGAAAGCCCCCAACTTCCCTGAAAAAATACGTAATTCAATTAAATAAAAAATCAACACCAACTGAACCAATGACATAAATAACCCAAGTCAACATTCAATGAGAATTAACCCCAGAACCTCATGTTTCTTTTTTATTTGTAAAGTTTGTTTTAGAAGCAAGACATGAAATATTTCAATGAAACATAAAATGAAAAAGGTGTTGGCCACAAGGGATGCAAAACATGAGCCCAAGGGAGGGATCACAGTGGATCTATTTACCCCATGTGCTAGAAAACTACCATAACAGAATCTGAAAATAACTTGTTGGGTGCTACCATAAACATGTTTAAAAGTGAATGCATGAGAACAAGTTGGATTTCATGCCTTCTTTATAGATCATGTCTATGTAAGATAAAAGGTAATCATAACAAAACTTACATAGGAATCGTAGTTAGATAGGAAACATGAGGAATTTAATGAGATAAATAAAAAACTGTGTTTCCATACTAGATAGTAAACAAGAACAACCGTGATAATTATTTATACAGATCCAAATGGGAAATACTCACAACATCACTAGTAAATAACTGTAATGCCATTTTTCACAATTTCACCACAGCACCAGATACAAACAATATAGGAAATAAAAACTGGATTTCCAACACTTCAATTATTATTGACAATATGAACGAAAATTAAGAGAACCAGTCTGATTAAATCAGCACCTGAGCAAGCAAAGCACCACTATGACGACGAAGCACAAGGTAACTATTGATTATTGTGTTTTGATCCATTGGCAGTTCAATCTTGAATTAACTCAGAGAACCTCAGATTGGATGTCAACATGATAATAAGTGCATTATTGGAAGTTGATAATCATTCTGTAATCAAGAGAAAAGAATATAAGAGAATCATACTAGATAAGAAATTGAAACAAACTAATGAAAAATTGTAAGCAAGACTGAGGAGAAGGAGAAAATACCTAAGGAAGATTTAATTTGTTACAAAGCACAAGAAAAATCCTTGTGAATATGCTAATCAGCAAAAGTAAAATCCAGTAAAAAGCTGAGAATTCAAGTTTAGTATCAAAAGACAATTTACTGGAACCACCAAACCTCATTTTTATCTAAGTTTTGAGTTTCTTACAAGTAACCCCAATCCAACCTACAACACAATATGTAATACAGTAAGTAACAATCATACAAAGATAAAACTACTGTGAATCCCAAGGAAGAATACCATTTCTTTTTCTGACAAAAATGTGCCTCCTTTGAAACCAAGGCACCTTAGCTGAAAATTGACTTAATGACTCACGTTAATGCATAGTATGCTAATAAGCTACCTAAAAACAAGAGTTGAAAATTGTAGATGAAGAATCAGACATGCCCACGTCCATGGCGCTTTTGTTCACTCATTTGACATAAGAAATTTAATCATATCTAATTTGATACTAATTCCACATCAAATTCAAACCTCACTTGTGAACCAGAGATTCTCATTTAATCTTCGACATAATAACCAGACACCATAAACATTAAAAAGAAGTCTCACTTCAAAAAAAACCCAATTATCTAATGACGGATTAAAAGAGGCCCAAATAACAACAATAATATGGAGGATGCAGATTATGGACTACATTCCAATAAACTTAAAATAACAAAGTAACACAAAGCCAATGAAGAAAATCAGAAAGTTACGATGTCAACAAACGCTTGTACCTCCTCATGAGACAAGTTTCAGACTCTCCTCGATCATTAGAGTCACTAAAAAATTCCAAAAATCCAAGGGATCTATGGTGAATCTGCACTTTCACAAAACATCAGTACTTGCCTTTTTATAAACTTACAATACATGCAAGAAAAGCCAAATAAAATCATAATAAAGGAGAAAAATACTTAATTGTTCTTTGAAGGCCATGTATTTAATCTTCAACCCTTTGTTGTTTTCCATAACAAGGATGATCGAAAGAATCACAAAAATCATAAAAGTGAGTCCGAAAACAAAAGGAGAAATTCAAAAGCAAAACAAGAAACTCTTATAGTTTCCAAAGCAACTATCCACAGATAAAAACAGTTGCTTAGCATTTTGATCACAAGCTACCATAAATGGAAGTGCTTTTATATCAAAATAAGCCAATAAAATCTTATTTGACGATATTTTCGAAAAAAAACTACATGATCAACCAAAGACAAATAATAGCCAAGTCAAAGACACCACGAAACAGAATTGAACAAAATAACAGAGTCCAGATCTAAAAAGAAAAAGTCTGAAATTATATGGTCAAATGGAACTAAGCACACGACAACGACCAAAATTCTAGTCGAGAAACTAATTGAAGGGTAAAAAAAAAAAGAGGACATCCAATTCAACCACAGTTATCCACCACTTTGCAATAGAACCCAAATTTTGAGGAATCAATTCAAACAAGTGAAACAACTTAATGAAAAGGAACATGAGTTTGTATACAACAAAACCATCAATGAAACCTCGACCCTCTAATCTTAGATGAGCTTCCTTGATAAAGGAAAGCCAATGAAACCACTGATAGTAATGAACCACGGTTGTGGTTAATTGCAAAAGATTAAATTAGGCGATTCTTTGTTGAAGATAAGTTTTTAAAAATTCTTGACTTCCCTAATAAAAAGTGAAGGAGGTAAACTAAATTAATAGTGTAGAGTAAAAACCAGTAAAAAACTGTTAATAGATCAATAGTTCCAATTTAGTTTCAAAATACTTCATTCAATAAAACAAGAAAGCTCTTTAACATGATACCCAATCCAAATGCAACACATTAAAATAAACCACAACTCTTTGGCCAAAGGAACCATACTAACTTGGAAACAAAGAAAAGCTAATAAAAGTTTACCAAACACAACCATAGACTTTCTTAGTTGAAAAGTTTTGTTTCTCCCCGTGAGAAAGAAGCAAAGGCGATTCTTAAAACAACCACCAGTTCTTAAATCGAAGTCATGGATAACTCTAATTCACTCCCTTTCACACCTGAAAAAACATGTTGTGAATATTCCATTACTTATAAGGATGTCACGAACCAATCTAGAGCATGAATGTGATCTAAACCATATCACAGGTTTTGGCGCTATGTTGCACTATGTTGTAATCAAACTCCAAGCTAGATAATGATTCGTTAGAATTTCAAATAAGAACCACATTAGGAAACCATAAGAGACGACGATGAAATCTTGATAGAGTTGTTCAAATTCCATCACCAAATCATCCACAAATCAAATTTGATTACTATCTCCTTCACCATCAAAACAGGTTTCAATTCATTAAAGTTCCAATTTCATCAATTAACTCGTGCTAATGAACTACCTCAGACATCGGCACATGTCGCAGTAACTTGCTACCATCGACTATACAATTTCAACCTCGTATCATTGTCATTAAACAAATATTTTACTTTTTTTCAAACCTAATTGTCTATACAACATCCTAAAGAACTGTCCGCCATTGAATTTATAACTCCACATTGACAATTTTGAACATCCCATCAATATGTCAGGATGTTAGTGAATTAAATCAGCCCAGAGCCAAATCACTTGAGCTACTAAAATTGTCTACCCATTGTTGTTTCCACCATTAAGATCAGTCACATCTCAATTATTTTGCCATGTAAGATCCTTGTGTTTCCACCATCATTGTTACCAATCTTATTTCCTTCCATTAAGGGAACTAATCTTCTTACCTTAGTTATGAGAACTTGGCAAACAATAACTTCTCAATAAAGCGTTCAAGATAGAATAATCACTTACGGTCTAAATTTTGCATCAATAAAGTGCTTTTTCAGGAACGGGAACATTCAAGGACTTCACATTTCAGCACTTATTGCATAGATATAAACTATATGACAGGTTTTCAGCCGCTACATTGAAATAAAACTCCAAATCCCATAAAAATTTGTTAAAATTCCAAATAAGAACCATGTTAGGAGACCATAAGAGATATTTAAAACCTACATAGCAAATCTAAATCATGTGAAAAAAAACCCTTTGAAATATGGAAGATGCGACATCCATCTCCAAAGAGTGATGAGGACCTACATGATCACTCGCCTATAGCAAGAGTGATCCTACGTAAGTAAAAGTCCCAATGCAAAGAGCCATTATCCTACCTATCAAAATCAACCACTTGACCTATATTCAATGAGGACCTTCCTCTCACACAATACGAAGAGAATAGGACACCTATATTTCAATGCCATCTCCCTCATCCAAACGTCTTCCCATAACTTAACCTTATCTCCTCCTCCTAGAACAAACTCGATTCCTTGAACAATCTCATCTTTATAATTCGATATTGTTCTCCAAGTACTAGTACCAAATGAACCTTGCGGATGTCTAAGGGAGCCAACTTGCTCTTGTGGAACCATATTTAGCTCTAATCATCTCCTTCCACAAGTATCATGTCTCCGTACTAAATTTCATAACCACTTACATAATAATTTCATATTCATCAATTACAATCGACCTCGAGACATCCTTTGGATCTCAATGGGTTTCAAATTTTTTTTTTGTCTTTAAGTGCGTGTGAAAGCATGAAATGTGAGGGTATATTGGCCCAACCTAAAATACGTCTACCGATTCCGACAAGGAGTCTGTCGGTTTAGAGGTGTCTCAAATATCGATTAGTGATTAGTGAATAATGGTATGTCGAAAAGTCCTTGAACAATAAAAAAAGGAAATAAAAATAATAATAATAACAAAAAATCAATAAATAAATAAAGCAACAAATCATTCCTACCGGTTGTGTCTTCGTAGCAAGCCAATTAATGAAATATTAGAAAAGTAAATGGATAATTCCGATCATATCTTGGAAAACTGCATGTCCAACAACCCAAAAACTTATCTGTGATTTTGCAATCTTATTACGAATATTACTCCAATCTTGGGTAAAGTTTTTATTAAAATCAATTTCCAATGCTAATGAAGATTATTTCAAATTAGAACCGGCAAAACCAATCCGATTATTCAAGCTCACAAAAAATCAATGATCCAACATTTTCCTTTTCCCGGAGTTTTATCTTTGCCTACCTTGACGTCCCTAAAAATGAGGTATAACCAATTAATCGAACAATCATTACTTACTAAATCAAATTTACTCACAACCTACAACCCGATCAATAATTCATTAGGAAAAACAAAGAGAGAAGCTCATAAAGATGTAAACAAACATAACAACATCATTTTAAGTGGACGACAAGTTGTTTCACCTAAAACAAAAAAAATAAAAAAAGCTAATTCATCAAACAATCACCGCTTAATGGATCAAACGTACACGAAAAAGCAGAAAAACTCAGCCTCTGAACATATGAATAACTAAAAGCAATGCCTTAATCTGACAATCATAATATACAAAGATGCAATTCAAAGAAAAGGATACGTAAACCAAAATCGGATCATTTGACTTATGGGAAACCCCAAGATTTTATCTTTTCCCCAACATCATATATCTACTCAATTCAACATGAAAGTAAGACAAACCTCATAATAAAGCAAAAAAAACTGCAACACCTACGCACCTTTACCTCGAAACAAGACGCAATCCAGGATTTATACCTCGTCACAAGACCCAATTCAAACTGCCATCGATAAATAAGTCACTCAGATTTGGAAAATCAAAGCAAATGTAGAGAACCTACAACTCGACAAAAACAATAGTAGATTGACGTTTTTTATAAAACATACAATTCATGGAGAAAACCTATATTAAAGGAGCAACAAACGTGATAATCACATAAAGGGACATATGTTTCTTCTCGAATGCATCCTTGACTTCTGCAATAACAAGTAAAATATAACATATAACGGACATCATAAAAGTAGATCGAAAACACAAAGAAAGAAATTCTAAATCAAACCAAAAGACTACGTCGCATAGAATCAACCGCTTTCACAAAAATAATCCAAAAAGAACTGCATTTTACTCTGCAACATGATCACAACCAACATAAATACAAATGTTATGTAAAAATATGCCTGAAAGCTAAGAGGGAAACACACATCTATGTAAAATCTAACAACAAAGCCTACTAGAAAATGAACTCTAAGTAAATGATTCCACAAATCAACACAAAGGAATGAAAAAAAAAACAATATAAAAAAAATAACCATAAAAGTAATACAAAGCTATTCCGAAATTATGTTCTCAAATAGAACTAGGCATCACATAACAGAAGTGAGCTTGAATAATGTTAAACGTATGCAAATTTAGAGGAACTATATAACATTATGAAGATGGAAAATGAAATTCTGCATAACAAACCGTTGATATAACTATACCCTACCATTCCGGCCCATTCCTAAAACGCCAATTAATCCACCATAACTCGACTTACTTGGAAACATAAACGGATGTAAAAAAATAACTAAGAAGGGAGCTAAATGAAGCAACAAAATATTCTTTCGACTCTACCCAAATTTTTTTGATAGTGTAGGTCAACAAAAAAAATATATTCTCATCAAGCATCCAGGTTTTTCAATTTGCCCAATTGTTACATATATTGGTGTATCATTACTGATCAACTAGTTGCAACTTCATAGGTGTTGTTTTCTATTAATTAATTTTGCCCATGTTTAATGATGATTTATCTATCCTTTTACAATTCAGTCAAACATGGTACACCCAAGTCATTGATCTGACAAGAACATGGGCAAACAAGGTGAAAGAAGAATGGCGGGAGTTGGGATTGTTTGACCAGGGAAGTTGATGAAGAGGTCCATTAGTCCTACCCTAGTCATCGACCGCGGGAAACCCTTTGGACCTCAACATTTTTTTTTTAATCTTGTAGGGTGTGTGAATGCATGCAACGTGTGGGTATTTTGGCCAACCAAAAATAGCCCTCATGGCTTTGGCAAGGATTTCGTTCGTTAGAGGGGTGTCGCAAGATTGATTAGTGAATAGAGATATCTCTAAACACTGATAAACAATAAATAAATAACAAGAGCAAAATGAAGCAACAAAACATTCTTATTGGTTAATTCTTTGTTGGATGCAGTTTTCACCCCCATCCCTCCTTTTTTGGGTTAGCCTTCCCTGACAAAGATAAGGAGGCTGAGTCAATTAGCGAAACTTAGTAAAATAAATGGATAATTATGATCAGATCTAGGGAAACTCCCAGTCCAACAGCCCGAAAGCTAGTCGTGATTTCATCATCTTCTTGCGAAAGCTACATCAATCTGCGGCACAAGTTTTATTAAAATCAAATTACAATCCATACAAGTATTTGTAAAAAGTCCAAACTCATAAGTATAATTGAAAAATCATGAAAAATCTCTATCCTAAGTTCTCCTTCTCCCAAAATTTTATCTTTGCTTCCCTAAAATAAGGTATAATTGGACAGTCACAACTTATTGAATCAAATTGAGTCACAAACTCATAAGTAATTCAAAGTTGCAAATCCGCCTCAAAATACTTTCTCATGGCATGTTTATGAGAGAGACAATAGTAGGTGATTATAGAAAGAATGTGATCATAATTTATGTAAGAAAATATAGAAGGTGAACATAAATAGTGAGCTGCATGGATCCGTTTGTTAGCCAAGGGAAAATCATATGAGATAGGATAGATAGAAAAGATCATAAGCAAACATAACATCTTTTTTTAGTTGAAGACGATTTGCTTGATGGATCAAACTTACACGAAAACCCAGACAAAATAACTCAAAGTTGGAACATATGGATAACTAGTACCAAGCAAGCCTGGACGAGCTCTTTCCAAAAAGTTAGGGTATTTCTTGTCAACAATTGATAAGAAAATCCAAATTAAACTGAAACAGATTATTTAAAAACTTAAACATCATTTCGAGCTTGTACCTAAAATATTTTGCAGTTACACTTTGAATGCACAACTAAAACAGCAAAGGGAATGTGCTACCTAAATTTCTCACCTTTGGAAAATCTCAAGTAATTATAAAGTTGCAAACAGGATGAACTGCCACAATTGATTATCATTGGAGAAGATGGAGTCAATATTCCAAGAAAAGATAGGAGAGCTTCCTAACCTTACCCGGAATCACTCACCACACCCTGATTCAAAAAGAATTAAAGGGGGTCATGATAAGAATAAGCACGAAAATTAATTGTTAAAAGTCCAAGAGGCAAATCAACAATCGGTTAAAATATTAAGTCCCAGATCATTCATATTCCCTCACAAGGCCCACATCAATAAGATTCCAATCAACCATGGTGGAGATTGTTGAGCGTGTTTGGTCAATTTGAGTCAAATAATAGTCCCCCAGTGACAATTTAAGCTCAGACATAACATACGTGAACTCAAAATAATACAAACTAACACCAATCAAACTACACCAACCAAACTCATTCATAAAAGACTAACGCTCAAACATAATATATGTGAAGTCAAGTAATACAAACCAAAAACCAACCAAATTAATTTATGAAAAACTAAGGTAGAACGGCCTTTTAGGCTTAAGCTCAAGACATAAAATTTGTAAACTCAAAATAATACATACCAACACATAGTAAATTGATTCGTAAACAACATGTACAAACTGAAAATTTAATGTTTAGAAAACTCGTGCACAAAATCCTTGGCCACCTTAAATACAGTCTGTAATAGGACTAAGCCCACCATTAGCAAAAGTTGAAATAAAATAAACGGTATAAATTTATGCAAAGGCACATGCAGTACCTGTTGTGATGATCACTTGAAAGCTTCCATAATATTGGATTGATGTTTCACTTTAAAAAAAAAATATTGGATTGACGCTACAAACCAATAATCCCTTGAACTTGGCCAAGGAAAATCATGAAGAACCAACCCCAATCATAAAAATTGAAGAAGATGAAGCAAAATGGCAAACTTCCATTGACCATGGAAGGAATTAAATATTAAAAGAGACATCAATTAGCAACCGGGATTTGTAAAGAAATTGAGGCCAGACCTGTTCTATGCTTGGTGCAAAATCTCATTTGCCAAGGCAGCGTCCATAGGAATCCAACTATCGCTCTATCCTAATAACATATTCAATTCAAAATTAGATTCAAACTCTCCACGTCAACCAACCAAGATCCCATCATCTTGACTTGAAGGAAGAAAAATGGAGATCTGGTTTGCAGCATGACAATAGCCAACATTAGCAACCATCATAAGAAGTTATAACAAAGTGCCTATGAGACGATTCAATCGCAACTAAATCATCAAAGTAGCTAAGAGATCAAAATCATATCTTAAAAACACCATTCAGCAACTCTGATAAACTTATGTCTCCTCTGATAAACTTATGTCTCTTAAAGTCACCTCAGAAAATGAACCTCAAAGGAAAGCACTCTAAAGGAATGACACTTCACGAAAGGAAGATGAACAGAGATTCACAATATGCAAGGCAAGGAAAACTGAATCATAAACTTTGTGGTACTTAGCACTAGAAATGGAGAGCAAGTGTGATCAACAAAGCAGTCACCGACTAAAGGACGGAGATTAGCTATTTTAATCAATTACAACAAGGGTATTGATATTCGTATATATTAATAAACAATGAGAAAGATGATCTTACCAGGTCCTGAAATACATTAGAAAGGGTATAGGAATCAGATGAATTAAAGAGATCATAATGTGAAAGATACTCACAGAGCCCTAAATACATAAATTTGATCGTGATCGTGAACGTGAACCAAGATCGGATCGTTTTACTTATGAGGAAGAAAAATTTTGATTTACCATAAACGGAAATCACACATAATAAAAATCCCAAGGCAAATAAATAAAGACCAAAATAACAACAAATATATCGAAGATGCATACCATGGAAAATTGAAAACATCTTGATCATAATGCCTTCACCCACATCCGAATCACCCAGAAATAACACCACAAAAATAGACAGGCCAGTGAAGGAACTAAAAAATTAACTCTTGAATATTGTGTTTTGATCCATATGCATTTTGATCTTGAAAACTCAGAGAACCTCATAATTGAATCTGCAAGATGATGATAAGCTATCATGAATTGAAGCAAAAATAACTTTCTAATGTAATGAAGACAAAAGTTGCATCGATTCAACAGAATCATGGTAGATAGCAAACAGAGACAAACCAATCAAAGTTGTAAGCAAATATAATTTTTTTCACATAATTTTTTATCAGTGTTACCTTAAAACATCTTACAAAATGAATGCACGAGATCCAGATCTAGACGTATAAACCTTCAATTTGGAACTCATGCTGAAAATAAATCAATCGGCGTTGCCTTAAACATCTTCAAAAGTAAATGCATGAGATCCAAAACAAAAATAAAGAGAACAGGCTCGATTAAACCTACTTTTAAGTAAATAAAGTATCATTATGAAGACGAAACACAAGGTAACACCTTAGTACACAAAGTTCCATTTTAAACATCTCAAAAGAACTTGTTCTAATCTCGCAATCAGGATGATCTTATGAGATAACTTCTCTATCCAATTTGTAATGACGTTTGTAACTGTAATGCCAAGCAATAAGAGCCAAAAGAGTCCTCAGAGCATAAACAAAGCAAAACTAGAGAAAGAAAAAAAATACTTGAAGAAGATTTGTTCTCTTACGAAGCATAACGAGAATCCTTGTGGATGTTGTAATCAGCAAAAATCAACCCAATTCTCATTCACATTGTATCTGAATGTTCTCACGTAGCTTTAAAGTGATGGATGAGGGTTTTTCCAAATATCTCAATCCAGGATTTCCCCAAAGACAAAGAGATGGAGATTCAATTCGATTTTATTCTTTATGACGGGTTTTCTTTCGTCGTCTTCAAGTTGCTTCGTAGATCAAAACGATTTGATCTGGAATTGTCAAAATCTTTCACCAAACTTAAATGAAGAGAGACGATGAAAAAATGATAGTTGATAAAGTTCTTAAAGTTTGTTTACCAACAATGTGAAGTAAAGATCAAACATTTGTTGATCCAATCAGGTGGAATCCCCTCTTCACCTTGAAACTTCTCGGTTGTCTTTCACTCGTCACTCCATTGTCAACCATTGAAGACCAAGAAAAGAACCAACCTGTGAGTGAAATCATTTAGAATTTGAACAATGCTTCGAGTGGGAGGAGAGAAAACTTTCTCTATATATAAACAATAAACAAAAGTCTCATATTACAAAAGTGCATTTATCCAAAGGTGGGTTAACAGAGGTCAAAATAACATCAACAATACCACGGAAAACTCTCAAACCATCCTAGAATAACAAACCCACAAAGTAACACAAGCCATTGAAGAAAACTAGAAAGTTTTGATGTCTACATACCTATACCCCCTGGTGAGACACGTTTCAGATTTTCCTCGATCGTTAGAATCACTAAGAAGTTCCAAAAATCAAAGGGATCTATTAAGAACTTAATTATTTTTTTGAAGGTCATCTACTTATCATTAAATCCTTTGTTTTTCCATAACAAGCGCAGATCTAAAGAATTGCAACCATAGAAAATGGAGTTAATAAACAAAATGGAAGAAATTCTAAAGCAAAACTAAAAAACCCCCACAAATACTTTTTTAATCTACAGATAACAAAAAAAAATTGTCCAAATAAATGTCCACAGAAAACAACGCGTGCTCTGCATGCTACCATAAACGGAATTTAAATCAAAACAAGACAAAACCTTGAAGCCAATAAAATCTTATTTTAGAAAAACCTACATTCCAAAGACAAATATAACCTAATATGAAGATAACTATGGATTTAGTTGTTGCTGAAGCAAACTAGAAAATAAGACCCAAGTCAAAGACATCACGAAAAACTTCCCCGAACAAATAACAGAGGCCAGATCCACAACTAAGCATACGGTAGCAACAAGAATTCATAGTCAAGACACCAATTGAAGGAAAAAAGAGATCGTCCAATCCAACCACACGCCACACCTATCAACCACTTTGCAAGGAAATTCTATTAGAACCAAAATTTAGAGTAATCAATTCAAACAAGTGAAATAACATAATATGGAAGGAACAATGAGTTTGTACAGAAAAAACCATCAATCAAACCTTGACCCTCAAATCGTAGCTGAGTTTCCCTACAAAGATCAAGGAAAGCCAATTAATAAACATTCACCACTAATTATAATGAACCACGATTATAGTTAATTGCAAAAGATTAAATGAGGTGATACTTTGTTGAAGATAATCGTTTATGCCAAAAGTTTTTCTTGGTTCTCTGAAATTTTCCAGCTCTTATCCTTCAATGTTCAAAGTATTTCAGTGTTCAACATTAGGTTTTCAGTTTCAAGTTAAGATGCGGAAAAACTTTCATCAGTTGGTTGTTAAATTTCTTTTGAGGGGTTGATGACCAATAGTTCCAATCAGCCTCAAGAAACTCCCTTATCACATCTGATCACTCATGATATATCCAATACAATTGAATCAATGTATTGAATCAACAACACAGGAAAAAACATGTAATATAAGAAGCAACATTAAAAAGAGGTATGAGCTGAAATGCAACATAACACTATGAAAATTAATGAACATCTTGCGGAAATCATAACCGTCTATGTGAAAGCGTCCGACTTCCCTGATAAAATACGTAAATTAATTAAATAAAAGTCAACACCTACTGAACTGATGACATAAAGAACTCAAAATGACATAGATAACCAGTCAACATTCAATGAGAATTAACCCCAGAACCTCATGTTTATTTTTTATTTGTAAAGTTTCTTTTAGAAGCAAGACATGAAATATTTCACTGCAACAAAAAATGAAAAAGGTGTCGGCCACAAGGGCTACAAAACTTTGAGCCCAAGGGAGGGATTACAATGGATCTATTTACACCATGTACTAGAAAACTACCATAACAAAATCTGAAAATATCTTGTTGGGTGCTACCATAAACATGTTTAAAAGAGAATGCATGAGAACAAGTTGGATTTCATGCCTTCCTTATAGATCATGTCTATAATGAATCCAACAATTACATGGATCTAATGGAATAGAAAACCAACATACTTTAAATCCAATCATGAAATATAGCATTTCTTCAATAACTAGTCAAACAAGAAAAACATTACCGATATAATCACTTCTGAAAAAGTAGTCCTTTGGAAAACCATGCCCCAATCATCCCACTTGATTGAGAATTAACGCGTCTATATCTGATCATCTACCATCTGGGAGTTGAAAGTCTTATATTGAAACAATCACCATAAACCTTGACATAACAAAAATAGACGCAACAAAAAAACCTGGATGAGAAGAAGATGAACAAAGAACATTCTTATATCTAGACCCTATGTTTGCTTAAGGCAACATGACCCCAACCACCAATAGAATCAGTTGAAAAGGAGAGATGGTGATAGCTTTACCATGACTAGGATAGATGGTGATAGCTTTACCATGACTGTGAATGGATATTTAATAGAGAAGATAAAGACAATTCTTCTTCATTGATGACATTACGCTTCTCCCAGGAATTCTCTAAGCAAAGAAACAATCACTTTACGAGAACAGGTCTGAACTACAATTGACAAAAAGAAAACAAAATTGAAAAACTCATTTTTGTTGAAGACGATATGCTTTTCCCATATACTTATCTTGAGACATTGTGCTTCCCAAGCAAAAAAATGTAAATCTAATAAATAAAACAAACCAACAATAACCAAATTGATTTAGAAAAGACAACCAAATTAGCTATTAGAAAGCCCCCTTTCAAAATCTCTATCCTATCGTGCCACTTTATTATAATTAACCCAAAATCTCTCGTTCAGTCTGCAACACAGGCTACATAAGGGGAAACATAACGGAGAATGAAACTATCTAACCACCAAAAACATTATGTATGAGCTCACAAAAGTTTCTGATGTGATGATGGTGATGAATTGAGAACTAGCTACTACTAGATGTGCATACGAAACAACCACCCCTTCATTCTGATCAAATAAAAAAGGATTCGCACCCCATTAGAAAAACTGGAATGAAGCTAAACATCTTAAGGAATATTGTAAACAACCAGAACCGCAACCAAATTTCTTGGGCAAAACTAATTCATAAACTGATAAATAGTTCAATTCCAAAGGTGAAGCAAATTCATAAACTCGTAAAGAACTGGAAGACGACTACTTCTCAGAACTTCAATGTTAATTGGAATTTTGAAAAATTCCATTTGAGAGCAAACAAGAGTCTTCAATTGAAAATAATCACCTTTTTGTGATCTTCTTGAGATAAGCATCTATCAATTTGCAAGTTGTATGTAACCTTAATGGCAAGCAATAAGAGACAACGAGTCTGCTATTGAAAGTAATCATTTTGAGGAAAAATAAAGCAAGACTAAAGAAAGAAAATACTAGAAGCATATTTGTTCTCTTGCGAAGCACAGGGAAAATCCTTGTGAACAATTGAATCAGCAAGAGTCCCCCCAATTGTTTCCAGCAAAAATATCATGAATCTAGGTGGCGGGCTTCCACATTCTACGTCAGTTGTGTCTGAGCATTCTCTCAACCTTCAAGTTAGAGTTGAGAATCTACAATTTCATAAAACATCATTAAGTTGTGTTTCTTATATAACTTATATATGCAAGAAAAATCATATAAACCCATAATAGAGGAGATAAGAACTTAATTTTTATATTTGTTAAAAGACAACTATTTAATCTTGAATCCTTTGATTTTTTCCGTAACAAGGCAGATCCAAATAATCACAAACATCATAAAAACCGAGTCCAAAAATAAAGAGAAAAACTAGAAAAACCACTAGTATAGTTTGTAAATCTATATGTTTCATGAAAATTGTCCTTCAACATGATCAAAAGTTACCAAAAAAAACCAACAAAAGCTTATTTGACAATACAAAGGGAAAAGCCTACATGATCAACCAAAGACAAAGACAACTACGACTTGGTTATTTCTAAAGCCAACTAGAACATGAGCCCCATGTCAAAGAAACCACAAATTAAATAACACAACCCAGATCGAAAAAGTCTCGAGATGTAAAAAAGAAATTTTTTTGAATTTATATAGTCGAATGGAACTAAGCACACCAAAACCACCAAAATTCGTAGTCAAGGCACCAATTGAAGGAAAACAGAAAACATCCAACCGCACATATCCACCACATGGCAAGGAAATTCAAATAGAACACAAATTTGCATCCAAACACAAGCTATGGAAATTAAGAGGAATCAATTCAATCAAATAAAACAACATAATGTAGGAGGAACAATGAGTTTGTACACAACAAACCGTCCATGAAACCTCTACCCTCTCATTCCTAAAACATCAATCCAGTATTACTTGAAATATAGAAACAAATATATATGAAACAAAGAAACGAGATAGTCAATTACCATCATCAGATCTCGCATGACCACACACAAGGGGGATTAATAACAACCAAAATATGGAAGATCCATACCATGGAAAATCAGACACATCATGATAATAATTCAATCACCCTGAAAAAACAACCACATAAGTAAGACAAGCCAGCAGATGAAATTAAAAAAGTTGCTACACTTACCAAGGGAATTGTAGAATAAATGTATATTGACATTTTTACAAACATGTAGAGAAACTATAACTAAAGGATCAAGAAACTTAATCATCATGTTGGTTGGCATTTATGTCTGCAATAAAAAGGTAAATCTATCAAAATTACAAATATCTTAAAAATTGATTCCTGAAAAAAAATATATATAAATCAAACCCGAAACCCCTTTCAATAATCAGCAGATTTCACGAAAAAAGTAACCAGTAATAATCGCACTTGCTCTACAACAAAAAACAAGTTTCTATATCAAAGCCTCAAAAAATTAATCGACTAAACCACTCTCAAGACAATCAATCATTCCAACCTTAGCTAGATGAGATATAAAAAAATAAAAAGATTCATAAACAACATAGAAATATCAAAATGATACCAATCTCAGGAAATACATGTTTGCTATATTGTTGAAAAACATATAAAAAATATCAAACTTGGTTGGAATACAAACGTTGGAATGAAAACAGACATTGTAACAAGGACCGTTATGAATGGCACCATTAGTGTTTGTTGTAGGGAAATTGCACCTCCCAGAATGTCACTGACAAGTGAAGGAAGTGAAACAATTAATAGGACAATCATCACTTCTTGAATCAAATTGAGTCAGAAAGTGATAGATGATCAATAGTTTAATCAACATAAATAACCCCCTTGTCATGTCTGATCGTAATGTTGTTGAATACAGTCAAATCGACAAGACAATAAATAACATGTAGTACCATAAAGAAAGCTATCAAAGAGGAATGAACTGATATAGTAGGAAGCCCTATGAAATAATGAAGAACAGTAGTAGTTTGATTTCCTGTCACGGAAATCATTAAGCACCTTTCAGAACATTCGACTGCCCTGGAGAAAGACATGCGTACAGTAAAAAACAAATGAACAACACCAACTGAATAAATGTCATGAAAAACTCGAAATCATGCAGCATCTTTGATAGCACTCACTCGACTTCCCTTTACATCTTATGTTAAAGAATAAAAGGTGATCATCAAAAAACATTCAAATGAATCATACTAACATAGGAACAAAGACATGCTAATTAAATAAATAGAGTAAACAAATGCTACCATAGTTTAATCTTTTCTTGACGATGGTTTGCTTTCTCCCATATTTCTTAGGTGTGATTCCCAAACAAAGTGGTAAAAAGCCAACACATATGAACACTTATCATTCGAGCAAAACCAAATCACATATCAATAATTTAAACTTAGGTCTCGAAAATCCAACTGTAAACAGGTATCGAACCACTATAACCCACTCCCCGAAAAATGCCATAACAGAGTATAACCACGCCAAAACCAAGAATACTCCGGAAAGGTAATCCTATCTTCAGGGTGTCCCAAAAGGTCCAATCTCCTCGACAAGACAATAAGTAACATAAAACACAATAAGTAAAGAGATGAATGACAATACTGAAACACCATTTTGAAAACCATTGAAAACCCCTAGTAACTTATTTCTTTACAACAATAAACAAAGAATAAATAACACGACCTAAGGGAAAGAGATATCACCCAAAAAGAAGAATAGGCACCAAATAAATAAATAACGCTTGGTATCAACAAAATCACCTAATCATTTTGTGCCTTGTACCACAAAGATTTGATGCACTACAAAAACTGCAAATGGAATGAGTTTCCAGAATTCTTATCTTTGGAAAAGCTCGAGTCATTATTACGTTGCAAAGGGGATGAGCTCTCAAAATTTCTTATCATTGGTGAAGATGGAGTCAATATTCCAAAAATGGAAGAGAGCTCCCTAACCTTACCCGAAGTCACCCACCACACCCTGATTCAAAAAGAATTAGAAGGGTTCATGATAAGAATAAGCAAGAAAATTAATTACTACAAGTACAAGAGGCAAATCAACCATATTGTTTCATAGTAACTAAGGTACCAACAACAACAAATTAGTTCATAACTAAGCGGGAATTGCCGTTTGGGCTTAAGCTGGAATGGTCGTTTGGGCTTAAGCTCAAGACATAAAATTTGTAAACTCAAAATAATACATACCAAGTTACCAACACATACCAAATTGATTCTTAAATAGCATATGGGAACTCAAAAATTAAATATTTTGAAAACCCTTGCGAAAAAACAAAGATTCGCATCATGCCCCTTCATCAAAATTATCCTTGGTAACCTCAAATGCAATCTGCAATATGAATAAGCCACAATAAGCAAAATCTGAAATAACGTAACAGTATAAATTTCTGGAAGGGCACATACAGTTCCTAGTGTGATGATCAATTAAGAACTTCCATAACATTGGAATGATGCTACAACACAACAATCCCTCGAACTTGGCGAAGAAAACCATGAAGAACCAACCCCAACCATAAAAACCAAAGGAGATGAAGCAAATTTTGAAAATTCAGTTGATAAAATAATCACCATGAAGGAATTAATAATTAAATGAGACCTTAAATTAGCAATCAACATTTGCAGTTGAAACAGAGATCAGACCTGTTCACTGTCAATCACTTTTTTGTCAAGGCAGGGTCCGAAGGAATATTATTATGTATAGATCCATCCTAATAACATATTAAATTCAAAATTAGTTTCAAACCCTCCATGTCAACCACCCAAGAACCCATCATCTTCACTTGAAGGAAACACCTAGAAACTTGCCTACAGCGCCTGGATTGCAATCAAGATCCAACCAAACATCTTCAGGGGAGGTTATAGCATGTATAAAATTGCAATACCTACACACGAGAGTATCTACTTCTTTACAAAATATCAATAGATTGACTTTTATTATAAAATGTAGAATACATTTAGAGAAAAACTATAATTAATTATTAGTGAGGTGCTGAAACTAACTAGTACTGGATTGCAATCAGATCCAACCAGACTAAGCAAATAGACTGAGGATTCATATATCAGAATATAAACATTATTTACACAAAAAGAAAAATAAATATGAATTATATAGTCAAATGGAATCAAGCACGCAATAACTTCCAAAATTCATAGTCAAGGCGCCAATTGAAGGGAAAAAAGAACCACCAACCTCACCTATCCACCACTACATGAGGAAATTCAAATTGAACGCAAATTTGCCTCGAAGTACAAATTTATCCAAATTTAGAGGAATAAATTCAAACAACAATAAACCATCAGTGAAACCTCTACCTGCTCATTCCTAAAATATAAATCCAGTGTTACTTGAAATCTACAAATGCAATATGAAATAGAGAAATGAGACATTTAATAAAACAATTGCGACTATCTGGAATCAACCACGATTGTAGTCAATTCGCAAAACATTAAATGAGTTGATTCTTTGTTAAAGATAATTATAATGAACCATCATTATAGGTAATGAAACATGACTCTACTAAAAGTTCTTCTCGACTTCCCTTCACAAAAAGTTAAGAAAATAAACACAACTAATAGAGAAGTAGAGTAAAAACCAGTAAAAATCAACAGTTTTAATTCAGCCTCAATTCCTTAGGCATAGCCAATTCATAAACTAGTAGTTCAATTTCCTAGGCAAAGCCAACTCATAAACTTGTAAAGATCTGGATGTCCATACTAAACAGAGAACGATTATACCCACAAGCTAATCCTTTATACATATCCAAATGGGAAGAAGTATTTGATGCGCTATTTTAGTAGCACACAACTTAATACCCTGCTTTGTGATTGTAGTATAGAATAAGTAAGGATCGTTTTGGACCGGGGATTAGAAGGCTTGTCAATTAACTCTAAGAATAGCTAAAAGACAACTAATAATCTAATTAATTAAATAATTGGGGATTGGATTTTCTAAATTAAACTATGAAAATAACTACGAAAATTACTGAAAAGATAATAAAACTAAAGGGATGGCAAGATGAGAAATTAACTAAGGGTTTATCTCCACACACCAAACATATGCTTATAAATCAATCTTCAATAATCACTTGCTAACTCGTGAGAGACAATGCTCAAGATTAACCATGACCGCACTGCATTAATCTTATTATTTTTCCAAGTTCGTTGAATTAAACTAAGCGTCGCTTTCAAACTATTCTTATCATGATATCTAAACAGGAATCGCAAGTTAGACAACAATCTAAGATCATTAAGTTTTGTGGAAAATATGAACACTGACTAGGCAATTACAAGTATGATCAGCATCTTGTTCTTGCCTAGGTTTTTACTTAACCTTACCAACGTTCCTTGGTATTTACTACTTGTGAATACAGGATTATAACAATTAGGTGAAACTCTCATATACTCTAGCCCCAGATCCTAGCATGCTTACTAAGTTGGCCACCTTAACAAACATACGAAGAAAAGTTCACTATAAAGCAATTAAGCAAAACACAATCACTAATAGCAAGGAAGATTAAATTCAATTAATTTATAAAACACATGTTCGGGGCTTCGAATCCACCCCTAACTAAGAGAAGTTTAGCTGGACATATTAATTATGTTCAAACAGTAATTCATAATCAATAATCAAACTAAAATAAGTAAAAGAGTTGAGAGATGAAACAAAACACCGTCGCCTGATCCGTGGTGGTACCGAGTAGAAGTTGGGGTGCGAATAGCGCGAAGGAAGATATCCCTTCCTCCCGATCTCTGCTTCTTCGGTCTCTGCTCCAGTGAGAAGAGGATGCGAGGGGGATGGTGATGAAGGCTTTGGCTGAGAACGAGAAGGGACGAAGAGGGAAGGAAGAGGGACTGAGACAGTGGCTAAGGTTTGGCGAGGTGGCGATGGGTGGCGACAATCAAAGACAGCGAGAGAGAGAGAGGGACTGAGACGAGGGTTTATCGATGATAGTGGAAGCGATCGGCTGAGAGAGAGATCAAGGTGAGAAGGAGAGACTTTGACGATGGCTGTGTGGCTGTGATGGGAGCGAAACAGGGAGAGGGTTGTTGTTGCTGATGGACTGTTGCGATGATGGGTTAGGGCTTGTTGTGGAGGCTATCGATGGGGAGGCTATTGCTGGATGGATCGATTCCCTCTCAAGGCAAGGTATCGTCCCCTTTTTATACTCGTTTTCTACTTTGTGTGGTTTCCTTGTTGGTGTGGATTCCTTGTTTCCTTGTTTGTGTGATTTTCTTGTGCAACTAGTAGCTAATTTGCTCCACTTAGCTTCTATTTTAGAATTTTGTAATTGAAAACCTACACAAACACGAAAATAGCAATTAGTATCATAATTAACAAGTAATAGCTAAATATATATATATATAAATATGGTACTAAAAATAGCCTAATTATGCCCCTATCAGTATTCACAACTTCACTATTTAATAACAAAATTTTTGAAAAAATCCATTATGATCATTTAAAGACGAGTTTTTGTGATCTTTTTGAGATAATCATCTATCCAATTTGCAATGTCGAATGTAACCATAATAATAAGCAATAAGAGCCAAGAGATTCCTTATTCAAAATTAAACAATTTGAGTATAAGCAAAGCAAGACTGAAGAGAAAAAAAAATACTAGAAAAAGGAAGATTGTTCTCTTACGAAACACAAGGAGAGTCCTTGTGAATAGTCATCTTGAACAACTGAAAACTAGATTTACAAGACCTGGATGAACGTTTGGCCATTTTTGTGGTAGACCTACTTCAATTCTTTCTCATCCAAGGCATCCCTTGGGCCAAAGAGTCTAAATCACATAAGCAAGGGAAAGAAGATTCACTTAGAAACCTTGTTGGTTCAAGAACAGTGAAAACACGCAAAGAAAGAAAGAAACAAACCTGAGGGAATTTGTAAGAGAAGATCCTTCCATGCAGAAATACTCCATTCAACGAAACACGAAAGCTCTTTCACAGGATACCCAATTCAAATGCAACACGTAAAGATAAACCACAACTCATTGGCTAAAGGAACCATACTAGTTTGGAAACAAAGAAAAGCTAATAAAGACCCACCAAACACAACCATTTCTTAGTTGAAAAGATGCAACCGCAATTCGTAGAACTACACATAAATGATAGCCTTAGATTGAGTATGCAACATCATAATAAGCTACCATAAATGATAGCTGAAAATCACCTTGTAATCAAGATTTCTGCAGAGTTTTGAATGACTAAGAGGTGGATAACTGCTCTACTATTTCGAATAGTGAAAGGATGAGTAGATTTGGGGTGCTAAGAAGAATGTTTCAATATTGCTTTAAAAAAAAACCAGTCTTTAAATTCAAAATCAAATTAAGACAACTGCTTATATGGGGTTTTTGGCTAAATGATACATATGACTGGTCCTCCTGGATTAAACTTACAACTTTGTTCAATTGTGTGCATGGGCGAACCTTAACCACAGAAAATCAAGCCAAGAGGGTCTAATCATTATGAATATTACGAATAGGCGTAGCTTATATGAGGGAAATATGGAATCAATTAATCACTTGTTATTTCAGTTCCTTTCTCAGACGTGTGGTGTAGCATCATCTCTGATTGTGGGGTTCCCCTTCCAAATGGCGTGTCATGTAATCCTTCGTTCAACAATGGTTTCAGAGGGGTTTTTTCTTCTCAAGACAGTTGGTTCTGTAAAGGAGCTTTCTTGGCTTTATGGCAAGAGAGAAATAGGTGAATTCACGAGGTAGAAGTCAACAAGTGCATTTCATATATCGAATAGAACATTGTCTTGACACGAAATAAAACTCTCCAATGTAGTTTGCAATCCCATTTTGAGTTTTAAAGAGTTTGCAATTAATTAATTCATTTAGAATTCTAGAAATAAACCAATATCATGTAGCTGCAGATATAGACTAATATCAATTACCCTGATTTCAGCTTCTTTTTTTCTTTTTTTTTCCTTAGTTTCCTAGTTGGTTTATTTGTTCTCTTGTAAAGGTGATTCATTTCTTCTCAGGCATTACAAGCCTTAAAAGACAACTGGTTTGTAGGATTTTTATGCCCCAATTCAAGTGTGTCAATAAGGTCCTTTATTTATTTGAGTTCTTAAAACACAGAAAATATACACTTCTTAATATAGGTTTCATAATGAAACGTCAAAAGATACTGACTGTATACGTAAATATAGGTTTCTTAAAGATACTGACTGTATATGCAAATATAGGTTTAAGATACACTTCACGAGTATCTTATTGAACTCAACTTCCTCTTAATTTTATTCAGAGTTGTAGAAACAAAGTAGATGGAACATCACTTCCATGTGTGGCTTTGCTCCTTCCTTCTAATTAGCCCCCACCAACACTTGACCTACATCCATATACAACACACTTATTATAGTCTTCTAATATTTATCAGTATCTCTCAAACATAGATAGTACACACTTACCTACCTAGGTTTTTTTTATTTTTGCCCCTACTAGTTATTTCTTCTTGAATTTTGTGTTATATTATGCGCGGCACTTTCACCTTAACCCGTCCAAAACTGACCCGGTGTTAGGAAGAATTGAGTTGAAGTTTTTTCTTCTTCTTCAATCAGTTGATTGGAATTAGAGTGTCGAGTACAAGTAGGTCAAAAAGATGTTCCACCAAAAAGAGGAAGTGATGTATTAATATCACAATTGGCACGACCAGTAACTATAAAATTTTATTTCTTCCCCATGGATAATGAATTTTAGTTATTCTCTAGAGAACATAAAGTACAATGATATATTATCAAATCGTTTATAAGATACATTAACGATATTCCATCGAACCAATCATATTCTATATAGTATTTCTCATCGAAAACCTGTACAAAACCAAAAACAGAATATATAGCTCAAAGATTCAATTTCCCATGTTTCACCAAATATAACACTCGCACTAAGTCTCCATACAACACATTTCACAAGCTCAAATCAACATTTTTGAAAACCAAGAGATTTCAATAAAAAAAATAGATAAATAACACAATTTTAGTTCATTTCCATACAAGCTCAAAGGCAATAATACTAACCTATCTGAAAATTGCATCTGAATCAAAGGACTCTCTTTGACACTGCAATGAGCTGGAGCGGATGCTCGATATGTAAATTTGACATCCGCCTTTGTTTTCGTCTCTCCTCCTGCACTACCACCATTTCCAATAGCGATCGAATCCACCTCTTGCTCCTCCTTACGCTCTCTATTCTCCTGCAAAATCATCTTATCCATGGTGGAATTAATAGAGCAGTCCCTACTCAAATCCGCAGCAACAATCACTCCTCCGCTCTTATTCGTTCATCTCTTAGGCAAAATAATCATCTACCCAATTTGCATTGTTGTATGTAACCATAATAATAAGCAATAAGAGCCAACAAGAGTCTTCAATCCAAAGTAACTAATTTGACTAGAAGCAAAGCAAGAATTGAAGAGATAAAATCCTAGAGTGGATGAGTTGTTCTCTTACAGTACACAAGGAGAATCCTTGTGAGTAGTCTTCTCGAATCTTGGGGGGCTTTCGCAGTAGGGTTTCTCCAGTAGTTAGGGTTTAGCAGATTGTTTGTGATGGAGGATCTTCCGTAGTATCCAAGTTGCAACATTGATCTTGAACCTGTTTCGAAACGTTTCACCGTGAAACTTGTTGATATGAAGATCGGTTGGTTCTCTTACACAGCAGAACTGTAATTAGCAAGAATGGTGTTGAATCTTGGTGGGCAAGCATGCGTGCGTGCATCGATTGTGTCTGAATGAACGTGCTCTCAACATACCTTGCTTGGAGTTATGGTTCTCCTGTCGATTGAAATGTAGATTAGATAGAGTTGTTCAAGTTTCTTACCTAGCAAGCAGCGAAGAAGATAAAACGAGCGTTGAAGAGCAAGCAAGAAAACGGAAGCAAGATCGCTTAGGGTTTTCACGAACATCACTCCTCCTCCAAAGAGATGGAGACTCGAATGTTCAGTTATTTCTTTGTTTCAATTCCGTCGTGTCGTCTGTCTTCAAGTTTGCTTCATCAAACAAAGAATGTCGGTCGGGTCGGGTCAATCTTTCATCGTCAAGAAACTTACTTGGATTCAAAATTCAAAGAGAGTGAGAGAAAGAAGATGAACAAGACCAAGAAGGAAGTTGTTTCTTACCAGGCAAAGGGAAAGGGAAGTGAAATGAAGATCAAACACTGCCATGGATTCGCTCAGGTGGAATCCCCTCTTCGATCGCCGTGAAATTCTTTCTCGGCCATGAAACGACCGTTTCAAGAAATGGAACCTGTTTAGGATTTGAAACACAGAGATTCGACTCTCTCTCTCTCTATTTATAGGTTTTGGATTTTCCCGACCGTTGCATTGCGTTACGTTCAAGGACTTTCATGTAAGCCTTCCTTCCAGGTGGGGAGGTTTTGTTTTGTTGTCTTATGGGTGAAGTCAAGTTACAGTGACTCCAGCAATTTTACCCAAATTGGTGTACCGGGCTCACCTGGTTTTGTTTCCATTTATTCTCTCTCTTTTTTTCTTCCTTTACCCCTCCCAGTCCAAATACCACCGATAGGGTTTGAACTAGGGCTGAACAAAAAACAATCAAATCGATCGAATCAATCAAAATTGAACTGCCGATCAGTTCGATTCGGTTTCGATTTTAAAAAATTCAAAACCGAAATGATCGGTACGGTTTTCAGTTTCTATGTGATTTTAACTGACAAAACCGAACCGATGTAATAAATAATATATATTTTATGTAAAAACATTATAATATGTTTAAAATAGTCAGTCAATTCGGTTTTATTTCGATTTAACTCGGTTTGATTCGGTTACGGTTTGCATAAATTAGAATAGTTTCGGTTCAATTTTATTAATGGTCGGTTCGATTACGGTTTGAAATTTTTAAAACCGACCAAAGTGGGTTCGATTAACGGTTTAGGTGAAAAACCGAACCGTCGGTTCGATTTTCAACCCTAGTTTGAACCTTAGATTTGTGATACTATTATTAGTCATGAGCCTACCAGCAAAGCTAGTACCATTAGTAGTTTTGGTTTCCTTGTTAGTGCAATTTTACCCATATTCACCCACCTAACATATTATTTCAAAAAAAAATTACCCATATACCTCGCAGTGCACTCTGCGAACATAATTTTTTTTTCTATTTTGAGCGACTTTACTAAAATGACCATAACTTGCTTATTTCAAAACATTTTCAAGTGATTCAACTTGTGTTTATTAGATAACTGAGAGTACTACAACTTTTGGGTTTTGACCAACATCAGAATAGGTCTTGATCAAGCACATAATTTGGTCGAATGTCAGGAACACTATCCTGTTTTCATTTTTCGAACAGTTTTGCGCGACTTTAGTAAAATAACCATAACTTGCTCATTTCAAAACATTTTCAAGTAATTCAAGTTTGTTTATTAGATAACTCATAGCACTACAACTTTAGATAACTCATAGTACTACAACTTTGGATGAGCTTGAGAATCAGTCTCAATTGAGGATTTAAGTTGGTTTGAAAGTTACCCTGTGTTTCTTTTTGAGTTTTGAGTTTTGAGTTTGGGTTTGTCTGTTATGTTAAGTTATGCATATTTATTGAGTTTGGATTTAAGGGTTTCAACTTTAAGGGGATTTTGAGAGTTTTCGAGGGAGATGGAGGATATTTGCCAGAGATTTGAGTGTGGAGAGAGATTTGAAAGAGGATATTTCGAATGGGGGAGGGAGGAAGCATTGTCGATTTGAATGGTGAGGGGGGAAAATGAATGGTTTTGATTTATATAGGTGGTGTAAGAAAGTATGGTGGTGTGAGAAAGGTGGGAGAGTAGAATGGTGTGAGAGAGGAATTGGTGGTGTGAGGTAGTCGTTGTCTTTCTTTTTTCCTTTACCCCTCCCAGCTCTCACCCTTCCATCACAAATACCACCTGTAGTTTGAACCTTAGACTTGTGATATTATTATTAGTCACGAGCCTACCAGCAGAGCTAATACCATTAGCAATTTTAGTTTCCTTGTTAGTGCAATTTTACCCATATTCACCCACCTAACACGGTAAAACAAAATAAACTATTATAATTGAACTAGCACCTTAGCACTATGCACGCCACGATTGCCTATTTGCTATTTTAACACATGCTCAATTTACGTTGTTGAGTTTTTTATTAATTAAAATTAAGTTTCACGTAAAAATTATGACATACCATTAATATGTTTTATAAAAGCAATATATAATTAATTGGTTGTACCTATTATTCAAAAGGATAATTTAAAAATGTATTGTTAACATCGTAAAAGAACATATAAGAGCCAAAACGGTTTGTTAGGTTAATTATTGAGTTAGGTTAATTCTGTAATTATTTAGGGCATTTTTTAAATTAATGGGAATCTGAAAATTTTTAATGGCATTGTGGTAAATATCATAAAAGAAAATTTATCAAGTTTTGAGGATTCTGAATGGTATGCTTAGTACCTCAAGATTCTAGGAAGGCGTTAACTAACGAATCTGAGTCAATTTGGCAAGTTGACTCACTATTTTCCGAAATACACCAAGTTTCATCTTTTGTCTAACACATCAAACTTTTCAGACATTTTCTCCTCACTCTTATGATTGATTCTCTAAGGTTGGTTGTGTGTGTGTTGTACACCAAAAGTTATACTGAAGACACACGTCAAAATATCCATGAAATCCAAAATTTATCAAACATCAATTAATACCCCAAATATGTAATTCTAAGCAACTCTTAATCCAATCCTGATAAACCCATTGTAGACCTGGCAATTTGGCCAGAACATGATAACACGGTCCGAAACCAACTCATTATAAACGGGTCCAGGTCATATGGATTTTTTTTTCATGTCATCTTGGGTTGACACGTCTGACTCCTTACACTAGCTGGTTCGTTTTTAGAGATGACACCCTTGACCTGTTAACTTTCGAATCAAACGGGTCTATCATGTCAAACATGGCGTTTGGTGTTAGTTTCGTCAGATTTAACAAATCATTTTCAGGTTAATGGGTCATGTCATTTCGGGTCAGATTGCGTCAGGGTATAAACATTTTTTTTTGTTGAATTAGGTGAAATAGGTTTGGTCATGTCAACCTTTTTTCCAAACAGGTCGGTTTTCGTGTTTTATTTTTCTGACCCGATATCAAATGGGTTGTGTTTGTTTCTATATAGGTGACCCGACACAACCCGCCTCATTTCCACGTCTAATCCATTGATATATACGTAGGTAAGGATATTGGCGTTTGATTTGCATGTTTTTTGTGCGTGCGATTCGTGCTATTGAGAAATGTAAAAAACAAACTCGATAAAGGAAACATGGAGGGGGTTATTGGGTTTTTTTATTTCAACTACAATGACAAAATTACCCTTTGCAAAATTTCATGATATGATAAAAATGCCTCATGCGTTGAAGCACACATGCAGGTATTATTCATCCGACCCTTCGCTTTTGAAGTAGAAGAGATATACACAAGAGAGAATAAACTAGCAAACCAAATTGCTTTTTTGAAATCCGAATGATGTTCGATCCAAAATCTTATTTAATGGTACAAATCTCAATATGAATTCGATAAGTCGTAGTCAAATCCGAATCCGGTCCGAAATCACTTAATATTGTAATTTTTCTTGTATTATAAAATAATTTATTAAAAATCTAACTAAAATCAAATAATCATATAATATATATATAAGGATGTGTTTATAATTAAGTGCTAAAATAAAATACAAAATAAAAATACAAAAAAAAAATAAAAAAATAAAAAAAAAATTAAGTGCTAAAATGACTAAAAACACCTTCATCTTAATATTAATACCCATAATGTAAAAATATTTAAACTAAGAGTGAGGCTAGGGAACCAGGTTTTGTAGCCATGTTTTATAACCAAGATGATGTGGCATCGTTAGAGGAGGTTTTTTACAACCTCGAGATACACATAAAAACTTTGGACATTTTATCATTATTTCAAGATCACGCCACGTCACCATGGTTACAAAAAATGGTTTCCTAGCATTTTCGTTAAGTTAAACCCGAATCTGATCCGATAAGCAATCACAATTCAAATTTTACATTTATATCCAATTCGAATAAAAAAATTCAAATCTATATCCGATTTTATCGAATCAAATCAGATTTTGGATAAAATCAAGTTCATAGACACCCCTTACTCACTGATGGTTGTTAAAGATATTTTTGTTACAACCCAAAGCATGGAGAATATAACTCAACTCTACAATCCATGGACTTCTCATTGTATACACCCAAATGGATGAAAACAACCCATCCAAAATTTAATATATATTGTGGTTCTAACAAACGTTCTAGTGCATACATTGCGTGCGATTAGTGCCAGGGTGAGAAAGGTGAGAAACAGAAGAAAAAATATGAGAGATATCGATACTCGAGAAACGAATAAGGGGTGGATTATTGGGTTTCTTATTTTTTTATAACTCTAATGACAAAATTACCCCGTACAAAATTTCGTTATATAAGGAAATTGCCTCGCATGTTGAAGAAGCACACTTGTAGGTACTATTCATTCGACTCTTCGCTCTTTAAGTGGTAGAGATATACACAAAATGGGAATAAACAAATCGAATTTAGACCAGATTGCTTGTCTAAATTTTGGATCTTGTCCAATCCGAACTCTTATTTAATGGTACAAATCTCAGTGACTTAATATTGTAAATTGTGGTGAAATCTGAAATCCGATAAGTTGTGGTCGAATCCGAATTCGATCCTAAATCACTTAATATTGTAAATTTTCTTGTATTATCAAAAAAAATTATTAAAAAACTAACTAAAATCAAATAATCGTATAATATATCTAAGGATGTGGGGTTGGGTTTTATTCAAAAAGCCTTTTTGCAATTAGGGAATAGATAATTTTCTTACATTCCAATATGACAACTTTACATGAGATGTGAGACTATTCAAGCCAACATACAAAATCCAACAATAGCTAGCATTTGCATCAGCACAATACACATTAAATTTATTTATACACATAAAATATGAGAAGAAAATGAAGGTAAGAGGAAACAAGAAAAGTAAAAATCAAGAGCAAAAAAGAAGAAATGCAGTTTATATCTTAGTGAAAATGTTTCATCTCCTTACCTTGGATGAGTAACAGTAATATTTTGCTTTGGTTGAGTGTAGAAAAGTAAACACATGTTCTCGAAAGAGTTATGAATGGTTGATTGTATAAAATTCTTATATAGTTGAATTAAGGATAATATGATGGCATGCATAGATGATATAAGTGATTATCAGTGTAAAAAAAATAATGACACATAAGATTAGGAGATTAACCAAAAATGCAAAAAGTTATTAGTGTATAAAAACTGGATTTAATTAGAGTAGTAGTAGTTAGCAATCTTCTTCTACAATAATGTTTAAAGTTTCATTCATGTTGTATAGTGTGGTTTTCATGTTCTAAATTCATGAGCAAACTAGGAAATAATATTGCAGAATGTTAAAGTTGAAGTGTGAGCTGTAAGTAGTATAATAATTGATTTCTACAAAGAGATGGCATCATGCATGGTAGGTAATTGTCTTTCTCAAGCTAAGCTTATGATTATGTGATTTTTTGCATAAATCGGATGGTCTTGGTGGAGGCTTCTCTTTACAAGTTCCTTTTGATGACCATGATATTATGTATTGGTCTCCCAATCAAAGCAACAATGGCCAAGCTCATACCTCATAATCGTTGCAAAGCGAAACATATTAACTTATATCTATATTTGAAAATATTAACATCATCTCTAAAACACAGTTCGTGAGCGTTTGAGAAATGACATTCATTAGAAATTTAGATGTAGAAATGACAATGTTGTTTTTTAATTAACTCATAAACAAGTGAAAATGGAAACATAGATTTTCATTAACAGGTCGAGTAAAAATTTAGGGTTAATTTGGTTTTGGGTCCCATGATTTATACCAACTTTGAGTTTGGCCCTCATTAGTTTATGCCTAATTGAGTCTAATAATCTATTAGAAGAATAATTGAGTTTAACCCCGATACTGACATTGACTGCCCCAATCAACATTAGTCATATACAATACTTTCCATGATTGTTTCAATATCAATAAAATTCAGAAATACCATTTACTTTGACTGCACATGCAAGTCACATGCTGGGTCTAAAATAACGACAAAATTCATTTAACGGCTGAATATCTCTTTACAAATCACAAAGACATCCAACAACTTACCTTCATCTCATTCACCTTCATCAAACCAACCCAAAATCTACACTACCCACTTTATCAAACATCTTTCTAAATACAAGAAAAGATTTTGAAAGTAGATGGGATGGGTTTGAGTATTTAGTTTACTCATCGTTCCCACTCATCACTATTCACTCATCATCCATCTGACATAGATGATGATCCCTCTTATCCGATTTCCAGTAACAAAATTAAAAACCATTTTACGCATACTCATATGTCGAATACTTTAATCATCCCCAAGTTGTCATCATTTCTATGACACCCTTGACCCGTGTCAATCTGTTGGACCTGTTAACTTTTGAATCAAACTGGTCTATCGTGTCAAACATGGCGTTTGGTGTTAGTTTTTGTCAGATTTAATAGATCATTTTCAGGTTAATGGGTCGTGTCATTTCGGGTCGGATTGCGTCGATGTATAAACTTTTTTTTGCTGAATTTGGTCAAACAGGTTTGGTCATGTCAACCCTTTTCCAAGCAGGTCAGTTTTTGTGTTTTATTTTTCGAACCCGATATCAAATGGGTTGTGTGGGTTGTCTTCGTTTCAATATAGGTGACTCGACAACCCGCCTCATTGCCACGTCCAATCCATTGATATATACGTAAGTGAGGATATTGGTGTTCGATTTGCGTGTTTTTTGTGCATGCGATTCGTGCTAGTGAGAAACGTAAGAAACAGAGGAAAAAATATGAGAGATCGAGACTCGATAAAGGAAAAAAGGAGGGGTTATTGGTTTATTTATTATTTTAACTACAATGACAAAATTACCCCTTGCTAAATTTTGTGATATGATGAAGATGCCTCACGCGTTGAAGCACACATGCAGGTATTATTCATCCGACCTTTCGCTTTTTAAGTAGTAGAGATATACACAAGAGGGAATAAACTAATCGAATCTGACCAAATTGCTTGTCTGAAATTCGAATCCTGTTCGATCCGAAATCTTAATTAATGGTACAAATCTCCATATGAATCTTGTAAGTTGTGGTCATTTCCATGCAGGTCGGTTTTCGTGTTTTATTTTTCTGACCTGATATAAACGGGTTGTGTTTGTTTCTATATAGGTGACCCGACACAACCCGCCTCATAGCCATGTCTAATCCCTTGAGAAAATATGAGAGATCGAGACTCGATAAACAAAAAAGGAAAGGGGTTATGGGTTTTTTTTTAATTATTTTAACTACAATGACAAAATTTCATGATATGATGAAAATGCCTCATGCGTTGAAGCACACATGCAGGTACTATTCATCAAATCCTTTGCTTTTTAAGTAGTACTAATATACACAAGAGGGAATAAACTCATCGAATTCAGACCAAATTGCTTGTCTGAAATCCGGATTCTGTCCGATCCGAAATCTTATTTAATGGTACAAATCTCAATGTGAATCCGGTAAGTTGTGGTAAAATCCGAATGCGATCCGAAATCACTTACTATTGTAATTTTCTTGTATTATAAAATAGTTTATTAAAAATCTAACTAAAATCAAATAATCATATAATATATATAAGGATGTGTTTATAATTAGGTGCTGAAATGAATAAAATCTAACTAAAATCAAATAATCATATAATATATATATTGTGTCTAACAAGTGTTCTAGTGCGTTCATAGGCATTCGATTCGCACATTTCTGTCCGTGCGATTAGTGCTAGGATGAGAAAGGTGAGAAACAGCAGAAAAAATATGAGAGATCGAGACTCGAGAAACGAAGAAGGGATGTATTATTGGGTTTCTTATTTTTAACTCTAATGACAAAATTACCCCTTACAAAATTTCATTATATAATAAAATTGCCTCACATGTTGAAGAAGCACACTTGTAGGTACTATTCATTCAACCCTTCGCTCTTTAAGTAGTAGAGATATACATAAAATAGGAATAAACATATCGAATTTATACCAAATTACTTGTCTAAAATCCGGATTTTGTCCAATCCAAAAATCTTATTTAATGGTGTAAATCTCAATGCCTTAATATTGTAAATTGTGGTTGAATCCGAAATCCGATAAGTTGTGATCGAATCCGAATTTGATCCGAAATCACTTAATATTGTAAATTTTCTTGTATTATCAAAAAAAATTATTAAAAATCTAACTAAAATCAAATAATCGTATAATATATCTAAGGATGTCAGGTTGGATTTTATTAACGCCTCTTTGCAATTAGGGAATATATCATTTTCTTACATTCAATTATGACAACTTTACATGAGATGAAAGACTATTCAAGCCAACACACAAAATCCAACAATATTTGCACTAGCACAGTAAAAATTAATCTATTTATACACATAAATTATGAGAAGAAAATGAAGGTAAGACGAAACAAGAAAAGTAAAAATCAAGAGCAAAAAGAAGAAATGTTGTTTTTATCTTAGTGAAAATGTTTCCTCTTCTTACCTTGTATGAGTAATAGTAGTACTTTGCTTTTTGGTTTAGTGTACAAAAGTAAACATATGTTTTCAAAAGAGTTATGAATGGTTGGTTGTATAAAATTCTTATTAGTTGAATTAAGGATAATATGATGGTAGGCAGGGATGATATAAGTCTGTAAAAAAAAAAATAACACATGAGATTAGGAGATTAACCGAAAGTGCAAAGTTATTAGTGCAAGATCTAATTAAAGGAGTAGTAGTTAGCAATCTTCTTCTACAATAATGTTTAATGTTTCATTCATGTTGTATAGTGTGGTTTTCATGTTCTAAATTCATGAGCAAACTAGGAAATAATACTGCAGAATGTTAAAGTTGAAGTGTAAGTTGTAAGTTGTATAATGTTAGATTTCTACAAGGAGATGGTATCATGCATGGTAGGTAATTGTCTTTCTCAAGCTAAGCTTATTATTATGTGATTTTTTGCATAAATCGGATGGTCTTGGTAGAGGCTTCCCTTTACAAGTTCCTTTTGATGACGCAACATGGCCAAACTCATACCTCATAATTGTTGCAAAGAGAAACATATTAACTTACATCTATATTTGAAAGTATTAACATCATCTCCAAAATACATTTCGTGAGCGTTTGAGAAATGACATTCATTAGAAATTTAGATATGGGTTGGCAAAATATATTAATCATGTTACAATGTTGTTTTTTAATTAACTCGTAAACAAGGGAAAATGGAAACATATATTTTTATTAACAGGTTGAGTAAAAACTTTAGGGTTAATTTGGTTTTGGGTCTCACGATCTATACCAACTTTCAGTTTGACTCTCATTAGTTTATGCTTAATTGAGTCTAGTACTCATTTAATAGAATAATTGAGTCTAACCCCCATTCTGATGTTGACTGCCCCAATCAACATTAGTCATATACATTGACTTTCCATGATTGTTTCAATATCATTAAAATTCAGAAATACCCTTTACTTAGACTGCACATGCTGGGTCTAAAATAACAAACAAAATTCATCCAACGGCTGAAGATCACTTTACAAATCACAAAGACATCCAACAACTTATCTTTTCATCTCGTTCACTCTCATCAAACCAACACAAAATCTGTACTACCCACTTTATCAAACATCATTCTAAATACAAAAATATATTTTGAAAGTAGATGGGATGGGTTTGGGTATTTATTTCACTCATCACTACTCAGTCATCATCCATCTCTTATGACATAGATGATGATCACTCTTATCCCATTTCCAGTAACAAAATTAAAAACCATTTCAAGACCATTTTACGCCTACTCATATGTCGAGTACATACTCCCCAAGTTATCATCATTTCTTTGACCCCGTGAAATATGCTCTCCCTCCAATTCATGTTCCATTAACATAACATAAAATGATCATCACTTTATTTGCTAAAATATCACACAAAGAAAACAAAAAACCAGACATGCCAATTTGCTTTATGACCCCATTGAAGATCCAATATAATTAACCATCTAAACTGAATGAAATGTCTTCCTTCAACTTATCATCTATCAGGGAAGAAGAACACTAGTAATAAAAAAAAAATCAACCTTTCTGATCATTTGAGATCACCAAGAACAAAGCTTCTATCAACTAAATAATCTTCAAAACTATAAAACGACACCACCTTGTCCCCGTACTTGTCAAACTACCCATCCAACTCTCTCTTGACCACCTCTCTCAGCTCCTCAATCTTGTCCAGTGTCCTCTCCACCCCAAACATGCCTACAAAGCTCTTACCTCTCTCATTCTCTTCCCCTCTGCCCTTCCTAATCATATTCGCCTTTGTCACAGAGTGGCAAAAAAGCTTATTGAAAGTGTTGGAATCAGGGAGATTGATTTATTGAATGAAAATGCGAGGTTGTGATACCAAATGGTGACACTGATGGCGGATAATAAAGGATTGGTATCGGAATCTGCGGTGGCAAACAGAAGGCAAGTGCCTTGGCTAAAGGTGTATTGAAGATGTGGGAGGATCATAGGGTGCATTTACTGAGCTATAAAATCGAGAATCTTCAGGGGAAAATTAATGCATTGAAGAAGAGGAACAACAAGTATCATGATCAGTTGGTAAGGAAAAAAGAGCAAGAGATGGATAAGAGTAAGAAGAGAGAAAAGGGTAGCTTTAGAAGCGTGTTTAGATGTGTTTCGAAGTTGATGACACTTGATGAGATGGGTGATGAGTGAACTGGATACCCAAATCCATCCCATCTAATTTCGAAATCCTTTCGTGTATTTAGTAGGATGTTTGCTGAAGTCTATAGTATAGATTTTGGGTTGGTTTGATGAGGGTGATAGAGATTATGATAAGTTGTTGGATGTCCGCGTGATTTTTTAAGAGATTTTCAGCAGTTGGATGAATTTTGTTGTTATTTTAGACCCAACATATGTCTTTCATGTTCAGTCTAAGTAAAAGGTATTCCTGAAATTTATTGATATTGAAACAATGATGGAAAGTTAACGTGTTTGACTAATATTGACTAGGACAGTTAATGTCAATCTGGGGATTAGATTCAGTTAATTTTTAAAACGAGTACTAGACTCAATTAAGCATAAACTAATGAGGGTCAAACTAAAAAAAAAAAACCCTAAATAATATTAACTTTGGTTTCAATAAATTTAGACTTTAGTTCCCACAATTATAACAACTTTGCGTTTAAGTCCTACATTTATAACGGATAGTTATTGGTCAACATGGTATTGGGATCCAAACTCAAAGTTGGACAAACTTGGAACCCAAACTCAAAATTGGTACAAGCTATAGGACTAAATGCAAATTAACCCAAAAATTTGGTAAGTGCTTAGCATATTTCACCTCATTCCATTTATTATGAGTAATACCAAGTTGAGTCAATAATTTTCACTTTGTTCCACACTCCTTAGCTTTTCTATATATTGAGGCCCAACCCACGCCTACAACTACCATGATCGCATGCCAAATCACATACATTTAAGCTTCCATTGTATTATAATTTCTTAATCTAGCATAAAAGCAATTGAACATGACATAAAAGTTGCAAATTAAGACACTCAATTATTTCTGACCTTTTGCTCAATACAATCACCAAAAGCTCTTTAAAACACTTAAACCATTGTATAACAAATCAAGAGCATTTCAATTTCTTTTACACAAACAAACTTGTGTATGAGTGTTGATGCTCTTATAATTTTGTATAATTCAAACACCGGAACAAAAAATATATTGCCTGCATTAAATTAGTATACTAAGAATGAATAACCCTTATCTATTAGATAGCCAAAAGTTACTGGCTACTCAAAGACTAAGCATTTTCAGTTTCATAATACAAAATGTGTTAACTCGTAATTTCTAACTCAATCTCTTGACTAGAAGTATTCATATACTTTGACTGACTAGCGGGGCTTCGATGATACTTCATCTCTCCTCTAAAGTGTTGCAAATGCGTCCTTTACATTTCGAGGCACTCATCTGATAATTGAAAACTGTAATACCCAAAGCTAAGAAAATAATCAGTACTAGCTTGAAGTCAATATTATCATGACTGTAAAACATATTAAAATGCATAGGAAAAATAAAATGAAAATGCAGTAACTAATTGATGCTAATAAGAAAAATAATGTGCATGTGATGTATTACAAAATCAATCTAAAACAACCAAGCATCTTCTCAATGATTCAAGGGTTGTTACCTATGGACTCGTTTTCTCACTGTATATGGAATTTATTCCCCATAACTAATAGGCATCGACTATTTGGCACCAGGAGTTATTCTCACCCACACCTCCCGTCTTTTTTATTAATTTTTTTTACCTACTGTCCCTCACTACCCATAAAAACCATTATTCTTCTCCCACACCACCCGTTTTTTTTTTTTTTTTAATTCTCCCATCTTCTTCCCTTCTCCCATCTTCTTCTCCTTCCCCTCTCCCAGCTCCCCCACTCTCTCTCAGTTCCCCTCTCTTCTTCTTGCACAGAACGTTGCCCAATGTCTTTCCTTCTTCTCCTTCCCCTATCATTTTCTGCCATAAATTAACAAACACAAATTGAAATTTTAGAAATACTCAATTGAAATCAATCAACAACAAATACATTAGAAATAAAATAAATAGAAAAAAAGAGGAATGAAGGATTACCAACAATCTGAAAACGTACAATCACTGCAAAAAAAATGAAGATGGAAACACTGCAAATGATTGAAAATGAGCTGATTGCAGCAACCCATACGAGTAGGAGAACTCATTTGTAACGTCACATGCGAATGCAGTTCCCATACTCGCATGAGCTGCCACGACTGGGGTTCTGCCATACGCACGTGCCGCTGCGATTGGCCCATTGTAGACTTTGTCATTGACTATCGATCAACTTTGACACTTGATTGAGACCGATTCTCAAGCTCATCAAAATACACAAATTTAGTAATCTGAGTTATCTAATGAACAAAATTTGGATCACCTAAAAATATTTTGAAATGAGTGAGTTATGGTCATTTTACTAAATTCACTCAAATATGTAGGTAAAGAAACCACACCCCATAAAAACCACCCACACCACCCGTTTTTTTTTTTTTTAATTCTCCCATCTTCTTCTCCTTCCCCTCTCCCAGCTCCCCCACTCTCTCTCAGTTCCCCTCTCTTCTTCTTGCACAGACCGTTTCCCTTCTCTTTCCTTCTTCTCCTTCCCCTCTCAATTTCTGCCATAAATTAACAAACACAAATTGAAATTTTAGAAATACTCATTTGAAATCAATCAACAACAAATACATTAGAAATAAAATCAATAGAAAAAGAGAGGAATGAAAGATTACCAATAATCTGAAAACGTACAATCACTGCAAAAAAAATGAAGAAGGAAACACTGCAAATGATAGAAAATGAGCCAATTGCAGCAACCCATACGAGTAGGAGAACCCATTTGTAATGGCACATGCGAATGCAGTTCCCATACTCGCATGAGCTGCCACGACTGGGGTTTTTCCATACGCACGTGCCGCTGCGATTGGCCCATTGTAGACTTTGTCATTGACTATCGATCAACTTTGACACTTGATTGAGACTGATTCTCAAGCTCATCAAAATACAAAAATGTAGTAATCTGAGTTATCTAATGAACAAAATTTGGATCACCTAAAAATATTTTGAAATGAGTGAGTTATGGTCATTTTACTAAATTCACTCAAATTTGTAGGTAAAGAAAACAAAGTATTGTCCCTGATTTTCTACCAACTTTGATGCTCGATTCAGATCGATTTTCAATTTCATCAAAACACGAAAAATGTAGTACTCTGTGTTATCTAATGAACATAATTTGAATCACATGAAAATATTTTGTAATTGGCAAGTTATGGTATTTTTTCTACAGTTACTCAAAACTGTCCAGCAAGGACCAAATCGCAAAGGATCATGCGAATGTAAGTCTCCCACTCGCACGATCCCATGCGAGTGTAAATCTCTCACTCGCATGATCCGCTGCGAGTAAGTTTCCCACTCGCATTTGCATTGGGTAATGTGAGTGAGAGACTTACATTCGCATGATCTTTTGCGACCAGATCGTTGTTGGACAATTTTGAGTGATTGTAGTAAAATGACCATAACTTGCCCATTTCAAAACATTTTCAGGTGATTCAAATTGTGTTCATTAGATAACTTAGAGTTTTCGTGTTTTGATAATATTGAAAATCAGTCTGAATCGATCGTCAAAGTTGGTCGAAAGTTAGGAACAATGACCCTGTTTTCTTTACCGGACATATTTTCAGTGGTCTGGGGAGCCCATATAAACCCCCGAGCTTGCATTTCAAAAAACAAATGACCATAACTTTCTCATTTTCAAAAAAAATTTAGGTGATACAAAATGTATTCATTAGATAACTCAGATTACTACTTATTCATGTTTTGATGAGCTTGAGAATCGGTCTCAATCAAGTATCAAAACTGGTCGAAAGTCAGGGACAACAACCTGTTTTTATGTTTTGATTGAGTGAGTGAGTGCTAGGCTATTTTGGGAAGATAGGAGAATAGGGGAGATCACCGATGCAGCCATTGTGATGGCCACCATCGAAGCCCCATCTCCTCTATATCTCACTGGCGCGCGCTCAATTGATGAACCTTTTTGGGTGAGTCGAATGGAAGTGAAATGAGAGAGATTGGGGGAGAGAGTGACGGCTTAGTTGGGAGGGAAGAGGGATAGGAAGATTTCAATCAAAGAAAAGGGAGAAGGACCTTTCATTTCAGACTCTTTGGGCCTCCGAGCTTCCAATTCGACCTCTCTTATTAATCAAACAAAAAGAAACCCTTGCTTATTAATCAAAAAATTCACGCCAATTATCAAGAGAGAACCACATTTGCTTTGTAAGAACATCACAATCTACCATAAATGTAAGTTTCCATATCAAAACAAGCCTCAAATTCTAAAGTCCATAAAAAACTTTTTGTATAACGATGATCGAGAAGCAACATGATCAACCAAAGATAACTATGGATCCCGAAGCAACATCTTTTTTGCAAAATCAACCCCAAGAAATGTTAAATCATTACACGATACATGAAACCAGCTTTTTGAAATTATATATTCAAACAGAACTAAGCACATCAACAACTAGAAACCATAGTGCGAATAACAATTGGAGGAAAAAGGAAACATACTGTCACTGTTGGCGCGCACTGAGCGCGTGCGCGCACCTAGGTCCACTATACATAGCAACGATATTGTCCCCAACTTAAACATCGCAACTTGGGCCTACCATCCGGGCCACGGGTGTGGGTTTTTTTTTTTTATCTTAAACGACCTCGTTACTATTAGGGAGTGGACCACTCCCTTATAAACCTTGGTGACGACTCCTCATTACTTGATGTGGGACTATTCAAGCCAACTCTATCCCAACAATCTCCACCTTTGGCGCGAATCGTCACACATCCTACAATCCATCCACTAGTCTGCAACATCTCGAAGTACACCTCCTCCTCGAGTCTCATGTGCGACCACGATCCTGTGGGTAGCACTCGATGTACGGGCTGCTATCCCGGCGTTATTGGCTCCACCTTAATCGTAACCACTGCATTAACTCCACCTCGTCCGAACTTGTAGGATAAGTTCTCTTGGCAAAGATCTGAAACCTAATCTGGATCCATTCATCTGGCGGATCGCGCACATGCGACGCTCTACCTGGCTCGCTACCTTGCGCCTGATCCCCAGAACAATATGTCGCCTGCACCTCCACCTCGGACCACGCACATGCGATACTTTACCTGGCTCGCTACCTCGCGCCGGATCCCCTGAACAATGTGTTGTCTTGCACCACTTGCCAAGTCCCTGCCGAACCATCGGCTCTGATACTACTTGTTGGCGCGCGCTGAGCGCGCACCTAGGTCCACTATACATAACAACGATATTGTCCCCAACTTAAACACCGCAACTTTGGCCTACCATCTGGGCCACGGGTGTGGGGTTTTTATCTTAAAAGGCCTCGTTACTATTAGGGAGTGGACCACTCCCTTAAAAACCTTAGTGACGACTCCTTACTTGATGTGGGACTATTCAAGCCAACTTTATCCCAACAATGTGGAGCTGTTTGAATTGGTGTAGAATTGGTCTTGATTTAGTCTTTGTTTAGATAATAAAGCCTAGTTACTAGGGATTAGATTGAGTTTTGATTTGTTCTTTGGTTTGATTTAGTCAAGTAGGAAATCATTGTATGCAAGGGATCTGTTTTGATTTCATTCCAACGTGAGTGCTTTGTAAAGGCTATAAATTGCCTTCTTTGTATTCTGAATAAATCATCTTCATTCTTCTTAGTCATTGCCTCTTCCTACAACTCTTGTTTAACACTTGTGTTTTTTCTAGTATATGGTATCAGAGCCCAAACTTGGGATCTGATCTTTGGAAAAGCCGTAGTCTTCTAAGCTTTACCGCAGTAAGCAAATTATGTCTGGGGAGGGAAGTACCTTTGTTAAGGCCTCCATTCCTAAGTTCGATGGCCACTATGACCATTGGAGCATGTTAATAGAGAACTTCTTGAGATCGAAGGAGTATTGGAGCTTGGTGGAGAATGACATTCCTAAACATCCTGCAGGAGTAATATTGAATGAGGCTCGGCGCAAAACCTTGGAGGATTTACAGTTGAAAGACTTGAAAACAAAAAATTATTTATTTCAAGCAATAGATTGAGCAATTTTGGAGACCACACTGGAGAAGCAAACTGCTAAAGATATTTGGGACTCTATGGAAAAAAAATATCAAGGCAGTGCTAGAGTTAAGAGGGCACAACTACAAGCTCTTCGCAAAGAGTTTGAGTTACTACATATGAAGGTTGGAGAATCAGTGAAATAATATTTCTCTCGGACTCTTACTGTTGCAAATAAAATGCGGATACATGGTGAAAAGATGGACGATGTAGTTATTATTGAGAAGATCTTGAGATCAATGACAGCCAAGTATGATTATGTGGTCTGTTCCATTGAAGAGTCACACAATATAGATGATCTCTCGATTGATGAGTTGCAGAGCAGCCTGCTAGTGCATGAGCAAAGGATCATGGGGCATGCTGCTATGGAAGAACAAACACTTAAAGTCAGCCATGACTTTCAATCACCTGTCAGAGGAAGAGGTCGTGGAAATTTCAGGGGTAGATGAAGAGGAAGAGGAAGAATGAATATGAGTGTTACAAGTGTCACGAGTTAGGGCATTTTCAATATGAGTGTCCTAAACATGAGAAAAATTACAAAGCAAACTACACTGAGGCTGAGGATGATTTGATGCTTTTGATGGCCTTGGTGGATTGTGAAGAAGCTCAGAACAAGACTTGGTATCTTGACTCGGGGTGCAGTAATCACATGACTGAAGAAAAATCTTATTTTTCAAATCTTGATGAGAGCTTTACAGAGATGGTTAAACTAGGAAACAATTCTAGTTTGACTGTTAAAGGAAAGGGAGATATCAAAATAAAGGTTAATGGAGGCGTGCATCAAATCACCTAAGTTTTTTATGTCCCAAAATTGTCTAACAATCTCATAAGTGTTGGACAACTGCAGGGGAAGGTTTTTGCAGTTCTTATGTATAGAAACATGTGTCAGATTCATCATCCCAGACAAGGACTAATCATTCAGACTGATATGGCACCAAATCGGATGTTTCCTCTTCATTCAAATGGTACTCTCACTCAGAGGTGTTTCAATTCTTCAACTGAGGAAGGTAGCTGGTTATGGCACTATAGGTATGGCCATTTGAATTTTGGTGGCTTAAAAACATTGCAGTAGAAGAATTTACCCGTTCTGCAAAGTCCCTCTAGAGTATGTCAAGATTGCTTGGTTGGCAAGCATCACCGAGATCCTTTTCCTAAAAAAAGTACATGGAGAGCATCTCATATCTTGCAGTTGGTGCATTCTGATATCTGTGGGCCTATTAATCCAGTTTCGAACAGTAAGAAAAGGTATTTCATTACCTTCACAGATGACCTCAGTCGAAAGACTTGGGTTTACTTCTTATCTGAAAAATTTGATACACTTGCTGTGTTCAAAGTATTTAAAGCTTCTGTTGAAAAAGAAACTTGCATGCACATTAAAGCCTTGCGCACACTGATAGAGGAGGAGAATACACCTCCCATGCCTTTGTAAGTTTTTGTTAAAGTCATGGGATCAGAAGGCAACTGTCTGCAGCCTACTCACCACAGCAAAATTGTATTTCTGAAAGAAAGAATAAAACTATTCTTAATATGGTGAGAATTATGTTGTCAAAGATAAAGGTGCCAAAGCCTTTCGGACCCGAGGCTGTAAAGTAGAGTGTGCATATATTGAACAGCTGTCCTACCTTGGCTGTTAAAGACATGGTTCCTGAAGAAGCTTGGAGTGGAAGAAAACTAGAAGTCTCACACTTCAGAGTTTTTGGTTGTTTGGCTTTTGCACACATTAATGATCAGCTAAGACAGAAGCTTGATGACAAAAGTATGCCTTGTGTAATGCTGGGTATTAGTGTTGAATCCAAAGCTTACAAGTTGTTTAATCTGGTTACTGGAAATGTGATTATAAGTAGGGACGTTGTCTTTGATGAAGGTAAAGGCTGGGATTGGACAGGTGATGGTGCTACTGAACTTGAAATTGAAAATGAAAGAGCATCAATGGTTTCTGATTCAAGTGATGCTGAAGTTCAACAACAAGATGGGAAATCAGTGAGGATTTACAACTTATTACTAGAGACCATGGAGTGAGAAGGCCTCCTGTTTGGTTAAATGATTATGCCAGTGGTGATGAACTCTCAGATGAAGAGAATTTTGCTCATTTGGTTCTCTTTGCTGATAGTGATCCTATTACTTTCACTGATGCAGTACAGAAGGGAATTTGGAAAGAGGCCATGGATTCAGAAATAACTGTAATTGAGAAGAATAGAACCTGGGAATTAACTGATTTACCAGTGGGAGAGAAGGTGATAGGAGTAAAATGGGTTTACAAGACAAAAATGAAAGCAAATGGGGAGGTTGAAAAACACAAAGCTAGGTTGGTTGCAAAGGGCTACACACAAGAGTATGGAGTGGATTATACAGAAGTATTTGCACCAGTGGCAGGGCATGACACTATAAGGTTAGTAATCCTACTTGCAGCTCAAAACAAGTGGATTATTTATCAATTAGATGTCAAATATGCTTTTCTAAATGGAGAATTGCTAGAGTCTGTTTATGTTGAGCAGCCTCCTGGATACGTAAGGAAAGGTGAAGAGCATAAAGTTTATAAACTTAACAAAGCCTTGTATGGACTGAAACAGGCTCCCAGAGCCTGGTATAGTCGTATTGAAGAATATTTCTTGTCTATTGGCTTTGTTAAATGCCCTTATGAACATACTTTTTTCATCAAACATGGAAAGGGAGGTAAGTTTATGATAGTATGCCTCTATGTTGATGATTTAATATACACTGGAAATGATGTGGATATGTTTGATGTCTTTAAGAAATCCATGATGGAGTTCGAGATGACCGATCTTGGTAAAATACACTATTTTCTTGGTTTTGAAGTTAAGCAAATGGATACTGGTATTTTTGTATCACAACAGAAGTATGCTGAAGAGGTTCTGGATAGGTTTCAGATGAGAAGTTGTAATTCTGTTCAGAGTCCTATTGTACCTGGAACAAAGTTGGTTAGAGAAGATGGAAGAGCAAGGGTGATAGTACTAAATTCAAGCAAGTTGTTGGAAGCTTGATGTACCTAACTGCAACTAGGCCAGATCTCATGTTTTCAGTTAGTTTGGTAAGCAGGTTTATGGAAAAGCCAACTGAATCTCATTTGCTTGCAGCCAAGAGAATCCTTCGTTATGTCAGGGTACTATAGACATTGGTCTGTTATATCAAGCTAGTTCAGAAAATAAGTTAGTGGGATTCAGTGATAGTGATTATGGAGGTGATCTTGGAGACGGAAAAAGTACATCTGGATATGCCTTTATGTTTGGTTCTGCAGCAGTTGCTTGGTCATCAAAGAAACAGCCAGTTGTTACACTTTCAACCACGAAGGCGGAGTTCATAGCAGCAGCCTCATGTGTGTGTCAAGCTGTTTGGATGAGGAGAGTTTTGAAGGAGCTATGTTGTGAACAAATTAGTGCTACCAAAGTTTTCTGTGACAATAGCTCCACAGTGAAGTTGTCAAAAAATCCAGTACTTCATGGTAGAAGCAAACCCATAGACATACGGTTTCATTTCCTGCGTGATCTAGTAAAAGATGAAGTTATTGATCTGTTGCATTGTTCCGGCCAAGAGCAAGTTGCTGACATTCTGACTAACCTTTGAAAGCAGAAGCATTTTTTCGGTTGAGAAGCTTGCTAGGTATGTGCTCGAAGTCAATGTTAAACTAAGCACTTGAGTGTGTTTAGTTTAGGGGAGGCATTGTGGAGCTGTTTGAATTGGTGTAGAATTGGTCTTGATTTAGTCTTTGTTTAGATAATAAAGCCTAGTTACTAGGGATTAGATTGGGCTTTGATTTGTTCTTTGCTTTGATTTAGTCAAGTAGGAAATCCCTGTATGCAAGGGATCTGTTTTGATTTCATTCCAACGTGAGTGCTTTGTAAAGGCTATAAATTGCCTTCTTTGTATTCTGAATAAATCATCTTCTTCTTCTTAGTCATTGCCTCTTCCTACAACTCTTGTTTAGCACTTGTGTTTTTCTAGTAGTCACGCCAATCCACAACTTATTCGGTGGATTTCAATAGTATAAAATTTATGCAAATCTAAAGGAATCATATTAGGAGTCTACAAATGAAGGTGATTGAGTTGTATGAGAGGTAGTGTGGTGTTCCTGATGAGCTAGATAACAGAGTTTGGACACTGCAAGATAACAATCAGTTTGCAGTCAGTTCTGCATTGGATTTGTTCAGGAGCAGAGACGTTGAAGACATGGTTTTTAAGTTGTTGTGGCATAAGCTTTTACCTTCGAAAGTCTCAGTTTCTGCATGGAATGTGTTGAAGCGTGCCTTGCCAGTGGACGGAGAACTTCGGCAGATCGGATTTAGTCTTGCATCCAAGTGTTGTTGCTGGAGGGAGGCAGACGGTGAGACCATGAAACATCTATTTATTGAGACTAGTTTGGCAGAAAATGTTTGGTGGCACTTTGAAAACATATTTGAAATACATGCTACATGGCCCTTGGAAGTGTATTCTTTGCTTGAAGCTTGGTTTAAGAAGACAGACATGAGTCCACAGGCATGTATGTTGTTGTTTAATTTGGCCTCTCTATTCATCTTATGGGAAATTTGGTTACAACAAAACAAAAAACTTTATGAAAGCAGAAAATGGAGCTCATCTTATGTCATACTTAGAGTTTATTATTGGATCAAGCTGACGCCGAAGTGTTTCGTTCCCAAAAAAAAGAGTGAGAACCAGATGCTTCTCATTAAATTGCGACGATGCCATGATATCGTGCCAGCACCCATGTTGTTGGTTTTGTCTTGGGCATTTCCGCCTTCGGGTTGTTGTGATCCAACTCCAAACATCGATGGGTCTTCCATGGAAAATAAAGCGGCAGGCAGTGTCGTTGTTAGGAATGAGTTGGGTGACTGTTTAGGAGCAATGCAAGTTTTCTTGGGATAGGGTTGCATATTTGCTAAGGGGTTTAGAAGAATCAATATCTAGTTAAATAATGGTTTTTTTCCATGAAGTAGGAGCCCCTTGGAAATTAGCTAATTTGTGGAAAGACATACGAGAGATCAGTGGTTCCTTAGTTAGCAGCTGCAAACACTTGTTCAGAGAAACAAATACAGTGGCTGGTGCTTTGGCGAGGTTGGCGTAAGTAGAGAAGGTTTCTAAAGAATTTGACATGGCTTCGCTTCCATCGATGCCTCGGGCTTTGCTCTTACTAAATAAAAGTAAAACAACTTATATTAGAAGGAAAAATGTAATTTTTGAGCTTTATGTTATTCTACGGGTAAAGTCGTAATGTACCCTCGATATTTTGTATTCTTTACTGAACAAGTAATTAAGGTTTGGTATCCCAAAGTTGTCCCTCCATACTGGAGGTTTAATTTTTATTTTAAAAAAATATTAGGAGTGGACTTAAATAATATAAAATTTATGCAAATCTAAAGGAATCATATTAGATAGGACACGTACTCGAAATATATGGATAATGCCATATTCTGGATCATCCCGAAAGGTAACTCATCTCGCAATTTGATCCCTTACGCAATCCAATCGAAAACACAATAAGTAACATGCAACACAAAACAGTAAAAAACTAAATGACCACAATACCACAATATTGAACACCACTCTGAAAATCAATTAAGACCCCTAGTAACTTATTCATTACAACAACAAAAATAAGATACCTAATGACACATAAAAAAGGAAGAAAAAATCACCCAAAAAAAGAAGAATTGACACCAAATAAATAAACAATTGGTATCAAAATCATCTGATCATTTCGAGCCTTGTACCTCAAAGATTTTGCCGTTACCACACCTTGAATCAAAAAAGTTAAGCGCATTCATGATAAGAATATGTCGGGAAATTAAGTGCTACAAGTATAAGAAACAGATCAACAATCGGTTAAACAATTAAGTCCCCAATCATTTAAATTCTTTCGTAAGGCCCAAACTCCACAAATTAGCCATCTGCCCAGTATGATAAAGACATCTTCCACAGTAGAGATTGTTGAGGGGTGTGTGGTCAATTCAAGCCATATAAAAATCTCACAAGTGGTAGGAGGTGGGCCAGTGATAACTAATCTTCTAGAATAAATAATGCCTCTTTCCCCAAATGACACTCAAATATATCTTCAACTTTAAATTTTCTTTCCCATTTTTCCCTCATCTATTTTTAATACACTACAACAAAAATAACATATAATATCAATTTTTTGATGGCATTACTAAGTGAATGCTATCATGTAGTGGTTATACATAGCATTCCATATAAAAATGTTATCAACGCACAAAAAATGCTCATTTGCCCAAGTTATGGTCGTTATGAACATAACTTATGGTCTTTGTAACTTATAAAAATGCTATCATATAGTAAAGTAATTTAAGATTATAAACGTTATGGTCGTTTTGTTTCCCAAGTCGAAGGTTCAACTCTCTGCAGCAACATATTTATTTTGAATATTTCACCCCCAACTTCACTTGGTTGCTCTCACTTCACTGTCTTCTCCTCTTTGCATCCGAGCCTCTCTCAGATCTTGTTCGTCTTCTATCTCTTCTCTTACATAGATTCTTCGATCCTCCTCCTCCAGTCCTTTTTCATTTCTTCTTCATCTACTTTCTCTCTCTCTGTCAATTGAACGTGAGACCAAAACTAGCGAACCCTACTTGTTCGATCTGGTTTTCGTGAATCAAATCGATTAAAGTAGCTTCGAGTTGTGAGCGAAACGCATGTGATAAAATCTAAGAAAAGCTTACAAAGTGCTTGAAAGGAAAGTGCTTGGTTACAAAGTGCTTTCTTCTTATCTTGTTTCATTGTTTCCATCTGATATTCCTCGTATTCTATTAACACTATGACAACAAATTGTCATCATAGTATACATGCTCTGCAGCTGAACTGGCGAATGCAAACTCTGATGAGAAAATAAATCTTGCACGGTCGGAGAGGGCTTCTCGGTTGGCTGAGAATGATTATCTTCATGCTTCCCTTAACGTCCCTTTTCGCACCTCTGTGTATTAAGGTGGGATTAGTTTGTCAGTGTCAAAAGCTGTTTAAGATTTCATATCATATCCGTATCTTAATTTTTTTTATTAATTATTAATTGGGTTTTGTTGGAAATTTGGGATTTAAACTATGCTTATTTTGTTTGAAATGTCTTTTTTTTTTAATAATTGTTTAGGATTATTCTATCAATTATCTATATGTGTGTGAGATGAGAGAGGTGGATAAATATCATTCAAAGTGGTTTTGCAACAGGGTAGTTTTTTTTTATCTAGAGAGAGACAATGGCAAAGGGTATTCCAACTTTGCTCCTTACCACCACACTGCTTCTTCTTGTTTCATTGGCTCTTCATGTTGATGGATTATTATGCTCTTCTGGGGTAAGTCCATCAAGGATTGCCACCAACTCTATACTGTGGTGCTCATTTGCTTCACTGGGCACTGGCAGTGCATCCATGAACTTAGCATGGTTATACCATGTATTCACAAATGTGACCTTGAATCCTCGATCAACCAAGCAATATGAGAGCTTCATAAGTGCCATCACATGTCCTTGAGCAGGGAATGAAATGAGTACTACATGGCATTGGTTGCCCATTGTTGTATTCATCCCTTGCAATTTGTTAGCTCTTATTTATGGTCTTTCCTTGATCTCTTTGTATTTGTTTTACCCAGAAAGGCATCTTTGTTCTTGCTTTTGCTTCCATGCAAGGATGCACCGACTCTCCGAAAAACCCCCGAACCACGCGTCAAATACGTGTCGGACACGGATTCGCGTCCGACACGCGCTGGACACGGGGTCAACGGTCAAAATTCGTTGACTGGGTTGGACACGGCCTGGATACGGTCCGGACACGGTCCAGACTCGGCCAGACACGGTCCAGACTCGGCCAGACACGGTCCAGACGTAGTCAAAATTCGTTGACTAAAATTTTTAATTAAACCTCGCCCGATCCTTCCTCCCTCCTCCCACACAGCGACAGAGCAAAAAAAAAATTGAAAAACCCTAACCCAGATCGATCGATCGATCGAGAGACGGTGGTAGAGAGATCAAGAGACGGAGGTAGAGAGAAGAGAGAAGAGAAGTCAGAACAGAGAATCATCGATCGATTTCGACTGACAAGAATCGATTGATTTCGACAGAGAGGACTGAGGACTGTAGAGAGATCGACAGACGGAGGAGAAGAGAATTCGTAGCAAAGAATCATGGCGTCCTCATCGACACCAGGTACTTTCGATCGATCGATCGATTTCGTTTTTTTTTCCTGCTTATCTGAGTACTCTGTTAGTTTCCTGTGATTTCATGACGTCCTCTGTTAGTTTCCTGTGATTTCATCGACCCTCGATCGATCTTCCTGAGATTGATTTCATCAATCGATTCGATTTCATCAATCGATTCGATTTCTATTTTTTTTTCCTCTGCTATTCTCTGCTATTTTGGTTCCTTCCTCATTTGACATTTCTATGATTTCATCGACCGATCGATCGATTCGATTTGGTTTTTTTTTTTTTTTCCTGCAAGTAGAATTGTTTTCCTGCGATTCCTTTTTTGTTTTGCAAGTAGAATTGTTTTGCAATTAGAATTCCAGTTAAAATATAGTCTTGCAAGTATAATTGTTTTCCTGTTTTTTTTTTCCTGTGATTCCTGTTTTGCTTTGTTTTTTCTTTTCTTTCTCTTCATATATATGAAAGCATGCATGAAATACTTCAAATACCCCATATTGAACTTGCACCTATTGGCTGAAAACTAAATAAGAAATTAAAACTGGTTTTAGGCCAAGTAACTGGAGATGATCTTTGGAAGCATGTGACAATATTAGGAAGACCAAGTGAAGGTGGGGGAAACCTTAGATGGAAGTGTAACTATTGTCAGTAAGACTATACATACTCTCTTACTAGATTGAAGCACCACTTGTTGAAGATAAGTGGCCGTGGGATAGCTATTTGTGCCAAAATCTCCCCCATACAACTTAGAGAGGTGCAACAATTTATTGATGAAGCTGCATTGAAAATAGAAAGTTCAAGGGTACGAAGTGTTCCTTTACCACCTTCAGTGGGATCAAGTAGTCACCCGCACCAGGGTTCAAGTTGTGGGGGGGTTGGCCCTTCAGTTCCACTTCCATACAATGAACAAAGGAAGAGGAGAGCCACTATTAATCCTATTGCAAATGCTTTCAATATGAGTGAGCGACAAGAGTTGGATGCTTTGATTGCAAGGGCGTTCTACTCAGCTGCATTGCCATTCAACCTTGCAAGGAATCCGTATTTTCAGGAGGCTTTCACCTTTGCAACGAATAAAGCAAAGTCCATTAGTGGTTACAAGATCCCTGGGTATAATGCATTGAGGACGACATTGCTTCAAAATGAAAGGGGCAACATTGAGAGGTTGTTGGAGGCAACAAAGTTCACATGGGTTACTAAAGGGGCAACAATTGTTTGTAATGGGTGGACTGATTCTCAAAGGAGGCCTCTCATTAATTTCATAGTGATTAATGAGGGTGGTCCAATGTTCTTGAAGGCTGTGAACTGTGAAGGGGAATACAAAGACAAGTTCTTCATTGCTAATTTGATCAAGGAAGTTGTACGTGAGGTTGGGCCAAGGAATGTTGTTCAAGTTATAACCGACAATGCTCCAGTTTGTAAGGCTGCAGGTTTACTTGTTGAGAGCGAGTATCCTGAGGTTTTTTGGACACCTTGTGTAGTCCACACTCTCAACCTTGCCTTGAAGAATATATGCGCTCCAAAGAACACGCCTGCAAATGAAAAGGCCTACAGTTTGTGTAGTTGGATTATTGATGTTGTTGGGGATGGGGTGATGATCAAGAACTTTATCATGAACCATTCCATGAGGTTGCACATGTTTAATGAGCATTCGAGATTGAAGTTGCTTTCCATAGCTGAGACACGCTTTGCTTCAAGCATAATTATGCTGAAGAGGTTGAAAGACATTAAAAGTAGCATCCAAAGTATGGTGATTGGAGATAAGTGGGATTCCTATAAGGAAGATGATGTTGACAAAGCACGGATTGTGAAAGGAATACTATTGGATGACTTGTGGGACAAAGTGGATTATGTGCTTCGTTTCACAGAGCCTATTTATTCAATGTTGCGGAGGGCTGATACAATAAGTCTTGTCTTCACTTGGTGTATGAGATGTGAGATGTTATGATTGAGAAAGTGAAACAAGTTATTTACCGTCATGAAGGAAAGGAAAATACTAGTGAGGAGTCAGAGTTTTTTTTTCAGTGGTGCATCAGATATTGGTAGATCGATGGGAGAAAAACAACACACCACTGCATTGCTTAGCACATTCCTTGAATCCAAGGTAAATAATTACATTGTTTTTAACTTTTTATTCTACTTATGATTGAGTCTTGACTAGAAGACTAGAATTCATGAGTTATTCACTTAATGTTTATATATTAATTTGTGATTGACATTGCTTATATATAATATAGGTATTATAGCAGAGAATTGCTGCAAGAGGATCCTAATCGTATTGCGCCACACAAAGATCCTGAGATTACAAAGGAGAGAGATATATGTTTCAAGAGATACTTTCCTCTAATTGAAGACAGAAGAGTGGTTATTACAGAGTATGTAAGGTTTTCAACGGGTAGTGGACAGTTTGCAGAAAGTGATGCTCTACAGAATGGAGCATACCTAGAACCTGATGTGTGGTGGGTTGCTCATGGTACCTGTGCACCTAATCTCTTGAATATTGCTTTGAAGTTACTTGGCCAACCTTGTTCTTCCTCATGTTGTGAGAGGAATTGGAGCACATATAACAACATCCACTCATTAAAAAGGAACAAATTGACCCCAAAACGAGCTGAAGATTTAGTGTATGTGCATTCCAACCTTCGTCTTTTGTCAAGAAGAAAACAAGAATACCAAGAAGATGAGACAAGGATGTGGGATGTCACAGGAGATACTATTGATTCGTTGGATTTGGATGTACTGGAGTGCTTGAGATTGCCAGTCTTTCGCTTGATGAACCTGAGCTAGAGGCTGGACTGTTGGATGCATAAAATGTGATAGTGGATCCGCTAGTTAATGAAGAAGAGATGTAGCCGCCTCGCTGGTGACTGGTGAGTTTTTAAAATTATCAATTTACATTTTATTTACATTATCAAGTTAATGAAATTATATTGCTTATGCTTTATAAGTATGACTTGAGCAGTTGAGCTTGACTTTATGATGCATTTGTAAATTTGAATGTATTATTGATATGTTTGAATTTGATGAGTTGCAAAAAATATATATTAAAAAATTAAGTTTGATCGTGTTGCCGAGTCCTATTTTTTTTGAAAATTGCCGAGTCACCGTGTCGTATCCGTGTCCGAGTCCGTGCATCCTTGCTTCCATGGATAGGTTCAACTTTAACTTGTTCTCCTCATTTTTATCCTATTTGGCATTGTTTCCTTTATTTGTTCATTAGTTTTTGGTTTCTTGGAGTGGTTGATCTTGATGTAAACATCATTTTTTTGTTTGATAGTTTTTAAACTATTTCTCTTTTCAGTTTTCAGTGTGTTTTGTATCATACTCTTTTGGCTACTTATAATCATGGAATCGACTCCTAAGTTTATACTTCAATTTTCATTAAATATTGGAAAAGGCAAATCCCTCATAGAAACATTATGATATTACATATTTTCTTGTGATTTATCTTAGCATATATACTTTCAAGGGGAATGCTCAATATTTGCATTTCAAATCAACTTCTAAAATAGTCATTTCATAAACTAAAGCCTAGTTATTCTTACAAATGAACCCATGCAATTAAGCCTTACAAATCAGAATTTTTTTGTTTATAAATATTTTCCTCAAGTAGCCATGGATCTTTTGTCTTTGATTTCTTTCTCTATTTGCAAATAACATGGTGCAACAAATTAATAGTATATGAAAACTTAGTTATTGATGTCATATGATCTCACAACTGCAAATTTTGGTAAATCACCAATTACTGTGGCACTCTTGGTATTGAGACAGCTCACGAGCAAATAGTGCATAAAACTTCGGTCACTACCCAATCGAATGAAGTTCATGAGTAGATTCTTAACTACATTAGCAGTTAAATGGCCTTGAATCAAGCATTGGTGGCATAATAACAAAAAGAGGGACTGTTTTGGCTTTTAAATCCACACCCTCACAAAACCATTCATGTTATAATTTTGACCTGTGGTGACATTGATGATTGTGATGCTTCCGACGGACCTGATGCAAAAAGATAATTAGTTATTAATAAACCTTGTTTTTTATTTGATTTGTCTACATAGAGTTCAAATGGATCTCGGAGTTCAAATGTTTCCATCTTACTAGATAAAGGATGGATACTGATCAGGCATTCTTTTCAGTCCTACACCGGTTGATCAAGTTACTTTTGTTCCTTATCTGGTGATTACTCTATCTACTCAGTTGTTCCCGTACTTAATTTGGAATATCAATCTTGGTGTATTTTCTTTTGCAAGTGTAGATGTATTGATAGCATAGAAATAGATTACGCTGCAAGAATTTATGCTTCAGTGGAGATAGCTGTATCAACTACTTTGCTTCTGGAACTAACTTCCGTGTTACCATTTTCAGTATGGGTTGAACTCTTTCCCACAACTACAGAGGATGGGAGCACTTTCTTCTGCAGAATGCATATCCTCATTCAGAAAAGAGTTGACCTTATCAGGGATACTTTATTTTGTGTGTATCTCACTTTCCTTTCAAATATCTCATAAGCACCTCTATAGTCATTTTCTCAACAGTTCATGCATTATTTTGTATCTGAAATTTCCTTTCAACCGAATAGTAAAATTAAAAGATGTAATATGTAACATTTCTTTAAATGTGTTTTGCATCAGAATAATACCATTTCCAACTATTCTGCCTAGGTGATATTTTATCACTCAAGGTACCAACTTTTTTGATGGGGGCAGTGACTTATATGTATTATCTAATGACTTGAATAGTTGCCATGATTTATTTGCTTATGAGCCTATTCTTATGTAAGTGTAGGGTTACTTTTTGTTACAGCACAAGACATTTAAATTGGTCATCATGTTATTGAAAAGGAAACGCATGCCACTTCACATGGAGTCTAACGGAGTTTGCAAATCAATGGCTAGAAACAACTAGATTTCGATTCAAATATCTCAAACGAGAAAATGTTGTCGGTTTCTCGGTGAATAAGCAGTTGCAGGCAATTGAAGTGACTTATTTAATTGGGCGAAGTTTGTTAATGATGTTGTCTAATTGACGAGGAAACTTTTTATACCCATGCCTTGTAAGTTGTATTTATTTTATGTATATTGATTGTGATCCCATACTTCACATTGTAGTATATTGGTAGGTGGGCCATTTTTATGCCCTTGACTCGTTGGTATTGTTATTTGATTTTAGTCAATTGAATAAAATAATTATAATTTTATTATTCATTTCAGATTTATAAAATTATTGTTGTTAACATTATTATTTATTTTACTATGTATATTATTGTTAGTTAATTAATTATTAATATTCATTTATTTTGATTACTATTATATCATCGCATTTTAAAATGTTGGGATAACATTCACAAATGCTATATTGGGATGACATTTCATGGCATTCACGAATGCTATGCTGGGATAGCATTCACAAATGCTATGTTGGCATGGCATTCCATAGCATTCACAAATGTTATGTTGGGATAGCATTCACAAATGCTATGTTGTAATAGCATTTTCATAGTGCTATGTCAAAAAGATAACACAGGCTACTATGACTTGCACTAAATGCTATAGTACCTCTCGCACTAAATGCTATAACACGGGCATAGCATTCTTGCAATGCCGTAAAAGGCCAATTTTGTTGTAGTGGTCTAACCAAACACACCCTCAAAAGCATCAATAAAACTGTCCTAAAACAAAATAACCGACAATCAAACTCAAAAAAGAAAAACCCTCGTACATTTTATGAGTCAACAAATTTCAGGTAAAATTTCCACAGATAAGTTACCACAAATGGAAGCTTCTTTATTAAAACAACCCTTAAGAAACTTGAAGCCAACAAAAGCTTATTTGAAAATACAATCAGAGAAACCTAAATGATTACCCAAAGACAAAGACAACCAAAGACGAAGACAACTTGTTGCTAAAGTTAGCTATAAAATGAGCGCCAAGTCAAAGGCACCACAAAACAACCCCGAATGAATGCAATACAAATCGACAAATCTCAAGATATGCAAATGGAATTTTTTTTGAAATTATATAGTAAAATGGACTAAGCACGATAACAACAAGAAAATTATATAGTAAAATGAACTAAGCACGATAACAACAATAATTCATGGTAAATGCACCAATTGAAGGAAAAAGTAAACATCCAACCACACTTATTACATTTAATTTTTTCTCTCCCAAAACTTATTGGCTTCCCTGACAATGTGTGTAGGAGGTAAACTTAACCAATAGAGAAGTAGAGTACAATCCAGTAAAAGACTGTTAACAGAACAACAGTTTCAATTGAGTCTCAAAATATTTAATCTGATGAGAAACATATCAGACAATCTTGGCACTTAGATTTCAAATGAAGATAAACATAGTGCAAAAGAGAAGTTGCCTGACAAAGTTTCAAGACAATATAATTATAAATTACTCACTTACCAAATCGAGTCACACCAGTAAATGGTTGATAGTTCTAATTTAGTATCGAAAAACCGCCATGCGATTAACCAAGGGGAATTCGATGGGAATGAGGATATCCAATCCTTGAATAATCAACATGATAATTAACTAATAGGTTTTCACTGCTAAATTAGATCCTAACTTTATACAAAATGTTTTGAACTCCAAATAAGCTATGCTTTTGGGTGAGCATCTGTTGGCCATTGAGAAAACACATAACTTTTTGAGATAATCATCCATCCAATATGCATGTTGTATGTCATAATGCCAAGCAATAAAAGCTAACAAGATTCATTAATCAAAACTAATTAGTTTGATAAAAAAAAAAACAAGACTGAAAAGAAGAAATATTGGAGGAAGAATTTTTAACTAACGAAACACAGAGAATCATTGTGAATAAATGTAATCAGCATGCATGAACCATCTTGAATCTTGGCGGGCTTTCACAATGTGTGCTGATGTCTCGTACCAAACTAATGGATGGGGGTTTTGACGATTATCTCCTTCGATCATCCCTTCAAAAAGAAAGATATGGATTAACAATTTGATTCTTTCTAATGGACATTTTCTGTTATGGTCTTCAAGTTGCTTCATTGGTCAAAACTGTTTGTTTTGTATTATGAAACTGAAAATGCTTAGGCTTTGAGCAGCCAATAACTTTTGGCTATCTAATAGATAGGGGTTGTTCGTTCTTAGTATACTAATTTAATGCAGCCAATATCTCTTTTGTTTCGATGTTTGAATTATACAAAATTATAAGAGCATCAACACTCATACACAAGTTTGTTTGTGTGTAAGAAATTGAAATGCTCTTGATTTGTTATACAATGGTTTAAGTGTTATAAAGAGCTTTTGGTGGTTGTCTGAGCAAAAGGTTAGCTATATATATCTTGATTTGCAACTTTAATATCACGTTCAACTGCTTTTATGCTAGGTTAATAAATTAGAATACAATGAAAGCTTAAGTGTATATGATTTGGCATGCGATCGTGGTAGTTGTACGTGTGGGTTGGGCTTCAAGATATAGAAAAGCTAAGGAGTGTGGAACAAAGTGAAAATATGCTAAGCATTTACCAAAATTTTGGGTTAATTTGCATTTGGTCCCATAATTTGTACCAGTTTTGTTTGGGTCCCAAGTTTGTCTAACTTTAAGTTTGAATCCAAAGACCATGTTCACCGTTAACTCTCCATTATAAATATAGAACCTAAACGCAAAGCTGTTATAAACTGTGGAACCTAAAGTCTAAATTTATTGATACCAAAGTAAATATTATTTAGTGTTTTTGTTTTTAGTTTGACCCTCATTAGTTTATGCTTAATTGAGTTTAGTACTCATTTTTAAAATTAATTGAGTCTAACCCCCAAACTAACATTGATTGTCCCAGTCAACATTAGTCAAATACATTAACCTTCCATCATTGTTTCAATATCAATAAAATTCAGGAATACCCTTTACTTAGACTGAACATGCAAGGCACATGCTGGGTCTAAAATAACAACAAAATTCATCCAACTATTGAAGATCTCTTTAAAAATCACGTGGACATCCAACAACTTACCATAATATCCTTCACCTTGATTGATGCAAAAAACCGACATTAATGTCGTTGCATGATTTTCGACATCAATCAAAGAAATAACTTATCTTTTTGTTTAATTTTTTTCTTCAACCTAGAATACACTTCACTTCAATAATGCATAGTGGAAGTAGGGGTTATCGACTACTTCACTTGGATAAGAAAACAATAATTGAATTTCAATTTAAATAATAAAAAATAACAAAATAATTATTGTGAGATGTTGAAGATGATATGATTTCCATAACAAAATAATAACTTGTAAAAAAAATGAATACAGAGAAATTTCAAAGGTATGAGAATCACCCCATTAAAATATAATGATTGTAGAATATGCCAATGGCATGACAGCTCAACGGTTAGAGCTTGGCGGATGGTACCACTAGGTCATGGGTTCAAACCCAGCTTGCGACATCTTTATGGGTTATGAGATCCTACAAAAAACCATGCTTGCCTTTAAAAAAAAAATTGATTGTAGAATATAATTTCAATTTCTCAAAAAATACTCAAATCACATGGTTTTTCAACCTATATGACTTGAGTTGTGGGATTAAAGAAGTAAAAGTCTTTTCATTTTCCTTAAATTTTAACCAAATCCACTGTTTTATTTCTAAAACATCATTGGATTTTGATTATGTTTATCATTGAAAAAATCCTAAAAGAAATGGAAATAATTTATTCTTTCGAATCAAAATTATTATCCATTTAACAAATGAAGTCTTCTTTCGAAGTATTTCTTACAATTCATTGTTCTACTTTACTTCCAAAAGGAAACACAATCTAACTATCATTATATCTTCATGAGGCTCAATCTCTTCCACTTGAGAGGGGAGATCAGCTCTTCATGAATAGTGAGAATAAACTAAAAGTTATAGGAAAAAGAGAAACAATTGAGAAAGATAAACAAAGATATAACTTACTTCTTCAATGGAAAAATTTTAATGTTGGAAAGTAATACATGCACTTCTCTACCAAGCAAAAACTTAAAGTTAAGAACTATAACAAAAAAAACTCTCAAAGAAAAATTATCCCTTATAAACTCCATGTATGAGGTTTTTATAGGTAAAAAGGATTTGAGCGAAACAAGGAAACATGATTAAGTGAAACAAGGAAACATGGTTGAGTGAAACAAGGAAAGGTGTTGGAGTTGAATAAGGAAACATGTATTGTAGAGATTTTTTTTTTATGATAAAGTTGGCCATGTGGATGTCCAAATCTTCATGTTGATTTTCTCAAGATCCGTCGTTGTTGATGCTTTATGGGCTTGACTTTATGGGTCTTGGGATTGAAATTTTTTAGTCCTTATCAATGCAAGTGAACTCCCATTAGGCCTTCTAGTTGTTGAATTTAGCCTTATTGTACCACTTTGTGCATGATTTGAGATTTGTGCTTGAATTCCTATAAAATGCACAAAATACACGTAATGAGATATTTTTATTGGATAATTGGACTTAGCAATTATATATTTACGGGTGTAAAAATTGATGTTTTGGGTATTTATCACACCATCCCCAAACTATTTTTTGCTAGTTCTCTATCAAGGAACAACAAAAAGAAAGATAAGAACACAAACAAAATATTTGTATTCGTCCTAAACTTCTCAAAGAAATCAATGTCACTTTTGCTGGTATGACTTGATTGCATTTACAATATGCAACAACGCCTTGAACCTCTAGCACGACATTAAAAGAGGAGTTTTAGCCTCCTGAGGGTTATCCAGGATGACACCCACAATCATTTTTTTTATTTGAAACAAAATTTATGTGTGCCCTATTTTTCTCAGAGAATATCCTTGTTATTCAACCACATAGAAGACAAGAGACATATGTAACTAGTTACTAAAATGCACATTACAAGTGAGCAACTTTGGAACAAGGCGTGTGTGTGTGAATAACCAACAAATGCAACTTTTCATGTCAAAGTAACGCACATCCTAATCCACCTTTGGAATAGCCGTTTTGACTTTAAAACTCACTAGTTAATCTTTCTGAAATGATCACTCTGAGTTTGGGTAAAATATTTTCTCTCTTGCATGTGAGGAAAAGAGGAAATGTGAAAATTCAAACTTCTCACATGCTCATAAGAATAAACAGACATGAAAGAAAATAATAGTCTCATACTCCCAAACATGCTTGAAAGATACTACCATTTGTAGGGTTTTCTACGGTGATGACACCGTAGTCTTTAACATCACGAATAATGAATGGATCAGACCAACGAGTTTTTAACTTATCTAGAAAGAGGTGAAGACGAGAGTTGTAAAGTATGACTTTCTGACCAAGATGAAACTTTTTTCTCATGATGCTTTTCTCATGTATCCACTTCATTTTATCTTTGTAGTTCTTGGATAAGTCATAAGCATCATACCTCAATTCTTCTAGCTCATCGAGCTAAAGCTTCTGTTGTTGACCAGCCATATCGAGGTCTTTAGACTCTTTGTAGCCCAATAAGCTTTATGTTGGAGTTCGACAGGATGGTGACAAGGTTTACAAAAGACCAATCTATAGGAAGACATCCCTAAAGGAATTTTGAATGAAGTTCAGTATGCCCATAAGACATCCAAAAGGCGTAAAGATCAATCTTTCCTATTTGGATTGATAGTCTTTTCGAGGATGTTCTTGATTTGACGATTTGAGACTTCAACTTGACCACTTGTTCAAGGATGGTAGGAAAGGGCAACTTTGTGAGTAACCTCATACTTTTTAACAAGATGCTCAAAGACGCGGTTACGGGAATGCTTACCCCCATCACTAATGATACCCTTGGGGTGCCAAATCTACTAAAGATAAACTCCCTTATGAATGAAACAACATAATCTCATTCATAGTTTTGCTAGCATAGTAGATGACATGAGGAAGTTTGTTAACTTTCCGACCAAAAACTGCATCTACAGCGTAGTCAGAGGCATCACACATAATCTCAAAAGGTAGCGCTCAATCAGGAGCTGGATGATAGGAGTTGAGACTAGTTTAGATTTAAGATGCAGAAATGCAGTTATGCACTTGTCGTTAAAAAGAAAATGAACATCCTTGGCTAAGAGACTACTCAAAGGGAATGCAATATTTGAGAAATCTTTAATGAAGCAGCGATAAAATCCAGCATGCCCTAAGAAAGATCGCACGTCTTTAACAGATTTTTGAATTGGAAGATATGAAATGACATCAATCTTAGCTTTTTCCACTTCAATGCCTTTTGGAGAGACAACGTGCCCAAAAACAATGCCCTGTTACCATGAAGTGATACTTTTTTCAATTTAGAACAAGACATTTTTCTTCGCAATGCTCTAAGACAAGTGAGAGGTGATGTAGGCATTAGTCAAAATATGAGCCGAATACTGAAAAATCATCCATAAAGATCTCAAGAAAATTTTCCACCATATCACTAAATACGGTAGACATGCATCTTTGAAAGGCCCCGGTAGACATGCAACGATAAGCATAGGTACTAAAAGGACTAGTGAATGTTGTTTTCTCTTGAACTTCTTGTGCAATAGGGATTTAATTGTATCCAGAATATCCATCCAAGAAACAATAGTAACGATGACCTGCTAACTTCTCAAGCATCTGATCAATAAAGGGAAAGGGAAAGTGATCATTTCGAGTATTAGAGTTCAGCTTACGATACTCTCCATCCATTTTTCACTCTTTGTGGCACAAGTTCATGGTTCTCATTTTTGACGATTGTAATTCCTGATTTCTTAGGAACCACATGGACAGGGCTAACCCATTGGCTATTAGAAATAGCATAGATGATGTTTGCATCCAGGAGTTTCAACACTTCTTCTTTTACGACATCTTTCAAAATGGGATTTAGACATCGCTGGGCTCTCTGGAGGTTTTGGTTTCATCTTCCAAATAAATATGATGCTCACAGACAATAGGGTCAACACCCTTGATGCCATGAATATTCCAAGCAATGGCTGACTTGTGAACTTTAAGGACTTCCAACAACTTTTCACTATGTTCCTCAGTGAGATCTGAGGCAATAATCACTGGATAACTCACCTCGGGACCGAGAAATGCATATCTCAATTCATTTCGTAAAGGCTTAAGTTTTAGTGATTTTTTAGTACTTATGGATGAATCGCTCTCTTATGATTGTCCTATGAAGGAAGATGAGGAATACAACTCTTCCTCATATTGATAAAGTGATAATGACTCAGATTCAGGTATATGCATTATGGGCACATTATCCAACATACTGTTTACCTCTTCAATAGCCTCGTCCATATCTAGGTTCATACCAAAGTGTGAGAGACAACGAAACAATACATCATCTGGTGACGATTGAGCCATAGACTCAAAAGATTGAATCATACACACTTCTTCTTCTTCCTCCTCAATCATATCGAGATCATCTCTCTTTTGCAAGGCCTTAAAAATATTCAGTTCAGCTTTAAGGTTCCCAAAGGAAACAGACACGATATCGCTTATACAGTTGATGTTGGCCTCCACAGTTGCTAAGAATGGTCGCCCTAAGATGACAGGAATTTGATTATTTGGGCTCGGGCTAGTGTCTAAGATGATGAAATCAATTGGATAATAGAAATCTGCAACTTGAACAATCACATCCAGAACTATTCCTCTAGGGTATTGTTTTGACTCATCCACTTGCTTAAGAACTACCTTTGTTGGTTGCATCTCCTTCAACCCAAGTTCTAAATATATATGATAAGGTAAGAGATTCACACTCGCTCCTAAGTCGATCAATGCACGGCTTTCAAAGTCTTTCCCAATGAAACATGATACAGTAGGGGTTCCTGGATCCCTATACTTAACTACTCCAGTTTGTTGAATAAGCAATGTGGCATCGCTTGCAAGGCATGCAGTTTTAGGTACTTCTGTTTTTCTCTTTTTAGTACACATGTCCTTGAAATTTTTTGCATAGATTGGTACTTGCTGGATAGTAGACAAAAGAGGGATGTTGACGTGTACTCCTTAAAAATATCTAGTATTTCTCTCTTTTTTGTTACCTAAAAGGGCTTTGGAAAAATGTGCCTTAGATATATTCTTTCTTGGCTTTACGGGAAGCTGATAGGGTGAGTTTAAACTAGTTTGAGAAAAACCTTTAGCGTTCTCAATTGGTTTAGGAACACTTTATCTATTTGGAATCACATCAGTTGTCTTGAGTTGTTCTATGTCATTATCAATTGCACGGTCAGAACGAAGGGTGGTGATAACTTTAACTTCTCCATTTGAATCAACACTACTACCAATTTCATTGACATGGGCTTGGGGAACACCTTTTGGATTAGGGATGGGTTGACTGGGGAATGTTTTTTTTTTCCCTTCCCAACGTCAAATGTTGCAACTGTTGTTGAAACTGGTGGATGACTTGGGAATTAGCAACATTGGTTGCCATTAATTGGTGCATCATATTCTCCAATGATGGTTTTGTAGGTGGTAAAGGAGCAACATATTAAGTTTGAAGTACCAAGTCCCGAGAGTTGCTAAGTTGAGGTTGACCATAGGAATTATGAGGGACAAATACCATAGAAAGGTTCATGATATGAAAGAGGTCCTCCCTGTGGTGGATATTGATTTTATTGCCACTGGTTAAATTGAGGTCCATATTGTCTGGGATAGGTGCGTGAGTTGTGGGCTTGTCCACTAGGTTTCCTAGGGTGTTGAAACCCAGGAGGATTCCCTGAACTTCTGGGTGGTTGTTCATAAAAGTCACCGCCATAGGAAAGGTTAGAGTGATGTCAATTTGCAGATGTGTATTTGACCGAATGTGTTTGATTTACATTCACTGTTAAATACACACACCTCCTCTAGAGGTTCATTGCCACCTGAAGTTAAAGGACGATCAAAATCTCTATGATCTCCTTTGAGGCAAAAGGTACAAGGCTTAGAAGTCTGCTTTGTGGCTCCAGAGGCAGACTTCGTCACAATAGATTTAATTTCCTTAGCAAAGTCCTTGAGGAAGGTTTTGATGTCTGGTTCGGAATCTTCCTTTGGTACAAATAGAAGTGATTTTCTAGAAGAACTAGGTTTCAAGTCTTTTTTTTTTAAAGGCAAGCTTGCCACCGGTGGGTATAAAACCCAAGACGTGGGGTTCAAACCACCACAGCCTTAACCATCAAACCAGGTTACCATTGGCCTCTATGGGCAGTCCATTGTCGAGAATCATCAGCAAGTTGACTTAGAAAGGTATAAGCATCAGTACCAGTTTTACGCATGAATTTCCCTTGGTGCATGAATTCGATCATATTTCTAGATTCAACAATCAAGCAATTATAGAAAATCTGCACTAGCATTCGTTTCAAAGCCATGATGGGGGCACTTATGAGTAAATCTTGAAAGCGGTCCTATGTTTCATAAAAAAGTTCATCATATGTTTGAGTAAACTCCTCAATTTCTCTTATAATTTCTAGGGTATTTCTCATGGGGAAGTACTTCGCTAGAAACTTTCTAACTAAATCCTCCCATGATTTGATGGAATTGGGAGGGAGGAAATTTAGCCATGAGGTGGCCAAATCCTCAAGAGAGAAAGGAAATAAGCGAAGTCTAACATTTTCCTCATCTATGTTTTGGTTCTTAAAAATACTACAAACTTCAAGAAACTTTCCAATATGGACATATGAGCTTTCTTGATCATGCCAATAAAACTTAGGCAACATATTAATAATAGTTGGTCAGATCTCAAATTGAGCTGTCGTGATAGAGGCAGCCCAATGCATTTGTGCACATTAACAGCAAGGGGAACATTGTATTCCCAAATTGGTCGTTCTACCATTTTAGTGTTGATTGGAGAGTGAAGGGAGGTAGGTGGAGATGAGTGTGGTGAAGAGGCAAAGAGTGGATTAGGGTGGCTAGAAAAAATTTGGGTACGAACCAAGCGTTTGTTGGGTCGTTCCCAAACTTTCATAAAAGGAAAAAAAATGAGATGGAAAGATGACAGTGACAAAACACAAGATCAAGTATCCCTAGACGATTGCTAAGAAGACATACACAAACAATAATCACTTCAGAACCACACAAATGTCAAATCTAAGCAAACAACGTTTTACTGGGATTTTATCTTGTTAATCTGTGAAGGACACGATTGATTGAAATCAACAGGCTTTACGGTGTTATCTATTATTAGTACAAAGTCCAAAATCGAGAGGTTAGAGTTACGCTTGCAAGAAGCCAGATTATTGCACAAGAGACAGGAGATCACGTAGTTTAATTAGGAACTGTACCCGTGCTACCGCTCTGTAAACCGATTGATATGAGAACGATACGTGTCAAATACGTACTTAGGGTGTGTGTTCCTAGCCAAAACTGTTAGTTATACCACGTCCTTCTGCAGTCCGCAGCTTACTAGTGACTTGACGTACCGGGTGAGTTACCCATGTGGCAGCGACCTCCCGAAGTTCATTGAATGATTAAACCCTACGTCACATTTAGCTTTAGTCAACACAAAATTCAGCAGAATAATCTTGTTCTAAGTTGTCCTATGAACACCGTTCTAGTTGGCTCTAATCTTAGTTGATTTTATTATGTGCCTTGGTTTCACACAGCTGAAAGGATGATGTGGGTGATGAAATCCCACCAGTGTCAAAAATAGGTCTAGGTCTGCCCTATCTGTTTATGGTAGTTTATTAACGTAAGCAACCACGTAGTTCGTTAAGATGCAGAAACATAAACAAACACCAAGCAATGTCCAATTGATTTTCACTCAGCACCCAAGAACACTAAAACAATGTGTTTGAAAGAGATACTAACTTTTGAGCTCGGACACAAGGTCTCCATCGTGGGAGTAAAAAGAAGTGTTATTTGAGAGCTACTCCTCCTAGGTTCAAGCAATTGCTCTCTCTCCCCCCCCCCCCCCCCCCCCCACAACACCACTGGTTGTCCACTACAAAAAAAGTTAGCCCTTTTCAAAGAATAAATTATTATTTTTTATTCCTGACTTCATTTGCTATCTAAATAAATAAACACACAATCAAGCAATTACAGATGCAAAGGTGTTTAATGGTCTTGATCAAGAAGTCAGAACTTTTTTTGTTTTTTTTTTGAAAGTGAATTAATTATAACCTAAAACTAACAATCAACCTAATGCTAAAATAATGCCTAACTATTACAAATTGCACTCGACCATTCGCGGCATATTAAAACACAAAAATTATTAAAGAATAAAGTCTCTTCCTCACTAGAAACTACAAATAAAAAAATAAAAAAAAAAAGGTCTTCAAGCAAGTCTTAGGCAATTCCGCAGCTTTATCACCCACTTTCCCAAACGAATTTGTTCAACAGGTAACCGACCTAAAAAATTACAGAAACTCAGAGGAGTGTCATGGAATTTGCTGTAAAATTTTCACATTAAACGAACACTTTTTGAGCTGTCTACTGCTGTGTTGTTTCCGTTATATGCTGAAAATTACCAAAAAAAACACATAAAGATGAGAAAAAATTAAAGAAATTAAAAATCTTCTCTATTGTCTCCAAAGTTGTATCTTCAAGAATTTCTTCCTTCACCAAGTGATGTGCCATTTGATTGATGCCAAAAACCAACATTAATGTCGTTGCATGATTTTCGACATCAATCAAAGAAATGACTTATCTTTTTGTTTATTTATTTTCTTTCAACCTACAATACACTTCAATAATGCATAGTGGAAGTAGGGGTTATCGACTACTTCACTTGAATTAGAAAACAATATTTGAATTTCAATTTAAAGAATAAAGACAAGAGCAAAATAATTATGGTGAGATGTTGAAGATGATATGATTCCAAAATAAAATAATAACTTGTAAAAAAATTGAATATAGAGAAATTTCAAGGGTATGAGAATCACCCCATTCCAACATAATGATTGTAGAATATAATTTCAATTTCTCCCAAAATACTCAAATCACATGGTTTTTCAACCTACATAACTTGAGTTGTGGAATTAAAGAAGTAAATTTTTTTTTTATTTTCCTCAAACTTTTACCAAATCCATTGTTTTATTTCTAAAACATCATTGGATTTTGATTATGTTTTTCATCGGAAAAATCCTAAAAGACATGAAAATAATTTATTGAATCAAAATCATTATCCATTTAACAAATGAAGTCTTCTTTCGAAGTTTCTTACAATTGATTGTTCTATTTTACTTCCTAAAGGAAACACAATCTAACTATCATTATATCTTCATGAGGCTCAATCTCTTCCCCTTGAGAGGGGAGATTGGCTATTCATGATTAGTGAGAATAAACTAAAAGTTAAAAGAGAAAGAGAAACAATTGAGAAAGAGAAGCAAAGATATAACTTACAACAAAAATCTAAAGGTAAGAACTACAACAAAAAAAACTTTCTAAGAAAAACTATCCCTTATGAACTCCATGTATGGGGTTTTTATAGGTAAAAAGGGTTTGAGTGAACCAAAAAAATAAGAAACAAGGAAAGGTGTTGGAGTTGAATAAGGAAACACGTCTTGTAGAGATTTTTTAATGATAAAGTTGGCCATGTGGACATCCAAATCTTCATGTTGATTTTCTTGAGATCCGTCATTGTTGATGCTTTGTGGGGCTTGACTTCATGGGTCTTGGGATTGAAATTCTTTTGTCCTTATCAATGCATGTGAACTCCCATTGGGCCTTCTAGTTGTTGAATTTAGCCTTATTGTGCCACTTTGTGCATGATTTGAGATTTGTCCTTGAATTCCTACAAAATGCACAAAATACACGTAATGAGATATTTTTATTGGATAATTGGACTTAGCAATTGTATATTTAGGGGTGTAAAAATCGATGTTTTGGGTGCTTATCAACCCTTATCAAACCAACCCAAAATCTATACTATAGACTTCATCAAACATCCTTTTAAATACAACAAAAGATTTTGAAATTAATTAGAAGGGATGGGTTTGGGTATTCAGTTCACTCATCACCCATCTCATCAAGTGTCATCGACTTCGAAATACACCTTAAAAGCTACCATTTATCTCTTCTTACTCTTCTCCTTTTCTTGCTATTCTTTCCTTACCAACTGATCATGATACTTTTTGTTCCTCTTCTCCAATGCATTAATTTTTCTCTGAAGATCCTCGATTTTACGGCTCAGTAAATGCACCCTATGATCCTCCCTCATCTTCAACACACACTGAGCCAATTCACTTGCCTTCTGTTTACCACTATGGATTCATACACCAATCTTTTGTTATCCTCCATCAATGTGGCCATTTGGTATCCCAACCTCAAATTTTCATTCAATAAAATCAATCTCCTTGATTCCAACACTTCCAATAAGTTTTTTTTCCACTCTGTGATGGATGAGAAGATGATTACGAAAGGGAGGGGAGAAGAGAATGAGAGAGGTAAGAGCTTTGTGGGGGTATTTGGGGTGGAGAGGGCACTGGAGAAGATTGAAGAGTTGAGAGAGGTGGCCAAGAGAGAGTTGGATGGGTTGTTTGACAAGTACTGGGACAAGGTGGTGTCGCTTTATAGTTTTATTGATTATGTTGTTGATTAAAGCTTTGTTTTTTATGATCTCAAGTGATTAGAAAGGTTGATTTTTTCTTGATTACTAGTGTTCTTCTTTGATAGATGATAAGTTGAAGGAAGACATTTTCATTTAGTTTAGATGGTTAATTATAATGGATCTTTAATGGGGTCATGAAGCAAACTGGTAATGTCTGGTTTTTTGTTTACTTTGTGTGATATTTTTGCACCTAAAGAGATTATCAGTTTATGTTATGTTATTGGAACATGAATTGGAGGGAGAACATACTCCACTAGGTCACTGAAATGATGACAACTTGGGGAGGATCAATGTACTTGACATATGAGTAAGCGTAAAATGGTCTGGAAATGGTTTTTAATTTGTTACTGGAAATGGGATAAAAGGGATCATCATCTCTGTCATAAGAAATGGATGATGAGTGGGAGTGATGAGTGAATAAATACCCAAACCCATCCCATCTACTTGTGAAATCTTTTCTTGTATTTAGAAGGATTTTTTATAAAGTGGGTAGTATAGATTTTGGGTTGGTTTGATGACGGTGAACGAGATGAAGGTAAGTTGTTGGATGTCTTCGTGATTTGTTAAGAGATCTTCAACCATTAGATGAATTTTGTTATTATTTTAGACCCAGCACGTGCCTTGCATGTGCAGTCAAAGTAAGGGATATTTCTGAATTTTATTGATGTTGAAACAATCATGGAAAGTCAATGTATTTGACTAATGTTGATTGGGGCAGTCAACGCCAGTATGGCGGTTAGACTCAATTATTCTTTTAAAAAGTACTCGACTCAATTAGGCATAAACTAATGAGTGCCAAATTCAAAGTTGGTATAAATCATGGGACCCAAAACCACATTAACCCTAATTTTTTACTTGGCCTGTTAATAAAAATCTATGTTTCCATTTTCCCTTGTTTATGAGTTAATTAAAAAAAACATTGTAACATAATTAACACTAGGGTAATCCTTGTGCCGTTGGCACGATAAAAGTTTAAAACTTGTCAAAACATGATCACCCTTAAGTTTTTATCCTTCTTACTTACATGCCTAATCACCACCATCAACAATTGAAGAAAAATAAATATCAACATATTGGGTATGAGAATCTAACTCATACACTCTTATTGGGGATTGATTGAAGGTAAGACATAAATGCTAACTTTAAGTCACAATTATTAGATGAAACGAATCTCATCCACTACATGAAACTCATCTCTTGGTGTGTTTTAAGTTCTATGTGATCCGTTAGATTCATATATTTGGGTAAATCTCAGCCGTCTTTTATCTCTAACCTTAAAAAAACCGTTTTGATTTGTAATATAGACTAGTATGTCCCCCGTGTCGTTGGCACGATATGATTTTTTTGGTAAACCTCATGACATGTCACTCATTTGACAATATAAAATGTATTTCAAAGTTGCCCAACAAATTTGAAATTGCACACAATGACAAATGCTCAAAAACACCCAACTGTAAATTTATGTGAAAGAGATATTGAAATATTGAGTGTAAGAGATATTGAAATATGAGAAATTGTCTAGGATCGTTAGATATTTTGTTTAGGTAACTCTTAGTCGTCTTTTTTCTCCCACCTAAAACATCATTCTGATTTATAATATGGATATTTTGCCTACCCACATCTAAATTTCTAATGAATGTCATTTCTCAAACGCTCATGGACTGTGTTTCGTAGATGATGTTAATATTTTCGAATATAGATGTAAGTTGATATGTTTCACTTTGCAACGATTATGAGGTATGAGCTTGGCCTTTGCTGCTTTGATTGGGAGACCAATACATAATAACAAGGTCATCAAAAGGAACTTTTAAAGGGAAGCCTCCTTACATAAAGGAACTTGTAAAGGAAAGCCTCCACCAAGACCATCCGATTTATGCAAAGAATCGCATAATAACAAGCTTAACTTGAAAAAGACAATTACCTACCATGCATGATACCATATCCTCTGTACAAGTCAATTATTATACTACTTACAAGTTACACTTCAACTTTAACATTATGCAATATTATTTCCTAGTTTACTCATGAATTTAGAACATGAAAACCACACCATACAACATGAATGAAACCTTAAACATTATTGTAGAAGAAGATTGCTAACTACTACTCCTTTAATTAGATCCAGCTTTTATACACTAATAACTTTTTGCATTTTCGGTTAATTTCCTAATCTTCTGTGTTATTTTTTTTTTTTACACTGATAATCACTTATATCATGCCTCCATGGCATCTGTTTATCCTTAATTCAACTAAATAAGAAATGTATCAAAACCAACCATTCATTACTCTTTCGAGAACATATGTTTATTTCTCTACATTCAAACAAAACAAAGTACTACTATTACTCATCCAAGGTAAGGAGAGGAAACATTTTCACTAAGATGTAAACTTCATTTCTTCTTTTTTGTTTTGATTTTTGATTTTTCTTGTTTCCTCTTACCTTCATTTTCTTATCATATTTTATGTGTATAAATAGATTAACGTGTAATGTGTGAAAACTCTAGCTATTGTTGGATTTTTTTTGTTGGCTTGAATAGTCTAACATCTCATATAAAGTTGTCATAATGGAATGTAAGAAAATGATCTATTCCCTAATTGCAACCTGGCTTTTTGAATAAACCCCACCCCACATCCTGAGATATATTATACGATTATTTGATTTTAGTTAGATTTTTAATAATTTTATGATAATACAAGAACATTTACAATATTAAGTGATTTCAGATCGAATTCGGATTTGACCACAACTTACCGGATTCGCATTGAGATTTGTACCATTAAATAAAATTTCGAATCGAATAGGATCCAGATTTTAGACAAGCAATCTGGTCTGACTTCGATCTGTTTATTCCCATTTTGTGTATATCTCTACTACTTAAAGAGCGAATGGTAAAATGAATAGTACCTTCAAGTGTGCTTTTTTATCGTGCGAGGCAATTTCATCATATCACGAAATTTTGTAAGGGGTAATTTTGTCATTAGAATTAAAAATAATAAGAAACCCAATAATTCATCCCTTTTTCATTTCTCGATTCTCGATCTCTCATATTTTTTCTTTTGTTTCTCACCTTTCTCACCCGACACTAATCGCTCGCACAGAAAACATGCGAATCGAGCGCCAATATATGCACTAGAACACTTGTTAGAACCACAATATATATTAAACTGTGGATGGGTTTTTTTCATCTATTTGGGTGTATACAGTGAGAAGTCCATGGAATTGTAGAGTAGAGTTATATTCTCCATGCTTTGGGTTGCAACAAAAATATCTTTAACAATCATCAATGAGTAAGGGGTGTTAATGAACTTGATTTTATCCGAAATTTGATTTGATTCGATAAAGTCGGATATAGATTTGAATTTTTTATTCCAATTGGATAAAAATGTAATATTTAAATTGTGATTTCTTATCGGATCAGATTCGATTTTACTTAAATATTTTAAGTTATGGGTATTAATATTAAGAATAAGTTGTTTTTAGTCATTTTAGCACCTACACATCCCTAGATACATTATATGATTATTTGATTTTTAATAATTTTTTATAATACAAGAAAAATTAGAATACGTAGTGATTTCGGATCGAATTTGGATTTGACCACAACTTATCATATTCAAATTGAGATTTGTATCATTAAATAAGATTTTGGATCGGAAATGATTCGGATTTCGGACGAGCAATTTGATCTAATTCGATCAGTTTATTCCCCTCTTGTGTATATCTCTACTACTTAAAAAATGAATGGTCGGATGAATAGTACCTGCATATGCTTTAACGCGTGAGACATTTTCATTATATCACAAAATTTTGCAAGGGGTAATTTTGTCATTGTAGTTAAAATAATAAAAAAAACCCAATAACCCCTCCCTTTTTCTTTTCTCGAGTCTCGATCTCTTATATTTTTCCTCTGTTTCTCACTAGCACGAATCACACGTACAAAGAACACGCAAATTGAATGCCAATATCCTCACCTACGTATATATCAATGGATTAGACGTGGCAATGAGGCGGGTTGTGTCAGGTCACCTATATAGAAACAAACACAACATGTTTGATATCGGGTCAGAAAAATAAAACATGAAAACCGACCTGCTTGGAAACGGTTGACATGACCAAACCTATTTGACCTATTTCAACAAAAAAATGTTTGTACCCCGACGCAATCTGACTCGAAACAACACGACCTGTTAACCTGAAAATGATATGTTATTAAATTTGACAAAACCTAACACTAAATGACATGTTTGATACGATAGACTAGTTTGATTCGAAAGTTAACATGTTAAACGGATTGACACGAGTCAAGGGTGTCAACCCCAAAAATGAACCGGCTAGTATAAGGAGTCAGATGGGTCAACACAAAATGACATGAAAAAAATCATGTGACCTGAACCCGTTTATAACAGGTCGGTTTCGGACCGTTTATCGTGTTCTAATCAAATTGCCAGGTCTACAATGGATTTATGAGGATTGGATTAAGACTAGTTTAGAATTACATATTTAAGGTATTGATTGATGTGTGATAAATTTTGGATTTCATGGATATTTTGGGGTGTGTCTTCGGTATGACTTTTGGATTACAACACACACATAACCAACCTTAGAGAATCAATCATAAGAGTGGAAAATATCTGAAAAGTTTGCAGTGTTAGATAGGAGTGGGCATCCCATCCCATCCCATCCCATCCCATCCCGCGATCTCGATCCGGTCTCATCTCGTCATGGTCCCACCCTGTCCCGATTTTTTTGAGTCCTTTTAGAATTGATCAAACCCATCCCGATATCATCCCAATCTAGAGTAGGATGAGATCGGGATGAAGATTTTCAGTCCAGCCCATCCCGTTCCATCCTGAAATTAGGTTTGTATGCTACTATCAAATCATTTGTATTATTCAATAAAAAAAACATTCATGTATTCTACTAATTGCCTTTGGTCGTAACTATATAAAGTAACATATTCTACTAATTTAATGGCATGAAATATAAACACCTTTTCATTCTTTTTACATAACGCAATTTTCACCTTTCTTATCGTGTTATTTTCACTATGGATGCATAAAGATGGGGAATTGTGTTATTTTCACTAAGAGTCTGGTTGGTTGCACGGAAAATAGATATGGAAATTGAATCCGTTTTCGTGAATTCGTTTCGAGGCCTTCCCCCACGGACTTGAATTCCCATGAGCAGTGGGAAAACGGTCTTATGAATAATCAATTTTTTATCAGTAAATAGACAACCAAACAGCGAAAATCTGCATAACAAGGAAAATGAATTCCATTTTCCAAGGAAAATGGCTAATCAAACATACCCTAAGATAAGAAACCAATTTCCCTAAGAAATAGATCATTTGAATAAATCTGTTAGTTTCACATATTCATTGTATTATCTGTTTGGATAAACACTTGCTCAAGTAGCTAGAACATTTTTATTTTTTTATTTTTTTAAATTAAACCTCCAGAGGGGAGGGGTAACTATGGGATGCTAGACCTTTATTACTCATAAAAAAAAACCGATTTACAATCAAAACGGGGGTACATTACAACTTTACCCGTAATAAAACCAAAACAAACAACTTGGACCAACCACTGTGCCTAATCTAAATTTTCATAAAACTGTCAATCAAGCCTTGGAAGCTAAAGACCCAATAAGAATGCATCACCCTGCTCGATGCACATCCTCGCTCCTGCAGCACCAACGGCACCATGCAAAATACCGAATCAAACTATTCAATGTCCTGGCTGCTAATCAGAATGAACTATAAAAAACCCATGCAATTAGGCCACTCTTAAAGTACACCTCCCAGCAGTTCTTCAAATCATCAAGGCCAGCCTTGGAAGCCAAGAAATGCTGCATGAACGATCTCAGCAGAGTGTAAACAAGCCTCGAAATCCAGAGAGAAAAAACAGAGGGAAAAGCAGGGAGCTGCATCACTTTGTGTCCTCGAAAACAGAGTGGAAATTCAGCACCCAGTCTTTTGCAAAAACTGTCCTAGCCGATCGTGGACAATGTGGTGACACCATCATCCCACAAACCAACCTCGCCCCTGCAGAAACGCTATCACAAACCGCCCCTGCTCGCGGCTGTGTCAGATCACCTCTCTGTCTAGCAAAAACCAGAGCCATAAAATGAAAAGATGTCGCTATCCTTCCCCGTGACGGATGTACGCCGTATGCCTGCGGTCCAGCCCGATCAAACCTGCCACTCGCCTAGGAAAATCATTCGGATCGAAAGAAACAGTTCTATTGTCACTTTGAGCTCTATCCGCTAAAGCATCCGCCACCGCGTTGGCCTCTCTATAGATATGGTGGCAATCTAACGTCATTGATGCCGCCAACAACTTAATTTCCTTTAATATATTCTCCAATTGCCAGGGGATTTTAAAATAATTCTTAAACCAGCCACAAACAAGCTCCGAGTCCGTTTGAACTATCACCTTGTTAAAACCCAATGAGAGACAAAGGCGAAGGCCCTCAGCTAGAGCCAAAATTTCCGCTTTATTGTTAGAGCCTGCACCAAAAAACATTTGTTTCCCCACAATACAGTGACCCCTAGGGTCTCTGATGATCACACCTCCGAAGGCCTTGTTCTTACGAGAAGATCCATCCACATTAAGAGCAACGAATTCTGACGGAGGGGGATGCCAAAAAACAATTCTAACAACCTTTTTTATGACTGAGAGCACCGGTAGCCCCAAAGCTCGTAGTAGAGCCTTGTCATGACTAACTTGTGTAGGAGTTATAAAATTGTTTGCCAAACGCAAAGTACATCTAATGGTCAAAATCACAAAAGCAGGATTTGGGGAAGCATTTTCATATACGCATTTGCACCTTTGTTTCCAGATTTTCCACAAAATCAACATAGGAGTAAGAAGGAATAACACACCTGTTTGCGAATTTCGTTAGACTCTCTTGAACCAAATAACAAGGACCGTGGAGATTTCTGCTGGTTTCCTTATATGTACATCAAAAATCCGTTCAAAGTGGCTCCAAACCTGTAGTGCTAATTCGCCGTCTAGAAAAAGATGATTCAAAGATTCTCGCTTTGGCGAATTGCAACATCTACATCTCGAGGCTAGACTCAAACCGCATCGGGATAACTCCCCATCAACTGGCACATCTCTACGGATTAATTTCCAAACAAAGACTAATATTCTGGAAGAAATAATGTCGTGCCAAATCATTTTACATAGTTCATTAACCTTCCCATGACTCCGTAACATTTCATATGCCGACTGAAGGGAAAAAAGCCCATTCGGGTGTGGAGCCCATACACACTTGTCGTCGCCATCGTCCTCACCACGTAATCTATCCGCAAAAAGACTACGCGCCAAGCTTCTGAAATCTGGATGAACCAATTCAAAATTTGTTAAAATCACCTCGTGAACCGAAGGCCAACAACCTTGACTAACCAATGCCTCCGACCTCCTGAAAGAAGCGACCGTGTTCCAATTTTCCTAAAAAAAACTGATATTTCCCGTGCCAATACGCCAAAGCGAATTACTCAAAATAAGAGATTTGCCAATCATGATCTCTTTGAAAAAAGGTGAAGAGACCATTCAACGCAACGCCATGCAACCAGTATTTGCTCCTCATAAAAATCGCCCATAAAGAGTCCGAAGTAATAAGTCTCCAAAGAGCCTTGATACGAAAAGCCTTCATCACAACCGTCAAATCTCTAACTCTCAAACCTTCTTTCTCCTGTGGGAAGCAGATATTGTCCCATGACACCCATTTTTTTTCCAGTCTTCCTTCACAATCCCCCCAAAAGAAGTCCGCCAACAAACTATTAATCTGCGATAAAACATTTCTAGGTACACACATGGAGCTAAGAATATAAATCGGGATCGAGCTGAGGACATGTTTGATCAAGACTAATCGTCCTCCCGGAGATAACAATTTTGCCTTCCATCCCTGAATACGGGCTTGAATTTTAGCAATCAAGTCTTCAAAATATGAGATTTTAACTCTCCCTTGGAACACTGGCCCTCCCAAATATTTCAAAGGAGCATCTTTGAACTGGAAACCTATGCAACTTTTAAGCACCACAATTTTTTTCGCGACTGCCTTGTCTGCCAAAATAAAGGAACTTTTTCCCTCATTAATTTTCTGCCCCGAAGTCATATAGTAACATCTCAAGAACTCTATGCATCCCAGGATGGAAAACTTTCTTCCATTTAAAAAAATGAGGGTGTCATCTGCATACAGAAGGTGTGAAATAGGTCTGCAGGCCCTGGGAGTATAATAGTACCCAATTTTGCCTTTATAAAAAGCCTCTTTTAATCCCCTGCTCAAAACTTCAGAGGCAATAATGAATAGAAACGGAGAAAGAGGATCACCTTGCCTTAAATCTCTAGTCGATCGGAAAAAACCTTTGTAGGCTCCCTGAAGTAGAACTGAAAAGCCACAGGAAGCTATACAGTTGGATATGAGATGGCAGAATCTACCAGAAAAGCCAAATTTTCTAAGCACCGCAAACAAAAAATGCCAATCCATTCTATCATATGTTTTCTCCATGTCAATTTTCAGCACCACATTACCGCCAAAAACCTTTCTGTTAATGTCCCTAATCAATTCCTGCGCGAGGCCAATATTTTCACCAATGAATATTCCTTTAACAAAAGCCCCCTGCTCCTGAGAAATAAGCACTGGCAAGAGGTCTACCAGTCTGTTGCAAAGGATTTTACTGAAAATTTTATAAATCACATTGCACAGACTTATTGGGCGAAAATCAGAAAAAGAACCTGGGTTCTCAATTTTAGGAATCAAAGCCATGAAATTAGCCGAAAAGGAAGCCAGCATCGCATCCCCTTCAAAAAATCGTATAGCTGCTTCCCAAATATCCATACTCAGAATCTCCCAACAAGATTGAAAGAAATCAACAGTAAATCCATCCGGACCTGGCGCACTATTTTTGGGGATATCAAAAACTGCATTTCGCACTTCCTCCAAATAAGGTTTTTGGATCAAAGTGTCACACTGACCGGGAGTCATCATCTTCGGAATACAAGTTAACAAATCGGTATCCACCGTACAGTTGCCTTGGGAAGACAACAGATTGGCAAAGAACTCATTGGCGCTATCAAGAATCTCACCAGCATCCGAAATAGTCCTACCACACGGCAACGTAATCTGATGGATGGCTCTCCGCTTTTGTTTGGACTTGGTCGAAGCAAAAAAATATTTTGTGCAGGCATCCCCCTCCTTAAAATCTTTTTCACCTGATTTTTGAATCCAGTAAAGCTCCTCCTGTTTGGGAGCTAGTCTGTACTCCGCCTGACATCGATGTAAATTACAGCAAGCGTTAGCATCCCAGTTTGCAACAACATTTAGACCATGATTACTGCTGTTTTCAAAACCCACCAAAAGAGTAGTTTCCCACTGTTGCATTTCATCTTCTAAAGCTCGGATTCTGCTAAAAACATTTCCAAAGACCATCCTGTTCCACTGTATAAGAGCTCGTCGGGTCATTTTGAGTTTGGCATCCACCCTATCAATGGGTCTGATGGTACCCATGTCGGTCGACCACGTGCCTTTAACCAGATCAAGAAACGCAGGGTGTGTCGTCCACATGTTTAAGAATCTAAAAGGTGCAAACCCGAATCTTTGTTGAGTCGGCATGGATGCCAACAGTGGAGAATGATCTGAAAATGTCCTACTAAGATGTTCCACTTTAGGACTAGCCAAGACTGTCAACCAAGCTGAATTAACAAGTATCCTATCAAAACGGGCCCAAATACGCACACTGCCTCGCCTATTATTACACCAGGTGAGACGAGGACCCGAGAACCCACAATCAATTAAGCCACAGTTTTCAATACAGTCAGAAAAATGTGACATGCTTGCTAGAGACGGCGCGACTCCCCCCACCTTTTCGCCCGAATGTAAGTATGTATTAAAATCCCCTCCGACCATCCATGGAGAATCAGGGTTAGCAGCAAAAGTGACCATATTTAACCAGAGAGCCCTTCTTTCATCCACAGAGCATTTAGCATAAACAAAAGAAATTAAAAAAACTCTAGAGACAGAATCCATTACCTGACAATGAATGATCTGATCCGACATATCCACCACCGACAAGGATGGAGAGTTATCCCACATAATCCAAATCTTACATCCAACCATGTCGTTAGAGACAAATCCTCCCAGTCTGAGTTTGTTACCGATCTCCATGTGTCTGTCAACATCAATCATAGGCCGCAATCATTAGAATTCGAACATTATTGTCTACAACCATTTTTTTAACCTCCTCATCGTGGCTTTATTGCCAACCCCACGAGCATTCCAAAACATAAAATTTTCCATCATCTTAACCGCGGGAGGAAGACACACCCCTCTTAGTCTTACGACGATTGCCCGGAGGTACCGCCAACTTGACTTTTTTCTTAGGATCCTCCTCGGACTGCGCCCCCAACTCGAGATCCTGGATAGCCTGTGAACCCGGCCCTATTGCCGAATTCGAGTCAGCCTCATCACTGTCATCCGTGGTGCTATCAAGTGTACTGAGATTCATTTGTTTTTTCTTCTTCCGCAAGGCACGGCCCTCCTTCACCAACTTGATAGCGTCATCAAACATAATAGGTACATCTGTCAACTGTTCTTGGGCTGTCAGCGGCACCCTTACTGCCCCTGAAACCTGTGGTGAGGCAGACGTCCTGGTTTGTGTAATAGGAGGAACAAACCGAGAAAAGACCATACTAGTAGCCACGTCCAGAACCGCTGAGAGATCAGCAAAAGCGAGCGAAACAGGGCCTGACTGGGGCATGAGCACATCCCCTGTTTTGGTGCAGGGAGCTGGCTGGGAGGAGACCACGGCCCCAGTTTTGGGACAGGGCGTGGGCTGGGGTACGACCCCTGTGTTGGGGCAGAGCACGGCCTGGTGCGAGTGCGGAACTGGCTGGGGCACTACCCCTGTTCTGGTGCAGTGCACTGCTTGATGCGAGTCAGGAGCTTGCTGATGCACGACCTCTGTTTTGGTGTAGTGCACTTCATGCTGCGAGTTGGGAACTGCCTGATGCGGGTCGAGATCTGGCTGGGACATGCTCCCCTGTTGAGACAGCCCGCCCAACCTTAAACTCTCCACTTGTATCGCTTGTCGTACATCGCGGCGCTGCCGAATGGACATCCTTAGAACTGTTGTCCCCTGAATTGGTAGCATTCTCATGTAGTAAAGGCTGTGGTTGTTGTCCAATAACCTTTTCAATCTTCGAAATTGTATACCCCGCCTCCAGGAGGCATTCCTCCGTAGATTCTGGCACAAACTCGGCACTGTCATGAGCCAGTGTCGTGGCCACAAGCTACTTATCCGCGTGAGCACCCTCATCATCATCGAAAATCTTTGTAAGGGACTCAAATTTGTTTGACAACACAACCTTTACCGGATCAATGGCCATTGGCCTCTTATCCCAAGCCTCCTCGTTAATCTCCACACCCTTGTCATTTTTTCCGCCACTCGGACCCACTTCTGGGATAGGCAATTTATCTTTTTTGGTAACTGGTACGTATGGTTGCTTGACTGAATTTGGTTCGACCTTTGGCTTGACCGCCTTCTCCGCTTTGCGTAGGTCCGAACCTCGCCCGCCACCCTTAAGACCTAACTTTTTTCGACAAAACTCCTCTTGATGCCCTATCAATGAACAAAAATCACAGTATTTGAAGCCCGAATATTCTATCTTCTGCCAGAAACCGCGATTATTAGCCTTGTCAATCCAAACTCTATTTGGTAATTTGTCCGCCAAAGTCATCTCCACGCAAACACGGGCAAAGCCCGGGCGCGATAGGCATCTAGTATGATCATCCATCCGCAAAAAACCACCAAAAGAATTCACAATTGCTTTTAAAATAGGGGGATGAAATAAATGCAGGGGTAAGTTAGGAAGCTCTACCTACAACGGCACCGAGATCGGGTCCTCCTTCAAACTGAAGCCATCGTGCGAACGAAAGGCTTTGAACCGAACTCCACGAATCAAGGAGTCTCGGGAGAGAACTTTCTTTGCTTCCACCTCAGATTGAAGTCGAACTAACACGTGTCTCTGATTCAGTAAGCCAAGCGAGAAATCGCCTAAAATTCCCCAAGTTCTGTGAATCAAATCTCGTATATCTTCCAAAGTTGGTCGGTAACTAGAGAACTTTAAAACGATCACATGTTTTTCCATGAACGCTTCCCCATGCACTTCATCATGGCCGTAAGTCCAATTGCTGGTGCGCCATCTTTGCGAAAACGAGTTCCTTCTACCGGAGCCTCCCCAACTTCGTCCACCAAAATTTTACCCAAAATCTGGGCGAAAGAGGGCTTAGCCGGTCCTTCCACAGGTTCCCCATTGCTTGGACCCCCCACCGTGGAGGGAGGGATGCCGGCTGGAGGCGCCGACATCGCACAGAGGACGGCTAAGGTCTGCTTCCAGCGTCAGCGTATTTGCGGCTAGAACCACAGCAACAGCGGCTTAGTGGCGATTGTATTGAACGAGATAGCATAAGAGACGGCTGGAGCTTATCAGCGTGTCGGATAGCAGACCCTCAAGGCGGCGCAAATGTGCCTTGATTCACCGGTGAAGGCGGCGGAGAACCTAGGTGAAGCTTGCAGTCACGAGCCGCCACAAGAAATCAATGGCTAGGGTTGATTCCAAAGATCTTGGGACTACCAAGATTGAAGAATCAAAAAAACCAAAATAAATACCTAGAATACCCTCAAAATCGCCTCAGAGCCGCATAGGTCGATATTCCTTTCACTCCAAGGAATAATCTTTGGAGTACCTAGAACATTCAACATTAGGTACAACATGAATCTCGATACAGAATGAGTAGACTGGATGAAAGTGGTACTCTAAATTAGGTAGAGTATTTTACATGTTCATCCCGTCCCGAACCCGTTTGGGATGGGACTAGATCAGGATGAGGTCAATCCCGTCCCGGTCCCGAATGAACGGGATGGGATAGGGATGAGGTCCATCCCGTCCTGTGCCCACCCCTAGTGTTAGACAAAAGATGAAACTTATTCGTAGCGGATCATGCGAGTGAGAGACTTACATTCGCATAGGATCGTGCGAGTGGGAGACTTACATTCGCATGATCCTTTTCGACTTGGTCGTTGTTGGACAGTTTTGAGTAACTGTAGCAAAATAACCATAACTTGCCTCTTTCAAAATATTTTCATGTGATTCAAATTGTGTTCATTAGATAACTAAAAGTACTACATTTTCGTGTTTTGATGAGATTGAGAATCAGTCTGAATCTAGCGTCAAAGTTGGTTGAAAGTCAGAAACAATATCTTGTTTTCTTTACCGGACATATGATAGGGGCATAATTAGGCTATTTTAAGTACCATATTTCTATATATATTTTTAGCTATTACTTGTTAATTATGGTACTAATTGCTATTTTCATGTTTGTGTAGGTTTTCAATTACAATATTTTAAAATAGAAGCAAATTGGCAATTTAGAAATACTAATTGCACAAGGAAATCACACAAGCAAGGAAATCACACCAACAAGGAAACCAAGAAAAGAAGGAAACCAAGCAAAAAACAAATATAAAAGAAATGATACCTGCCCTGGAGCAATCACGCGTCACCCATCATCATCCATCCACGGCTTTCCTTGCCAAACCCTAGCCGCCGTCACCCAGAAAACCCATCCTCACAGCCGTCGTCGTCCTCCTTCACAACAACCATCAAGCCATCGTCCTGAACCCATCATCACCCTTGTGGTAGACAGTTCAAGCAGAAAGAGTTGCAAAAAAAAAAAAAAAAGTTACAAAAGGGATACAAGTCCTTATTTATATCCATTCAGTATTACAGTACCATACAGATAGTTCAATTCTTTTCAGTAGATACAAAATAATTGTTGAAGCTCTTCATTATCAATGAGCCACCTCGTCATTTTCCCACTTATGTCTTGAACCATATGATTTTTTGCTAATGTCTCTAATCTTATTGCATGCTTTCACCATTTCTTCAAGCCCTTTGAAAAATTCATATCCGTTATTTCTCTTCCCTAGCCCCTGGCCCCATTACAACCTAAATTAAGACCTTTTGATTGAGTGTGTCTTGCAATGTCACGATGTGGAGATTCGAATGAGGTATGAGCATATGGTGTCCCTAGTACTTGCATTCAAGTAGTAGCATTCCTCCCATGAGATCATATATCTAAAAATTAAAAAAATTAAAAATAAAAGTCAGAAAATGTCATTCTTTCTTGTTATATCATATGTGAGCTATTTACATCAATTCTCTCACATATAACTAGAATAGGAAGAGTGATTTTACCAAACAATCAGTGAAAAGGAAAAGAGTGCATCCAGTGAGATTTTTGGGTTAATTCTTCTTAACACGCGCTTGAATTTCACAGTCACTTGGATTGATTTAATTGTAAATTTTTATATCATTGCTATGAACGTGTATTAATTTTTGAATGATGTGGATTTAATCTTGTGTTTACAAAGAATCTTAACATGTCATGATCCGTTGAAAATCTCTAAGACAAATGTTGGAAAGTATAGATTGAGTCATTTGAGTCTTTTATTTTTGTTTCTTGGATTTGCTCGAGGACTAGCAAAAGATAAGTGTGGGGGAATTTGATAGGGCATAATTAGGCTATTTTTAGTACCATATTTCTATATATATTTTTAGCTATTACTTGTTAATTATGGTACTAATTGTTATTTTCATGTTTGTGCAGGTTTTCAATTACAATATTTTAAAATAGAAGCAAATTGGCAATTTAAAAATACTAATTGCACAAGGAAATCTCACAAGAAAGGAAATCACACCAACAAGAAAACCAAGCAAAGAAGGAAACCAAGCAAAAAACAAATATAAAAGGAATGATACCTGCCCTGGAGTAATCACGCTTGCAACCACAACAAGTCGTCACCCATCATCATCCATCCACGGCTTTCCTTGCCAAACCCTAGCCGCCGTCACCCAGAAAACCCATCCTCACAGCCGTCGTCCTCCTTCACAACAACCATCAAGCCATCGTCCTGAACCCATCATCACCCATCGTCATCATCCTCATCCACAGCCATCATCATCACCCATCGTCATCACCCATCGTCATCACCCATCGTCATCACCCATCATCACCCATCGTCATCATCATCATCCAACCATCGCCATACACCTCATCAGACTGTAACCCTTCTCTCTTGAAATAACAACCTCGCCAATCCTTTCCACAACGCCACCGCCTGATCTCCCTCTCTTTCTCGTTGTCCCTCGTCATCCCCTTATCTTTCTCACTCTGTTTCACAAGCAGAGATCGAAAGGAAACAAAAGTGAAGCTGATCGCGAAGTGAGGAAGGAGAAAGAAGAGATCACGCTATTTGCAACCCAATTTCCACTCAGTACCACCACGCACAGGCGACAACGTTCTTTTTAATCTCTTTCTCTTATTTTTAGTTTGATATTAATTATGTATTACTGTTTGAATATAATTAATATGTCTAGCTAAACTCCTCTTAGTTAGGGGTGGATTCGAAACCCCGAACATGTGCTTTATAAATTATTTGAATTTAATCTTCCTTGCTATTAGTGATTGTGTTTTGCTTAACTGCTTTATAGAGAACTTTTCTTTGTATGTTTGTTAAGGTGGCCAACTTAGTAAGCATGCGAGGATCTGGGGCTAGAGTATAGGAGAGTTTCACCTAATTGTTATGATTTTGTACTCACAAGTAGTAAATACCAAGGAACGTTGGTAAGGTTAAGTGAAAACCTAAGCAAGAACAAGATGATGATCATATTTGTAATTGCCTAGTCAGTGTTCATATTTTCCACAAAACTTAATGATCTTAGATTGTGATTTAACTTGCGATTCCTGTTTAGATAGCATGATAAAAATAGTTTGAAAGCGACGCTTAGTTTAATTCAACGAACTTGGGAAAATAATAAGATTAATGCAGTGCGGTCACGGTTAGTCTTGAGCATTGTCTCTCAAGAGTTAGCAAGTGATTATTGAAGATTGATTTATAAGCATATGTTTGGTGTGTGGAGATAGACTCTTAGCTAATTTCTCATCTTTGCCATCTCTTTAGTTTATTATCTTTACAGTAATTTTCGTAGTTATTTTCATAGTTTAATTTAGAAAATCCAATCCCCTTTTATTTAATTAATTAGGTTGTTAGTTGTCTTTTAGTTCTTATTAGAGTTAATTGACAAGCCCTCTAATCCCCGGTCTACAACGATCCCTACTTATTCTAAACTACCATCACAAAGCAGGGTATTAAGTTGTGTGCTACTAAAATAGACCGGGGATTAGAGGGCTTGTCAATTAACACTAATAATAACTAAAAGACAACTAACAACCTAATTAATTAAATAAAAGGGGATTGGATTTTCTAAATTAAACTACGAAAATAACTACGAAAATTACTGTAAAGATAATAAACTAAAGAGATGGCAAAGATGAGAAATTAGCTAAGGGTTTATCTCCACAAACCAAACATATGCTTATAAATCAATCTTCAATAATCACTAGCTAACTCGTGAGAGACAATGCTCAAGACTAACCGTGACCGCACTGCATTAATCTTATTATTTTTCCAAGTTCGTTGAATTAAACTAAGCGTCGCTTTCAAACTATTCTTATCATGATAGCTAAACAGGAATCGCAAGTTAAATAACAATTTAAGATCATTAAGTTTTGTTGAAAATATGAACACTAACTAGGCAATTACAAGTATGATCAACATCTTGTTCTTGCCTAGGTTTTTACTTAACCTTACCAACGTTCTTTTGTATTTACTACTTGTGAGTACATAATCATAACAATTAGGTGAAACTTTCCTATACTCTAGCCCCAGATCCTCGCATGCTTACTAAGTTGGCCACCTTAACAAACATACAAAGAAAAGTTCTCTATAAAGCAGTTAAGCAAAACACAATCACTAATAGCAAGGAAGATTAAATTCAATTAATTTATAAAGCACATGTTCGGGGCTTCGAATCCACCCTTAACTAAGAGGAGTTTAACTAGACATATTAATTATGTTCAAACAGTAATACATAATTAATATCAAACTAAAAATAAGAGAAAGATATTAGAAAGAACGTTGTCGCCTGTGCGTGGTGGTACTGAGTGGAAACTGGGTTGCGAATAGCGTGATCTCTTCTTTCTCCTTCCTCACTTCGCGATCTGCTTCACTTCTGTTTCTTTTCGATCTCTGCTTGTGAAACCGAGTGAGAGAGATAAGGGGATGACGAGGGACAGCGAGAAAGAGAGGGAGATTAGGCGGTGGCGTTGTGGAAAGGATTGGCGAGGTTGTTATTTCGAGATAGAGGGGTTGTGGTCTGATGAGGTGTATGGCGATGGTTGGATGATGAACTGAGACAGAGATGGGGGACGATAATGGCTGCGGCTGTGGATGAGGACGATGACGATGGGTGATGATGGGTTCAGGACGATGGCTTGATGGTTGTTGTGAAGGAGGACGACGGCGGCTGTGAGGATGGGTTTTCTGGGTGATGGCGGCTAGGGTTTGGCAAGGAAAGCCGTGGATGGATGATGATGGGTGACGACTTGTTGTGGTTGCAAGCGTGATTGCTCCAGGGCAGGTATCATTCCTTTTATATTTGTTTTCTGTTTGGTTTCCTTCTTTGCTTGGTTTCCTTGTTGGTGTGATTTCCTTGCTTGTGTGATTTCCTTGTGCAATTAGTATTTCTAAATTGCCAATTTGCTTCTATTTTAAAATATTGTAATTGAAAACATACACAAACATGAAAATAGCAATTAGTACCATAATTAACAAGTAATAGCTAAAAATATATATAGAAATATGGTACTAAAAATAGCCTAATTACGCCCCTATCAAATTCCCCCACACTTATCTTTTGCTAGTCCTCGAGCAAATCCAAGAAACAAAAATAAAAGACTCAAATGACTCAATCTATACTTTCCAACATTTGTCTCAGAGATTTTCAACGGATCATGACATGTTAAGATTCTTTGTAAACACAAGATTAAATCCACATCATTCAAAAATTAATACACGTTCATAGCAATGATATAAAAATTTACAATTAAATCAATCCAAGTGACTGTGAAACCCAAGCGCGTGTCAAGAAGAATTAACCCAAAAATCTCACTGGATGCACTCTTTTCTTTTTCATTGATTGTTTGGTAAAATCACTCTTCCTATTCTAGTTATATGTGAGAGGATTGATGTAAATAGCTCACATATGATATAACAAGAAAGAATGACATTTTTTTTATTTTTTTTTATTTTTAGATATATGATCTCATGGGAGGAATGCTACTACTTGAATGCAAGAACTAGGGACACCATATGCTCATACCTCATTCGAATCTCCACATCGTGACATTGCAAGACACACTCAATCAAAAGGTCTTAATTTAGGTTGTAATGGGGCCAGGGGTCAAGGGAAGATAAATAACGAATATGAAATTTTCAAAGGGCTTGAAGAAATGGTGAAAGCATGCAATAAGATTAGAGACATTAGCAAAGAATCATATGGTTCAAGACATAAGTGGGAAAATGACGAGGTGGCTCATTGATAATGAAGAGCTTCAACAATTATTTTGTATCTACTGAAAAGAATTTAACTATCTGTATGGTACTGTAATACTGAATGGATATAGATAAGGACTTGTATCCCTTTTGTAACTTGTTTTTTTTTTTTTGCAACTCTTTCTTCTTGAACTGTCTACCACAAGGGTGATGATGGGTTCAGGACGATGGCTTGATGGTTGTTGTGAAGGAGGACGACGGCGGCTGTGAGGATGGGTTTTCTGGGTGACAGCGGCTAGGGTTTGGCAAGGAAAGTCGTGGATGGATGATGATTGGTGACGGCTTGTTGTGGTTGCAAGCGTGATTGCTCCAGGGCAGGTATCATTCCTTTTATATTTGTATTCTGATTGGTTTCCTTCTTTGCTTGGTTTCATTGTTGGTGTGATTTCCTTGCTTGTGTGATTTCCTTGTGCAATTAGTATTTCTAAATTGCCAATTTGCTTCTATTTTAAAATATTGTAATTGAAAACCTACACAAACATGAAAATAGCAATTAGTACCATAATTAACAAGTAATAGCTAAAAATATATATAGAAATATGGTACTAAAAATAGCCTAATTATGCCCCTATCAACATATTTGAGTGACTTTAGTAAAATGACCATAACTTGCTCATTTCAAAATATTTTTAGGTAATTCAAATTTTGTTCATTAGATAACTCAGAGTACTCAATTTTTTGTATTTTGATGAGCTCGAGAATCGAGCGTCAAAGTTGGTCGAATGTCAATGACAAAGTATAAAATGGGCCAATCGCTGCGGCACATGTGTATGGTAGAACCCCAGTTGCGAGTATGGGAACTACATTCCCATGATAGGGAAAATAGAAGAAAAAGATAGAGGGGCGACGACTGTGCAAGAAGAATAGAAAGTGGGAGAAGAAGATAGGGGAACTGAGAGAGTGTGGGAGAACTGGGAGAGGGGAAGGAGAAGAAGATGGGAGAAGGGAATGAGAAGAAGAAGAATAATTGTTTTTATGGGTGGTGTGGGTGAGAATAACTTGTGGTGCCAAATAGTCGATGCCTATTAGTTATGGGGAACACATTACTTATAGAGTGAGAAAATGAGTCCATTGGTAACAACTCTTGAATCATTTAGAAAATGCTTAGTTGTTTCAGATTGATTTTGTAACACATCGCATGCACATTTTTTTTCTTATTAGCATCAATTAGTTATTGCATTTTCAATTTATTTTTCATATGTATTTTCATAAGTTTTGCAGTCATGATAATACTTGACTTCAAGCTAGTACTGATTATTTTCTTAGCTTTAGGTATTACAGTTTTCAATTATCAGATGAGTGTCTCAAAATGTACAGGACGCATCTGCAACGCTTTAGAGGAGAGATGGAGTATCATCTAAGCCCCACTAATCAGTCAAAGTATATCAATACTTCTAATCAAGAGATTGAATTAGAAATTAGGAGCCAACGTATTTCGTATTATGAAACTGAAAATGCTTAGGCTTTGAGCAGCCAGTAACTTTTGGCTATCTAATAGATAGGGGTTGTTTGTTTTTAGTGTACAAATTTAATGCAGGCAATATATTTTTGTTTCGATGTTTGAATTATACAAATTATAAGAGTATCAACACTCATTTGTGTAAAAGAAATTGAAATGCTCTTGATGTGATATACAATGGTTTAAGTGTTTTAAAGAGCTTTTGGTGGTTGTCTTGAGCAAAAGGTGAGAAATAACTGAGTGTCTTGATTTGCAACATTTATGTCATGTTCAACTGCTTTTATGCTAGATTAAGAAATTAGAACACAATGGAAGCTTAAATGTATGTGATTTGGCATGCGGTTGTGGTAGTTGTAGGCGTGGGTTGTGCCTCAATATATAGAAAAGCTAAAGAGTGTGGAACAAAGTGAAAATTATTGACTAATTAGTATTACTCAGAATAAATGGAATGAGGTGAAATATGCTAAGCACTTGCCAAGTTTTTGGGTTAATTTGCATTTGGTCTGATAGTTTGTACCAATTTTGAGTTTGGGTCCCAAGTTTGTCTAACTTTGAGTCTGGATCTGAAGACCATGTTGACCGGTAACTCTCCGTTATAAATGTAGGACCTAAATACAAAGCTGTTATAAACTGTGAGACTTAAAGTCTAAATTTATTGATACAAAAGTTATTATTATTTAGGGTTTTTTTTCCCAGTTGGCCCTCATTAGTTTATGCTTAATTGAGTCTAAAACTCAATTTAAAAATTAACTAAGTCTAATCCCTAGATTGACATTGACTGTCCAAGACAACATTAGTCAAATACGTTAACTTTCCATCACTGTTTCAATAACAATAAAATTCAGGAATATCTTTTACTTAGACTGAACATGCAAGACACATGCTAAGTGTAAAATAACAACAAAATTCATCCAACTGCTGAAAATCTTTTTAAAAATCACGAAGACATCCAACAACTTACCATTTCATCCTCATCAAACCAACCCAAAATCTATACTATAGACTTCAGCAAACATCCTTCTAAATACACGAATTTTTTTTGAAATTAGATGGGATGGGTTTGAGTATTCAGTTCATTGATCACCCATTTCATCAAGTGTCATCAACTTCAAAACACACCTCTAAAGCTACCATTTATCTCTTCTTACTCTTATCCCTTTCTTGTGCTTTTTTCCTTACCAACTTATCATGATACTTCTTGTTCCTCTTCTCCAATGCATTATTTTCCCCTAAAGATTCTCGATTTACGACTCAATAAATGCACCCTATGATCCTCCCTCATCTTCAACACACACCGAGTCAATTCACTTGCCTTCTGTTTACCACTGCGGATTTCGACACCAATCCTTTGTTATCCTCTATCAATGTTGCCATTTGGTATCACAACCTCGTATTTCATTCAATAAAATCAATATCCCCGATTCCAACACTTACAATAAGCTTTTTTGCCACTCTGTGATGGAGGGGAAGATGATTAGGAAAGGCAGAGGGAAAGAGAATGAGAGAGGTAAGAGCTTTGTGGGAGGTGTTTGGGGTGGAAAAGGCACTAGACAAGATTGAGGAGCTGAGAGAGGTGGTCAAGAAAGTGTTGGAGGGGTTGTTTGACAAGTACGGGTACAAGGTGGTGTTGTTTTAAAGGTTGATTTTTTTCTTGATTACTATTGTTCTTCTTCTTTGATATATAATAAGTTGAAGGAAGACACTTCATTTAGTTTAGATGGTTAATTATAATGGATCTTCAATGGGGTCATGAAGCAAATTGGCCTGTCTGTTTTTTTTGTTTACTTTGTGTGATATTTTAGCAACTAAAGTGTTGATCATTTTATGTTATGTTAATGGAACATGAATTGGAGGGAGAACATATTCCATGGTGTCATAGAAATGATGACAACTTGGGGAGGATTATAGTACTCGACATATGAGTAGGCATAAAATGGTCTGGAAATGGTTTTTAATTTTGTTACTGGAAATCAGATAAGAGGGATCATCATCTATGTCATAAGAGATGGATGATGAGTGAATAGTGATGAGTGGGAACGATGAGTGAACGAAATACCCAAACCCATCCCATCTACTTTCAAAATCTTTTTTTTTGTATTTAGAAAGATGTTTGATAAAGTGGGTAGTGTAGATTTTGGGTTGGTTTGATGAGGGTGAACGAGATGAATGTAAGTTGTTGAATGTCTTTGTGATTTGTAAAGAGATCTTCAGTCGTTGGATGAATTTTGTTGTTATTTTAAACCCAAAATGTGACGTGCAAGTGCTATCTATGTAAATGGTATTTCTGAATTTTATTGATATTGAAACAATTATGGAAAGTCAATGTATATGAATCATGTTGATTGGGACAGTCAACGTCAGTATGGGGGTTAGACTCAATTAGGCATAAACTAATGAGGGCCAAACTCAAAGTTGGTATAAATCATGGGACCCAAAACCAAATTAACCCTAAAGTTTTTACTCGACCCGTTAATGAAAATCTATGTTTCCATTTTCCCTTGTTTATGAGTTAATTAAAAAACAACATTGTAACATGATTAATATACTTTGCCTACCCACATCTAAATTTCTAATTAATGTCATTTCTCAAACACTCGCGAACCCTGTTTTGGAGATGATGTTAATATTTTCAAATATAGATATAAGTTAATATGTTTCACTTTGCAACGATTATGAGGTATGAGTTTGGCAATTGTTGCTTTGATTGGGAGACCAATACATAACATCATGGTCATCAAAAGGAACTTGTAAAGGGAAGCCTTCACCAAGACCATTTCGATTTATGCAAAGAATCGCATAATAACAAGCTTAGCTTGAGAAAGACAATTACCTACCATGCATGATACCATCTCTTTGTAGAAATCAATTATTATACTACTTACAACTTACACTTCAACTTTAACATTCTGCAGGATTATTTCCTAGTTTGCTCATGAATTTAGAGCATGAAAACCACACTATACAACATGAATGAAACTTTAAACACTATTGTAGAAGAAGATTGCTAACTACTACTACTCTAATTAAATCTAGTTTTTATACACTAATAACTCTTTGCATTTTCAGCTAATCTAGTCTTATGTGTTATTTATTTATTTTACACTGATAATCACTTATATCATCCCTGCATGCCATCATATTATCCTTAATTCAATTGTATAAGAATTTCATACAACCAACCATTCATAATTCTTTCGAGAACATATGTTTACTTTTCTACACTCAACCAAAGCAAAGCATTACTATTACTCATCCAAGATAAGGAGATGAAACATTTTCACTAAGATATAAACTGCATTTCTTCTTTTTTATTCTCGATTTTTACTTTTCTTGTTTCCTTTTACCTTCATTTTCTTCTCATATTTTATGTGTATAAATAGATTTAATGTGTATTGTGTTGATGCAAACGCTAGTTATTGTTTGATTTTGTATGTTGGCTTGAATAGTCTCATATCTCATATAAAGTTGTCATAATGGAATGTAAGAAAATTATCCATTCCCTAATTGCAAAGAGGCATTTTGAAAAAAACCCGACCCCACATCCTTAGATATATTATAAGATTATTTGATTTTAGTTAGATTTTTAATAATTTTTTGATAACACACGAAAATTTACAATATTAAGAGATTTAGGATCAAATTCGGATTCAACCACAACTTATTGGATTTCAGATTCCACCACAATTTACAATATTAAGTCATTGAGGTTTGTACCATTAAATAAAAGTTCGAATCGGACAAGATCCAGATTTTAGACAAGCAATCTGGTCTGAATTCGATCTGTTTATTTCCATTTTGTGTATATCTCTACTACTTAAAGAGCGAATAGTCGAATGAATAGTACCTACAAGTGTGTTTCTTCAACATGAGAGGCAATTTCATTATATAACGAAATTTTGTACGGGGTAATTTTGTCATTAAAGTTAAAAATAATAAGAAACCCAATAATCCACCCCTTATTCGTTTATCGAGTCTCGACCTCTCATATATTTTTCTTTTGTTTCTCACCTTTCTCATGCTAGCACTAATCTCACGCTATGTATGTACTAGAACATTTGTTAGAACCACAATATATATTAAATTGTGGATGGGTTGTTTTCATCCATTTGGGTGTATGCAATGAGAAGTCCATGGATTGTAGAGTTGAGTTATATTCTCCATGCTTTGGGTTGCAACAAAAATGTCTCTAACAACCATCAGTGAGTAAGGGGTGTCAATGAACTTGATTTTATCAGAAATATGATTCGATTCGATAAAATCGGATATAGATTTGAAATTTTTTGTTTGAATTGGATATAAATGTAAATTTTGAATTGGGATTGCTTATCGGATCATATTCGGGTTTTGCTTAAATATTTTTAAGTTATGGATATTAATATTAAGATGAAGGCGTTTTTAGTCATTTTAGCACCTAATTATAAACACATACTTATATATTATATGATTATTTGATTTTAGTTAGATTTTTGATAAATTATTTTATAATACAAGAAAAATTACAATTTAAGTGATTTCTGACAGGATTAAGATTTGACCACAACTTACCGGATTCATATTGAGATTTGTACCATTAAATAAGATTTCGGATCGAACGGGATTCGGATTTCAAACAAGCAATTTGGTCTGAATTCGATTAGTTTATTCCCTCTTGTGTATATCTCTACTACTTAAAAAGCGAAGGGTCGGATTAATAGTACCTGCATGTGTGCGTCAATGTGTGAGGCATTTTCATCATATCACAAAATTTTGCAAGGGGAAATTTTGTCATTGTAGTTAAAATAATTAAAAAACCCAATAACCCCTCCCTTTTTCCTTCATCGAGTCTCGATTTCTCTTAATTTTATCCTCTGTTTCTTACCTTTCTCACTAGCATGAATCGCACGCATAAAAAACACGCAAATTGAACGCCAATATCCTTACGTATATATCAATGGATTAGAAGTGGCAATGAGGCAGGTTGTGTCGAGTCACCTATATAGAAACAAACACAACCCATTTAATATCGGTTCAAAAAAATAAAACACGAACACTGACCTGCTTGGAAAAGGGTTGACATGACCAAACCTGTTTGACCTAATTCAGTAAAAAAAAATGTTTATACCCCGACGCAATTCGATCCAAAATGACACGATCCGTTAACCTAAAAATGATCTGTTAAATCTGACGAAACTAACACCAAACGCCATGTTTGACATAATAAATCCGTTTGATTAGAAAGTTAACAGGTCAAACGGATTGACACGAATCAAGGGTGTCATCCCCAAAAACGAATCTGCTAGTGTAAGGAGTCAGACGTGTCAACCCAAGATGACATGAAAAAAATCCATATGACCTGAACCCGTTTATAACGAGTTGGTTTCGGACCGTGTTATCGTGTTCTGGCAAAATTGCCAGGTCTACAATGGATTTATGAGGATTGGATTAAGAGTTGCTTAGAATTACATATTTTGGGTATTAATTGATGTTTGATAAATTTTGAATTTCATGGATATTTTGGGGTGTGTCTTCAATATTACTTTTGGTGTACAACACACACACAACCAACCTTAGAGAATCAATCATAAGAGTGAAGAGAAAATGTCTGAAAAGTTTGATGTGTTAGACAAAAGATGAAACTTGGTGTATTTCGAAAAATAGTGAGCATCAGTGAGTCAACTTGCCAAATTGACTCAAATTCATTAGTTAATGCCTTCCTAGAATCCTGAGGTACTAAGCATACCATTCAGAATCCTCAAAACTTGACAAATTTTCTTTTATGATATTTACCACAATGCCATTAAAAATTTCCATATTCACATTAATTTAAAAAATGCCCTAAATAATTACAGAATTAACCTAACTCAATAATTAACCTAACAAACCGTTTTGGCTCTTATATGTTCTTTTACGATGTTAACAATACATTTTTAAATTATCCTTTTGAATAATAGGTACAACCAATTAATTATATATTGCTTTTATAATTAATAATCCATCCCTTCTTTGTATCTCGAGTCTCAATCTCTCATATTTTTTTCTTATGTTTCTCAGCTTTCTCACCCTAGCACTAATCGCACACACAGAAAATGTGTGAATCGAATGCCTATGTACGCACTAGAACACTTGTTAGAACCCCAATATATATAGATTTGAGTTATATTCTTCATGCTTCGGGTTGCAACAAAAATATCTCTAGCAATCATCAGTGAGTAAGGGGTGTCAATGAACTTGATTTGATACAAAATTTGACTCGCTTCGATAAAATCGGATATAGATTTGAGTTTTTTTATTCGAATTGGATATAAATGTAAAATTTGAATTGTGATTGCTTATTGGATTAGATTCAGGTTTTGCTTAAATATTTTTAAGTTATGGGTATTAAAATTAAGACGAAGGTGTTTTTAGTCATTTCAACACCTAATTATATATGATTATTAGATTTTAGTTAGATTTTTAATAAATTATTTTATAATACAAGAAAATTACAATATTAAGTGATTTCAGATCGGATTCGGATTTTACCATAACTTACCAGATTCACATTGAGATTTTTACCATTAAATAAGATTTCGGATCGGACAGGATCTGGATTTCAGACAAGCAATTTGGTCTAAATTCGATTAGTTTATTCCCTCTTGTGTATATTTCTACTACTTAAAAAGTGAAGGGTCCGATGAATAGTACCTGCATGCGTGCATCAATGCATGAGGCATTTTCATCACATCATGAAATTTCGCAAGGGGTAATTTTGTCATTATAGTTAAAATAATTAAAAAAAAACCAATAACCCCTCCCTTTTTTGTTTATCAAGTCTCGATCTCTCATATTTTTCAAGGGATTAGACGTGGCTATGATGTGGGTTGTGTCGGGTCACCTATATAGAAACAAACACAACCCGTTTGATATCAGGTCAGAAAAATAAAACACAAAATCTGACTTGCTTGGAAATGACCACAGCTTACCAAATTTGACCACAACTTACCAGATTCATATTGAGATTTGTACCATTAATTAAGATTTCGGATCGAAAAGGATTCGGATTTCAGACAAGCAATTTGGTCTGAATTCGATTAGTTTATTCTCTCTTGTGTATATCTCTACTACTTGAAAAAAAAAATGGTCGAATGAATAGTACCTGCATGTGTGCTTCAACGCATGAGGCATTTTCATCATATCACAAAATTTTGCAAGGGGTTATTTTGTCATTGTAGTTAAAATAATAATAAAAATCAATAATCCCTCTCTTTTTCCTTTATCGAGTCTCGATCTCTTATATTTTTCCTCTGTTTCTTACCTTTCTCACTAGCACGAATCACATGCACAAAAAACACGCAAATCGAACACCAATATCCTCATCTACGTATATATCAATGGATTAGTCGTGACAATGAGGCGGGTTGTGTCGGGTTGCCTATATAGAAATAAACACAACCCATTTGATATCGGGTCAAAAAAATAAAACACGAAAAACTGACCTGCTTGGAAAAGGGTTGACATGACCAAACCTGTTTGACCTAATTTAACAAAAAAAATGCTTATACCCTGACGCAATCCGACCCAAAATGACACGACCCGTTAACCTAAAAATGATCTGTTAAATCTGACAAAAACTAACACCAAACGCCATGTTTGACATAATAGACCAGTTTGATTCGAAAGTTAACAGGTCAAACGGATTGACACGGGTCAAGGGTGTCATAGAAATGATGACAACTTGGGGAAGATTAAAGTACTCGACATATGAGTAGGCGTAAAATGGTCTGGAAATGGTTTTTAATTTTGTTACTGGAAATCGGATAAGAGGGATCATCATCTATGTCATAAGAGATGGATGACGAGTGAATAGTGATGAGTGGGAACGATGAGTGAACTAAATACCCAAACCCATCCCATCTACTTTCAAAATATTTTCTTGTATTTAGAAGGATGTTTGATAAAGTGGGTAGTGTAGATTTTGGGTTAGTTTGATGAGGGTGAACGAGATGAAGGTAAGTTTTTGGATGTCCTTGTGTCTTTGTGATTTGTAAAGAGATCTTCAGTCGTCGGATGAATTTTATTGTTATTTTAGACCCCACATGTGACTTGCATGTGCAGTCTAAGTAAATGATATTTATGAATTTTATTGATATTGAAACAATCACGGAAAGTCAATGTCTATGACTCATGTTGATTGGAGCAATCAACGTCAGTATGGGGGTTAAACTCAATTAGGCATAAATTAATGAGAGCCAAACTCAAAGTTGGTATAAATCATGGGACCTAAAACCAAATTAACCCTGAAGTTTTTACTCGATCGGTTAATGAAAATCTATGTTTCCATTTTCCCTTGTTTAGGAGTTAATTAAAAAATAACATTGTAACATGATTAATATACTTTGCCTACCCACATCTAAATTTATAATGAATGTCATTTCTCAAACGCTCACGAACTGTGTTTTGGAGATGATGTTAATATTTTCAAATATAGATATGAGTTAATATGTTTGGTTTTGCAACGATTATGAGGTATGAGCTTGGCCATTGTTGCTTTGATTGGGAGACCAATACATAATATCATGGTCATCAAAAGGAACTTGTAAAGGGAAGCCTCCACCAAGACTATCCAATTTATGCAAAAAATCACATAATAATAAGCTTAGCTTGAGAAAGACAATTACCTACCATGGATGATACCATCTCTTTGTAAAAATCAATTATTATACTACTTACAACTTACATTTCAACTTTAACATTCTGAAGTATTATTTCCTAGTTTGCTCATGAATTTAGAACATGAAAACCACACTATATAGCATGAATGAAACTTTAAACATTATTGTAGAAGAAGATTGCTAACTACTACTTCCCTAATTAAATCTAGTTTTTATACACTAATAACTTTTTGCATTTTCGGTCAATCTCTTAATCTTATGTGTTATTATTTTTTTACACTAGTGATAATCACTTATATCATCTCTGCATGCCATCATATTATCCTTAATTAAAATATATAAGAATTTTATACAACCAACCATTCATAACTCTTTCGAGAACATATGTTTACTTTTCTACACTCAACCAAAGCAAAATATTACTATTACTCATCCAAGGTAAGGAGATTAAACATTTTCACTAAGATATAAACTGCATTTCTTCTTTTTTGTTCTTGATTTTTACTTTTCTTGTTTCCTCTTACCTTCATTTTTTCTCATATTATATGTGTATAAATAGATTTAATGTGTATTGTGCTGATGCAAATGCTAGCTATTGCTGGATTTTGTATGTTGGCTTGAATAGTCTCACATCTCATGTAAAGTTGTCATAATGGAATGTACGAAAATTATATATTCCCTAATTGCAAAGAGGCCTTTTGAATAAAACCCAACCCCACATCCTTAGATATATTATACGATTATTTGATTTTAGTTAATTTTTTTGATAATACAAGAAAATTTACAATATTAAGTGATTTAGGATCGAATTCGGATTCGACCACAACTTATCGGATTTCAAATTCCACCACAATTTACAATATTAAGTCATTGAGGTTTGTACCATTAAATAAGAGTTCGGGTCGGACAAAATCCAGATTTTAGACAAGCAATCTGGTCTGAATTCGATTTGTTTATTCCCATTTTGTGTATATCTCTACTACTTAAAGAGCGAAGATTCGAATGAATAATACCTACAAGTGTGCTTATTCAACATGCAAGGCAATTCCTTATATAACAAAATTTTGTACGGGGTAATTTTGTCATTAGAGTTAAAAATAATAAGAAACCCAATAATCCACCCCTTATTCGTTTCTCGAGTCTCGATCTCTCATATTTTATCTTTTGTTTCTCACCTTTCTCGCCCTAGCACTAATCGCACGCAATGTATGCACTAGAACATTTGTTAGAACCACAATATATATTAAATTGTGGATGGGTTGTTTTCATCCATTTGGGTGTATACAATGAAAAGTCCATGGATTGTAGAGTTGAGTTATATTCTCCATGCTTTGGGTTGTAACAAAAATATCTTTAACAACCATCAGTGAGTAAGGGTGTCAACGAACTTGATTTTATCCGAAATCTGATTCGATTCGATAAAATCGGATATAGATTTGAAATTTTTTATTCGAATTGGATATAAATGTAAAATTTGAATTGTGATTGCTCATCGGATCAGATTCGGGTTTTGCTTAAATATTTTTACGTTATGGGTATTAATATTAAGATGAAGGTGTTTTTAGTCATTTTAGCACTTAATTATAAACACATCCTTATATATTATATGATTATTTGATTTTAGTTAGATTTTAAATAAATTATTTTATAATACAAGAAAAATTACAATATTAAGTGATTTCGGACCGAATTCGGATTTGACTACAACTTATCGAATTCATATTGAGATTTGTACCATTAAATAAGATTTCGGATCGAACAGGATTCAGATTTCAAACAAGCAATTTGGTCTGCTAGTTTATTTCCTCTTGTGTATATCTCTTCTACTTCAAAAGCGAAGGGTCGAATGAATAATACCTGCATGTGTGCTTCAACGCGTGAGGCATTTAATTTTGTCATTGTAGTTAAAATAAAATAAAATAAAACCCAATAACCCCTCCCTTTTTCCTTTATCGAGTCTCGATCTTTCATTTTTTTCCTTTGTTTCTTACATTTCTCACTAGCACGAATCGCACGCACAAAAAACATGAAAATCGAACGCCAATATCCCCACCTACGTATATATCAATGGATTAGACGTGGCAATGAGGCGGGTTGTGTCGGATCACCTATATAGAAACAAACACAACCCATTTGATATCGGGTTAGAAAAATAAAACACGAAAATCGACCTGCTTGGAAAAGGGTTGACATGACCAAACTATTTAGCAAAAAAAAATGTTTATACCCCGACGCAATCCGACCCTAAATGACACGACCCATTAACCTGAAAATGATTTGTTAAATCTGACTAAAACTAACACCAAACGCCATGTTTGACATGATAGACCAGTTTGATTCGAAAGTTAACAGTCAAACGGATTGACACGGGTCAAGGGTGTCATCACCAAAAATGAACCGGCGAGTGTAAGGAATCAGACGTGTCAACCCAAGATGACATGAAAAAAATATCCATATGACAGAAACCATTTATAATGAGTTGGTTTCGGACCGTGTTATCGTGTTCTGGCCAAATTGTCAGGTCTACAATGGATTTATGAGGATTGGATTAAGAGTTGCTTAGAATTACATATTTTGGGTATTGATTGATGTTTAATAAATTTTGGATTTCATGGATATTTTGGGGTGTGTCTTCAGTATAACTTTTGGTGTACAATACACACACAACCAACCTTAGAGAATCAATCATAAAAGGGAGAGGAAAATGTATGAAAAGTTTGATGTGTTAGACAAAAGATGAAACTTGGTGTATTTCAGAAAATAGTGAGCATGAGTGAGTCAACTTGCCAAATTGACTCAGATTCATTAGTTAACGCCTTCCTAGAATCTTGAGGTATTAAGCATACCATTCAAAATCCTCAAAACTTTGACAAATTTTCTTTTATGATAATTACCACAATGCCATTAAAAATATTCAGATTCCCATTAATTTAAAAATGCCCTAAATAATTACAGAATTAACCTAACTCAATAATTAACCTAACAAACCGTTTTGGCTCTTATATGTTCTTTTACATGAAATTAGTTTTAATTAATAAAAAAACTCAAACAACGTAAATTGAGCATGTGCTAATATAGCAAATAGGCAATCGTGGCGCGCATAGTGCTAAGGTGTTAGTCCAATTATAATAGTCTATTTTGTTTTACGATGTTAGGTGAGTGAATATGGGTAAAATTGCACTAATAAGGAAACTAAAACTGCTAATGATACTAGCTCTGTTGGTAGGCTCGTGACTAATAATATTATCACAAGTCTAAGGTTCAAATCCTACAAGTGGTATTTGGGATGGGAGGGTGGGAGCCCGAGGGGTAAAGAAAAAAAAAAAAAAAAAAAAAAAAGGAAACAAAACCAGGTGAGCCCGGTACGTAAATTTGGGTAAAATTTCTGGAGTCAGTGTAACTTGACTTCACCCATAAGACAAAGAGCAATTCCAGATGTCGAGGAAATGGGCGAGGGAGGCTCCCTCGCACGTGCCCTCGACTTTGTTTTCAAAAAAAAAAAAAAAAAGCGGGAATCTGAAATTCGAAATGAAAAAGCAATTTAAGAGGGAGGGAGGGAACAATCTCCCTCTCCCAAATACACTAGACAACCGATTGTAGCTGTTGTTTTCGTGATTGGGTTCGGTT